>JASJET010000048.1:3037500-5437500 GCA_034092305.1 Diaprepes abbreviatus
AATAAATGTAAACACGGTCACGTGACACATTACAACCTAGATAACAAGTTTCTAATGAGAGTACCGGAGTTGAATAGGTCACGTGTCTAAGAGCATCGAAGCCTTAGGTAGTCACGTGCTACGTTACGCGATATACATTTGTTTGGGGTGAAGAGGGTATTATTTTATGTGGTAAAACGTAACCCCGGTGTTTGTTTTAAGAGGTTATTGTAATGTAATGGATTTGAATCCACTTGTTCGTGTGAACACGGAGTATTCACACGGTGTTATTAGAGTGTCTGACAGAAAAAACGATAGATTTTTTAAAATTAAAACGATTTCACTGAAAAGTTGAAAATATATTAATAATTAAACTTAATAATTGTTGAATTACTTATAAATTGGCACTTTTTTGAGGTTCATGTTAAAGAAGTAAATGGGCCTATTTTTAAAATAATTCTCCAAGGAGGATTGGTATTTTTTTCACAAGCGTCTCTGTACACCCCAATGAATATCGATTGCAAATCTTCGTGCTAGATATGTGGTGATATTGGAGGACTGGCGAGAGCGTGAGACAGGTGGCAATTACACCACTCAATCACGCACACATACACCATCTAACACGCAGATTCACGGTTGTCCAATCACATGTATTTTAATAAGGCAGATAGGATAAAATTTGGAGAAGATGGAAACACAAAATTTTTCGATGAGTTTTTACATACCTCCTATTTTTGGGTCGTAGAATACAAATATGTTGATATTTTTCGCCGATCTTGCGTGGTTTTTCCGAAAAAAAGTAATTTTCACTCATACAACTTGTATTTCTCGATCACTACCTTTAAATTTTGGGCATTTATTGTAAAATACACAAACACTACACAATATTTAATAATTTTTTTTTACAAAATGTAGATAAACAACAGCGGAAAATGCGAATTTTCCATAAAACGTAAGAAAACCGATGTTTTGTCGTTTTATTCTGTTTATGGGCATGCATAGTTGGTTGCATACGATTTAGATCGAAACATGTGATGCGATGTTGCCGCGTTGACGTGGATTTTAAATTTTATTATGATGGAAAACTTGGTGGTTCAAATGCAATTGACTGGGGTTATTTCAGTATTGTAGAGTAAAATGTGGATAAACGTGCAAAATTGAGATGCCAAAAATAATTAAAAAGTTCGTTTGGCAAGCTACGTTGACCTAAAAACCAAAATCATAACTAAACTAACCTGATAACATTCTCTTTTTTTTTTGTAAAAACGGAGGGAACTGAAGTAAATAACTTTTATAGATTCATTTTTTATTATTTTTAAAAGGATGATAAAGGTCTATTCAATCTCCATGTAAATTGTCGAATATTAAAAAATCAACACACCCAATTCCACCAACATATCCATACGAAGTCCAATATTTACCCAATAAATTACCCTCATTTTAATCCGCATATACACCGACATCAAACAATTGAGCCATCGATAATCGCAAATAAGGACCATCGAGAGCGCTTATTCGTTCTTTTGTTATTTGAATCGGCTCTACCCTCCTGAATTCATCCCGTTTGTTTACAATGGGATAATTGTTTACTTATGTCGGTAATTATACAGAGTTCTATTACACTGATTTTAACTGGACGTCTCTGTCTTATATCAGGCTTTCAGTTAGTACCAGCACTAAAATAAGAGATTTGCTTGCTCTTACTGTTTGTTTTGGAAATGCAGGAAACTGAAATAAAATAATTAAATTTAAGAAATACTGTAGACAACTCTGCGACATATACGTATTTAGTTCTAATTTACTGTTTGCTGTGATTTCGGTCACATGGAAAACAATCATGTAGTTGAGTCTTCTCACTGCAGCTGCTTTAGCTAAGAATAAACACGTAAAGCTAGCTTAACCGTCGCTTATTTCGCTGCTGGATTGCATTCTGGGAACTATAAGGACAACCGTGCTGCCGCCAGTGATAGAAAATAACGTCACAGCGCGTTTCTTCCCATGGGCTCATCAATTATTATATTTATTAATTTATATTTTACTTTTTCCTGCAATTTTAAAGTCGTCCAAAAGAATTATAATTTCATCTCTGTATCCAAACTGATTTGTTTACCAGTTTATAAGAATTCAGACCACCCAGTTGCATTAATTACGCTAATGAAATGCTTTCTTAACAATCTTTTTAGCTACTTAATGAAATGATCATCAAAAAGACCAAAATTTATCAAATAATGACCCTTTCACAACAATATGTTTTAGGCAAAATATGCGGTTTTTATGTCATTAGGAACAAAAAAGTCATTTGCGTTTTTAAACTGTTTTGAGAATATTTAAATTTATTATGAAGAACTACTTCTTAATAATATCTTTGTTAATTAATAAATAAATATATTTCTAATTTCTTTTCCAGGCAATAATTGTTATGATATCTATTTATTGAATAATTTTATTTATATTTATTAATTTCTTGGTCACTACCTTTAGTAGCTTTTGGTTTAGGTCATCAAGACTATCGTCAATCATCTTTCGACAAGGGTGGTGCCCACTGTCAATTGTTATTTTCGGACCTTTAGGTACTGCTTTGTGCACAACACAATAGGAAGCCGAAGTCTGATTATAATTGGTAGGTAGATCTCATGTTCTTTTAATAAAATTACAGGAAGGTGCTGAGTATTATAAGAGGTTAGGACATTTTTAGAATTATCAAGGAAATGCTGTCTGTTTGTCTCTTCTTATTTATTGCTTACTGGGTTATTATATTATCATTTTTAAAAGAAAATTTTTTTACCTATTATAAAGTAACATATTCCTGTTTTTGAAGACTCTTTGTGTTTGCCTACTAATTTCTTTAATCTTTGTAATCTCAGTTTGTATTTATTTTTCTTTTTTCTTTTCTTTATAATTTAACCTTTAACTTTTAAATTTTGTTTTTCAATGTACTTCCTTTTTCTTAATTTCTGCCTCTCTAACTCTCTCATCCTATTCCCAATTGTCATGGCTTTAAATGACACAAAACGTACTTATCTAATTTAAAAAAGAGAAAACCTAATATTTGTCATTCCTGTTATTGACTTTACGGAGGTGACGTTCAAATTTAAGTATAATTCGTTAGTATTTTCCATAGAAAAATAATAAGACATATGTTCCTAACGCAATAAATTAGAAAAACCAAACTCCATATTTAAATTAAATATAAGTCCAATCAAGTATTTTCAAGATTAAAATTTTCATTTTAAGCAAGCAAAAATAAGTATACAACCAAGGAACAACAGTTTATATATATATATATATATATATATATATATATATATATATCATTATTTTCTAACATTTGCTTTATTATTCTGTTATATTATGAAAAATTAGGGTAAGGGCCCCAAGTGTGTGCGATTTATGAATAAAATGACATAAATCATATAAAAACGGTTACAATTAAATCAAAAAAGGTTTAATTTAATGATCAACAAATCAATTTTAATATATTTTATGAAAAATCAACTTAGTTTTATTCTCTTCTTAATTAACAATTTAACTGAGATCGTTGGTAATTGCGCACTCTTGATAACACAATTCCACAAGAGTACGCATAATAGTCCCATTGAGTGCACAATGCACTTATAGATTCCAATACCAATGTAGGATGTAAATTTCTCATGCCACCATTCAGTGCACAAGCTGCACTGAATCCAGTTTTCAACAATACGCCTCTTAAAATTCTCTTGGCAACCAGGATATCTCCACATCTTGTTCTTATTCCTTGATGGTTTCTTTGGTTTTGATGGCGGTTTCTGCGATGTTTTGCTTGTTCTTGTGGATAGTTTTTTCTTACTGGCTTCTATTTCTTTCTTTTATAGGTAAAGTTTGTAATTATTTCAGATCTTTTATTGCGGTTTAGTGTTTTTTTAGCAAAATATGCTTTTGGAGTGGAACTATGTACATAAATGAGCAGGTTGTTTTATCGTCTCATACTTCAGTGTTCAATCTTTGAGGATTTTCAGACAAAATGGAAACAAGTTCTTTATTTTCTTGTAACATGACCTCTTTTGAGATTTCAGAAGCCTAATTGTCAAACTGAAAGTGAGTAGAATTTTTAATAGGAATTTATGAATCGTTGTCAGATGTATGTGTCTGTTTTACTCCCAAAAGTGTGCGTGGACTGTCACTGCAGCATTTTGTGTCTGTTTTTCTGGCAAAGGCACACTAGTAGAAGAGCCAAGAATCATCGCTTGACTGGTTGTTGCTACGTTGAGTACACCTTTTGTTACGTTAGGACAAGTATCGTCCTGCTCAGCAAGGGAAATATTACTTGCATGTTCTTCCAGCCTCTCAGTTACCATACCCTCAAGAAAGTCAATGTAACTAAATAGATCTCGATCGAAAGGGCATATTCCTTCAACTTTGCAACCTTCGACGGCATTAGAAATATTTGTAATCCTCATATTAGCAGCGTTGAACAAAGTGGCTATCTGGTAGATGGTAACAGAACTTCCAGTATAATTACCATCCATTTTCCACATTCACTTGCAAGATATTTCTTCAGTGGTGGAAAAATTCAATGATCTAGTGATTGCATCTTATGCGTGCTATGAGACGGAATAGTGTAATGACGTGAATTAAATTTTTACTACAGCAAGACTAGTGTGCACCAAATAATTATCCAAAACCAATAACTCCGGATAAGTCTCTGTATGCTTCGCATGGTATTTAAAATGTTTGAGCCAGTCCAAAAATAAATCTATATTCATTCTACCAGACTCTATAACAAGATCTATTGAATTTGCTGGAGCTTCAGCTAACATCTTCGCCTTCATATATTTACTGAGAAATATAAAGGCTGGTGGTATATAATTTCCCGATGCACACATCACACAGACAATGTTAACATTTATTCCTGTCTCTACGCTACTGATTTCATTGACGCACCTTTTTCCTTTGACGCTGACAACTTTTGGCGCTTTATTCGGAACTGTAGAGAAGCTAGATTCAAAGGTTCAAAGTTGTGTTTCGTCTGTATGTTCCCTAATTGATTGTGGACCCAGTCCACTTGAGCGAGGACAATTCTGGTTGAAGTCGGTTGGAAAACTGCTATATCTGGGTTTCGATACATAAAATCTCTCACCCAATGCTTTCCAGCCATCTTGATGTCTTTGTTAAATTGATATATAATATTGTTTTTATCGGCATATTCATATACAACAGATCTTAATTTTTTTAAGCGTAATCCCATAAAAACATAGCATCTAAAGTCTTTATATGATTAACTAGCTCTTTTTCCATATGAAGCATAAAGGTGGGTTTAAATCTGCCTAAGGATGTAGCAAGGTCTTCTTCTTTTAAGCTTTTACGTAGGCTGGACTCGGGCATTCAGTTGGTTTTTCTGTGCTTGGAAGCCATCTAGAAAACAAGAACATAAAATAAATCTAAAGGGTTCACAAGAGTAGAGGATCCATAAGACTGCGCATGCGCACACTTGTTATGCGCATTATTGTGGAAAGCCTTGCGTCCCTAAACAAGGGGGCACACCAGTGGTATCTATTGAAATATGGTGACAATTTCTTGTCAAAAAACTCGGTCACTGTTTACATATATATGCTACACTAGGTGAAAAAAATTATGTTATTTTAACAAAACATCGAAATATCAAAAATCTTACCTTTTTCCTCCAAAATGATTTATTTTTGTGTGGATTTTTTGCAATAACTATATACTAGTATAAAGACGCTCAAAACACAACTGGAGTTGGCATGCTTTGCAGTCGATCGTTGCAAATATTAGGTCTGGGAACTTTTGGGGACCGCGCATACTTATGACACCTTACCCTAAGATTTATCTTAAACAACTCGGAAAAATTCCTTTTTTGATTTAAAGATTTCTTGAAATAAATAAAATAAGTTTGCGCTAAGAATATTTAGGAATGTTGTAAAGATAAAGATGTAATTTATTTATTATTTTTTATATTTCTTGAACTAAACACAAATAGTAACTTAGCTTAGAAGATCCTTCATTATTGCGAACAACTCTCAATCAAGGGGTTAATTTGGGATTATAAGGAAATCACAGAATGAAATCTGTGTTTGGGAACTGTGTTAATCTACCTTCATTCCACGATTACATTCAAAGTAGAATTGAGAAACTAGATCCTGCAATATTTTATTAGTGAAATATGCAATAATTCAAGAAAATCAAAAATAAACGACACAAAAAGCAACGTCTACTCGAAACCGCCGAAAACACCGGAAGGGGTTGTAATATCACAGCCCTCCAGCCGCCATATGTGTCTCAAGAAGGCCCAAGTCATTTATTTCACCCGCGCATCTTTATAGTAAGAGATACTTGGCAATTAGCTTTATTGTTGTATGGACCTCGCTCTTGAATTAATTATTTTTTATGTTAATAGGGGTATTTTGGGTTCTATGGGAAAAAACGTGGTAAAAAATAGGAAGACTGACTCGTTTTGTGGAATTAATAGCTTCCTGTAACAAAGAGTTTAATAGTTGAAGGAAAAACGTTTATATAATATTTTATAAGATATTTACAGCCAGATTTTTAAACTAGATCTAGATGCTAAGAAAGTTAAATCTTCCAATTGGTCAGTTTTATTTGCCATATAATATTTTTATTATTTGAATTAAATACATATGACAAATAGTTGTCTCCCGATCGGAAATAAACTTTTCTATTTCGCTTTTGTATTTTAAAACCTTATATTCTCATTGTGCGCTTGTCAATTATGAGGGTGGAAAATAGTACTCAAAATTTGGATAGCACTACAGTGTGTCTAGACTTGATTCATCTAAAAGGTACAAAATTGTTGTAGAGGCTCTATTATGATCTATTTGGTTTCACCCTAGATCACCATGATACCAAAATCTAAAAAATACGAGGGTGGGTCAAAAGGTAAGTTTCCCTAGCTTGTTATTTCGCTTGAGGGTCATTTAGCGGGCTAAGTTTTTCTTTATAATCTACCTGTAAGAGCGACACCAGTTTTACTGGTCGATAATATTTTTCTTATCAGTACAAACACAGCAATTATGAAGACTTTTATTTCCACAATCCTTACAACTCCCTCATTAACTTCATGAAGATTTCCTCGTTGATCTTGCGATCATCCTGGACAACGTTGACTTTTCTTATGATACTTCCTTGGTTCCTTAAGGTCTGTTTGGCTGTTTCTAACTGAAGGGCATTAGCAAGAGCCCAGGAAATTTTCTTGAGTCTGGCCAATCTTAGAGTTTGACTTATTTCTGGTTCGCGTAAATCTTCGATAATCTGCTATTGTATTTTTGTCTTTTTTCTTGGAGTTGGGCCTTATAAACTTCTTGGAGGTGGGCTTTCCCTTAGCCCATCTCCAGAAAAGTAACAATAAACTCGTAATCATTGTTCGGGGATGCTAAAACCTTTATAGCTTCACCTTGTAGTGCTAGAACAAGAGCAGGTGCCTTTTCTGGTGGACTCCAATTATTTCCGGCGGAAGCGGCTTCGAATTGACGGACATAGGTAAGGCAAGGTACTTTGCCATCGAAGGTAGGTGGCTTCATTACACTAGTTGCAGGAACACCATCTACCTTTATCATACTTGTACTAGCTACCATCTCGATTTGCAAATGTAATTGTTGCATCGGTTTCTGGATTCCAGTCACCTTATGTTGTATTTCGCTCTGTACGTCTTTTTAAATTTTACTAATCTTCTGCTGCATTTCTTGTTCTTTGTGCTTGATTTTTTTAATGTCACCTTGCAGTTCTTGTTTGATATCTTCTTGACTGCTAATCTTCTGTTGCATTACTTGTTCTATGCGCTTCATATCATCTTGATTTTTTTAATGTTTTCTTTCAGTTCTTGTTTCATATCTTCTTGACTTGTCTAAAGTTACTGTCTCATATTCTCCAGGCTTTCTTGATTTTTCTTATTGTCTTCCTTCAATTCTTGGTTCATGTTTTTCTGGCTTGTTTTCAGTGTCATCAATTCTTTGTTTCATATTATCTTGGCTTGTTTTCTGTGTCACCAATTCTAGTTTCATATCCTGATTTTTCGTCATATCTTCTTTAAGTTCTTGTTTTATCTCTACTTGGCTTATTTTCATGTCTTATATCATCATCAGTATCTGGTATGTGAAGGTTGTTTATAGTCGGTGGAGGAAAAGCTTTTTTGATGTTTAACAGACATAAACATGTTCACTTATCTTTTCTTTCAGTTTAACTGTTTGTCGTAACTCTTTTCAGTGTTTTTAAGTGTTAGAAATTACTATAAATGCGAAGTTTACAATTAATATTAACGAAAAGTGGGTTTAAAAACTTATTTTTATTGGTAGACATTGTTGGATATTGTTAACGTATTGAAAATAACAGTAATAATAATTTAGGCAACCATATATTCATACTTTCATGTATTCAAAACTGACGTTCTGATTATCATATAATCGTTTAAATAATGCAATTAGAAAAGGATAGCATAAAATCGGTATGCGTGTACTAAGAAATTAAATATCTACTATTTATCAACACTTTTTCAAATAAATAAAAATATTGGTACGTTATTCTGCGTTCAAACAACTGGGCCCTAGTTCTGACGTTATGCTAATTCTGTAGGGGTACGTTCGAAGGTTCAGCAGGAACATGAGGATGTATAATAATGTGATATTTTTGTTAACCATTAAAATAATAGTGACAAATAAACTGCCGCGATTTTGGAGACATCCCAAGATCCGTATAATATATTGATATATATATATATATATATATATATATATATATATATATATATATATATATATATATATATATATAGAGAGAGAGAGAGAGAGGAATACAAGAAATATTCACGTTTCAATATTTATGCAGCAGCATTTAGAATTTTTTATGTATGAAGTTTAATTAAAAAAAAAGTAACTTTTATTTTAAGTTCTTTATGATTCTAGCCAATATTCCTATATATAGCCATAGATTTTAATTGCTCTTAAAATTAAAAGGAACCCTATTTACAGCTACAATAATAAGTTATATATATGATTGATTTTTAAAATTATATAACCATGAAGGTAAAATTGAAAATCATCACACCATATTATAAGTGAAGGAATGAGAGAATATTATTTTTTAATAATTTTTCACACCCTATTGATCACGCTAACGAGTTAATATATAAAAGGGGTGAGTTTCTAACAAGCTCTGATCGATTATAATCAGGGGTGTAAAAAATCGCCGTGGGTAATTTTAATTTTTTCGAAAAAATTTAATATTTTGAGCCAGGTATGATTGAAAAGGGTTAATCCCTCAAAGCGTTTGTAGTTAAAATTAGTTGAAGAATTAATACGCGTATTACAAAGGATATATACACGCATCCCTTCTTCAGAGTTCCGTATATGTATGAAGGGAACTTCAGAGAAAATAAGGTGAAAAACACCTGCAAAAATCTAAATTCACCAATAAGAAGAAATGTATTTACAAACTTCTATGTGAATGTGGAGAAATGCTTATTGGAGAAACCAAAGGTACACTAGAAACTAGAATTAAAGGACATAAAACACAAATAGGGGAAACGTCAAAATTTGGTATTGCAGAACGGGCCTGGGGGAAACAAGATGGTATAAAATGATCTTAGACTGCAGCAATATAAACAAATGTGAAAAAAAGAAGAAAATATCAGAAGAAGCTTATATTAAAAATTATAATGAAACCTTTAGGAAACCCGGTATGAACATACGTAATCTTGGCGACATCAAATGATTTAAGTGTGCAAGATGAAAAGCATACTTCAATAGGCACAATTATTAACACATTATTTGAAAGTAGGCGTTTCAACGGTTACAATGTGCCGATGCAAAATATAGAAGTCGATAAAAAACATCAATAAAGTTTTCTTTGGAAGATATGGGTGCATTTTTTCGAAAAATGTAAATATGTCGGAAACTTCTGGCTTCTCAGATCCCAATAAAAATCAAGCTTATTCAATGTAAAAATAAGGTTTCATGTAGATTGAGTAATTTTTATTTATTAAAAATCAGTTTTCCGCAATTTTCTCAGAAAATTTGAGATTATGTTGAAAAACGACTTATACAAAAGTTTTAGGTTCTCTAAGTCGACTATTGTACCAGCCCAATAGTATTTTGTGTAATAGATATAAAAATAATAAAAAATAATACTTATATTCATAATGTGTTTTAAATCCTTTGTTTGTTCATAACAATATTGGTTCAACTCTTACAGAACTTAAAATATAAGTTTTTTAGGTTTAATTAAAATTCATACAAAAAAAAATATTTGAATACAACTACATTAACACAGAATATTTCATATTTCCTTGTATAAAAATAAAATTTAAAGCATTACTCGGTCCTTGTGATGTTTCCAACGTCGCAACAGTCTATTGTTACTACTTTTAAGGTTAACAAAAATCTCACATTATCGTAAACCTCATGTACAGGGTGAGTCAACGATTGGATGAAGTAAGTTTGTGCCTTTTCGGTGAAATTTACAAAGAAACTATATTTATTGTTTGATACAGTTTATTTTTACGCAGATTTTAAAAATATTTAGGACTCTACAGGGTGAGCCAAAAAACTAGGACAGCATTAAGTTGTATTTTTTTAAATAGAACACCCTATATACGAATCGTATTTTCGATTTAGCTTATAATTTTAAATTTTTTTTATTAAGGGTTTACTATAACAAAACTTTATAGTTTCTGAGATAATTAAGTTTAAAGAAAAAAAGTCACATTTTCAAGCATCAATTCAATCCTAAATAACGTTTTCAATTTTTTGACAAATATATTCAAATTTGGAATTTAGCAAGGCCAAGGATAAGTTAACATAATTTTTACCTAATATTTGCAATAAAAGCTACAGGGTGTTGAACACATCGGCTCAAATTTGAACAAGTTTAAATGAATAAATATCTTTTTTTTTTTAAATGGTACACCCTGTATATTTTCATGTTATTTAATAGAGTAATAAAAACCCTAAAAGTTTTGTTCAATATATCCTATACCTATTTATAATAGTTTTTGAGATATTTCAGTTTTTCTTATTTTCCATACTTTTTTACAGAAATAGTCTTCATTATCATAGTAGCCATGGCAAAAACAATGTAAAAGAACATTTTTCTGTGTGTCAAATTTATAACCGCAATCGCTTCTTTTGGTTTTTATGTAGTGTAGCTTGTTTTTTTTTTTTGCATTCATCTTATATTGTAAAATGAATTTTCCAAAGAATGAGTTAATAGATATGATTTATACAATAGGAGAGGCTCAAAAAAATTGCCTTCTTGCTCAAAGAATTTACAAAATGAAGTATCCTGATCGACGCCAGCCTAATACCCATACTTTTCAAAACTTAATGCAAAGATTTGATTCTTCTGGTACTGTTGATTATCCAAAACGTAAAGTGGTCAACAAACCAGTAACTAATGAAGAAAAAGAACTACAAGTATTGTTAAATGTTCAGGAAAATCCTTATATTGGTAGCCGTCGGTTAGCAGCATTATGTGAAACATCACAATCCACCGCTAATCGTACTACCAAGAAATATAGGTATCATCCATATCACATGGAATTACACCAAGAATTGCATGGACAGGATTTTGAAAGTCGTGTAATCTTTTGTCGTACAATAAATGCGGAGATTCAATTAAATCCAAATTTATTATGCAAGGTAATGTTTAGTGATGAAGCTACTTTTAGAAGTAACGGTGCCGTAAATAGACGCAACATGCATTATTATGCCACAGAAAACCCATTTTGGATTAGAGAGGTGCAACATCAAAACCACTGGTCATTAAATGTTTGGTGTGGTATTCATCATAATCGAATTATTGGACCCCACTTTTTTAATGAACCACTAAATGGCCATAGTTACCTGAACTTTCTACAAGAAGAACTACCCCAACTGCTTCAAGGTATCGACAGGGATATTAATAGGTAATTTTTTTGTTTCAATTTATTATAAAAGTAAATATGTATTTGCCTTGTCGTTATTGTTGTGTTAATTTTTTCACATTATGTTTAATTAAACTATTGCCGTTGTAATATAACGAATAATGTATTTCATCATATTTAACCACATTCTGTTTGTTTCTGTAGTTTCTTTTTATTATTTTACATGGCTACTATGATCATGAAGACTATTTCTGTAAAAAAGTATGGAAAATAAGAAAAACTGAAATATCTCAAAAACTATTATAAATAGGTATAGGATATATTGAACAAAACTTTTAGGGTTTTTATTACTCTATTAAATAATATGAAAATATACAGGGTGTACCATTTAAAAAAAAAAGATATTTATTCATTTAAACTTGTTCAAATTTGAGCCGATGTGTTCAACACCCTGTAGCTTTTATTGCAAATATTAGGTAAAAATTATGTTAACTTGTCCTTGGCCTTGCTAAATTCCAAATTTGAATATATTTGTCACAAAATTGAAAACGTTATTTAGGATTGAATTGTTGCTTGAAAATGTGACTTTTTTCTTTAAACTTAATTATCTCAGAAACTATAAAGTTTTGTTATAGTAAACCCTTAATAAAAAAGATTTAAAATTATAAGCTAAATCGAAAATACGATTCGTATATAGGGTGTTCTATTTAAAAAAATACAACTTTATGCTGTCCTAGTTTTTTGGCTCACCTTGTAGAGTCCTAAATATTTTTAAAATCTGCGTAAAAATAAACTGTATCAAACAATAAATATAGTTTCTTTGTAAATTTCACCGAAAAGGCACAAACTTACTTCATCCAATCGTTGACTCACCCTGTATCTGCTGAACATCCCTAAAAGTGCAATCACCATATTTTTGCGGTTCTGTAAAACATTTTTTTTTTGCTTTGCGTGCATTTTATATCCTACTCAGATCAACCACACTACAATCTTTTATTAAATATACTAAAATCAGTAGATAAAATGACGAAAATCTCTTACAACAATGGTTTCTTAAAAGTTGCGGGTTCGATCCTTCGTGGGAACCGGATATTGGTAAAATTGGAAATAATGTAAAGTTTGTTTTTTTACCTGGTTATTAAAAATTACGGGGCTTATTACAGCGGGAAGGGCCCGATGATCAAAAGAAAATTGGTTGCTAACGAGGCTTGATTGGTTGTTGTTTAGTAAAAACGTAACCGCAAAAAATATTACAGAACACAATGGAAATTCTCGTAAAGTAAGGACGGCTGTAAACTAAGTTTTATTATTGGATTTTTGTATTGGTCTTGTATAAAGTTCTAATATATATATATATATATATATATATATATATATATATATATATATATATATATATATATATATATATATATATATATATATATATATATATATATATATACTATAAATAATTTCACCAAAATACCAACAATCAAGACAATACTCACCATAAATTAAACTCTTATTTTCATCAAGTAGTCTCTTTAATACATGTAAAATAAAAACTAAAAGTTTTTGTCACTGTCACACCAAAAACCGGTTTTGTAAAAAAATCAAGTGTGCCTAGAAATGTATCAAACACTCCACTTTTGCCACTTTCATCAAGGGTGTAGTTAGATAATCTCTTGTTTTTTTGCTTGGCGCTCTTGAGATTTTCTAAAAGCGTCAGTAGAGAGAGAGTCTGGGCCAAGCCTTGGTTGTGAAAACTGGCAGAAACCCAGAAAGCAGAGATTTTTTTGCTGATTTTCTCAGATTTAGTGAAAGTGATCTCACATAAGAAGTTAAAACACCATCTTTGTGACTTTAAATACTTGGTGCACCCTTAAAGACAATCAAGTACATGCCACAAACAGTTCTTATTATACCGGGACTTTGCCATCCTGTTTAAAATTAGATTTGCCTACCAGAGCCAACATATTACACACCACTGCTCCATAGAGGCCATCGGCTATCCAGCTTGCCGAAAGTGTTTGGATTTAATGATAAACAGCCTTTCAGGTGCTAGAACTTCGTAATAAACAGTGAAATTACCGGCTTTAATGTATACTTTCCTTTTTCCCCTGTGATTGGGAACTAATAAGACAGCAATTACAGGACACTTTATTTTTAATTTCGGAAAAAATTCGTAAAGAGTGAAATGATAGGAAAACGACGTTTTTTTGAAAAAATTTTGATACATACCCCCTATTTCGAGGTCGTAGAACACGATTCTGACCTCGGTTTTCCAAAATTTTTCCTCAATTTTGCGGAAAAGAGGGAAAATAACTTTTCACTTTAGGTTCATTTTTTTTCACTAAATCGTTAAACTTTTGTTATAACAACGAATTTCACAGTGATAGAAGCTTCTCTATTATACAAAAATTCAAAAATATGCACTTTTTTTAGCGAAAAAATACGAAAAATTATCACGACAAAAATCACAACAAAATCAAAGGAAAATACCGCCTAATGACAAATAATAGTTTGCACAGTTCGCTGAAGATGGCGTACTGTTGAAGTCGGCGATGTTGCCAGATTGCAAAAACGATTTCTTTATATATTCTTCTCTTTCTGTTTGAATTGGAAAGAAAAGGTTCCAAAAAGAATTTTTCCCTTTCCTTTGATTATTGAAGTACTGAATGTCTATGCCTTCGATGTGCGATTTTGACTCTAAATATTAAAGGTTTTAAGGATTATAGTTGCTTTTGTTTGTCTCCCTCCAAATATCGGTACTTTGATATGCGATTTTGACTCTAAATATTAAAGGTTTTAAGGATTATAGTTACTTTTGTTTGTCTCCCTCCAAATACCGTTACTTTGATGTGCGATTTTGACTCTAAATATTAAAGGTTTTAAGGATTATAGTTGCTTTTTTTTTCTTTCCCTCCAAATACCAGTAGTTTTAAGCGGATAATAGGAATTGATCATATTGCTTATGTCCGTTAGTAGAAAGTGTCGCGTGAAAAAAAAATGCAAGAAGAAGGGCAAGAATTGTGTTCCGGGTGTTCTTTTTCTTTGAAAGAAATTCTAAAGCTTTTAGAAAATGAAGATCGCCTAAGGAATTTTCTTAAGGTACATGGCGTTTTTACATTAACCACTCCTGTTTGTCCCAATTGCAATGTACCTTGCAAACTTTATGGTTTTCGGTATCGCTGTACCAAATCCATTCTAGTCGGCGAAAACAATTCGAAACGGAAAAAATGTCCTTTTACGGTCGGGACAAAAAAGGGAACATTTTTTGAAAATGCAAAATTACCGTGGACTAAAGTTTGTGAGTTTGTATTTTGGTGGATTGCAGTGAAGCCCAAACAGGAGTGGCTAATAAATGAAGTAGGATTAAGCTCTGAAACGGTTGTTAATTGGGCAAATTTTTGCAGAGAAGTTTGCCTAGTTACAATTATGGAAAATTCAGAAAAATTGGGCGGGGAAGGAAAAATTGTTGAGATAGATGAATGTAAGATGGGTAAAAGGAAATATAATAGGGGAAGAATTATTGACGGTCAGTGGATTTTCGGAGGGATAGAACGGGAAACAAAGAGGCTCTTTCTTGTTCCCGTTGCCGAACGATCAAAAGAGACTCTTTTGGAAGTCATCCGAAATTGGATACTACCAGGAACTACGATCATATCAGATTGTTGGAAAGCTTACGACTGCTTAGCAGACGAAGGTTTCCAACACCTGACTGTGAATCATTCACAGAATTTCGTAGATCCTGACAGTGGAGCTCACACTCAAAATATTGAAAGGGCTTGGAGGGATTTACGTGGAAATGTTCCGCGATTTGGTCGGTGCGAAGAACACTTCCCCGGCTACTTGGCGGAACATTTGTTTCGGAAGAAATATACCAATCACAAAAACATGTTCCATGATTTTTTTAAATACGTGGGACAAGTTTACCCCCCTCCCTTTTAAGATTATGAGGAAAAACATTAATAATTTTCTTTTATTGCATATTTCTTTATGCCGCCTTTTTCCTCTATTCATTTGGCACCTAACAATACCCTTTTCCCATCGAATTTATAATCCTAATTCATTTTATTTATATTTTGGAATTATAATTTTACTAACCATATTTTTTTTGCAGCACTAAACCACCCCCCTCCTTACTAACTCTGACCTTCCCCAATATCCTTTCCTGGCAGAGCTTGTCCCGCCTCCACGTGGTCTCTGCTGGACAATAACATTTTTTAATTAATAAATCTAGGTCAGGTTAGTTCAGGTTAGTTCAGGTTAATTTTAGTTTTTTAAAGTAACTAAGACTAATGTTAACCTGTAATTATCTGAACTAACCAAAAATTTTGGAAGGTCAAGATTCATTTTTCCCCTTTTTTATACGTTACAAACATTATGTTGTTAACTGTAATGGGTAAATTTTAAAGTTTATACCAGGACACTTTAAATCTGGATTAATTTAGATTAGTTCAGGTTAGTTTCAGTTTTCCAAATTAACCAAAATCAAGCTAAACCCGAACCAACCTATCTTAACCAAAAACAACCAAAAATTTTGAAGGGTTAAGATTATTTTTACTTAGAAACTATTCTGAATATAAAAAAAAATTAAACTATGTTGTTGACTGAGGAGGACAAATCTTATAGTTTATATTATGAAAAAAAAAATACATCTGGCAACGTTGCACCTTTTTACGTGATTCGGCGGCCAGTTTAGATAGTCTGACCGCTGATGACGTTTCTGAGACGTGTTTTTGATTTTTCGCTGGAAATATAAGTTTTTCTAAATTGGTTTGATAAAATTTGGGAAAAAACAATTGAAATATATTACCTACAATATTTTTTAACTAGTTCCATTGAAAATAAATACGTAAATTCGGTTTTTAACTGAAAAGAAAGTGCTTTGTGAAGTGACGCTTTTTTTTTTTGAGTTTTCCGGGAAAGTGAGGAAAAATAGTGAAAAATCAAGGCCAGAATCGTGTTCTACGACCTCGAAATAGGGGGTGAGTATCAAATTTTTTTCAAAAAAAAAATTTTTTCATGCTTTTCACGCTTTGCAAATTTTTACCTTAATTTCATTTAAAATACCTTGTAAACCGAAGGTATACGTATACACCAGGTAATTTAAAACATCACTTCACATATTAATAGTCCAACACTTTTAATTAGGCTTAAGTATACATAATTTTAGACTTAATCGGCCTACTAGATAATTCGTTAGTGCAAAATACAACCGTACTCAAAAAGTAAGGTTATTCAGTTTAGCCGATAGTGAAAATTAAAGCTGGACCTACATCTAAACCGACTTGGCGTATGGCGCAGATGACGTCATACTTGCAGTAGTGTTCATTGTTTCTTTTTTTTTGTTCTAATCTAGGTAGAAAATAGTCACATATTGCTTTAGTTTAAATTAAAATTCACATAGTTTGTAAATCAGAATCCTTTTTTTTTATTGTTAAATATAGATATAAATTGTTTTTGGAATCAGTGTGTTTTATTTTGAGATTTAGTTGTTTCCTGTTTTCGATAACATCATCGCTTCTTCTTACCGACGGGCCTAAAACAGGTGGCGCTTTGAATTTATATAACCCCCCTAATCTCTGGCATGCTAGCCTAGGCACTGCCCTAAAAGAAAGAGCGATCAATACTAAAAAAATAACCACCTGTACAGAAGCATTAAATATTTAATTTTCATTCATTATTTTTCATTTTAATTTTATTTCTTTCTCCCGTGACGTAGCAATATATATATATGGAACGTTCTTTGCCCCCTGTCCTAAATTTAACACAACGTAGAGAGTTCTAGGTGGGCTCATTTTGAAGCTATACTTATGTGTTTTTTTTAAAACCGTATCCTTTTTGGAAAATTAAGATGGCAAATCCAATCTGGTAGTAGTCTATGGGCCTCTTATGGATGGGGACCTAAAATGGACCGGTTCTAGCGGGTAGTGTTGTCATCACTTAATCAGATTTTGATCAGGTTTTGATCCGCTTATCAAATTTTAATCAGCTTTTGATCAGCTGGTTAAAATTTGATAAGCGAATCAAAACCTGATCAAAATCTGATTAGGTGATGACAACACTACCCGTTAGAACCGGTCCATTTTAGGTCCCCATTCATGAGAAGCCTATAGAATACTTATGGTGTTTCCAAAGAACAATAATAAGAAATATTTTATAATCACTTCATCAAAATAAAATATCTATAACCAACTCGAAAAATCTGTTATGGGGAAGATTATATAAAACTTTATTTATCTTTGTTGGCAACCCTGCTAAAGAGTGTTAACCTTTCATACACTTGGTTCAGGAGTGGAAAAATTCTACCATTCTGAAAACTACTTTTGGAAAATGGAATTTACACTTTATTTAATTATCTCAAAAGTTCATTGAGTTATGTCATTCATGGGTAAATTATTTCTCTTTTTCTTAAATGAAATATTCAAAAATGATTTATGTAAAAATAACCCTTGATACATATAAAAAAAAACTCTCATCTCGATTTTAACCTTCTTTGTAGCAATAATAAACTTTTCGATGATCAACGTCCATATTGGATACGCTATTTTTAGTTTGGATATTCTGATGGGAGATTCATAATCAGTGATATCACAAAGCCTCGTAACCGAACTTTCAACTAGGGTGTACCCTTCTTTATAACCATAATAAATATTTCGGGAGTCATTGCCGCCACATTGAATGGGCCATTCAAAATTTCGATATTTTGATGCGAGATTCGTAACCAATGATGACATAAACCTCCGTAACCGAACTTTCAAGTAGATTGTACCCGTCTTTATAGCCATAATATGCCTTTCGGGGGTAATTAGCCGCCATATTGGATACACCATTTCAAATTTCGATATTCTAACGCGAGATTCGTAATCAGCGACGTCATATCATCAACTTCGCATAACCAAGTAGATTTTACTCTTCTTTATAGCCATAATATGCATTTCGAGGGTTATTGGCCGCCATATAGGATCCACCATTTTGAATTTGGACAACGTACCGAAATACAACGAATTTAGCCCTAAAACAGAATATTTTGTGTCACAAAAAACTTTATGAATTGTTTTTTTTTCTACGTTTTCGCAAGTTTGTTCTTTGGAAGAGCCAAATTGGAACCGCCATCTTCATTTTTCCAAAAAGGCCACGGTTTAAAAAATAACTACATAAGTATAGTTTCAAAATAATCCCATATAGAACTCTATACCTTGCATCAAATTTTGGACAAAGGGATGACCTTCAAATAACCTTTAAGGTCACTCTCAAGGTCAAATCAAAAATCACTTTGGTTGTTGAAATTGGTCGCAGCACCCTTAATGGTTTGTGACGTCATCTTCGTATTCATAAAACAGAAAAACATCAATAAATGCTAAAGAACCCAACATAATGCGTGTCTGACAAACACTTTCCCAGTTAATTTCGAAGGGATACTTGTAGTTTGTTTAAAACCTTAACAAAGATCGTTTTAATTGATGCATTACAATAAATTTTAAAAAATTGAAATTTTGAAAACACTAAATTTAAAAGATTGATTTTACCTACAACCAATGAATCAAAATGAATTTTGATATTTAATTTAAAGAAAAAACATTCTCCTTGTCAGTTTCAAAGCTTGTTCATTTACAAAAGAAATAACAACAACATCAAAAACAGAATACATTTGGTTAACTAGTCTTAACCTCCAAGACCGTGATCAGATTCCCAACTTAGATCCTCTCATTGAATTGGGCTGCGAAGATCTTAAAAGGTGTATTAGTTTCAGTTCTTATATCAAAGATAAAATTCCGACTCCGAATTTTACCATATATTTGATTGGCATTCTTTATGATTCCTTTTATTCAACCCATCCTCGAAGCTCTAAAACATGGCTACCAAACAAATAATGTTTGTCAACTTATTCGGTGACTTTTAGTGGTTTATAAGCATCATTTGCTTTAAATAAGGATTGACATCGATTGTACTTTAAATAATTTAAATAAAACAAATATTAGAGAATAGCATTTTGCAAAGCAGAACGAGGGGTGATTTATTTTAAGTGATCTTTCTATGGATATAATATTCCACCGACAAATCTCTGTAGAGGGGATTTAAATAAAGAGTATTTAATAGATTTTCTTTTCGGTTTTATACCATAGGTTAAATAATGAAGGAAACATAAGGAAATACGATGTACGGCTATAAAAAAGCAACACATTTTATTTTAAATCTATACATATTTAGTTATTATCGTCTTTAATGTACTCCCCTCCTCTCTCTCTTCAATGCTCCGTGTGACTGTTCCATTATTCGAAACAGTGCTGGAAGTCTTCTTCTGGAGCTTCTTCACCATCCGTGCCGCTTTTTCTTCCATAGCTTCAACGGACTGAAATATCGTTCCTTTTATTGAATATTTGACCATGGAAAAGAGGTAGAAGTTACATGGCGCAAGGTCAGGAGATTAAGGCGGATAGTCTAACTGAGATATTATACTTGGCTGTTTAGGTACAGCCATAATTTCTGACTGTGACCCATTACCCAGCTACGGTAAGAAAGCAATTTCGATTAAATTATTTCTCAATATTTTTATGAGTTATCCTTATTTTTCATTTTTTATGGCATTTTAGAGGTCGATTCAATTTTGTTTTTTAATTTTATTAATATAAGATACCCAATTAAAGTGTATTATTTGCAAATCAAAAACTTTGTAATATTAGTATGCTAAATATCCTGTTCCTCTATTAACTTGGCACGCCCATAATTTTTTATATCATTCTTTCATCACACGTAATTATAATTTATGATGAGCAAATCCGCAAAAAAGCGAATTTGAAAAAAAAAACGGTAAAAGTGCGAGACATATTATGACATTCAATTCAAAACAAAATGAAATAACAATAAAAAAATTCATATCCGAATTGTAACACATACAAATAGTAGAGGGGGTGTCTCCTAAAGTACATACAAAAACAGGGGTTGGCGTAACGTGTCGTTTGCCAACTGTTTTCGAGCCCGCCTCCCCTCCGTGCAGCGCGTGCCCTTACATTTCAAAACGATATACAGGTGGTTGAAAACACAATAAATGGGAGGAAATCGGACCATGTGCGATTTATTTGGCTTGACATACTTTTATCCCTCTCTTTCAATGAGTTCCTATTTTTATATTATCTCATTAAGAACGCAGAGTAAATTGTCAAGTGTATGGATATACACATAGTGGGTACAGGTCATCAAAAATTGTATAGGTATATGTCAACTTGATTTATAAATAGAATAGTAAATATAGTGCTACAAAGACATCTCTTGTATTGGCTATGTTTTGTCAAAAAGTTATTTTTATTAATGTCAAGCTAATGATGTGGTTAAATAACAAAAACGGCATAATAATGCATTATGTTAAGGAGTATTTTCAGTTATAATCTTTCAAAAATCTTATTAAGTTTCAAAAGGATAATTCTTTTATTAATAGGCCGGAAATGGTTCGTAATAAGAATGTTTCAATACTATAACAATAATTACTGGAGGAACCGATATATTTGAAAACTTCCTTGAGTTTTGTATTTCTTAAAAAGCGAGATTCATATTAAAAGTCATTCTGTTCTTCTTTTTATCAATTTTACACTAAAATATGTAATTAACCAAATTTTAAGTATCAATGTTCTGACTCAGATCTACACATCTGTAAGCTCTATAGTTTTTCAATGAAGATTAAAATTGTTAAGTTAAGTTCACGATAAGGAGCAAAGACTTTCTCCTAGTCGCTCCTTCGAACTTCATCACCTTTATCAACAATATGGAGCCGATAACCCTCAGGATCACTGTCAGGAGCATTACTGCTATCACAGCAGCTTTGTACATTCCGCTCTTGGCCACATTTCTAACAACGAATTCTATTTCTGCTATGCAAGGTTGTGTTTTAGTTGTCATGTGCTTTTATTTGTTTAAAAATTCCCTCATTAGCCTCATGATTTCCTCGTTGGTCTTGCGATCATCCTGGGAAACGTTGAGTCTTCTTATGATTCTTCCTTGGTTCCTTGAGGTCTGTTTCAAACTCAAGGTCATAAACAAGAGCCTCGGAAATTTTCTTATCTTTAATTCTTGTTTCATATCGTCTAGATTTTTCGTTATATCTTCTTTCAATTTTTGTTTCATCTCTTATTGGCTTGTCTTTAATTCTTGTTTCATATAGTCTTGATTTTTCGTCGTATCTTCCTTCAATTCTTGTTTCATCTCTTCTTGGTTTTTCCTTATATTTTCTTGGCTTGTTTTCATATATTGTTATGATCAGTATCTGATTTAAACTAGTTTAAAGTTGATCTTCCATTTTTGAATCCTGTCCCGAATCTTCTAGAACGATTTTCATACTACATGGTATAATAAAAATAAGAAAAGGGAATATATATATATATATATATATATATAAAATTTATTTTTGTATCTTAAACGTTTTGTTAAAATACTTTTTTGTAATATTTTCTTGGGTATAAGTTTTTCCATGAGAGAAACAAAGAACAACAATTTCTTTGACGTTTCACTCTACATATTGAGCTTCTTCAAAGAGCTGGTATATTTATTTTAATTCTACTAAATTACAAATTTGTTCTTAATAAACATATATCACAGTAATTACACATTACTTTTATATTTTCAATTTAATCAAAATTAATAAAAATAAAATAGGTTTTACAACAGTCTTAAAGTTTAAAATTTAAAACAATACAACAGGTTAAAATAGTAAAAATTATAAAATAGTACATACCTTGAAAGTAGTTTTGTGTGTGGTTAAAAATAAATTCAATTATCATACTTGGTATGCAATTGATATGAATAGATTTCTTTTTATAAAAGGAAATAATAGGAAAAAAAAATATTATTTCTTCTATCATCCTGTGTTAGCGATAGTTTTGACGAAATCTCAAGACGATTATTTTTGAAAATGTTCTAAATAAAGAACGAAACGTCAGAGCAATGAAAACTGTATTTCAAATATGTACCTAATCCCAAGAAAAAATCAAAAATAAAAATAAATATTAACGGTTCAAGAAAATCAAATAACTTATTAAATTTATATGGAACAAGGAGGGGGGCGATCATCCTCCGCCCTAAGAGGTTTGAATTTAGAAAAAATTGATTTGTCTACCTGCTGTATAGGAACGTGGTTTTCGCCCCCCCCCCCCACTCCTCCACGATGATTTTGGAAGCTTGGGCGTAGGGCACATACTGTACTTTCTTGTAAACGAATGGACACCTTTGATCTTCTGTTTGCTCTTGTAATATCGCCCCCCCCCCAAAAAAAAAAAAGAGAGAGACTGGATCTGCCCCTGATGTGTTCCATTACTCTTTAATGGAATAAATTTTCTATATACTTATTTTTACATTAGTAGAATCTAGACAATATTCCACCTATGTCTGTATAATTTTTTAAACAGTTTCAATTTTTTTATATGAATTGTTTAACCTAAAATCTCGAAATTGGAAAAAAAATATTTTGATATTTTATTCGCCACTGCTTTGTTTAGATTGTTTATCCCGATTTTAACACATGAAGATAGTTTTTAAAATAAAATGTTCCAAAAACTTTTGATGTTATGATACATCTTTATTTTTGGTATCAAAAAGGCAATTTGCAAAGCTACGAAAGTAGGATGGTACCATTTAACTAATGACGTGTACCACGTAAATATATTTTTCTGTAAGTTCTAACAAATTTTAGGATGATCTTAGATGAGTCATGGTACTCTAGATCAAAATATTAAAATTGCAACAATAAATACAAATTTGAACCAACCGTTTAAAAAATGTAGAAATGTAGATAACGTGTAGAATCAAAAATAATAAAAATCAAAAATTTGAGTCGTTCCCTGCGAAACCGAAAGTAGAAAAAAGTTGACAGTTACCTCAAACTCATGATTGCAACAAAAAGTGATTTCATTGATACTCGGTGCATTCCAATAGTTAGAAAGTTAAAAAATGTCATGATATATGCAGCAGACAATAATTTTCTATGATTTTAGGGGAGGGGCAAGTTTGCTCTTACAAATATTTTTTTGGTATAGGATAAACGATTTTACGGATATTGCTTAAAATAATTCCTGCAAACAAATTTCCCCTCTGTTTCCAATACTAGTAAAGCTATAATTTCGAAAAATCTAGTGATATTGGTAAAATTATAATTGACAAGAAAACTATTGTGATGCAACTAACACAGCAGATTCGCCATTCACAGCCGAATAACGTAACTGATGGTACGGAACTGTTGGCCCGCGAGTCTTACTCTCAAAACCTCGCGTGCGCCAACCTGTCAAAAATAAATAACCATGCTCACACCTCGTAGAAAAATTTGATCGATTTGATCGATATTCCCACCCCGATTTGTAATTGACGGTCATCATGTTCTGGCGCATACCGTCCCTGATCTAACAAAAATGCACCGGCAATCAATCAATATAGAAGAGTCTAGGGGCTATATGTGGCTTATTATTGTCAAAATTTATAAAATTTATGTTTTGATATAATAGTAAAATTGGATTAATTTGGAAACTAAAGGGTTAACCTTTTAGCTTTAGGGGGACACGCGATGAAGTCGTTTTTAAAATATTTTAACAACCAGTAAAAATGCATCTAATAAATCACAAATTATAGTAGATGATGGTGAAATAAAGCAAATGTAATAAAAACATACATTTTATTAATTTAAAAAACAACAAAGATATATTTTGGCACATGAAAAGCTCATAAATGGTATTGCTTAATATTATATATATTGTCAACGTCGTTTTAGATAAATTTGCATCTAAATGATACACATAACAAAACATACACATACATACAAATAGTATTTTAAAGTCTACACAGTTCTTTATAATCAAATTTCTAAAATCCAAAATGAAAAGCTTGAAAATTTAAATTTATGTTCCCTAAATTTTATACCCATTAGAAAATAAATAGATTATATGTTAATCCGCAATAAATTGTACTGGTAAGTATATTATTTCAAAACATATAATTTTAAATATACAACTTCCTGCTTAGGACGCACCCTATCGGAGACCGTTAGAACGATACTTCATTACAGTTCTAAATATTATCCACTGTATTACATTGTGCTTTTTTAGTTTGCACTCGAAACTAAGATAGCGCTACCAGTTCAATTTACAGTGACTTTATACCTTAATAGTGATTCCTGTCACCTGTAAATATAAAGTCACTGTATTCCATTGCGAAATAAGCATTATTTTTTAAATAGCGACCTCTTAATCCAAGAATTAGTTTTGGAAACCGTTGAAACGGTAGGAGGAACTGGTTGAATTTCATCTCTACTATTTCTACTATCCCCCCTTATTCTACACACATCCCCATTGTTATTAATGCCTGCAACACCGCTTGACCCCGATACGTTATTCCCATCTAAATCACTGGGATTGATATCAACCACAAGACTTTGTCGGCATAACGTTTCGACGGCTTGCTTGTCTTTTTCTTTTTCCTTAGTTTTACCACGCCTCATTTTGACTTTTCGGAATTTGGAGGCGATGGTAGAGAAGGCTGATTTGCCTCCAAGTAAGCCGTAATTGGATTTTTTCGTTTGGCGGGGGAGCGACACGTAACCTTCTGCAACAACATAATTTCCAATTAGGAAAAAAGACAATTTGTATAAAGAAAGAGGAAGGTACCTGCATGATATTCAGGATTAATTCGTTTATAAACATCTGCGTCAATATTGATCATACCAGCCGATGCTGATTTAATTAATGATCCTGGCAATGGACTTTGTTCAAAACTGGATTCGCTCTCGACACTAATTTGGCTTAATCTAAGAAAAGAAGTGATTTTAGTTATCCATCCATAAAAAAGTAAAAACATTATTAAAGATATACCTGTTTCTTTGAGGAAATTTCAAAGCTTCCTCACTAACATACGACGGTGCTGACACAGGCGCCTTCAAAAACTCCTCCTTGGCTTTCTGAATTTTTCTCATCCTAACTTCCGGCGAAAAACTGTTTTCCTCCTGCATTTCTTCAACTCGATTGGCTAAATTAATATCAAGAGTTAAGTTTCGTTTGAAATCGGTGACATTTTTCTTCGAAGTAGTCTCAAACGGTTGATGAGATCCTGCCATAGATGTTTCAGGAAAAGAAGTAATGTTAAGAGATGTTTTTCTAGCCGGTATGGTGACTTGTTTAGTAGGAAATGAGAGGAAAGTTGCGCTAGAGGATTTTTGAACTTCTTTTCGCTCACCTAAAAAAATAGAAATATTTAAGAGAGAGAAGTTTACCAAAATTCATAAAAAAATTCATTTTAAGTGTATTCTCACAATACCTAACAATGGCGAAAGCTTGTTTAACTCCTCCTGATACCGTTCAGTCTGTACTTTCACTCTCCTTTCCGATACTGGAGATCTCCAAGCTATTGGTGAGTTTGATCCACTGGATCCTCCAGATTTAGTACCACTAGCTTCGATGTTTTGATTGTATTTTGCCATGATCATCCTAATGCTTGGTGATACTTCTTTGTATACCTAAATAAAAAAAGTACTGTCAATTTTAAAATAATTTTTATGTTAATCAAATTCTCACCTTTCTCTGCGGCACTGGTGAAGCAGGTAAAGGAGGTAATGAAGTTACTACTTCAGGTTTCTGAGTTACCGTTTCATTTTGACTAGAATTATTTTCTTCAATAGTAATTTTAGGTTTTTCTTCTTGACTTTTATCTAAAATGGAGATTAAAGTCATTACTGCAAGTTTAAAAAACTAATAATTTGTGTTATTCTCGTCATTTACCTTCTAATTTAGAAGCTACGTTTGGTACAGTACTACTTTTTGCCAAAGAAGTTTCAATGAGTGGGGTAAATAATTTCCGTGTAGTTTTAACAAATAATGTAACAGCAGAATCTGTAGGTGACGAAGAATCAAACTTTAATTCGGAAGTATTCGATTCTGATTTCGTCGGTAGCAAAAGATTTAAATCGAATTTTGGTGGCATATTTCCTTCAGACACCGATCGGGTTCTAGAGAGCTTCTTGTGTTGTCTTATATTTTTCGGGGGCTCTGGCTCTGTTTCCTCTTCATCGTCGGAGTCGACCATGCTTTTTTGCATTGTTTTTTGTCGATAACGTATTCGTTTTTTTACTGCTCCTTGACTTGCCGAAAGATTTGTGTTACCTGCAAAAATTTGTATGTAAATATACGCTGTGAATTTTATTGAAGATGGGAACAAGTAAATATTTATTTTATAATTAATACAAATTCAACGATAACTAATTTTTTCTCACTTACCTGTATTACCCTCCATCTTTACAAATCGTCTGTCTTTATCACTACTTCTTCTAGAATTATCACTGGTATCCCCTTTACTGTCTTTTGATTCATTCGATAGCGTTTTTTTCACTTCTAACTTCATTCCTGTCGATCTTTTTCTACTTGGTGTAGTAAGATCAGCTGCTGCACATATATAACTGAGGTGTCGGCGAAGCTCTGCTATTTTGACACGTATGTCTTTGATTAAATCGAATATGGTTAATTGGTAAAAAGGAGTCGTGTGAGAAAGGCGACAGGAGATGATTTTTTCCATTTGTTCTGTCTAAAAAAATCAATAAATGCTGTAATAAAAACTAATTTACTACAACTTCTTCTAGATGTGGACTAATAACAAAATTGCATTATATACAAATTTGAATATACTCTACGAAATTAACGTGCAGTATTACCAAACCCAGAGCTTCCAGATTTACAGGAATATTGAGCGAAATTAAATTCCACAGAAATATACTTTTGAGTAAGTACAAGCGTACTAAAATCTACTCTGATTGGTTAGCTTATAAAGAACTGAGGACATGTGACGTCTGCAGTAAAATCTGTTAAGCGAGCGTACCTATGCCATATTTATCAGATTGACAGTAGTCGGCAAGCTTTGAAGAACTTCAATGTGTACTCCAGGAAGTCCATAGATGTTTTTACTCACTTAAGTGTGCCAAATAACATAAACTCATATTTTTTTGACTCTGTGGAATCCATTAACTGTCAGACTGATCCTGACACTGTTCAATTCTACTTAAATAACAGAGTTTCCCAGGTTTTAGAACCTTTTAACAGCCAATCTTACAAATTGACCTGGTGAAAACTACTAGCTTCATTAGGTCCAATGCTGTTGGATCGGATGGAGTAAGTATAAGAATGATAAAACTGTGTAGTGACTATATTATTCCGTACTTATCGCATATGTACTCTGGTGAGCATTTTCCTAATGCATGAAAAATGGCTTCCAATAAGTCAGCTCCCTGTTCTTGGTAATATTTGAAAGAATTCTTTATCTATAGATGAGCAACTTCATAACTGAGAATGATCTATTTTCGGAATGGTCATAGTAATACAACTGCTTTACTATATATAATAAACCACATTTTTCAGGTAGTGGATGAAAATAACACTACTTCATTGGTACTTCTAGATTATAGTAAGGCATTTGACACCATAGGAGATGCCCTTCAATGTGCAAAAATAAAATATTTTTGCTTCTTAGATAGTTTAGTGGAACTCATGTGGGATTGTTTAACCAATTGTTACAAATGATTCTCAATCTGAGCCGATCTACCTTACTAGAGGGATCTCTCAGGGATCCACAATGGAGTATTTTTTGTTTATGTTGTTTACTATGGATTTACAGTTAATTGTTCGTGACTATTGTATGCACCAATTTGTGGATGACACCCAGCTTTATATCAGTCACAAAAAGCATAATACAGAGGAATCAATTGCCAGATTAAATCTAATACTAGAAAATATATATGCTATGACTGTGAGACACAGATTAAGGTTGAATGTTTCACAGTCAAGATTGGTTCATTTTGGAAACGCATTGAAGAGTACTAATAATCTTGATATCTCTATGAACCTCAAGATACTATGAAAAATATTGGTTTATTAATAGAAAAAATTTACGTTTCAGATCTCATGTAGAAACAGTAGAACGAAAAGAGTATACTGCTTTAAAACGTAACATATTAAATTATGATTTGAGGAAAAAGATTTATGATGCTCTAGTTTTGAGTCATGCAAATTATACAGATCTTGAAAATGGGTCTTGACTGGATATTTTGACAAGTAATAAGATACAAAAAATGCCGAACTCTTGTGAGAGATTCGTAGGCGACAGACCATATTTCTAATTAGTTAGCACAATCAGGGTGGCTAAACTTGTTGAAAGAAGGAAATTGCTTAGGGCTACATTTGTTCAGAAAATTTTGGATACGGACGCTCCATTGTACCTAAAGAACAGGTTAATTTATAGATCTGCAGCCCACACCGTGGGCACTAGCAATTTTTATCTTTTGGAAGTTCCACAGCATCGAAGGTATTTTTGTTATGCAGCTGTTAGTATCTACAATTCTGTACCCTTTGCTCTTCACAAGCGTTTGCTCTTTGGTTTAAAATAAGGATCTAGAAGATACTCAACAATATCTAAACATTTTATACATGTACTGGCAGTGAGTAATTTTTATTAGTTTAAACATTGTACACTGTGGTGATTTGTGAGTTAATATACTCGGTTAGATTGAACAGTTATGTACTGAACATCACCGAGTTTAAATCAAAGCCATTTTATTGGTATTGTTATTATTGGAGACATAAGATTAATTTTTACAATTACCTGTTGAAGCATTTCATTAGAAATATCTTGCACAGACTCCAAAATCCCATTCAACTGAGTGTTAGTCTGTTTTTCGTCTTTCGAAATAGTGTTTGCCACGACGTTATTTGCTTCTCGTAATTTTACTAGTTTTTCTGTTAGTTTCTTTATGGATTGATTTTGTAGTTCATTTAAAAACTAAAAACGAAATAAATTGAAAAATAAGTTTCGGAAATGTATTTGGAACAGTATGTATTTATACCTTATAGGTTTTTCTGTTTTGTTCATCCTGGAGATTTTTGTTTTCAACCAGACATCTATAAATAAAAATAAGAATTTAAAATTAAGAACTTTGTAGGAAATAATACAAGTTGTCAAATGAAAAGAGGACAAGCAAATATATTCTTGGAGATTCAAACACGATGCTAACCAGTTGGCAGCTCACAGGGTAGTACCACAGTACAACGCACTACTTAATTTTTACTAAAAACATTTTTTTTATTATTACAGTTTCTGAATACTTTTTTTGGACACTTTTTCCTATTTTATAATAATTATTTGGAAGTCTGACAACAGCAATATTCGGCATAGTGGAAAAACAAAAATCTAACGGGACTTATATGTGAGGATGAAAAACGGAACTACGTATTAATATTGTACCAGACGCTAAATAATTGCATTGCTATAAAATCAATCGAATAAAGAACACAGTTGTTACCTGGTACATATTTCTACGAGCGGGTGTGTTTTGTTTGCACTTGGAGAATCCAGAACAAATTATTTTAAATTTAGTTTTAGTCATTATGTATTTACCGAATTATTTGGATCTGTAAAGTTAGGAGAGTGGTCTAGGCTACACAGCACTTAGGCTTTATTAGACCCAGTGTGCCTTCTCCTATAGGGGTCAACCTGGCTCAGTCCTTCGCCCAGCTTACATAATTAAAGTAGGTGACGACGTTGCCAAGCAGCATTGCCCTTATATCGGTTAAAGTTGGCCAATACTCGCTTAACATGGATCCACCTCTATCATACGGGAATGTCGAAATTATATAAGCATTTTCTTAGCTGGCAGTGCTCTGTGAGAATGCTTATGACTGGGCGCCGTTTTCTTCTGGATATTACCAGATGTCTTTTGTTTGTTTCCACCTCCGAGTAATTTAATAACTCTCTAAAGAGTTCACAATTTATGGTTTTATCCCATCGTATTTTAAAGAGGTGACTGGAGTAAGCTTTGATTAGTTTTGTCTGCTGATTTAGTCAGTGCTGTCAGTGGGTCTGGCTACAGCAGTTGCATCGCAGCTGCCTGTGTGGCTAGCGAATCAGCATTGTGGTTTCCATCGGACGACTCGTATCCTTTTATCCAGTTCAAGATGACTACATTTTCAGCTGCAGCCAAGGCAAGGATCTCATGGTATTCCAGCGCAATGCTAGAAGAAATTCGTGGCATATTTAGGGTTAGTAGTGCCTATCTGCTGTTTGTATATATATTTACATTCATTGTAGCAATATTTCTGTTGATAATTTCATTTGCTGCTGTGGTAATGCCGGTGGACTTTGGTTGAGTTACAATAGCATATTTCTTCATTGCCCAGCTAATATTCATGATAGTTCCATCCATTTTGTTATTCATTTGTATTGACGTTAATTTTCTATGCCACATCTGTGCCCGAGAGTTATATAATATAGAGTTTGTTGAAGACAAATCTTGGTGTAATATAGTTCGTCTTTATCTGAGGTAGTGGAATCATATTCAGCATTTCTCCCTACAAGCGACATAGTACAGCACCAATTCCTATAGTGCGAAGGCATATCATAGTCATCAAAACTATCTCTTTGACAAAAATGTAATGAGGGGTGAGATTTGGGATTACCTCCATTGCTCTGGTCAGTGTAGCTCTCAATTTCTCAATACTTTCTTCAAGAACGTAAAACTTTTTTTTTAATCTAAACAACTATAGATTCCTCTGGGAAGTCGTTTTAAAAATATGATCTCTTTTAAGCAATAAAAGATTTTAATGTGTCAAATATAACACTGTTGCCCTCTGATCCATTAAAAATTTTAAAAATTTACAAAAAATCGACATAACAGAACTTTTATTGTCGCATTTCATAGTCCTGTCCATTAATGCTACGATATTTTGTTTAATCAGAGGTATGTATATTCATTTTGCAAGTAAAGAGTTGTGATTTAATACATCATGTAGTAAATGCCACTGGCTGGTTTATCTTTTATCAAATTCGTTCTGTCGCGAAAGTGTGAACGCTACTTTATTGTGGATGCAACCCCTTCAATACTCCGAATACGTCTTTCGATTGATAAGCGAAGTTAAAAAGAATGCAACTAAATGGCGAATATCATAGGTTGTATTCTTTATAGTAATTATCAATTGATCAAAGTGAAAAAAGTGTAACTGATAACTTCATGTTCTTTTGAATATGCATTTATTTGTCATTGGGTCGAAGTGATCATGATTACTTCAAGTGATAGAACTGAAAGTAAACATGACTCAAAAGAATAGCCCTATAATTTGCGATGGTGAGGAGGGAAGTTATAAAAAAAAGTCATGTTTTATATTTTTCATTTTCATTTCGATTTCAACCTTCAGGGCAATAAGAATCCTTTGATATCTCCTTTTTTGAGAAGCCGACGCCCTTTTAAAGGTGAGTTTTTGTTTAAAAAATAATTCCTTTTTGTCATACGGTTTCCTGATTTGTTTTAGGGTAAACTTGTTCTGTTGTATTATCTTGCCTTATTTTCTCATGTCTGATTTTATTCTTTCTCGTATTCAGTTAGGTTTAGGTGGTAGATTTGGAAGAAATTTTTATGATCTTACGTTCAAGTCACCTCTTTTTGAGTTTCTGTTTTATGGGACGATTAATGTCCCAATAACCAGAATTTTTATTGTGGACCTGAAGTACGGCAGGTACAGCAGGCTTAAAAAGGATAACATCCCTGAGTCAAACCCTATCGATTCACAGGCCTATATAATTTTTATTAACGTGAAAAGTAACAAAACTGTTTTACTCTTTTTACCTCATATATCCGCCCGTAATCTACCACGACCGCGTATCGGTCTATAAAGGCGTGGGGGCCTCTTTCGCCTCCAGATTAAAAACCATCTTTTTCACTCACTGACTTTTGCCAGGATGGCATGGAGGCCCACCACGATCGGTGATGATGCCTATCGGCAGTAAATTTTTCTCATGTTTTAACCTTGCAAAAGTTGGAATTATTATCAGACTCACGACCTTTTAGTCTACACAAAAATGAGCTGCCGTACGTACTGTGATGTTTGATGGTCAATAAATTGCGTTTGATGGTCAAAAACAAACTAGTCGCAAAGTGTCGCCTAATAACAACCGGTAAATTATTACCTATTACGCCACCAAATATTCCAACGAAAATTGGAACAATTAACTTACTTTTCCTACAATACAAATGTTATTACCTGATTTCATCTTCAGTAACTTGCAGTTCTGTCAAAAGTTTTACAATGTTTTCCATTAGATCATAGTTTATTTGTGCCCTTGCTGATTCAGATCGTCTCACCTTTGGTACCACAATGGTTTCACTTTCACTAAAAACACAACTTTCCTGAATCATGCTGGGTAATTAAATGTAATTTGCTATATATGTAAATTATAGAATTTTTACATACAATTATATAGATATAAATTATAAATACCATAAAGGTTTAAAATCCTGTCTTTGGTAAACAGGCAACTGCCTTCTCTCAATACAAGAAACATGTAAAGGTTCAGCGGTTTCTTCTTCGTAATCTTCCACTTCTACCAGAACGGCTTCAGGTTCGTCAACATCTAGAGTCTCGTCCATATTTCCATCTAAATAATTTTCGTAGCTTGCCATTAAATATTGCATTGACGATGATTTAGAATCTGCTAAACATTCTTTCTCAAGTTCCTCCATATCATTAAGAGAAAGTGATGAAGGTTGACCCGAAAGAAGCGGACATGTTAGGTTAAGGGCAGAAATAGCTATACTGTCAGCTGATTTAGAGCGTGCTAAGGGTGGGGTTTGACGTGCTAAAAATAAAGATAAAAGAATGGTATACCTTAGGATATCATTAAAATAGAGAAAGAACTTTTTCAGAACTATTTGATTCGTGCCCGTCCTAAATATCGACTGAAAAAGAAAAAAAATCTCGACAAAAACTATCTTGAGTGATATTTAAAATAAGACAGTTTTCTTGAATAGCTTGTTTATTTTTTCCAAAATTTTATTTAGGTAGAACTTACTTGAACTGTTCCTCTCTTTGTTACCGTTTATTTGAAGTTCGGGAGTACAACTAGAAGCTGACAGTAATGCAAAAGTTGATGCTTCAGGTGCAATTCCTTGCGACTTTTCCCATTCGTAAAGTTTTTGCGTGAACTTTCTGGAAATACCTTCGAATCGATGGAACCCTGAGGGGGTATGAATGAGAACTTCTTTTTTGGTCGGACCGCCTAACATGGATTTACGAAGCTTTGACAACCTGTATAAAATTATTTTTTTTAACCAATCCGGTAGTTATAATCTGAAATGTTATAGCGTACCTTTCTTCCCTTTCAATGAATCTTTGTCTCTCGCGTTCTAATCGCAGTTTTTCTTTTTCTATTTTACCGAGTTCCTTTTCAAACCAGTGGAACTCTTTATTTGGATCTTTTCCTTTCTTGCTTTGTTTTGGAGATGAATTCTTCCTGTGTGAGAAATTTCAATTTCATACATAGATCAAAAATTTTTGAGGAAAAAATAATTATCATAAGGTAGTTAGATAAATAAAATATTTTAAATCTACGAATAAGGTAATTTTTACCGGCTTAATTTCGGACTTGGAGTCTTATCTTTTAATTTCTTTTGTTCAGCATATGCGGTTGGTCCACCGGAAGCCTTTATTCGTCTCCATTCTTCCAATTTTTTGCGAAACTCTTCGGAGAGAGCTGGATACTCAAAAACTTGTGATTGATCGGATGCCCTAAAAACAATATTGTGCAAATTATGCATAAATTGATTTTCAAAATAACTTTTGTCAATATTATCAACAAAATAAACACGACACTTGAAAAGGGTTCCCATTAATTCACCAACATAGTTTAATTTTAAAAAAGTGGTTATGTATTGACGTTAGAAGATATAAATTGACAAGTGTAAGAATAAATAAACCAAGTTTTAAACCTTATTAATACAGGAATAAAATCGAATCTATTTTCTTATCCGTTCCAAGGTTTATAGCCATAATTTCCTTATACAAAGGTTTGTTTCCATTCATTCTACCTCCAGAAAGTAAAAGAGCTTTTACCTCTTGACTTCGTATTGAAACTAGTCTTCTGTCGATTTGTTAATGAACAAAGAGAGCACATGATGTAAATTTTCGTAGAAACATTTAATTTATCGATTAGTCTTGGCTTATAAGAAGGAGTGTGACAAATTTACAGAAAGAATAGGTTTATGCTGACCAAAAATCTACATGCAATAAAGCTTATACCTTATCAACATGATTTTGAAAGTAACTCATTGGTAGGGCCCATTGATACAGTATTATTGTCATCTTACCACCTTGTTTAAATGGTTTGAATATATACCTAGAACCCCTAGTCCATTTTCCATTGATTGATGATTGAACTTCCATTGGCCATTAGACCAAATCAAATCGTTGAAATGAGAATTTTTAATATCGGTGAGTAGGCAGAGGAAATGATGCTCTTGCCACCCCACTCACCGGATTCAACACCTATAGATTACTTTTTACGGGAACGCTTAAAGATATAGTAAACTAATAAAAAAATTGGATCAATCTTTGAAATTGGTAAGAGGAATAGTTATCCCCTGAAAATAAACAAAATTTCCATTTTCGCAAGTTTAGTAATAAAATAAAATGTTTCTTTTTATTCTTGTAATTTTAAGGATCCAAACTTGGTTGTCATATCGTTACACTTTTCAATTTTAACCTTCTCTTGTCACCTAATTTTATAGTTAGAGCATATTAAAGAATTACAGGGTTAATATCTTCTTTTTATTACCTTGGTCCACCCAAACTTTTCCATTTGGGAACCTCTCCTAATTTTTTCTTCGCCCCACCACTGGTTTTCTTAATTTTTTCCCATTCCTGAAGCTTCTTTTTAAACTCCGGTGGTAAATCGTATTCTCTTGTCATTTGCACGCATCTTTACTCAAACATTAAAAATAATAGTATCAATATATGCTGACAGTTACACAAATATATCTAACTAACTTGGTAAGAGCAACGGTGTGCGATTTAAAATTTTTATTTCGGAATTTTTAATATTGTGCTCGATAACACATCGTTTAGCGATAAAACTATATGCTTTGACTCTGCAGATGAATAGATTTCGTGGTGTTTCATTTTTACCATCGCTATACTACTTCATTTCCCATAGATTAGGATATGTTCTTTCTTGCTCAGATATTCTAGGCCATTTTTACCGAAACAATCTTAATGATTTTTAGAACGGATGTAATTCAAAACCCAAAAAATTCATTAATTCATGTAAAAAGTTGAGGAAGTGTCCAAAAAGAGCTCAAAATTTAAAAAAAAACTCTTTAACTCTCGCATTTATTGTTACTGCACATCTTTGGGGAAGGTTATTTTGACACCGCTATCAGTAAGCATTACATTATTACTATCTTCAATAATAGTGTTTAATTCAGCATTTGAAGAAAATCTACGAGCTGTGTTTCCATCATTTATGTTGCCATACTCAGGTTTTGATTTATCTACTGTGAGACCCATGCGAACTTTAGACGCTTTTTAAATTTCTTGTGAGCGTTGCTTCACAATAGCTTTATCGGTAGCTGGTGTGAAGCCTAGATTCAAAAGTGCGGATCCCTGCATGTAAAGTAGATAAACCAAATCCAAAGCCTTATTCGTTGCTGGTATAGTTCCTCGACTCCTCCTTCAAAGTAGACGGAGTAACACCACAAATATAACATTTTTGTGTTGAACGTATGTCAGTTAAAGCGTTAGATACTTTACCATCAGTCATCTACAACAACAAATCGTGTTTTACAGCTAACTAATTTCACGTAAAATTTTAAAAGTTTCTTCTATCGTAAACTCAATTGTCTTCTTGACAAAAATAAACTTGATAGGATGACAATATAACGTAAAAGAAGGTCGTGGATTTTGCCACATCACAGTTTCACCGTCAAGCAACCTCAAGGGAACAGAAATTCGTCTGTAGCGTTGGTGTCCTCACATCTCAGCTTATAAGTACTATGCCCCGAACTCCCATCACAACACCATTTGCTAACCAACGTATAATATGAAGGAGGTAATACATTTCTAATAACTTCAGATTGAGCTTTACCTAAAGGTTCAGCCGTTTTATTCAAGATCGCCTGAAGTTTAATTTCAGCTAGAGATTCAGTCACAGAAATGTGTTCATCAGAAGAACAGCAAGAAGCTTTGGACTTGCCTAAATAGAGAAATGATGGATACATTTGATGTCCCGTCTTCATTGACCACTTCCTTGTTTGTTTATAGAAGTGACATATAGATTTGGAGTCCACATAATACGTTAAGGCTTCATTCGGTGTCAACTGCCTACATTGTTCAGAACACGTCTTCTTTTTCAAACTTTCACCGACTTCTTTTACTTATTTAGCCGCACTTCGATGTTCCTTCTTCCAAGTGGCTAATTCTGCGGCTATAGTTAGCTCACTTGCGCTTCGAGTTTGTAAAATATCTTCTACCCCCGTCTCTTTGTTTTTGTTGATAAATAATCAAATAATTTTTTGGGTCGGCCCTCAGACCAAGCTCCGCATTATGTTGAAGGCCACGGTTGGATTCTTCTTCTTTAGGTGCCGTCCTCGTTCCGAAGTTTGGCTATCATCAAAGCTATGCGTATCTTTAATACTGCAGATCTAAACAGTTGGCAGTTGTTGCAATTGTACCATTCTCTTAAGTTCTTTAACCATGAATGCCTTTTTCTTCCTATGGATCTTTTGCCTATTATTTTTCCCTGGATAATTAATTGCAGCAACTGGTATTTATCTACCCTCATAACATGTCCCAAGCATTGCAGTTTGCGTTCTTTAATAGTAAGTACTAATTCTTTCTCTTTCCGCATTCTTCGCAAAACCTCCACATTTGTCACTCTCTCTGTCCACGATATTCTTAATATTCTACGGTACATCCACATCTCAAATGCTTCCATCCTCTTGGTATCAATCTTTTTCAATGTCCACGCTTCCATTCCGTAGTAAAGAACTGACAGCACGTAACATCTCACAAGGCGAATTTTAAGTTTAAGGCTTAAATCTCGTCCGCAGAACACCTTCTTCATTTTAATAAACGTAGCTCTAGCTTTTTCCACTCTGATTCTGATTTCTTCAGAGCTATCTTTATTTTCGTTGATAACAGTTCCCAGGTAATTATATTTTCTCACACGTTCAATTCTTTGATCATACACGGTTATGTCAGAGAAGTTTTGTGGTGATTTAGATACCACCATTATTTTTGTTTTACTGATATTAAGTGATAATCCATATTCTTCACTGCATTCTACTATTCTGTTAATTAGTATCTGAAGATCCTCCGAAGTTTCTGCAATTACAACTGTGTCATCAGCATATCTCAAGTTGTTTATTGGGATGCCATTTATTTTAATACCTATATTTTGCTCTGAAAGTGCTCTGTTTACGATGTCTTCTGAGAATAGGTTGAATAAGATTGGTGAAAGTATACATACCTGTCTTACGCCTTTCTTAATCTCGAGTTCCTCCGTTGTCTCTTGCTCTATTGGAATATTCGCTTTCTGGTTATAGTAAATCTTGGAAATAATCCTGATGTCTCTTTTATCCAAGTTTTTTTCTACCAGCAGTCTCATTAGATGATCGTGACGTACTTTATCAAACGCTTTATTGTAGTCAATGAAGCATATATATATATATATATATATATATATATATATATATATATATATATATATATATATATATATATATATATATATATATATATATATATATATATATATATCTTGGTTCATATCTAGACATCTTTGGCACATGACGTTAAGTGCAAATAGTGCTTCTCTTGTTCCAAACCCGTTCCGAAATCCGAATTGAGTATCACCAATATCCACATCTAGTTTTCTGTGAATTCTTGTGTGAATCACTTTGAGGAATACTTTTAATGTGTGTCCCATTAAGCTTATTGTGCGAAGGTCAGTGCACTGTTTTACGTTTGCCTTTTTTGGTATGGTGACAAAAGTTGACAGGAGCCATTCTTTTGGTATTTCTCCTTTTTTGTAAATGCAGTTAAAAAGGTCGACAATAATATTCACTGATTCACCTTCCACAAGCTTGAGAGGTTCTGATGTAAACCTAACTGGACCAAGTGATTTACCATTCTTCATTGTTTTTATAACGTATAGTATTTCTTCTTTAGTTACGTCTGGTCCTTCGTCGCCTTGTATGTTATCTATATTAGGTTCTTGTCTTTCATCGTCGAATAATTCTTCTACATAATTCTTCCAAACCATAAACTTTTCTTGTAGATCGGTTATTATTTCTCCATTTGCGTTGCATAATAGATTGGATTACACACATATTAATCTCTATTCTGGACAAGTTTTTACCACCAATTCCTGGAAATTAGATCATGAATTTTGTCTCGCTAGGGTGTATTGGAGGAGATCCTGTGTACCGATTGGAGACAACTATTCTGTAATAATCAAGTAAAATTACATTAAAACTCAACACAGACAAGTATTTGTTAGCCTGCTAACATTTGTCAACTCTTGCGATACGCACAACCTCATTTATGTTATTTTTTATCAAATATTTCTTTTATGTTGTCAAGAGCTTTAGTTGAGAGATAAACTCAATAAAAGAAGTTCAAAGGCGAGATATTCGGGTTTCGAGCTGACCATTTAAAACGTCCAATCAAGCGCCTCAAAAATGTGTTATTTAAATACTCATTTACGATCACTGCACTGTAGGTTCGTGCCTCGTGTTCAAATAGGATTTGTTTTTTTGTACAAGCACCGGACCTATCTTCATTTGTAAAAGTTCCAAGTATTTTTTGCTGGTTAGTGCAACTTCTATGAAAAATAAGCCAATAATGCTAACAAATTTTACGAATTTCTACGCATATTCATTGGCCTATATTTTTAACACGAATTTTTCTTTTCAGATAAAAATAATTTTCGTCCGTTTACGTCAAACAATACAAAAAAAAATGCGACTGATGTTATAATGGTTGTCCGTGGGAGTTTAAAGCATCCTGATCGCGAATGCAACAACGAAAATTTTCCACCACGTATAGATATTAAGTTATAGTATGTATCATTTATTTTTATTTAATAAAAACAATTTTATATAATGTTTATACATAAGTTTAAAACAATAAAAAAGAACAGGATTTATTTACAAAAATACACATGAAAATACATTTATAGTAAGTCTTTTGTACATAACTTTTTTGCAAATGTTGACTTTCGTTTATATTCCTGATCGCTTTCTCTCATAAGAAACCAACAATGATCCTCCAGCATTTCTGGATTCCATCTGTCTTGATAGCGTTGCTTACTTACTTACTTACTCCGTGGCGTTACAACCCTGGATGGGTTTTAGCCGACTTTACGACATGCCTCCGTTCATTTCGATCTCTCGCAATCTCCATCCAGTGTTCGATGCCCATAGTTTTGAGATCTTTTGTTATATTATCTCTCCACCGGAGTGGGGGTCGTCCCAGTGGCCTTCTCCCAGTCAGTGCTTCCTCCCAAGCGAGTCTTATTATTCTGTCGTCAGGAAGCCTTCTGATATGTCCTGCCCACTGGAGTTTTCTGGCCTTTATTTCTTTTACTACATCTGTATCTGAGAATAGTTCTTCTAGTTCCGTGTTAGTTTCATCTATCGTTGGTCCCGAGTCTTTCCAAGACTCGTAGTCTCTCTTCGTTCGCTACCGTTAGCGTCCATGTTTCGCAAACATATATAACTATCGGTCTTATAACTATTTTGTATAGGTCCATCTTTGTTCGTCTTGTGAGGTGTTTCGATTTCATCAGATCTTGCAGTGCGTACAGGCATCTATTTCCTGCTTGTATTCTATTGTTTATTTCCTGTGATCCGTTGTTATCTTCGCATATTGTTGTTCCTAGGTATTTAAATTCTTTGACTCATTCAAAGTTATATTCATCGATGGTGATGTTTTGACCTATTCTGTCTCTGTTTCGGCCATTCCGACTCATGAACATGTATTTAGTTTTGTCTACGTTGATTTGAAGCGTTGCTCCATTGTTAATATGTTTTGATGGAACTTTTCTCCTTGCTCGTCACTAACCGCACCCAAATTTTCTGGGAAAAAATTGAAATGGGAGTGCAAGAAGTTATTTTTAAGAGACATGCGACAGCCCATTTTGAAGTTGCTTTCAAATAGTTCTTCTATAAGTTTTTCTACTTTTTTGTTTCCTAAAAACTTTTAAAAGGACTGCATGCACCTAATTCAACACCAATTAATTTGTCACTTATACGTATCATAGCTTATTATATTTAGAATAAGTGACATACTTTCATATTTTTCCTTCATGTCATCTACGTGTGCAAGAGGTCTTTTGTTGCCATAATGGAGCAGAACTTCTTTTAAACTTATTTTCAAAGAATCTATAAATGAGCGCCATTCGTCCGGGTTATTTGCAAATCCTAATTTTTCCATAACACCATTTGGATTAACACAAACACACATTTTATCCTGCAGGGTAAAAAACGGGGATAACTCCTTGTTTCGGTTCCTAAATATTGTAACTTTCGTTCCAATGGCTAGTAAATTCCATTATTGTAATCTAGACCCTAATACTTCAGCATGCTCTTTGGACAAGTGGAGGTCTCGAACTAGATCATTTAATTCAGGTTGTTCGATTAACTCAGTTGCTTTTCCTTCACTTTCGGGAAAATAAGAATCGTCCTTTTCTGATACATTATCGGGTTCTGCCTAATCATCATACATTTCCAAATCTTCCTCCCATTTCGCCAGGGATGCTGGAACTGGTAAAGCTTCTCCATGAAGAATCCGTTTTATTGCTGAGGGAATATCCGGATATTCAATATTATGTTTGCTCTTTTTTGAAAAACCAGATACTTTAGTCAGCAAAAGTAACAGTCACGTTCTCGCCAAATCATTAGCACTGCAAAAGGCATAGAAGAGCTTTTGCCATTTAACCCGTCACTTAGATTAGTTGCCAAAGTTTGGCAACATATGTGCGGAGCACAGTCCCAATCTTGATCGCCAACAAGACATCCAAAATACTAATGATAAGCTACTTTGGTCATTTTGTTAATTGTCCTTTTCTGCCATTTAGGGGTAAACTGACCACATATGTAGCAAAAACTATCCGCGGGGTTAACACAGCTACGTTTCTGTACTTTAGACATTTTTATACTGTCGTTTACGTGAGTTCAGAGATGCGATACTACGTTTACAAGCGTCAACTAACTTCATTCAACACAAAGATGACACTAATATAAGGCTCTTATCATTGGCTTGTTCGCGCACTTCGCTTCTCTATCTAATATAGATAAACCAATAACGATAATACGACAGCCGGCCAACTGCTTTTATAGCCGTTCCGTACTTCTGGTATTTTCTAGAAACATCGGGTATCGGAAGTTCGAAAAGCGACGGCGTACTTCTCGTAAACAGGGGTCATCTATAAGTAGATTCGGCAACGGGACAGAGTAAAATTTGGAATTATATGGCTTTAAATGGATACCTCCGTTATTTTAAGCCCTAGGAGGTTGGGACTTCGTGGTTGATTTGTCATCCTTAGACACCCCCACATGGTGTTGCCAGATTGTGCACATTTCCGTAACTTATGGAAAACGTAAATTTGGCAACGTTACGCTCTAGTATATTATAAATTAATTTTTAGACTAATGTGATTAAAATACTCATTCATTTTTGCTGAAGCAATTTTACATGTTAGGAAGTTTTTACCATCATTTTCGCATTTAGAGATTAGAAATTAACCAAAGACTGCCTTTTGCATTACAGTCGCAAATTGGTTGTAAAATAGTGTTATCTTTCAACTAAAGTTTAGAAAATCTAGAAAAATTGTTTAGTTTTCTTGCGATTTGGATAAAAAAGCGGTTTATTTTTCGCACGTACCATTGCTCTTAAAAATAATAAAAATTTAACTTATAAGTTTTGGCTTCTTACCTATGCTGGTTATTAGGTGCATAATTCTTGATTTTGTTCAATTCTTCCATTTTTTTAACGTAAAAAGGATCCCTATTATCATCGTTAAAACCACATGATGATGACGGATTGCACGCTCCAGGAGAATTCTAAAAATAGAATATAAGGTAAAAAATAGCTTAGAATAGAAACGGATGTCATGGAACATTAAAACATTTTTTAGGTATTTTTAGGACCCCGATATATTGTTTGATTAAAATTTTGATTCCCTGGCATACCTGCTTTGTTCTTTCCCATTCACTAATTTTTTCCTGAAATTCCAAACTTAATTTTTTCTGCAGCTTTTTGTAATTTCTCTGTATTTCCTCTTCCACATTTGCTTCGTCCGATCTATCCTTTCCTTGCGATGATTGGGAAGTTTTCGGAGATCTGTTGTGCTCAGATGACAAAAACGCTTTTCGAACGCGGGTCCATCGTGAATGTCTTACTTCAGAATCTGACTACAAAAACAAACACGGATATACTTTTAATCTACTTCAAAGAAAGAAAATGCATAATGTTATTAAAATTTGTTGACAGTGTTGAAAAATTACTAAAAGATAGTTGTCTTTAAATCTAACCTCTAGTAGACGTTTGGTTTCTCCAGACAACATTGAACCACACACACATAGAACTTTATGAACCAAAGATATTTTAGATTAAAATAGAAACAGTCAACGCTATTCCAAATCATATAATTGTTTACAGCCAAAATTGATATGAATACGTGAAGAAAAAACTATCCTGTTTTATGCGCCATAACAAAGTCTGGTACTCCACCAATCATCTCTTCTTTTTTAAAAAGGTCACACATTTATTTATTTATTTATTTATTTACTCTTGCAAATTACAGAGTATTTTACCATTGTTCACAATTTAATTCACTTTGTTCCACAAAGACTACAATATATTTAAAATAACTCTAAAAATCGATTAAAATCGAAAAAAATTACAAGTGAAACAAATTACACACAATGGCTAATGTTAAGCAACATTGCCGGGTTGTGCAGTTAATCTTGAGAAGTTTGACTGTTACGAAATTTACCCGTTTGTTGAACAAGCGCTATGAGTAGAACCAAGGAATTTTAGATGAAAACAATTGTACAGGGTGAGTCAACGATTGGATGAAGTAGGTTTGTGCCTTTTCGGTGAAATTAACAAAGAAACTATATTTATTGTTTGATACAGTTTATTTTTACGCAGATTTTAAAAATATATAGGACTCTACAGGGTGAGCCAAAAAACTAGGACAGCATAAAGTTGTATTTTTTTAAATAGAACACCCTATATACGAATCGTATTTTCGATTTAGCTTATAATTTTAATTTTTTTTTATTAAGGATTTACTATAACAAAACTTTATAGTTTCTGAGATAATGAAGACTATTTCTGTAAAAAAGTATGAAAAATAAGAAAAACTGAAATATCTCAAAAACTATTATAAATAGGTATAGGTATAGGTATAGGTATATGAACAAAACTTTTAGGGTTTTTATTACTTTATTAAATAACATGAAAATATACAGGGTGTACCATTTAAAAAAAAAGATATTTATTCATTTAAACTTGTTCAAATTTAAGCCGATGTGTTCAACACCCTGTAGCTTTTATTGCAAATATTAGGTAAAAATTATATTAACTTGTCCTTGGCCTTGCTAAATTCCAAATTTGAATATATTTGTCACAAAATTGAAAACGTTATTTAGGATTGAATTGATTCTTGAAAATGTGACTTTTTTTCTTTAAACTTAATTATCTCAGAAACTATAAAGTTTTGTTATAGTAAACCCTTAATAAAAAATATTTAAAATTATAAGCTAAATCGAAAATACGATTCGTATATAGGGTGTTCTATTTAAAAAAATACAACTTTATGCTGTACTAGTTTTTTGGCTCACCCTGTAGAGTCCTAAATATTTTTAAAATCTGCGTAAAAATAAACTGTATCAAACAATAAATATAGTTTCTTTGTTAATTTCACCGAAAAGGCACAAACCTACTTCATCCAATCGTTGACTCACCCTGTACATAGGTCACAAAATTTTATACTTCCCAAGTAACATTATTTGCTATATTTAAATAATTAAAAAATGTTAATAAAAAATAAAATATATTTAAATCTTAAGAAATTCTTAATTTCTTATAAACACAGCTCGCACTTAGGCAACAAGGCAGATTATCACCGGGTGGTTACCATAGCTACACAAGTACTACTAGTGAGATACAAAATATTTACATATATCTGGAATTTTGGACAGGTTTTCTTTAGTTTGTGCCTGTCTCTCTTTTAATTTAAATCTTCTTTGTTGTAAACACATTCTTCCTTATGAGTGCTTTAAGGTCTTGTTTTTGTTAAATGAGGTTTAAGTGTTGTTGATAATTTGAAGGCTTCTTCCAATATTTGCAATTACATTTTCTATAGCGTGTGTATTAGTGACTGAATATCGTCCATGATTAAGACTGCGTCGTTCCCATAACGGAGGTTGTTTTTCCATATTCTGTTAACTTTAAATCCCATTTGAACATCTTCCAAATCCTCATGGCATATTGTTCCAAATAAAGATTGAAGAGGAGACAACACACATCCTTGTCGCACCCCTTTTCTAATTTGTATCGATTTGAACACATTATTGTCTAATTTTACCAGCGCAGTTTGGCTCCAGTATAAGTTTTCGATGCATCGGATATCCTTTTGATCTCTATCAAGTTTTCTAATATATTGCATATTGATGTTATACTCGATCGAATACCTTGTCATAACTATGAAGCATAGGTCTTTTTTCGGAACGTGACAGTTCTAGACAAGCACTTGTGTCGCAACTATCGCTTCTCTGGTACCAAGACCCTCCCTAAACCCAAACTGTGAACATCTTATGTCTCTTTCGCATTTGTTATATATTCTTTGATGTATTACTTTTAGAAGTCTTTTTAATGCATGACTCATTACCCTACTAAGTCTATGGCCTTCGAGTTTTCTTATGCCGATCCTCCTAGGCAAGAAAATAAAAGTAGAACGTTGCAATTGTTTGGGGCAGCGGCCCATTTGAGAGATCATGTTAAATATTTTACGTAGTATTGTAATGCCTCTTTCGTCTAAAAGTTTCTGTGTCTCAGATGGTATCTCATCTAGACCAGCTGCTTTATTGTTTTTTGAGCTTTGTATAGCCTCTCCTATCTCCTTTTTGTTAATTAAAGGTCCAATCAAACATTATGCCTATTAGTTTTTTTATGGGTCTCTAATCATACAAAAATGTTTCTGCATATTTTTCCAACATATTATTTTTTTTCTGATGTCAAGAACTTTTTTATTGTCCTGGTGTATTCTTTCTATACATTCCGGGAGTTTCTTTACATTTTTTGTGTAGTTTACGACCGTCATGTTATTTTTGCAGTTGTTCTATTTGCGTCGTTAATATCTATATCGTTTTTGTGTTTTTGATGTCCACTCATTAACAATAAAATTTTATCGTTGATCCACATTGGTTTCTTGTCTTCTATCCCAGTCTATTTTGCATTGGAATTTGCTGCAAAATATGTCATCTTTGATATCGTTATGATGGAAAGACGAAGGATGACTGAGAGAGACACAGAGGATTTTAAACAACTGAATAAAAATATCAAGAAAGAAGTAAGGAAAGACATTAGAACGTTCAAAACAAAATTAATACACGAAACAATAGAAAGAAACGCAAATATGAAAGTTTTGAGGTAAGGTCTCTCAAGAGGACGAACCAAAATAACAAAATTAAAGAACAGAGAAGCGGTGACAGTAGCATATGTAGATGACATCGCCTGACTGAAAATCTTGACTATTACCAGCCTGTGGCGCAAGACGGCTTTCGACGTGAATTTAGTACGATAGATCATATCCAAGCCCTACGCACAGTCCTAGAAAAAAACCGAGGAATATAACATTCCTATACACCTGGCATTTGTAGATTTTCACAAGGCCTTTGACTCTATAGAAACATGGGCGATCTTGAAATCACTTAATAATGCTAGAATTGACTCCAGGTATACCACTATCATACAGAACATATAAAACGCAACTATATAGGTTAAAATCGACGAAGACACAAAAACCGAAAATATAAACGTTATGAGAGGTGTGCGTCAGGGAGACGTCATCTCTCCGAAACTATTTACGCTAGCTTTGGAAGATGTCTTTAAAAAACTAAATTGGGATGAGAAAGGGTTGAGAGTCGACGGTTCTTCTCTTAGTCATCTTCGTTTCGCCGAGAATGTTGTTGTCATATCTAGCAACCCAGAAGAGCTAAAACAAATGCTTCAAGATTTCAATGAAGAGGGAGAAAAGTGGGACTTAAGATGAACTTGGGGAAAACTAAGTTAATGAGCCCTGACGCAAATGTCCAAATAGAGATTCAAAATGAAATCATAGAGAATGTCCAAGAGTACATCTATTTAGACCACGTCATAAAACTTGGCAAAGGAAATCAAACGGCGGAAATAACAAGAAGAATAGGGCTGACATGGGCTGCCTTTGGAAAATTGCAGTACGTATTAAAAGATAGAAATACACCAATCAACCTTAAACGGTAAGTATATAATACGTGTGTCTTGCCCGTTGCTACTTACAGCACGGAAACGATAACACTAACTAAACAAAACGCAAATAGGCTCTGAGTCACTTAACGTTCCATGGAGAGACAAATGTTAGGTATCTCGTTACGGGATAAAATACGAAATCAAGTAATAAGATCAAGAACCAAAGTAGTTGACGTCATTGAACGCATATCACGACTAAAGTGGCAATGGGCGGGGCACATAGCTAGACAACAGCCCGATAGGTGGACGAGTAAATTACTGCAATGGCGACCGCGAGAAACGAACCGAAATCACGGCAGGCCACAACGCAGATGGGTAGATGAAATATGACAGTTTGCTGGAAAAGACTGGCTCCAGAAGGCGAGAGACAGATTTCAGTGTAGGACCATCGGAGAGGCTTATGTCCAAGAGTGGACGTCAATGGGCTGAGAAAGAAGAAGAAGAAGATATCATCTTTGTCCACGGTTGCGTTAGATCTTCTTCAGTATTTGTTGTTATTATTTGAATTGTTTATTTCATGTCTTATCACTCGTCCCACATCTTCTCTATTGCTATGCGTCGTTGTGTATCTGCCTTTTTCGGGATTGACAAGGCTATTTAGATAATTGCTACTAATAGTATGTGATCAGAAAATACATCTCCTCCCGGATAAGTGCAAGCTTTTTGACAGTTGAGCTCAACCTTCCATTAATATGGTTATAATCTACTTGATTGCGTATTACATTTTCTGGCCTGTCCGTTGGGCTATCCAAGAGTATAAGCGGGGAGCGTGAAAGTGTTTATAGTTTTCTTTTTGACAGAACTGCAGGAGTCGATCAACTCTCTCGTTTCTGAGTCCAAGGCTGGAGGCAACTTTTCTATTATAACTGTTGACAATTCATCTTATTTTGTCTGAAATTCATTTAATTTACGAAATTATGAAGTAGCAATGTGTTATTCAGTGGTCTTTGTCTTATGGTTAGTTATAACATCTTCAATTAACTTGAGAAGGTAACCTTTCGGTTGCAAATCATATTTAATATATGTATCTTTTTTAAGTGAGTCTGTTTATGCATATCGATATTAAACGATTATATAGGTTGCTTATATATAGTCTAGTGTGACTTTTCACAACATTTCAATACTTTGGTTTCCAAACCACTTTTAATCGTGCCTTGTTTTAACGATTTTTGAAGTTATAACTAAATATTACACCCCCTTTTGTTACCCGGCACCTCCCTAAGGAAGACGTGTCCTACAGATTGAGAATCGCTAATCTAGTATATCTTAGCTTCCTGTATTCTGTAGTTTTTTATTTTTAATGCAATTTTTGTAAGTCGATTTAATAATTTTAAATACTTTATTTGAATAAGAGCTTTTATCTAATTTTATTCTAGGATCTAAATGATAATAAAATTTACTTACTGTGCTATCTTCAGCTAAAACTCTTTGATATCTTTCAACTATTTCCGGCCTGATTTCGCTGCTACATGGACTCGTACTCGAGTTACTGTAGACATTTGGTGATGGTGATAACGACATGTTGGCACCTAAAATAAAAAATATTTAATAAAAATATTAAATGTAAATAATTTCTGTACTTTAATGCAAGAACCTGGATAGATTAAACGTACTAAGTGTTGAAAGTTTGACGTTAAGTCACGTGGCCTTTGATACGTCACAAAATCCATCACTGTTATCAGCTGCTGAGTTAATTTTTATTTACATAAGGCGTAGTGTTTGAAGGTTGTAGACAAAGTTGAAGATTGACTAAAATGTGGTTGTCGGACATGCATTGTCTTTATTTTTATTTATTTTTACGACGTTTCGATTAGGTTGTATCTCTAATCGTTATCAAGTTTATACTTGATAACGACTAGAGATACAACTTAATCGAAACGTCGTAAAAATAAATAAAAACAAAGACAATGCAAGTCCGGCAACCACATTTTAGTCAATAAGGCGTAGTGTCTAGGTTATCTGTTAATCTAAATACAACATGTTCTGACTTAGGTTATAACAAGATAGTAAATTTTGAAAAATGGAAGTCGCCGAACGTTCGAAAGGTCCTAAACTAACTGCATGGAAAATTATTTCTTTTAATTCCGTACAGTATGTTCACTCAGTGTTGAGTTTCCACCTTGAACACGCGGATTACTCAATGACCTGAACTAACTCGAATCATTATAATATTTTAATATATACATCAGAGCTTACTTTTATTTCCAGTATCTTCTGCTTCGAAAACATCTTCATTATCACTGCAAAATTCCACGTCTATTTGAATATCATCACTGGCTGCAGATAACCGATGTTTTTTCCGTAAACTATTTCTCGTATGTATAATATCTTTCATTTTCGCCCAAGGAGTGCGACAATACTTTTGATTGTGTGATTTTCGACGACAATCCTAAAACAGAAGAAAATGTTGGTGATTATCGATAGCTGGAGGATTTCCAAAGATTTAAAAGCATTCTATAAAAGTTTTTGGTTTCTTAAGATGAGTTAAAAGCTAATTACTTTTAGGTCGGCAAGGAAGCAATAACTTTTTGGCATATTTTACTTTTTATTTCCGTAAAGAAAAGCACGTGCCAGAGTTGGTTTCAAAAATTCTGTTCTGGAGATTATTCACCCAAAAGTGAACAATGTTCTGATCCATCTACAGAATTTGAGAAGGACCAAATTAACGCCATAATTAAAGAGAATCATCATATAACTGTTCAAGAGATGGCAAAGAAGTTAAATGTATCACTCACAATCACTTAAAATGTTTTGGAATCGCTAAGAAGTTCGATGGTTGGGTTCCGCATGAATTAAAAGAAATTCACTTAACAAATACAATGACACCCACCCTTTTTTGAAAAAAATCATTCTGGTGATAAAAATGGGTATCTACATTCGAAAATGATCATGGTTCAAGCGTGATGTACCAGAATAAACCACATCTAAAACTGAATTGCATTCAAAAAAGGTCATACTGTCAATTTGGTGGAACTACCAAGGTGTTGTGGATTTTGAGCTGATTCAAAAAAACCTGACGATCAATTCAGATGTTTACTGTCAATAACTAATGAAACTGGATGAAACATTCAAAGAAAAATCCCATACAGACACCGTCTGATTACATTTATTTCGAAGTCTACAATATCTTTGAAAACTTTCACAAATGATAATGACTTTAAATCGCACTTGGTTCAGTTTTTTGCTAACAAAGATCAAAATTTCTACGAGCGTCGAATTATGAAGCTACAAGAAAGATAGCAAAAGATCATCGAACAAAACTGAAAATATATAATTGATTTAAGTATATTTTGTGTATAAAAAAATACTACAAAACCTAAATTAATTTCCTGCCGACCTGATAGATCAATGATACTATTATATTTATTAGACAATAATAATACAGTTTGCTAACTATTACCTTTGAATGTGGAATGTAATGATGTGGATTTTCGTCATCCGAGCTTCTAAAATCATCGCAATGTGCCCTACCTGTAAAAAGGGAAAACTTTTAGCAGTCTTTAAAAGAGGAAGTTCGATCTGTTTTAGAGATCTCTATGGTGTTGTTATAACTCGCTCAAGGCAGACCGAGGTAGAACTGTAAAAAAATTAGGATATCCCCTCCCTGCCTGAAAAATAGAGATGGCCATTTTTTTGCGCTTACTTCATCGAGTGAGAGATCAATTTATAGGTATTTAAAAGTGGAATTAAGTATGTTATATAACATTTTTATTAAGTTGCTTCTATTGCGAAATATGAGCTTTTAAAATGTCCTCAGCCCCTCTAATCTGACAAAATTTGGCAAATAGAACACACTGTCGGAAATTTTTACAGTGAAGTTCATCTTCTTGTCCATTTTTAACCGTTTCCTTCCCTTTCCATATAGGCATCTCTCATATTCGTCCAGGTATCCCCTATCTATGCTACCCGATACCACTTCAGTCCCGTTATCCTTTTGATATCGTCATAACATTGTTATTGTGGTCTATCGGTGCTTTCTTACTTGCTTATGGTGTCCATCGTGTCATTTTTCTGCAGTTGTTTGTGTACTGGCAACATACTAAGCCCAGTTCCCTTTTAGAGTGCATATTCGTCTTGCTATGTCCTTGACTTTAGGTTGGTTTCTTATCCACTCATTGGTTTCATGGTCTTTGAGTTTTTTTCTTCGTTTTATTGATCTTTGGTGCACTTTCAATTTGTTTATTATTTTTTTGGTCAGAACCCATGTTTCGTTGTCATGTGTTGTTACTGAAAGAATGCCTTCCATCTATATTTTAGTTTTTAGTTTTAAGGAAAGGTTGGAGTTGAAAACGTGTTTCATTTTATCAGATGCAACCCATTCTAAGGTATTCCATAGTTGATTTCGAGTTCTTGGCTGTTCTTTTCCATTGTTATTTATTGACCTAGATAAACAAACAATATAACCTTTCCTACTTGGTGTCCATCTACATTAATCATTTCTATGTTTGTCTGTTGCTTCATCATAAATTTGGTTTTTGAAACATTCATTTCTTAGCCAAACTTCCTTGCATTCAGTTGTATTTTTTTAAGAATGTCACTTAATTTAGCATAGTTTGTGGCGAATATGACTATATCGTCTGCGAATCTCAGATTGTTGTCTTTCTCTTGCTCCCCTTTGTTCTCTCAGTGCAGATCTTTAGGTATATCCTCCAGGACCAAATTAAATAATTTAGTTAATATAATATTTCCTTGTCTAACGTCTTTGATGTTTTCATGCAGCCTTATCTACACTGGTCTATCCTTGTCTTTTCTATTAGCATGCTGACGGTAGCTTTTCTGAAGCACTGCCTGTTCGCGGGGTTAGTGTGCGTCGAGTTTTGCTTCTATTCGGTTTGTTATTACTCTCATAAAAAGTTTATAAATCTGTGATTATAGGGTTATTGGTCTAGAGTTTTCGAGATTGTTCGGGTTTTGGGATTACTATAGCGATGTTCCAATATTGGGGTATGGTTTTCTTGTAAAGGCATAAATGAAATATAGATTTTAGTTTCCTTATTAGCTCACTTTCCCCTTCGTTTATTAATTCAAGTATAATGACATCTCCAACTGCTACCATTCCATTTTTTATTTATCTCAACGCTTATTCAATTTTATCCTCTTCGATGTCAGACAACTCTTCAAAGGCAACGTTACATATTCTGTTTTCTTAACTATATTTGTTTTTTGACATTTACTTATATAAGTCTGAGTAGAATGTTCTGTTATTTGTAATATCTCTGTATCCCATATCCCTCAAGCTATAATTTTTTTTGTTTATTTTTTCTTTTACATATATATATATATATATATATATATATATATATATATATATATATATATATATATATATATATATATACATCCGGTTTCATAGCGTTCTATGCCTTCCGGTTCCCAGTCTCCATTGTTTTCGGTCCTCCCAATCCCCTGGAAATAAGTTTCTTTCGGACATGGCTCGGTTAATGCCCTTAATCCAGGTAACTTTTAGTCTTCCTCTTTCTATTTTTCATTTGGTGTCCATTTTAGGATTTGCTTTGGTAGACGTTCGTCCGTCATTCTCTCCACATGTCCATACGAATACCAGCTGACGTTCGATTTCATCGAGAATAGTTTTCTTTACGCCCATAATCTCTCTAATTCTCTCGTTGGTTATCCGTTCGATCCTTGACTTTCCGGCAGATCTTCGCCAACAGTCCATTTCAAGAGCCAGCAGTTTACGTTTTAAAGTTTTATTTATCTGCCATGTTTTACATCCATACAATACAACGCTTTTAAATATTGCATTGTATAAAAGATGTTTTATTTCCTTGAAGATGTTTGTTGACCATAATAGTGAGTTTAGGCATAAGATAGCTTTTTTCCCTTTAGTTATTCGCTCCAATATTTCTTCTTCAGTTCATCCGCTTTGACTGATCTTTGTTCCAAGGTAGGTATAATCAGAACAAGATTTTACTATGATATTGTCATCCACTTCCAAATCTGTCTCTTCTCCACCGATACACATATATTTAGTTTTACTGCAGTTGACCGTTAATCCCCACTCTGCGTATTCTTTAGTTTCCTCGTCATAAATTCGAGGTCTTCTTTATCTTGGGTCACTACCACTTGGTCATCTGCAAAATGAAGCGTGTATAAATGGGTGTCATTATATAATTCTGTTCCCATTCTACTGCATGATCTTCTCCAATTCTTTAAAGTTTCATTGAGGTAGATTTTAAAGAGAGTTGGTGATAGATAACATCCCTGGCGAAGGCCTTTGGTCACATGAAAGCTTTCTGATAAGTTATTGCTTATCTTAATTCTGGAGAATGCTTGGTTGTATAGCTGTTTGATGGCTTGGATCGCTGTATTGTTAATTGGAGACTTCTCCATCACGTGCCATAAATTTTGGATTGGCACCGTATCATATGCTTTTGTGAGGTCAACAAAAAGCAGATGAACCTCTTTATTTCTTGCCACCTTCTTTTCATGAAGTTGGGTTAAACTAAATATATGATCTACATCTAAATTTTTTCTTTTTTAAAGACATTTAAAACTTTGTTTTATTCTGTTAATTAATTGATTTGTTTCTCTTTAATTTATAAGAAAAAATAAATTGTTTAAAATTTAATTCCATTCTTTTCTTTTATCTCATAATGTGGGATATCGTTTGATAAATTTTCGACAATGCAATTAAATCTGTCATATAATATTTCTTATTTAGTTGTCTCATCCACCAAATATGAGCCTATATATAAACTTACTTATCATTTTTACACTATTTTATGAGTGGAAATTTTGGTGAATGCGCCGGGCAACGCAGTGTTCTGTTAAAAGGGTTGCAGATCATGTGGGGTTCCTTGACAAGAAAGGGCTAGACTTCAACAGGTTTGTTCGCATACTTCTATAAGGTTTGATTGCGCACTAATTATGTGTTTCATTAATTGTTGGTCCAATTTTTTCATCATTTTGTAGTTGATTTTTCAATTTAACATTTACTACAATCTTGCAGGTACATGTTTTCATTCAACTGAAAAACAGACGTACAACGAAGTTTTGATTTAAAACGTTTTCCTAGTATTAGATATCATTTCGAACAAAAATGACCTTACATGCCAACACGCTGGAAAAACCATTGTCTCAAATTAGAAATTTAAAAAATTACCATAATTTTTCATTCTAAACAATATTAACGTATAGAATATATATCCGACGTGAAGGAAACGTAGTGCGTCAAACCAGAGTACATCGAGATCGTTTACATAAACTTTAAATATCCTTGAAACCAAGTAATTTATTTCTTACAATATATATCCATAAATTTTTCAAAAGTAGGAAATGTCAGTGGCTTAACCCGTAAATTATTGCAGAGGAAATATACTTCTGATCTCTATGGACGTAAACCAAAATAGCGTACGACATCTTTAAGGAAATCGCTTCAAAAATATCTTAAAAAGAGCTGCAGATGACGGAATTTTATTAGTATCTTAATAATAACAGAAGTATATAACTAAAGTAACTAGTTAGCTATATATATATATATATATATATATATATATATATATATATATATATATATATATCCATGTATACCGTCTTATATATATATATATATATATATATATATATATATATATATATATATAGGACGGTATGGAATATTGCGGACAAAATACGCGACTTTTAAAAAGTTTTACTTTTGAAATGGGGGATAGTTACTTTTTAAAATTTTTAAATTATTTTCACATTATACAGGGTGTCCCAAAAGCTCTGAAAGTATTAACGTTGTGTTTTTTTAAATGAAATTCCCTGTGTATTATTACATTTTTGGATTCTCCGATCAAAATAAGTGCCTATTTTAATAAGGTTTATACTACCTAAACCTTCATCATCATCATCATCATCATCCAGCCTGCTGAGTCCACTGCTGAACATAGGCCTTCCCTAAGCGTATCCATTCATCTCTATCCTGGGCAGTTCTGATCCAGTGCCCTGATACTCGTTTGATGTCGTCACTCCAGCGTGTTGGTGGTCTACCTCTGCTTCGCGTGTCTGCACGAGGTCTCCAGTTTAGCAACCTGATTGTCCATCTATCGTCTCTGAATCTCGCAACGTGACCTGCCCATTTCCATTTGAGTGTTGTGATCCGCTGAATTATATCTTCAACTTTAGTTCTTCGTCGGATTTCTGTATTTCTCACACGATCTCGCAAACCAATACCAAGCATAGCTCTTTCCATTTTTCGTTGTGCGACTCTTAGTTTGAGCGTAGTGTTCTTGGTCAATGTAAGTGTTTCTGCTCCATACGTCATGACTGGCAGTACGCACTGATCGTAGACCTGACTTTTCAAACTTACTGGAAGGTTTGTGTTAAAAATATCTCTCAACCTTCCATATGCCGCCCATCCCAAACCGATTCTTCGTCGAAGCTCGTGTGTCTGGTTGTCTCGATTGATTCGTATTTCGTGGCCAAGATACTTATATACGCTGACTTCCTCTATGACGTTATTGTCCAACTTTATGGATCCTCCAAGCACTAGTGCTTGGAGGATACCTAAACCTTAAAGGTTTTTAAATAATTTGAATTTTGACAAAACCGTATCTAATTTTCATGTTTCAAATACTGAAGAAGTATTTCAGTTATGTTATGTACTCGAAATTTACAGTGAAGTGTAACAATAAATATATATATATATATATATATATATATATATATATATATATATATATATATATATATATCATTATATCTCAATTATAATAAACTTGCTATATTGTACAGGGTGTCCAAAAATTAAAATCAATCAAATAAGAACTTTAAGTGACTGTAACTCGATTAATTTAAAGAGAACGCTATACTTTTTAACTTGCCAGAAAATGTACCTTTTAAATACCTATCGAATGGTATAAGGGTGTTCTATACATAGATAAAATATTTATTAGATCCGCAAAGTTTTTAATCCCAAAAACGGCAAATTTACGACAATAAAATGTAAACATCGTAGATCAGATATCGGCATGCGCACTACAAAATGATCAGGTGATCATCGACAGGACCGAACTTCGAAAATCTATTTGTTAGTTTAATTGGTCATAAATGGTGTCTAAATCAAGCAAGTTATCAAAGTTGCAACCATGGTTGCAATCTTTAGTAAAGAAGTCGGTGTCATGTAACTTTCTTGTTCTGGGAGTCACATCATATGGGCACAAATAATATCTGAAGCAGAAGGGAATAATCGGGTCAGTGTCTACCGATGGGAATTAGTTTAGTCATTTCTTATACTGTGAAAGTAAAATTGTGAAAAAAATTAATCTTACTATTTCTGTAATCTATTGTTTCCGTCTGTGTGCGTTAACTTTCTTGGGTAATAATTCGGATTAGGGCAAATCTAGAATTGGGTGTCATTTTGGTTTTGTTTCTTTTGATTTTTTTGATAATTCTCTTGATTTTTTTGACCAAAAACAGTGCACACTAATAGAAGCATCTGTATTATATAAAATTTCATAAATTCTTATCGGAAAATTGAAAAAATTATCAAAAATAAATTAAAACAAACAAAACCAAAATGGCATCTACCTCTAAATTTACTCTAATCCGAATTATTACTTATTTTCCTAAATAAAACATAAAATACATACCGAAAATATGAAATTCCTGATATTTTATCCTTGTTTTGGCAAAAGGTAACCATACACGTTGTGGAGTCCATTATATTAAATAAAAACACAAAAACAAATAAAATAAATTACTTAAAACGCTATAAATCCGTTTAAATCGCACGCAACTCACAAAACAAAAATAAACACAAAATTGACGTTGAGCCGATACTGTGCTCTTTACGGATGGCGCTACGAAACAACCGATCGATAATAGGAAGTCACTTATGCGCATGCCCTTATCTGATCAACGTCCAAAAATATGACTGGCGCCTGATGTGCAGAAACGCATTTTTTCGCCCATGGTTTGCCATTTTTTGGCTTTAACAGCCATCAAGAGTAGGGGTCCATAGTAGAGATCAGTGGTTGTATAGCTGTAGCATTTTCGCAGAATACGCTAAATAATCGTTTTCTGCACCATTTTGTGTTTTTTTAATAGATGTTTTAAGGTAACTAGTTGCCTATGGCATTTGGAAATGATAGGTAATTTACAACTATAAAAATAATAATCAGGAATATCTCTACAAATGTTCAGAAACTCGGAACGCGATATAGTCATCCAACAGGCTATAACAGCAATAATGGTAATAACATATTGACGCTAGCACAAAGCAAAAGTAAAATATTTATAGTAGATGTTCGAAATGTCGACCATCCATTTCCAAACACTTACATTTTCTTTTTTCGAAACCACTGCTAACTCTGGACAACATTTGCGAGGTTACAGTTTGAAAAGCGTCTCTTATGCGTATTTTCATATCTTGTGGTGTTATTGGGGGCACATTGTAGACAATTCCTTTTATGTATCCCCATAAAAAGGAATCCGGTGGAGTTAAGCCCGGAGATTTCGATGGTCAATTTTGAAATCCGTCTATCCCAATCCACCTGTTTCGAAAGTTGACATTTAAAAATTGCCAAACTTCTCGATGATAATGAAACGGAGCTCCATCCAGTTGAAGCCACATAATTGTTCTAATATTTAAAAGGACCTCTTCTAATAACACTGGAAGTTGGCGTAAAAGAAAATCGCAAAACATCAAATTATTTAAAGGTCCTTCAAAAAAGTAGGGTCCATTTAAGTGTGGACCCAGTATTCTTCTCCACACATTAACCGACCACCTATTCTGGTTTCTCATAACTCTGTATTCATGCGGATTCGAATCTGAATGGTAATGGAAGTTGTATCTATTCACAAAACCATTGTTATAAAAAGTACATTCATCACTAAATAACACATTATCAAACAAGTGTTCATTTTTTGCCACTTTATCTAACACCCACAAGCAGAATTCAGTTCGGTTGTCAAAATCATTTCCGTGAAGTTCTTGACAAAGCTAGATTTTATAAGGATGGCTAATGTTAGTATTTTCGTATATATAATTCTGACTAATATTGAGATTTAAAATCACTGGACCAAGTACAGTAAAAATATTTTCTTCATCCTCAGTGACGGGTTTTCTTATTTACAGGTTTTTTATATAACTTTCCGAAACTGGTTTAATAGTCTCACAAAAACGGCTGGTTTAGGATGGTTTCTTTCAGGAAACCTTTGAGCATAGACTCTAGAAGCCAACAAACAATTTTGATGACATTCTCCAAGGATAAAAATCATAATACACTCTTCCTCTGGATAAATCTTCATTTTTACAAAGTAATAACATAACAATGTTCAAATAATTCACTTCAATAAATGAAGTTTAACAGTTACAAAAAAAATACCGCTATTATAGCAACAGGCTTTGCAGACTAAACTGACAGATTAAATGAATTATCTGAAGTTTTTAAATGCCATCGGGAACTAGATACATTAGAACATCTTTTCAAAAAATACAAAATGGTGCAGAAAACGATTATTTGGCGTAATCTGTGAAAACGCGAAGACTTAGCTATAGAACACCCTTATACCATTCGATAGGTATTTAAAAGGTACATTTTCTGATAAGTTAAAAAATATGCATTCTATTTAAATTAATCAAGTTATAGCCGCTTAAAGTTCTTATTTGATTTGTTTTAATTTTTGGACACCCTGTATAATATAGCAAGTTTATTATGAATGGGATATAAAATATGATTTATTGTTACACTTCACTGTAAATTTCGAGTACATAACTGAAATATTTCTTAATATTTGAAACATGAAAATAAGGTTAGATTTTGTTAAAATTCAAATTATTTAAAAGCCCTTAAGGTTTAGGTACTATAAACCTTTATTAAAATAGGCACTTATTTTGATCGGAGAATCCAAAAATGCAATAATATACAGGAGGTTTCATTTAAAAAAATACAACTGTGTTACTCTATGAAAATAATTTTAAAAAATAACCATTTGGCTCCCATATATCTCAAAATAAAACCTTTTGAATGTCATGTATTTTGACCGCAATATTCCGTGTCGTATAGGGTGAATAACCCTTTATATATATATATATATATATATATATATATATATATATATATATATATATATATATATTAATTTTCAATTTTTTTAAATGGGTACGTAAATGTGTTTTGTGGCGATAATGTCAGTGACTTTATTCGCTTAATTAGTCTTTCCCATGGTCGGAGTAAAGGAACTCTAACTTGAAATACTAACACAATCAATGCTTTATTGCCATTTTCCCTTCTTTATTGTTATATTTATCCATTTTTTTTTGCTAAAATCATCCAATTCGAAACCATCAAAAACTTTAAAAAATTACGATAACCTTTATGGAATTATTATTTTTTATATAAAGGTCAAGTATTTAAGTTGTTTGCGGGGTAGGAGAGGCAGTAATGTCAATGCAAAAAAAGCAACTCTAAAAGTTACCCCAAATAATATTGCTTTTACGAAAAGTTCAGGTTAAAATTTGATTTTTAATTTACTGTATGTTTAGGAATATAAGAAAAGGTAACGGTATAGTAATAAGTTTTCATTATATTTTTTTCTTGCCTTATCGCACATTATGGAAATAAATATTTGCTTAAAGTTTTAGTTTTGATGCTATATTTAAATTGAGCAACACTGCCATTTCGGATATTTTAAACATTTTTTTTACATATTTGCCTTTCCATTGGACTGTGGACATAATATGTAGGAGTTTAATCAAATTCATTAGCTAAGGAGCGAATATCACTGATAAACAACACGTTGACACATATCCCGTACAAAGATTAAAACTTTGACAGAAGTTCGCAATCAAAATAACTGACAATACAAAATATATGTACTGTTGCCAAACCTTATTTAAAACTTATGAATTGATAATTTGCATAATATAATAATCGCATAATATAAATTTTGAACATGTTAAATGTGCTTATAATACAATTCAAATATAATTTCCTTACGATGCTTTATATTCTTTTATTCATTTGAGAAACTTAGATGACACTGGTTTTTTAGAGGTCTACTCAGGGATGAAATAGGCGAAAAAAAATAATTTCAGGAATAATAACGAAGGTATAAGACTGTGACATACAAACAAACATATATATATATATATATATATATATATATATATATATATATATATATATATATATATATAACAGTTCCGAGTGGCTTACTAGCGATAAAATCCTGAAAAAATATAAACACACTCTCAGCACAGCGTTCCCGGAAAATAAAACAATCATAAAAATCATTTTAAAACGAAGTACTTGCCTTAACACTAAAAAGTATATTTGGGTTATTACAATGGCGAAGTGCTTATTTTTAGAAACGATCCAGAGGTTTAGCCAACATTTTGCTTTATGGTGTCGTTTTGGCCGTTTGAACATTTTCAGTACAAGTCACTGAACGTGGTTTGATAAAATCGGGACGAAATTATCGGGCTGTATACAATGTGGTCGAGAGACTTCCGATAAATTCAAAACCCGCTGTATACAATGGATTAATATTATAATTTTTTTACGACTATTAAATGACACTTTTATATTTTACTTGCTTTTCATTTAATAATAACATATGGTTTTCGTAATTAAATTCTATTGTCATCGGTAAACAGAATACTTTTCTAATTCTCGATATTCTATTGAACATGTATTCTGACAAATGCTAATAGAAAACATCTAGCTTGTCTGCCAGAAGTGCTTAGTGTTTTACTAAACAAATCAAGCCGGCTTCTAATTGTTGGAGAAGTAATACTCAAAACTTTAAATTCAAACTTGACGAAACAGAGAGATTATTCGTGAAAAGTTGCTACAAAAATTTTCTTCTGATTTAGAGAATTTCTTATATTAAGAACGTCATATAAAAGGACTTTCCTTATTTAACTCTTTTGCTTACATTTATAGTGTACGATATCACTGTATGGAGTCTGTGGGCTCACTGTACGCCGTACAATGAGTTTTGAAAATGGTGAATGAGATTTCATCGAAACGTCAGAACAGTCCAGAGAAAGAGTTAGCACACACACACGAGATACCCGAAAACCGATTTCACGGTTGAAAAATAGTAAATAAGACACAGTGGCGACATCTCGATGGCTCACTCAATAACACAAATACAACACAAACCAACAATGTTGTATAAAACCGCCATGTGGTGGCGCGACGATAAATTAAAAAGGGAGTATATCAAAACTCGACGCACGAAACGTGCTACTCTAAGGATAGAGGTCGCATTATCCGGCATCGGCAACCAAACTAGCTACAAATTCCGTAGTTTAAGTAAAGTGTCGCACCATATGAAGACAATTTTACAACCGGATTCACTAACATGGTTTAACAAGAGCAACAATCAAGTACGATAGTATACAACTAACAAATGACAAGATAGAAAACACCATAAAATCCCTTAAGAATAGAAAAAGCCCTGGACCAGACGAGATCACTAATGAGATGCTTATATACGGAGGGAAAAAGCTATGGAATGAAATATTAACCCTATTTAAGAATATCATAGAAGAACAAAAAATACCGAATGAATGGAAAAATAGTGTAACAATACCCATTTTTAAAAAAGGACAGAAAATGCACCCAGAAAACTATCGAGGAATAACACTGCTTGATAGCATTCTCAAAGCATTCACAAAAACTATACTGGAAGAAATCACCAAAATCATAAGTATGCGAGAAGAACAACAAGGTTTCAGGAAGAACAGATTCACTATTGACGCATTATTCATTGTCAAACAAATAACTGAAAAATCCCTAGAATTCAATAAAACTGCGTACATGTGCTTCGTCGATATGACCAAGACTTTTGACAGAGTACGCTTAAAGGACGTCTTAGAAATAATGGGAAAAAAAGGTCTAAACCATAGGCTAATTAACCTAATATACGATATTAACATCCAGTGCAAAACAAAAATTAGAGTAGGACATATAACAACGGAAGACATATATGTAAACACAAGACAGGGCGATTCGCTCAGCCCCTTTATATTTAATTTAATAATGGATAAAATAATAGAAAATCTCCCCAGAACAGCTGGATACAAAATGGGGAACACATTCTTCCATACCGTCTGCTATGCGGACGATACTGTTCTTATTGCAGACTCTGAAGATAACCTCCAAAGACTCCTGCACTCTTTTAACACTAAAGCGAAAGAATTAAATATGCTCATCAAATGAGAAGACCAAATGCTTAGTAACATCCAAAGAACCAATACGGTGCAAGTTGGAAATCAACTCCAAAATTGTCGAATAGGTAAATCACTTCAATCTGGGAGCAGAAATAACGAGCCATGGAAACCTTTTTAACGAAGTAAGAGAGCATACGATTAAAGCGGCTAGAATTTCGGTATGCCTAAAAGAAATTGTGTTGAAGAACAAATACCTTAATACCGAAAGCAAAACTAAAATATATAAAACGGCTCTAAGATCCATCATAACATACGCGGCAGAAACAAGACCAGATACAGGCAGAACTCTACAAATGTTGAGAACAGTCGAAATGAAAACATTAAGAAGTATACAAGGCAAAACTCTACACGACAGAATACGGAATGAAGATATCAGACAACAATGCGGGATACAGGACATAGAAAGATGGGTTAGACAAAGGCGAAGATTCTGGAACAAACATAGAGGGAGAATGGAGGACGGTAGACGCGTTAAAAGCGCAAAAATGAATAACCCAGTAGGAAAAAAATCACAGGGAAGACCACCAAAACGATGACGAGAATGCTGGACCTCATCTTCCGGGGAAGACGTGATGGCAATGAACAGGTTAATAGCCTACTAGCATGGTTAACTGTGTTAGAAAGAAGAAGAAGAAGATGAAGAAGAAGAACAACCAAGTCAAGTAAATTTTAAACCCTAAAAATACAAGCCTAAAAAATCATTTTGTTTTATTACTGAACAGGCAAAAATGGAAAGTTTTATTTATTTTCGGGATACAACTATTTCTCTTGTATTTTTCAAGGCTTTATCGCTAAATTCTTATCCTTAATATACCTAAATAAATAGTCCCCAGTACAGTGACCTGACATTTTGCTAACTCATGTAAATGCTAAACTTCGTCAGCGCCTTCCCCATAACGAGTCCGACAAACGTTTCCTCTGGAAAAATTTTCGGCGCGGGACCTTTCGGAGCTGTCAATTCGCGAAATTGTCATTTTTCCGATATATTACAATGCGATACATGTAAGTTTCTTTTTCATTGTAATAGATAGATTTCATGATAAAATCGACGAAAATATGTTTGTCCGACAAAAATCATAGGGCGTGTGTGGGGTGCAACACCCTTAATATGTCGATATGACGTCATTATGATTCTCGATACATGTAAGTCTGATTTTTGCAACAATGTTTAATTAATACGTCAATTTGTCCGACAAAAATCATGAGGCGTACGTGGTGTCCGCCACCCTCAATATATCAATATGACGTTATTATGTTTCCTGATACATGTATATCGGACAAAAATACACGTGATATATGAGTGCATTTTTGAGGGAAATTTAGCACTGTCCGACAAAAATGTCGAGTTTAATCGTCAGTCCGAGAAGAAAACAGATAAAAAAATTATTACAAAATCAAATACTTCTTATTCCCCATGTACAGCTAACTAAGCTGTAGATATGATGAAAAATGTAAGAAACACATATACTTAATGGATAATTTTTGTTTATACAATCACTATATGTTGTCAATATAGTGTAATTTCCATCGGAAAAGCTGAAAAATGAGGAATAATATTTTTTTTATCAATACGTATTTTTTCAGCGCTCCGTGAGGAAAGTATGTATTTCCGCACGCAAGCGTGCGAATAATAGCTCTTTCTGCACTTCGTACTGAAAAATTTTATACGAAACTCCTGTGAAAATATTTTTCTAGACGAGTGTGATGGTCACTCTCCTCTAAGAAAATAATTTCGCACTCGTAGATCTTAAAAAATTTTCCAGTTTTCTGTAAAATTTTTAAACTTTTCAAATTATTATTTACATTGAAAAATATTACTTTAATATGTGGGTTTAATTATTTATACTAATAAGTTATCAAATAAAAAAACGCCAGTCAACAAGTATTTTTGAATAATAAAAAAATGTTGTATAAGATATATTAATATAATAATTTATATAATTATTCAACAACACAAAAGTAAAAACATGAATATTTTACCGCGTTTTCCATATTTATTCATTAACAAATGAGTATCACATCTATTTTAAAAAATATATAATGCAAAAAAAATGTGTACTCCGAGTAATATTGATCACTTATTAGTCTTCCATGCAGGCATTGTCATTATCAGTCAAATTATCGTTAAATTCTGCAATAAAGTTTAAAAATGCACTTATACAGTACAAGATATTGAACCGTTATGTAAAATATTAATAGAATACATGTAGCTTCAGCAAATTCAGATGCAAAAAAAATTTTTAATCCGAGTCATATTCATCACTAATATCGTCTTTCACGCAGGCATCGTCACTATCACTATCATCATCAAAAAAAATCTCTATTATCGTCAAATTCTGCAATAAAGTAGAACCATGCATAAGAAATCCCAATAAATATGAATTTATTGTATAAAATATTAATAGAATACCTGTAGCCTCAGCAATTTCAGAAAATTATGGACTTTTTGGGCCGTCAAACCAATAAAATTCATATTTGTCGTGAACTAAAATTCATCCATACTCTTCTGGTATTTTCTCTGTTGGGGTTCGCATGTATGCGTTGCACCAAATGTTTTTGATATACATGGTTCTTTTTACTTGTTGCAACAGTTCTGCTTACTTGGTGGTAACGATGAAGCATCGAAAGAACGTATTTTCTTTTTTTAAACTCCTTCAACGTTGCTGCAACATTTATGTTCTTTCAAACAGCTCACAATGACCCTTATCCACATCATTTTTAGTTTTCAGATTGTACATCCTACAAACGTACTCTTCAATTTTGTAAAAGACGTTACTGTGGATATCTATTTGCGAAGATGAAGTTGTTATAAGATTAATAAAAGCATCTTGAAATTTAGTATTTTTCTTAAAATATTAATGGTTGCTTTTTTCCCTTGCGGTAAAACGACGAATTGAAATCATTCCCTGTAAATATATGGCAATCTGCTAAGGATCGAGAAAAATATTTCCTAGCTGAGATTAATTGTAATATGAAAATATAATGGTTTTATTATTTTTTTAGCGTTGTAAACAAATAACTTTTCATTATTCGTTATCTCTGCGTTGCTGTGAGAAAGAACGCCTACAAGCAGGCTTCCTACCTTTATTGATTTTTTACAATTTCCTATTTCAATTTTCTATTTCATTTTGGAGCAGTTGCGATTTATAGCATCACTTGCAATAAAATTCTGAAAATTATCTAATTCTTATCAATTTTTCAACGCAATAAGCTGAACTAATACATGAAATACGACAGGCAAAAATGGAGGTCTTCGACTTAAATTTTTGAGAAATGTTTTTTTAATTTATTATTGATTTGTCCTACGATTCTTGTCGGACAAATATTTTTTTGTTATAAATACTTCATTACGAAACGAAAAAAGGAAAAACGGGACTTACATGTATCAGGAAACATATTTACATATTAAGGGTGGCGGATCCCACGTATCCCTCCTGATTCTTGTCGGACAAGTTGACCACTGTGTTTTAGACGTATTAATTAAACACTGTTGCAAAAATTAGACTTGCATGTATCGAGAATCATAATGATGTCATATCAACATATTAAGGATGTCGGACCCCAGGCACGCCCTATGATTTGTGTCGGACAAACATTTTTTGTCGATATTATCATAAAATCTGTCTATTACAATGAAATAGAAACTTACATGTATCGCATTGTAATACATTGTCAAAATGACAATTTCACGAATTGACAGCTCTGAAAAGCCCCGTCGCCGAAAATTTTGCCAGATGAAAAGTTTATCGGACTCGTCATAGGGAAGGCGCTCACGAAGTTTAGCATTTACATGAGTTAGCTAAATGTCAGGTCGCTGTACTAGGGACTAAATCATTTTGTTTTATTACTGAACAGGCAAGATAGAGAATTTTATTTATTTTCAGGATACAACTATCTCTCTTACATATTTCAAGGCTTTATCGCTAGGTTTTTATTCTTAATATCCCTAAATAAACGTTTATTTGATGACATATGTAATATAAATTACCATAAGCACAACATAACTGGAGGACTAAAAGATCTAAATTTCATGGCAACTAGATCGGGTTTAAAACTTAAATCTTCTTAGTGAATCTGATTGTAATTGTGTTTAGAATTCGTGTATTTCAACAGTCAATTTTTATTCATTATCTAAATAATATAAACTACCAGAAGCAAAAGAAGAAAAATTACATCCTCCGCTAAACGATTGAAAATATAATTTTGCTGAAATATTAAGAAATGACATCTATTTACTCTTCGCAGTGGAAAAATCAATTTAATGTCTTTCGACCCAAAAATTAATTTGAAAATTGTAAACGACTCTAATGTAAACAGAAAATTCAAAGTTATTTACATGTGTGTGTAAATTTTAAGTTAAATTTAGACCGTGAAAATCTAAATCTAAAATAAATATTTCGGAGGAAATTGGAATATAAGTAGAGTGATGAAAAATCTCAAATTTGTATTTTTAAAGGAGAATTTACAAATGTATGTTTTGTTTCTTAATGATCCTTAAATATTTTTTTACTTGATCGAACTGCATGTATCTGTAGAATTCAGACAAAACGAAAATTAGAAAATAAACAGATAAAGTGTAAACTGCGTTCAACATTTCCCACCAACAAACAGACTTTTATGGGTTTTTTAATGAAAAAATCAGTTAATAACTTAAAATTTTTATTCATTAGTATTTTAGTATACACGGTGATTCTCTGAGAACTTTATCGATCGATTGTGGGAAAAAATAATTGGGAAGAACCTGAAAATTTGTCGGTGTACTAACGTGCATAGGGGATAGCCGGCTAAAATATTTTCAAGATGGCGGCACTTCCACTTATACGGGAGGAACTTGCTTATTTTAAATAGAACACCCTATATATTATTACATTTTTGATTTCTACGTAAAATTCTAGATATATTTCATATACAATGTTCTATACTTAAGTCTCACCGTTTTGGACATATTTAAATTCTTATGTCAAAAATAACATTTGTGGACCATAACTTAACTATAAATTTTTCCTAGAGAAAGTCTTTATTATTTAATTTTGGTTAGTTTTCTTGTAGACGAAGATCGACTTTAGTAGTCTTTTTATGATATTTTAAAAATTATTAGTATAGAAGGGTCAAAAAAGAAGAATAAAAATTATATTTAAAAAATCGTCAAAAGTCAATTTATGTAGAAAGCACCTATTTTTATAATTTTGTCATATTAAGCATTAAAAATAAGGGTAACTCTGTATAAGGTTGTCTATTCCTAAAATTTGTAGTTTTCAAAATATTAGCATTTTAACATTTTTATATTATAAAAATGCTATAAGGCTTTTAAGTTTTGTTATTAGATGGCTTTTGTAGATTTCCAGAAGGCATTCGACTCCGTCGAAATATGGGCAGTATTACAATCCTTAGAAAATGCAAGAATCAATTCAAGATGCATAAATATCATAAAAAATATATACGAAAATGCAACCATTCAAATAAAAATAGACGACAAGACGAAAACGAACCCCAAGGGGACACTATCTCGCCAAAACTGTTCACCCTAGTCCTAGAGGACATTTTTAATGAACTTAAATAGGTCATCAAAGGTATAAACATCGACGGAATATACTTAAACCATCTCAGATTTGCTGATGACATAATCTTAATAGCAAGTAATCTCCAAGAATTGAACGAAATGCTACAACAGCTGAATGACGTATCCGCATCTGTAGGCCTTAAAATGAACTACAACAAAACAAAAATAATGAGCCACGAACAGGCAAACATAACAATACAGAACCAGAGGATAGAAAACGTCGAACACTATGTATATTTGGGTCATGACATCAGACTAGGGAAATTAAACCAGGACGCTGAAATAAAAAAAGAACACAGCTGACATGGGCTGCTTTCGGTAAACTTGCATACGTCCTGAAAAATAATTCAATTCCCATAAATCTAAAAAGAAAAGTATACGACACATGCATATTATCGGTGTGTACGTATGGATTAGAGACCATGACCCTCACCAAAAAGTCCGCTAAAAAATTAGAAACAGTCCAAAGAGCGATGGAAAGAATCATGCTTGGAATATCATTAAGAGACAGGATTAGAAACACCGAGATAAGACGCAAAACGAAAGTCAAAGACATCGTGAAGGAGGTTGTAAAGATGAAGTGGCGATGGGCTGGTCACATAGCCCGATATGAGGACAACAGATGGACACGAAGAATCCTGGAATGGAGACCGAGGGAGACAACAAGAAGCACGGGAAGACCTCAAAAAAGATGGTTAGACGACATAAGGACAGTGGCGGGCAAACAGTGGATGAGATTGGCGAAGAATAGAGAAAGATAGAAACAATTGAGAGAGACCTACATCCAGGAGTGGATGGACAGAGGTTGACAAAGAAGAAGATTAGATGGCCATGACGACGAGGCGTAGCGAAAATAAAACAATCGAACCCTACAGAATTGTCACGATTTCTTGCCATTTGACACTCATTAATATGCGATACCTTCGCGATCCGATATCCGCAGAAACAGAAACCAAGATCACCAATTGTTAAAAGGATTATAAAAAATTTCAAGAACTTTGGATCCATAAAAGCAAAAAGAAATAGAAATAAACCAGTTTTTAATAACGAAAATATTGAAACTACAATTTTAGGATATTTCGTCGCATATGGGAAAAGATCTACAAGGCAAGTAGCATTAGAGTCTGGTTTATCTCAAACATCAGTTTCAATGATTTTAAAGAAACACAATTTTCATCCCTATATTTCATAGTACAACATTTAAAAGGCGCTGATTTTCCACGAAGAGTAGAGTTCTGTCAATTGATTTTACTTCGGTCATAAGAAAATGCTGGTTTTTTGGATAATATTATTTGGTTGGACGAAGCGAAATTCACAAAAAATTGATTGTTTAATAGACGCAATTCCCACTATTGGAGCGACTCAATCGTACATGTATTTAGAGAATTAAATTTTCAAGAGTCTTGGCAGTTTAACGTGTATTGTGCTATAAGAAATGACGGCGTTGTCGCTATAGATAATCTGAATAGTAAGTTTTTTTCACTTTTGAAGACTTCTAGATACAAAATACGTTTTTTAACTTATAGGTGAGCGCTACTTCGAGATCTTGAGAAATTTGGAAGTGACCCCGACCTAACAGTACTTGATTTTCTAATTTGGGGGTCAATCAAAAATAAAGTATGCAATATCGCACTATGGAAGATTGCATGAAGTGCATCAGAATAGCATTTAAAGACCTTAATCCTCAGTCAGTAGGAAGAGTCCCCCATGAAGAGTTCCTGCTTAGGTGCGAAAAATGTTTGGAAGATGGTCAATTTGAGCATTTAATCAAATAATGTTTGTGACCTTATTAACAACTGATTTATTTCTACTTCTTTTAGTTTTTATAGATCCAAAGTGCTTGAAGTTTCTATACATTTTTTAACAGTTGGTGGTGTTGATTTCTGTTTCTTCGGATATCGGATCGCGAATGTATCGCATGTTATTGAAATAACTCTATCAGATTCTCCAGAAATAATAAATAAGTTTAAATAATCTTCGTGCGTGTAATTTAATCGCCCCGGCATGATTATTATTAATGAATTTCAAATGGCAAGAAATAGTGACAATTCTGTAGGATTTAATTGTTTTATTTTCGCCACGCCTCGCCGTCAAGGCCAACTAATAACAAAACTTAAAAGCCGTATAGCATTCTAAAAGAAAACTAACCCAAATGAAATAAAAAAACTTCCTTATAGGAAAAATTTATAGTTAAGTTTTGGTCCGCAAACGCCATTTTTGACATAAAAATTGAAATATGTCCAAAACCGTGAGACTTAAGTATAGAATATTATACATAAAATTTTACGTATAACTCAAAAATGCAATAATATATAGGGTATTCCATTTAAAATAAGCAAGTTGACATCTACTTCCAGTATAACCGGAAGTGCCGCCATCTTGAAAATATTTTAACCGGCTGTCCCCCATGCACCTTAATATACAGTCAAATTTTCAGATTCTTCCTAATTATAGTTTTCCCACAGTCGATCGATAAAATTCCCGGATAATCACCCTGTAATATTGAGGAGATTTAAAATAAATGAAATATATGTAGATTCAGCGTCAGATCAAATGGACCACGTTCTAATTGACGGCAGACATGATAACGCAAATCTGACTGTTAGAGAGAACTTGGGAACAATGTAATCGAAATATTTATATTTTGTACTCGGTATCCCATAACCATTTTACATTGAGCAATATGTTTACTTTAGGGAATTGCTATTACTTGATGCACAAGTACTTACAAAACACCCTGTATACGAAATAGATTCCGCAGCTCTGATTGCTTTTCTTACCGAACTTCAGTAAAACACCTTTTTACATCTTTTGGAATGTAGTAACCGACCAAACTTCCTGGCTTGCAATATTAATTATTATTATGACGTTTTAAAAATGTTGTTACGGATGCATATAGGCGGATTTTTAAAAATGTTTGCTCAAAACTTATCGATTGATTTAAAAGTAAAGTTGAAGAAATCGAAAAAAAAAAACAGAATTAACAATTATTGAAGCTTTATTAAACCCAAATACAAAGGTATTTACTTTTTTAAATATTTTCTTTTTTTTAAATATCCATATATAATAATTTCTTTGATTCTTTTAGATATTCATTCGTTTTAAAATTTTTCTTGGAATTTTCTCGAAATATTCCTAATATTTGATTTTTAAGCACATCTTCTATATTTAGAATTTTACTAAATTTTCTAGAATAATATTCTTCATACATTTTTATGTCTTTATTTCTAGACTCTTCAGCTTCTTCTGGGAATAACCTCAGAGGCACTGTTATTCATGGTAATGAAATAAAGCCTTATGTACAGAGTGTCTAATTTTCGATGGTTTTACGGGTAATCTTCGTGATTAGTAAAAATAGAACGATAAGGTTTTCGTGGCACTGTGCTAAATTTTTAAGGAACTAAATAAGTTTCTGTTTTAAAAGGTATCTAGCTGCCATAAAAGTTAAGTTTTCTAGTTGGCTCGTATTGTTTTGTATATATCCTTATAATTTTTGTTATATATGTCACGAAACAAGCCGTTACCTAGGGCAATTAAAGATAAAAATATAGAGATAAAGTCGGAAAAAAGACCACCCTTATCGTACGAGGTTAAAGGTGCGTATAAATATGGCGAGTCGGGCGCGTGACGAGCTTGCAACGAGCTTGCAACGAGACTCCTTTGAAATTTCCCGATTTCTATTGTTAGCGAGGGCCATCGTCGGCAAGTTTGAAAAGAGGTAAAAAATGCAGTTGGGTCACAAGAAGTCAATTTTTTTATAATTCTATTGTTTTCGAGTAGCTAGACCGATATTCGCAGCGATCCATTTTCTGTCAGTTTTTTGGTGCGAACTCAAAAGATTTTTTTTTATCTATTTAGACGGGTTTATGACACACTCTTTCGAAAAAATTTACTTTGCAGTGAGACTGAAGACACGAGATTTTCTTATTTTTTTGTTAATGAAATGAAATTTATTTGCACTTGGCATTAATGAATTAAAAGTGGTTCATAAGTAAATATGGAGTGATCGGGAGAAAATAGAGGGACCTAAAAATATTTTCAAAATTTGTGAGTTATGGACAAGAATTTTAGAGAAGAAAAGAAATAAATGTGTGAAATCAAATTGCGTCAAAAAATTTGCAGAGACCAGCGAGAAGAAAATTTTGAGTGTGTCTGCCCATGTGGAAATGGGCTGCAGATAATATATTTTTCTTTTGGAAATGACTGGATAACGCAAAGGGGTAGGTATTGTATGTGTCTTAAGTATGTATTTGAGGAGAGAGTTGTATACTTAAAAGATAATCAGATTTAGAAGTATACATCTCAATTGGGCAATTAACAGTAATGACATTTTTAAGTATACTTCAGATGTGTATAAATGTAAGGCCTTGCTATGTTATTGTCTTACAACTTTCAGTGCTAGCTATTGAAAACTTCTACTTTTACTCCAAAACTTAGCGAATCTACAACTTATAGACGAATTAAGGGAAGGAGAAGTGGAACTGTGTGCTAGCCTGAACCGTACCCTAGAAGAAAAAAAGTCTCGATAAAGTTTTGAAAGTTATGAAACAAGACTAGAATGCGAAAAACCAATCTGTAGAAAGTGCTGACAAAAATGAATTTCTCATAGGGAAAGTGAAAATCGAGGGGATACAGAGGAAATACTTTTAGAGAAAACGGTATTTGCGGGAAATTAGAAAATACCACAGGGAAGCCAAAAACATTTATTATCTGGATGTAATCTGTCTCAGTACAGGATCATAGTACAATAAATGTATGAAGATAAGAATATAGCAATTTTTCGTGAAGCATTCTTAGAAAAGTTATCGACAGATTTAAAATCCTTATCCGCTAAGGGCCACAAACTCATTACAACTCATATTGGAGGGAATTTATAGGAGTTTTGCAGCAGTTTGAACCGAAATCTACCAAAGATTAACATGAATAAATGATGCCGGATATCATTCAAAGATATTTTTATCAAATGATACAATTGATTCAGGAGAGGTCAGTTGTAGATTTGGATAACGCCAGTTATCATTCTAGACTGGTGAAAAAGTTACCAATAACATAGTTGAAAAGCGATATTACAGATTGGTTATCAAAAAAAAAAACATATTTCCTTTATGAACGGTTTACTAAAGAAGGAACTTGTAAAAATTGCAAATGAGAAAGAAAGACAATTTAAGAAGCATGTGATTGACGAATGGGCTGAAGAACATGGAAATGTTGTGCTTCGAACACATTAATTAAAATCCATTAAACTTATATGGGCACAATTAATTCGTAACTCGAGATAACCCAAAATGTAAACTATAAGGAATACGTTAATTTCTTAATACATTAAAAAAATTATCAGCAAGAACTGGTGAAACGGTATTAACTATGTTATTAAAGAAAAACTTAATTGAAGTTTGTATCGATACAGCCACACTCGCCGCGACAATCATCGCCAAACAAACTAGTAAACATTTTTGTAACGGGTTAAATTTCACTTTTTTACTTTGGAATATTAAAAATAATTAGAAAATAACACTCCTGGAAAAAGTAGGTTCATTTCTACCAACCTGAAAACCGCCATATTGAACTGTGAACAGATTACTGACTACCTACGTATAAGCTAATTTCAGGATTAATTAAGTAATATTTCGAAAATAAGAAACACTACCTCTTACTTATTTCGGAATATAAAGATATAGGGAAAATATTTCAACCAATTTGACAGCATGAGGTATCGTAAAGATGGCCAGTGAACGGGAAAACACAAACTCGTGTAAAGGCGGATTTCCAAGATTTATCAATAGATCTTGTAAAAGCACAACGAAAAGGTATCTTTTTTATTTAGAAATAGGAAATATTATGTAAATAAAGTCACTTAAAAAACTAGATTTATTTCTAATGTCCCGGCACCCCATTTATGTCGAACCCCATATAAGCTGATTTCTGGATTCATTATTAAATATTTCGAAAATAAGACAAAATTAATTAAATTTAATTTCGGAATATAAAGAATGTAATCAAAACTTAAATATTTTTTTTCTTTACCCTTTATTGGTTTACACCGCCCTGATGCTATAAATCTCTTTTAGTGCCGGACGCCGAAGAAGGATTTGAACCGGCAAAAATCAAAGAGTTCGTTACAAGCTCGTCACGTGCTCGACTCGCCATATTTATACGCACCTTAAGATTTAAGAAAATCATTAACAAAATCTTTCTCTCGCTGTGTCACTGAACTTTTTCTCAAGATAAAAAATTATACAAAATTGTTCCTGCTGGCTTTTCTTACAGAAAAAGGTTATGAACCTACTTTAACTACTAAAACATCGCCTGCAACTCTTAAATTCAAAATATGAAACCTCTTTTTAGTACAATCAACTAACAATAAAAGCTTGTGAAATGCACGTGATTTATAATGCTTATGATGAAAATCAGTTCAAGGAAAATCTAATGTTTTTTTATTTAGGATTATCAAGGCTGTAAAATATTAATATCGACTTCCTACATGTATACTTCAAGCAGATTTAATTTAATTTTCAAAATATTTACAACAAGGCGTTTCGCAAACGCCAAATCAAAGTAATCAGAGATCCAGTGCACAAGTACATATTTTCATAATGGATTCTGGGCTTAAAGAAATAAAAGTAATGATCGGAATTAAAATAGATTTATTGTGGCATCTGTTCTGAAGGAATATAAGAGCTTTAATCTAAAGTAATTGAAACTTAACTTTAAGTTGTAACTAAGTTTTTAATGGCTGTCGAAACTGGATTAACCTGAATTTATTTAATTGTTTGCCGCAGGATAGCTTACTGAAGAAAGGAATCCATTTTTAATGTAGGATCTATAGTCTTTCCATGAGTTTTGCAACAATAATTCTATCATTTGAAGATTGTAGAAATTATTTTTACGACGTTTCGATTAGGTTGTATCTCTAATCGTTATCAAGTATAAATTGAATGTTTTGTCTTAAGACTACGAGCTTATATAGGGACTGTGTCCACTGAAGCGCAAAGTTTCGCTACACTGTACACACCTCAATGATTTGATGTTACAAAGTAGTGGTTGCCAAACATTAGGTATCTCAACACTCGGTTTGCTGAAAATTCCATTATTGTTTTTAATGTAAGCTGCTTCTAAAATTTTCTTTTTTTCATGTTGGGTTCCATATATATTGCCGCAGCCTCAGACCATTTTATATGGTGTTGTTTATTCCAGGCGTGTTCTGCAATACCTGATCTCGACGTTTCCCCTTTTTGTGTATGAGTTTTATGTTCCTTAATTCTGCAGGCCTGTTCAGACATCATAAGCTCTGCAGAATCTATACAAGTCAACGAAAACCGCGATTTTAGGTGTAAAATAAAATCAACTTTGGAAGACAAGAAAAATCCAGTTCAAAATCTCTCCAAGCTAGAAGTATCAGCCTTAAAAGAACTTCGCAAGGATGAATCCATTAAGATTTTACTAGCGGACAAGGGAAATGCAACGGTGATAATTGACATCGTAACATACTATCAAAAAATCGGAGATATCCTGGAAAAAGGAAAATATAGACAATTACCTCGTGACTCCACTAAATCTATAGAGTCGAAAATCAACAGAACACTAAGGAAATACCAAGACCATATACCTAACAACCTACGATCGGCGTTCACACCACACTACAGTAAGCCACCACATCTTTACGGATTACCAAAAATTCATAAAACAAACGTACCATTGAGGCCAATAACCAGCTCCAGAGGATCCCCAACAAATGCACCAGCGAATTTTCTTTTAAAAATCATACAACCTTTAGAAGGTAAAACGAACACATATGTTAAAAATTCCACACATTTGTGATCATTATTAGTAGCATCAATCTAGCGCCAAACAACAGACTAATAAGCTTTGATGTGGAAAGTCTGTATACTAATGTACCATTAGGGGTATCACTAGACATAATCAAAACTAGACTTTCAAATGATACTACTTTATCAGATCGAAGCACGTTATCACTGGACGGGGTGATGGATCTTTTGGACTGTTGCTTACGTAGTGCTTACTTTCAAGGAAGGAAAGTCTGGTTAAGATATGTCGATGATACCTTCATCGTATAGAAGGGCAATGATCAAGAACTTAATGATTTATTGAAACATCTAAATAACATTCGACCTACAATTAAGTTTACCATGGAAAAAAGAGGTAAATGATCAATTGCCTTTCCTAGATGTTATTGTGAATCGCTCAAATGAAACTATTAAAACTTCAGTATATAGAAAGCAAACACATACTGGACAATATCTTAATCATAGTTCCAATCATTCTTTTGTAACAAAACGAGGAATTATACGCAACCTCTATAATCGCGCTACATCTATATGTTATAATACCGAATTATTGAAAAAAGAGGTAGCAAATATTAAATCCTATTTTCTCAAGAGCATACAGGGGAGGTCAAAATAACTTTGTCATAGAAACAAAGTCCTAAAGTGGCCCTTAACGGAGATACAGAGCCCTAAAGGGGTACGTACCCTTATCGGCTCTAAGTTTTGAACCGACTTGTATAATTTGATGAAATTTTAATATTTTATAGAGGTCATAAAGACTCATTAAACCATACTACAGTAGATGTTTCAGATCATCAGATCATCCTTCCGAACCTCTGGGAAAAATGTGTTTCCAAATCAGGAGATTATAGAGAAAAATAATGTATGATTGATTATTTTATTAAATCCAATAAAACTTTTGACTGGTAAAGTTTTGTTTTTATTTGATTCACCCTCGTACTTACTTATTACCCAATATGTCCTAACCAAATTGCACGCTTATGGTGTTCATTCTTGGCAACATTGACCGCGGTCATGGAGATATTTCTATGAAGATAGTTTAGTCTTTTTTACTATCTGCCATAGACTCTATAATTAACAACTCTGCAAATCATGGGCCGTATCCTCGAACTGGTGAACGTGCAGTGAACGGTGAAAAGGTGGCGAACGCGAATTCTTGAAATGTTTATTACTCACATCCTCGTTTGCCCGGTGGAAGGCAAGCGAACGGTGAAACATGCGCAAAGAAATGTCAGCCGCTAAATGACATATTTAACGCACGGATTTCAAAAAGTAAAATAATGTTAAAAATTTTTATTTTATTTTTGGTTCTTCAAAATAACTCGTCATTAAAAAAAATAATATGTTGACGAACCGTTTCTTTAAGACGTTTTATTTTTGAATAAACAGTTGAAACGTTAATTAGGTGGTAACCTGATATTTTTAATATTTTCAAATTTTTTAATAAAATATCCTTAGAAAGTTGAATATGTCTCGCAAATATTAAGTAAACTTGAGATTACAGACATATAAAATTATTACAGGAGATTCTGTTCATAACTCAATTGTATGAGCGTGCTATTTAAAAATTTTTTTCTAGGGCCAATTCTGCTTATGGATTTAACATAAATACTTGTGTCCATAACAGCCGAGTATCTTAGTTTTAAACAGTTAAATCTAACATAATTCTTTTCACGGCGCAACTTATAATAAATTTGAGAAATCACAATTTGTAAGCTATCTGAAACTTTTATTTAAATAAGTAACAAATTTTATATTTAAATTATATTAACTACAGCACTTCTTAATTAGACTGTGTTAAACACTATACGACACTACAATTAAATAAATATTATGATTATAATTTATCAGAATATATAAATATGAACCCTACAGACCAACGAATGAGGTCCTTCAGCACAAAAACCTTATTTATGGTACATTTGATCTTCAAGTCTCTACAAATCTTTATAAAATAAAAAAATATATATATTAAAAGTTGAATGTGAGCTCCGACAGTATCTTTAATAGACGTCTATGGTCTGGTCTTTGGTTTCGGTCCCTGATCATAAACAGTTTCTCTATCATTGTTCAAGTTTCAGGTTTTCTTTCAAATTTAGTTATCAGAACAGAACATCTTGCAGTAAGAGGCTGGATATTTTGTGAATTCATACAATAAATAACTGATTAGATAGTTTCCGTAGTAGATTGGGATGATGGCTTTTAGTCATACTACGTAGAGTTGTAATTTCCACCGTTTCAAGGTTTATCAGTGCTGGCTCTCTGCAATTACCCAGTATATTACTTTGTATATATGATTGCTGTTTTTCTTGATATTCCTTTTTCTTTATGTATTAGAATCTTAAAGTACTTGGTTCTTTGTATGCATTTTTGTTTAACAGTCCTAGAGTGTCAATTTAAGATAAATTTAATCTAGGCAAAGCACAAATATTGTAATGGCAATTAATAACTTCACAAAAATAACAACAACAACACTATTTTTTTTTACTTTTGACGATTAATTAAATGTATCAAAACTACTTTTTGCCTAAAATGGCAACAAAATATACTACGGATATTTTCGGTCTGACAGCTCAATTCAACCTGTCATCCATTTTATTTTTTGAAATTTAAGAGTACCATACCTTTCACATTACACTTTCGAGGATACGGGCGCAGAAACAAGTTGAACAAATTTCCCTCGATTTTTTTATGCAAGAAAATTTTTTAAAGAAATTTGAGGCAATAAAACATTAAATTATAAATGTTAGCATTTAGACTACTTTGTTGTTAAATACGCATAAAGCAGAAAGTAAAATCAAAAATAACAGCTTTTAAAACACAACAGTATTTGCTTTCTGTTGATAATGTTTATATTTTATATTTTATACAACATCCATAATAAACTTATTATTAATATTATTACTGTTATGAATCATAAAAATTTATTTTTAACATAGCCTTGCTAGAATGTCGTTTGAAATATTGTATTTGTTGTTTTATGTTGGTAATAAACCAACACGTTTACACGTTATTTGATATTTTGTACATAAATTTAAATAGTTTTTTTTAACTTCGAGTTTATATAGCCGCTGCGACTGAAGCAATTTTCCCAGCTTCTATTTCTCCCGTTCCGCGTTTATATCCTCTTTGCCGTGAACCCAGTTTGGGAGATCGTTTTCTAAGAAAAAAAAACACAAAGATGCCTTATTTAAGAATACTTGGATACACTACACTAAGCAACGATTTGGGGGCTAATATTGCCCCGTTATCGGTAAAGCACGCAACCACGCTCAAACTTTTCTCAAAGCATTTTAAAACTTTACCCCTTTACACCCTACATTCAGCCCGGAACACCGTCTTCGTCCCCAATCGACCAAACCACGTTTTTTTCTTGATTTTTGCAAGAGTGCACCTACTACGTGTTGACAGTTTAACGACTAAAACGGAAGTCCTTCAAGTAGGTTATGTTTTCATTTTGATGGTTTTGCTCTTTAAGGCATTTCGCCATCTAGTCGCAAATCTGGTACTTAGAGCCAGAGCAATCCTTTTGGACAAATTACACAGACTTCGACTTACGGACCTACATGGGGACCCTCGGTTGGTCGAGACTTTGCCACCAAAAACTTCCTACTTTTGCACTATACAATAACTTCAATTACATTGGCTACAGTACGTTTTTTTTTTATTATGATAGAATTTTATGTTTAAAAAGTTCAATGAATAACTTTTTCGCCGTATACATGGAATACCAAAACGCTTTTGACTCAGTGCTACATGAGTAGCTAGAAGCTATAATGAGAATATTTTAAGTCGATGTATATATTGTATCCATTTTAGAACACCCTATGTTAACATGGAGAACTAGAATCCAACAACAACGTTGAACCAGACACAACTCCAATACGAAGGGGAATATTTCAAGAAGATTCATTAAACTCGTTATGGTTCGTCTTGTCATGAACTCACTATTAAGCATTTTAATTAATTCCACTAGATGCGGCTTCATTATTAAAACAGACATGAAGAGATGGTAAGACTAAAGCATCTTCTGTATATGGATGGTAGAACAAATGCTCAAAATTGTGAAAGAGTTTTCCGGATATATATGAATGCTATTTGGCATTGATAAATGCTGCATTTGAAACAGAACTAGAGAAAAAATATATCGGGGAACATTTAAGATGCAGAATGTTCAAACCATTGCAGCAATAGAGGCAGAACAGAAAGTTGGCCACCTTTATAAAGTTATGCTTCTCTTTCACTATACAAAGGTTCGATTTGTAAGACGAGCATATAACCACACACAAACTTCTCTCAATTTACATTAAGACTCTTCCTCTTACCAGCGTTTCTTCCCTTACACCAAACATACAGCCTAGAGCCCGATTTTCATCCCCAAACATTCAAACCATGTTTGACCCATCAACTTGTTTCTGTTACTTGACAACGAAAGCGGAACCGTTGTTTTTCGTCATATTCAAATAAAACTTGACAGAAAAATAATTTTTTTCAAATCAAATAATGTATAATAAGAAACTTTAAAATTGACAGTATGAGGAGGGAAAGAGACTGGACAAGATTATCTGTATTATATCCTTGGTTCGCTAAAACCATATTAATGACATTGTGAAGCTGTCAAAAATAATCTAAAAGGATTTTAACACATATCCGATTTCAAGCCAAACGGCTTCGCACTCCGATTAGGGAATATTAACTCATACCAGGTATACAAAGATACCAAAAGTATAAAGCTCTGTGGGAACATTTTCCATGTTATCGGGTCCTAGCTGACATGGTCTGCTGTATTTCCTACAAACTTTCGGGCGGTCCGCACGCTGCAAGAAGAACTGTTTCCTAAATAGGCTTATGCAGATGCTCACTAAGGCCCAGTCCCTTGATGTTCTGCAGGAAGTTCTTTGGTATCACTCTAGTTGTTAATAAAATTATGGCAATCGTTTGGACGCTGTTCATTGCTCATTGTCTAAGAATTTGCACCTCCAGCTCTCTTTATTTGGCGATCTCCTAATTGTATTTTGGCCTTAGGTTATTGTTGTTAGGCACAGCAATGTCGATTAGTGTAGTTAACCTAGAAATTTTGTCTGTTAGTATAATGTGTGGTCTATTATGAACAACTGTCTGATCCATTAAAACCGTTCAGTCCCAATTTAACTTGAACTCGTTGTTCTCAAGAATAGGCCCCGGATTGTACTCATGATAAGGCATTTATCCTACCTGCAATAGATTTAACTTATTTGCTAACTCTTGGTAGAGTATCTTAGCTGCTGAGTCATGTGTCTCCTTTTACCCGGTTGCATCAAACGCTTGGCATCCTCCAGTTCTGTGCTGGATTGTCTCTAATGTTTGACAGCTGTATCTACATTGGTCGTTATCTATTGAGGAATCTCTGATGATGAACTTCCGATAGTTTTTCGTCGGAATAACCTGGTCTTAGTCTTAGCTAATAAAAAGCCCTCCATTTCCGGAGACATCTGTCCTGAAATCAACCAATAGTTCGACGCTCAGTTGTAGACATTGTCCTGATTGACCTCATTTTGGTTGCCGTCCTTGAAATGGCTTCCATAGCCAGGCTTGTAATTTATTTTGGTCCGTTTGGTGATGAGAAGCAATATCCTGTTCCTTCAGCTGTAGCAGCATTGAACCGTCCGCCTTGGATATATTATTATTATTCCCTACAAAATTCGGCATATAAAAAATGCGCATTACTGTTTCATTCATGGATGTTGTCCATTTCATGCGCTGTCTCGGAAGTCCCGCCTGAGTGAGCGCTGGCTGAGGTTCCTGCGTAGCACCTTCGGAGGGTGGAGCTCTCGTTGTTGTTTGGCTCTCATGTTGTTGTGGGGCTGTAGCTTATTGTGCGACAGGGGTTCACCTTCTCAACACCCTGCCACTTGAAGTTTGCGATGTCTTATTATTATTATGATTTACAAGCCAAACGGCTTCACACTCCCTCCAGGGTTATTCACTCATACCAGGCATACAAAGACACCAAAAGTATGAAGCTCTGTTATATTGTTATTATTATTATGTTAGTTTTAAATTTCCATAAAGTATCCCTTACATAGCGGAACCGGGCAAGTACTTAAAAACATATCATTTTTAATTAAATGAATGGGAAGAATTATTTCGATAGAAAGAATCGAACTTTCCATTACTAAAGCCACGGTCTATTTTAAAGGATAATAAAACAAATGTACTACCTGAAATAATTTATTTTTCAGTACAAGTAATTAAAATAAATTTGTTTTAACTTGACGTGTTAGGATTACATTAAATCGCTCATTATTATTAACTGTTCGCATAAACTTAAAGGAAATTTTCATTTAAGTTTTTTTAAAATATTTACGAAAACTTATTTCGCAGTAAGCTAAAGCTAGTGCAATCCCAGCTGGATGCATGGAGTTATTTTCTTAGCGCGAATAAAATTTTTATTCGAATTTTTATCTTAGATGATTTTTGAGTAACTCACGATTTCATGCACGAAAGAGCGTGATCAAAAAATACCTATCATAATTAGCATTAAACAAATACTGTCCCATCTCATAAATTGTCTCGTTCTGCGAAATTTGATCTGAACAATGGCAAATTTACGGTGTTAAAATGTTAACATTATCCCGCACTTTTGTGCATGCGCACTATAATGAGCATCGACAGGACCGAACTTCGAAAATCCACTAATCTATATTTTATCAAAATATAAGTATAGACTTTAGAGCTCATTATACTACATAAAATACACAAAGCACAAAAACAAGTAACTTATACCACTTTAAATCCGTTTAAATCACTCACAAGGCAAAAATCTAATGGCTTCGAAATGATACTGTCTGTTTACGAGTGACTCTATCAAATCACGCGATCGATAACAGGAAATTGGTTGTGCGCACGCCGATAAGTGCGAGTTTTTTTTTCCTCAGACTTTCTCTCATTGCTTCAATAGCCTACAACAGTCCGGGTTTAACTCTGGAGATCAATGGACTTAACCTTTTATTTGCCGTGCACTTTATGTAACAAAAGTCATCATGTGGCTTCGCTAAAGATTCATTGACATGCTGTAACTTTAAACCCGTTCTAAATTGACAACAGAGGGTTTAAACTGACAAAAGCAACAATAAGTCAAGCAAGTTTTAAATTCTAAAAACACAAACGCTGAAGTTACATCAATTTTTATCCGGTAACAAGTATGTTCTTTATTCAGTTTATTTAATAGCATCCCATTCATTTAGCGCCGGGCACAAATTTATTAACAGCAATATATAAAAAATACTAATACAGAGTTCGATCTTTCTCGTTCACATGTAATCCTCGTTAGATCTTCATCTTTCCACAGTGCTGTTTTAATACATGACACAATCCTATGTTCCTGGCTATAGAAAATCTGCGGGTTTTACGCTGTTGCTGTGTTGCCAGACGTCCAAATTATTAATACGAGGAAGAAAAAAATATTTGAAAAAGTTCAAAGTAAAAATAATAATATAAAAAATATTTTTTAGAAAAAATTGATAGCGCCGTAGCACTCTGGCACTCCCAACGCTTATTAATATGTGAGGGAATCTTGGAATGCAGGTTATGAACCTATCCTTTTAAAATTAAATTTAAAATATAGATTTCCCAGTTTTGTTCAAAATTGGTACTGGTTCAGATTTCAAATTGGCTGTATAAAAATTATTCCGAATTTTTAAAAACATTTCGTTAAGAAGTTTTCAGGGTTAGAGATTATGGATTTAAAGTTAATTTAAGCCAAAAAAATTATAAATAGTATGCAATCTGGTTTTCGGGGTAAGCATAACTGTGAAACTGCAATGCAGTATGTCCTTAATGACTGTAAACGCAGTTTCGATCAAAATCTTATTACTTGTGCTGTATTCTTGGATTTGAGGAGGGCCTTTGAGACTTTAGATAGGGAAAGACTACTTAGAAAATTAGAAAGCGGGGTGAATTGTTGAAATTTATGAATAATTACTTAATTAATAGAAAACAAAGATTGAAATTGAATGACGTTGTATCTGACGAGATTGAGAGCAGCATGGGTGTTCCACAGGGTAGTGTGCTAGGTCCATTATTATTTCTTATATATATTGACGATATAGTGAATACATCTGGTAATTGTTGTATACATCTTCTTGCAGATGATGTTCTTTTATACTTTGTTTGTTTTGATGGTATTCAATTGGTTGACGCACTTAACTCTACATTACAAAATTTATTTTGGTGGTGTTCTTGTAACCAATTAAAAATAAATGTGGAGAAAACCAAATTTATGATAATCTGCAATGAGAATGATTACAGAACTTTTTCTCGTGGAGATCCTATTATTAAAGTAGGCAATGAAACAATTGAAATGGTGGAAAAGTTTAAATATTTAGGAGTAATCATAGATAGACAACTTAAATTTAAAGAATATGCGAATCACTTAATAAAAATAATCTCTTATAAAATTAACTATATTCAAAGATGTTCTAATTTTTGACAAGGTGGACTAAAACAATCCTGTTTAACACTCTGGTATTGCCGCACTTTGTTTATTGTTCCACAATTTTGTTCCTTCTTAATCAAAATGAAAAGGCAAGATTTCAAAAATTGCAAAATAGAGCCATGAGAGTTATACTTTCAGGTACAAGAAGAACATCAATTAACTACATGTTGAGAGAAATGCAGTGGTTGTCAGTGGAGGAGTTCTTTCACTATCAAACATTGATCTTTATTTTTTAAATCAGATGGGGTAGTTCTCCTGTATATTTACAAAATCATATTAATTATAATAGAAATATATATGCATATGACACTAGATCAAAGGAAGACTTTTATATTTCTCCAGTATTAAAGAGACAAATACAAACCTCTGTATTCCTTAAGGGTCTAAACAGTTTTAATCAATTGCCCACAAATATTAAATGTTTAAAATCTCTAAATAAGTTTAAATGGTGTCTGAAGCAGTATTTTTTTAATAGGGTCTATCCTTGAGGGACATGAACTTTCTTTGTTTTTTTTAGATTTGTGTCAGTTTAGTTTAGTATGTCATTGTTCTGCAAAGCTTGACGATGTTTGATTGTTGTTTGTAATTTTAAAATATGAATTTAGTTGTTAAGATTTGTGTGTAATTATATTAGTCCATGACTAAATAAAGGATTTATATATATATTAATATATTGGTAATCGGGGGGTTTTAAAATCCAAAAAGTATTTGCTGTTCAATTTAATATAGTTTACATTAATTTTTTGGGTAAAATTCAATATGACGCGGCTAACTAAAAACTTTACATTATTCAAATTACGTATATAAAATAAATTTCTTAAAATTAAACTTAGTGGATAAAATACGACAGGCTAAAGAATTTGTAATTTTCAATTTTCAATATTAAGGTTTCGAATCTAAATATAAATTACCAAAATTCAATACAGTAGGTTTACTATGGCGGACTAATTTTTTCTTTGGTGAAATTTCATGTAAAATTGATATTTGGAAGGCTTTCAGGATCATATAAATTTTTGTTGCTCATTTTAATGTGATTTTCACTAATTTTGACTAAAGTAGGTTTTTACAACCTTGGAAACATTAGGAGATAGGTATACTACTCATCTTGATTAGTATTTAGTTAAAATAGATTGCCGATATTAAAAGAAATTCAATCATAAATGAAACTAAAAATCAAAAACTAAACTTTTTTTGAAAAAAATTGAGGCTCCTTTAAAAAAAAATGCTTAAAAGTAAAAAATAATTTAGAGTTATTTTTCGCCTTTTAGCGCTTTATTTGGAGGAGGATCATTGGGTTTCAAACAATTTTTTGAACTATAAAATGTAAAGCTGTGATGTAAATTGTCAATTTTATTCCTACTGCTCAAAGACCACCAAAATGTGATAAACTTTTACATTATCAGCCTAAGGGATATTTAAAATAATGTTAGAGGAATTTATTTATGAGATTCAATAAAACCGAGTTAAAAGATTTTAATGTTTTTGAGAAGCTTTTACTTTATTCCTTATATTTTTTAATGGAAGACATTACAGATATTATCTACGCAGTTATTTATTTACAGATATCAATTAGTATTGGATTTTTAACACTCAAACATAAAGTAAATATTATGAAATCTTTCTAAATCCAATCACATTTGACTAACGAGTTGGCACCCATTTTCCAAAATTCAATCGTAAAAATTTTATTTCGTCTGGAACTTTACAATGTTTGTCGATAGTATAATAAAACTTAAAGTAAAAATTTAAGAATGAAAAATTAGCAGCGAGAAAAAAGAACGGCTCATTTGTAAGTTTTATCGGAAAATTATTTGAGATGTTAAATTTTAAATTAAGGCAACAAAAATGGTTTGTACAGTGCATCCCAGAAATTAATGTTTCTTTTAGTGAACGGTAATTTTATTCGAAATAACGTTTCTAAATCTGTACAAATGACACTTGACACAGAATCTTAGATTTGACGATCATATCAACTTATGCCTGCAAAAATCTTTTATAAAATTGAAACTCTTGTTTAAGCATCTCCACGAGCTAAATAAGATATTAACTTAATGCTGTATAATACTTCAGGGCTTTGAACTATTGTCATTCAAGGAGTAAAAAATTCATGTATTCGACTATGTAGTGCCGAAACCTCTTCGGAATCCGTCCTGCTCAACTGGTTGATAGAGGTCCAGTTTATTTGATAGTCGATTTTTTAGAATTTTCGTCAAGAATTTGTACATATGAGACAATAGACTAGTGAGCCTATAGTTTTCTAGGTTTCTGTTATCACCTTTCTTACAAAGTAAAACCGAACCTGCATTTTGCCAAGAATTTGAGATTCTATCATAGACTTACGAGTATTTAGCAGTATTACCAACGTACTAATGAATTAAAGCATTTTCGTTCATTTTCAGCATTTCACTAGTAATTCTGTGTTCTCCAGAAGGTCTCATATTTTTAATCTACTTTAAGGCATTTAAGAATTCATCTTTACTGACTTCAGGCATCTCCTCTAAACCGACGTTAATAATATGTTTTGGCTTATATATGTTATAGTAAAAGCTCGAACTACGGTAAATCCTAAGATTTTCCGGTGAAACCTAAGATTTACTACCTCTTAATGGTAAAAGTCCGAACAGTTCTGTGATCGTCATTCATTTCGAACTTATACCACCATTCACTTGGTAAATCTTAAGATTTAACTCACAGACACTGTAAATGTTGAATAAGACATGTCATAATGTGTTCGGCGCATCGTCTCGTACTCGCGGGCAGTCTGCAGCCACCCGCTATCCGTACCGCCTCTGCTCGCCTCAGGGTGCGTCCACACGACAAGAAAAATCTGTGCGTAGGCGCATTACGCGCTTTTGTGTTAAAAATGTATCGTCCACACGGGACATTTCGTTAAGTGATCATAAAGGGTGTGGTTTTTTGTCTTAACCTAACTTTTATCAGTATTTTTGTTTATATTTTATCTAAAAATTAAAATGAAGCAAAATAAAACATTAATTTTAATCTAAAAAAAAAGTTACAAAATGTAAAGAGAATATTGATATATTCTTTATTAAAAATATAGTAAAATCATCGCTACTGGGTTCGGTCTGTATTTGAGGAAAACATTGGAGGAAGGCTTGGACATACTAACAATTTAATTCAAGAAATGTGAGAAAATGATCCTGATTTTTTTAAAATATTTTCCTCTTACTGTTGGTGAATTTGAAGAACTTGTCGCTGTTGTTGCTGTTCTACCTGATAAAAAATTGCCAAGGAGTTCAAAGACGAGAATTTTAATATAACAGTGTAATTTTAACAATCGTTTTAATAATCACAATTGTTTGTAGTTTTTAAAACAATACATTACATATAATACTAACTGGATTTCTGTTATTAAATTTCCATCAATGTTCATTTTTATTTTTTAATTGTTTATAATAGGTTTACACAAAGTTTGCTACGGGCAGGGTTATCAGATTTTCCTGACATATCTGAAATTTTAGCCCCCTTTAGGGAAACACAAAAAAAAACTGCAATTGTCAGTATTTTTTTGAAATTAAAAGAGGAAAATATAAGTAATAAAAAAATATTTATTAATAATTCTAGTAAGAAAAAATAAATTAATTTAACGTTAACAAAATAAGTGAATTGTTCATTTAGTATCTTAATAAATTTAGTTTCGTACTTTTTATTGCTTGATGTTTCTTTTGGCAATTGCTGGTCTTTTATAACCATTTCATGACATTCTTCACATATGTTCTTTAAGTTAAATTGTGTCTAGAGTAGAACTTTAACAGAAGATATTGTTGTAAACCAACTATTACTACAAATTATTAAATTACTATATATAAATATTGTTAAGTTACTCTTATGGATTAATAGATAATTATATTCTAATATTTAATACTCTCTTAAGAAGAAGTTATATCTTAAGTAAATATATATTCTAATAGGCTCAAACGAAAGCATACCTTAATCTTCAAAACTCTAAACCTTGACTTTTTACAGAGACCATTCGCTTTGTTTATATTGTCATCGTCCGATAAATACACACTTTTTCATTTCAATAATCATATAAATAAATAGTTATGTTATATTGGTTAGTACGCGTATGACTGTAAAATAATAATTTAGATACAGAAATAAAATATAACAAGGAAATGAACATAGAGACAAGGGGAACTAAAATTAAAAAACTACAATAGTCACATTAAATTAGTAAGAATAAAAATTGTTGTTACCTCATGATTTAGTGAACATTTTAATAAAATATAAAAAGTAATATTAGAAGATTTATTTGAATTCATCGAAACCAGTAATAAACCAAAAGCAGAACCAGCAAAGTTATAACATTGATGGCAGCGAAAAGCAAAGCTTATAACAATATAGACAGCCTATTTCTCTCCTTAGTCCACTACGCTCCCATTAATGAGAACACTCCCTCGATATTCGCCTTTGGTGCTTCGATTGCAAATATTTTGAAAATCTCACTGCCTTAACATACCACCTACATTCAAATAAAATGTCCGGATATTTACTAAAAAGTCAGAGATATTGTCAGGAAATCTCATTATTTGATCTGGTAACCATAGCTAAAGGCAATTTAACATAGTTCATAAATATCCATTATCTCAAAACTCGCAAAATAAAAAAATATAAATAAAACAACAAACTTCTGAAAAAAAATAGGTTATGTTCACATAAAATATTAAAAAGAAACAGTTTCCGCCATATTTAAAGCAGTCCGTTGAAAAGTTAAACATTATTTTGCGTAATGACCTTGGAAAAGGTGGATTTAGACGGGAAATCTTCGGTGTTTGTCTTTTAATAAATTTAGCAAATCACAATGCTTCAAATTTGACATATGTCTTATTAAGCTACGCTTACGCCCAGATTTTTCTTATTGTGTGGACCCACTCTTAAATGGAAAGAAAGGATAAATAAACATGTTTATGTATGTCAAACGTCAAAAAAGCGTATTCCTCCACCGACCATAAACAGCCTTCAAACAATTCTATTGTAATTTAAATCTAGGGTATGATCGAAGTTACAAATTCAACTCCCTTTTTGAAACCGTAAAATATCCAAAACGATGTAACTTTTACAAATGTCAAGCTACGATGATAAAATTTGTTGGGAATGTCAACGATAGATGTGGCAACCTAACCAAAAAAAAAACTGAAGACTGACCTCATTATCATGAAATAATATACAGCTTCTACTTTACCATCTTCGTAAACTAGAAGAAGTTATTTTGTACCTAGCAAATTAGAATAGAACACAATTTGATCTTTTAGTACAAATATTTACTGGATGTGAGTACTTAGGAAAACCCACTGAAATCCAAATAGTTTATATATGAAACCTCTAACTGATATGTTTAAATCATTTTGAAAAATTGCCAAAATTACATTTGACACAGACAATTATTAATAATAAGTACTGTAATTGCATCTGGTTAAGTTTGGTTTATAAAACAACTAAACATTTTGAACATATATAAACACACTCTTGAGAGAAAGGAATATCGAAATATAACAATCTTATATGAGAAATATTTTCTTAACTTTTTTTATTACTTATCTGCTTACAATAGATCAACATGATAGATAGGTTTTATTAAATACTCACGCCCTGAAGGGAGTAATCATAATATTAAGAAAGGTGGAAATACATTCACACATTTTTATTTTCAAACTTACCCATTCTCAAATCATCATTTGAGGAAGCAGAACTCATAGACCCAGGAGTGGATATCCCTGCCCCGGAGTCTCCCGGGCTGTGTCCCATATCGTCACTCGTTGATGGTACCCGAAGGTACCGAGCAATCTCGTAGTTTACAGGAACATGAATACCGCTGTCTTGAGATTTGGAGTCACCGACATTCGATGCCTTTTCCCATCTAAAATAAAAATAATTATTATTAGGATGAAATGAAAAGTTTCCCGCTTTCCGTAGAAATGGCGCTCGAAGCACCATTTTCAGTTTGCACCAAAGGATGGTAAAATAGTTCTCTATAGACTTTAAGATTAAGACAAACGCTTTTTGGAAAAGTTTTTGACACAATAAATCAACATGAAATGTTAAAGCCAGGTTTTGTCCAACAGTGGCATACATTTTGCACTATGAACTAGGATTACATTTTATGATAAAATTGAAATTTTAAAAATTAATTTACTTGATAGCTTAACTAATAGCACGTGGACGCTGTCGAACCGCCATTTAAGAATGAGTGAGAATGGCAACTGACAGTCGACGTCAAAAGCCCGTTTTAATAGAAAAAGAGGAACAGTCGCGACAAAAATTCGTTATTGTATCGAGTGTACATAAAAGATACAACTTGTGACTTAAGATTGTGATAACTGCTAGGGTTTAATGTAATTGAATAATCAAAAGAGGTAGACTGCGTACACGGTCGCGCAAATATAAGAATAACAATAAAGACAGTAAGAAATAGACGGATTGTGTATTTCAGTGTTTATTTTTTAAATTATTATTATCGGCCAAGCGCTTTCGGTCTAATTTAGACCATCCTCAGGGCTCAGACCTCGTCAAAGGGCACACCTTAACCCTGCCATTTTGAGAACAGTCTCCAACAACGCCAGCGTAACCTCCACACAGAACAAGTCACATATACAATTTAAAAAATCTGTCCCAAATTAAAATTAAAACATTCAAAACACTATATACATTAACATTATTAAAATAATTATTTTAATAATGTTAATGTATACAGTGTTTACACTGAAATACATAATCCGTCTATTTCTTGATTTTTTCGGTGAACAATCTGTTAATAACTTATAATAAAGACAGTGACTAAACGGTCTCTGACTGAAAAGATTGAACTGTGAGGGATCGACCACCATTACTCCCTAGTTGTAGTAAATAATTGTATATTATACTGAAGTTGACTATCTTCTTCTTCTTCATGTACCTTCTCCATTTCGGAGGTTGGCTATCATCATTGCTATTCTGACCTTGGAAGCCGCGGCCTTGAATAGATCAATCCTACGGTAGGTCCACATCTCGAAGGCTTCTAGTTTCTGCTCGCAATGTAAGTTGAGGGTCCAAGCTTTTACACCATACAATAGGACTGGGAATACATAACATTTAAGCATCCGAATTCTTAGGTCCAGGCTCAGAGCGCGACTACAGAGCAGCTTCTTGATCTTCAAAAGGAATGCACGGGCCTTCTAAATGCGAATCTTTATTTCTGAACAATAGTCCACGGCACAGTTGACACTTGTACCCAAATAGTCATATCTCTCGACTCTTTCCAACCTTTCGCCTTCGACATACAGATGTTCATTGAGTATTTCAGTTTTGGTGACAATCATGTATTTGGTCTTCTTAACGTTAAGTGTCAGACCATATTCTCGACTAGTTGTGGTGACATTATTCAACATATTCTGAAGGTCTTGCATGTTTTCGGCGAGAAGTACTGTGTCGTCTGCGTAGCGCAAATTGTTCAGTGGCATGCCGTTAACTCGTACTCCACCGGTGTCATTTTCGAGGGCTTTGGCGAAGATTTCCTCTGAGTAGAGGTTAAAAAGGAGTGGCGAGAGAACACATCCTTGTCTCACCCCTCGCTTGATCTCCACTGCATTCGTTAGTTCAGATTGGACGCGGACAGACGCACTTTGGTTTAGGTACAGTTTTACAATTATTTGTATATCTCTTGTGTCAAGGTTTTTTCGTTTCAGCGGTTCTATTAGTTGTTTATGTCTCACTTTATCAAATGCTTTATTATAATCAATAAAACAACCGTATACATCTTGGTTGACATCGAGACACCGCTGCATCAAGACATTGTAGGCGAACAAGGCCTCTCTAGTGCCACATCCGTTTCTAAAGCCAAACTGAGTATCTGCTATATTTGCTTCCAGCTTCTTATAAATTCTACGATGGATGACTTTGAGAAAGATCTTTAGTGTATGGCTCATTAGGCTGATCGTACGGTGTTCTTCGCATTTTCTGGCATTCTGCTTTTTATTAATTTTGACAAACTTTGATTTAAGCCATTCTGCTGGTATTATTCCTGTTTCATAGATCTTATTAAATAGAGAAGTTACAGCACCTAAATTTTGCTCTTCGATCAACTTAAGCACATCTGCAGGTAGATCGTCCGGGCCAGGGGCCTTTCCATCTTTAGCAGATTTTATTGCTACTTGTATTTCTTCTTTTAAAATAGGTGGTCCAGTCTCATTATTTGTGTTGGTAGTTATTTCCTCTCTTTGGTCATTGAAAAGGGTTTTAAAGTATTCTTCCCAAAGAATCAGTTGGTCTTTAATATCCAACACAGTGTTTCCTTCTTCATCTGCCAGGCCAGTTCCAGTAAACTCTTTAATTTTCTTATGCACACTGTGGGAGTCGTGTAGTTTCTGCAGATTTTCAATTTCAGTACACTTTTCTTTTAGCCACTCCTCTTTAGCTTGGCGACATTTATATTTGATGTCCTTCTGTACTTCTTTATATTTCTGTCTATCTGTATTTTTTTGGTTTCTACTTTCTTCCATAAGCACTATTATTTCATCCGTCATCCAATCTTTTCGATTTTTCCGTTTCTCAGGTTTCAGATACTTCTTACAAGGTTCCATAATAGCCGATTTAAAAATTTTCCACATGTCTCCAGGTTGGCTCTGAGTTGTCGAATAGGTGTTTATTGATTTACTTAAGTTTTCATTTATATCGTGGTACACCTTCTCCTTCATAGCATTACTTCTCAGCAGGCTGGTATCAATAGGCCTCTGGTTTGATAAAACTTTCAGCTTCTTGAGCTTCACCATAATCTCTGCCACAAGGAGGGTATAATCCGAGCCCACATCCGCTCCTGGGTAAGTTTTGGCACTTTTCATTGCATTCCTGTATCTATGGTTGACAAGAATGTAATCGATCTGATTTCGGACTATACGTTCTTCGTTGTCTTGTGGCGATTTCCATGTGTTGACTATGTCCCCCTCTTTTGTTCATAGAAAGAGGTTCATGATTTATGTGAACCATTTTCAGAAAAACTCTTTTATGAAAGTTGCTAGGATTTTCAGTCTCTCAAAGTTGATGATGTGACCCTTATTTAAAACGTACTCGGCGAGAGCACAAGAAAAAACTCCTCTGTTACAATCGCTCTTATGGGAACTAATTCTACTTGAAAGGTTTCTGGAAGTTTGACCTATGTAACTGGGTCAATATTATGGGATGGGATCTTAGAAACAATGTTCCAATTTTCCTTTAAGGAATCGGGTGTTTTAGTTTTCGAGTAAAGTAGTACAAGTTCCATTTTGAAAAACTTATTTACGTCTAGTAGTTAAATTTTCAATAAAAGCTAACAACTTGTAGTAGATTTGTTGCTAAATCGCGTTGTTGTCTGCAACTGGCAGTGATAGTTGAATTGTTTGGGTATGTACTAATGAAGGTTAGCTTGCCCTTTCAAAAATGTTCTCTTGTATGTCATATTTTCTGTTATATATGAGTTTACTAATAATTGAAAGTGGATATGATTTTTGCAAAAAAATTGTTTTCAGCAATGGTAGGCTGTCTTCCTAAAGTCAGGATAAGGGAGTTTAATTGCCCTCCTTTTCATTACTAATATGAGGTTAGTTTTCATTTTTGATGGGTGATAAGTTTAGAAATTCATGAGCAGACGGGTTTCCTGTATCACTTGATTTTTAAAAGGTTCGTTTCTGTGCGTGTTACCAATATGTCCAGGAATGATATGCTGTGTGATAATTCTTCCTTTTCGACTGTAACTTGGAAATGAAAATTGTATGAGTTAAACATCTCTAAAGTTTCATCTATTTTGTGTGCTGAAAGGTCAAGAAGTAGATCATCAACATGCCTCTTTACAAAAGGGATATAATAAGGAGGGTATTTATTGCCTTATTACATAAATTTTGTTTGTATTTTCGAAACCTTAACACCAAAATAGAGGCTTTTTGAAAAAAAAATGGTCAATTTTGGCGTGGTGATATTTAACCAAATCATGAACAAAATTTCTTTTCATTATTTGTACATCCATGTTGTCCAGAGGAAATTCCATCCTCCCCCCCCCCCTAGAAAATAATATCCTAAAGAAATACGTGACCGGCACTTGGATAGTTTTTCTAATTTTGTTTGTTCGAAATGGCCTTGAGCTATTCTGCTCATTATAATTTGCTGTAGTTTCATTTATATGGATTTTTAATGGTTTGCGCAGTGAAAGTGATTCCAATTATATTGGTTTTTTATTACTGTTGGGTCTGAAACAATAATTAAGTGATTTTATGATTACAATGACTTTATACCCTCAGGATTTAAAAAAATCTCATTCTGCGTGTATATTTTTAAGAAACAAAATAATTGTCATTCTTAATTAGAATAGATTTAACCAACAAAATCGGATTTCACTTCATTTCTCGAACGACTTTTTTTTTTTAAATGCATGCTTGTATATTTGGCATTCAAAAATAAATCTTTGATCGCACGGAACCCTGGGCCCCTATTCTCGAAAGTGTGATGGGAAAGGTGATGTGAATGACGATGGGAATGGCGATGTGATATGAATGTGCTAAAACCCCAGAATTTCGGAAAATAAAGTGGATGACAGATTGAGTGAGCTGTCAGACCGAAAATGTCCGTAGTATATTTTCTTGCCATTTTCGGCAAAAAGTAGTTTTGGTACTTTTAATTAATCGTCAAAAGTAAAAAAAAAAAATAGTGTAGTTGTTATTATTTTTGTGAAGTTATTAATTGCCATTACAATATTTGCACTTTGCCTGGATTAAATTTATCTTAAATTGACACTCTAGAACTCTGAAACAAAAATGCATACAAAGAGCTAAGTACTTTAAGATTCTAATATATAACGAAAAAGGGATATCAAGAAAAACAGCGCATATATACAAGGTAATATACTGACAGTAATTGCAGAAAGCCAGCACTGATAAACCTTGAAACGGTGGAAATTACAACTCTACGTAGTATGACTAAAAGCCATCATCACAATCCAGTACGGAAACTATCCAATCAGTTATTTATTGTATGAATTCACAAAATGTCCAGCCTCTTACTGCAAGATGTTCTGTCCTGACAACTAAATTTGAAAAAAAACCTGAAACTTGAACAATGATAGAGAAACTGTTTATGACCAGGGACCGAAACCAAAGGCCAGACCGAAGACGTCAATTAAAGATACTGGCGGATCTCACATTCAACTTTTAATATATTTTTTTTATTTTATAAAGATTTGTAGAGACTTGAAGATCAAATGTACCATAAATAAGGTTTTTATGCTGAAGGATCTCATTCGTTGATCTGTAGGGTTCATATTTATATGTCCCGATAAATTATAATCATAATATTTATTTAATGGTAGTGTCGTATAGTGTTAAACTTAGTGTGCTGTAGTTAACATAATTTAAATATAAAATTTGTTACTTATTTAAATAAAAGTTTCAGATAACTTACAAATTGTGATTTCTCAAATTTATTATAAGTTGCGTCGTGAAAAGAAATGTTAGATTTAACTGTTTGAAACTAAGATACTCGCCTGTTGTGGACAGAACTATTTATGTTAAATCCATAAGCAGAACTGGCCCAAGAAAAACATTTTAAAAAAGCACGCTCATACAATAGAGTTATGAAGAGAATCTCCTGTAATAATTTTATATGTCTGTAATCCCAAATTTGCTTAATATTTGCGAGACATATTCAACTTGCTAAGGATATTTTATTTAAAAAATTTGAAAATATTAAAAATATCGGGATACCACCTAATTAACGTTTCAACCGTTTATTCAAAAAATAAAACGTCTTAAAGAAACGGTTCGTAACATATTATTTTTTTTAATGACGAGTTATTTTGAAGAACCAAAAATAAAATAAAAATTTTTAATTCTATTTTATTTTTTGAAATCCGTGCGTTAAATATGTCATTTAGCGGCTGACATTTCATTTGCGCATGTTTCACCGTTCGCTTGCCTTCCACCGGACGAACGAGAATATGAATGATGAACATTTCAAGAATACGCGTTCGCCACCTTTTCACCTTTCACTTCACGTTCCCCAGTTCGAGGATAGGGCACCTGAATGAGCGAAACAGACTCGTCTTTAACCGGTTTTAGTTGTTGCGATGGAATATTGCCATTTCTGGATCGAACTTTCACGATCTATCTGTATTATCAATTTTAAATGAACGTATATAGTTGAGGCTTTAAAAGAAAATTAAATCTACAATTTGGAAATATGAAAAATATGATAGTTTCTTGTTCTGCTTTATATATAATTTAGGAAAAGATATGAGCATTCGAATGTGCTTTTTTAATATGAATCAATTAATACCAGGATCAATAAGGGTAGAAATAATTTACATGATTGATTTTACGAACTGAAGTATTTCATTTTAGCTGGCACGTACGATAAATATATTATTCTATTCTATTTTCCATTGATTGAATGAACATTCGAAAAAAACAATGCATACAGCTGCTCAGGAAGCATTAGGTGAGCTAGAGAATAAAGATCGGAAAAGCAAATAATAATGGAATGATAGAATAGAACAAAAAGAAGAAAAAGAGAAGCGTGTCTGAAAAGGATGTAAACCATAAAAGAAGAATGCAGACAGAAATATGTTGAATGTAGGAAAAAAGCAAGAAAATCCAAATATCTATGCAACAGAAGCCCATAGAGGAAGAACTACAACTGGAGAACAATAATATAATAGCACAGGGGCGGATCCAGCTTCTCTTTTTTTTTTGGGGGGGGGAGGGCGGTGATATCACAAAAATACAGTATGGCAAGCCAAAGCAAATTTTCTACGAGGGGGGGGACACCGGAAACATTCCCATTTCTAATGTAAAAGGCAGGGTCGGGTCTATTTTCCTAAACTCAAAGCTCTTGGAGTGGGGATATATATATATATATATATATATATATATATATATATATATATATATATATATATATATATATATATCAAAATTATCTATATTTTGTATTGTATGTGAATTATTAGGAAATCATAAGAAATAAAAAAAAACTTTTTATTTTAAGTATATTACCGAAATAATATTCTATGCCATTCTATAAAATAAACCTCCTTCCAATGCCTATGGCAAGGATTAAAATCCTTTTTAACGCTTCACACTTCCAAATATCTATCGTTATTCAACCCAAATAGTCTATTATTATAGACCTGTATTTTTGATTATAAAATTTGTAAAACATTCCTATGAAATATATATGTGTCTAACAGATTTTGCCAAAGAAACCGATCTAAAGGACACAGGTAGTTTGCGAAGAAAAAAGGTTAAAAAATGATTTATTACTCTCTCTAATTCTTGAATAAACTATAGTATAAGATGCAAAATCGGGTCTATTATCATGAACTCAATGCTCTTGGGAGGGGGGGGGGTATCGCCCCCACCGCCCCTCCCCCTTGGATCCGTACCTGTAATAGCATAATGTAATGGAAGAGACGAATCAAAACAAACTACGAAATTAGAAATAAGAAGAATACTTCAGGTTAGAATGGCAATTAAAAAAATGAAGAGCATATGTTAAAACTCAGAAATATCAAAACAAGAAAAATGGAATATGTATAAAACAAATAATACCAAATATAGAAATAATGGAACAAATGAAAATGGACACAAAATTACTGGAAATGGAAGAAAAAGAACTAATATGGCACGGTAACACACAGTTGATAGGTCAAGATAGACTCCAAGGACAGACAATGGCACAAATTTCCGCAGGAAGAAAAAGGAGAGAAAAGCGAAAGTCATAAAGCGAGGAAGTCAGAGAGGCAATTCTAGAAAAAATATACATGCAAAACAATGTCAGGATAGGAAGTCGACGACACACACTATGAACAGATTATTACTATTTTTCTTTCATCATTGTATTTTTTTTTTGTTTTATGCTCAAATGATGTATTTTTTATATTTTACGATTTCTTAAAAATCTTACCGTGTAGTCAGTCATATGATATTTTCGAATATTTTAAAAATTTCTAATCAAATTGTCATAAAATTTAAAATAGAATTATCACACCTCAGCAAACGTAAAATTAACGTCACAAATATTTTTATATATCTCAGTTTTTAAAAATAATATTATCTTTTTTTTACCTAAATGCAGCTTTGACTTTGGTCCACTTTGATACAGGTTTATCACTTTTTAATATTCCCTCGACTCTTTCTTTATCCTTATCCTTTTCTCTTTCATCCTTTTCCAGCGCAATGGCCCCCTCCAAAGAAACTTGTTTATCTGTAGCCGACCCACTTCTGTGTCTTCTTAGTAACGACGAAGGTTTTAGATTTTTGTGTTTTTGAAGTTCCTAAAAGAAACATTTATATTAATATTTTATTAGTTAAAATTTTGTGATAAATAAAAAAAACTGTGCATTAAGAAAGAATAAAAATGTTTTCGTATTGTCGTTTCGATAGAAAGATTTTTAATTACAATAAATATTTCCAAATTAATTCCACTTTCAAGCAAACTTAGCTTTTTGGATTTCATTACAAAATTCCATTGATGATTTGTAACACCCATGTTTTGACACACTTTTAATTTTTTATGACTGTAATTCAAACCAGATAAACAAATTTGTATCGTTAACCTCTTTATAATGAGAGAGAAAAACGAAGATGAAAATTAAGATAGAATATTTTACCTTGTTTTTAGGATCTTGTAATATCGATTCCAATATAGCTTCGGCAAATGCTGTATCTTTTTCAAGATCTGGATAGTCTTCTTCCACAGCGACAGGATTTATATGAATCCTTTCAAGATTGTTTATATGTTCAAGGTCTCTTATCCTAAAAAGTATCTTGTATTATTGATAAATATTTAAGAAGATTCATTGAATTTATTTTCGAGGCTTCGTTTTAGCTAAAATTCCAGTTCGCAAAATATTTTGACAGGAATGTGACAGTTTTAAAGTCTCTGTCCATATTTGTTGAAATTTTAATTGTTACAGTAGATGTTACTATGATATATTAGGGATGTTAACTGTATCCAAATAGAAATATAATTTTGCCCCGAAATGGTAGTTTCCTGAACAGAAATCCTAAAAAAACACAATAGTTCTCTTTATTTTTAAGGAATTTAATTTGTATTTAATAATTAAAATGTAATTAAGTCACGTGACAACGAACACCAATCAAAGTGCATGACGTCACAAGGTCATAAACGTCATCGCTGTTAAAGGCTACGTTGTTAGGTTAACATTATTTATTAGTGATTTTCGTGCAATTTCTTCGAAATTTACTTACTACTCTCTTTGAAATACAATTCTAAGTAGCTTTCCCATGATACAAAGTGGATTTATTAAGGCAATTTGTTACAAAAAAATACGAAAAAACTTTATATTTAACCTGTGTGAAGTTAGCGACGTTTTTCAGAAACGTTTCTAACAGAGACGAAATTTAGAAGAGAACTTGTCAATTGCGCATACATCTGAACAACAAATTAGATAATACACTTTGGAAGATTGAGTGGTATTCTAAAATATTTCACTATGATGTTGTACCTAGTGGAAAAATTAAAAACCGTGCAACATAAGTTATAGAAAAGTAGTTCTAATCAAAAGCCCATAAAAGTTAAGATATAAAATGTGCCAGCAGTGGACAGTGGGTTAATAAAGGAGTATGCAATTTTCACAAGGAAATCTCAACATCCTGTAAGAGTTGAGATATAGAGTTAAGAGTGCCAGCAACGGACAGTTTAATATTTTTACTGGGATTATTTGAAAATAACTATTGAGAATATATTGACATGATTTTTAAATGTGCATTAAGACTGCCATTTCTGCTAATTTCTCTGTCCTACATAATTAGTTCAAATGTTTATACTAGAGGCCGCCTCTATGCAGAACAGAAGTGAGCCCTTAGATCTTAGAAATTACCATACAATCGCGAAGTTTATAATTATACTAAAAAAAAGAGAATTTAAAGAGTTTTTTTTATCGATAAGTATTATAACAGATTATTTACATATTGAAAATAACATAATTATTTAGATAATCAAAAATTCATACTTTTATTTTATTGCCCCGCTACTTTATTCACCAGTTAGCAGGTTATCCTGATTTAAATAATGTAATAAGAAAAGAACGGCTTTTATTGGTGTGTGTACCAAGAAATTAAAGAACTACAACTATTTATCAACACTTTTCAAAATAGAAAAAAAAATATTTTCACTTGATTCACTGACTCCACAACGGGCACTAATTTTGATATTATATCAACATCATAGTGAAATATTTTAGAATACCTCGAAATTAATCTTCCAAATTTTATTGTCTAATTTGTTGTTCAGACGGTAGGTGCAATTAGCAAGTTTCCTTCTATAAATTCGTCGCTGGTAGAAACGTTTTTATCTTCGCATATTGTCCGTGTGATGTCACAGTCGTTTTTGGCTTTTTAGAGCGAAATTTAAAACGGAATTTAAAATATATGATTTTTAAAGTATTAGTTGTATTTAAAAAATAATATTAAATATTTTGGACTACATGGTTTTAAACCCTTTCCAAAAATAGTTAACATCCCAATTGTAACTTATTAATAACAGTCCAATTTTGATCCAACTAAATAAAACATCAAATCTGACATCACATTTTTCAATCATGGTGAACTCAAAGTATTCCTTACCTCCTATGCAACTTAACATTTTGCTCCCTTAACTCCAACATTTGCTCCATCAACTTGTACAGCTTCTCCAAATGATCAAACGCTTCTTCGGTCACAATAGCCGGTCCAAAAGTCGAAGACGACCTCGTATATAGACCTTGGTGGAGCGACTCAATGTAATCGAACATTTCTCTATCGTTTTCACTGACTCCGCTAAGTGATCTTTCAGTTCTTTCCCTTTCTTTTTCGCCACTTTCACAATTTCCATCTTTGTTCGGGTAAGGTGTTTTCGGATAGGTTGGATGACTGTTCTCCCAAGGGTCTGGAGGGGGCGTGGGAAGTTTGAGGCTACGTTCGAGTTTTGGTCTTTTCGGGGGTTTCTTTGAGGTATCATTTGAGGGCAGAATGCTGTCGTTCATTGTTTAGTAAACAGTCGTTTTACATTATTTTTGTTTTTTAATCACTTATGTCTATTAATGTACACTATCGTGTTAAAATGCATGATAATATACCTTACTGGAGGTGGTTGAATTTTATCTCATTGTTTGTATTTTTATATTATTGAATTTTTAAGCTGGCTTCACAGTTAATAAACAAAGCAAAGTTTTAAGGCATTGATTCAATAACACAATATTATCTTAAAATTTAAATTGTGTGATTTTAGAATTGTCAGGCGTCTCATTGAAAACTTTACGAAGCATCATCAAAAGTTTCCCCACAAACTTTTTTTTATTTAAAGAAAACCCACGCAAGAACTTTGGTTTTTGATAAAGTACAGTTATAACTGATTACACAATATATTTTTATTTATTTACGGCGAAATCTAAAGGTAAGGTAATATTTTTTAGTATCATGTATGTACAACTGATACTAGAAAGAAAATCTTCTTAACCATGATAGAAATAGTTAATTGTGCATTGCTTAACAACGTTAAATATTGAGGACCTTTTTGAACTTGAATGTCAAATTTGATTTCAATTCGTTCATTCTTTTATATTTCATGAAGTATTTTTCAGCAAAAAATGAGCCTTGTGGAATTGGAACTTTCCAGTGCCATCAATTTTTTATCAAAATTATTTTTAATATTGTTACGAAAAACTAAGAGAACTTATTGATAAGAACTCGTAGAAAAACAAGATTCTGATGCGATGGGTCATCTTTATTGTAATGTGCCCAAAGAAATATTATATCATTGAGTCATAGTATTTCTAGATAGTTCTCAACTGCTATGCTAGTAATTTATAGATTTGTATAGTAGGTTCTACAGGCTTGTAAATAGAGATAGGATAAGCTTAGTTTATTAAGTTATATAGTTGTATTTGGGTAGTGAAGGTAATAAGGAGTAATAATTAGATAGTTGTGATTTATTTGTATTTGTTAACTAGTTAATATAGTATGGGAAGTAAGTTACAATTAGTTTCGGAAATGAGAATTATCATCAGGTTTCCAGAAAATTCTATTGGAAATTAGAAGAGATAGTAAAAAGATAACATTGATTTTCGTAAAGTTTTAGAACGTTCCATTTTGAAACCTAAAGAAATAACGAAAAACGGACTTCACCATCGGATTTATTAATAAAGCAGACTAGAACTGATTTTTCGGCAAAGTTCTAAAATATTCTATTTGAAAACTGAAAGAGATAGCGAAAAACTGACTTTACTGTCGGATTTGTCATTAGGGAAAAAGCCTAGAACAGAATTTTCGACAAACTTCTAGAACATTCTATTAGAAAACTGTATTTATAATTAAAGAAGAAGTTTAGGAACGAGTTTTCAAGAATATTCTATAAAAGTTTCTTGTTAGATACGAGACAGCCGAAATGGTGCAAGTAAATACAGAATCAGCTAATTTTATGGAACTTCTGGAGCAACGTCACCTTAAAGACAAATTAGAAGAAGAACAGTGCCAAAAAGAAAAACAGGAAGAAGAAGGACGTCGTCAAAGAGAAAAAGAAGAAGAAGGTGTACGTCGATCAAAAGAAAAACAGAAAAAAGAAGAACGTCGACAAAAAGAAGAACAAAGTCGTCTAAAACAAAAACAAGAAGAAGAACGTCACTTAAAAGAGGAACGTCGCATTAAAGATGAAGATAAATTCTACAAATGGATACAAGAGGTCATTGTACAAGAAAAGAAAAAATTTGATCAAGTTGTATAGAAACAAACGCAAAAGTTTAAGAAAGAGATTGGCGAAGTGTGACAAGACATAGGAAATGTATGCTGAAAAGTGCGACAGGACATAAAAGAACTGCGATAAGAAATTAAAGAAATCGTAGACGAGATAGAAGTAAAAGTATAGATAGCATTGAATCAAGTGTGCTACTAAAAATGAAAGAAATTGTAGACGGGATAGAATCAAAAGTACGACAAGAAGTAGAAAATAAAATGAAGGATCTTCAGACAGATGTAAAAAAATTAAAGAAGCATGGTTCTTTTGATAAAGTAATAACCGGACAGAACATCAAACTCTCAACTTACGACGGTCAAACATCTTGGATAATATAAAAATGCCAATTTGAAGCTGCCTCTAATGCAAATAACTGTTTTCGTGCTGGAAGGTCAACAATAGACCAGATATTTACGATCAGACAAATATTGGAAAAAAACTGAGAATTTAACCGAGATGTCTACGAAATCTTTGTGGATTTCCAGCAAGCATATGACTCCGTGAAAAGAAGCAGACTATGGCTAGCAATGCTAGAAATGGGCGTACCAAGAAAATTAGTCGATCTAACACAAATGTGCGTGACAAACTCATATGCACAGGTAAGGGTAGGATATAGAACATCATCGCCATTCAGTGTGACATCAGGACTCAGACAAGGTGACCCTCTGTCACCGTTGCTTTTCAATTTTGCCTTGGAACATGCAATGAGCAGGGTTGCGTCGGGGCTGACAGAGGGTTTTGCGAACCAAGGTTTAAAACTGGTGCTGGCCTTTGCTGATGATATCGATACAGTGGCTCATTCAACAAGAGACGTGCGAGAGGTATTTTCACAGCTCGAGGAAGAAGCAAGTAATATGGGTCTCCGGGTAAATGAAGAAAAAACTAAATACATGGCAGTAACCAAGAATTCAAGACCTCGAATCGGGCAGAATATATCACTGAATGAACACAACTTTGAAGTGGTTAAGGAATTCAAGTACCTAGGAGCGGTAATCACAGACGAAAATCGAGTTGAAAAAGACGTCTCAGCGAGAATAGCGGCAGCAAATAGGGCGTTATACTCCTTCACAACATTATTGAGATCTAAACTGTTAAAAAGACAATCCAAACTAACTCTGTACAGGTCAATTATTCGCCCGGTAGTTACTTATGGCAGCGAAACTTGGACCCTCAATCAACGGGAAAGAAATAAAATACTCATATTTGAACGAAAGGTTCTTAGAATGATATTTGGTCCCCAAAGAGATGAAACAACAGGAAATTGGAGAAAACGTCACAATGCTGAATTGGCGACACTGTATGGCAGTGAAAATATAGTCCGTTGTATAAAAGCCAATAGAATAAGATGGACAGGCCATGTGGTAAGATCAGGGGACCACAGATTATTGAAAACAGTATTCTTTGAGAGACCAGATGGTAGAAGATCAATAGGCCGTCCCAAGAAAAGATGGAAGGATGCCGTCGAAGCGGATTTGTATAGGATTGGAGTCCAGCAGTGGGAAATGGAAGCACAAGACCGTAGGAGATGGAGGGCGAGAGTGGATGCGGCTAAGCCTCACCCAGAGTTGTAAGACCAGGAAAGAAGAAGAGACACTTGATGATCAGGGGACCTAAGTACACATAAAAACTTAAGTGAAGTTTCTTCATCCATTACGAAAACCCACTCATCTCCCGGATGAGAAGGTTTGAGATATGTAACTACGAACTACTATGTCTATATCTAATATGTACCTTTAACAAAACCCTTATTATTCTATTAATACTGCATATACTTTTACTTTTTGATAAAAACGTATGGTATAAAAGTAATTTGAGGAAGCAAATAATCTGTAACCTTAATTCCTAAAGGTGATTATAGATAAATGAGGTGGAAAATTGTAATGGAAATTATAACCGAGGGTTGTAATATCGAATCATGGTTTAAGTATGGCTATCACATCTATAGATAACTTGATCAAAATAATATAGAGAGGTTCCCTAAAAAATATATATTCCTGAATAAAAATAAGTAAGTTTGATGTGATGCCGACTTAATTTGAAACAGACTGTATTAATAATTTCTCGTAAACCAATCGATACGTATGTAGTACGCCACCCTACATTTTTAACTCTTTATAATTCAAGTAAAATATAGATGCGGATTAAAGTATAAATTCCAAGTAAAAAAACACGATTTTATAAATATGTTCAATTTTTTAAAGTTAAGCCGTAAATTCAAAATCTAAAATTAAACAATCTAAAATTAAAACCTTTACATATGTAGGTATAATATTGGTCTATTAAGAGAAAACTTTACCCTAGAAAAATATATTTGTGCTTTATAAATAGAAAAACATTTCCAATAATTTATTTTAAATATGCCATAATAAAAAAAATATGTTTATTTAATCTCTATAACTTTAAAAACAATTTCTCTATAAGTTGAGCCAGCTAGATTATGTACGTATTGTTTTAAACCTACTTAAAAGCACCGAAACCTCAATAGAACTCTTATTTGCAAAATATTTCTTAATACACTCAAAATTGGTTAGAATGGTACCTTCCGCTGTAATTTCAACCTAAGTATAAAAATAATTGGTGGGAGGTGAAATATGAGAATGTATTGCTTTGATCATACCAGTTTATACCGTGAGGTCGAAAAAATTTTAAAAAATTTGAAGTTATAGAATTTTTATTTTTGAATCTTTTTGAAATTTTGGAAAGTCTATGCGAGAAGTTGTTCAAAATCATATCTAGAGACTGCGAAAAAAAAATTATTAAAAAAAAATTGAAATTTACAAGAGGTGACAGAATTTTAAATTTGAAAATTAAAAAAAAAACGACAAACTGACAGCGGTAATCGATACAACAGCAAAAAAGGCCAAGAAAATGTCCTAATCATTTTTTTCATTCGATGCTTGGTATTTTTACCATAACGCTCTAAAATCGTTGTTGAACGAGTCCATATTTCGATTCAATCTATTAAAAACCAACCCATTTTGAATCTCAAAATCGACTTTGGAGCGCTGATAACCCGGCAAAGATTGTTATTAATGGTAATATTCCGCTCGTTTTAGGAATCGGTATTATTCTCGGTGTACAAACCTTCCTTTTGCCACCTGTCGCTTTTACCAATCTACGTGCTGTCGACAAAGCTATTTTAGATGCATTCATAAGTTTTTTTCCAACACATTTTTCCTTCCGGCTTTTAATAATTCCTTTCGAACTGCTTGTCGAATAGCTGTTCCGAAACTGACTTTCCGAACATGTCGATTTTTATTAACACCTTTCTTTTTTGTACGTCGTGTGCCTTTACTAGATGTTTTTTTTTGTTGATAATGATGATGGTACACCCATACCAATACGTTGTTTTCCTTTCATAATGTTTGTAACTAACCAAGCTGCTGTTTTTTCACTTAAACTGGAATCTTTCGATTTTACTCTATTCCAAGCACTTTGTTCGAGCTCGTAATCCGCTCGATGTCTCGCACTTATGTTGTCTTTATTATGTAAATACGCTAAGTCGTGTTTTTTGCATGCGGCATCCAAAGAATTAATGCCTGGATCAGCTCTTGTTACACGTTTTATTACTTTTGTTCCGGATCCGCAAGATTGATAATCGGGAATGTGTACCTCGAATGGTAATATATTTATTAACGAATTCACAATACCGTGTCCAGTTTTACTGGAAACGTGAGACCGTCCACTTCATTTGATGCTCGGCATCTGAATGACAGTTTTTGTGAAAATTTGTCTATAAAATATCAAATTTTCCTACGATGCGCGTTATTGATCTTAAACAAAAACTTCCTATTGACAATCACGATGAAAAAGTCGGACTTGGATTTGAAAAGAAAATAATGAAGAGACACGGTCCTCTACTTCCTTCCTCTATTCGTGGTCCGTCCAATTGTGGCTACGTTTCGAAAGTGTCTATACTCGAAATCTCTATATCAACTGAATTATGGGTATTTAAGGAAAAGGTTTAGGCAATTATGCTTCTAGTGATTCCAGTAATATTGTGGAACCGTCCGATGCAAAATCAAACTCTATATTTATCTTTGATGATGTTATATGTGAAAAACAAGATGTTATAAGATCGTACTTTAGCATGGGACGTCATAAAAATATCGACTCCTTTTACCTAGCGCAAACATATTCGCGAGTGCCTAAACAGCTTGTGCGAGACAATGCCAATTTCATTGTTATGTTTAAACAAGATGAGTTGAATGTGAAACACATATTTTCCGACCACGTTTCACCGAATCTAACTTTTACTCAGTTTCAAGAAATGTACTCGAAATGTTGGGATAAGTATGGATTTTTAGTAATTGATAAAGACAGTGATGTGAAATCGGGAAGATACCGCAAAGGATTTGATAGCTGTATATTACTGTAATAATAAGAGAAAGCACTCCTTTGATAGTTGAAACGTTCATTATAAGTAACGCGATCGACTTAAAACGTAAACTTGTGGAAGCTGCCAATGCTCTAGACATGATTTTGAACAACTTCTCACATGTATTTTCCAAAATTTTACAGTCCAAAAATAAAAATTGTATAACTTTAAAATGTTTTTTTACCACACAGTTTAATTTGGTATGATTTTAGAAATATATTCCCAGATTTTCATCTCCACTGATTATTTTATATCTAGGCTGAAATTACACGAGGTGGTCCCCTTAAGAGCATCATAATAGTAAAGGCGTAATAAGAGCAAAAGGAAGATTGAATGTAAACTAGACTTATTTATTTCCAGTTAGACTAGAAGTTAGCAAAAAGATTTCATTTTTGATAGAAACTAAAATAAGATAATCAAGATCATTTTAATCAAGAACTCTGAAGAAATGAGTACAAATTAACTCCGATTCACAGCAACAGGGTAAAGTTGCAAAATAATTCTTATTGGTTTAATATGACATGATACCTTTTCGCAATTTCGCACTTTTACTGCTCGCGATCTTGTAAGCTGAACCAAAATACAAACATCTAAGTACACCCCAGTCAATATCGATTACTTTATTCAAAAGTATATGAAAAATTAATATATAATAGAGTGTGTGATTATAATTGGTTGTGTTGTAACTAATTGTTTATTTAAAACAAAAATCTCTGTTCTTAATGGTAAGTTTTTAAATCTGTTTTTCCATATATAATAATAGTAAAAATGTACATTTTTGTAAAATCCTCCGATAAACTCAGTTGAAAAAGCTTCGAAACGTCCTGAAATATATATATATATATATATATATATATATATATATATATATATATATATATATATATATATATATATATATATATATATATATTAAATATATATTTAATAAAATAATTGAAGAGGGAAAAATTCCACAGGATTGGTATAACTCCGAAGTAATCTTAATATTCAAAAAAGGGGACAATACAAATATTGAAAACTACTGACCAATATCCCTACTATCACACACCTGCAAGTTGTTAACCAAAATCATAACCAACCGCATAACAAACAAACTCGATTTTTACCATCCTGCCGAACAAGGTGGATCCAGAAAACACTTTAGCACCACAGGATCACCTACACACCAAAAGAATACTAATTGAGAAGTGCACCGAATATAACGTACTGCTCCATATGGCTTTTGTAGATTTCCAGAAGGCATTCGACTCCGTCGAAATATGGGCAGTATTACAATCCTTAGAAAACGCAAGAATCGATTCAAGATACATAAACATCATAAAGAACATATACGAAAATGCAACCATTCAAATAAAAATAGACGACAAGACGAAAACGAACCCCATAAAACTACAAAGGGGAGTGAGACAAGGGGACACTATCTCGCCAAAACTGTTCACCCTAGTCCTAGAGGACATTTTTAAGGAACTTAAATGAGACACCAAAGGTATAAACATCGACGGAATATACTTGAACCATCACAGATTTGCCGATGACGTAATCTTAATAGCAAGTAATCGCCAAGAATTGAACGAAATGCTACAACAGCTTAATGACGTATCCGCATCTGTGGGCCTTAAAATGAACTACAACAAAACAAAAATAATGAGCCACGAACAGGCAAACATAACAATATAGAACCAGAGGATAGAAAACGTCGAACACTATGTATACTTGGGTCATGACATCAGACTAGGGAAATTAAACCAGGATGCTGAAATAAAAAGGAGAACACAGCTGACATGGGCCGCTTTCGGTAAACTTGCATACATCCTGAATAATAATTCAATTCCCATAAATCTAAAAAGAAAAGTATGCATATTACCGGTGTGTACGTATGGATTGGAGACCATGTCCCTCACCAAAATGTCCGCTAAAAAATTAGAAACAGTCCAAAGAGCGATGGAAAGAAACATGCTTGGAATATCATTAAGAGACAGGATTAGAAACACCGAGATAAGACACAGAACGAAAGTCAAAGACATCGTGAAGGAGGTTGCAAAGATGAAGTGGCGATGGACTGGTCATATAGCCCGATATGAGGACAACAGATGGACACTAAGAATCCTGGAATGGAGACCGAGGGAGACAACAAGAAGCACGGGAAGACCTCAAAAAAGATGGGTAGATGAGATTGGCAAAGAATAGAGAAAGATGGAAACAATTGGGAGGGACCTACATCCATGAGTGGATGGACAGAGGTTGACAAAGATATATATATATATATATATATATATATATATATATATATATATATATATATATATATATATATATAATAAATATGACTACTTTATATATGTTGTTTTAATATAAAAATGAAGACATATTCCCAAGAAAATAACCAATATATATATATATATATATATATATATATATATATATATATATATATATATATATATATCAAAAAAAAATGCTGTGTTAATAAAAATTGTTCGTTATACTTAGAGTCCATAATAAGTTCATAAAATAAATGATAATATATAATAGTTTGCCTATATTTTTTTCTTGATGCCTTTGCTTCTTTGACGATATTTTCCTGTATCGTTATCATTTCTTATGATATGGATCGATACTTTTATTAAAAGTATAGCACGTCTCTAACACGAAACGTTACAATCGATATTGATTGGGTGTAACTAGAGGTTTCTAACTAATATTAACATATTAATTATGAGTTAGAATAAGCTACCAATATTATAAGCCTATAGATTATATTAAGAGCGATACATACATAAAGTGAAATTTGACTTTTAGTAATTAAATATACGGAAGATTGTAAACCTTCAATGATCTTTAAACTCAAATTAACCCATAATCATCCACAGACCTTGTTTGATATAAAGAAGAATGACAGTCCGAGAGAGTTAAAAAAAATATACGATTTTAAGTTACTAACATTTTATCAAATACACTCCTGGACAAACAAACTTTTATTCAAATTCAATCTTAAAATAATTTTTTGAGTTTGATTTTTTGATTTTGATATTTTTTTTTCAAGTAGTAGGCACTTTCAATATAATCATGTTACACTAATTGTGAGTTTGAAATAAGTTCTGTTGGATTTGGTATTATACATGATAGAACCACAAGTTGCATTTTGCGCTAAATTTCTGAACATCCTGTAGAAGCACTGAATGGCACTATGTTACGTTAGTTTAAACCATTTTAAGTACTCATCATTTATTCCACTTCTTTTAAAAAAAAAACATGTTTTGACTACAAGAAGCGAGGCCCTCATTATAGGTAGGATCTGGAAACAGCTCTCCAACTACTGCGACACCGACACTAAGTCTTCATTAAAATATATATATGTATATATATATATATATATATATATATATATATATATCGTTAAACTAATAGTATTTAAATTTAGCCTTGATTTTTGTTAACGTTTATTAAAATAACTAGAATAAGGAGATAATAATTTTGTTTATATCACGCAAAATTTTAATGATACGCTCTTAGTCCAGTGGCGCGCGGTGATGTGAAACAGGCAAAACCACTAATTACCTAAAAAAAAGATGATATTACCGCAAAAAGCAATGATAAATCGTTATTTTTGAAGGTCCCTAAGACGATGTACATATACCATTGTAAAAATTGGTTTTACTGGAGTGGAAGTGGATAAAAATTGTTTTCCCTTTTAAAATATTAACTTATTGCTTTTCAAAACCAACTCTTTCTTCTATACAATTGACAATTTTTATAGTAGAATATTCTAGGTATGACAGTTATAGGGAATTCTGTTTTGTGGTAATACTGGTAAGTTGAATGGGAAATAATTAAAAAGAAGAGTTGTTTCAGTATCGTACTAAATTTATTTCTTGTTTTGTAAGCCTTTTTTGTATCGTGTCATAAAAATGCAGGCAATAATGTCTGGAAAATACATTAATAAGAGGGATGAAGATGTCGCGAGAGAAAAAGCAAAGCCAACAGTACGTGAAGAAAGGTGGGGAGTTGCTGAAGCATGCTACAACATCGTCCAAGAGGTAATATAGCAAGAATTTCACACTTTATGGATAGATTCGTTACGACATAAATTTGTTTGACAAAAAGAACATTTCAGCGATATTCCATGCTCCTATAGTTCAAATTTAACTCTATGTGAATCCTTTTTGTAACCCATATTGAAGATACATCGCAAAATTGTCAGAGTTTATGAAAAAAGCTCGACATGTGCATCAGGAAACCTATCTTCAGACAATTACGAGGGTTGCTTCAAGTGGTAGGAGGTATACTATTCGGGAGGAAGTAATGTGAAGGAATCTAAAAAAACTTTCGTAATCAAGCATTGAAATTATCTTTAACACATGAATTTGGCCATGTTCCGCAATACTTGGTGGCAAATTGAAAATTCATACGAAGGTAGCTGTTAATATTTCGGAAATTGGCAACATTGGTGTTGCTAGGTGTCATCTGACATCGTCCAAAATTGGCTGAATTGCAAAAAAAAAATAGATGCTGTGCGTGGACTGATAATGAAAATCGTCATGTGACATAACGTGAAATTAAGGAATCCTTGGGCTTTAGTAATACCAACAGCATTTGGCCGTGAAGAAGCTATTTTCGCGTTAAATGCCGCATAATTTGACAACCGTTTAAAAAAGGATAGTGTCGATTGCAAGGAGCGCAGAGAATGGCTTATGTGGGAATATTGAGTGCGATGAGGACTGCTTCCATCAGGGCTCTGTAAGACCTAGTGAACCTGCCTCCTCTTCACTTATACATAGAGAACGAGGTCCTGAAGACTGTTTGTCGTCTCAGTTGACTGGGACATCTTGGAATTGGAACGGGCAGCTACTCAGGTGTCTGGGAAAGCGCGGTGGAGAGGTGTCCATCCCCCCATGCGGACAGATTACATGACGCTGCTTTTAAAACCCAACCTCTCCCTGGAGATATTTCTGCCAAGTAGAGAGGATTGGGAGGGAGAACACAATCTTCCGAAAAATAGATCTTGGTGGTATACTGATGGATCTCGACAAGGTGAAAGAGCTGGAGCCGGAGTATTCGACAGGAGCACAGGAGTCAGAGAGTACTACCCTCTCATACAATGTGCGACAGTTTTCACAGCGGAAATTTATGCTATTATGTAGTGTGCCCATTTCTATGAGAGGGACATAGACAGGAATAGAATAATAAATATATGCTCAGACAGTAAGGCTGCGATATTGGCACTAAAGTCCCGGATCACTCGAGCATACGCGGGAATGAGAAAGTAGACCATCTGGCAAAGTTGGGTTCGGCGACTGAACCGTATGGACCCCAACCAATATTACCCGTCCCAATTGATATTGGCAAAAAGGAATTAAAATCGTTGCTGGGAAGCAAATTTATTGAATCGTGGAGGGAAGCTCCTGGAATGAGGTGTGCTAAGGAACATATAACTGGGCTTAGTGCACGGCATACTAAGGAGATTCTCTCCTTGAGAAGGAAAGAGCTGCGAATTGTGGTGGAATTGTTGACAGGACATTGTCACCTCAGAGGCCATCTTTATAGAATCGGTGTCGAAGACGACCCGTCATGCAGATGGTGTTTGGAGGAGGATAAAACTGTTGATCATCTCCTCAGAAAGTGACCAATTTTGTTACCGGAAGCAGTTAGGCAAGTTCAACTAACGAGGCTGCTTGGATTTGCAATGGCAATCAGCCTCGAATAACCTACAGCTATGGTGGGCCCAATGGAGGCCTAGGCATCGATGATCTAGTATACCACCCCTTTTTCGTTCATTCATTCATTCGATTGCAAAGAAATAATGAAAAAATAAGATCGCGGTGCTTCAAAAAATGTTTTTAAGATCTTGATAGGTGGCGAGTTTTATAACTATGCGTATGAACCAAAAGTAAAAAGTAGTCGTTAGTATGGTTCTTTCATGATGAGCCAAAACTAATGAGGAAACACAGAAACACTTGGAAGTAAATGGTTGCCTGTTTTATAGAAAAAACTGACTATGTTGCAACCGTGCCTTTAAGGAATCATAGAATGGCTAATTATGTATGGTACACAACCGTTTGTTGGGTGAAAGTCTTCTGCGAGTTGAAAAAAACAAACGGAAAATGACGAAATGCGAGCTCTCACACATCGGCTCAAACAAGTGACATTTTGATCACTCAAAACATCGAATTGATGAGTCATCCACCATAGAGCCCCGATTTAGTACTTAATGATTTATTTTTTTTTTTTGATATCATGTTCAAAGTGGCAATAATGCTTTTGGAATTGATTCAAACGCATGCAAAAATCGTCTTAGTAACTATTTTAAAAACAATAAAACAATTTTCACTGGTTCAATATGTTTTTCTTTATAATTCCTGAAATTTAAAGGGCTACTCTCGTACTATTGTAAAAAAGTTGTGTCTATGTAACTCATTCGGTGGTTTACGCGATAATCCTGCAAAATATTGCAATTTTTCGGGTCAGTTCGTTTTCATAAATTCATGAGGCGCAATTTGGGTTTTCACTTGAAGAAAAAGCCTAAAACTTTAGCATGTTAAACCTTGGGAACAAAAAGGCATATCTAATTAGTATTAATCTAGATAGATTACTGTATGACTTTATTGACAGAAAAAGGAAAAAAAATAATACTTTGCCTATTTCACCTCGCCAACCACTTAATCTCCGGTTATCTCTATCTATATTAGAAACGGTAGATAGGTATTATTCCTGTTTCACTTGATGTTATATTAAGCCGCGACTAGCATTTCACCTGTATAATCCACATAAAACACATACGAAAATAGATTTTACATAAATTTTCTTTCCGCCAAGTCGAATACTCTTAAACTTATTTAAAATACTTCAATATTTTAAGAAAATATTTTCAAATGCCGAAAAACTTTGCCCGTTCTATTTGTACAGCTTTGTTTTTATAAACTGGAGTGTTACGGAATTTACATGTTGAACGCGCGTATCAAAATACCTCGGCGTCGCGACGCACGTCTTGCCAGTGACTAACCGACGTCCAGCGTCGGTTTTACCACATCGACGCTAGACATCTGTCCGATTTAATAATAGCCTATAATTCCGAAAAAAAAAGCTGTCTTGTATGCGAAACAAATCAACGAACTCGGAAATTAAATGATAAATTGTAGGTATGCTAGAATTTAATAGTTAAAAACACGCCAACGATTTCCGGGGAACAAGATATTATAAAATAAATTCTGATGGTTTTGAATAAAAATATTACGTTTCACAACCAAAAATATCAGGTAGGTAAGAAAGTAATTTCAGTTTTGTAGTGTGGAATAAAACTCTTTTTTTATACAACGAATAAATTTCAATCAATTATATACTTTACTTTACTTTATTCACCTTTAAGATCAATTTACATTGACATTTAGGTACAACACATATCCAAATATATTGACACATAGGTACCTCACATATCCAAAATATACAGTAAGATAACACCAGCAAGAGGGGGTCAAATAATTAAAAACTAGTTACAAGAATAAATAATAAAAATGGGGACATACAACTTCAGCAACACACCTTCAATTTTGAGAACTTTAAAAAATTTCAAGTCAAACATTTATTCACCTCTAACATTAATTAAGGTTGATGTGGAGGACGTCATATGGTCAGATAAATATATATATATATATATATATATATATATATATATATATATATATATATATATATATATATATATATATATATATATTATATATATATATATATATATATATATATATATATATATATATATATATATATCAAAATTATACAATATACAAGAAACACTAGCTATGCTTCTTAAAAATTAAAAGCTAGTTACCTATAATAAAACAAAGAAAAAAAACGGAACACATAATTTAAGTCAACCATCGTATCACTTCAAGAATCATCAAAATATTCCGCGAGTGAGTAGAAGCCCATCCCAATTAAATATTTTCTTAATTTATTCTTAAAGCTATTGTTGTTATTGGCTGACTTGATAATTTGAGGAAGTTTGTTGTATATAGGAATAGGGTGATAATTGACCGATCTTTCAAAGTGAGTCGTATTGTGCGAGATATAAAGTGGAACATTTGAATTCCGGGTGTTATACTGGTGGTAAGTCGAACTCGTTTCAAAACGTTTAATGTTGCTTTTAACGTAAAGACAACACTCAAAAACATATACACATACAAAAGTTTGTATTTTATAATTCTTAAAAATATCCCTACATGATTGTCTCCTTTTTAAATTAAATATAAGTCTAATAATTATCTTCTGTATTAGAAACACTCTATCTGTATTTGATGCAGCTCCCCAGAGAATGACATGGTAAGACATCGCTGAGTATACCCGAGCATAGTATACCTGCATCAGTGTAGTACGTGATAAGTCACGTCGTAAAGTTAAAAGTGCAAAATATGCCCTATTGATTATTGGCAACCTCCCCGATATGCAATTCCCACGTAGTACCGCTATCCACTGTCAGACCCAAAAACTTGCTATAGGAGGCACACGAAATTCCTGGAATCGCTAAGTTATTCTTGTTAAAATATACACATTTAGTTTTATCTACATTTAATATGAGTCTATTTTTTTCACGTCATCTAGACATGTCACTAACGATCTGTTTAATGGATGCTCCAAGTTCTTCAGGAGTTGCTTCTGATGGAGCTATTGAGGTATCATCCGCACCGTCACGCCATCACATGGCGGTTTTATTCAACATTGTTGGTTTATGTTGCTCTTGTGTTATTGAGTGATCCATCGAGATGTCACCACTATGTTTGTTTACACTTTTTCAACTGTAAAATCTGTTTATGGAACACAGATACGAGATAATAGTTTGTACCGAACGCAATGGCCTGATGAGTCCCATACTAGGACGAAACAGCGCTGTCGTCATTTTTCGGACCGAAGCTTTTCCATTATCTTGGAGATTTCTGCAATTTTTAACATGAAAGTAATATTTATCAACGGTCTTTATATCCGCATAGCCGAGAATTTCCTATATATATTTATATATATATATATATATATATATATATATATATATATATATATATATATATATATATATATATATATATATTGTCCTATTATCCAACATCTTACCGCCTTTCTCTGGCCAGATTTAACTTCAAATACAAGTTCCGAGTATTAATAAGTACGACGACGGATGTCTGGGAAGGTACCAACCCCACTGACGAGTCCTATAGTTGGTACCGGGACGAAACACCCACATTTTTAAGAGAAATTCGCATAATACCTTAACCCGATGGTGACACGGCAGGTCTTTTCTAGGTTTTCCCTGCCTAATAGCCCGATGTTGACGAAAATAACCCGATAAGAGAAACAGATAGTGACAACCCTTACGAGTGACAAGAAAAGAAAACCGAACTAGGAGTATTTTTCGTCAAAAAACAAAAAATTAGATAGAAAAATTTTAACCCTCCAGAGACATTATGCTCGATAAAATTCTTCAATTTTAGTTGCGACATTCAATTAACTTGTTTTTTTAGGAATATCTAATTTTTGCACTTGTTTTACCGAAGCCGTCTTCTTACCCATACATTTTTTCGGACGACGAAGTTCCAATTACCCATACATTTTTTGCACTTATTTTACTGAAGCCATCTTCTTACCCATACATTTTTTCGGAAGACGAAGTTCGAACTACCCATTCATTTTTTGCTTCGGTCTTTTTCATGTCTGCTCCAAGACTCCTCTCACTAGTGATCCCCTCGCAGTCTGACCGCAGCAATTAGCATGCCTTCTTTATCCCACTCAACATGATTTACACCCACTTCACATAAATTAGAACTATGTTAAATTTATATAGAAAAAACTGCATTTGTTTCTATTATAAATTAATCTAGAATAAAAATAATAATACAATAATAAGTTAATAACCTGAGCTCCAAGAACAACAGGAACAGCTAAATGACGAAGCCCAACAGGACAACACTGAACCCTTTTATCAGAAATTGTCAACGGAAATGAGTGCTGCGGTGTTGGAGTATGATGGAAGCAATCCGTTAAGAAGACCGGCACTGCCAAAGATTAATTCATCCAAAAAACTGGGTGCCATGTTAGACGTCATGAACAATCGGATTTTGCCAGCTTATGTTTCAGATGCCTACACTCTGGAATCCTTACATATGACCATCTACTGTGCCGCGACTGCTATAGCTAGAGCTCTGGAAATTAAAGTCACAACAGAGCGTCGATCAGCAAGGACAGAACCCAACATACCACCATGGGAAAGACGCCTAAACAAGAAAATTGAAAATCTTCGAATAGATATAGGACAGCTGACGGAGTACATCAGGGGCACGAGAACTAGTCGACTGCAAAGGCGAGTTGAAGAAATCATGAATCGTGTCCGATATCATTCGCAACAAGATCCAGCGAATATTACTGCTCAGCAATGCCTTGACTCGCTGAAACAGAAGCTCTCTGTTATTGCAGGACGGCTAAAGAGGTACAAGACCAGCAATAACCGAAAACGAGACAATGCGCTCTTCCAACGATCCGAAAAGACTTTCTACCGTAAGCTAAACTCTCCACCTAATATGGCAGATAATAGATATCCCAATAGAGAGCAGGTAGAAGAATTCTGGGGAAACCAACTTTCCACACCAGCCGATTGTAACATCGCAGCTGGCTGGATCAATGAAGAACACCAAATCTGCCAAGATTACAGCCAGATGCAGTTTGAGCCATTTACCACCGAGGAAATTTCAAGAATAATCAAGGAGTCCCATAACTGGAAAGCTCCAGGTCTCGACGGGATCCAGAACTACTGGCTCAAAAAGTTCTGGTGTATGCACCATCAGCTGGCTGATCTTATTAATGATGTTTTTCTTAACCCAGCAAAAATGCCATTGTTCTTGACCGAAGGTATTACGTACCTCCTACCAAAGGACCAACACAACACACATGACCCAGCTAAGTATAGGCCAATCACCTGCCTACCCACACTGTATAAGGTGATCACCTCCTGCCTGACCCAACGCATCTATGCACATTGGGAGCAAAATAATATCATTGCAACTCAACAGAAAGGATGTACGAGGGGAGCAATGGGATGCAAGGAACAATTGATTGTTGACTCTGTCATATGTAACCAAGCCTGTACCAACCGAAGAAACCTCTTTGCTGCCTACGTGGATTATAAGAAGGCCTTCGACTCAGTACCACATGAGTGGCTCAAAACTATATTAAGAATGTACAGGGTCGACAATAATTTTGTTTCCTTTTTAGAACGCATCATGTTAACCTGGAGAACTAGGATCCAATTGCAAGTGCCATCCAGCGACACCATCGAAACTAACACCATTCCGATACGAAGAGGAATATTTCAGGGCGATTCACTTAGCCCATTGTGGTTCTGCCTTGCAATGAACCCACTATCACGCCGTTTGAACTCCACCAGACACGGCTTTAGTGTTAGAAACAACAACGAAGAGATAGTCAGAGTGAATCATCTTCTATACATGGATGATCTTAAACTGATGGCTGCTACCAGAAGCCAGCTGGAACAAATGCTTGAAATTGTAGAGGAGTTCTCCGGGGATATCGGAATGCAATTTGGACTTGACAAGTGCCGTATTTTGAACATCGTTAAAGGGAAGATACAACCGGGGGCTTTTGAAATGCAGAACGGTGAAACTATAGCTGCAATGGAAGCAGACCAAACATACAAATATCTAGGTATGAAACAGGCTAAAAGAATTGATCATGGCACTATGAAGGCCGAATTGACAGCCGAATTTGTCAGGAGGGTAAGGCGGGTATTAAGAACTAATTTAAATAGTAGAAATTTGTTTAAGGCGCTCAACACGTATGCTTGCTCTGCGCTGAGCTACTCTTTTGGAATTGTAAAGTGGAGCAGGACGGACATCCAAAGCCTGCAAAGAAAAATAAGGACACTCCTAACAAAAGCACAAAAACATCACCCTCGGAGTGCCATTGAACGTACAATGCTTCCAAGACACCAAGGAGGAAGAGGATTGGTGGATATTGGTAAGCAGCTCGACCAACAAATAATAAACTTACGTTCATATTTCCACAGGTTGGCGGACTCTTCCACACTACATCGAGCAATATGCGAGGCAGACGATTCAACACCGCTACAGTTGAGGGAACAAGATATTACTTCTCACCACCAAACAGACCAAGAGAAGTTACAAACCTGGCTACGGAAGCCACTTCATGGACGGCATCCAAATGAGGTCAATCAGGACAATGTCGACAACTCAGCGTCGAACTACTGGTTGATTTCAGGACAGATGTTTCCGGAAACGGAGGGCTTCTTGTTAGCTATCCAAGACCAGGTTATTCCGACGAAGAACTATCGGAAGTTCATCATTAGAGATCCCTCAATAGAAAATGACCAATGCAGATATGGCTGTCGAACATCGGAGACAATTCAGCACATAACTGGAGGATGCCAAGCGTTTGCCGCAACCGAATATAAGGAAAGACACGACTCAGCCGCTAAGATACTCCACCAAGATTTAGCAGAAAAGTTGAACCTATTACAGGTAGGAAAGGTGCCTTATTACAAATACAATCCAGAGCCTATTCTTGAAAACAACCAGTTCAAGTTATATTGGGACCGAACGGTTCTGACGGATCAAACAGTAGCTCATAATAGACCAGACATTGTACTAATAGATAAGATTTCTAGGCGAACTACACTAATCGACATTGCGGTGCCTAACAACAACAACCTAAGGCCAAAATCCAACGAGAAGATCGCCAAATACAGAGATCTGGAGGTCCAAATCCGAAGACAATGGGCAATGAACAGCGTCCAAACGATTCCCATAATACTGTCAACAACTGGAGTGATACCGAAGAACCTCCTGCAGAACATCAAGGGACTGGGCCTTAGTGAGCATCTTTATAAGCCGATGCAGAAAGCAATTCTCCTAGCAACCGCGCGAACCGTCCGAAAATTCATGGGAAATGCAGCAGACAACGTCACCTAGGACCCGATAACATGGAAAGGGTTCCCACAGAGCTTCATACTTTTGGCGTCTTTGTATGCCTGGTATGAGTGAATAATCCCTGGAGGGAGTGCGAAGCCGTTTGGCTTGTAAATCATATAGTTAATAATATAATGTCATGTGTTAAGGTCAGCAGTTGGAAGTCGCGCTAAATTTCCAATTTCCCCAATACCATTTTATTTGGCAACACCGCAATGGTGCGCTAAAATACGGTAGATGTCGAAAGTTTAGTGCGACGTGGAGCTAAACACCATGATGTCGCGGTAAAGTACTATAGATATCGGAAAATGTCGCGATAAGCTAACATACATATATATATATATATATATATATATATATATATATATATATATATATATATATATATATATATATATACAGCCTTTACTATTCTTAGATTTTTTTGTGTTAAATGTTACATTGTTTGTTGGAAATATCAGGTTAGTTTACGATTTTTGACGACAGGATTTACCGATTTTTATGTTAGAATGGTTGGCAATACTGTCCGGCACTTTGAGTATAAAAGAACTGAATTGACTTTATTTGCACGTTGTATAAAACTGAAAATTGACAAACAAGTGACATACCGGAAATACATTTTCGAGAAGTCTTTATCAATCAAAATTTTATCTCTAAATTTCAATGACCTAATTTTAATTTAATATGGCTGACACAGTAGAAGAAACTCATTACTTTGAAGATTATTTAAAAACAACTGGTAATAAAATTAGAATATTTAGTCGAAGAGCAACTATAATTATATTTTAATTCCACCATTCAATGGAATTTCCTAAAAAAAAATTAAAAGTTATAAATTCTAATGAAGTATAATCATAATAGAAACTCCCCCGTATTGTAAAATATTTAATCCCCTTTTTCTGCCTCAACTTTTCGCTTAATCAAATAATACTGGCAATTAAATGCCAGACCAATTTTATATTTCTCACTGGCATTTAAACGCCGAATATATTGCCTGAGCAGGAAAAACAATATTTAATAAAAAATTAACATTGTTTTAAGTTGAGTTTGTAAAAATAATTGACAAAATTGATTTTTTTGTAGGATGGGGTTTATACTATAACTTTATAATAGGATTAGCTTGTGCTTGTAGCTTTATACAAGGCGTAACTTTTGTAACCATACCATTGGCTGTGGCACTTTCAAGCTGTGATCAAAATTTTATTGCAGAAAATATTATTTTAAGGATATTTACTAGTTTTTATTTAGGTAAGTTTACACTTCTTTTATAGTTGTTAAAAATAAAAATTTGGAATATACAATTCCTAATTTGTTAAATATATTTTTTTCTTACCATATTAAACAGGTTTTAATTCGAGAACCTGATTATTAAACTTAAAAAAATGTTCCTTGCGCCCTTCCTTGAGAACATTTTTCTAGGAATGTTATTTTTTAAAGATGGTAAATAAAAGCCTAGATTTTATATATTATTACGTACTAAAATCCGAATTTCATTTTACAATTTATTTAGGAAGCTCCTATAATCTTCTTTTTGTTCTTTCTTAGCAATTTTATTGTCCACTCTTCAATGTAGGCCTCTTTATTAATTCTTTTATTTAGTTTTAGATATTTCAATATATTTCTAAAATTTCTCATTCTTTGTTGAGTAAATTTCGATGTGTCTAGCTCCAGTTTGTGGTTCTTATTTCCTAATTTTGTGCATATCTTCTTGGTATGTAATGCATATATTTCATAACAGGGGTATCCAATTTTTTTAGTCTAAGGGCCACACTGACTCTTCTGCTAAGTCCCAAGAGCCAAGACCCAACTTGTTCATCATATTAACATACAGAAGTGCGCGCAAATTTTCGAATTAAGACTAGCCGACGAGTGATATATCTATGAAAGAGAACGTGGACGTGGACTCCGCTCCGTTCGCAATTTCGATAGGTACTTACGGACAAGTGTTAAGGACATTTCATTTTAGCGAAATAACTAATGCGCGTGCTGTGGTGAATTATGTATTTTTACAATAGTTACGATCATGCTAAATGTATAGTAGTGACATCTTGCGAAGAGTAGAGAAGTTAAGTCTAAGAGATGATAACGCCACAGTATTGCAGCACCATCATGTGAGGTGCGGCGGAATTACGCAAAAACGTCAATTAAACTTGGTTGCTGTAGTGCATTATGTATTGTTACAATAATTACGATCATGCTAAATGTATAGTAGTGACATCTTGCGAAGAATAGAGAAATTAAGTGTCGGAGATGATAAAGCTACAGCACCATATTGTAGCGAGCGGCGGAATTACGCGAAAACATCAATTAAACTTGGTTAGTTAAAGTATACAACGCCATCTTGTAGCAAGTAGCAGAACTAAAACATTTTCTGGAAAAGTTCTGCTGCGTGATCGCTGGTCTGGAAGATTCGAAAGTTTTCGAATATGCTCTACACGTCAAAGATGCGTGGTATAAATACGGAAGACAACCGAAAGTTGGACAGTGAATGCGAATGTGAATTAGTTATGTATGTCACTTATTATACATTTTAAGGATAAATCTCATATCAATAATTACAGTTAAACTGTTGAGTTTCATTCTGCATGTCTGATATTGATCGTTAGTGTGAAAGTGAAAATTTTACTATGTATTAAAATAAACTATGGCGGGACGGATTGGCGATGTTTGCGGGCCGGTGTTGGCCCGCCGCCACTATTTTGGAGAGCCCTGTTCTACAATACTTAATTAAAATTACATTATTTCTTTACTGGGTTTTTACCGATGTATTTCCTAAGAAAATTATAGAAAAAAAAATTTTCCTGCAAAATATTTGTTTATTCCCGGAATAAGAAAAATTTCTTATCTTAACTCTTTAAAAGCTCAACTAAGTTGGTAAGAAATGAAGTTTAAATGATCATTTTATTTTTAGGTAGCTCAGTCGGTGGTCTTATAGCAAATTTTTTATCCGATAGATATGGAAGAAAGAGATATCTATCATACAGTTTGATGTTGATATTTTTGTCCACCTTTACAGCAGCTTTTGCCTATAATGCATACGTCATAATCGGAGCGGCATTAGTTCTGGGAGTAGGGTGAAAAAAATTTATTACAACTTTTTTTCCTAATTTTTCATTGTTAAAATATTTTTTTTATAATTATTTACAAATAACGCAAGAATTGAGGTTGTATTTTATTACTTGTATCTTATTCTTGCATTTATTCTGCATGGCTATGCACCAAATTTAAGTAATATAGATGGCGTTTTAACATAGTAACTTCATATGTATATATTTTTAGAGTGGAAACAAATCTAGCTTCATTAAAACTATTAACGATTGAAGTTTTACCCAAAGAAAAACGAGGATTTTGCATGATTTTTTCCAGTTTATATTGGGTCTTGGGGTATATAATTACTTCTGGTAAGCATCAGCTAAACTTGTTTAAATCTTGCTTTATCATTTTAAATTACCCAATGCTATTTGTAATGTTTGTTTGAAGGTTGTAGACAATGTTGAAGATTGACTAAAATGTGGTTGTCGGACTTGTATTGTCTTTTTTTTATTTATTTTTACAACGTTTCGATTAGGTTGTATCTCTAATCATTATCAAGTATAAACTGAATGTTTTAAAACTACGAGCTTATATAGGGACTGTGTCCACTGAAGCGCAAAATTTCGCTTCACTGTACACACCTCAATGATTTGATGTTACAAAGTAGTGGTTGCCAAAGACTGGGTATCTCAACACTCGGTTCACTGAAAATTCCATTATTGTTTTTAATGTAAGCTGCTTTTATAAGACTAATAAGCTTTGATGCGGAAAGTCTGTATACTAATATACCATTAGGGGAATCACTAGACAATCAAAACTAGACTTTCAAATGATACTACTTTATCAGATCGAACCACGTTACCACTGGACGGGTTGATGAATCTTTTGGAGTGTTACCTGCGTAGTGCTTACTTTCAAGTAAAGAACAGGTTCTACGTTCAGGACGACGGGCTTCCGATGGGTTCTTCACTCTCTCCAGTCGTCGCTCATATATATATACATATATATATATATATATATATATATATATATATATATATATATATATATATATATATATATGTCGATTATACCTTCATCGTATGGAAGGGCAATGATCAAGAACTTAATGATTTCTTGAATCTGAATGATCTAAATAACATTCGGCCTTCAATTAAGTTTACCATGGAAAAAGAGGTAAATGATCAATTGCCTTTCCTAGATGTCATGGTGAATCGCTCAAACGAAACTAATAAAACTTCAGTATACAGAAAGCCAACACATACTGAACAATATCTTAATCATAGTTCCAATCATTCTGTTGTAACAAAACGGGGAGTTATACGCAACCTCTATAATCGCGCTATATCTATATGCAATAATACCGAATTATTGAAAAAAGAGGTAGCAAATATTAAATCCGATTTACAATAGAATGGTTATCCTTTGGAACTAATTGACGATGTTCTAAATAACTTTAGAACAACGAACACTGGACAACAAGAAACACATTCCTTCTTCACAATTCCGTATATTAAGAGAACTACGGAGAAAATAAGATGAATTGCCAGTAGTTATGATATAAAAAAATAGCCTTTAAATCAGGGAATACCCTTAGAGCTCATTTAACAAAAACAAAACCAAAAACCACCGATAAGAAAGAATGTGTTTACAAAGTTCCATGTGAGTGTGGTGAAATGTATATTGGAGAAACCAAACGAGCACTAGAAGTTACAGTTAAGGAACATAAAACTCATACACAAAAAGGAGAAACGTCGATATCAGGTATTGGAGAACACGCCTGGGATAAACAACACCATATAAAATGGTCTGAGGCTGCGGCAATATACATGGAAGCCAACATGAAAAAAAGAAAATCTATAGAAGCAGCTTACATTAAAAACAATAATGGAATCTTCATTAAACCCAGTGTTAAGATACCTAATCTTTGGTAACCACTACTTTGTAACAACAAATCATTGAGGTGTGTACAGTGAAGCGAAACTTTGCACTTCAGTGGACACAGTCTCTATATATGCTCGTAGTCTTAAGACAAAACATTCAGTTTATACTTGATAACGATTAGAGATACAACTTAATCGAAACGTCGTAAAAATAAATAAAAATAAAGACAATGCAAGTCCGACAACTACATTTTAGGCTATTAGTAATACTTTCCATACCCGATCAAAATGTGCAACTTTGTAATTAATTCCAATATTAATTTCTACTAATTTGTAGTTTTAACTATCATGTTTGAAACCTCCACCATTTTAAATATTAGCCCATCACCTGATCTCAATTTAACAACATGGAGAATTATGTTTGCTGCATGTGGAGGTTTAAATATATTACTGGCGTGCGCGTGCGCCCTAATCGAAGAAAGTCCGCGATATTTCTTACAAATGGGGAGAAGTTATTTGGCCTTCCTTGTATTGAAGCAGTTGTATGCGATAAACAAATCAGATTTTGCTGAAAATTTCAAGGTAAATTATTAATGTTATAACGTTACTCTTTATATATATATATATATATATATATATATATATATATATATATATATATATATGTTTATACGGCTTTCACGGATTCGTCCGTGTGAGATGCATTAGCAGTGGTTATATCCACATTATGCTGTTGTAGTGCTGAAATCACATTCAGCAAACGTACAACTATATGCAACTCCGTATATAAGTGAAGTAAAATGCGAAACAGTGAATGCAAACCTCGCTCCATCATATCCTTTCTGTGTTAGAGGTTGCACAGTTAGAATAAACTGTAATAAAACACAGTTCATCCTATTCCACCACCATCGAGATGGTGGCCTACCTGTACCACCGCACCGAGAAGAAAGTCAAAGCTTACCCTCCCCGCCACAGTGATACGGCTGAGATACATGTTTCGTCTCTCACTAGACTTATCAGGGTACCGACATGCATCTGGCTGTGCAAAGGACAGATCAGAAGGACGCATGCAACACTGAACGCGGCTTCGCCGACCTCTCGTCGGATGGCTTATATATGTTTATGCGGCTTTCACGCAGTGTTGCATGCTTCCTTCTGATCTGTCCTTTGCACAGCCAGATGCGTGTCGGTACCCTAATGAGTCTAGTGAGAGAGGAAACATGTATCTCTGCCGTATCACTGTGGCGGGGAGGGTAAGCTTTGACTTTCTTCTCGGTGCGGTGGTACAGGTAGGCCACCATCTCGATGGTGGTGGAATAGGATGAACTGTGTTTTATTACAGTTTATTCTAACTGTGCAACCTCTAACACAGAAAGGATATGATGGAGCTAGGTTTGCATTCACTGTTTCGCATGTTTATTCGTAACCACGATATACAATCTGAGAAATTGACCTAAAATTTTACAGCGGTGTTTCGTCCACGATACCAGCGGTTGGACTCATCAGTGGGTCCGCAAGCATCTTTCCCAGACACCCTGTGTTGACGTACTCATATATAGTTGGAACTGATATTTGTACTTATTTTCGGGTGGAACGTGTCGGTAGGATATTGATTATTTGTGGCATTTCTCTTTAGCGACCAGACATCGTGATTTTTAATTTTATCCGTAGTACTACGACAATATATATATATATATATATATATATATATATATATATATATATATATATATATATATATATATATATGTTTTTTTATTTTGTCTTTTCTTGGGTTTAGGTTCTTTATTTAACAAAAAAATCCAAAACAATTTGACGTTTCGCCCTTTATTTAAGGCGTCTTCAAAAATTTTTTTATCTTTTTATTTATCGATATTCCTAAAAATATTTTTTATATAATTAAAAACATTCATACAAAAACATATTTACAATTTTAAAAAACAAACAAATTTTTAAAAAGTTATTAATTTTACCAGTACATACCCTGACATTTTGTTTATTTATTAACAATGAAATGAAAATTTTATATCGTCTATTTAGGTACTGAGGATACATGGAATGTGAGTGTGTTTTATTTTTTATATTTTATAATGCACCAAAAAAACCGAAAGAACATATACATTTAATTTTATGTTTAAGAGGATATTCAATTTTTGATGTTTATTAACAGGATCGAATACTTAATATTTTTGTTTAAATTAGGTCGGTATAAATGTGGCTCAAATTTCCTATATCTGTTCTGTAGTTAACAGTGTTTTTATCTTTTTTAATTTTTATCATTTCCTTTATCTGTAATTTTTGATAATTCATATCTTTGTGTTTAATTATGGTACTGTTATAATCAAAAGTATGTTTTTCGTCCTGTGTATGTTTGTTTAACGCTGTTGAGACGTTTTTCGTATATTTATGGCCATTCAATCTGTTCTTTAGCAATTGGCTTGTCATGCTTATATATTTTTTGGAACAATTTGGGCAAGGGATCGAATATACTACATTTGACTTATTCATGACAGGAGTATTACTTTTTAAATTAATAAATAGTGTATTTAACTTATTATGAGACCTGTGGCATACGGTAATATCATGCTTTTTTAAAATGTGTTTTATTTTTTTCTGACAACTCACTAGTGTAAAGTAATGTTACATATTGTTGCTCTTTATGTTCTATGTTTCTTATTATTAGGTTGGTAAAAAAATTATATGTTTCTTTATTAATTATTTCGATGAAAGTCTTTTCATTACAATTATTATTTATTAGTGTATTTTTCACTTTTTTCAGTATTCTTTGTCGGAATTCTGGAAACGTTAGAGAGATGGCACGATCAGACAGACCGTTATAACACTATTTTTTCGAGTTTTTGAGTGATTTGAGAAACAGTTTAGATATCTACCAGACAAAGTTGGTTTGGTCTACCATTCAGTTAAAGTTTTGTTTTTTCTGCGTAAAAGTGTCATATCTCGAAAATTTATTTTATTATAACTTCTTGCTTCGAACGTGAATTGTAATTTTTCCTTGAAATTGTTAAACTCTTGCTGAATTTTTTTGATTTTATCTTGTGACACCGCTGCTATGCAATCAAACCAAAACTTTTTCCTCTAAATATTCCATTATTAACTGAGCAATGGTAGATGAAATTGGTGATCCTATAGCACATCCATCGAGTTGTTTATAAAAGATGTTTTCATACTGAAAGTAATTTGTATTTAGAACGAGGTCAACAGCATCCACAAAATTGTGTTTTGATAGTGATGTAGGTTTCTTTAAACTTTCCCAATTTTTCTGCTAAAATAGTGTGGACATGTTGATTTGGTATGTTTGTATACAAAGATATAACATCTATCGAAATGAGCCTGTAATTTTCCGGTAGATTCACTGTATCAATGAATTTTTTAACTGCGAATGAATAAAAAAATCGTTTTTTCCTGTAATATTCGTAATGCAATCCGAGAAGGATTTTGATAAACGATAGAATGGCGATTATACACAAGAAACAATAGGTCTTAGTGGTATATCATGTAATTTTGGTAGGCCGTATATTTTTGGTGGAATAGCATTATGAATGGTTAGCCTTTTTGTATCTTTTTCAGATAGTTCTTTTACATTGAGTAACTTTTCATGAAGGTATTATTTTTCTTTTGATATAAGTTAGTTGAATCATTCTTAATATTTTTATATGTACTTTCGTCCTTTAGTAAGTTGTTCATTTTTGTCTCATAATATGTCTTGTTCATAACTACTGTTTTATTGCTTTTATCAAGCTTTAGAACAATAATTTGAGGATTGTCTTTCATAAATTTTTTTGTTCGATTCAAGGACACAATTAATACCCTGCTGTTACATCTGTGAGGTGGAATAACATGTGGTTACTCTCAGACTATATCTAAGTATTCAATTATAGGTAATATCAATGAAATAAAAATTTCTAATTCGTTGCGTTGTGAAAATGGGTCTAAAAATAGATTTAATAAGAGCTAGAAAACATTAATTAACGAAAAACGTATAATATATAATTGTAGGTAAAAGAAGAAGAAATAAAACACCTGATCTCGCACTATGATTTATATTATTTAGAACCTGAACCATACTGGGATATATTTAAAAAACTAATATGGAGATTCAACAGAAGCTTGAAGATCATTTTCTCAAAACGTTTTTACCAAGTCACGGGAATTCTTATTATGTTAAAAATTCCAGTATTAGTTCTCGGGTAAGCATACCATGTATAATATAATCTGCATTTTTAACTAAAACTAGTCGTTTAATAAAAGAATATACATTTCAGTCTTCTTCAATTAAATATCTTCCTTGCCAAGCAAATGACAGTAACAGCGTTGCCAAATATTTCCCGAAGTAAATATAAAGGATTAGATTTCATATACCCCGTTTTCAAACCAATAAGCTATATGTCAAAAGAGGAAATGCATAAATCTAGTAGTATGTGCTCTGCAAATAAAGATAATGCTGCCTTTTATAAGTTCTATTTGATATTGGGATGTGCTATGGTACCCGGACTGGTATTTTCTATGATTGTTGTGGACAAACTTGGAAGACGGTTCATCTTGTGTAAGTATAGTATTAACGAAAAAAAACATACCAGTCTGGTAAAAATTAGTGAAATCTCTTGTGAAACCAAGTCTAGAGTGTCATTATTTAGTCTGATACTATCTTTATTGCGATTATCATCCACACTTTAATTCACAGTTTTGACGAGTTGGATTTTTAACATCACAAGTTGACACCAATTTATTTATTAAATTAGAAACAGCTAGCTCTAAACCAGGGGTTCTCAAACTTAACCAATGCAGAATTTTTAACATTCTTTGAATTATTTGACACATTGCACAGTATTTACGGTAAAAACATTTTAATAATGGGTGACTTTAATATTCCTCAACTTTACGATAATTGTGGTGGTCAAAGAATGGATGTATTCAATAGTTTCACTCAGTTGTTCGGGTTGCAGCAGTTTAACCTTCTTCTTCTTCTTCTTTTTTTATTTAAGACTGACGTCTTCTTTTTCTGCTGTATTATGCCTCCTGTGATGTTGATGTCCCACATTCGTGCCATCATTTTGGAGGTCGACCAGTGGTTCTTCTAGTGTTTGGTATCTCTTTCTTAGCCCATTTCGCCCATCGATCGTCGCCCATTCTGTCTACATGGTCCCTCCAATATCTGCGCCTTGACCTTATGAACCGTACCACATCAGGTACCTTGAGCACTTCCCTTATTTCGGAACTTCTTATTTGATCTCTTAGAGTTACTCCTTTGATTGTTCTTAACGTTTTCATTTCAGCCGTTCGTAGCATACTTTTTGTTTTAGATGTTTCGGCTCGAGTTTCCGATGCATAAGTTAGTACTGGTCTTATCATAGTTCTGTAGATGCGTACTTTGCTCTCTGTGGACATATACTTATTTTTCCAGAATATGTCCCTCAGGCATCCTGATATCCTTGAGGCCTTGTTAGCCTGTGCTCTGACTTCCTGGTATAGGTTTTTATTGCTTGATACATCAACTCCCAAGTATCTGCAAGACATGCTTTGTCTGATAGGATGGTTCTTCACCACCAATTTGCATCCAACAGGATCTTTTGAAATTACCATCGTTTCGGTCTTTTCTGTAGATATTTCCATATTTAAATTTTTTGATATGGTCTGGAATCGGTATAGTAGTCGTTGCAGATCGTCTTCATTTTCTGCTAACAGTAAGGTGTCGTCGGCAAAACATGAGATTTTTAAAGATTTTCGTCTCATTTTGTATCCTCCATTGACTTCTTTTACATTTTGTATTATCTTGTCCATAATTAAATTAAAGGGAAATGGACTCACACTGTCGCCTTGTCGTATTCCCGTCATGATAGGTATTTCCTCTGTTAACCATATTTACAATACTTATGACAGAAACCTCGGTTTAATTTTGGCTAATGTCAGCTGCCAAGTTTCAAAAGAGCTAGTACCATTAGTAGATGAAGATCGTCATCATCCGGCCCTTAGCGTCCTTTTATCCCTCAATCCCGGCTAAGCCTCAAAATTTCAAGTGAATTTGTCACAATCAAGGTATAATTTTAGGAGGGCAGAGTTTCCTCTGCTTTACGATATTTTACTGGGGGTGAATTGGGCGGATTTGTATGTTATCGATGATGTAAATACGGCTTGTGCAGAGTTTTATAGCAGGTTGCTGAATATATTCGATGTATGTATACCCAGATCTATAATCAAGAAAAGAAATTTTCCAGCTTGGTATACTTCGGAAATAATTAAATTAATTAAACGGAAACACATAATTTTTAAAAAATTGAAGAGGCGCTACGAACAAAATCTCAAAAATTAATATAATCAGTTGCGGGCATTGGTGAAAAGAAAAATGGATATCGCTTATAAAATTATAAAGTAAAGGCAGTGGAAGACTTATCTAATGATCCTAATAACTTTTGGTCATATATTAAATCTAAAAGGTCTTCAATAACCCTGCCTGAAATTTTGATAAATGGTGTCAATCATTTTTCGGATCCTGAGGATATTGTGAATGCATTTGCTGACTTTTTCAGTAGTGTTCATGCGCGTCCTTCTAAAAATAATGTATCTTTTGACAATGCGGTTTGGAGCCACCACATTTCAATTGAGCTCATTCCCGAACAAATAGTTATGAGCGCATTGAAAAATTCGAAAAATAGAATGACACAGGGGCCAGACAACGTTCCTTGTTTTTTTGTTAAGAACTGTGCCTATGCACTGCTTAAACCTTTGTCGTATTTGTTCAATGTGGCGATTAAAACAAATATCTTTCCAGAGACTTGGAAGGAGGCGAGAATCACCCCTGTATTCAAAAAAGGAAATATAAACGAGATACCCAATTATAGACCTGTTTCAATACTATCCCCATTTGCAAAGGTTTTTAAGATGTCGATATATAAATGTATTTTGAGTCAAGTGCAACAGTTAATGTTGCCAGAACAGCATGGATTTTTTAAGCGCCGTAGTACTATTAGCAATCTAGCTTCCTTTGCCCAATTTACTGGTGGGGCATTGGATAAACGCAATCAAGTTGACGTGGTCTATACCGACTTCTCAAAGGCATTTGATCGAGTCGATCACTATATTTTATTTAACAAACTTGCTGATATGGGTTTTAGCGGGAGCCTATTGTTATTTCTTAAATCTTACCTACAAGACAGAATGCAATATGTTGAAATCCGGGGTTATCAATTCTATAAATGTAAAGCTACAAGCGGGGCTCCGCAGGGGAGCAATCTGGCTCCACTAATATTTTTACTTTTCATTGACGATATTACAGTTGGAGTCTCGAGCAGTGTTTTACTCTTTGCAGATGATGGAAAGCTATTTCGGATCATTCTTAATGTAAATGACGCCCTAGAGCTGCAAGGGGATATTGATATTGTTCGGAATTGGTGTAACGCGAATAATTTGCCCTTGAATGTTGATAAGTGCACCGTAATGACTTTCACCAATAAAACCAACTCTTTATATTTTGAATATACTCTAAACAGTCAAATACTTCAATGAAGTTATTCTTTTAAGGGCCTCGGAGTCACTTTTGACCCAAAACTTTCATTCACGAATTAATTTGTGGGAGTGCGGTCAAAATGTTGGGGTTCATATTGCGCAATTCTAACGATTTTAGCAGTTTGCAGACCTTAAAAAGTTTGTACGTTAGTCATGTTCGGTCGAAGCTGAAATACTGTGCGATCATGTGGCGTTCTATCTATGACAACTACATTAGAGGGAGTGCAAAGAATATTTTTAAAATACCTATCATTTAAGAGTGACGGAGTATTCCCTCGAAGGAGTATAGGTGAAGAGCAATTACTGAGGCGATTTAACGTTCCATGTTTGATAAATCGCAGGCATTACATGTTAGCCCAGTTTCTGAGCAAGCTATCCAGATCTTATATCGACTGCTCTGATTTATTGTATCAAGTTAACTTTCAGGTACCCCCGAGACCTGTCAGATTCTGTCCCATTTTTTCATTATCTAGCCCTGAAACAAATTTTCTTATAAAAACGCCTCTATTTCAAGCCATGAGTATCTTCAACAACACTTGCAGTGACATCGATGTTTACAGCCTACCCCCTAAGAAATTAATGCGAGCTTTAAAATTTCTAATAAAAATGTAAAATGTTTGCTTCTTGTGAATTGTTGTATGAATTAATCGATAATTTTATTTTTTCTCATAATTTTGTTTAATATCTTATTAAAGTTGTATGTCATATTGTCTTATAAATTGATGTTATCTGTTAGACAATAAAGATTATTATGATTTATAAGCCAAACGGCCTAGCACTCCCTCCAGGGATTATTTACTCATACCAGGCATACAAAGACACCAAAAGTATGAAGCTCTGTGGGAACCCTTTCCATGTTATAGGGTCCTAGGTGACGCTGTCTGCTGTATTTCCTACGAACTTTCGGACGGTTCGCGCGGTTGCTAGAAGAACTGCCTTCTGCATCGGCCTATACAGATGCTCACCAAGGTCCAGTCCCTTGATGTTCTGCAGGAGGTTCTTTGGTATCACTCCAGTTGTTGACAGTATTATGGGAATCATTTGGACGCTGTTCATTGCCCATTGTCTTCGGATTTGCACCTTCAGACCTCTGTATTTGGCGATCCTCTCGTTGTATTTTGGCCTTAGGTTGTTGTTGTTAGGTACAGCAATGTCGATTAGTGTAGTTCGCCTAGAAATTTTATCTATTAGTATAATGTCTGGTCTATTATGCGCTACTGTTTGATTCGTCAGAACCGTTCGGTCCCAATATAACTTGAACTGGTTGTTCTCAAGAATAGGCTCCGGATTGTATTTGTAATAAGGCACTTTTCCTACCTGTAATAGGTTTAACTTTTCTGCTAACTCTTGGTGGAGTATCTTAGCGGCTGAGTCGTGTCTTTCCTTATATTCGGTTGCGGCAAACGCTTGGCATCCCCTGAATTGTCTCCGATGTTCGACAGCCATATCTGCATTGGTCATTTTCTATTGAGGGATCTCTAATGATGAACTTCCGATAGTTCTTCGTCGGAATAACCTGGTCTTGGATAGCTAACAAGAAGCCCTCCGTTTCCGAAAACATCTGTCCTGAAATCAACCAGTAGTTCGACGCTGAGTTGTCGACATTGTCCTGATTGACCTCATTTGGATGCCGTCCATGAAGTGGCTTCTGAAGCCAGGTTTGTAACTTCTCTTGGTCTGTTTGGTGGTGAGAAGTAATATCTTGTTCCCTCAACGGTAGCGGCGTTGAAACGTCTCCCTCGCATATTGCTCGACGTAGTGTGGAAGAATCCGCTAACCTGTGAAAATATGAACGTAAGTTTATTATTTGTTGGTCGAGCTGCTTACCAATATCCACCAATCCTCTTCCTCCTTGGTATCTTGGAAGCATTGTACGTTCAATAGCACTCCGAGGGTGATGTTTTTGTGCTTTTGTTAGGAGTGTCCTTATTTTTCTTTGCAGGTTTTGGATGTCCGCCCTGCTGCACTTTACAATTCCAAAAGAGTAGCTCAGCGCAGAGCAAGCATACGTGTTGAGCGCCTTAAACAAATCTCTACCATTTAAATTAGTTCGTAATACCCGCCTTACCCTCCTGACAAATTCGGCTATCAATTCAGCTTTCATAGTGCCATGGTCAATTCTTTTAGCCTGTTTCATACCTAGATATTTGTATGTTTGGTCTGCTTCCATTGCAGCTATAGTTTCACCGTTCTGCATTTCAAAAGCCCCCGGTTGTATCTTCCCTTTAACGATGTTCAAAATACGGCACTTGTCAAGTCCAAATTGCATTCCGATATCTCCGGAGAACTCCTCTACAATTTTAAGCATTTGTTCCAGCTGGTTTCTGGAAGCAGCCATCAGTTCAAGATCATCCGTGTATAGAAGATGATTCACTCTGACTATCTCTTCGTTGTTATTTCTAACACTAAAGCCGTATCTGGTTGAGTTCAAACGGCGTGATAGTGGGTTCATTGCAAGGCAAATCCACAATGGGCTAAGTGAATCGCCCTGAAATATTCCCTTTCGTATCGGAATGGTGTTAGTTTCGATGGTGTCGCTAGATGGCACTTGCAATTGTATCCTAGTTCTCCAGGTTGACATGATGCGTTCTAAAAAGGAAACAAAATTATTATCGACCCTATACATTCTCAATATAGTTTTAAGCCACTCATGTGGCACCGAGTCGAAGGCCTTCTTATAATCCACGTAGACAGCAAAGAAGTTTCTTCGGTTGGCACAGGCTTGGTTAAATATGACAGAGTCAACAATCAATTGTTCCTTGCATCCCATTGCTCCCCTCGTGCGTCCTTTCTGTTGAGTTGCAATGATGTTATTTTGCTCACAATGTGCATAGATGCATTGGGTCAAGCAGGAGGTGATCACCTTATACAGTGTGAGTAGGCAGGTGATCGGCCTATACTTAGCTGGGTCAGGTGTGTTGTGTTAGTCCTTTGGTAGGAGGTACGTAATACCTTGGGTCAAGAACAATGGCATTTTTGCAGGGTTAGGGAAAAAATCATTAATAAGATTAGCCAGCTGATGGTGAATACACCAGAACTTTTTGAGCCAGTAGTTCTGGATCCCGTCGAGACTAAAGATTATTATTATAAATGTGCGCCGCGATGCCCTGGGGCGCTGTGAGAAGTAAACAGGGGCGCCGCAAGGCGCTTCTTTACGGAATTTAATTTTACGTATATTCGCCTGTAAAAAATAAATAATTCAAATTGCGTGCACTAAACTAGTAAGTGCGCAGCTAACTGAAAAAGTTTGGGAACCCCTGCTCTAAACGTTGATTCAATTGATCATTTTCACGTCAGTCGCGAAAAAATTTTACAAATATCTATATGTTCTGCGATCATACTTATTTCATTTCAAAATCAGGATGTTATTTGTTAATTTTTGAAATATATTCCGCGAATATTTTCAATTCGTCAGCAGAAAAGTATCGGCACGAAAATAAAAACAAAATCAATAATAATGAAGTTTACAGAAACAAAATTACCAATTCATACGTCGATTACTTGGAAAAAACAAGATTCACAAAGAACTAGCAACTCCAAAAATACTGATATATATTCATAGCTTATTTATTCTGAGTTATTTATAACTGAAAATATATACACTCAACAAGTTTTAATGTCTGTATATGTTACGAGTTTTAGAGTGTGATGTTTCCTTTATAGTCTACTATCATTTTTAAATTGCAATCGTCGGATAAGTACTAAATAGTTTTCGGTTTTTATGAGTTTGAGTCGAGTATGTTAATTTTTGCAAATTTTACATTAAAAATTTAATTTTGGAAAAATTTAGTCGATTGAGTACGATTTTGATTATGTCAATCAGAAACAGGAGCGGATTCGGAGGGTTGCAAATATTCTGCTGTTTCTGCTGCATTGTCGCTGCAACTGCAACTCTAGCTGTCGGCTCTACCCACTTTTTGAGGTGGTATCTGAGACACCAGAAGCTCAAAAGAAATGAAAGAAAGAAAACAAGTAGACGAAGCAATCATACGCACAATATACGAACTGAATTCCAAAAACACCACGGTAATTAAAACAAATAACACTCTAACAGAGGAAATCCCACTATCCATAGGAATAAGACAGGGTGATAGCCTAAGTCCAACACTTTTCAATGTAATCATGGACGAAATCATTGATGAGGAAAAAAGCACAAATATTGGGTACCCAATGGGACACAACACCGTTCAGATTATATGCTTTGCAGACGATGTTGCCTTGACAGCAGATAGCGAGGACAACTTACAAAGAATGCTTTTCCATCTCAATCGAACAGCCAAACAGTATAATATGAAGATATCTGTGGAGAAAACCAAAGCAATGGTAATAGCAAAAGAATCGGTAAGATGCAAACTAATGGTTGATGACAAACATATCGAACAGGTTGGGAAGTTTAAATACCTGGGAGCACATATAACAAGTAACAGGGCAGTAACGGAAGAAGTACGCACACAAGCCAACAAAGCGGCCATGATATCAGGCCAATTAAGAGACATAATCTGGAACAATAAACATATGACGGTTGAGAGCAAAGCAAGAATTTACAAGGTCTGTGTAAGACCGATACTGACCTACGGCGCAGAAACAAGAAATGAAACAACAAAGACAAAACAAATTATGAGAACCACAGAAATGAAAACGCTGAGAATGATCACGGGAACAAGTTTAAGAGATAGAATAAGAAACGCAAAAATACGCGAGGACAGCGGAGTGGGGGATGTTGTGAAGTGGGTTCGAAACCGTCGTAGGCAGTGGAGAGATCACGTGGAACGAATGGACGATGACAGACTAGCAAAAACCGTGATGAGAGAGAAACCAAACACCAAACGGCCGCCTGGATGGCCCCCCAAAAGATGGACAGACAGCTGGATTTCGACCTCAAACGAGGATCGATGCGGCATTGTGTAGATAACAGAACTTGGTTCTACCTAGAAGAAGAAGAAGAAGAAGAAGAAGAAGAAGAAGAAGAAAAGAAATGTGTGAATGTTTTCGCTTGTCATAGCTTAGACATGTTGATCTAGCTCAAATTTATCTGATTTTGTTCCCGTTAAGGAAACTCTTCCTTTATTGGAATTATATGTCTATCTATCTATCCTATTGTTCTCCCTTCCCCAGGCACTTCCACCGTTCTTTATCCTTTATCACTCCTGTTCACATTAACCTTGCTTCTTTCTAAAGGCATCTGCCCTTGGCAGTATGCATCGAGATATTTGTCCTAGGCATGGGCGCCAATTACCGATTTATTTGTTCCATCATTGAACCTAGTATCTTTCTTCATCTCCGCTCTATTGCCATTTCGCTTTTACAGCTTGTTCAACATCATTATTTGCCCATATTTTAGTTCTGATCCACTTGTGTCTTTCATGGTCTCTGAGTGACATTCAGCATCTGTCATTCCATTGATTTAGGGCTTCCCTTATTTTGACCAAGTTGGTCATACGAACTCCTTATTATTTGTTTGGTTTGAGCCAGATACCACATTCTCTGCTATTCGAAAGTATACGAATTTCTAGTGGAATCAGTTGTATATGATGTTTCTGCTTGGATAACATTGATGTAATACCTTGGTATTTTGCAAGCCTAAAACTTGAGCTTGTTACTCCCACTTCAAACTCTTTTAAATCTTAGATTCATCTGTATTCCATACATATGAATTTACATCTAGCTAACATATTTCCTCTCCACTTTTACGATGGCAATCTATTACCACTTCATAGGTTATGTCGCTGTCGCGACACAAAAGTGGTCATAGTGATATCGTGAACAAAATCTTCATATTTCCAATAAGTTTACCAGGTTTGAGTTGTTCTGTTTGGAGGCACTACAGCAAAGAAAATTCTACAGTGCCTCTATTAATTAATGTATGGGATATGTTGAAATTGTCTGTGTGATTTCTGGACGTACTAACCGCTGTATTTCTTGCAGCTTGTGATATCTTCTGTTCTGTTTTACGCTACCAAATCAGGAAGACATACGCGATTATAAGTTTGATAATCATTCCATAAGACAACAAACCCCAGGTGTTTTCAAAGACTTTGCTACATAACCAGCTCGTGAGAATCTTTTCAATGTGTCTATTCTAAGTCTGGTGTATAGCTAATCCCATCTTAACTCTCTCCCTTTCAGATATATTTTTCTTCTAATGTGAAGAAGACAATGAAAGTTTTGTCGAAGTTAACATTGAGTCCTTCTTTTGTGTGCCATACAATGATTGGGTTTAAAGTAGTTAACATAACATTTAAGATGGTTCCTTTATTCTCGCCACTCCAGGTAACAGCTAGATCGTCAGTGTAATTTTAAGCCTGAATTATTATGTTGGTTTTACAGATTGTCCAAAATCAGAGATCACAGAGAGGTGATTATCGCCATTAAGAGCAGTTTTTAATATTTTCTTCCTTATGTAATTGAAGGAAAAAAACAGTAATTCTCCATACAAGTTTAATTTGCTATATATAATATATATACTATATATACGATATACAGTATATATAGTATATAATATATATACTATGCATACTATATATAGTATATATACTATATACTATATAACATTATTGGATTTTCAATTAAATATATCTACTGCAGTGGAATTTGATTTTTTTAAATTTTTTAGTTTCAAGTTTACTTATATCCAGCTGTTCGTTCCTAATCTTGAGATTCATCGAAGAAAGTACCCTACAGTTGATTTTGTTGTTTGTTATTTTGATGTCAATGAGCAATGTCACTTCAACATTATCCTTGGTTAGTCTTGAGGCATATCCAACAGCATTAAGGTATGAACGATAAGTATTCCTCTTACTTACTTCAAGACTGGAAAAAACATCGAACTTTCGTATTTTTTTTTAAATAGTACTAGTCAAAATATATTGCATGTAATATATTTCGAATATTTCTGTACATATTTTAGAAAATAAATCAGGAAAAACTTGTATTTTCAACAAAAAAGCTAAAAGAGGTTTCGTAAACTTTATCGGCCCTTCCATTACTGAAAATGCCAAATATTCGATGCGATGTTGCCAGATTTCAAATATTATCATGATGAAAACTTTTATTTAAAAAAAAAATATGAAAATTATTCATTTCCGTCAACTTTTTTGTTCATTTTATGTATAAAATTAATGTTAATGCCCCAAAATTGCGGATTAGTTTTGTTTAGTTAGTATATCTATATGTATGTATATATATATATATATATATATATATATATATATATATATATATATATATATATATATATATATATATATACAGGCACGGATCGAAGGGGGGGCGGTGGGGGCGATGGCCCCCCTTAACAGCTTTGAATTCAGAAAAATAGATCCGATTTTTCTTGTTATGCTAGGAATATATATGCTGTTGGCATCTCCCTCCCCCTGTCGATAACTTATTTTTTCTTGAGATCGCCCCCCCCCCCCGAAGAGCTTTGTGTTTAGGAAAATAAATTTGATTTTTTCTCTTATACTAAGAATACGTATGCTACTGGCATCTCCCCTCCCGTCGACAACTTGTTTTTTCTTGCGATCGGTTCCCCCAAGAGCTTTGAGTTCAAGACAATAGACCAGATATTTTCTCTTATACTAGGAATATGTAAGCTACTGGCATCTCCTCCCTCGTTGACAACTTGTTTTTTCTTGTGTTCGCTCCCCCCCCCCCCCCAAGAGCTTTGAATTCAGGAAAATAGACCCGATTTTTTCCCTTACACTAGGAATATGTATGCTGCTGACATCACCCCCCCTCCCATCGACAACTTGTTTTTTCTTGCGATCGGCCCCCCCTAAGAGCTTGGAATTCAGAAAAATAGACCGGACCTTACTTTTTACACTAGAAATGGGAATAATGCTGGTGTCCCCCCCCCCTCCCCGTTCAAGAACTTGCTTTCGCTTGCCATACCGTACTTTTGTGATACCCCCCCCCCAAAGAGAGAGGCTGGATCCGCCCCTGCATACATATGTGTGTATTTGACAGAAATCAACTTTATACCATGGAACAGCGCACATTATTTACTGTTTTTAGAGTTTTGTAGTCGTTTTTCTTAGGTTTTCGGATTAAAAAAGGACAAATTTATGAAATTTTATATAATTTAGAAGCTTCTTTAATTTATGGAAAATTTTAACAATTTAGGGCAAAAAAGTAAACCTAAAATGAAAATTAATCACAAAATTGTGGAAAACTGATGACAGAATCGAGTTCTCCGACCTGGAAATTGGGAGAAAAAATAAAGAATTTAAAAAAACGTCGTTGTCCTAGATTTCGCTTAATCGAAATGATTATCCAAGACTGACCAACCAAAAAATCTGACATTTATAGCAACTAGATCGGATTTAGAAATTAAAAACCTTTTGAGTGAATCTACCCGAGCACGTAACTTCAACTGCGCATGAGTATGGCAAAATCAAGTGTTCTATAAAAACAAAATCTTCCTAATGTACCTTGACAGAAAAAAGTGTGGTTAAATTGTTTTCTGAGATTTAATCGAGGTCAAAATATGACAGAAGATTGAAAGAAATGTTATTCTCTCTGTCTAATGGCCGGAGCGTAGAACCACGTGGCCCCCCAAGCGCAGATAGACATTTTGGTTCTATACTTGGTCCATTAGAAAGAGAGGAGGATCTGGTTTTCAGTCTTCTTTCTCTCTCGCACTGTGGCAACGGGGGACTTTGGAGTCGCGTAGTCTATAAATCCCGTATGTGGTTTTACTAGATGCAATTTGCGTCATTTTTAGAACTTTTTTGACAATAATTTTGCCAACAAAGTTTAAGTTATCTGGCAATAGTTATTTTTTACTTATTTTTTGATAAAATTTTATGTTCTATAAGAACTGACATACATGTCAATCATCTAAAGGGAAATTTTAAAAAACTTGTGTATTTACGTAATATTTTAGGGGAACTTCCTGTGGAGTGACAAATTTTTTCGGTTTATTTTTGGCTATGTTTTTCATCAACTTTATATCAATAAATCGTCCCAATTTTGCTGTTACTATGGGGATACTATATTTTTGTAAGTATGCATAATTAAGGTCACACATGCACCAGAAAGTATTGGCTAGACTTTTTAAATAATCAATCAGGATTTATTTGTAATTTTTTTAGGTATGTCTATTTTTACATTATTCTTACCAGAACTGAAAGAAAAGCCCATGGTGGAATAAATAACTTCGTATTTAATAAAGGAAAACATTTGTATTTGATTTCTATTTGAGGTATTTTGTATAAGCATTCCGACAGCTTGGATAAGAGGGAAATTCTCTGAAAATTGGTGTTAATAAAGTACTTCTAAAAATACATATTTTTTAAAAGTTTAATATTTTTACATTGAAAAACTATTAGCTTAAACCAAAAATATTTATTTAAAGCATAAGCCAAGTAAGAGCGAAAGTTATATAATATATCAAATTTAATTAGTCAATCCAACGTTTATACTCATAAAGATGTGTCTATTGCGTCGACGAATGGACCTATTGATAGTATATTACAATTTCCGTTATATCTTCGGTTTAGATAAGTGAAAATACTGAAATAATAATAACAGTTCTCGACGGGATCCAGAACTACCGTCTCAAAAAGTTCTAGCTAATCTTATTAATGATGTTTTTCTTAACCCGGCAAAAATGCCATTGTTTCTGACAGAAAAGATTACGTATCTCTTGCCAAAGGACCAACATAATCCACATGACCCAGATAAGTATAGACCAATCACCTTGCCTTCTTACACTATATAAGGTGATTACCTCCTGCTTGACCCAACGCATCTATGCACATTGTAAACAAAATAACATCATCGTAACTCAACAGAAAGGATGCACCAGGGGAGCAAGGATGCAAGGAACAATTGATTATTGACTTTGTCGTATGTAACCAAGCCTGTACCAACCGAAGAAACCTCTTTGCTGCCTACATGGATTATAAGAAGGCCTTCGACTCAGTACCACATGAATGACTTATAACTTTACTGAGAATGCATAGGGTCGATAATCAACTTTATTTGCAAGGTTACAAAGTGAAGAGTTCCAAAGAAGAACCAAAACTGGCGCAGTCGGTAGGATGTGCTCAACGAGTCGATAAAATCGCGAGCGATTCTGTCTTAACAGTTAATTAGTGCATTCAAAAGTGGGAACAAGTGACCAAGAAGAAAGTAATATTTTCGGGAAGGCTAGTGGAGGACAAACATCGCCAAAGTTAGTTAAGTAGACCTGGTGGAAAACAAACATCGCCAAAGCCAGTTAGCAAGTAAGAATCAATCAAGAAACCAATAAATCAAGAAATAAGGAAAATCAAATGAATCATTGAAACTTGAAATGATTGAAAACTAGTCATAAGCCAGGAAATTAGAAATAAGAAGACACCTTAGTCCTAAGTGCAACGAGTAAAGTGCAACGCACGAAAGCGGAAAAAACAAAAAACAGTTAAAGTGAAGGAAAAATTCTTTCGTGACTGTGTGAATAAATGCTTCAGGAATGATAAAAACCACTCTACTCCTAATATAAGCAACTTATTTTAACCATTTATAGTTTTATTCTTCTCAAAATAATTATTTGTCCCCTCTCCCCTCTCGAAAATAAACATTAAAAATAAGTTCAATTAGAATTGATGCAGTCAATTTGAACCTTAAAAATTAATGTTTACAAATTTATTCAATAATAACTCAAATAATAATAGCAGAAATATTAATTATCGAAATAATCAAGTTAATATTGATAATAAGCTAAACTCTCTACCTAATATGGCAGATAATAGATATCCCAATAGAGAGCAGGTAGAAGAGTTCTGGGGAAACCAACTTTCCACACCAGCCGATTGTAACATCGCAGTTGGTTGGATCAATGAAGAACACCAAATCTGCCAAGATTACAGCCAGATGCAGTTTGAGCCATTTACCACCGAGGAAATTTCAAGAATAATCAAGAAATCTCATAACAGGAAAGCTCCAGGTCTCGACGGGATCCAGAACTACTGGCTCAAAAAGTTCTGGTATATGCAGCGTCAGCTGGCTAATCTTATTAATGATGTTTTCCTTAATCCAGCAAAAATGCCATTGTTCTTGGCCGAAGGTATTACGTACCTGCTACCAAAGGACCAACATAACACACATGACCCAGCTAAGTATAGGCCGATCACCTGTCTACCCACACTGTATAAGATGATCATCTCCTGCTTGACCCAACGTATCTATGCACATTGTGAGCAAAATAACATCGTTGCAACTCAACAGAAAGGATGCACAAGGGGAGCAATGGGATGCAAGGAACAATTGATTGTTGACTCTGTTATATGTAACCAAGCTTGTACCAACCGAAGAAACCTCTTTGCTGCTTACGTGGATTATAAGAAGGCCTTCGACTCAGTGCCACATGAGTGGCTCAAAACTATATTGAGAATGTACAGGGTCGATAATAATTTTGTTTCCTTTTTAGAACGCATCATATCAACCTGGAGAACTAGGATACAATTGCAAGGGCCATCCAGCGACACCATCGGAATTAACACCATTCCGATACGAAGAGGAATATTTCAAGGCGATTCACTTAGCCCATTGTGGTTTTGCCGTGCAATGAACCCACTATTACGCCGTTTGAACTCCACCAGACACGGCTTTAGTGTTAGAAATAACAACGAAGAGGTAGTCAGAGTGAATCATCTTCTATACATGGATGATCTTAAACTGATGGCTGCTACCAGAAACCAGCTGGAACAAATGTTTAAAATTGTAGAGGAGTTCTCCGGGGATATCGGAATGCAATTTGGACTTGACAAGTGCTGTATTTTGAACATCGTTAAAGGGAAGATACAACCGGGGACTTTTGAAATGCGGAACGGTGAAACTATAGCTGCAGTGGAAACAGACCAAACATACAAATATCTAGGTATGAAACAGGCTAAAAGAATTGACCATGGCACTATGAAAGCCGAATTGACAACCCAATTTGTCAGGAGGTTAAGGCGGGTATTACGAAGTGCCTTATTACAAGTACAATCCGGAGCCTATTCTTGAGAACAACCAGTTCAAGTTATATTGGGACCGAACGGTTCTGACGCATCAGACAGTAGCTCATAATAGACCAGACATTATACTAATAAATAAAATTTCTAGGCGAACTACACTAATCGACATTGCTGTACCTAACAACAACAATCTAAGGCCAAAATACAACGAGAAGATCACCACATACAGAGATCTGGAGGTCCAAATCCGAAGACAATGGGCAATGAACAGCGTCCAAACGATTCCCATAATACTGTCAACAACTGGAGTGATAACAAAGAACCTCCTGCAGAACATTAAGGGACTGGGCCTTAGTGAGCATCTGCAGAAAGCAGTTCTCCTTGCAACCGCGAGAACCCTCCGAAAGTTCGTAGGAAATACAGTAGACAACGTCACCTAGGCCCCGATAACATGGAAGGGGTTCCCACAGAGCTTCATACTTTTGGTGTCTTTGTATGCCTGGTATGAGTGAATAATCCCTGAAGGGAGTGCGAAGCCGTTTGGCTTGTAAATCATAATAATAATCAAAATTTAAATATGGAAGCAAATGCAGCCGTAGGCATCAATTACCAACTGTTAAAACTATATATTGATACAATCCCAGAGTTTAATCCACATACTTTGACAATATTTATAAATAACTGTACCGAACTTATCAATCAATCCTACCGACTGCGCCAGTTTTGGTTCTTCTTTGAACCGGGGACTTTTTAAAAAATAAATTTTACAGGAAGAGTAAACAACTCTTTACTTTGTAACCTTGCAAATAAAGTTTTTAACGCTTCCTGTAAAATTTATTTTTTTTTTAAACCGTTCCAACCAAAACTAACTTAAATGTTACATAACAGTAATATTACTACGTTTACTGGATTGTATTTACAGTCTAAGAATGAAAGAAGTAGGTGTGGAGGGGAAGTGAAAAGTTTTGTTGTATGCCAAACGGTTAATTTATTTTTTAATGTCTGTACAAACGCTTGAAAAAATATTAGCAATGTGTGAAAAAATTCGACACACCAGTAACACCTCGTAAATCTTATAAAAATGAAACTGAAAAAATATTCATAAACTAAACACTTATCAAAGATTTATTAGAAGGATTTTGGGTAAACTAAGAGTCTTTGATCCTGACTACTTATAGGAGAAATAAATAAACAAAAATTTTTATTAGCGATATTTTTAATATTTTGTTTTCGTTTGCGAATATTACAGAATTTAAAAAAATTATTTTAATTTTTATTTTTGGACTTGTCGTCTAGGGACATTATTATTTTAGGTAGATTCTACATAGTTTTCTGGAATATTAAAGAAAATATATAGTTTTTTATAGGAATCACGTAATTATGATGAAGTGTGTATAGTATTAAATTATATAGTGTAGTGAAAATAGTTGTACTTAGACAGGGATTCACATCAATTAAAACAACTCTTTCTTCAATGCTTTTATACTTAGTAAGCATGTTAGATTACATTGTAAGTACAAGGGGTCTCTGAAAGGATTATAAAAAACCCTGGCGCAAATTTCTGAGAGTAAAATTTGAGGATCTGGAAATTTCCGAAATACAGGGTGTTAAAGTTATAATTCTTTTAAACTGTTTTGTAAATATATATCTTAATAAAAGCTTAATTTGCACTAAATTTGGTACTTTGGGGTTTTTTTAGGGCGAAACATCGATATATGATTACAATTTCGATGTACATTGATATATTTTATCCACACAAGTTCTACTAGACTGCGAACCAGCGATAAGTTATCCTCACCAAATTTCTCTCAGGCGATAACTGGTGAAAAGTCTCAGGGGGTTGTGTCATGAAGCCTCATGAACGTCAGCTGCGGCTTCGTGGATGGGTTGAGCAGTAGCGGCCCCCCACTCACGTAAAATATTTTTAATAGTTACCTCCCGATTGAAAAGTTATCAAATGATAGTTGACACAATACTTAGAAGAAGAAAATCAGTTGGCTGTAAGGTGGTGGATTATACGTCAGCTGGTCACACGAACATGAAAAAAAATATGTTCAGTGATTTCCTCTCAGTTAAAAATTTGTCAGATGATAATTTATATGCTACTTCGAATAAATAAAAACGTTAGCTGGCTGTATCTGGGTGGAAAGATTGTCAGCTAATGTAATGAAGGGTCTACCGCGGGAGCCAGGCGTGAGCGTCGATCGCCTATTTAAATACACCAGATGACGAGTTTTTCCAACTGATTTTTTTTTATTGCTTCCAGTATTATGTCAACAATCACGTGACAAATTTTGAACCGGAAAGAATTGACGTATTTAAAGTTATTTGACATCACACTTCTTACACACGCAAAAATAAATAATTCTATTATTCTATTTCAATCAAGTCAATATTCTTTAAATTTTAAAATTCATATGTATATATATATATATATATATATATATATATATATATATATATATATATATATATATATATATATATATATATACAGTAAAACAAAAGCGGTTATTCCTCTGAACGGACAGTTTTGGACTTCTTAAAATGAATCTTATTTTTTTCATAACAAAAGAACTGCCAATACCGGAACTTTGCAAGAACCGCCACGGTCACGATAATCTGTGATTTCAAATAAATAACCTGGAACTTTCACCCTTAATATCTGTCATAAACCGCACAAAATGAGTACTTTTTTTTTATTGGAAATACCAAATAGTTGAAATCCAATTATATAAATGGGTTTTTAGATAGTTTGTTCAAATGTTTGTATTTGTAAGTTATTCAGTTAAATGTTTAACAATAGTCAACATGTCTTTGAAACGTAAACGTTTATCTTTTAAAGAAAAAGTGGAAATCATCGCGGAAAGTGAAAAATATAATACCAGTTCACGAAAGCGGAAAAATTTGCTGTTGGAAGAACGCGAGTAAGTTACTTTCTAAAAAGTAAAATCAAATTGAAAAAATTTTTTAAAGACCGGGTATTTCATGTAGATCAAAAACGGAAGTTTCCAAAAACAAAAGGACTGGCGATAGACCAAATGGTTTGCAAAGTTAGAAACAGAAAGTTTCCTATATCCGGACCATTAAGGAAAAAGCTCTGGAAGTGTCAGGAAACTTGAAAATTAGTGACTTTAATTCATCAAATGACTGGTTAGATAGGTTCTGCAAAAGGCATGATATCAGTTTTAAAACAATTTGTGGGGAGTCTACTGATGTGGATGAAGTAAATATTCAAGATTGTTTCATTAAACTTAAATCAATCGTTAAGGATTATGATGCTCAAGATATTTGTGACGCAGACGAAACAGGACTTTACTATGCCTTTTGCCTCAAAGAATAATAAATGCGCTGGAAGAAAATCAGCTAAGTAACGAGTGACAATGCTTTTATGTAATAGCAAAAATCGTGAGAGGAAAGCCCATTAGTTGTAGGAAAATGTGAAAATCCGCGGTGTTTTAAAGGAGCACATATAGAAAAATTACCATTATAATGGGTCTCCAATAAAAAAGCTTGGATGACAACAGAGATAATGATTTCCTGGCTGAAAACTTTGACAGAAAAATGGGAAAGCAGAATAGAAAAGTTCTTTTATTTTTGGATAACCCGACTTCTCACCAGAAAATACATCTTGATAAATGTTCTTCACTTCCAGACAATGGACTAAAGCGTAATACAAAAAATGAAATACAGAAAATATTTGATAAGAAGGCTTTTAACTTTTACAAACACCGAAGATTCGTTTGAAAAAGCAGAAAAAAAAAACATAAATTTGTCAAGCGCAAGGGTATAGATTGCTACAGCATGGAAAAACGTTTCATCCTCAACTATTAAAAAGTGTTTCCAAAAAGCTGAATTTATGGAAACTATCTAAGAGAACGAGACTTTTGACGAAGAAGACGATGTCCCACTAAGTCAGTTGTTTCCCGTTTTAGAAGGCATTCCAGGTAATCTAGACCTGGAGAAATATCTTCTAACTGTCCCAAAAATCATCACGAACGAATAATTGCCTCATACGAAGACCATCACATTTAAAAGTAAAGTATTGGTCAAAACAATATCGATGAATTCGTGAATCCATTGAAGATGATGCAAAAAGTGCTAGGCCTTCAGTGGTTCCCGAAGGCCATCGTTTAAAAATGTCAATCATTGTTAAAGCAATCAATATATCTGAACAAAGAGTTTTAAGATGCTTGCTTTGAAATTACGGGGTATTATATTAAAAAATAAAATTATCAACAAAATCAAGTCTTATTCCATGGTTACGGACAAAACTCATTGCGGCCCTCGTACAATTACTTTGTTAATTGTAATATAAAACAATTGTTACTTTATATCTTATTTATTAGTTGGTTTAATTTTTTTTTAAATAATTTATCAACTGAAGTTTTCTTAATGGACCGAGATCAAATTCAGGTATTTATATTTTTAACGCCAGAGACCCGATTTCTCCGATTCGGCCATATGTATTATCTCCAAATTAAACGTGTCCAAGTTTATTTATTTCCTCGTTTTATTTAAAAAATAAATTTTCCGAAGATGTTCCACTGGCAATAATGACCGCCGGGAAAATAAATTTTATTCTGAATTTTATTCGGATTTTAATTTAGGTTCAGTATCTATCGATCATAAATAATTTCGGATACTTGATGAGTGAGTGCTGTAATTTTGAAAAAATGACTAATCTATTATACAGGGTGATTTAATTTTGATTTGGTAAAACAAACTTTGGTCGAAATGTTTAGATTTTGAAATATTTTTCTCAGAAAGTATATTAGGTTATCAATACTTTACTTGCCATTGTCCCTGCTTTACTACCACATGATGCTCTCACACTTTGGGAACGTCAAGAATTTTATTAAGTAACGTTGATTGTCAACTTCGTAGTCTAAGTTCGAAGACTCGAAATGTGCATATAAATATTGCGTGTCGCACCCGTAACGAGCCTCCTTTGAACTCTATCGACTTCAATTGCTGAGCTCACCACGCAATTTCTCATGAAACCCTTGTGTCTTCAGAGGTCGACGTCAAAGGAGATAATAAAAGTATCTGGGATATAACAAGCCAATTTCATTATATTTCTCGTGTCGTCGGTCTCGCTGCGAAGTAATTCTTTTCGATAGTGGATGCCATAAAGCCATCCAAAAAATCCTTTGAGTTCGCACTAAGAATCCACAAAAAATGGATCACTACGAGCCTTGGCCACGCGGCTCGCTAACAATAGAATTATAATAATGCTTTTATTATCTCCCTGGATGCCGGCTACAGAATTTGGTAAAATTCAAAGGAGGTTCGTTACGGACGCGACTCGCCATAGTTATACGTACCTTTAAGGATAATCAGTGGTGTCATAGAAGGTGGTAGGAGACAGGAAAACATAAGATGAAAGCATAGAAAGACCACAGTGCTGCAAATTCTAGATAAAAAAAATGTGTTGTTTTGAAAGTCTCTCAAATAAATAAAAGAACGTGAAATATCGTAAAGAAATGCTATTTTAAGTTGTATTATAAGCATATAAATCATTTTCAAAAGTTATTATCAAAAATATTTAATTCATAAATATTGAATGAGATTTGGCAACAGTTCATACACTTTGCATTACCGTTGCGTTCTGTCAAAGTTTTACCTTTCTGCGTGGCATTCGTTAACGAATCTGATCAAAATTCCGAGTAGTATGTGGACAGTCCGATGGAAAGGCAAAATTGTAAAATAAAATATTGGAGAAATGATGTTAAAGATCCGATATGGAAAAACATATATTATGGTATAAGGCGGTGTCGCAGAATTTCTTATTCCGTTGTAGCAGAGTCTAAAACTAAAAGTTTAAGCTAATGATTCGTTCCAAATTTTGTGATAAGGTAAAAAAAAAACATACTAAATGATTCTTAAAAACCTATTCCTATTTCTGAACATGGGGTATAATAAAAAATCAAATTTTAAGCCACCGATACTTGAACTTTCCATAATAGCGATGTTATGTTTAGAGTATTTTTTGCAAACATTGGAGGTTGTTTTTCACACACTAAATAATCATTTTTCGAAGCTTCAGGTTTCCAATTAAAATTATATAACCATTGAACATCATCAAAAACTTTTTAGCGTAAGTTAATTTAATTTCAATTGTTTTTAAATTACCGTTTTTCTTAGCGAAATTTAGAAATAACTATATAAGAATTTAAATGAAGACTACTGGTCTTCATTGTCACAATCTACTCACAAAAAACATATGTTTTCAAAAAATGGTTAATTTTGGAATGTTATAACTAAAGAATTAAAAAATTTTCGATAATTGTTTGGGTTAAGTGAAATCTAGGAAAATTACGTTTAATTTCATTTTTTTAGGACATTTCTTCACATGCCCCCTAATTTGATGTCGTAGGACACGAATCTGACCTTGGTTTTCCACAATTTTTCCTTAACTTTCCAAAATACACAAGTCTATTGTGTTATCATTTTTCCGCAAAATCGTTAAAATTTTGTACATCCACAAATTTCAGGCTTTTAGAATATAAAATTTCTCAAATTTGCACTTTTTATTCGGAAAAACCAAAAAAAAACTAAAAACTTTTAAAAACAAAACTGCAAATTGCATGATATTTGTGCAAAAAAGTTGGTAAAGTTGAAATGTATAACATTCAGAGTATGTATGTTATATAAAATGTCATAAATACGAAAATTCGGGTTATTGTTAACAAATAAAAATGACCTTGAAGTGAAAAAGGGTTTTTTTCTAGGAAACTAAGGAAAAATCATATAAAACCAGGGCCAAGACCGTATCCTACGCCCTCAAATTAGGGGAGTGTAAAGGATTTTTCAAAAAAAAATTCCTAAATTTCACTTAATTTTAACAATTACCAAATTTTCTATATAATTTCTTTACCTCGCTGTATAAAAATATACTGTGTACCCGTTAGTGTGTGCATGGAAGTTATCCTCCCTTCTACAAAAGAGGGAAAATACTTCAATGATAAAATGGCTCTAAGAAAGACATGATTGCTGATAAAGTAAAACATCAGTGTAGTTTTCATTGAAGTGTACATCACTTCAACAATAGGGATAAAAACAGTTTAATGACACAATAATTCCAAGGTTGATTTGATTTAAAATAATTTTTAAATAAAATGTCATAATGTCAATATACATAACATACAAGCTGCATCCAGTATATTCAAAAATAAAATTAAAATGTGTTTCTCCAGAATTCTTCTAACTTTCCTAAGTTAAATTTTTGTTTCCTCCGCAACTACTGTGCCAATTACTTCCGTAACATATCCAAATCCATTGAATATCCAGTATATAGGGTGAGATGAGGTTCCAGCCTCTCCTAGAGATGGTGCTCGCAGCGTGGAGCATATGCAGGGAAGGTTTTGACCAATGTTATTGGTTCCAGCCATAGATAAAGATACTATTCCAACGAGAAACGTCTCAGGGATCCAAGCCCTGAAAAACTGGTGTCACAAGTGTACATCTTTACACGAAAATTATGTAGAAAATAAAGTAAATCAGTATCATAATTTTCGTATTTTCCTTGTTAAGTTGGGAACTTTTCATCCCATATTTATATATCCAAAGAAAAAAATGACTTAATATTTCCAAATTCTTCATTGTACAATTTGATATAGGTTCTACTTTTAAAGAAAACCTTGTACAGTATGATTTGTCATAAAAATTTTTAAATGCACCAATGCTTATCTACATATACGAATTTATCTAAGTTATGAACATGTACTAAATACTTTAGATTATTATGCAGGAATTTTTGCATCGAAACCAAAAAAAAATGCTTTTAACGCACTTGTGTTCTAGTCATAAAAGGGTATTTTGAAGAAATGAAAAAAATCCTAACACCAAGTATAATTCTAACTTTGAGTTATTTATTTTTCGTAATAAATTTAACTGGAGGTAAGTTTGTAGGTATATGTACCGTGTAATTATTTGAACTTTTTAATATTTATCTATTTAGGTACTTTAGAAGAGAAATGCGGCCAACCACTTGGCTCAGAGTTTGTTCTTCAGAGTGACAGGATAGTAGCAGGTTACGACGTAGGATATTACCGGTACCCTTGGTACGCAGCCCTAATAAGACTGAAACAAGTGAGTTGTGGTGGTGCTCTTATTAGTGCAAGAACTGTGCTTACCGCAGCTCATTGTTACAAGGAGTATTTAGAGCAAGGAAAGTATGTTTTTTTTTCTCCTGAGACTTCCATCCAAATATTATTATAATTTTTTAGTAAAAGTTCTCTAAAATTAGAGGACGTGTACACAGTGCGATTGGGACTGTATAACATTTGTATCACAGAAAAAACAGTTACTGAATACAAAGTCGAAAATGTACAAGTACATGAATTATATTTGACGAAGAAGCCGTATTTTGATATTTGTTTGATTACACTGGCTAATAGTACTGACAACTATATACCAATTTGCTTACCAAATGGCGGTAAGTATAGAGAAAAAGTGAATCTTCGTCTAGACTAGACAAGAAACGCAAAATCTAAAATAATATTTATATGGTGGTTTTTACTGACAATTTTTACAACGTAATTGTGTTGTTTATTTTTACCTACCATACTTCCATATTTGTAGCCACAACATCCCGTCCAAAAGAAGGCACAGTACCAGGCATGGGCACTCTAAAATACCAAGGTTCAATGCCTTGTACCCTACACGAAGCTAGGTTGCTCATATACCCTGATGATACTTGCAGAAATATGATAAATCATACTGGGAACGATGCCAATGCTATCAAAAAAGCTTTCTGTGCAGGGTACATGACAGGTGGAACAGATACATGTCAGGTATTACTACGGTAAAAAGTAACGCTCTATCGACAAAAAGTATTTATAGCTAGATTCACTAAGAAGATTTAATATTTAAATCCGATCTAATTGCCATAAAATTTAAATATTATAGTCGGCCAGTTTTGTTTTGCTTATATTGTCATAATTTATATTATATATGTCAACAAATAAACGCTTATATAGGAATATTAAGGAGAAGAACGTTGCGATAAAGCCTTGAAATATTTAGGGGATATGCCTGTATCCCCAAAAATAAATAGAGTTCTCCATTTTTGCCAATTCAGTAATAAAACAAAACGATTTTTTATGTTTTTATTTTTAGGTTTTAAAATTTGCTTGACTTACTGTTGCTTTTGTCAATTTAAGACGCCAGCTGTCTAGTAAATAAAGGGTGTTTTTTTATAGAGGTATAGAACTTTTAAATGGAATAAAACAAAGATGAATTTTTTAAATTGACATGAAATTTACTTTATTCGAAAGATAACCTTCTGGCATTATAATTTAAATATGACTTCTGGCATATGACCGCCACGGCTGGCTCAAACGTAGTCTAATCTGGAGGTCCAATTTTCGATGACTTTTTCCAACATTTGTGGCCGTTTATCGGCAATAACGCGGCGAATGTTGTCCTCCAAGTGATCAATCGTTTCGGGCTTATCCGCGTAGACTAGCGACTTCACATATCTCCACAGAAAATAGTCTAGCGGCGTTAAGTCGCACGATCTTGGAGGCCAATTCACGGGTCCGAAAAGTGAGACTATGCGGTTACCAAACGTTTCCTTCGATAAATCAATTGTGGCACGAGCTGTATTACATGTTGCGCCGTCTTGTTGAAACCACAGCCCCTGCACATCATGGTTGTTTAATTGATGAACGAATAAGTCAGTAATCATGGCTCTATAGCGGTCACCATTGACTGTAACGTTCTGACCAGCATCGTTTTTAAAGAAGTACGGACCAATGATTCCACCAGCCCATAAAGCACACCAAACAGTCAGTTTTTCTGGATGTAACGGTGTCTCAACATACACTTGAGGATTATCATCACTCCAAATATGGCAATTTTGTTTATTGACGTATCCATTCAAACAAAAGTGAGCTTCATCGCTAAAGAAAATTCGCTTATGAAAATCGGGATCAACGGAAATCTTGTTTTGGGCCCATTCACCGAATCTACGCCTTGCTAGGTGATCGTGTGGCTTCAATTCTTGCACGAGTTGGATTTTGTAAGCACGCAAACCAAGATCTTTCCGCAAAATCTTCCATAAAGTGAATGGACACATATCCAATTCCTGTGCACGATGGCGGATAGACTGATTTGGGTCTTTCTCTACGCTACGCTCTACAGCAGCAATGACTTCTTCTGTACGCACTGTACGACGTCTCTGTGGATGCGTATTATCATTTAGAGTAAACGTGGTGCGAAAACGTTCCATAGTTAATCGAATTAATTGCTCTGATGGACGATTATATTGATCGTAAAATGAACGTAGTGCGCGATGCGTATTTCGAACAGAACCATGATTTTCAAAATAAATTTGCACAATTTTACTGCCCTCGATTCAAGAGTTTTAAGCTCAGGTGCATCAAACCCTGAGTAGCTCCGAGCAAATCTGAATAAAGTGGTAAATATATTAATTGGAAAAGTATATAACCTACAATTTTTTTTTTTTTCAGAATTTGTGTTTTTAATACACATAGCGAAACATATTGAAGACAAAAAGGTAAAAATATTACATTATTACTTATTAGTTTTGAATTTTGTCGGGTGTCATGGCATTTTAGGCCATAAATATTTCGCAATTCGTTAAAAAAACTATGAAGGTAAGTTCGATATTTTGTGAAATAATCTTATTTTTGTGTCTCCATTTCATGTATAAAATGTTTTTTTACCCAAAAATAGCATCTAAAAATGATAACTGATAGCTGTTAGGGCTTTATACATCAAATTTTTTTTTGTGCTCGAGGGGTAAGGGGAAAGCAGATCTGACAAGCGCCGAGGCATAATGCACTACTTGAATAAAGTGAGAGTTTCTTGCACCTGTACAGCTCCGAGCTGTTCATGCTAATGAATCGAGGGCCGTATTTGAAAGCGTTGTTCAGGCGTCAGTCTATTCATGTTGAAATGCCAAACCAAACTAAACATAAATCACTTGACAGCTGACAAAATGGCCGCCAGTTAAAAAAGTGTTGCCAACTTAAAGTTCTATACCTCTATAAAAAAAAAACACCCTTTCGAATTAAATAAAACAGCTTCAGGGTTGTTACGTAAAATAAATCATAAAAATATTCGAAAAAGTTTTATTTTGTAGGGTGATAGTGGGGGGCCACTGCAAGTTATCGATAAGCATGGAAATTATGTTTTGCTTGGTAAGTTTTTGCTTCTTGTGTAGTTTTATATACCTTGATGTCAATAACTGCTCCAAGTTGTAACTATGAGTAATCTTGAAATAATTAAGTTGGTTTAAGTTATATTTTTACTTCCAAGTAAGTTTTAACTCGTGTTAACCTTGGCTTTATTGCGCCGCCAACCCTTCAGATTCTTTAAACAGATAACATTTTTAGGTATCGTATCATTTGGTTTTCATTGCGCACTCCCTGGCTATTTGGGAATGTACACTGACGTTTCACAATATATAGACTGGATTAAAGAAAAAAATGTATCAGATTTGGAATTCATTAGTTCGTTTGCGCATGAAAATGACTCCGACTCAGAGGAAGATTCAAATGGTAAAAAATACTATTAAAAAATCTTTTACCATATATAAGGTGACTCATATTTTTAACCTTGAAGTATTATTTTTTAAGGTCACAAGAAAAAGAAAAAGCATAATCATCACGAACACCCATATCGAGCGCCCTTGAGGATTATAGTCCTAAGAAATCAAAAGCTTGTTAGCATTGTAAAACCTATTTTACATTATCCAATTAAAAGAATAAACTAAATACGTAGTTTTTATTATCTTGTTCTACATATCCATAACTTGTCAATGGAGTAGAGCAGTACTGCTTATGAGTATATTATATATCTCAAAAACCGTCCTATTTAATTTAAATCTCTAATACGGTCCTGTGTACAATATGGAAAAATGAACGTTCTAATTTTACTATAGGCGAATTTGGGTAACAAGCGGTAATTTCACCAGAGATTTTCGATTTTTTTAATAACAGCTGATGGTGATGTGTTCACATTATTTAACCTATGATGTGTTCCTGTCAAACGCCAAGAAGCTGTTAAAATTTAAAGTAATAAAAACAAATAAATTGAAGATTCCCTGAAAAAAAATTAAAAATTCAGGAAATTTTACAATGGGTGATTTCACAAACCAGGATTTTTACTGGAACAACCAAGGAGAAGTCCCGTTGCAACAGCAAAGTTTTTATGAACAAGATTACCAACAGTTTTCAAATCAACAACTAGGTAAGGGATTATGTATTATTTGATTCGTTTATATTATAAATAATAAACGTTAGAAAGTCTCTCAGCTATTATCAACATGTTTTCTAGAGTTTAAATCAAATGAAGAATATGCTAGTCAAAGTTTTTCCCAGTACCCAGCAAACTTTTACAATCCAAATGATTACGAGGTACCAAAAGAGCCTGAAGATGATTTAGAGGAACCTCCCTTATTAGAAGAGCTTGAAATCTATCCTGATCGGATTTTAGAAAAAGTGTTAGCAGTCATGAATCCATTACGAGGCCACAGTTTAGCAGATGATGCTGATTATCTGACTAAAGATGCTGACTTAGGTGGCCCTTTATTTTTCTGCCTTGCGTTAGCCATGTTACTACTTTTAGCAGGAAAATCACAATCTTTTAGTTATATTTATGGGTTTTCAATGATTTCATGTGTACTAATGTATTTCTTACTTTCTTTGATGACTAGTGCTGGTATAACCTTTAGTACTGTGGGGTCAATTTTAGGCTACTGTATGATTCCTATTGTAGCTTTATCATTCTTAGGAGTATTTTTTACACTAAGTGGGCCAGTAGGTATAGTTTTAGCTGCTTTTACTGTTATTTGGGCAAGCTTCTCTGCTTCACGATTGTTTGTAGCTGTTTCAGGGGATAAACAGCAACAGCCTTTGATTATGTATCCATCAGCATTAGTTTATGGTGTTTTTGCCCTTTTAGTTCTCTTTTAAGATGAATATATTCATATTAATGAGAAGTGTAAGTTTAATATCAAAAATAATGGACAATTTATTTACAGTAAGACTAAACAGCTGGATGATTTAATAAAGCGAGATAATGGTTTCTATTTTCTCTTATTAACCACTAAGTAATTAAATTCCCATTTTGCTAATTTTTTATATATAATGTATTGACATGTTTTATTTATTAAAAGAAATTTTCTTATGTAGTATGTAAAATTCTTGTATTCGACTTATTTATAAAAAAAATAGTACATGTAATATATATATTTTGTAAATTGTATATTTTTACAAGTAGAGGTGGGTCAGACCTGAAAGACCCGTCCTTTTTTACCCAAATCAGTTTATTTCCAAAGGATCTGGTTCGATAGAATTTATAATACCGGACTCGAGACTTGAATTGGTCACATATTTTATCAAACTAGAAATGAGCCATGATCTGTTGAACCGGACGGTTTTCGTTTTTGCCTTTATTAGGTCTTTGTCACTTTCAAAGAACGTTCTTCATAGTACACTGGATCACTAATATTCTGGGTCCATTGAGGAACCAAAATTCATTAAGTCAATAACACTGCGCAACAAATTTTATTTCATTGGTTGTATCTCGTATGAAAGTACATTTCTTTATCAGTTTTGGGACGCTGAACACAAAAATGACAATGAAATTAAAAACTTAGTTGCAATTTTCTAGAACAAGTTTTTTTTTAATAACAATACAAATGTACCACCTACATTCTTGTGGTTACATTGCAATATATAGGAAAGCATGGCATCATATATCTCTAAAACTTGAACCTATATTAAAAAGAGAAGTTTAATTTCGGTTTTATCACACCAAAAATGGTCAGATTTAGTTGATTTTATTTCAGATACATTTTGGTTGTTGTCCAGTGTAATCTGAGGAACAGAAAAGGTAATGGCACTGCAAGACTGGAGTTTAGGATTATTTTAGTTTAGATTGTAGCTCTTTAGGATATATGGTGTTACCGTAACAAATGACACCTTACTTGTTAATGAAGGAGCCGCTACATTAAATTTAGATTAATTGTTACATTCGCCATTTTGGCTTTAACATTTGGAAAATTGCAGTTAAGCTCATATTGTTTAAATGAAGTATGTAATTGGACTGTTTTTGCCGATTTTTTGTTTATAAATGAGAATGACTTTTCAGTACCTTCAGTCTTAGAATAGTTTGTCTATGATTCCCACAAAAATTAAGAACATAAAAGTTGATAAATTATACTACGGCGAATGCGCAGGATTTCGTTATATATGAAGTTGCTCGCATGCATACTAATTAATCAGCTGATCAATAACTCATTGTTTCGAAAATCGAACTAACACATAAGAGAAGATGAAGTAGAAGAACTACCAGTAAAGAGTGAGACAGAAATATGGCGGAGATACGTTTTTTCTAGAACGATTTTTTTAATCCGCTACATGACATTTAAATTTTTTACGTCAAACAACCTCGGTAACGTTACAAAAATATAAACACAAAAAGAATATAGTCGATAATATCCAATGAAACGTAGTAGAACAAAAGTAAAATTTTCCTAATTGCGTAATAAAAAAACTACCACCGACGTGTTTACTAGAGCAAGTATCATTAATTTATTAATTATAATTACGGACTAATTTTATTCCAAGGTAAACAGTGAAAGAGGTATATTTGGAAAAGTCCTCTTGTAGTTAATTTTTGAAGGCATCCCTTGCCATGTGCATTTCAAAAAATGGATTTGTGGAATCTAATTAGAAGTATTGGCGACGGTTCTGGGGTTTTGGCTAAATACACTTGGTTAGGTAGCCTTCTTACACAGGCCCAAGAAGGATATAAGGTATTTGTGCTTTGTTCTAACAAAACTTTTTTTGAACCTTGAACTATGATTTTTGCGCCATAATTATGAATTTTAAAGTGGATAGTAATTGGATCCAAAACCTTAATTATTAAATAGGTTTTAAAATTTTCGTTAACACGAATACTGTGGGTATTTTATTTTTATTACTATCAATTTGAAACAATACTTGACCTCCTTTATGTTTCCCCTTACATAATTGTTTCAAAATAGTTAAGAAATTATAATTGTTAAAATTAAAAATTTAATACACTATCTCTCAAAACAAAGCATTTTAGGCTATTTATATCGAAAGTCTTATAACTTGTATTTAAATTTTTTATAGTGCCATTTTGTTGTGTTTTAGGTTTTGTACTTACTTCTGGTTGCTATTATTATCCTTATTGTTACTGTTACTATTATTTGTGTGAGAAGATGCCATCAAAAAGGTATAGTATTTCTTTTTGGCTATAGTACTCTAAAACTTGTGTCCTAGGAAGGTTTGATTTACTCTTAATCTTTCAATTTAACTCGAATTATTTTTAGTATTTTCCTCAAAAGAAACCTTAAACCAAGAGGGGGCCAGGTTCAGAAAAAGAGACAAGGCTCTGTTCTATGGAAGGAAAATGATGAGAAAAGTAAAAAATATTTCTGGCCAAGTGAGAAATTCAGGACAAGGCAAAAAAAGAAAAATGGTTATGAAATTTGCCAGACGATTATTGCAGATCAAAAAGGATGAGCAAGAACAACTAAAGGTAAATTTGTTTTGTTATTTTTAGGTAACTGTATAACAAATTAATTTACATATATGTATGTTTTAAGTAAAACTATAAGTAGGGTCCACGGAAGTGAATTCTATTTCAGCAGATCATTACCAAAATTTAGGCATTTTTTCAATGTAAATGTACCTATGAACTTACATAATACTTATAATGAAATATACAAAGAAATTACCTGGAAACCAAACTTTTGAGAACTTAACGTGGGATTACTATGCAAAAAAGTGACAATCCTCTTTTTCAGTAGTTTTTGTAATCATAAGTAATGAGTTAAGCCTAAAGTTTGAGGGAGTATCAGTATCTCCACCCTTATGAATTTTATTAACAATTGTTTCATGTTCAGTATACAAGGTGATACTTTTTTGACATACCTAGAAGTTTTAGCAAAACTAGAGCCGATAAGGAATATGTGATTACACATTTGTTAGCTTTATTTTAAAGACAATTTAAAAGCAGTCAACAGGTCATGGCTAGCTCATTTCCCTTTTGGCATATTCAGCACTAGAATTTAATTAATATTTTATAGATAAATTTGAGATTTAGGTCAAGGTCAGTTAGAAAAAATATAGATTATGCCATATCAATGGAAAGGTTTAATTCTGAATCGAACTATTAAAAGATAGATAAGGTGTCCCATTTTAAAAAACCTAACTTTGTGTTACAACTCAAAATGTATAATATTTTTTAATGCGAATGGATTCTATACATAAATTTTCATTGACGAATTTGTTGTTGTCATATAGTTTCCACACAAAAATTGATAAATCTCCTATTGTGACATATACGCAAGAAATCTTGTATTAATAACATAGTATGTAATAAAAACCGCGAGGGGTACTCTGCTAGTCTGATAACTTCTTCAGATCACTATGGAAATTAATCATATATGGTAACTCTCTGTCACCAGTTCAAACCAAAAAGATCTCTTATACAAAAAGTTAAAATAGTATTGTTTAATATGTTAAGCGGCCTTGAATGTGATTTACTAAAGATTGAAACCTCATATTTTAATCACATCAATTTTACCACATTTCCAGATAAACCCACAAAATTTGTAAATGAAATAACTCCTAAAATAGATTTGTTTATGGATGAACTTAAAATAATTAAAGATAGACTACACATCCTCTCAAAAATCATTTAAAATGACATATAATCTCTTAAAGAATAAAATATTGAAAACTCGAAAATTTATCGAACTGAAATTCACAAATAAATGCAGAGAGCCGGTGTCTTCCTAGATGTAACAATAAAATCGCAGCTGTATGGATAATTATAAAGCCAAACTCTAAGCCAAGTAAAACACAATCGAATTTTGGTAATCTTTCAGCTGAAGATTTTAACAGCTACATTGATAACATTGCCCACAGCATAATACAGAGCTATCTGATATATCACCTCCAGAACATGTGCAAAAGGTCGAAGTCGTCAACGGAATTGGTCTAAATTTTTTGAATGAATTTGTCACTCCCAAAGGGATTGTTCACATTGCCCACAATTTAAAAGACTCTTCGTCCCGGAATATTTTAGTCTTCATAATACCCTAATAAATTTGATCTAAGGCCTATTCTTGAACTTCTTGTGTACATCACTAATCCCTGTTTTGAAACCGAATGCTTTCCAGGTTCAATAAAATGTTGAAGAATTTTACAATCATTAAAAAAGGCGGTCCAATAAGGTAACAAATTATCGACTCATATCACTATTTCAATTTCAATTTATTCATCAGTATGATGTTTTACAACACACATTCGTCAGTATATAAAATAAAAAACACTACAAATACATTTAAAATCACCAAATTATCCTTGTGTCTCGTGTCCCAGCTGTGGACCCCACTGTGCGTTTTGAAACTTTCTTTGTAATTTTTAACATACAGTAAGTTATCCAAAATGTATTGCGAAGGCAATGTTAATATTTTTAGTTCGGAGAATGCTGCTCTACAGTCCTCCCTAAAGTTCATACCCCGTACGACTCTTACAACCCTTCGCTGAATCCCAAACACGCGAGACGCCCGCGATGCATGGCCCCAGACAAGCAGTGCATATGACATTACCAAATGGAACAGGGCAAAGTACGAAGCCCTCAGAACCGACACGCCAACACACAGCGCTAAAAGTCTCAAAGCAAACAGGCTGCTAAGGAGCCTCCCTGAAACCTGCTCTATATGAGCTTCCCAAGTAAGGCTAGGATCAATCTGGACTCCCAAGAATCTAGCACTTAGCACTAGTTCCTATTGTCTCGAGAATTATGAAGATATTAACTATCACCTTAGTTGATTTGGTTATTTTATGTGATTTAAGCAAAGCTTTCGATTGAGTCATTCATGATTACCTTCTTCAGAAGCTGAAAGTGTATCATGTGACAGGAAAAGCTTTGTTTAATTAAATCCTACCCCTCTGAGAAGCGCCAATTCGTCGGATTTAACCATCAATAGTCCTTTCTGAAGCAGATTCAGTAAGGCATTCCTCAGGAATCATATCCTTTTTATAATATCTGCCAACGATCTTTTTGTTAATCTCCCGAAGGGTAACGCTTGCCTTTTCGCCGACTATACGTCTTTGTTAATCATAACGGATGATATGGCTACTGTTGATACTGGAAAATGAGTTTTGAGTTTATCTGGTTCAAAAAACTAAAACTTAAGTCTGAGGCCGACACTATAGGACCCGTAAATCTTTTGGGCTTTCATATAGACTTTAAACTTGGTCAGCCCACCTTGAGAGAGACAATTTAAAAAAATAGTTATATCTACAAGGTAGAGTTCTAGTTTGGGGCCATTGTGGAAACCAACTCCCAATTTTCAGGATACACAAAGTAGCCGTCCGAACAATCTCAAAGGTGCACTGCAGAACTCATTGCAGACCTCTGTCTATAACCAATGGAATCCTAACTTTGAACACCCTGTTTATTTTCAAACGCCAAATTTATGTAAAAAATAAATACACATTAGTTCACTACTGAACTATGCAGTGTTGTAGAACGACCAGGACGGAATCGGTGGTGTGATTCCACAAATAAATTATGTTGCTCAAAAAGCCAGTAATCAACTTTTCATGGCTGATTCAATTATTTTGGAGACCATGGAAATTAGTGAGATGGGTCGATAATTTATTACTTCATGGGACGCTCATTTTTATAAATTGGGGTAATCCTTCAACATTTTGTTGCACTTGGAAATCATCTGCTTTCAAAACAGATTAGTGATATACACAAGGGATTCAAGAATAGGCCTTAGATCAAATTTTATTAAAGTATCATTAAGACTAAACATATCCTGGGATTAAGAGTCTTTTAAATTGTTGACCATTTCTTTGGGAGTGAGAATTCAAAAAATCTTAACCAATTGCATTGATGACTTCAGCCTTTTGAACATATTCTAGAGGTTACACACATCAGATGGAGAACAGACAGCTCTATATTATGTTGTAGGCAATATTAGCGAAGTAGCTGTTAAAATTTTCAGGTGAAAGATCCCCGAAATCCGATTGTGTTTTACTTGGCTTAGAGTTTTGTTTTATAATTTGTCATACAGCTCTGCTTTTATTGTTACATCTAGAAAGATAACACTAGTAACATGGTTTTCTACTAATAGAAAATTATGTAAATTGATTTTACAGAGTCAGTGTAGGTCTTGGTGATTTTTGTTTTCAGAATTTTAAGCATTATATGTTCAGTTTACATCTTTATTCGATTTTCACTTTAATTTTTCAAAACCGTGATTTCCAAATACCTAAAATGCTGAATATATTTATTGGATAATGAAATTTTTACAATTTTACAAACTTCTTATTATATAAGAAACTAACTGTACGTAATAAAATATGTTGAAAGTTAAAAGTAAAAAAAACAGCTTTTGTGTATCAATTTAATTCATGTTATCTTACAATAATTTGCCAGCCTGTTAAATTATTTAGATATCAAGGCATGCAATAGATTTATAAACCTTAGTTTCTGCCATTGTAATAAATAAATTATTTTGTTTGTTTTCTTTTTCTCAAGGTTCATTATTTTTCAAGTTCATTAAACTGGGTGTTTTATTTTATCGAATATCCTAGAAGGGATGACAGTTTCCATATTAAGTTGGTAATATCAAAAATGGAATAAACGTTTGTGTTTGTGAAATATGAATAGATTTTCAGTCTTGGAGGTAAAATATTAAATTGTCGGTTTTCTTTTTTAACTGCTCAGTGATTATTGTTCCGTAAATAATGTTATCAAAGTGCATTTTAAGAAAAAAAATTTATTATCATAAATTACTTTTAAATATTTCTATTGTCAATAGCATACATGTACAAGACGCATTATTTAATCATTTTTTTTAAAAGATAAGTATAAGTCAATAAGAAAAAATATAAATTTTCCATGAAACTTAAAAATAAATAAATAAAACAAAACATTTTTTATGCTTGCCTTTCTTTTACATAACGATAAATAGAAAAATATGTGTTTATCATTCAAATTAATTATATTGTACAGTGCGGTGTTGCCGTGTTTTCATATTAGTCTTTATTTCAATTGTAAGAAAAGTTCAATATTGTGGCCTGAAATGTTATAAGAATAAAGTTTCATAGCGACATGTGACGGTATCATAGAAACCACGATATAATATTTATTAGTTTTTGTTAAAGGTATATTCAACTACATTTTATACAACTTATAATTAGTTAGCAATAATTTCTCATAATTTGTTATTGCACTCATTATTTTGAAAGTTACATCTCGATTTTTATTTAAAATCTTTCTATTGTCGTTTTGTTGGTCGCGATAGAAACTCGGCTGAAAATTCAGTATGGTTAAAGTATTTATTTAAAGATCTTTAAAACTCAGCGCTTAATTCACCGCATACGTCGTTTATTTTGCTGCAGATTGCCTGCTTGATTTCGCTGTTGGATTCCAAGCACTGACCTTCATATGAATTCTGTCTCTGTAGGCTGTTGAAGCCAAAAATGACGGAACCACGCAATTGCGTTTGTCATCGGGCGCCAGTCATATTTTTGAAAACCCCGCACTTGTTGGCATGCGCAAAACTGATTTCCTGTGATCAATCGCTTATTTCACTCAAGCGAACAGAACCGGTGCGACGTCATCTTTATGTATTTTGGCTATTGCCTTGAGATTTAAACAGACTTACACTGTTATAAGTGACTCATTTATTTGTGTGTTCAAATAAACTGCTCCACAAATTGCAAATAGATTTTCGAAATTTGATCCTATCAATGATCAGCTGAACGTTTTGTAGTGCGGATGCTCCAAAGGGCAGAATTACGTTTACATTTAAATATCGTAAATTTACCGTTTTAGATATTAAATTTTGCAAGTCTGTTAAATATTTTGTCTATGGGTCCAACACGTATGCATAACTAGACCGGGCGTCTAGATGATTTCGATGCGTGAAGTTTGGAAAATAAATTGTAGTAAATTTTCCATCAATCTGAATTTATATCAACCAATTATCAATTTTATAAATTTATAATAAACACCTAAAAATTGTCTTGAAAGAAATTATAAATGAACTTAAGCAAGGCATAATTTTTTGTTTGGGCCCTCATAATTAATCGATGATAGTCGTGCTAAATTTATACACACATGATAGTTATCGCTTAAAAACACGTGATTAATCGCGGAATTTATGCGGCAGATGCCTGATTGACTTCATTTTCATCAGTACAGCCAGCGGGATTGCCATCACAGCTCCCAGTATACATTCAACAGCGAAATAAGTGTCATATGTATACTTCTTGAAATGCCCGTAGCCACATCCTCCTACTTTATAATAATAATAATAATATTAATATCCTTTATATTGCTTCTCACTACCAAACAGACCGAGAGAAGTTACAAGTCTGGACGGAAGCCACTTCATGAACGGCATCCAAATGTGGTCAGTTAGGGCAACTCAACGTCGAACTACTGGTTGATTTCAGGACAGATGTCTCCGGAGACGGAGGGCTTTTGTTAGCTATCCAAGACCAGGTTATTTCGACGTAAACTATCGGAAGTTCATCATCAGAGATCTCTCAATAGAAAATGACCAATGTAGATACGGCTGTCAAACATCAGAGACAATCTAGCACATTCCTGGAGAATACCAAGCGTTCGACGCAACGGAGTACAAGGAGAGACATGACTCAGCAGCTAAGATACTCCATCAAGAGTTAGCAGATAGGTTAAATCTATTGCAGGTAATAAAAGTGCCTTATTACAAATACAATCCGGAGCCTATTCTTGAGAACAACAAGTTCAAGTTATATTGGGACCGAACGGTTCTAAAAGATCAGATAGTTGCTCATAATAGGCCAGACATTATACTAGCAGATAAGATTTCTAGACGAACTCCACTGATCGACAATGCTGTACCTAACAACAACAAACCTAAGGCCAAAATGCAATGAGAAGATCGCCAAATACAGAGATCTGGAAGTACAAATTCTAAGACAATGGACAATGAACAGTGTCCAAACGATTTCCATAATTTTATCAACAATTGGAGTGATACCAAAAAACCTCCTGCAGAACAAGGGACTGGGCCTTAGTGAGCATCTGTATAAACCTATTCAGAAAGCAGTTCTCCTTGCAACCGCGCGAACCGTCCGAAAGTTCGTAGGAAATACAGCAGACCACGTCACCTAGGACCCGATAACATGGAAAGGGTTCCCACAGAGCTTCATATTTTTGGTATCTTTGTATACTTGGCATGAGTCAATATTCCCACTATATAGTAGAAATTATAATACGTTGTATTATTTAACTATTGAAATTAAGTATTTAATATCCTTTATTGCCAACAAAATCACAAAGAGTGACAAAGCAACATCAAGATACAAATTGATGCTAACAAATTATTTACAAATACGACTCAAAATTTCCTAAATAAACTTCATTTACAGAAAAATTTAAATATTTTTTTTAAACAATGTATGACCCAACAATTGTACAGATTAAATTACAGATATATATGACAGATTCATAAAAGTAGAAGTTAAATGATACAAACATCGACATTTCTAAAAGAGATTCTGTCAAAACCAAAATTAAAAGAGTAGAAACATTTTTCCTTAGCATAAGATAATTCTGATTTTTTAAAATGTTGGATATTTAGAATAGATTTAATATCATTGGGTAGTGATCGATACTTATTTCTGGATTTCCTGCAATAGAGATCTAAATATCTTTTTCCTCATCTGGAGTAATATTTTTTTGATGGTTTACAGTATTCCTTTTGAAACAAAAGAAATCAGTTTTTCCCAATCTATCACACAATATGCTAACGACAAACATTATTAAGTTTTAAGGTTATTAAGTTGATAAGCCTCTTTGATTGTTTTTGTTTTAATCCACTCCCATTATAACATTTGAAACTATATCCTTAAAAAAATAAAGTGTCTTGTAATAATTGTCTGAATAATGAAAAAATTCATGACACAATATCCTAATTGTACCTTCTGTTTCTAGACTCAAACAGCCAACTGACTAAAACTTCAAAAGCACAACGAGAATTGAACTACAAATTTTATAACTCACATAACCAGGAGATAGCAAGTTCCACGTGATCAAGATCGCAGACAGGCAAATATGGTGGTTTCAGTCTTGTGGTGGAGCCTGTTCTTTACAGACTATGTGCTTTTCAGGTTTTGGTCAGCTGGTACCCTACTAAATTTTTAAAAATCCCTGTTTAAAGTTAAAAAACAGATGATTCGATTAGTACAGTGTTCTCCCTTTAATGAACAGTATCATTCTCTTTGAGTGTCAAATTAGTCTTTCCGTTATTTAAACAGTTATTATAAAACATTGCCTCGGTCATGTGGTGGAGTCTACTCTTTCCGTACTATGCTTTTCAGGTTTCAGTCGGCTGGTTGCGCATCAAATTTTGAGAATGTTGTTTAAAGTTAGAAAACATGCGATCCAATTAGTATAGTGTTCTTCTCTTATCGAACAGTAACATACTCTTCGATTATCAGATGAGTTTTTCATTATTGAGACAGTTATTATAAAACATAGCCTTGTTCATGTGGTAGAGTCTACTCTTTCCAGACTATGTGGCTACCAAATATTGGAAATTCCTTGTTTAAGTTTAGAAAACAGGAGATCCGATTAATACGGTATTTCCTCTAGGGTGCGACACTTAGAAAAATGATTATTTCTAATTAAATGTATATGAATAGTGAATAATTGAAAATACTTTATGAAAAAAGGTCTAACTTCTATTTTTTTAAGGTTTTGGAACCACCAGTTGAGTATCTACAAGAAGACATAGTAGGGGATGATCGTATGCCTCCTGATGTTCTGTATATGCTACAGAGTATAAGGGTCTTTGGTCATTTCGAAAAACCGGTATTTTTAAAATTGTGCAAGCATACAGAAATAATTAATCTTAGTGCAGGAAACCACCTCTTTAAAATCGGTAAGTATATTGTAGCTGTTTCTAACAGTAAAAGCAATAAAATCTATAAGTTTAGTTAAGGTATCTTAGAAACTGGAGGTGACCTAAACCCTTAAACCCTTTATTGTCAACTTAGATCAATAGTGACGTTATACCGAATATGACACTTGAGCTGTTAAAGGAGTATGTCATTCGTGTCAAATATGTTATTTTTTTTTTGTTTTTTTTTTAAGGTGACCCTGATGAAAACTTTTACATATTGCAGAGCGGTAAACTAAATGTTTTTATCACCAATAATGAAGGTACTACATCATTGAAAATTGTAAAACCAGGAGAAAGTGTCACTTCTCTGTTAAGTTTTACAGACGTTTTAACAGTAAGTTGATTTACTTTTCATATTTTAGTAGTCCATTTTTTCCTTGTATATTAGTTATTTTGTTTTTGTTTACTAGACCATGGATCTTACTAAAGCATTTGTTTTTAAGGGTCATCCCAATCCATATAAAACAATATCGGCCAAAGCGATAGAGGATTCAACAGTTGTAAAATTGCCAATGGCGGCCTTTCAAGATATCTTCCAGGAAAATCCTGATATTTTCATCAGGGTGATGCAGGTTATTATGGTCCGTTTGCAAAGGGTTACTTTTACCGCTCTGCATCAATACTTGGGCTTGAGTGCGGAGTTGGTTAGACAGGTAAGCTTTCTTTTTTTGATTTTATATTGGCGAATTTTTGTAAAATATTTTTTTGAAGATAAATTTTTAATATACTCACCAGCAAGAAGTATTGCCTTGTTTGGGAAAAATTTTATTAAGCTTTTAAAAAAATCATAATAGAGTAGATAATCTGCACACACTGAACCAAAATACTCCAAGAAAAAAAATAAAAAACTACTCGTACGGGATAGGAACTAAAACTTTATTTGCACTCAAAAGTAATATAACCCTTATTAAAAAAAAAAACATAATTAAAATTAAGTCTAAATCCTAACTGACGTAAATAAAAAATTCATAGATTTCGATATTTCAGTGTGTATCCAATTAGAAAGGATTCATAAAATTTCTGATTTGCTATTCATATATGAAATTGATTTGTCACCACAAAGATGTTAAAAAGTTACATTGATATTGGCATGAATGAATCAATGAAATAAAAAGGTGGTAATACTTACTTACTTACCCCCTACCATAGTTGCAGGTTATCCGAGGCTGAGCCTCGTTAATTGAATTTGCCTAACTTCCTCCGGTAACAAAATTGTATCTCCGAAATGTCTCTGTCAACAGTTTCATCCTCTTCCAGACGCCATCTGCACGTCGGGTCATCTACGACACCAATCTTGTGATGATTGTCCCTTAGGTGACAATGTCCTGTCAACGATCCCACCACAATTCGCAGTTCTTTCTTTCCTAAAGAAAAAAGTTCCCTAGTAAGCCGTCGCTAAGTCCACTTATATGTTCTTTGGCACGTCTCATTCCAGGCTCCTCTCCACGATTCAATAAATTTACTTTCCAGTAATAGCTTCAATATCTTTTCAAGTTGAAGACGTTGTTCGCGATTTGTTGTACTAAGCCACTATACGATACCGGCGTACGTGATCATGGGGTGGATCACCATAGTGTATATTCAAAATAACACTCTCATGTCAGCCCCAATGTGCACCCAAAGGCTCGTTTACAAGCCAAGGAAGTACATATTTCCTTCGTGATTTGAGCCACAATATCACCATTCCAGCTCAGTCATGAGTCCAGAATTACTCCCAGGTATTGAACTGTTCCCTAGCATTGAAGAATTCTTCTCATCAGTATAATTGTGGCGAGTCTCCTCGTTTTTCTCCTTTTTGTAAAGAGTACCCCTCGTCCTTGTACCGTTTATTCCGAGCCCTTCTCTATGGTACGATCGCTCCGCGATCCGAAGGGCCCGCATCGTTGGTTCCTCCAGGGGTCCCAGATATCGCGATTAGGGCACAAAATGACAAGGTCATCGGCATAGACCTATTAATATATTGATATTGGCATATTTCAATTTTTAATTGGAGGGAATTTTTGTTTTTCATATTTTCTTATGATCCTATTTACGAGAGGTATTCAAAATTAAAGACATAGGGCACCCCATTTAAATATATGACTGCAAACATTTAATTTATTCACATTTCTTTCTTAAAAATCAATTTTAGATAGGAATATGACTACAGAATTTCATACCATTTGCATCGATAATTCAAATTTTACATTCTGACATTTCCTGTATTTTTTAAAATAAGAGTAATTTCAGTTAAGTTTTTGTCCCTTTCAAGTTTATTTTCATGTACATTTTGATTTCATTACATGACTTGCTTTGATTGTTTATTAAAAGCTTAATACAATTTTTTCCTAATATTTTATCCTTCCAAAATGATATCACTTAATAAATAATTTTTTTACATGCTTCATTTTAGGTATTAATAAAGGTAAGATATTTTTTCAGATCCGTAAACAGTGTCATCGTTTTCACCCTTGCAATCTTGTATTTCAGTAATTAAAAATGCAATATTTATCAAACATGACGGACGTTACGTTATTTACATAAATTGAATTCATTCCTTAATGATTGGTTCATACTTTCAAAAATTATCAACTAACCCTAAGAATTTATATTAACAATCTTCAGGTGTAAGTGAAATGATACACTTTACTTTCATCTGTTAGTCTCAACTAAAAATTAAAAATGAATCATTAACAACTAAGAAGTTAGTTTAATTCCTAATGTCACCTTTCGGATGTTTTCTGCTAGAAGAAAATTGACATCTAAGTACATCTAATAGTAGAAACACTTGGGCATAAAATTAGTTGAATATTCTCAATTGAAATGCGAAAAATTTACGGTTTATTTTTGGGTTAGAATACCAGTGGATGATTCTGATTGCTCATCCGTAATTCTTAAATTTTGAAGTATGAACAATTCATTTTTATTCTACAGTGTACGTGTTAGTTTAGTGACAATTCTTAATTTATTTGTTAATATTTGGAAGTATGAACCGACCATAAGCTTCTAGAGCTAATAGGGAAAAATAGGGATTTTTTGTACTCTAAAAAGGTAAATTGTCATTTCATAAAATTGCCGATATTTCCCCATTCAATTGGGATATGAACTTGATTATTTTAGTTTTAAATTAAAAAAAAAACACCTTTTTACTCTCTTGATATAGTAGAATAGTGGAGGATCGTGTGGTTAATAAATCAAAAATATTTCTCATATTCAGTTCTAAGGAAAATAAAGAGATATCCTCCATAAAAACTTTTGTTTGATCTAAATTGAATTAGTACTTTTAATTTTTTAGAAAATACTGGTAAAGGAGGTATCAACTCTTTTAGGCCAAAAAATGTTTATTTAGAGATTGGTGTGACTAAAATGTGGTTGTGGGACTTGCATTGTCTTTGTTTTTATTTATTTTTACGACGTTTCGATTAAGTTGTATCTCTAATCGTTATCAAGTATAAATTGAATGTTTTGTCTTAAGACTACGAGCTTATATAGGGACTGTGAAGTTTCGCTTCACTATACACACCTCAATGATTTGATGTTACAAAGTAGTGGTTGTCAAAGATTAGGTATCTCAACGCTCGGTTTACTGAAAATTCCATTATTGTTTTTAATGTTAGCTGCTTCTATAAATTTTCTTTTTTTCATGTTGGGTTCCATATATATTGCCGCAGCCTTAGACCATTGTATATGGTGTTTATTCCAGGCATGTTCTGCAATACCTGATCTCGACGTTTCCCCCTTTTGTGTATGAGTTTTATGTTCCTTAATTTTAACTTCTAATGGTCGTTTGGTTTCTCCAATATACATTTCACCACACTCACATTGAACTTTGTAAACACATTCTTTCTTATCGGTAGTTTTTGGTTTTGTTTTTGTTACATGAGATCTAAAGTGTATTTCCTGATTTAAAGGCTGTTTTTATATTATAACTACTGGCAATTGGTCTAATTTTTTCCGAAGTTCCCTTAATGTACGGAATTGTGAGGAAGGAATGTGTTATTAGATTCGGTGAATGGGCCCAAAACAAGATTGCCGTTGATCCCAATTTTCATAAGCGAATTTTGTTTAGCGATGAAGCTCACTTTTGTTTGAATGGATACGTTAATGAACAAAACGGCAGTATTTGGAGTGATGATAATCCTCAAGTGTATGTTGAGACACCGTTACATCTAGAAAAACTGACTGTTTGGTGTGCTTTATGGGCTGGTGGAATTACTGGTCCGTACTTCTTTAAAAACGATGCTGGCCAGAACGTTACAGTCAATGGTGACCGCTATAGAGCCATGATTACTGACTTTTTCGTTCATCAATTGAACAACCATGATGTGCAGGAGCTGTGGTTTCAACAAGACGGCGCAACATGATAAATTACAGTCTGTGTCTCAACATACACTTGAGGATTATCATCACTCCAAATACGGCAGTTTTGTTTATTAACGTATCCATTAAAACAAAAGTGAGCTTCATCGCTAAACAAAATTCGCTTATGAAAATCGGGATCAACGGCAATATTGTTTTGGGCCCATTCACCGAATCTACGCCTTGCTAGGTGATCGTGTGGCTTCATTTCTTACACGAGTTGGATTTTGTAAGCACGCAAACCAAGATCTTTCCGCAAAATCTTCCATAAAGTAAATGGACACATATCCAATTCCTGTGCACGATGTCGGATAGACTGATTCGGGTCTTCCTCTACGCTACGCTCTACAGCAGCAATGACTTCTTCTGTACGCACTGTACGACGTCTCTGTGGATGCGTATTATCATTTAGAGTAAACGTGGTGCGAAAACGTCCCATAGTTAATCGAATTAATTGCTCTGATGGACGATTATGTTGACCGTAAAATGGACGTAGTGCACGATACGTATTTCGAACAGAACCATGATTTTCAAAATAAATTTGCACAATTTGGAAGCGTTGTTCAGGCGTCAGTCTATTTATGTTGAAATTCCAAACCAAACTAAACATAAATCACTTGACAGCTGACAAAATGGCCGCCAGTTAAAAAAGTGTTGCCAACTTAAAGTTCTATACCTCTATAAAAAAACACCCTTTATAAAGGTTGGGAACTCTACATAAAGGTTTTTAATGTTATTTTGTATGACATATGGATGTTTTGGTTAAAGAAATAATATATATTATTATTTGTAGTTTTTTGCATATTTATTTCTAATATACACTGTTATAATTCCAGGTATGCTTAGTATGCGCGCCAATATTTATGTCCGCCACTATATCTTTATATAGAGAATTTTTTCAACAAAATATTGTTTCTTTACTCTCGCTAAAACTAATTTGGTACATGTAACTACATAATTATCAATTGAACACAGAAAGTCATCTTTCACTGACCAGTGTTTTTTTTAATCTTACGTGATGGAATTTTTTTAACATTTTTTATAATAATTAGCTCCTAAACAAAGTCAGTTTTCGTTCTGAAAAGGAAAACAACATTGCAGGCCTATTTGTTATTAGCGTTATCGCCTCATGTGTCGTACATTTTGAGCAAAAACATTAATATCAGGAATATTGTGTTTATTACAGAGTTCCAAACAAAAAGGACAACCATTTTCTTCGCCTCTCAAAAGGAAACGTGATGATCCTAATAGAGAATCTAATGTATCTTCTGCACCGAAAGAATCTGCCTTATCATATAATCCTAGAGAATCACAGTTAGGTAAGAATTGTTTAAAAAAATATCTTATATATGAACTACTGGGTAAAATTAACGCAACAGTATAAAATTTTGCAAAAATTGAATTTATCCTTCTTGTGAAGGTTACCGATTATTTGAATAGGCTATGGGTGTTTTATTTTATTTCTTATAACAAGAAGTAAGACAGTTCGTTTTGATGTCGGTTTTAATGATTGAAAGAGAGTTCGAGTTGTCAATCATTTTCGCAAGAAATAGTGGCTTTTATTCGATTTGTATGTATAGACCCTCGGGGTGTAGTGTGGCTTTTTTTCTGGATAGGCTTGAAAAGCTTTTATACCAGCTTCTGTTGAGTTCTAAAGTGATATTGATTGGAGACTTGAATATTGTGACAAGAAATCATTGCTCACCCAGTCGCTAGGTAATTTATTTGAGTCTTAAAAATGTCGGAACCAATGAGAATTTCTCGGCATTCTGCTACTGTGTCTGCACACACTTTAGTTACGATATTTCCTGTGATATCCTTTCTTCTGGGCTTTCTGATCATGAGGCTGTTTTGACTAGTTTTCATATTCAGAATTATCAGAATCATAAAACTATAAACATGGGTAGAATATACAGTGCAGCTTATTTTTCGACTCTTTCGTGACCAATGTCCTCTGAAGTCCTGAGAAAATGTTATTTATTCTAGTGACCCATTAACAACATTTCATATTGCAATACGTCACATATTTAATAAGCGTTTCCCTTTAAGAAAAATAAAAAATAGGAAGCGCAAGCCGTAAATAACAAAGGGTATTAAAATTTCAGCAGAAAACTTGAGATCTCTCCCTACTATTAGGAAATGTTTTTGAAATAATATTTTTTTTTTTAAATTATTTGATTTTGTACCGGCGCATATATCGCCAAGTAATTAAACGATCCAATGGAGCAATATTACAGCAAAAGGATGATGAAAGTCAGAATAAGCAAGTATAAAAAAAAAACATGTAACAACATTTATTTCCAACCATAGAAAAAAATAAACTATAAGAAACTTGAAGACCCATCTACACAGATGCTATATCGCTCAAGATTGGAACAAAAAATAACTACTAAACCTTGTTCCGAGGACCAAACAATAGAAGAAATGTGGACTACAATAACGATAAATATACTAGACGCTGCAAAAGAAGCGTTGGGAACAAGAATGAGTAGAGGGAGGAAGAAACTATGTAAAACACCTTGGTTCACAGAAGAAATAAAAGAACTAGCAAAGATAAAGAAAGACGCTTTCTTGAAGTACAAAAGTAATCCTTCGGCTGAAGAATATCAAAAATACAAGCAAACGAGAAACAACATAAACGAGAGGATTAGAAGATACACAAAGGACATGGAGCATGACTTATACGGTGCGCAGAAGAGAATATAGAGAATGATTCAGAAACAGAAAAAAAATGTTAATGAATTCATCAGTACAGCTCACATCAAAAAGGAAGAATGGACATCATACTTTGAAAGACAATTTGGTAATACAAATACGATTCACACTAGCATAACAGCAAAATCCATAAATCTGAGCACTACAAAAATGCAGGTAACATCGGAAGAAACAGAATATAAAATACGTAATTTAAAGAATAGAAAATCTCCTGGACCAGATCTAATTACCAACGAATTATTGAAATACGGAGGCCAAATGCTTACCGAGGAGTTACAAAAAGCTTTTTAATAAAATTATTAAAGAAGAGCAAGTACCGCAAAAATGGAAAACCAGCTATACAATTCCCGTACACAAAAAAGGTGACCACAAAAACCCGGACAACTACAGAGGAATTACACTTCTTAACTCTGTCACCAAACTATTTACAGCAATTATTCGTGACAAACTTGAAGAGAAAATAGAGATCTCGGAGGAACAACAGGAATTTCGAAAAAACAGGGGAACCACAGGTGCCTTATTTATAGTGAGACAAATAATCGAAAAATCAATAGAATTTAACCACCCTGCATACTTATGTTTTGTTGACCTAACAAAAGCATTCGACCGCATCAAGAAGCAGCACATAACGGACATCCTAAAACAGAAAAATGTTTCAGCGGAGATCATATACATAATTGATGACTTGTACACAAATTCCAGCACAAAAATAATAACATCCGAAGGTCTAACCGAAGACATCAAGATAAACGAAGGGATAAGGCAGGGAGACTCGCTAAGCCCCTTCTTATTCAATTTGATAATGGACCACATAATAGAGGACATCAGACCGAAACGCGGATACCAGATGGGCGGACACAATATCAATATAATATGCTACGCGGATGATGCGGTCCTATTCGCAGATAACGAAGACGACCTCCAGAGATTGACGCACCTATTTAACGTATCAACTAAGAAGTACAATATGCAGATATCAACGAATAAAACAAAGTGTATGGTAATTTTCAAGGAACCAAGAAGATGTAAGCTACAGATAGAAAATGCCATAATTGAACAAGTCATGAACTTTAAATACCTAGGCATTGACACAACAAGCTGTCGTAACCTTACTGGAGAAGTACTGTCACAAAATACAAGTGCCCTACAAGTGGCAGGATGCTTAAGAGATGTTATATTTCGAAACAGATACATGAGAATAGAGGGAAAAACAAAAATATATAAGACCATGATACGACCAATTCTAACTTATGCCACGGAAACAAGAGCAGACACTAAAAAGACAAAGCAGAAAATGAGAACCACCGAAATGAAAGTACTGAGATCAATGCTGAACGTGTCAATCAGAGATAGGCTGACAAATACCTTAATCAGAGAAAAATGTAATGTGCAGGACGTGGTCAAATGGACAAAAGAAAGAAAAAGAGGTTGGAAAGAACACGTTGAGAGAATGAGTGAAGAGAGACTAGCCAAAGTTTGTATGTATGGACGACCAAGAGGAAGAAGATTACCAGGACGACCACCAAAGAGATGGGCCCAGAGCTGGTTCTCTTCATCAGCAGAATAAGGCGGGTGTAGATGGAATGACAAACAGGGATATCCCTAGTCAACGTAGAAGAAGAAGAAGATAACATTTATTTAATCAATGTTCATGAGAAATCATTAAAATTAATTAATTATAACAATAATTTTGATTTAATGTATTGTTGCGTTAATTGTGTCCAAGAAATATGGTATTTTTTAATTTAATAATTGATTTTGCTTCAATAGTCTCAGTTGATCCAAACAACAGTTCAAATTCTCACGGGCATCGTAGGACAAGATCAAGTTTCGATGCAAAAACTTTGTCACCTATCGATTATAATAATAAACCCGACATGGTAGCGGATGTTGAAGGAAACAGAAACGAGGTAAGACTTATCAAATTAGTCCAGTTTACTTTTTGAAATTATCCATATCATGATCAAGAATGTTTTTTTGAAGGAAGTACCTGAAGTATTCTGCTCCGATTTTGATGAAACTTTCATATTTTAATTTATTCAGTCAGTTACATTTAAAATTCTAATTAAATACATTACACTTGAAGCCTAGACTAGGTTTGTTTTAAAATTGGTAATGAACAAATTGATCAAAATTATAATATGCATTTTTGATTAAAATTTGATTTATCCTATATTTAAAAAGATTGACTGGAAGGTTTCTCAATGACAGAGGTAAAACATTAAAGAATTCTATTGCTGGACAACCAGGCCCACTTCAACACATTTCCAAATGAAAATATGCATACATCAAGTTATCCTTGTGTTTTGTACCCCGGCTATGGACCTCGCCATGCATTCTGAAACTGTATTTGTATTTTTGACATACAGTATTTACTGCGAAGGCAATGTTATAATTTTCATTTCTAAGAATGCTGCTCTACAGTCCTCTTTGCAGCTCATACCTCGCATCATCCTTACGGCTTTTCTCTGAAGCACAAACGCGCGTGGCCTCAGAATCGCAGAATCAGAATGACATCACCGAATGTCACAGCTCTCAGAATCGACATGCCAACACACGGCGCCTGGCGTCTCAGGCAAACAGACTGCTACGGGACCTCCCCGAAACCTGCTCTATATGAGCCTTCAAGTAAGACCAGGCTCAATCAGAACTACCGAAAATTTAGCACTCTGCAAACCCCTATTTGTGTCCCCTCAATTCACGTAGGGAAAATACCACTTGCTTGGTTTTATTTTCATTCAGAAGCGATTCGTTTGCATCGAATCACTTCCTGGCATCAGACCGTTCTTCTCCCAATCTCCTCAAAGCCCCTGCTAGAGATATATCCGAAACCGAGAGAGTGGTGTCAACAGCAAAAAGCGTGAAATCTGCAGTATCTCTGCCTATTTATATGGATTGAAAGAGTATCGATAAATCCCATCCCTGGCCGAGAACTCTCCTCCAATTCTCACAATCTAAACTCTATTTTTCAAGTAAGATTTTATAAGCTTGCAACTGCTCTCATTAAAGTTATAGCAGTGCAGCTTTTTTGTGAGATTATGAGCCAACACAGTTAAATGCCTTGCTTAAGTCGCAGAATAAGACTCGCAAGATTGTATGATCCTCCTACTCAGATCCAAAATGTCCAGCACCGTGCTCCCCCCCCCCCTCCTCCAAACGTAAGTCAAATTGACACTGGCTAAAACAGTAATTGTTCTCAAAAAAACTCGCCAGCCTTAATGCCATGCATTTTTCAGTTATCCCTGATGTGGCCAGTAATAAACTAATTGGCCTATAGTTCGACACAATATTTCTGTCTCATTGTTTAAATATCGGAATAACCATGGTCTGTGTCTGTAAATCGGGGAAAATATTCTTCCTAAAGCACCCATTAACGAGTCCACACAAAGAAATTATAATTAAGTTTTTTTATTAAATTTATTAGATTTACACTAGCCCAAAAATATCCCTGCTAGGTTTGTTTTTTATATAATCGATTTTCTCTCTCACTTCATTGAAAGAAATTTCTGTAAACGCAAAATGATCACCGGAAACAACTTTCACGAAACCTCCCAGCAGATTAATTTGATGATAAGGGATTTTGCTAATTAACTCGTGTGCATTATTAATAAAGTAGTCATTGAACTCATCTGAGGTTATGTTTGGTACTGGATCATTCTTGTTATAGAGGATATAAAATAGACACATATATTTATTTATTTTCGTATCTTCTACAACATATCAAATTTTTTTCAAAAGCGGAGCCCGTAGCTAACATTTTTTTTTGTCAGTGTTGCAAATATAACATTAATTTAGCTTGTTCAAAAATAATACTTTTGATTAAGAGTAAAAAACTTTATTTTAATATCATAAATTCCATATTAGAAAAAAAAAAATTAAAAATTTTAGGCCGTAGACGTTTCTAAAAAACGTCACTCTGTGCCTGAAGATGCCACCGAGGAGGACCTCTTGCGAATTGCGAAAGAGGCCTTTATTGCTGAGTTGGGTTTGATAGGAGACGAGGAAGGCGTGGAATTTAATGTTGAATTGAGGGAAGTCTCTGCCGGTACTTACTTGATGAAAGAAGAATCAAACAAAGTAAATATATATTTTAGAGTTTTTTCTTTTACAGGTTTTTCTAGTGACTTTATTTCGTGATGATTCATTAAATAATTACAACATTTTTAGGATATTGCCTTAGTTTATGTTCTCTCCGGAGCTCTTATAGTATCACAAAGAACCGCTCAGGGCCAGGAGGCTATTAACATGTTTACTTCTTATCCAGGTGAAGTAGTGGGAGGATTGGCTGTTATCACTGGAGAACCTAGTTTTTTTACTATCAGAGCTAAACATTTGTCTAGGATAGCTTTGTTATCTAAGAACACGTTTTACAGGTAAACTAGATAATGACCTGTTTTATATTGATCAATCAAAAACCTGCTTACCACTACTTAGGGAGATCCATTCGCTACCACATGAGTCGAGTAAATTTTATTACACAATATTTGATAAATTAAATTAAAATGCTAATAAAAAATAATATAATTTAAAGATAACTAGTATGAAATAAAAAATACAATAAAAAAATTAAATACGGACCTTCATTTGACTCATTTAAACAGCTGGTCATAACTAATGTATGAGTTGGCAACGTTGTATTTTTACTGTTTATGTTGATCTCTGAGATAGTAGTCTAACCGTTACTTTTTCAGAATAAATAAGTTTACAATACAGCAAAATTCTTTAAAATTGAATTTTCAAAATTTCTGTGATAGTATAAATTATGACTTAGTCTATTATAAAAAAAATATTTTTATTTTGACCTATTATTTTCAGTTTTTTTTTTAATGAAAAACAAGTTTGGTAGGCGAGCAGGCTATTTCATTTGACTTTGTTTCTTCCTCACATAATATACTACAGTTAATTAATTATCGATTATTGTTTTTAGTATTATGAAAGAAAAGCCTAAAGTGGTTCTTTACGTTGCTAACATGGTTGTTAAAAGACTGTCTCCTTTTGTAAGACAAGTAGATTTTGCTCTCGACTGGTTATTTTTAGAATCGGGTAAGTCGAATATTTTTTTCTTAATAGGTATTCGGTAAATGTACATCAAAACCGTAGGAAGTGTATGAGGGGCATCAAAATAATCCTAGTGTTTCATATAATTTTCTTTCCTAAGTTGTCCGGTAATGGAGATGTGGGGCTCAAGAAGGATACCTAGTGATTTATCTTTTGATCTGTTACTTTCGAACGGACTTGCATGTTTTAATGAAATTTAATTCCGATGATCCAGATCATAAACAATCTTTGACATTATCAACAAAGTCAGGAACGGACTCGTCACTACATTTGTGGGCCCGAAATTTTGACAGGTGTCAATTATCAGAGCTAAAAATCAATTTTATAGGTACTGTAGACAGTTAACAAGGTCGACAGACTTTCGTCAGCCCTTGGAACCAGAAACCAGATTATACTTTTCCGAAGGTTGTTGACTTATTGATTCCGAATTCGAAGTCAGAATTGACCTGTTGCTAAGGATTTTCGCGATATTTTAACCTAAAAGTGTCAACATCGTAGTTTTTGGCTATTTTTGAGGTTATATAACAGAGCAAGTTTAAAGTTTATCGCTAAACTATAGGTGATAGTTGACATTCCTAGTCTTATCCTTCAAGATCTACTTGAATTTATATATATATATATATATATATATATATATATATATATATATATATATATATATATATATATATATATATTATCCAATTTCATAACATTTTACGTGTTTCGGTTCCCAGTTTCCATTGTATTCGGTCATCTCAATCTGCGGGAAGTAGATTTCTTTTAGACATGGCTCGGTTGATGCCCTCAATCTAGATAGTCTGTGGTCTTCTCCTCACGAACGAATAAATAGCTTGTAAATTAGTACCGTAAGCTTTAAATTCAGCTTGCTGGGACAATTCAGCAGATAATAGAGAGCTATCAAAGAAGTTTTGGCTTTACTTAGAAAATGGTTCGTGTTGAGAAGCCAGTTGAGTCTCCTATCAAAGACTAGCCCTAATTATTTGGGGTGATCTCTCCAAGGAATCTTAATGTTAAAAATGGATAACCGATCATCCGGGATGGCAAATCTAGCTTTGGTAAACATTACTGCCTGAGTTTTGTCAGGATTTAGCTTAATTTCTCAATCGGCCACCTATTTCTCGCTTATCTATATGCGTATCAGGATTATTAGACGAAACGACCCTGAGTACGTCGCAAAAGCTGTATCATCACGGAATAAATATAATTTGCTATATTGATCTTTCGGAATATCCGCAGTATATAGGTTGAATAGAGTGAGAGACAGAGGGGAACCCTGAGGAACTCCCGCTCTAATCAGCCTTCCATATAGCATCATCTGACGATACAACGAATGTCCTGTCCTCTAAGAAACTTAAGACCAGTCTTTCAAAGTAGTTGGGAATTCATTACCTTATAAACTGATGTTTATTTTCTTTAAATCATGTTTTAATATAAAGATGGACTTTTATTCAAAATTTAATGTTTATCGTACATTACGAACACATAAAATTTTATAAGAATTTGAAGGTAATCTATTTTTTGGGGAAAATCTGTAATATAACTATGCTCGAGGTTGTTCACAATAATCAATAAAATGAAAGCAGTTAGCGTCTAGAGAACTTTAATATTGCTGTTTCATTGCTTTTAACGGCCGTTATCTATTTATATCCAAAAAGATTGATTTTTTTCCAAAATAAATGAAGACTGCATTTTTTTAGATAATTGTCCAAACAAGCTAATAAATCAGATTTTAGCTCTGAAAATTCACACCTGTCACAAGTGTGGTGACGAGTCCCTTCCCGACTTCTTTGGTAATATCAAAGGGTGTTTAAGGCCTGGATTTGTGAGTCTTTATCAGTTATATGTGTCAAAATTTCATTAAAATATATAAGTCTGTTCAAAAGTTACAGACCAAAAGATAAATTGCTGAATACCCCTTTTGGGCCCCATATTTTCGTTATGGGGTTCTTTTGACGCTCCCTATACACTATCAAGAATTTAACGTACCACTCGACAACCTGTATAGACTTGTTTAGCAGTTTTTTTTTTAAATTATGGTTTATTTTTTAATTTGGGTAATTTTTACCACAATCGAACACCACCAAAACCGTTTTGAATTTAGCTTTAAAGTCTTAATATTATTTTTAGGTAGGGCAGTATATCGACAAGACGATGACAGCGATTCAACGTACATCGTTTTGTCAGGTCGGCTGCGTTCGGTCATAACGCACAAAAATGGAAAAAAAGAGTTGGTCGGTGAATATGGTAAAGGCGATTTGATTGGAGTAGTAAGTACCATCGTACACGTATCGTTGTGGATTCTGGAAAACTATTGATATTTTTTTCAGGTTGAAATGGTAACACAGACTAAAAGAAGTACCACCGTTATAGCAGTAAGAGATTCGGAGTTGGCGAAACTGCCGGAAGGACTATTTAACGTAATTAAGCTTAGGTTTCCTATCGTAGTTACAAGACTGATTAACTTATTGGGACATAGAATATTAGGTATGTATTTAGATTGTGCGAACAAGGAATATAAAAACCGGCCAAGTGCGTGTCAGACACATTACCTTAGAGTACCCCTTCACGTCTGTTTTTAAGTTAATTAGTGCATATGCCTGCAACAACAACAACAACAAATTTTAGGGTGGAAAATGGAGTTCAATGAGACTCTAAATTTGAAGAATAAATGTAGGTCGTTATATTAAAAAGAAAAAAATTGCGCCACGCTTTTTAGAGACACTTTGTATAGGTTCAAGTAATTTTAAAATGTACCCGCTTTAACCCCATTAACATTCCGCCTGTAAAATTTTTTATTGTTCAAAATATATAGCCGCACTCGAATACTGGAATATTAAATGGACAACCCTATACCATGTTACCTTATGTGGTCGATGTATTTTTTTCTTATATTTCATCGTTTTTTTCTTGATTTAAAGGTTCTTGGAAGAAACCGGCTATAACCGGCCAAGCCCCGCGTAGCTCAACTATAGATAGTAGGCCGTCGCAGATCAACTTCTCGACAGTAGCAATAGTAGCGGCATCTGACGACGTACCGTTGACTGCCTTCACTTATGAACTATATCACTGTTTGACTGCTATTGGTAAGTAAATAGCTTGCTATCAAAAGCGGAAAACTCTACAGATTGTTAATTAATTTATGACTATGACATTGGGTTTATTTTATTTGAACAATTTTGCATTTTGTAGTTTATTTATAAGAACTAACCTTAATGAATCGTACTTCACTTCACAATTGGAGTGGGAAATCATGTCCCCTTCTTTAACCGATATGTGAAATACAAGAATAATTAAATTCACACTTTTGAGTTCTAAAATCACAACAAACGACTTACTCTCAAAAAAAATTTGAATGGCATTTAAAAAACTTATTGACAGGGACAGCTCTTAATACCAAAATCTGTTATTTTAGGACCTGCCCTAAGACTGACTTCAGACGTGATAAAAAAGACTCTAGGAGCGACAATAATGGATCCAAATAACGAATACCGACTGTCTTCTTGGCTGGCCCAACAGGAAGACCAGCACAAAATATCATTGTACCAATGTGACTTAACCGTATCAGCTTGGACACAGAGGTGTATAAGACAAGCGGATTGTATATTAATAGTAGGGCTAGGTGAAAATCATCCCTCTTTAGGTAAGTAATAAAAAAAAAATTCGAAGCGTAATCTATAAAAATAGATATTATTAATTTCTAGGTAAAGTAGAAAAAGAATTAGAAAGACTGGTAATAAGAACGCAAAAAGAACTTGTTCTGTTACATAGAGAAGGAGGAAAACCGAAAAATACCATCGGTTGGCTCAATATTAGATCGTGGGTGTCTTCGCATCACCACATTCTTTGCCCTAATAGAGTTTTTGCTAGAAAAAGTCAATATAGAATTGTAAGTGTCCAAAAATTATTAATAATTGACGAGTTAAAGTTTAAGTAAATCATAAACTTAAATTTTGAAAAGTAATTTTGTAAATCTATGCTATTAGATAAGAAAGAAGACGGCTTTTGGTTTGTTAAAGATAATTGAAAAACCTACCTAACCAATCATAACCAAAAGTTGACTCATGTTTCTGGATATTACTGGGAAAGTTTAAAGACATATTTTATCTCGGAATAAAAGTAACTTCCATATAAAATAATGTCAGAAAAGATAATAGATCATAGATCGGAGTTACTTCTTTATATCTTTCTTTTTCTTTCACACGCACATTTGAAAAGCCCATTGAGATTGTACAGAGAGAATAGGTAGTAGACAAGTTTTTGTTCTTTATGTGAAACACTTGTTCACGATTCTGTCACAAATAACTGTGAAAGAAGAAACATATGTTTGTATGTTCGCAAAAATCTCGAGAACTGCTAAATCAATCATCACTAAGTGTTAACTGTAGCTTTATTATGTATTTCGAAGCATCATGGGCTATATAAAGATGAAAAATTATTTATTGAAACATGTAAATAAGCAGATAATAATAAGCTCCAGCTATAAACTCCTCATTACAACTACTAGGTGGCGAGCAATGGTCGTTCATTAAGGTAAACCAGGGTTGCCAGATTGGGGATTTTTTTGCAATTTAGGGGAAAACAACTATGAAAAGTTCCAATTCTGTGAATTTTACAATAGTAAATATGTAATTTATGTATTAATTTGTATATTTACTTCCTCTAAATAGTCACTTTTGTAAAAACTAATCGCATAATTTTTTTTGTCTTTCAGAACGAATTATATTCGAAAGTTTGCGCAACCGATCCAAATATCCACTCAGATTTTTCTCGTTTAGCTAGATGGTTAACAGGAAAAGCAGTGGGTTTGGTGCTAGGGGGAGGCGGGGCGAGAGGGTCATCACATATTGGTATGATTAAGGCCATTCAAGTAAGTATACAGGAAGCAGTGTAAAAATATACAGTAACCATATCTAAATGTCGAATCGTTGATTTGTATTGTTTGTTTTAGGAAGCTGGAATTCCAATTGATATGATTGGAGGTGTATCAATAGGAGCTTTAATGGGTGCGTTGTGGTGCCAAGAACGAAATATCACCACTGTGACGCAGAAAGCTAGAGAATGGTCAAAGGTATGAGTACGTTTCTATAGGAACATTTGTAATTTTAATGAGATACATTTACTGTAATCTATATAAATCAGTTCATCTTCAGGTTAGATGAGATCTTAAGATCCTCCTTAATAATTAACAAGTTCTTTTAATATGCAACCACACCAAAATCGAATCTTTACTGCTGTTAGAATGAGACAATGGAGGAAACCTGTATCTCGCAAATGTGTATGGATTGATGTGAAGATCATTTTGATAGGGTTATTCTTAAATTTTAATGAATATTGTTATTATAATGATGTTCGGCCATTAAAATTATAGCTCTAAAAGCTTTAATAACACAGGTCAACAAAATTCTGAACCAGAAACCAGACTGTACTTTTCCGAAGTTTTTGGCGTGCTCCATCATAATGTGACCACCAAATTTCTTCATCTCGCCAGGATTTCGATATATTTTTACCTTAAAGTTTAAAAAACACGGTTTTCCGCGTTTTTTGAACATCACTCTTTGAATTCTTCCCACACCACTCGTGGCAGCAACTCAAAGTACTACTCCTCCTGTCTCCGAAACCATATGGTTCTGGTAAAATACAACAAGGTTACTCTTGCACGGGTAACAGGACACAAGGACATCCCAGGCAATGAAAAAGCGGACCAACTTGCAAAACAAGGGTCTTCCACCACATTTGAGGGAGTGGAACCATTTTTTGGCATTACTAGGGCTGCTATTCGTTGGTGGTTATCCAGGGGGATAAACTATGAACACCAAGCCCACTGGAACTTCATTATGGGCCACAGACACAGCAAACCATTGCTGAGTAGATCATCCGGCAAATTAAGCTAATGCAACTTAAGGAATCATCTTCATATGAGGGTGGTTCAAAAGTTAGATAAAAAAGGAATAGAAGCAACATTATTTTTTTTATTTTTCAACATAGTCTCCTTGAAGCTCTGTACACTTGGTCCAGCGGTATTTCAACTTCTTTATGCCTTCTGGAAATTAAGAAATATTCAGATCCTCAACATAGTCTTCTACAACTCTAATAACTGCTTCATCTGTTGAAAATATCTCTCCTCCGAGACACTCTTTAAGTTAGGATAGAGGAAAAAGTCACTACGTACCAAATCTGTTGAACAAAGTGGATAGGGTATTAATTCAAACTGCAATTAATTTAATTTTGACATTGCAACTGTACAAGTGTGAACTCGAGCATTGTCTTGCTGAAAAAGAACTTGTTTGCGTTGTAGTCTTAGATTTTTTTTAAATTCTTCATCCAAATCCCCAAGAAATATTGCATAGTAATCCCCTGTAATTGTTTGACCTTTTTTTTTTAAATAGTCAATAAATATTATGCCTTGAGGATTCCAAAAAACCGTGGTCATAACCTTTCCGGCCGACAAAACAACTTTCGCCTTTTTTGGCTCATTCTCATCGGACACCCTCCACTGTTTTGACAACTGCTTCGACTCGGGTGTGTAATGATGGATCCAGGTCTCGTCCACACTCACGTATCTACGTCAAAAATCAGCTGGATTACGTTTAATCATCGATAAACACTGGTCAGAATTGACCTTTAGGTGAGTTTGTTTTCAGCTGTCAACAATCACGGTATCCATCTGTAATCCTTTTTCATTCAGCCACTTTATAAAACTTCCTTCTCGCCAGCAGTATGAGGCCAATCGCTTTGCTAGTCTAGAATGATAAATGGCGTTAGCGGAATTAACTGAATCATTTCAGAAAAGTAATCTTCTAAAGTATCTGTAGTAATTTCTTCGTGGTAAAATTAACAAATAATTTCAGACAATGACCCAGTGGTGGCGTCAAATCCTGGACCTAACTTACCCGATGACCTCGATGTTTAGTGGCCGAGATTTCAACCAAACAATTAGAGGTACTTTGGGGGATACTCTTATCGAGGATCTGTGGATACCGTATTTTACTGTTACTACCGACATCACATCTTCTTGTATGAGAATTCATACTCATGGTAAGTTTTTCATATTAATAGTTTCTTTATTATGATATTTATTATTTGTTATATACAAAATGTTACAGAAATAGTTTAAACGGGACCAATTTCTGATAACGGTCGAGATGTCTGAATAAAGTTTAATTAATTTAAAGAAAAAAATATTAATACAAATAGGCCAGCTGGCAGTTTGAAAAACGGGTCTAAAATACAATAAGTTCCGATTATTTAATTGGATTTAGTTAATGGGTTCTTCCCTAGTGTGAAGCTAAGTTGATGCAGTAGGAAGAGGTGTGCTTCAGCCATCATCTTGATAAATATTGATTTACGAATATCTCATAGATGATTGACGCCACGACAGAAAGTTTTTGTAGAGAAACAATCGTTCTCTCTTTTTTACATGAAATATATTGTTTAATAAATCGGAAGTTATCATGTTTGTGTTCTTTTTAGTGAATGCTCTCGTTTGAACCTCGTGCGGCAGTATAGTTAACACATGTTGATTGAAGACCCTAGTTTTAAGGGGCTGATGAATTTTCTTGTTTTTAAGAATTAAGGAGAGTCCACCAAATACCGCCCATGCTAGACATTCTTCTTTTTTTAATTTCCTTATTCTATTTCCCTTGTTGGCTGTTATTGCCATACCCAGATAGATGTATTGTGTGTGCTTTTTCAATTTCTTCGTTTATATATATATATATATATATATATATATATATATATATATATATATATATATATATATATATATATATATCCAGGGTGTTCCCAAAGTTGAGTTATTTATTTTAACAGCTTGTAGAATTCGTAAAGAGAAATCTATTTACCAGAAATTGTTTATATAAAAGTTGACAAAGAAAGAAATTATTAAGGAACAACGAGGAGGTCACGCTGGAAGACGTCCAATACGTAAAATGGTGGAGATATATGTAAATGTTTCAGCAGAGGTGATTGTAGGCATATCCCGGGGAAGTTTAACATTTGCCGTTGATGTTGATTTTTTCTTTGACCAGTGTAATGTTTTAAAGGTGTTGATATATTGTCAAATTTGTTTGAAATTCGCTTGGTTATGATATTATTTAATAACCTATTGATTTGTAACAGGAGGTCTATGAGTTCATCCTTTCTTATGAAGCAAAATAACTACCGAACTATTTTAATCTTTTACTTTGAAAAAAGAGACAGTTTGAAGCATTATTTTCTAGAAAATTAAACCAAAATTCATAACATTGTAGTTCCACTTCTATCATGTTTTATTTTATAAAGTGTAAAAAAAATTGTAAAGAATTTTGCATTATACAAAATTGAAAATAGTTATATTCTACGTTTGGTTACTCATTAGCGAAAAAGTGCAAAGTGAAAAGTTTGCGATGCAATTACTAGTAAAACATTGATTTTACAAAAAAAAATGTTATATTTTTCTACAAAAAAAGGTGCCTGTTATTTTTATTGTAGCTTAGGTAGACCTTCAGTTGCGCTAATTATGCTTTACACTTAAAAACAACCCAATAACTAATTATAGTCCAAAGATCACCCAGAAACGTAGTAGGGAAAAAATATTCCTGACGCTTGGCCTGAAAAATAAAACTATTTCCGTAACTATCTATAATTTTTTAGAGACCTATAAAGGAACAATTACTGAATTTTATCGAAAAATTTGACGTAATTTTAATTGTAGTTAAATACTTCATGTCAAGAATTTTGACAAATTCCGGTTAATTACAGAAATGTTCAACGGTTGTTACTGCACTTGAAGCAAGGAAATTAAAGAGAATAAGTGGAAGCAAAATACTGTAAAATGAACTTGCTAGAGTATATAAAGCCATACTCGTCGAAAACCAATATTTACAAACCGTTTACTTACTTTATGACCAATAATTATACCATCAAATATACTACAGAGGTGATACTCTGAGTCAACGCTATTTTAAATATCTGTCATGGCTCTACTATTTTTTTTATTTATCTTTGAGCTATTTAGTCAAACAGTCCGTCACTTCATTTATAAATTAAGATTCGTAGGTGTTCTATAATTGTGAGCAAAAATAGGCCTGAAGAATTATTTAGAGAACAATTAAAGACAAGCAGCGAGAGTGAAAAATTCTGGTTTGGACCTGATTGTGACTCATGAATATTATAAGAAGATAATGATCCAAAACACCCTAGGTGCCTTAGTTAGGATTGGGAAAGAGAAAAAAGTATTACTACGATGAAGTGGCCTGGTTCTTCACGTAATACAAATCCTATTGAAAAACCGCACGATCTGATTGATGACTTTTTGTGATTCCTTCGGGAAGTGGAAATAATATGCCTTAAAAAAGTGTGACTCGAAAACTATCGGTTAAATACAATACAAAATCAAAAGAAATTCTATTTTAGACTTTAAAAAATTTGGTTCCTTATATTTTTCATGTTCAAAACTTATGACGTATATGCGCTAGGTCACGCGGTATTTTTAAATGCCAGTTCTTTGTGATCGTATCACTTGACGAAGTGATCAAGTTTATCAGCTTTATGCTACTAACTGAAGTAATGCAAATGGTCATTATTTATAGAAATTAACTATTTAATAGATGTCCCACAATGACAAAATGAATAAGTTTTGAATGAGATGTTTTTCAACTCATAGGGTAAAGAGGTATGACTGAAAGTGCATACAAAATTATTATGAAATGTTTATTTACATGAACTAACACTTTTTTGTAACATTATACAAGTTTATGAAGGTCATCGAAGATTATATATGTTCTTAGAGCAAATAATGTTTGGAAATTAAGTGCGACTCAGCTCGTATACGTAATAAGTTTTGAACTGTTCATTCATGAATACAACATAAAGAAATGAAATATTTAAAGCAAAAATAAAATTTCATTTGAATGTATATTGCACTCAGCCGATAGTTGTGTAGCCACAATTTTTTTATGGCATATTGTTTCCACTTCCCGAAGAATAAATCAAAAAAATCCATCAATCTGATCGTGTAATTTCACGCGCATCTTTTTACAAAAATAACTCATAACTCTTGCAAATTTGTGTGCACCAGTTTCTATTATCAAAATTTTCGCAAAGCTTAGGACTATTAATATGCTTTTTTTTGAGAGTTTAAATATATATATATATATATATATATATATATATATATATATATATATATATATATTAATAGAATTGATTAATTTGTTTATATAATTTTTTTTGTTAATCTTCGAAATAAAAATTGAAAAAAAGAAAACTTTATTCGAAAGACAGTTTCATTTAAAAAACTTGCACTTTTTAGAATGTTTCTCAATTTTACTTTTGATATATTCAAAAACAAAGAAACTTGTTAATTTATATTGTTCATGCTGCAAAATTTACAAAAATTTATCGAAAAGGCCAAAAGGCTATGATAATTTTTTGGACTTTTAGCCAACCTTTATAGCATTCCATTACCCCCTCAAATTTCCTTGATTTAAAGTGACATTATCCGTTGTCCCGACGTTTCGTGTTTTAAATATCATCGTCAGTTTTATTTATTTTAGTTTGCAGTATTAGTACCTTTATAGGCCTCTTAAGTATTAAAGTATTTTCCTAAATAAGCTATGTAAATTTACATTGTTTAAAACCGTAATTTTATAGTAGTTGTTCCGAGTCAAATTGTTTCTTATTTTATGTACATTATATTTTGCTTATATATTATTTTACTACGCTTTTTAAAAAATGTGTTCCCCAAAATTTTTAGTTAGAAATGTGGGTCATTACCAATGTGATTTGTTGTGATTGGTTTACCATTTTTGTAAAGCACTTTTTTAAAATGTCCGAACACATATATAAATTTTTTTTGTAGTTTCCTTTTAGATTATTTGTGTTTATTAAAAGGTAGTCGGCTATTTATGTCATTTGAAACATTTAAAAGATATTTAAGTAATATCTTTAACAATTTTGACCCTAGTCAATAAAAAAGTTTTCGAAATAGGAAAACTCTGGAAGGGAGCGTTGCTGACCTTTTAACTTTCTCGTTTTTAATTAGAAATTTCCCCTTAAACTAAAAGTTTGACCTGAATTGAAATCCATGCATGCTTAGAAAACAATAATCATTATTATACAAAAAAAATCAATATTATTCTGATAACCTGCTTCTTACGAAAGTTTTATATATTACCTTTTTTGCGTATTCAAGAAAAATGATTAGAACAGTCGACTACGGAGGAATTATTAAAGAGAATTAATTTTATTTGGTCTCGCTCCAAATCCACAAATACAAGGTTTTTATTCTTCCTTCCAAAATTCATTAGTTTGAAATCATAATTTAATATCATTTGCACCCATTTGCCACTGCCGTGCATCGCACCAAAAGTTGATTTATATTTTTCCTTTGCAATGTTTGTTGATTTCTCTTGAAACCTGATAATTGACTTTCAATATTGCACAGTTCTTCTGCAACAGATTATGTTAGTTTTCTCCCTTTTAGAACTGATATACTAACAACAAAAATACATTTCATTAGTTTTTTTTAAAAGGGAAAAATCTCATCTATACAGGGTGTCCAGTAAGTACCTCCTAATTTATCGAGAGCATAGAGGAGAAGTCAAAATAACCCTACTCTCATAAAAAAAATCCTAAAGTGTCTGTTAATGAAGATACAGAGCTCTAAAGGTGTACCCAGCGATTTGCCTTATCGGCTCTAAGTTTTGGACCGACTTGTATAATTTAATGAAATTTTAATATTTTATAGAGGCTATAAAGACTCATTAAACCATACTACAGTAGATGTTTTAGATCATCAAGGAAGTCAGGAACGGACTTGCAGCCACACTCGTTGGACCTAATTTTTGACGGGTGTTACAGAGCTGAAAACTGATTTTTTAAATACCTTGGTCATTCCTCTTCAAAAAAGGTAGTCTTAATTTATTTCGATAAAACAAGTCGTTTTAGAGATAAATTAGTTTTTATGCGAAACACTCAAAAGTTACTAATGCTAAACACAAACAGGTAAAAATAATATTTGTACCTATATAATGAATTATTATTAACGGAACTTCTCAATACCGCCTTCAAGTAAGAACAATTTAAAAAAATGGAAGAATATTCTTATGCAGAGTATGCTGATATGCATTTAATTTATGGTGAAGCTCTGTCAAATTCTTCGAAGGCAAGACGACTTTATGCTGAAAGATTTCCAGCTCGAACATTACCAAGTCTAAAAACCTTTCAAAGGATTGATCGAAGCCTAAAGGAAACAGGTAAAAATTGATTAGAAAGTAATTATTAGAGTTAACGAATTAATTTTTTACATGTTTTATTCAGGGTCATTTTTGCTGCGACGTGGAGGTGAGGGCCCTCCTAGAAGAGTACGAGACCCTCACATAGAAGAACGAAATTTGCAAGATATTGCTCCCAACCGTTCAAACAGCATAAGAAAGCTCACGACACAAAACAATGTTACAAAATGGATTGGACATGAAACTCTTAACAAAACAGTTACTTCACCCGTATCACGTTAAAAAGTACACGTTATGTCTCCGGATGATTATCCCGCTAGACTTCAATACTCCAACTAGTTTATACAGCAACATAACCTAAATCCAAATTTTTCTAACCTTATTATTTACCGATGAGGCTGGCTTTACAAGAGGTGGCATAATAAAATCACACAATTTACATTTTTGGACTAATGAAAATCCGTACGCTATAATTCAAAATAAACACCAACAAAGGTTTATTGGAAATGTGTGGACTGGCATCATCGGAAATAATCTTATAGGTTCATTTGTTTTGTAAGGAAGACAAAATGGTGAGATTTATTTACAATTTTTGGAGCAAAATTTAAATAATTTATTGGAAGATGTACCTCTTGATAGCAGAATTCAAATGTGGTACATGCATGATGGTGCTCCACCTCATTTTAACTGTATAGTACATTAAAACTTTAGAAACGTTTTTGGCCCTCGATGGATAGGTTGAGGTGGACCTATTTTATGGCCACCGAGGTCTCCACACCTAAATCCCTTAGACTTTTACTTCTGGGAACAACCAAAAGAACTAGTTTATTCAACACCAGTATATACCAGAGAAGAAATATTAGCGAGAATAGCATTCTAACGAAGTCCGTAATAATGCTGGAATATAGAAAATATTGTGAAAGTGTGGAAAACCGCATTGCTTTTAACCCATCAAACTTCTGGCAATTTATAAATAGTAAAAGAAATAATAAAGAATTACCTGAAAATATGATTTGTGGGGAAAATACTTATAGAAACCATGCAGATATTGCAAATGCATTTGCTGACTTTTTTAAATCTGCTTTAACAATGCTTTTAATAAAGATATTCACTTTTTTCACTCAAACTATTCAAATTTGTAAGGTTAGTGAAAATAAAGTACTATCTTGCTTAAAGGAAATGAAACTAAAGGGGACAGTAGGTCCGGATAAAATTCCGTCTTTTTTCCTGCGTGACTGTGCATGCGTATTAGAAAACCTCTTTCCATTATCTTTAATCTCTGCCTAAATAATTCACAGTTTCCTGATAAATGGAAAATTTCCATAGTTTCTCCAGTGTTTAAAAAAGGAGACAAACAAAATAAAGAAAACTACAGACCACAAACATCTATTTTTCAAGCTGAAACACCTATTTAGTGGTTCCCAACATGGTTTTATAAGGGGTAGGTCCACAGCTTCCAATCTTTTCTGTTTTACTCAGTTTGTGGCTAATGTCTTGGACAAGGGAGGTCAAGTAGACACAATATACACAGACTTTTCAAAGGTGTTTGATAGACTTGATCATGGCATTTTGCTTGATAAACTGAATTGTTTTGGACTTTCGCAAAAATTAATTCTATTTTTTAAATCATATCTCTACGATAGGCAACAAATAGTAGAATGCTGTGGTCAGTCCTCGGAACCACTGTGTGTGACTTTGGGAGTTCCTCAAGGGTCAATACTAGGTCCTTTATTATTAAATATATTTATTAATGGAATTGTGGGTGACTGTACAATGCTACTCTATGCGGATGACGCTAAAATTTTTACTTCTGTAAAAAACCATGCTGATTGTTAAAGACTACAAATAGCAATAAATACCGTCACCGATTGGTGTAGCGAAAACAGACTGCCTCTAAACGTTGGTAAATGCAGTCATGACTTTCACATTAAAGAAAAACGTGCTGATGTATAATTATAAAATTGATGGAACATCAGTTCCACGAGTGGAGTGCTTTAAGGATCTGGGTGTGACATTTGATAGCAGACTTTCATTTGTTCCTCATATAAATGATCTTATACAGGTGTGTTTTAAATCATTAGGCTTTATTATTAGAAACTCAAAAACATTTTATAATCAAAGTACGCTCATTTTACTTTATTACGCTTTTGTAAGATTTAAATTGGATTATGCTTCCATAATATGGTCTCCTTATTATCAAAACGATATTAATGACCTTAAGAGAGTTCAGCGACGTTTATTGCTTACGGATTGATGGACATTATCCTGAAAGAGGGTTTCCGCATGAAATCTTACTTCAGCGGCATTCTTTTTGTTCTCTAGAACATAGACGTATCGTCACACACCTCAAATTTCTTTATAAAGTTTTGCATAACAGAGTGGAATGTAGTGACATACTAAGAAAAATAAGTTTTCTTGTACCTAAGACTTCAGCTCGCCAATCTGCCACATTCTATTGTCCTACACATACTATTGTGTGTAACTACTCTCCTTTATATAGGATGTGCAGAATCTACAATGAAAATCAAAATAAATTCAACATATTTAGCTGCGAATTGGCACAGAAAAAATAATTAAGTATGTAATATTTTGCAGTTTTATTTCTGGTAATTTGTGTATGCTTATTTTTTCTTCTTTTTTTTTTGTTTGTTTTGTCATTGTAAATATTTAAGCTTTTTTTCTGTTGTACCCATTTGTTAATTGGTTTTTTGTAACTGTGAAATGGGTTTAAATAAATAAATAAATATTATTTGCAGTGCAACGGGAAAATATTCGAATAATAAAAAAATGTATTGAAGTATGTGGAATCCATATTGAACATTTTCCAAAATAACATTTACACGTTTTACTATTTTTGCATTTTAATAACGTTATAAATTAATTAATCCCCGATCTACTCTTTGAAAGGTTTTTGGATATGACAATGTCTGAGCTGGAAATCTTTCAGCTTCCTGCCTTCGAAGAGTTACACAGCGCTTCCCCGTAAATTAAAACCCATCAGCACACCCTGCGCATTTTATTTTTATCTGTTTGTGTTTAGCATTAGTAACTTTTGAGTGTTTCGCATAAAAACCGGTTTATCTCGAAAACCGCCAGTTTTATCGAAATAAATTAAGAGTACTTTTTTGAAGAGAAATGACCAAAGTATTTAAAACACCTGTTCCAAATTAGGTCCAACGAGTGTGGCTGAAAGTCCGTTTCTGATTTCTCTGATGATCTAAAACATCTACTGTAGCAGAGTTTGATGAGTCTTTATGGCCTCTACAAAATATTAAATTTCATAATGGTACAAGTCGGTTCAAAACTTAGATCCGATAAGGTAAATCTCTGAGTACCCCTTTGGGGTTTTGTATCTCCTGTAAGGGGTACTTTAGGAATTTTTTCTATGAAAAAGTAGGGTTATTTTGACCTCCCCTGTGTGCTCCCGAGAGATTAGGAGGTACTTATCGGATACCCTGTATAGCTATATACAAGTCACTAAATAAAAAATCTAAAATAAGGTGAATTCTTTTATTTATTATTAACGAAGTAAGATGGTCAATTAAATAATTTTTGTTTGAAGGTTGTAGACAATTTTAAAGATTGACTAAAATGTGATTGTCGGACTTGCATTATCTTTATTTTTATTTATTTTTTGCGACATTTCGATTAGGTTATATCTCTAATCGTTATCAAGTATAAACTGAATGTTTTGTCTTAAGACTACAAGCTTATATAGGGACTGTGAAGTTTCGCTTCACTGTACACACCTCAATGATTTGACGTTATAAAGTAGTGGTTACCAAAGATTAGGTATCTCAACACTCGGTTTACTGAAGATTCCATTATTGTTTTTAATGTAAGCTGGTTCTATAAATTTTCTTTTTTTCATGTTGGGTTCCATATATATTGCCGCAGCCTCAGACCATTTTATGTGGTGTTGTTTATCCCAGGCGTGTTCTGCAAAACCTGATCTCGACGTTTCCCCTTTTTGTGTATGAGTTTTATGTTCCTTAATTCTAACTTCTAGTGGTCGTTTGGTTTCTCCAATATACATTTCACCACAGTCACATGGAACTTTGTAAACGCATTCTTTCTTATGGGTACTTTTTGGTTTGTTTTTGTTAAATGAGCTCTAAGTGTATTTCCTGATTTCAAGGCTGTTTTTATATTATAACTACTGGCAATTCGTCTTATTTTCTCCGAAGTTCCCTTAATATACGGAATTGTGAAGAACGAATGTGTTTCTTGCTGTTCAGTGTTCGTTGTTCTAAAGTTATTTATAACATCGTCAATTAGTTTGAAAGGATAACCATTCTGTTGTAAATCGGATTTAATATTTGCTACCTCTTGTTCCGATGAATCGGCATTATTTCATATAGATATAGCGCAATTATAGAGGTTGCGTATAATTCCCCGTTTTGTTACAACAGGATGATTAGAACTATGATTAAGATATTGTCCAGTATGTGTTGGCTTTCTGTATACTGAAGTTTTAATAGTTTCGTTATAATATAAAAACAGCCTTTAAATCAGGAAATACACTTAGAGCTCATTTAACAAAAACAAAACCAAAAAGTACCGATAAGAAAGAATGTGTTCACAAAGTTCCATGTGAGTGTGGTGAAATGTATATTGGAAAAACCAAACGACCACTAGAAGTTAGAATTAAGGAACATAAAACTCATACACAAAAAGGGGAAACGTCGAGATCAGGTATTGCAGAACATGCCTGGGATAAACAACACCACATAAAATGGTCTGAGGCTGCGGCAATATATATGGAGCCCAACATGAAAAAAAGAAAATTTATAGAAGCAGCTTACATTAAAAACAATAATAGAATCTTCAGTAAACCGAGTGTTGAGATACCTAATCTTTTAGCAACCACTACTTTGTAACATCAAATCATTGAAGCGAAACTTTGCGCTTCAGTGGACACAGTCCCTATATAAGCTCGTAGTCTTAAGACAAAACATTCAGTTTATACTTGATAACGATTAGAAATACAACCTAAGCGAAACGTCGTAAAAAATAAATAAAAATAAAGACAATGCAAGTCCGATAGTCACATTTTAGTAAATAATTTTTATATCCTAAAGTTGAGTGCATAAACGTATTGAGATAAAAAAATGAGTAAATAAGCAATTGGTTAAAAACAGAAGCAAATGCAACCCATGTGTACCCGTTAGCAACAACTAGTCAAACTTTATCCCTTTTTTTCGCTTACCTTTTTCCAGTAATTACAATCTGTATAGCTTTATAGAGAAACCGAATTAAAATATTTTTATTCATACTCTACAACTTAGCCAAATTGACTTTAAATACTATGTAGGTCGAGTGTGCAATATTTGAACAGTTTTTTGATAGCCCACTCAAAAGTTAAGCATGTGTTTCTTTATTGTGCAGTTTATTATAAATAAATGTTAGGCATTATTGAATTAAATGCATTGGTAGAAGATTATGAATGTTTTTATCAAAAATTTTAAAGTTGTAATTTTTGTAATATAAATATGTTATGATACGTTACTAATTAACAAGAAAAACTTTTAACTATTTTATACTAATGCATGCGATTTTTTCCCATATTTCGGTTAAGGACGACTAACCTGATTTAAAAACATAGGGTGTAGAGTAAAGAGTGCGGAATTAAATTAAAAATCCAATACAATTAGATAAATACTAGTCTAGAATTATATTTTAAATATACAGTATGGGTCGCGTATTTGTGATGTTAATATTGGAATTAAATGTAAAAATGTTTAACTCTAAACAGAAAAGTTTATCAATTTAGTGTTTAATTAATAGGATATTTGACTACTGTTGGAAAATTATTTCATAGTATTTTTTATTACATTTAATGCGCACTACATAAATATTTTCTAGAGATCTGTTGTATTTTCGATAAAAATCAGTTAAAAAGTTTGAATGGTAAAAAACACGCCTAAACGCATTTTGAGTAATGGCAATGATCACGTGATACGTATGACGTCACATCATAGTAAACAAAGCAGTGCTAAACGATTGTTTGATTTCGTGAGATTTTTATTTGTTTGGCGTTACAAAGAGGATTATAAATGGTGCGTAGTACCACAATGCACAGCGACGTCCATAAAGACTCGAGAAAAGGTGTTTGTTTCTGTTGCAGTAGATCTCAGAAGGCAAAAAACGGTGGTTAGAATTCTTTGCAGAGATCATATATTCAAACTAGCTAATTCTATGGTTTTTATGTGTGAAGATCACAGTATATTTGTGTTTCTATATTACCGCTGAGCTGCTACAAATTTTGATCAATATTCCTTGTTTAAAGCTTCATAATCTATATAGATCTCAAATTATTTGTTCTAGGACAATGACATTATTAATCTTTTATGAACGAGAATCAAAAGCTAACCCTTTGCAGAACCTATAAAACCAAATAAGTTTGTTATAATCATGCGCAAACTTATTGTTTATATAACCTATATCGTGATTTTATAAGGCACTCTTGAGTGATTTCTTCGAATAAGTAAGTTGCAAGTAATACTTATATTCCCCATATCACTTGTTTGAGCTCCACAGCATGAAAAGCGGGATCATTTTTAAAGAAAAGTCAAATCATAAGAACTTCTACTATGGGAAGGTTACTATTGTTGGCTTGAACAAAAGTTAGCTCCATTTTGATATTTGTCACGAAGAAACTTGAAATACAACTAAACTATAAAAGGTTCGTAGGAAATATATCAGTTGTTAAATCGAAAATTGCTCGAAAACACCTTCTTCTTCTTTTTCTTCCTGTGTCATGTCAGGACCACTCCCAGATGTTCCTCAGCTAAGAGATTTGCTTCCTTCCAACACCTCTACGACCCTCGGTCTTACCCTTCATTGTCAGTTGAAGAATTCTGTACCGGTCTCCACTGAGAACATGGCCAAAATAAGCTAGTTTTCTGCATTTTGCGGTTGTCAGCAATTCACGAGTGGCATCTGCTTGATCTAATACCGCTATATTAGTCTGCATAGCTACCCAGGGTATTCAAGGCATTCGCCTATGCACCTACATCTCAAATGCTTCTAAACGATTGGCCTTCGAGAGAAAATATATCATTGTCTAACGCCTCGTTGAATTTGGTGTTCTTTGGCAAGCTCACCGTTAAGTTGAAAACACCAAGAATTGTGAAATCGTGTAAACTAACATCCTGTTTTGTTTACTTACATGTGACGTCACCTAAGTTGCAACCAATCATGGAGCATTTTCCATCACGTGATCAATCGTAAACAAAATGTTTAATTAAGGTTTTTTTTACGGAATATGAACCTATTTTATTTGGAAAATAAATATAATACGCTTGTTTACGCTGAAATCTATGAGTATGACAACAATGTGTAAGATATTTTTAATAGAGTCAAATAGCCTATTGAAAAATCAAAGTTCTAGTATTTGAATTATCTCGAAGCATCTTCAGGAAATCTTTAAAATTATGCTTTAATATCGATAGTCAAAAACTGTGAACTATGATTTGCCAATACCCCGAACCAGAGAAAGTTTCCCAGTATTAATAGTCCCTGTAGTAAGCTTGACTTGCCGTAGGATCACTGTGGCGCTACGTTCGCGCCTCAATGTCACTCTCAGGCTACATGCCGCCTCTTTGTGATCCTCAAGATGGCCATCTTTTATTGGATGGAGGATACATCAACAACTTACCAGGTATAGTTGCAAGATCACAATTTACGTCCATCAGATTTCACATTTTAACAAATTTTCCTCATTTTTATTAAAATGATAAAAATATTTTGTTTTATCGGGAACGAAGTCGCATTAATAATGTATTGAGGGTTAAGTTATTTGCAGAAACACCTGTTTTTCGTGGCGTTGAGCAATGTGTTTTTTTTTAAGTCGCGTTACACACTTGATTAATATACTTATTTCGGCAAATAGTAAAACTCACCTAGATCTGCGATTAATATCCCATTTCTTCTGTCATAATAATCAAATTCCTCTTGCAATATTTTAACCTTCTTATTCGCTAGCAACTTTAAATCGGGTTTGATGGTAAATGGTTTAATTTGATAAGTTCAATACAATAATAAAAAAAATAGTTTTCTTTTATTATCAAACTAGCAAAAATCTAAAATTTTGTTTATTTTCGGGAGACAACTATTATTCCTATCAACCTCAAAGCTTCATCTTTAATTTTCCTATATAAAGATTTCTTTATTGACGTATTTAATACAAATCATAGACATCATACGCAAAATAAAACTGGCTAATTAAGAAATATAACTGCGGCGATAACTAGAACTCGGAAAACTTCAGGTCTTTTGATTCTTGTCTCATGTCCAGGATTCCACTCCACAGAGAACGGTGAATGCATAAGTTTGCAAAGGTAGTTTTCTCGATTCTTTGCTTTATTTATTGTGGGTGGTCCCATTGCTCGTCCATATTCGTACCCAGGCAAGTGTTGTTAATTATACGTCTTATTTGTTGCTTATTAACTATAAATTGACCCACCGGGAGTTGGTTCTTACTAGTGTTCATATACTTTTGACTGACTTCTACCACTCTTGTTACGATTTTTTGCAGACCTTACATACTGTTGGCGAAGTTAAAGTTCGTCGACATATTCAGAAAACATCAGAGATAGTACACAGCCATGTCTATAATTTCTTCCGTCTCGCTCTAATAACTGCTGATTGAGTAGGGTAAATGTCAATTATTCAGAGATTTTTATAAGCCAAATCAACTTTTACTTATTTTTTTTTCGTCATGCTATACCCTATCGAAGGCCTGTTGCTAGTCAACGAAATATACATATAGCTCACAATTGACATCTCTGCAGTGTTGGAACAAGACCTGAATTGTGAAGAGAGCTTCTCTTGTACCTAAAGCATGTCGAAATCCAAAATGAGCGGAGTTTATATGTGCTTCGCATGTTCTATAAATTTTTTTATGTAATCCCCCCATTTACGACTTTTTGACTTTTTAGGTAAAATTATAAAAGTGAATTCTGCTGTAACCCATTTTATTCCTTCATCATCTGCGGTCTTTAAGAATTCATAGTTAAAGTTGTCTGGTCTTGGAGCTTTTCCATCTTTCATTCCTCTCAGCAGGGCTGTACAGACCCAAAAAAAAGAGAAAAATATTGTGACAATCGGAACAACATACCATATAGAATAAATAAAAGCTAATTAGAAGGACTTCGATGATAGAATGCTCGAGCCACTTACATACGAATATAACAATCTCACAGTAGGAGTATGAGAGGAGGAGTTTGTGGCTGCAATAAGGAGAATGTAGTTTATAATTTGTATTATAGATGTCAAAAAACAAAGCTTTATAAAGAAACACAAGGACCCAGTTCTAGAGAGTTGGTATGGGAAATAAATAGTTTTTTTCACAAAAATAAGCAAAATTTTTCACTTCTTCTCTAACCGAAGAAAATATTTTTTTTTATTTCTATAGTTTTAATGTTGGAAACTTGGTAGACTTATTTTTACACTGATCAAACTAAAGTCTTTATTGCCTTGAAGTTAAACCATGTTAGTGGAATAAGAGGTACAGTTATTTAGAGTTCAACAGTGTGTAACGAATTTAAAATTACAATGTTTGATAGGGATTTGTGTATACATTAAATAATAATATATGATGGTGTCGGTTCTTTTCACTAAAACATTTTTCCCTTTTTTAACACCTTTTCGAGTTATGATATTGGAAGTATTATTGACTTTATTTTCTTAAAAGTGAAGTGTAATGATTCTATTTACTTTAATAGTTTTTACGGTGTTCGAAATATGCATGTTTCCCCGTTTATAGCAGTTTTCACATTTTTGATCGTTAAAAATGCTACATACAAAAAATCCAACACCAACGGACATGGAAAATATTATGTATTCACATTCTTCCTAAATTTTGTAAGTTGCTAACCAAATGAAGTCAGTAACACTCTTAAAGCGGGTTGCAGGGAGGCTTATCAAGTAGGAAACCTCTACCGAGGTTGAAAATCCATTTTAAAACCTTACTGTTGAAATTAAAATAAGTCTTTTTGCAATCAATAAAATATTCCTGTACTTTTAAACCTGTATCATTATCAAAGTATAACCACAATAACTAGTAAGCTATCTTTCGATGACCTCGATCTGAGGCGTTTCACACAACACAATGGCGCTCCACCACACAGAACCTTCTTACAAGAAGCATTTTATGACAAATGGATTGCCATCAATAGACCTTTTCTGTGGCCTTCTCGTTCTCCTGGTTTGACTGTTTTATATTATTTGATATGGGGAATGATAAAAAAACATCATTTATTGTAATCTAACGACAACGATGGAGGACTGTATGGCAAGGGTAAAGGACGCGCCCGAAAGTTCATCTCCAGGTTCAATTAGAGCGTTCCCGCATGGCGAACTACCTGGAGATGCGAAAAATATTTGGAAGTTCAGGCTGGAAATTTTGAAGATTTATTAAAATAAGTTGTTTCCCTGTGTAGATAAGCCGTTTAGCATTTTCACAATATAAATGTTAAATTGCAAATATTTAAAAAACTGTAAATTTTTGGAATAGGCAACCTTATAATTCACCCTTATTTTCAATATAAAATACGATAACATTATAAAAATAGATAGTTTACATTTAAAGAAAAATTACTTTTAACTATTTTTTGATCACCCCGTATTTATTGATTATCAAAATATCCACTAAAATATATCCCTTTCTAGAAGGAAACCAACCCCACTTAAACAATAAAGGCTTTCATATAGGAGAAATTGATATGTTTAGGCCTGCAAAGGCCATTTTTGACATAAAATTTAAAATATATCGAAAACAATTAGACTTTGGTATATGACATTATACATAAAATATGTCTATAATTTTGCGTAAGATTTTTAAAATAAGCAAGAAGGCATCAACTTTCGGTATAATCAGAAGTGCCACCATCTGGAAAATATTTTAGCCAAATCGAATTAAGTAAAATACCGAATTTTAAAAATTTTCCGAATCCTATTTTCCGAGAAATTGATCGCGGCAGTTCGTCGTGGGACACACTATATATATATATATATATATATATATATATATATATATATATATATATATATATATATATATATATATATGAAGTAAAATGCGAAACAGTAAATGCAAACTTCTCTCCATTATATCCTTTTTGTGTTAGAAGTTGCACGGTTAGAATAAATTGTTATAAAACACAGTTCATCCTATTCCACCGCCATCGAGATGATGGCCTACCTGTACCACCATACCGAGAAGAAAGTCAAAGCTTACCCTCTCCGTCACAGTAATACGGCAGAGGTACATGTTTCGTCTCTCACTAGACTCATCAGAGTACCGACATGCACCTGGCTCTGCAAAGGACAGATCGGAAGGAAGCATGCAAATACTGAACGCAGCTTCGCCGACCTCCCGCCGGATGGCGTCTCTATGTTTATACAGCTTTCACGTATTCCTCCATGTGAGATGCAATAGCAGTGGTTATGTCCACATTACACACACTACGACAGCATGCTGTTGTATAAACATAGAAACGCCATCCGGCGGGAGGTCGGCGAAGCCGCGTTCAGTATTTGCATGCTTCCTTTCGATCTGTCCTTTGCACAGCCAGGTGCATGTCGGTACCCTGATGAGTCTAGTAAGAGACGAAACATGTACCTCTGCCGTATCACTGTGACGGGGAGGGTAAGCTTTGACTTTCTTCTCGGTATGGTGGTACAGGTAGGCCATCATCTCGATGGCGGTGGAATAGGATGAACTGTGTTTTATAAAAATTTATTCTAACTGTGCAACCTCTAACACAAAAAGGCTATGATGGAGAGAAGTTTGCATTTACTGTTTCGCATTTTACTTCATTTACATACGGAGTTGCATATAGTTGTACGTTTGCTGAATGTGATTTCAGCACTACAACAGCATAATGTGGACATAACCACCGCTATTGCATCTCACACGGAGGAATACGTGAAAGCCGTATGTATGTATATATATATATATATATATATATATATATATATATATATATATATATATATATATATATATATATATATATATATATATATATATATATATATATATATATATATTATAATTTTTTCCGTTAAAAAGGAGCAGTTTATTCTCTGAGAATTCCACTGTAGTTCTTTTTCCATACTAGTTTCGATCACTCATCAAAGGAGCTCTAACGAACCAAGAGCAAAATTCACAGAAAATAACTTTATTTAAAATACCCATTCCGTAATTTGTTGGCAGAATACTAACCGCAGAATTTGATGCCGGACTGTAATCACTATCTGTCGCCACAACTTTCGCTACGAAACAACTTAAATTATTGTTAGACTGTTTAGAGGTCACCGAAAGATTCAGCCGGGGTGAAACCGAGTTCGCCTACTGGTTATTTGAGTTATACTGTGTCATTACTATAACCATTTCCCTAGTGTCATGTTTCAGTTACTAACAAGTTTCATTAGACCTGATTGTTGTGTTGGGAAGCCGCACATATCTGCTAAAAGGTAAGAAGTTGTTCTGAGACTCCCCTAGTAAGCTTGTTTAATTTTGCTTAGATTGCTACAAACAGTTTCGTCGCGTCATTTAGTAGCCTTGCCTTCTTTACTGGTTGCTATAAATTAAAGGTTTTGTTTTTGGTGAACCAATCACAGATACAGACACAAAATTTAAACGAAAATGATATTATAAGATTTATGTTATTTTTCTTTGAGTTGCAGGTGAAAAAAGTATACTTTTCTCTTTTTCTTTTCATTTTTTACTATCCGTTCTTTTTTAAGTATATAAGCTCAAAAAAGTACCAATTGTCAAATAGGTTCGCTTTGGCGGTATGTGAGGGCTTCCATGTCAATAGTGGGGATTTTTCCCCCAATGTGTGACCCAATGGATGGTCATATGTTAGTCGATGGGTGCTATATTAATAATGTGCCAGGTAAATTTTTGTATTCTTTGCTACCATGGATAGAAACCATCATTCTTTATTATGATAGAAACATATCTCAAGACACCATTAAGAATGCCAAGTCGCTATCAAACATCGTAGTTTCCATTAATTACTTCTTCTAATTTTAATGTCATCTGTCAAAAAAATTTGTTTATTTGACTTTATTTCGATTAATTCAAAGAATTTTGGTACTAAATCATTTTCTTCGCTATTTAGCTGATGTTATGAGAAGCATGGGTGCAGATCATATTATAGCTATAGATGTAGGTTCAGTAGACAACCAAGATCTTACGAACTATGGTGATGACCTTTCGGGTTGGTGGTTGCTATGGAAACGATGGAATCCGTTCGCAAAACCTGTCAGAGTACCGGATTTACCCGATATACAGTCACGATTAGCATATGTCAGTTGTGTAAGACAGTTAGAAGTAAGTGATCTTATCTTTGATGGATAGAAATTGCAAATCGAATGTTGGCTAATCACACTCGGCCTTAATGTTAATTAATATTTTAGGAAGTGAAAAACAGCGATTATTGTGCATACATACGTCCCCCGATAGACATATACAAGACACTGCAGTTTGGTAGTTTCGATGAAATTAGGGAAGTCGGTTATCAACACGGAAAGGCCTATTTCGAAGGCCAAAGTAAGGCCGGTAATTTACCATTGTTTAGGAGTTCTCAAACTTATAAAACGTTGTTGGGTGAAGAAGAGCATCAGTCACAGTATACGTTCACCGATTTGGCGCAGATGGTTTGTAAAGTTTCTAGGTAAGTCAGTATTAGATTCATAGTTATTGTTTGTTTTTGGTCATTATTTGGAATAGTGGAAAAAACTAATTTTAGTTATTTTTCATTGTTATATGTCGCATTTACAGATCTGAACCTTTAAATTTTACCAGTTTTCGTAAATAAATAGGACACAATTTAGGCATTTTTTAACAAAATTTACACAATTTGATATCAAAATTCGGAACCGCCTGAAAAATTTCTATGCTAAAGTCGAAACGGAGTCTCCAACTTGGAAACGATACTCTAACTAAAAATTGACAATTAAGGAAATACCTTTTTATTTTAAAGCTAAGGCTGCAGCGACTGTGAAAAAGAAGACAACATACTGAGACATTACCTGTGCAACTGCCCCTCTCCTTCGTTAATTTGGGTGTTAAGAACGACTCCTCGGAGATTTCAGCACCTTATTTATGAAGATTCTTTAGTTGGTGATCTAAATAGGGCCACATGTCTATAGAAAAGGATGTACAAAGGGCCCAATGAGTTCTGTCTAAGTGAAGTATTCACCTACGCTACCTGTTCACTAATACATATATTCGTACAAGTATACCTGTCGTCAGTCATCCTAGCAACATGTTCTGGCCAGTTCCATTTTAGCTGTTGAAGGGTTTTAACAGCATATCTTACTCCTATTTTTTTTTGTCAGAGTACGTGTCGCCGCTGCATGTTTGTACAGGAAGTACACATATGTCGAACAGTTTCCTTTTCAGACTTTTGGAAAATAAGATTTAAATGTTTATCTGAATTTACCTCAAGCTGCTGCTATTTTGTTTTAGATTTCTTGTTCTTGGTTTATCTGGGCTGATCAAAATCCCGTGTCCTGAGGATCGATACACGTGTATTTGCTGAATTCCTTCTTCGGTTAGTTTTATACAAGGTGCGCCATCTTTATGTCGGCATGTAAACATTTACCAACCGATTGATTTGGTTATACGTGTTTTTAAAACGTCAATTCAGTACAATTTTAACCATGAATCGCTTTACACCGAAACAATGCGCCGAAATAGTGACAAGGTACATTGAAAATAGTCATTCAGTTGTGTTAACTCAACGTGCATATCGTCGAAAATATCGTAGCCAACGGGCACCGTCTGACAACCCTATACGTCGTTTGGTTTCGAATTTTGTTGAGTACGGGACAGTGGGAGATCGTCAACATACCGTTCATCAACGACCAAGACGTTCCAATGAATTGGTTGAAGCGGTCAGAGAGAGCGTTGCCCAGAACCAAAAAGTGTGTCGTATCGTCACCGCGCTCAGCATTTTGGCGTCAGTGGAACTAGTTTGCGGCGCATTTTAAAGGATGATTTGGATTTGTATAAAGTGCAGCTAACACAAAGAATATTGCCGACAGACCGTCCACGTCTCTTGAAATACGGCCAAACAGTCGCTTGAATGGTTGACACAATCTGACGAGGCTCATTTCACACTCTCTGGCGGCGTTAATAAGTAAAATTGCCGTATTTGGGGGACGGAGAATCCACACGAGATCCACGAAACGCCATTGCATGACCGAAAAGTGACTGTTTGGGCCGGAGTTTGTGCCAAAACCATCATTGGGTCATTTTTTTTTTTAAGAAAACGAAACAGTCGATGAAATCGATATCTGTGGTTGTTGGCTCATTATGTCTCCCACAAATTCGTGAAAAAGGTCTTGATGGTTACTGATTTCAACAAGACGGTGCGCCATGCCACACTGTAAATCAAACAATCCAGTTTCTGTCACGGAAATTCCCTGGACGTCTGATGTTAAAAAGAGGCGATATTGACTGGCCACCCAGATCTCCAGATTTGACTGCTCCGGACTTCTTTTTGTGGGGTTATTTAAAAAGCAAAGTGTACGCCAGCAACCCTCAGACCATTGAAGAGCTCAAGGTAAACATTCGTGCCGAAATCACCGCTATCTCACCCGAGATGCTCGAAAAGGTAAAGGAAAACGCAGGAAAAAGGTCAGATTTTGTTTTGGCCGATAAAGATGGCCACTTGATCGATGTAGTATTCAAAAACTAGTCCCAATAAATTGTAAAGGACCAAAGTTAATAAAAATACGTCATATATAGAAATCAGTTTTTTTTCCAAAGTTATTCAATGTTTACATACCGACATAAAAGATGGCGCACCCTGAACAGCCATTCAATACTTAATTTGCCATAAATTGCTTGTTAGCTTGATTAGTTTTAGTCCAAATTCTGTAGCAACTGCCTGAAGTCTAGGCAACATAATCTGGGCTTCCTGTACGTTATCTATTAGAACAATATCGTCAACGAAACAAAGATGATTTATCTTTTCAGAATTAATTTTAATTCCCATCACTTCGCGGTTTATTGTATTGAGCATGCTTTGTAAAAATGATATTTTTCTGTACCAATTTTGAACAGTTTTAAATGTACCATATTTCATAATGTACACATTTGTTTTAGTGAATGTGTTCAAATTTAAATAAATAGAAATGAGTGTGAATTTTTTTGTTTATACTATGTAGACAATCGAAATTACTGGTGGTATGCAAAAAAATATCAAAAAATTCGATATTTCCACTGATCTGAATAATTTCCACGTTTTCAATTTTTGAACTTATAATTATGTTTCTTTTTTTTTTAATTAAGGCCTTACGAAGAAGATTCCTCGACAGCTAGTTCTTCCGAATCAGATGAGGAAGATGAAGGAAGAGGGGGTTATGCTTCAGAACCAACAGTAGGCCTTTCAAATGTAAGTTTCACTTTAATTTCATGAAGAAATTGATTTTAAGTCCAAATTAATACTGTAAGGCAGAATTGCCTTAAAAAATTATTTTTATGAAAAGTTATTACAAATCAACTGTCCTTTGCTATGTTTTGCGATAGTTTTTCATATTTTAATTTGTTTTTATTCCATGTCCAATTATACCATTAATTTCAAATTCTCTTTCCAATTTTCGTGCAATTTTGAGTATTTTTCTATTCATAAAACGATACTGAGAAAGATTTTGTTTTAAATTTTTGAAACATGTAGAAAACGATGATTTTTCCCCCAATTTCTTGCTGTAGTTCTCAATTGAGCATTACTCCAAACCTGCTTATTCGATAGCATTTACAGCATTCTTTACAGTCTTTTTTTGATGTACAATATATGTGGTATTATGAAGAAGAAAGTAAAATAAAAAAAATCATAAAATTTCCTCGCAGCTTTGCTAAAATGAAACCCAAGTTTGATTATGGAATCTCAATGGACTTGCATATTATAACGATTTATATCTTCCTCTAAATCATCTAGAAAAATGTAATTACATTACTGAATGTATTATAATTTCATTATGATTAGGTGATAGCTGATTATTATTATTTGATGACTAAAATAGCAATAATTAAATTGATTAAATAATAATAAAATAAAAAACTAGTGTCACCTGACACCCGGTAATAGGTGTGTCCTTTATTTGACTTATTTAATAGCATTCTAGTAATTTTGTTCATTCAATTTTAAACATATCTGCATATGTAAAATATTAGTACATAGTTCCCTCTTTCTTGCTCACGTATAAACCCCATTAAATATTCCTCTTTCCATAGTAATATCACTAAATGGCACTATCCTATGTTGCCGATTATACAAAATCCGCGCGTGTTAAGTTGTTGAGAGACGTCGAAATAATTAATATTGAAAAAAAGAAAGTATTTGAAAAAGTTTAAATTAAAAAAATTTAAAAGTGTTGGCATTAGCCGATGAGTCACCCCTGCTACATTTTAGAAAAAAGAAAAATGTTCCAAATGGTCCACCGTCATCATTTGTTTATCCATCAGAAGTAAATCATTTGTGTGTGCCCTCTTCAGATGTGTTTTTTTTTTCTTTAAAACTTATTACGCTGACCGAATGTACTATATGTCACATGAGAAAACTACCAGAGAGTCTATTTTCCAAAAATTCATCAAACAGTAGAATATATAAAAAATAGCAATTAAATATATTTTATTCTTTATATTTATCTACTTCACACTGAAATTAAACATCCGATAATTACATGTTTAGAAGATTTGTGAGAGAAGATAACTCACCATAACATCCAAACCCATTAAAATCCTCTAATCAAACTTTGGTCACATATTAGTTGGGCTGCGAAGAATTCTAAACATTGCCTTAAAGAAGATTATAAGCATGAGCCCTTAATCATTGCCGTTGAATATAATGATATGAAATAAAGCTCATTTCAAGACAGGAAAAATCATCTCTTTTACAAATTCCAAAATTTGGTACAAAAAAACTGGCTCAAAGGGTGTCGAAAAGATATATAGAAAATTACTGTGGAATTCCGAGACATTATGGTATAAATTGACATGCAATGTCCTTGTATTTTATTATTTATGACTTATTAGGAAAGAGATTTACATTGTAGAAATTGCCCACAGGTAAGCCTCAACAAAAAACGAATATGTAAAAATTATTAAATGTCGGTAATTTCCACTTGATAAATCCTTCAAGGACATATACCTCTTGCATGACCTCTGGATTAAAAATTTGTTCCCCAATGTTTTGTTGGAATAAAATTGATTTGACAGACATCAAATTAAAAATTTTTGTTTTAGTCAAAACATATTTAAAATAAAAGTTGGTTTTTATATTCCGGAGGCTTGCAAGCAATATATGCCCAGTAATTTATTATTTTTTGTATTGTTTTATAATTGATTTGTAATTTTTATTTTTCTTTGTAGAAGCTAATAACTTAATTTTTTGTTTAACACGCCGCTTTACTATCGTTCCTAATTTGCTTTCTTTCTTTAGTTCAATTACGAGCGTCAACTGAGTTGGCATGGCTATTCTGTTGATGACCTTAAAGACGAGTTAGCGCTCTAACACTAGACTGTAGTTTATTTAGTTTGTTTGGTAACTATTACTATTTTAGTTTGGGTTTTGGATAACCTAAGTATAAATTAGCTTTATGCTGTTTTTGCAAGTTTTGGACGACGACGTTGTATTGCACACTTAAGATTTATTTTCGGTAATTGTAGTCTGAATGAATTTATCGAAATTGAAATGGAGCAAAGAAATAATTTTAAAGAATATTTTATTTCTTAAAAACCGAATTAATAAAAGCACATCGATATGAGTCGAGGAGTGGACCAAAATATGAGCCCCGAAGCCACTGTAATTTTGTCAAACATCGTTGAGATCGTCATCACTAGCTCGTACTGCCCACTGCTGGACAAAACCTCTTTATGTCATTACGGCAACGGGTGGGTGGTCGTCCTCTATTTCTGTATTCTTGGCCTTCATTGTATTATCCTTTTCGTCCGTTAACCATCTGTCATTCTAGCAACATTGCCCCCCCCCCCAGTTTCATTTCAAATGCAGAACAGTTTCCACAACATCTCGCACTTCCGTACTGTGGTCTAATAGTTCTTATTAGGGATTTTTGTTTCTAAGAGTAATTCCTCACATTGATCTTTCCATCTTCCATTACATCATTTATATTCTCTTAATGCTGTTGTTTATCCATATCATGTATCGCCAATGCAAGGTCTCCATAATCGTGAAAAATATGGAAAACCTAGAATTATGGAATGTTTTTCCATCATGGAAAACCTGGTATTATCAGGAAATTTTTTTTTAAACCTGGAATTTTTAGGATTTACAAGTCAACGTATCGCCTATAAAAAATAGGTATTCTTTCAAATTGCTGCAACTTCTATAATAAATAACATTTTTGTACCAATATAAAACGTGGTGGCGCGTGCTAAAACTGCCTGCTATTCTCCAACCGGATAGATGGCAACTAAAACAGTTTTCTTTAAATCGGTTGTCTTGTCTCGACGATAACCTAGCAAACTCTAATAACGAAATATGTCTTTCCATAATCTTGTAAAATTTACTGAAAATGATTTTTTGCCAGCTGGTAAAGCCAATTTAATGGAAAGAAAATTTAGAAAAATTATTAACTTAGAAGCAACTAAGGGAAAATTGAAATTGTTCACTTTGGGTTGGTACGATTTAAATGTTGGTTAGAAAAATACGCGGGATTATTTAGTTCAGGTTAGTTCAGGTTGTTGTGATCTTGTCGTATGGCAATGCAGCTCTTGAGGTAAGTTTTCTGTCAATTAATTGTGGAAAATCAACATGAGAAATTTTTAATTACTCCCCGCATAATATATGATGGATTTAATGCTATGAACTGTGGTGTGGATGGGTTTCGTGTTGATAAAAACTTACTTATAGATGTAAAAATGGCTTATAGTCGGTATCAAGCTAATGTTAAAAAGTAAAAAGAAACAGAGCGAAAGGAAAAAGGAATCCATAACAAACAGAAAAGAAAAAGGTTGAAATTAACGAGTTGAAGAGAAAGACGCTTACGGATGAAGTTAATGTAAAAAAAGCAAAAATTGAACAAGAATTATTAAAATTGAAAATGTTTTGATATTTATATTGAATATTGAAAAACGTTATTATTCCAAAATCTAAATGAATGATCGCTTCTATTCTAAAAAAATCTGCAATTTTTTTTTATTAAGAGACGCTGGATACCTTACAATATCAATGTCACTGCCCACCCAGTTTCATTTCACACGCAGAACACTTTCCACAGCATCTAATACCTCCATACGGTGTCTAATAGTTCTATTATGAATTTTATTTCGAACAATAATTCCTAACATTGATCTTTGGTTGCATGTCTTGTAATCTCTTATTGCTGTTCTTTGGCAATATCGCTGCACCATATGTTAGTACGAGAAGAACACATTGGTTAAATTCCTTCCCTTTTAAACACATTGAAAGATCACATCGTACCTGTGATTTTAGTTTTCCAAATGCTTACCCAGTCAGACCCAGTATACGCTTGATTTCATGTGTTTGGTTGCAGACATAAATTACATATTTATACTTTCTGTATTCTGCCAAAAAGGTAACTATCAAGCAAGCCACTTTTAATACTTGGCCACTAAACCCAGGTATTGACTTTGTGAATGAAACTCATGACGTTAAGATGAATCCCATGATGCTGCACTGGTTAAAATTAGCCGAGTTGTTTAAGCTCTACGAGGGAATAAATAGATGAACATACATAAACCCCTTCTTTGAGGTTTCGCTGCATTTCGTTCGCTTCATTTATAACATCAGTTCTATGGGCATGGTTCTCCTTAAAGTTTTAAAATTGGGCGCATTTTAATTTAATTAATCCACAGTTTACTAATTGTATCTGTTTTCTTATGTATGGTAGTAACAAAATTGATTTGAATATATTTAAATCATGTAAATGACAGCCATTTGAATCATTTCTGAGGTAATTAATCTTAATTAACTGGCTATGTGTATAAAATTTAACAATAAGGTCAGAGAGCAGTTAGTGCTGAAAATCAATTTCTAAGTGTGTAATATAACGTCTTTGGGTTTAATGTTGATAAAAGGGATGTTGTGATAAAGAAAATTAGTTTGTTTGATCACGTTTAACCAGAATTGTGTGTTTCTAGTTAATATCTTGTGTTTGTCTTACGTTTTTTCTCATTATCTCATTGTTCATTGCAAGAATTTCGTTTTTCATTAAATATAATTTCTCTCGAGAACGCACCAATAACGATTAGAAGGTAAGCTGGTTAACCCTGATAATATAAATTGAATTACGTTTAAATACATATATTAAAACTTATATTATTTTTTTTAATGACACATTTCAAACTATGGCCGGGTTTTGTCGAGTGTTTCTATGCGATAATTTTGTATTTGACAATTTATTAGAAACACTGACACTTTGGGTAATTTTCTTTGCATTTTGAGGGTCTGTCTTCCAACAGGATTACTTATTGTTACAAAACATCCCGCCGTTTTTTTCTGCCCGTGGCAGAGGTTCTTAAAATTAATCAAATTAAAAACGATTCAATTTGAAACACTAAGGGTATACAAATGATACTAAAATACCGCGTTTTTACCATCAGAACTTTTGCAAGGTAGTGGCGGGATATCATTATTTTTGTATAAATTGTTTTTATGGTATTATTTTTACATCTTTCTTTTTTTTGTTAATTGATTTTCTTGGCCCTTGAACTCTCCTTATAAATTTTATCAAGTTGGTCATCGTGGGAAAACATGGCAATATATTATCAGAGCTCATACGAGGGGCTCTGTCTGTAGTGGAGTGGTGTAATAAGGAGCACCTTTAGGTTAAACCCGGGAAAAGCTACACTCATATCCATCACTAAGAGAAGAATGTTAGGTGAATTAAAATTACCAATTCTCTTCAATACACAACTGCAAAAGAGCCAGAAGGTTAAATAACTAGTTATAATCCTGGATGCAATGCTTACCTGGAACTCACACCTGCAGAAAATTATATCTAAAGGAAAAATGTCCATTATGACAGCAAAAGGGACACTGAGCAAGACGTGGGGATTATACATTGTGCACTAACTGTATACTGCAGTGATAAGACCCATGATAACCTATGGCTCGGTTGTGTAGTGAACGAAAATCACATAAATACGGGCCACTCTGGAGCTCTCCAAGCTCCAAAGGCTGGCCTGCCTATGCGTCACGGGTGCTATGAGAAGCATCCCAACAGCAGCCATGGAAACCGTATTAAACCTCCTTCTCCATATAATGAATCAAATAAAGGGTGTTTTTTTTTATAGAGGTATAGAACTTTAAGTTGGCAACACTATTTTAACTGGCGGTCATTTTGTCAGCTGTCAAGTGATTTATGTTTAGTTTGGTTTGGCATTTCAACATGAATAGACTGACGCCCGAACAACGCTTCCAAATTGTGCAAATTTATTTTGAAAATCATGGTTCTGTTCGAAATACGTATCGCGCACTACGTCCATTTTACGGTCAACATAATCGTCCATCAGAGCAATTAATTCAATTAACTATGGAATGTTTTCGCACCACGTTTACTCTAAATGATAATACGCATCCACAGAGACGTCGTACAGTGCGCACAGAAGAAGTCATTGCTGCTGTAGAGCGTAGCGTAGAGGAAGACCCGAATCAGTCTATCCGCCATCGTGCACAGGAATTGGATATGTGTCCATCCACTTTATGGAAGATTTTGCGGAAAGATCTTGGTTTGCGTGCTTACAAAATGCAACTCGTGTAAGAATTGAAGCCACACGATCACCTAGCAAGGCGTAGATTCGGTGAATGGGCCCAAAACAAGATTGCCGTTGATCCCGATTTTCATAAGCGAATTTTGTTTAGCGATGAAGCTCACTTTTGTTTGAATGGATACGTCAATAAACAAAACTGCCATATTTGGAGTGATGATAATCCTCAAGTGTATGTTGAGACACCGTTACATCCAGAAAAACTGACTGTTTGGTGTGCTTTATGGGCTGGTGGAATCATTGATCCGTACTTCTTTAAAAACGATGCTGGTCAGAACGTTACAGTCAATGGTGACCGCAATAGAGCCATGATTACTGACTTTTTCGTTCATCAATTAAACAACCATGATGCGCAGGGGCTGTGGTTTCAACAACATGGCGCAACATGTCACACAGCTCGTGCCACAATTGATTTATTGAAGGAAACGTTTGGTAACCGCATAGTTTTACGTTTCGGACCCGTGAATTGGCCTCCAATATCGTGCGACTTAACGCCGTTAGACTATTTTCTGTGGGGATATGTGAAGTCGCTAGTCTACGCCGATAAGCCCGAAACGATTGATCACTTGGAGGACAACATTCGCCGCGTTATTGCCGATATATGGCCACAAATGTTGGAAAAAGTCATCGAGAATTGGACCTCCAGATTAGACTACGCCCGAGTCAGCCGTGGCGGTCATATGCTAGAAGTCATATTTAAATTATAATGCCAGAAGGTTATCTTTCGAATTAAGTAAATTTCATGTCAATTTAAAAAATTCATCTTTGTTTTATTCCATTTAAAAGTTCTATACCTCTATAAAAAACACTCTTTACTTCAGTCCTCGAAAATACACGACGAAGTTTGTTGAATATAGATACGCAAAGGCAACGGCAAAATTAAGTTTGTTTGGTTATAATTCCTTACTTGGTAGGAAAATTGTAATATCCAGATTATGCCTTTTCCTGAAATCTAAGGTTTGTGCCAAATTTCAATATTCTAGGAAGTACCCAATAAGTTTTGATGACTGAGTGAGAATGTGAACATTAAAGTAAGCTATTTGTGTGTGAGACTCTAGCTCTTCAAACCTTAGTCAGATGTGTAAATTTATGTCTCCGGCTTAACGAGCAAAAGCTATAAGGAAGAAAAATAGTGCTTGAAATGATTCATGTAAATAGAAACCCCGATGTGCTTAGGTGATCTGGCAAATATCATCCGACTGTGCCAATTGGTAAAGTGAAAGAAATGCATTAAGCGCCTCTATTTATATATATATATATATATATATATATATATATATATATATATATATATATATATATATATATATATATATATATATATATATATATTATTTATCGCATGTATTCATAAGCATATTTTTGCATGTAATAATTTTTACACATTTAATCACGTGTTAGTTCATGGGGTTAGCATTGATAGTTCTAATACTAGAAACTAATCAGCAATTTTTCCCAACAGGAACAAAAGGAACAGCTCAGAGGTCTACGCCGAGCAGGTGGCTCCCTCTCATTATCGGAAAACGAATTAGAGTCCGACGTGGATTTCGATATTAATCCCGCATGAAACATTACGTAAGGTTGGCACCAAATTAGTTCCAAAAACAACTTGTATGTAAGTACCAACATTAAACGTTACCAAAAATCGAAGGCGAAGTGCCTTTTAGTCGAAATATGTTGCCAAAAATTGTGTAAGGACGAAATTAGGAAATTTTTTAAAGAGAGAACCTTATATTGATTTACTTTTTTTCTTTCATCACACTTAAAAACGATAATACCAAGTGGTAGTTTTTGTCAAATCATGTCGTCTTGAATCTCGTATATTATAACTAAATCATTAAAATACTCATTGTTGTAACCAGCTAATAAATAGTGAATGAAATTTCCGATTTTTTAGAAAATTTAATTCGAAATAGGTTTTTTTGATGTCATATTTTATACAGTCTTAAATATATGTGCCTGTCTGTTAATAATTTGAGACAATTTTTCGTTATTATCACACTTTAAATAATATACTGTAATATTTACAACATAACATCCTGTATTATTTATATAAAAGCTCTATCAATAATTTATCATTTCTTGCAAAATTTTGACCGCTCTCTAAAGATTGATCATTTGAAATTTGTGCAAGAGCCTTTATACAAGGAAATTTAGAGCTGACCTAATTGACAGAAACAACTATATGAAATCAAAATTTAAATCACTTTAATTTGAATCTTTTTATGGGTTGAAATTATTAAAGTCGCATCTTTATAACTACTTTATTAATAAGTATTTTTACAATGGGTCTCTATACAAATTGTGGGGCAGTTAGTACTATCTTACTAAGACGCGCATAATTTTCAGTTAAAATCATTATTAAGGTTATTTTGTTTTCGTAATATGTACGTAACTGTTAATCAGAAAAAAATATATGCATAATCCAGATTCTTGTGAATTCGATTAAATCAAATTTAACACGTCCACGTAACCGACTTAAATATTTTTCCTATCAAAACCTAAATTTACGTAAATTGTTTGTAAGGTTCACTTTCACTTTGTGACATGTCTGTAGCTTTAATTTTAATGTAAATAAAGTAATTATTAATTAATGTCGTAGTATTAAATTTTATATGTCATAGATGTAATATCTTGCCAAGAAAAGAAAAAATTTTTTGTCAAAAAGTAGTTTTATTTATAATTAATTGGAGAGTCTCCAAAAATAGTTCATAATACTGAATGTCTACCGCTAGTAATTATTAAGGAAGTTTGCAGGATGGAAAAGGTGACACCGTTGCATTCTCAAAAAATACTTTCCACAATTTCGTTCGATTCATGATATTGTGATGTAATACCTACAAAAGCAATGTTCTATTAAAAATTAGTTTGAGTTTGGACTAATGAGTTCTAAAAGTTTCTTGATGTATTAGGCTACTACGAAATAAATCCGTTTGCCTGACTTTACTCTCTGATATTTTTCCAGTAAATATGTTTTTTTACTTACCTCCCACTTTATAAGTTCCCCTTGGAGATGATCCCTAGGTATGCCACATAAAAACTGGCAAATGGCATTTGTGCCACCTCTATAGTCAGTTGATCGGTAATTTTATTGTCCTATACTCCTCTGTGACCCGGTATTGACATTAAGGTAACTAGGTTGTGTTTTGCGAATCGATGGCGTATAAATATTGCGACTCACGCCCTTGACGAGTCAGCCTTCTTTGAATTTTGCCGACTTCGGCGACCGGCGTCAAAGGAGACACTAACAGCGTCATCATATTTCTGTCGTTCGCTTGCAGCGCGACGGAGGCTTGCAGTGACCTATTTTCTGGTTTCTTGTATCCCATATAATTGTATTATCTCCTTTGACACCGGCCACCGAAGGCACAAAGGTTTTGTGAGAAATTCACATGGTGAGCTCAACATCAATCGAAGTAGACAGAATTCAAAAGGGGCTTGTCACGATTTTCATAGATAGTGAAAGGATCCCCATAGACGACATCGAACTTTGATTTTATTTCTCAAATCAAAACTAACATACGAATCAGTATGCAATTTTGTATGATGTACACGATGCCTACTGACTGGTCCACCCTCGTATACCTTGACTTGAAAGATAGTGGGGGCCTTACCTAGAGGCTTTCAAAATCTACATTTAGGTCCGAAGGCATCGGTTCCGACCCTTTCTCCATTTTGGAACCGTCCGCATGTCAAATCAAGAAGTCTTGTTTAAACTGCTGGAAATCGCAGGTCGTAGATTGGATCTAGACGTCGGTTCTGATATGAGAGAACCAGTCATCTCCTGGCTCTAGTTTTGGCGTCTGGATTATTTTGAAGACCTTGGTAACGTCTCTCTCTTTATGTAGTGCAAGAGAATTAGGTCTATCATCACCTCGTTAGGCATGTTTTCATTGTTCCTGTAATTCCCAAATAGGCAAGTTTCTATCCACCAGACTATTGGTCCAACAACCGTTTTGTATAACCTATAAATCATATTCTATTCCCATGGTCGACCACTTGTAGCCCTGGAGCCTACGAACAGGACCAGCAATCTGCTGCTTGTATTGGGCAACAGGCCGCGGAGAGGGAGGCGTCAGTTTATCGGTGAAAAAATAAATTTTACTTATTTATAAACTAACGAATGTTAGAATTTCGTTGATTTACAATGTAAATAAAGAAATAAATTGAGTCTACAGCCTTATCGACGTAACCCAGCGAGTCAGCCGGGCATACCAACATGTCATTCTGAAAAGGAAAATCGACACTGACGACCTATTTATTTTGATGATGTATTTAACAAACTTAAAAATAAAAGGAATCTACCAATTTATCGGTAAGTCAATTTATGTATTTAGACTTCCATGTTTGGATGCCCTCACACTCGCTGGGTTACATCGATAAGATGTAAGACTTAATTTATTACATTATTTATACCCATGCCTCTCTCTTCCTTCGCCTATTGTGCAATCCAAGCTGCAGACTGCCGAGACTCTTCAGTTATTAATAAACTGACGAATGAGGCAAATTTTGTGACGCTGCCTCCCAAACTAATACGATACGTTCATAGTACAATTGATGCTAATGTATGATTTTATATATATATATATATATATATATATATATATATATATATATATATATATATATACATATTGCAAATTTCTGGGCGATTAGCACTTCTTAAATTGATCGCTTTTAACCTGTATAGGTCAAACGAACTTGTAGAAAGATTTGACCAATTCTTTGAGTTAAAACCTAATGGAAATAAAAATCATTACGTATAAACAGTTGTTTTATTTCAGTAGAACAGTAATATAATCTTGCACATAATTTACTAACATCATCGCTGTACAAGTTGTTCCCACCTCTATACATTATACTGGGCAGACTTAAAGAATATCTCGCGTGAAAGTTGCTTCTATGAGGGTAACTATCAAAAGAAATAACAATAAACCAATATCGTGGAACAAGAAATATAAGAAGTGGTAATGGGGCTTTATTAAATTATCTCCCTTGTAAAATAGACGGCATTTATATAAACGGGAGATAAAGCTGCAAATTGAGAGTCCCTATTTTGCATTGTTGCTATAAAAACAAGCCCGAAGACTAGAGATTTCTTCAGTCATTACAATTTGATCTTTGCAGTCATTTTTAAGCTTTTACGCTTCAAAAAGTCTACCCAATTATCTGGAAAACAACACAACATATTCGCAAATAAAATTGTAAAATATACAATATATAGATATATATTATAAATCAATAACAATGGCTAAAACAGTGTTTTGAAAAATAACTTATTTATTAGATTATTAGTCTGGAAGATATAGTAAACAATATACTTGAATGAGGTATATACAAGTCAGTTCTAGAAACGTAAGAACGCGCACGCGAAAAACCTCAGAGTTAAAAAAACTACTATACAGGTAACAGTAACTACTGTAGTTTTAACAATTGTATATTATACTCTGAAGCTAAAGTATGGTCTTAAATAAGGCGAAGGTATCCAACTTTTTTATAGGGCTATACTGACCAACTTAATGCAATAAAATTGACAAACGTGCCAATTACCTTTCTCATTAAATAAGGTTTAAATTATCAAGAAAATATCCAAATATTGATCATGAATTTACTGATGTTATACCACTGTGTAAAGACTGACATAGACCCTCATGCAAGTCGGATAAATGTTCATTAAAATTTTTGTTAGAGCGTCTACGACATCTTTATAGAAGACTGTAGCATTCAGTATAAAGAAATTTAATTTTACCCGCCCCTTTGCCTTATTTTAGTAACGAGTTATAAAACGTCAAACATTTCTAATCATAATTAACAGTATAAATAGAAATATAGAAGTTAGGGCGTTTGTAAAGCTAACATAACCTAAAAATATTTGCTAAGAGACATTTTTAATTTTAAAAGCTCTATCATCGTTAAAAAATTATTGAGATCATTCGGGCTGTTTATAAAGTTAAACTTTATATCAGTATGTTGAAATTTCTTAATAATTTTTTGACAGTCCTCTTCAGCAAAATTGAATCGACTAACCTGACTAAAATATTAATTAAAAGTAGATAAAATTTGTTAACATAACGCCATGTACAGTGTTTAATTACTTATCGTTTTAGTTAAACTCATTTGGAAATGTTGCTGGGCATAAAGCATTTCCATAGAACATTGCTGAAATACAATTTAAAAACATTTTTAACCAAAATTGTCGATCAGTAATTAAACCAACTGATTTGACATCGAGCTGAAAAAAGATCATTACTTTTCACAACCCTATTTTGTTCCCAACCACCACAGTCTGAATCCTAACAGTCACTAGTCTTAGTGACTTTAGTTTTTACCAAAATGTGATCGAAATATAGACGATCACCGTACAGAGGAAGGGATACAGACTATATTGTATGTCGGTCGGTTCATCAATGCCAAATTGAAAGCGGTTTTGATGAGAAGTTATGGTTTACGATTAAAATTTTAAAATAACTAATACAGAGGTGAATTGTTTTGGCCCTTACAGTAATAGGAAGACAAAAAATTACTAAACAGAAAAACTACGGGTAACTCGATTTGTTTTCGTATATTATTTAACAGGTTAATATATATTTGTTACAAATAAATTGTTATCAGTAAAAAACATACAGGTTTTATTTAAAAAATTCAGGTATCATAAAAAATATTCTCGATAACCGTTGAATGTTCCTATTCTTATTCTAAAATACTCTCCAGGTTTGGAAAATATTTCCTTTGCCCTTCAAGAGTATTTGTTCCTATTCAGGTGCCTTCCATAACCGCTAATTTTTAGAATTTTGTTTCTCAGAAAGGAAAAACAGAAAATAGGCATAGAAGAATGTATTCCAATAGTTAGAACTTTAAAATTATTTTTATGTAAATTATGGTAGTCGGTCATGTCTAAAGCAGTTGGAGACGTTAACGGGTAGTAAATTTGCTAATAAAATTGTATGATGTTGGTATATATTATATATAATACAGTATAATATAGACCCATGACCAGCTTCTGTCGACAGCTTAATTAAAAAAGTCATCTGACCATTAGAATGTATAGAGTCTTAATAGTCGGTAGACACAAACTGAAGGAAACATCTACATTCAATGAGGACCATAAGGAAGAACTAGTATGTAGATTATGTGACACAAAGAGGACTAAACAGCCTCGCACATCATCTGCATGTTTATTTTTTTGTCTCGCTAACATACAGTAAACGCTAAGGGAGATACCATGTAACTTAACCAAATATATAACAATATTAAATAACTACTAAAAAACTTTAATTTCAAAATCAAAAACGTATTGCACTTTCGGACTAGACCCCTTAAACCTTCAACGAATTTGTATCAAGTTTTGTTTTAATCTTGGAAAAACTTGCTCGGAAACAATTAATATGATGAATAAGGCATTTAGAGAAACGGAGCGACAGTCTTCACAGTGGAAGCATTCTGAATCGCCAAGACCAAAAAAAGCACGTCAAAGTCGTAGCAAAGTGAAGTCTTTGATTATGAAGGTGTTGTGCACCACGAATATGCTCCGAGAAGTCACACGATCACTAAAGAATACTACGTTGAAGTACTGAAAAGATTGCGTGACGCAGTCAGAAGAAAAAGGCCACAGCTTTGGACAAGTGGTGAGAGGCTGCTTCATCATGACAATGCGCCAGCGCATTTATCGAACCTTGTGCAGCAATATTTAACAAAGCACTAAATCGTACAGCTGCGCTAGCCTCCGTATAGTCTCGACGTAGCTCCCTGCTACTTTTGGCTCTTCCCCAGATTAAAAATGCCACCGGTTCGATGACAAAGCGACGGTTGAAACTAATTCGACGAATGCACTGAAGGCAGTTCCGAAAACTTACTTCCAGGACTGCTTCACGAAGTAGAAACACCGCTGGGAACGTGTTATTCAATTAACTGGGGACTACTTTGAAGGATGTCTCTCACCGGATGATAAAGAATAACACAACGAGGTAGGCTCGATACTTTTAGGACAAACCTTATATATATAATACTAGATAACGATTCCAGATACAACCCTAATCGAAACGTCGTACAAACAAAATAATAAAGACAATGCAAGCTCGCCACTGTTTACAACCTTTGGAAAAATTGATATTGGTAGAGATCGAAGTATGGATACATCTAATAAAAATTTACTTGTAAACTATCTCTTAAACTTTCTTTAAAATCTTTGAAAATGATATTGGACTTGATATGTTTGTGGTCTGTATTCTCTGAGTTACCCGCAGTTTTTGTTTCGGCTATATTCAAAATTTAAAATTGGAAATAATGTCCTACAAAGCGTGTTGTAGCATTGATTTTTTAGACGTATTTTGAAATCGGAGTTTATACAAAGAAGATTTGTAGTACCTGAAGATTCAGAATTATAAAAAATCACCAACAAATATAAATAACAATTTTTTCCTGTATATTTTTAAAATTGAGTTATAAAGGGAGGTGACGGTTTCCTAAGGAAATTTATAATGTCCCTGATAAAAGTTTCCTTTTATTATTTTTTTGTTAATAATTAAGATACGAGGTTCCACAGGAAATATTTTTATAGTACAAAAAATGTGCAGCAATAGTATAATAAGCTATTTTTTTTACTATAAACATAATAACTCTACAAATTTACAAACAGCGAGGAAAATAGTGCAATACCAAAGAGAGTTCTGCATAATATTGAAGAGTTGTACCCTGGCTAATACCAGTATAAGCTTAAGCAAAAGGCAGTACTACTTGCGATCTCTCAAAAGGTCTGGAGGTTCATGGCAAGTACTAGTAACCATAACCGTCCTCTAGGGCTATATATATATATATATATATATATATATATATATATATATATATAACCTGAACTAACCTGAACTAAAACTGAACCAATAAGCGAATTTATAAGAAAGGTAAGTCATATGTATATGCAAGCTTTGCACTCTGGTACTCTTTTGGCGCACAAGGGATATGGAAAATCTTCATAGAAAAGTCTGAACATTCAAAAGCATATAAAAATCATACCCGTAGTGCTACCAAACGTACAATTCTTCCAATATAGAAAGGAAGATGAAGATTGGTAGATAATGGTAAGCAATTGGATATTTCCACAGGTTAATAGACTCTTCCTTACTACACCTAGCTATATACGCAACACTGTTGCGGTTGAGGGTATACGAAATGGTGTCTCGTCACCAAACCAACCAAGAGAAGCATTGAGCATAGTTGCAGACACCCAAACGGGACAATCCAGGAAAATGGCGATAAGTTATCGTCTAATTAATAGTTGACATCAGAGCTGATGTTTCCATAAGCAGGAAGACTTCTTATTTGAGCAAGTTATTCCAATGAAAATTCCTCAGTAGAGTAAAGTCTGCCGATATGAATTTTAAATATTCCAGACTCAGTAGCCAAACGACTGAAAAATAGCCTTAATACAAAATCTATACTAGCTCATACTTGAATCATGATTTTGCTGCCAGGCTCTTTGAGGTAAAAAACAAATTCATTTGCGTATCATCTCCATAATAATATTTCTTAAGGATAAGGAAGCCTCGGAAAATATTGATATATGAAGTGAGCGCCTTCTAGGTTCCAAGATCTTTCCCTGAGGAGCTCCAATACGGTCTGCATCCTGCCCTTCAAATAATTAGGATATTAAGTTAGTTACTTGAATGGAAAAATCCTATGATTATATGATGACCTCAAAGTTTAATAATCGAAGGCCTTAGAGCAGTCAAAAAATACCAATGCTGTTAGCATTCCTTGATCATTTGCGCTCATTAAACTGTCAGTAATGGTCTGCAAACCAGTACAATATCAACTACATTTAACATAGTAGAGCCAGGGTTGAGTGTTGATAATAATATTATTTTGCTTAAATAAGTTTGCAATTGTCGAACACAAATTGTTGTATTCAGAATATGCGTAAAAGATAAATTTTTCTATTAAGAAACCCGATATCTTGTATATTTAAAAGTAATGAAAATAAACTTATACCAAAAAATTTATAAATTAGTGTTAGCAAACCATCATCCCTCCTTAACCTTCTTTTAGATTAGTTCTAAATAACCGAATTTTTTTTTACTTATACTGCAGCTATTAATCAGCTGATCTTGACCTTTCTTTAGATTGCATTTTTAAATATTTGACTTTTTTCATCAAACCTTTTTACTTGGATTATTGTATGCATTAACTCTGATGTAAAAATACGCCTTAAGTAGTGATACCAATTAAACGAAACCTATTACAATTACACGTTTTTCAAATTACTTATTGTCAATTGGCGATACTGAAACATATTATTTCTTCAAATTAGTAGGTATAGATTATATCCGCTAAGATTTTTTTGCTATAGTAACATATTTACATGTATCTAATTATTACGGTATCTAATTCTTCATATTTACAAATTTGTATAATTTTAAATTATGTATGATAACGCCTTAAGTACTAGTTGGGATCGAGTTTTGAGTTTAGGTGAGATTTATGCTATTTCTTGGAACTGTGTATGATAGTAACATTCATTACAGTCCTAAACTGCTTATTTCACTGCACAGGCATTAATTACATTATCACCTTTTGAAACCTGATATTTTAATATCAGATTAGATTTATTAGTTTATTCATTAATTAGAAGCATTTTATTAGTAACAATGGGATGCAAAAGTTTGAACTTTCTGGAACATATTTAAAAATATTCCATCGTTAATATGACTCTATCTGAACATGTTAAAGGTTATCTTGTAAATAGGCAATGTCCGCATTTTTATCATTCAATTCCAGACCTAAACTCAAAACTCAAGCCACAGAATATATAATAATAAAAATGACTAGGTAGATCATAAGAAAACAAAAATTACATCTTGAATTATAAAATTACATATTAAAAGTCAACAACTTTAACAAAATAAATCTTAAATCTCTTTAAAGCTGACGCTTTGACGCAACCGTAGTTATTGAAAAGTTTATTTTACGATTATACGAAAGTTCAGTGAAATGTATTTAATCCCTCCGATCTTTTTGGTTGTATCTCGTGAATAAAATTTTAAAAATAAATCGAACAACAAATGAAGTGAGACGCCTCTTTTTTGTTTTTTCTTTGTTTTATATATATATATATATATATATATATATATATATATATATATATATATATATATATATATATATATATTATTTTTTACTTTAAGGAATTCTATTAACTTCAAAATTTGGAAAGTTTGTTTTCCCACTTTTCCAAAATTAATTTATTTTTTTAAACCATTTCCACAAAATAACATGTTTAATGGGCCTGGAAGGCTGTTTACCATCTCACTTACCTAAGACATCTAAAATTGTAACTGGCGTTTGTCTGTGTGGCTGAGGAAGCATAGTGGAGAGATGCCCATCACCTTCCTCCACACACACTATGTAGCGCCTATTTTGAAACTTAATAACTCTCTTGAGATACTTTCTCTCTTTCGAGAAATGGATCTTGGTGGTTTACAGACGACTCTCGACAGGATGGTGGAGTGGTCAGTAGAGTCCAAGAGTTTTACTGATTTGGACATGCAACGACCTTGCAAGCAGATATTTATGCTATGCTATTTTATGTTGCTGGAAAGAAAATTTATTAATTCCTGGAATGAGACATGCCAAGGAACATATAATTCGACCTAAGTCGTGACTTACTAGGAAGTTTCTCTCCCTGGAGAGGAAGTAACTACGAATCGTGGGAGATTATTAACAGGACATTGTCACCTATGTGGCCATCTTCATAAGATTGGCATTATGGATCACCGGGTGTGCAGATAGTGTCTTGAGGAGAAGGAAATTAACCATGTCCTTAGCACTCAACGGACTGAGGCAGAAACATACCATGGTGAATTATTTGTTTCGATCAAACAAATGTATATTTTGAATAAATATGTTTCACACTATGATGGAACGATCATTTCAATTTATAATAGTGAATTTTTAGTTTACTCTGTATTAACCAGTAAACGTGCCTTTTTAGAAAAAATATTTTTCTTTCATTTTGAAGTCTCTAATCCCATATACACATAAAAAATGTATATGTCTAACCCACTCTACATTATTACCTTTTAAAAATGGTTTAAAAAAAAAACCTGAAAACATCCTATAACTTCTAAGTCATGGCAAGGCTCCGAACATCATTAACATGCACATAAAAATACTCATTCTTTTACTAATTGAAGAAATTTGATTTTTAGCAAAGTTATAATCAAATCTATAAAAGTATGAACGGAGCATATGGGAGAACGGACGTTTGAATTAGTTCGAAATAGTTAATATTTCGAATGATTACGGAGTGTCCCACTAGTTCATTTGTATTTTGCGTCAAAGCACACAGAAAAACTTAATTGGCATTTTTATATTGCTCATACAAACTTAACTTGAATAAAAATCAGAATGGACAAATAGCAGCGTTTCCTTTCAATATCTTGTTGTTTCAATGATATATATATATATATATATATATATATATATATATATATATATATATATATATATATATATATATATATGAAGTAAAATGCGAACAGTAAATGCAAACTTCGTTCCAACCATATCTTTTCCGTGTTGGAACAAATTGCTAAGGAACACAATTTATTCTATTCCACCACCATCGAAATGATGGCCTACCTGTACCACCATACCGAGAAGAAAGTCAAAACTTACCCTCCCCGCCACAGTGATACGGCAGAGGTACATGTTTCGTCTCTACTAGACTCATCAGGGTATCGACATGCATCTGGCTGTGCAAAGGACAGATCGGAAGGAAGCATGCAAATACTGAACCCGGCTTCGCCGACCTCCCGCCGAATGGCGTATACATGTTTATGCGGTTTTCACGGATTCCTCTGTGTGAGATGCAATAGCAGTGAATATATCCACATTATGCCGTTGTAGTGCTAAAATCATATTCAGCAAACGTACAACTATATGCAGCTCCGTATATGAATGAAGTAAAATGCGAACAGTGAATGCAAACTTCGTTCCATTCATATACGGGGCTGCATATAGTTGTACGTTTGCTGAATGTGATTTCAGCACTACAACGGCATAATGTGGATATATCCACTTATTGCATCTCACACGGAGGAATCCGTGAAAGCCGCATAAACACACATATATATATATATATATATATATATATATATATATATATATATATATATATATATATATATATATATATATATATAATTTTATTTTTTCCTTATTTTCTTGGGATTAGGCTCATATTAAAATATATTTTTTGGTTTTGTTGTTTATTCCTATTTATTAATAATGGTCTTAACAAAATCTCAACACCGTTAATTTTTAAAAAATGTTCCAAATAAAGAATAAAAGGTCGAAACAATGAAAAACATATTTTAATATGAACCTAATCCCAGAAAATAAAGAAAAAATAAAATCAACGGTTCAAAAAATCAGGTACAACAATTTTATGCTGACATTATGGATAAAAATTCACTCAGACCAAAACGCTGGCGTCTATTGAATACTTCAAAATGTCCTATAAAAACTGAGGTTTAGGTTTAAAAAAAATAGCAATATTTTAAAATCTCAATTAAGTTTGTCGACGATGTCACAAAAATATAAAGTATTTGATTATTAATCCCAAAATAATACTTGAAGGTTATGTTATAATATATCTCTTTTTTTTCTCTCTAGAAACAGCCTAACATAAAGCTTAGTTAGTAGTTTATTAGTAGCAAACGTAGAAATTTTTCTGATTAGGTTACATTATCTACTAAAATAGGTAGTAAGTATTCCTTATACATTATAGAACTTACCATTTGGCAAGAAATGTATGTGTAACACATAGGTAGGTGTATTATGTTATCCCTTATTTTTGATAAAAATACATTTTATAATAATTGGTAAAAACATTAACAGCAAACAATTATTATTTTATTTACGATATTTTCTTCTCTCAATTACATATACAATCTATTAACGAAAAATAAAATTATAAGCTTACTGGAACCCGTTTTGATGTTATATAAGAATACTTAATGCAACGTGAACAATTAAATGCTTTTGGTCTTCGAGGTGTCTATTATGAAAAATGAAGGATACTAATACACCCACATTCCTTTACTTAACTCTTTAACCAGCAAATCTACACATGGGGAAACCAGCTCATAACTGATACCACTTTTTGTCCTTGTATTTCAACATTAGCTCGTGCGCGGACGAGCTGAAATTTTCAGCTTCGTTACGCATGCGCTCAGTTCGCTCTTCTAATTGAGTAAGTTTTTCGCCTCTTTCGAGCATCAACTTGTGGGCGCGGCTCACTTCGTTGCTCGCGCTCGTCGCTCTCTGGTTTAGTTCACCCATTTGGCCAGGGATGTGTTTGGCAATTGATTTGTTGGCTTTGCCGCTAGATTCACCGACTGCAAAATACACAGAACATGTTATGTAAAGTTACAAAGTTTAGGGATAATTTATATCCCTTTGATTTTGTGGCTTTTAAATAGGAAAATAAAAATCATAGGATACTAGGTCTAGTATCCTTGGTGGCCGCTCATTCAAAATACGGTAGGTCTACTTACATAATTCCTCCCTATCCAGTGAACTAACCCCTACCCCGAAAAGGCCCTTGAAAAATCCTACTTTAGGTGGCTCCGGCATTTCGCAGGTTAGGAATAGGTCTCCTAACATTTCGGTTAAGTCAGCACTGAAATAAAATATAATTTTTATATGTTACTTATAGAAGAGAAAAATATGAACAACTATAATTTAATTGATAATTACTGCTTCCCAAATACAGGATGTCTGGTAAGTATACGTCACACTCTCGGCAGTGTACAGAAGGCGTGAAAATAACCCTAGGTATCTCATAACGGAGATGTGTTGACCAAAATTAGTACCAGTGATTTCGTGTACATGTTTTAATAAAATTTTGACATGTTGTATAAGTGATAAGACTCAAATCTAAGCCGTAAACAACGTTTGACATTAACAAAAAGTTAAGGAACGAACTCATCCCTAAGCTCGTAGGCCCACAATTTTGGTGTAAAATATCAACAGTCAAACGACATCTATACATACACCTGAGTTTAATTGATTGATTAATTATTTGGGTGATACAGCAGGCCTGGATTATGAAGCCCTTACACTGCAGCCTAGTGACTTATTGTGGTCGCCTGTTATAACTGTTCTATGTAAACAGGCTATTTGCCATAATCAGGTTTAACAGCCTGTTCACTGGTTTGTCCGCATAAACCTTCCGATCCTTGAAGGTATCTCCAGTAGGTTAGAGCTTCGCGTTTGAAGATGATGTGTGTCTGTTTCGTCCTCTTCGGCACAATAATAGACCCCAATGTGTGTAGATGTTTTCTTAAGCGATAGTGGCCAGCTATTAGTCCTGTCACTAATCTGATCTCTTGTCTGCTTAAACGCAGGCTTAATTTGGCGGAGTGTTTGCTCTGCCATAGTTTGCTATGCCTGTGGCCCGCACTATGATTCTAGTAGGTCTGGTATTGGTGTAACCAGGACAATAACCCACGAACGTCAGCTTTAATAATGCGAAATTCTGGTCTAATAAATGTCGTAGCTGACTGGTAACCTTGTTGTGTTTTACCACAGCCTAAAGGTTTTGAAGATAATCCCAGACCTGTTTTGATGTTATTTGATGACATGTTAGCGCTTTTAGCACTGCCTGACCACACCGGAGTAGTGAGAAGCTTGAAAATTAAAATTTTTACAGAGAATGTCTGCAGATTTATTATCCTATATAGATAGTTGTTCGTTACAGTGTCACTCATGAGACCATACGATGGTCGAAGCGCGTATGTATTGAGGACCAGAGTTATACTTGCAGGAAATAAAATATCTGGCTATTCTTTCCTTCAACCGTCTGAAGAAAAAGGTTAGTAGAGCCGAGCGATATCTCCAAATATATCGATATTTTAATTATCGGTTTAATCAGTATCGACCATATTTTTATTATTGTTTTGTTTTATAAGATCCTCATAGTAAACAAATTGATTGTTGTACCAGCGGATTTTACCTGTGAAAAACACAGATTGCATGTGCTTCTCGTTTGCGATTTGATAAAATATATCCACAGAATACTTTTCGCAGGAAGCGCTGGGTTAGAATAATATTCAACAACAAACCAGAATGGCTAAAAGCCCGCAAAATAGATAAACAATTTCCAACAAATGCGGACCATGGATAGGGATGCAAGAATAACTACAAGTATCGATACCGACTTGATTCTTCTTTGCAAGGTATCGATGCCTATTGATATTTTAAAAAAGTATCGATGTCCTCAGATATTGGTTTCGAAAGATTTATATAACAGTATTTAGATTTAAAGAATAAATTTGTTTCAATATTGGTTAAGGCCGGTGGGGCGATTTAATTTTGCTTTCAATTTATTTGCCTGTCGTGACTCCTTCGAGTATTTTTAAATGTTAAAAATTACTACAAGTGCTAAGTTCAGCGTCATGAGCGCCTAGGGCAAGATCTGAATTATGCGCCTCCCAAAATTTATGGAACATTAATGCATATTATGGGAATATAAGGTAGTAATACCTGAGAAATTAAAATCACCTTTACTTAAGGAACTTCATTTAAGCCACGATTCCGCAGCAAATTAGCAGTTCTATTTCCCAGCTGACAATACCAAAATAATAAATATAAATTAAATATTAAATTTTAAATTTAGGAAACCTAAAAATAAATTTAAATAGTAAAATATGTCACACTGATACTAGTTTCCACTATTAATACGATTATTGCTATAATTACTATCGAAAGTGAAAAAGCTGCGAAAAAAGCCGGTAAGCCTCAAAACAATATCTCCAAAACCGAAACGAAGAAGTAATGTAAGTTAAGCAATTTAGATTTACAAAGTTTTAAAGCAAGTTCATCCTAGTACCGGAATTTCCAGTAAAGCCATGACAATTTTGAACGTATTGCTGTCGAAGGTTCTCGTTTACCACACTACTGCACTAAGACTTGTGTTGCCTGCCGAATTAGCAAAACACGCTGTTAGAGAAGGAACTAAAGTCGTTATTAAATACACAAGTTCCATATAAATTTATTTTGGAATACATATAACGCTGAAAACACAGGAGCGACAGAGATAACACCAAATATAAAAGTATTCAACGATTAGTAAGATCAAAGATAAGAATAGCAAAAAACGAATGGCTTAAACGCGAATGCGTTGAAACAGAACAACTCCAGAAGCAACACGATGATCGTAACCTACACAAAAAGTTGAAAGAAACCGCTGGGATATATAGAAGGAGAAGACCCGGCGTATTGGTGAACCAAAACAACCAGATAGTTCTTGATAGCACAGAAAAATTAATGTGTGGGAAAAGTATGTAGAAGCACTCTTCTATGACGACAGACCTCTGGAAGTGGGTACTAGGAGCGACTGTTTAACGGACCCATCAATCACCAAAGAAGAGATAGAAAAAGCTATACAAAATTCAAAAAACAAGACGATTGGCCCAGACAAGATACCGTCTGAGATATTGAAACTTCTGGATGAAAGAGGCATCGCGGCGCTTCATAAAATATTTAATATTATTTACGAAAGGGTTGCTACCCCAAACAATGGCTATGCTCTACCTTCATTCCCAGGCCTAAGAAGGCCAACGCAAGAAAATATGAAGATCATAGACTTATTAGTTTAATGAGTCATACACTAAAAATATTTCTAAAAATAATATATCATACATCGGGGCCTAGGTACGAGAGAAGCGATAGTCGCTACACAGGTGCTTGTTCAGAACTGTTACGATCAGAGAAAAGATGTGTGCCTATGCTTCATAGATTACGAAAAAGCACTCCATCGTGTTCAACATCATAAACTAATCCTGCTTCTTAGAAAACTCGACATAGATCAGAAAGACATCCGATGCATTGAAAGCTTATACTGGGGTCAAACGGCGCAGATAAAATCAGACAATAATGTATCCAACCCGATACAAATCGGAAGAGGAGTGTGACAAGGGTGTGTGCTGTCCCCTCTCCTGTTTAACCTTTATTCAGAAACAATTTTCCAGGAGGCTTTGGAAGATATTGAAATGGGAATTAAAGTTAACGGAATATGAATTAATAATATCCGTTATGCGGATGACGCAGTTCTAATCGCCGACAATATAAACGACCTCCAAAAACTCATCAACATAATAGGAGAGCGCAGTAAATCAATGGGCTTGAACATCAATACAGGGAAAACAAAATTCATGATTATCTCAAGGAATCCTAATTTATTCCAAAACGCCAACATAAGATTCAACGCAGTACCCATAGAAAGAGTCACCAAATTTAAATATCTGGGCACATGGATATTCGAAGAATGGACTTCTGACAATGAAGTAAAATGTCGCATTGAAAAGGCGCGACAGGCTTTTGTAAAATTCAGGCGAGTGCTTACGTGTTCGGATTTTGACTTGAAATTAAGACTGAAGTTCATAAAAGGTTACGTATGGTCAATACTTCTTTATGGTGTGGAGGGTTGGACATTAAAGACAAGCGCAATCAATAAATTAGAGGCTTTCGAGATGTGGATATACAGAAGAATCTTTTAGATATCATGGACAGCGAGAATGACCTATGAAGAAGTTTTATCACGTATTGGGAAAGAACGTGAACTATTCAACATGATCAAGAAAAGAAAGACGACCTACCTTGGGCACATTATGCGAAATGAGAGATACCAATTCCTACAGTTGATGATTGAAGGCAAGATCGAGGGCAAGAGAGGAATTGGAAGAAAGAAGATGTCCTGGCTCCGTAATATCAGACAGTGGACGGGGTTGCACGATATTCAGACACTGATACACACCGCTAGAAGTAGGGAAAAAATGGAAAATGTAATCACAAACATCCATTAGTGGATATGCATTTGAAGAAGAAGAAGATACATATTTGCATAAATTACAAAATGATAGATAAAAAGTATCTAAAAAAATTGAACTTTAAACTTGAAAACTAACACCTGTTAAAATTTTGGGCCTACATGGTCTGTATTCTTTAGAGCAACTATCAATTGATTAAAGTGAAAAAAGGGTAACTGATAACTTCATGTTCTTTTGAATAGGCATTTACATGTCATTCGTCGAAGTGATCATGATTACTTCAAGTGAAAGTAATAATGACTCAAAAGAATAGCCCTAAATTTAGTGGTGAGTGCGTTCCTGACTTCGTTGGTAATGTCTACATGTTTATGGCCTGGATTCGTGAGTCTTCACCGGTTATACAACATGTCAAAATTTCATGTAAATATACAAGTCTGCTCACAAGCTACAGCCCCCTTTAGGCCTCATATCTTCGTTATGGAACCTTAGGAAAAAATTATTTGATATACTAGGATTATTTTTATGCCTTCTCTGCACTTCCGAAAGTTTGATATACACTTATCGGACACCCCGAATACCAAATGTCAAAAACTACATTATAAAAACTTACCAAAAATCTGTACATAACGTAAATTTTTGTAACTCTGACGGGGACGCCAAATATATACCATGACCCTTGTTGCTGAATCCGAACGTCCGTGCAATTCTAGAAATTTTACAGAGCATAAGTATCTAGTCAAAAAAACAATTTCATTATATTAAAAAAAAAACTTAAAAATAGCTTGAAACCTCCTAAAAAATAGATTTTTATCTAATTCTTGTTAACAATATTACACGTATCTTTCTTCTACCAGCTAACTTACCGATTGTTTGTCATAATAAACATTTTTTTATGGTTTTCTATAAAGTTTGTCTCTAACATGCAGGAAATCTCGAAAACCCATGCTAGAAAATTTGCAGTGCCGCTGTTATTGTGCTAAGCCAATCAGAAGGTTTGTATTTAGAGTGTTTTTTTGTTGGTTATACAGGAGGTTTTTTGTTGGAAGGATTCCCGGTTAGAATTTTGTTAGTATGTAGTCCGTGTTTATACGTAGAAAGTGTATAATAAACACAAATATTAGTTTTTTTTTGCCCCTTTAAAAAAAACCCACATATACGAGGGCACAAATATGTTATAAATTAGTAGTGTATCTGTAGCAATACCAGAGTAAAACAAAAATTTATTCACTTTATCTGGGAACTGTAGTAATTGAATTTTAACGAGAATTACTGTTATACTCATACTCACAGGGGGTCCAGATAATACGTATACAACGTTTGATGACAGACTGTTTACGTCAAAATAGGGCGATTCAAGCCAACTTAGTTATATCTGATACAGCTTCGTTTGAGCGGTAGAATACGTCAAAGTTTTAACAAAGTATTTATTTTTTCCAAATTCCTTGAAAACGTGGTAACTAAATTCAATGGTTTTTGGTGTGTGGTCCGACTCTATAATATGACGTTTTCTAGTGATATAGCTACCGGTTATAAAGTGGTGTAAATGTTATAAAAGTGGCGTCACTTGTAAACCTTGATTCTGATTTTTGATGTCATCAACGTTATGACAACCTAGATATTTCTGTCCGACAACCGCATGTATTTAGAGCATTTTTACCTCTTAAAAATTTTTCATTGGATGAGCGGTTTTGTCAGGAAAAAAATATTTCCAATTACATGCATACACCAATTTGCTGTAATAATAAAACAATTTTTAAAATAAATGTTGCAAGTACATGTATGTATTTCAAAAAGATTCTTCTAGAAAAAAAAAACACCGCAATTAAATAATAAAGCCTTTCGTATAGGAGGAATGGATAGTTATGTTTAGGCCTGCAAAGGCATTTGTGATATAAAATTTAAAATATGTCAAAAACAATTAGACTTAGGTATAGGATATTATACATGAAATGTGTGTATTTTGCGTAGAATCGAGAAATGAAATAATATATATGCTGTTCCATTTAAAACAAGCAAGACGGCATCAACTTCCGGTAAAACAGGAAATGCCACCATCTTTAAAATATTTTAGCCGAATAGGCATGATGACTGATTTTGGAAAAATGCTCCACGATGTTTTTACGCACCTATTTTATACCAAATAAAACTTATTTCCACAAAAAATAATGTTTTGAAGGAAAAATTGACCTTTTTAAAATACAATTTAAATTTCGCACCAAAACACCAGAATAGTAATGACGTCCGTCGGTGACGTCACACTTTCGTAAGCACTTACTGCTTGTGTCGATTCATATTTTCCATTATTTTGTGCGATAATCATGAATTCTAGTGTGTATCAATGGTGTGCAGTTCCTCGATGTAATAATACATCGATAAAAACTCCAAAGAAGTTATTTATTAACGTGCCAATGAAGAAAAATATCAGAAATACGTGGCTAAATCAGGCAAGGCGAGACCCAGCTTCTATATCTGTTAATTTAGTAATTTATTTCTGAGGAGATCATTTTGATGTAAGTATTTATTTTAGATAAATAAGTGGCGAAGCACGCAAACAAAATATATGTAAGGTAAATATTTGTCAATACACTGTCTATCCCGTTTGAGGTTAGGTTTCATTTCTTTATTCCTGTATTTTATTTAAAGTTCCTAACTAAATGCTTTTTCTTTTTCCAGTTACCAAATGATATGGAAAATTACATACAGTACCATGTAATGGGTTCAGTTTTACAGGTGCGCTTAAAGTCAGGGTGTATACCCACAAGATTTGAATGCTAACCAGAAGCAAACAAACTTCTAACACCGTTGAACGTCACTGTGCTCTCAAAAAAACAAAGAAAGTGGCAAAAATTATAGTACATAATAGTATGTAAATAGTTACAGTTTGTTCACAAGTACTTATTTTTATTTTTTTAGCTTTGCACACAATTGAAGATCCAGAAGCACCTACCACCTTTCAAAAATCAGCTGAAAAATCAGTACAAGTATATATATTATATAAATTCAGAGGTAGAGCTGTCTAGACTGAAGTTAAAACAGTGCACCAGTTAATCTCGCTCCCAGCATCAAGGAGTCGATCCTTGGCAAATTTGAGCTATTGGCCTTGATAAATCTTTGTTCCATGATGTTGTTGTACTTTTGGTAGCACGAAACTGACACACAGGATAGTTTTATCCACAAAATATCTGATTAACGATGAAAATAAAGACAAATTCGAACGATAAAGGCGATAAACAATGATGAGGAATGGGATGTTTACGAAAGCGTGACGTCACGCGTTTCTGATTGGTGTTCGATCTAATATGGCGAATTTCTATGGGTTTCTATTTTCACTAAAATAAATATAATCTCGCATGTGGTCTAAAAATAAATGTGTTTTTTAGAGTCTGTCTATCCTATATAATTACTTCAAGTCATAATTTCAGTGATTCTTCGTTACAGTCATCATACCTATTGTTCCCATCGACTTTAGTAAACTGGGACACACTGTATATTTGTCTAGAATTTATATGTCGTGTAAGAATGTGCACGTGTCTACGTCAATATATAATATGACAATTAAAATGTGTCAACTTGTATCATATAAGACAAACGCGTAAATTTCTCGCAATAATAATAGACCGTCCAAATAACAAATTTTCTCAAAAATTACAAACTTATTAATATTTTTGCTTTATAAAGAAACATATTTTCGTTTACCTTAACGTTATCAAATAATTTATTAAATTAATAATACTTAGACTTACTGATCGGTGTCCTCGTTAACAATAAGTTGTTGGCCCCATATTGATAACATGGGGTCTACTATTCCCTTACTACTGGGTGTCTGGAAACTGGTGAGAGGTGAACAAGCAATATTAGCGAATGGTGAATATTGAGGTTAGAAAAGCAGTTGATTTAAGCTTTACTCGAAATAATACTGACGTGAGCTGAGTTAACGTCTCAATGACCAATAATTTTATGAGGATCGTAGTGCTGTCTCCACAAACATAAGATAGATAAACGCGTGCTGACTGCCGGCCGTATGAGAGAAAAAGAAGATTGAAAGCTGTATTCTCTTCTCTTTCCAATGGAAGTCACTAAGCTTCGTACATTAGGGCAAGAAGAGTATACAGCTTCAATTTTCTTTCTCCCTCGCCTTGTGGAAACGGCCGGCAATAGACACGGGTAGTATATTTATCTTACGTCTATGGTTGTCCCTAAAATAAGTAAAGTCTTTTTCTTCATGTAAACTTACATCTAAATAATTTTGAACCACATATATACGATTGATATGTGGTCAAAGGCAGGTACGCACATATAAAGTAACTATACTAATCATATAATAAACTGAAAATGTCCGGATCAGGCTATCCGCCATTTTGGGGAAAGTTCACTTATAACAACAGTAAATACGTTGTTGCCATAGGATAATTATACTGACTAAATATGATTGGTTATCTCTAACTGACAAATTTTTTTCGACATAAGTAGCTGAAGGTGACATAAGCGTAAAACGAGATAAAATGACAGTAACGCACCCGATTGATTTAATTCGTGTCAACTGATTATAATCCCTGGATATCTGCGATATTATTGGTCGGTCGTAAAAATAAATAGATTAAAGAATTTTAATATATTTTTGATTGTTAAAAATAACTAGTCATTAAAAAAAGCAATATGTTGATGAACCGTTTCTTCAAAACGTGGCTTGGCTTGGTTAATATTAAGTACTTGGTTGTTAAGTAGTATAAAATAAATTTAATTCAGGGAAAAAACTTTTGATGGTTAATTTGACTTGCCAAAACTACCTTTTCCCCAAAATGGTGACGAGCATACTACGGACATTTTTGGTCTGACAGCTCAATTTCAATCTGTCATCCATTTTAATTTATGAAATCCGTGACGGCAGGTTAAACTGAATGACAGTTTGACTGATGACAAGTGAAGTTTGAGTCCTTTGTCAATTATTTTTCTAAATAAATGGTATTATTAGAAGTAAAGCTATAAATTTGTTTGCAAATCTTTGTTTTGAACAAATCCACGTTTTGTGCTTAGTGATACTAAAAGGCATAATAATGAATCCACGGGTGTTATGTTAAATCCGATTTTAGTAAGCACCAATGAAGAGGTAGAATTAATTATTTAATTAAAAAAAAACTTTGATAATGGATGTTAAAAAAATTTAACATGTATGTGTGTGCCTTAATAAGGTGTTAAGTGTTATTTTCAATGAAACAATTACCCCTTTTTGACATTAAATATTGCTTTAAAATTGTAGCAGCTGTTAAAATTTTAATACTTTCGAAAAATTGAAAGAAATCCAGAAAAGTTATCATGCATAAGGTGTGCTCTAAGTCCATTAAAATCTGTGTGCACACAATAATAAAAACACATTCAAAGTTGGTGCTAAAGTAACAAGTCGGAAGAAATAACACTATTCACTTATTTACAAAAAACACAGAAATGTAGAAAAATAAATAAGTATCAAAGTTTACCTTAATTCTGACAAAGGTAAAAAGTCAATATCTAGAAGAGGTCTAAGACTAGGAAGACTGTAGGCCATCAGATGTCCATTCGAGACGTATGTTACTAAGCATACACTATCTGTAATTAAAAAAAGTGTGTGTTTATCAAAGAACTCAATACTAATAGAATTGACGCTTACAAATAACACTATATTTTTTTCTATTCAGAGCCAAAGTTCCGACTCTCGAATTAGAGAACATAATCCTCAAGTGATGTGATTAGGTCATATCACTTAAAAAAATATAATCCCTGACTCTAGAGTCAGGCCCCAGGACTCCATAAAACTACTTCGCATATGTCGTTAATACTTACCCTTGAAAGATATAACTTCTGCTTTGACAACAAAATCGCTGTCAGCTAATTGTTGTCTATAAATACAGGTCTGCGAAGGTAGTGCCACCACTCGAGCTTGTTTTTCACTAGCTATCACTACAAATTGCCTATCATTAAGATTGTCACTTCTAGAATAGTTCTCGCCTAACGTCGGACTCATTCGATTTTGATTTCTTGTCGGGGTACCTACAGTGGGAGTATTAAAAAAATATTTGTATCAAACTGTATTCTACTTTTTCAGTTATAAAGCGTATTTCAATAAGGACGATCGATTTTAAATGTAAAAAAGTTGTATCTCATATACACTATTTTTTTTTATTTGAAAGAACATTTTATGGCATTAAGAATGGAAAATAGCGTTGTCCACCATGGCTTTGCTTGGTGACACATATTCGGGAGGTCAAATTATAAAATTTGCTGGATGGCGTTCATTTTGAGGGCACTAATTGTTTGTGGTGTATTTGCATAGACCTGCGATTTAAAATAGCCCCAAAGAAAGAAATCTAACGGCGTTAAAACGCTCGATCTCGGTGGCCAGTTCACCTTGCTGCTGCGCGTATAACCATATCCTCAAATCGCTCGTGGAGAATGTCCATCGTGGCATGCGCTGTGTGGCACGTAGCACCGTCCTGTTGCAACCAGATGTCTGTATCCATATCATCCAGTTTAGGCCAAAAGAAGTTGCTTGTCACCGATTTAAAGCGCTTATGTCCATGCCAGTTTTGTTTTGGAAGAAGTAAGGACCAAAAACCGCCAGTCCAAAAACTGAACCAAACAGTGACTTTCTTGGGATGCATTTGGTGCTGGTGGATCGCGTGTAGATTGATATCATTCCAAATCCGACAATTTTACTTGTTCACACATCCATTCATCCAAACATGAGCCTCGTCACTAAAGATAATTTCTTTGAAGTAATTTGGGCCAACTTCCAACTGCTCCAGAGCTCAATCGGCAAACAAATAGCGTTGTCTATTGTGAATTATTTTAAGTTCCTTAAGATGCGGAAAGGTCAAGTTATTGCGAACGGCGAGAAATTGACTGCTTTGGGTTTTTCCGTACACTCACACGCACAGCAGCGATGTTATCAACAGATCTTTCGTTTCGGTGACGTACGGGCGGTGGCAGATTACTTACCGAAACGGTTGACGTGAATTAACCACCAAACGTCAAATACTCGAATCGACAAGCGGTTGGTGGCGAGGATAAAAATCATGTAATGCGTTGTTCGAACGAAGTAGTATTTAATTTATGTGTAACAGTATAAACTAATAATCATTTTGAGCAGATGAGAAGAGAACTGTTAAAATCATTATAATTAATGTTTTGGCGCATTCGGCATAAATAAATCGTAAGCATGTTAAATAAATGGGTGATTCGCCTCGTCCCTGAACATCCAGTCCCTTGAAATGCAGAGCGTTGTCACCTTTCGATCATCTTTATTCCGTCTGATTAAATGCAGATTTGGGTATGTCATTTCTCCCGGTCTTAATATTTTTTCAACGTGACAACTCCCGAAGTGGTTCTCGCAGATCGAGAAGCAGCTCAGCGTAAGAAAACGTTAGAGGGGGAAGTACAATCCGCTGTTTTGTTCTAAAATTCGAATATCTCGCATTTCTCCTGACAAGCGGGTCAAGTTATGTATTTAGACAAAATTTCTTCCCCGTTTCGCGTGTTCCCTTTGCGGTACAACCTCATGGAAAAGAGGTAAGCCTTCCTAAGTGACATACTAAAGTACGAAAATATTGTTCTAGGGTCCAAAGTCCATATGATCCCAAAGATTTTATCCGACAACGGCACTGTGATCTCTGACATGCCGATATGTTCTCGCCAGGAGGTTGGTCTCTGTACAACAGGAATACGCTCTGTATTTGCATCATGTCTCTATTAGAAGCTAATCCTCCATTTAGACGTAAGTCCTTCTAAGGAGATATATAAGTATTCGGATTATTTGTTAAGGTGGTAATTAATTTTTGTACATATACTATTACGTGGTTTAAATCTCCCCATGTTTAATGAATTTTATGAATTAAGAAATTATGTTGCGCACGATCTGTAATGCAGTCGTGGTATTATTTTACAGTGTAGTTTAATTATTATAATGTATATTTTTTGATCTCTGGCTAAAGATCATAAGTTTTAACGCATACGAAGTAGATTTTATTTTTATTTCAGGATGTTTTGTGAATGTTATTTGGTAAAATTTATTTAATAGATGTGATCAATGCTAATCTCGGTCCTTTTATTTCAATTTTTGAACAACAAACACTATTTATACTACTTTTATCAATAGAAACAATTGAGTGGCACCCTGTTATAAGTACTCCTTACACACACCATCTGCTCACCGATGAAAAGCTGTCGTTCTGGCCCAATACTCTTGAAGTTAAAAAAATAATAAACTCATAGAACAAAAATAAAAAGAAAATTTATACCTATATATTTAAATTTAAAAACGATGCTACTCACTAATTTTGAAAATAATATTTGATGATTTGCACACGTTGTTTAATGCTGTAACCTTCCATGGTGAATTGTCATAAATTACTGAACAAGTCGCAACAATTCAATTATCATTTAATTGCTGTTACTTTGGGTTCCAATTTATTCATTGGAGGTTTATTAGTCACAGAATTTGACATATAGGTTGATGAAAACCCAAAAATCGGTAGTAAACCACACTTTACTTATTTACTATCAATGTCAATTAATAAGCAAAAATATATTTTTTCCTCGCTCAAAAATTTAATACTTACGGTCTCTTTCTCTCCTTTCCCGATTATCATCTTTCCATGCTTCGTACGAGTAGGGTATTAACGCACCATTACAATCCAAAAACGATAACGTTAATATACCGCCTTTCAACCTAAATATCGTCATGCCAACCATTGACACTACCACTGGTTGCGATGATCTGCTATCTGGATCAGGTGGTGTGATTAGGATCGTAAGTACTGATCCAAGACTGGTTCCTACCCAAAGGGTTGGCGTGAGCACAGTTGGTTCTGCAGGATATTAATTTATATTATTACACATTCTAATTAATTAAGTGAAAATAGACTAGATAATGCTAAAAAAGTTATGTTTATTACCTGACTTTCTTGTATAGGAGTCGGCGAAGACCAAACATTGTATGGCCTCAGAGGTGATATTTTCCAGGCTGCTCATAGAACTAGATCTTGACCTCGAAAAACTGCTATCCAATTTGTCTACCCGGCCCATAGAAACAAAAAGAAAGTGTGTTAGACATGCTTATAGAAAAACATCGACAGTATATAGGATTAAAAACTATAATACTACATTTTTTGATCCACCTTACATGTTATTTTGGCAAATAAAAAGGATCTCTTAGATACTTGTTAATACTACACTTTGCCAGGGATATCTTTTCATGGCTTGTTAAGAAATTATCATGTAAAATGGATCTCATTTAAATTTCTACTGCATCTACTCATGCCTTTACTGCATCAAACAATAATAACTTGAACCAAAAGAACCAAATAGATAGGATAAAATACTGAAAGTATAAAAATATATAAGTAGAGATAAAACTGTAAATAATTACTTGAAAAATTATTTAAGAAGAAAATTATAGAACTGATAATGAAAACTAGAAGAATTTAAAAAATTGTAAAAGTGGTAAGTAAAATCAAACTAAAAGCTGTTATTGATAGATTGATATAACGTTTGCAACACATACACATGCAACTTTTTAGCAATAGCAGTAAATGGGTATACTTAAAAATTAGCTCTTATGCAAATATATACATGTTGAAATCTACTGACTCAAAAGTATTTTTGATATGGGTTTTATAAGTTTATTTACAAGAAGAAACAACCGCTTGGTTAATAAGAATTATTTCAATATGAGATTTTTTTAAATAATGAAAGTCAGACAGCAGGAATTAATGTGAATCGAAGCATATACCAGTCGATCTGGCTTTACAAAAAATATTTTAAAAAAATAGTGAAAAAAACCTTGAGAGTTGAGTATTTCTTGCTAGTTCTCCGAAATATTACCAAGGTTTAAGGTTTCAAAATATAAGGGCAATATTTTTAATTAAAAGTAAATGTTCAAATCATTTTTAAGCATTGATGTTAATGGGATCTTCTTTCTTATTTTGATGGGATATGTGACCTCTTACAAGAGTTTCTTATTCTAGGTGTATTTTTAAATACACTATAAAAAGTATAAATTTTTATGATGTATTTATTTTTCTCTCTTAATAAAATAGTATTTGAATTTAATTTACAACCAAGCAGTAGTCATCTTAAGAATAACGACCAATTTGATCAATGCGAAATTCTATGCATCTAAAAGATCTAGTAAAACCCTTGTAACACAATGCTCTAGAGAATTTATGGAAAATCAACAATATTTCTATGGATTTTTATCCAGTTAACTTCCTTTCATTAATTGCAAAAAAAGATGCGACTTTTACTTATATAATATTATAGATTCGCGGTTTTTATTGACGGCTGATTGTCAAGGACCAAAGAAGAAATGAGGCACACACGCTGTTTGATATAAAATGGAAGTTTTAAAGCATCTTTTTTTCTTCAAGTGGTTTTATATATATATATATATATATATATATATATATATATATATATATATATATATATATATATATATATATATATATATATATACTGTTACCGTGGGATTAAACACAATGCATTTGTTGTTCATGCTTTAATGCTTCTATGCAAAATTATACTTATACAGCATAAACCAATCACTTTCTTATGGCTTGAAATACTTGTATTTTTTATAGAACTTACGTATAATGTTTACAATATGTAAGTTTTATTACAAAATACGAGTATCAAAACATAAGAAAACTGATGATTTCAAACTGTCAATAATATTATGTAATCAAATTGTGAATTTATTTCCTGTGACACTAGAATATGATATAGTTACAAGTATTTTATAAGTTTTGTGCGCATTCTAACGGCGCTATAAGATCTATTACACAATATTACCGTAAAGGAAATATCAATAATCAAATTTAAAAGCAGTTTAGGATATGTAAGCCAGACCAACAAGTATTATTATGGTTAACTTAAAATAAATAAATAATTCAAAATTGAACATAAACATACAAAATAAATTTTAAAGAAATAATTCCAGGGTACACAAAAATGTGGATAGTCAAAAGGGGACTCGTGCAAAGCACATTAATTTGATTTTTTACTTAAAATTTCTTATAATAGGGAAGTAAGTTTTGACTCCAGCAAAATCATATAATTTTACAAAGATATAAAAATACTTTGTACTTTCAAAAATATCTACTATATGTAAAAGATCGTTTGTAATTTTGCAGAAGTCAAAGTATTTAAAAAAATCACGACAACCGATTTATCTTTAAGCTATAAGTGGCCCACAACATAATATTTGCACATCGATTTATTTTTACATAAATTTTTGGTGCAGAACATTTAACATTCAACATACATAAGATATTTGTTTGTGAGAGGAAATATTTATAAATAAGTCTTTTTAAATATCAAAAACAGAGTCAAAATAATAAATAATAAAATGTATAGTCGTAAAAAAAAATTAAAATTCATTAAACAGATTTGTGTTTGATAAATGTCAACATATTTTCTGTTTGTTAGATATTTAAAAAGACTTTAGCAAACGACATAAAATAGGTTTTGCACAGAGAAAAGTTTACAGATTTGGAAGTACAACTAGTCACCATAGAAAATGACGTGTATGTGACATGCTGAAAAAAAGAAATGTAGCCCATTTTGGTGAGAACTGAAAGCTAAAAGATTAGGAAATTGAAAAGAAGTAGATGTTTATCAGAAACTGCACAAAATTTATTCTGTTACTTAGACCCCTCTAAATCTAGTGCTTCACCCGCCTTAATATTGGATGTGCCGTTACAGTACACGAAAGTAAGTAAAACAATTAGTTTTTTTTTTTCAATAATTTTTTGAAAGTAGATAAGTTCTTGCTAAGAATTTTGGCTTGCGAGAAAATATAAAATGATGTGTCAAAGAAAATTTAAGAAAGAAATATGATGATTTTTTAAATTATTTATTATGAAACGTATTTCTGCATAAATATTTCCGGAATAGGAAACGTACTTAATGAAATGCTTTGAAATATCTAAATAAATATTAAAACAGGCAACATGCAAAGAAAATTCTAAATATTAGAAAATAATAAGAAGTCACAATTTTTCAGCTGCTATTTTGGTATTTTGAAAATATTCGCAACTCTCTGCCTATACTTTTTATGAAGTCTTTATTTTCTTGTGTTTTTATATATTTATCATGTTGTGTTTAAATACTTATTAATTTATCATTCTATTTATAAGAACATCAAAATTTAGGATTTGGCTAGACTGTCGTAATTACTTTGCCACAACAGGACTTACTTTCAATGCCTGGCTTAAAACTTTAGCTAAGCCTTATATTCTTGTTTTTCAAATAGCAAGATTATGATTTACTTAATTATCACCTACGGCTCAGCACAGTTAAAAAAAAAATAAAAACAACTTTGTGATGTTTCTTTTAAACTAAAAAGTAAAAAGGTGTTCCTGGACACACCGAAAAAGACAAAAAAGTGTTATATCCAAGAAAACACAAAACTAAAATCTCTATCAAGCTACTGAGTGAAAAAAAATACTTTGCTACGGTGTGTACAAAGATCTACAAATACTTTTAAGTGTTTTACTAAAAATACCAGTATGTCTAAATTTAAGAACACCAAATTTTTTTTAATAAGGGCAAATTTGCGGACATAAGTATTAGAAAGAAGTCTAAAACTAATGTTTTCTTGGTAGGTTGATTATACTGCTATTGCCTATTAAATCTACCACAAAAGTTACTAAGGTAAGTGAAAAACTAATATATGTACTCTTTAAACTACAAGTTTTATTTATTATTGTTCTTTTTTAGGTAGAGATATTTAGAAAAAAGCCCAATATAGAGAAGGAAAATACAGTTAGAAGAAGAAAAGAAAGTGTTTTGTATGGTCGTGTTAAACAGGTTTCTAGGTTTCTATTAAAAATCAAAATGTAATTAAAAATACTATAAAATAAAATATGTAGGTATTTTGAATTTCAATTTTTTAAATTTAAACAACTACAACTATTTAAAACTACTACAAAATTAAAAAATCAGTAAAAACAAAACTAAAACCATTATAATTATGTCTTACAGCCTGTTTGGGGTCGAATTTTGGGCTCTGTAAAAAGCTAAAAATTTTAGTCGATATGTTTTTAAAGTCGTTTTAAATTGTGAAGTATGAAGTGAAGCATAATCGTGAAAAATAGAAATGAGAAAAAGTGAAGTGATAAAAGATGCTGAGAAAGAAAAAAGAATTCTGTGATCTGTGTTAGTGAAGGAAAAAAATAGAATATATGCAGATTTTTTGATTTACATAAATAAACACTATTAATTGTTATTTTGAACAATAATTTTAGCATTCTTGATATGTGGTCTGAAAATATTAAAATTAAAAAATCTACATTAAAAATATTTTAGTGGCATAACACAAGCTTGAAGTTACATTAGAAGTAAAGTATCGAGCCTAGTGTTTTGAATCAACTACCACTAGAATATCAACAATTTTAAAAATAAGAAACAAACTGTTTACACTGTGTATTTAAATTTAAAAGTACAAAATGTGCGTGAAGATATAAACGATGGACCAGCTATTCTGGTAGAATTGGAATTTTATAAACTTTTTGATATTAATGATTTAAAAACTTAACTAACGTACATACAATATTCATCCACGAATATTAATTTTACAACTTAAACGCGAATTTTTTAGTGAAAAAAAAATTAATTAGCACTGAGGGAGCTTTAAAACATTATGTCCTTTCTATTGTCATTAGCCTATAATAGTTAGGGAGCTGGTGGCAATATACTTCTCACAGCAATAACTATGCTAGTTCGAGTGTAGTCGATTCCAAAAATGGCAAAAACAGTCTAATAAATTATGGAGATCGCATGGAATCAAAAAATAAAAATGGCATGGACTTTTGGTTTTTTTCTAAAAATAGTACTTTTAGAGTTGTAAAAGAAAACTGCTGCTAAATGACATGTATATCTTTGGATTTCATTGCATTTGTTTATTTGTATTCCTTACATCTGAAGATGACATTTGTTGACGTCAACGTGAATGATTTCTTGCAAAAACAGTAAATAATTGAAAATTCATTTAGAAATTTCTGCCAGTAGATCCCTACCTATAATATTTTGATTGTGGACACAGAAACGATAAAAAATACAGAACAAGTTCTCTTCTACCAGAATAAGGGCCATCTATGATCAAAGTAATACAAACATGACAAAATGATCAATAATATGAATAACTACAAAAAAACTGGACTGGTGACTCAGTGTACTACCAAAACTGCAATATTGCCGCGCCACCATCAACTGCTGCTTGCTGTGCCGATCATGTGGTTGGCCGGCGAACCCTTGAACGGGGCCAAAGGGCGGCGTCAATCCCGCCCCCGAGTAATACGATTGGTCTTCGGAGTAAGACGCCGTTGATAAGCACTTGTGAAGTTTTCTTGTACCTTGACTTCGGCTGCGCCTAGGTGGTTCTGGCCTTGGGCGGCCTGAAGAGACGGGCGTGGCATTAGGCAGTTGAGTGGAGCCCGCTTGGGTGGGCGGGATGGACGTGCTGCTCGCGAAGCAGACGCCGTTCATCTGGCGGACACAAGACAGGACATGTGGCAATAACGAATACACAGAGTAGGTGAGGGAGGAGTAATAAAGGAATGTTGGAGAAAGGAAGAAGACTGATTTCTTGAAAAACAACACTATAGATTTAAAGGTTCCTGCTAATGTAACTGGTTAATTTTTAAATACGACAAAAAAAATGTTGTAGAATTAACATAAACATGTAACGGAATTCTAACCAAACATTATAGTTTGATTAAACAAATAGTAGTCAGATCTTTTTAAATCTAACATAGTCCATGGAAATTAGCCTCAAAAAGAGCCGTTTGTGTGTAACTAGCGATTTTATTGCTGAAAAGGGTATATTTTGGCATTTCTAAAAACATACTTCGATGGAAATGGCCAAAAAATGGCCACTTTTTTCAGTTTTTCCAGTTTATCTTGAAAAATAAGAGTTGTATGAAAAAATATTTCAAACAAAAGTTATAGATAATTGAAAAACCTATCGATTGATATAATTAAAGTTATAGGTGACGCCACTAGTTATCGAAATAGAATTTTTTTTCTCGTAAAATTCCATTTTTTTTTATTTACAATTAAATGATATTTATTAATTAATTATTGCTTCAGAATTCTAGGCAATGATAGATATTTTTGACCTAAAAAAGTGTGTTTAATCCGAAATTTATGAATTGAATAGTTTCTGAGAAAATCGACCTCAAAGTTGAAAATTCGATGTCGATTATTATCCTTCCTAATAAAGATACAGCAACCAAGTTGACAGCAATTTGTTTGAAATGACGTATATTTTCAAGGTATATTTTCAAAAAATTTTTTTTTTGATTTTCCGTCGAGAAAATTGCGAAAAACAGTTTTTTGCACTCGAAAAATTGTTGCAATAACTTTTTTGTCAGTGTACTTACGATTATTCTAATACGTCTATTATATTTAGATATATCATTTCCGATCTCTAGAAAAAAAATTGTTTTACGATAAAATTTACCTTTTTTTTAAAAAAAAAATTGCAACGTGCGGTTTATAAATATTAAGGGCTAAAATTTACAGAAGACATTATTGAATACTTGTAGTTTATCGAGGAATTTTTCGGTTTCACGAAAAACATCCCTGTAAGACCTATGGATCTTTGAAAACTACCTACAGAATCTGTCCGACGGTAGTCAAATCGCGCGGATACAGCTAGTTAGGGGGTTGCTATGCTACAGGCATGCCGCTCAGCTACGGACTACACGCCCATATCGCTTTGTGCGACTGGTAACATTTTGGAGTAAAGTATATGGTAAAATTATATTATTAATAAAAAGTTATTTCTGATTTTATTAGCAATCCATCATTTTATTAAAAAAATACAGTTTGAACAAAAAGTATACATAATATAATATAATAATACAAAAGTTATATCTTATTTTATTAGCAATACATAATTTTATTACAAAAAAAGTTTGAACAAAAAGTGTACATATATAATATAATAATAGAAAATATAAAAAATATACATTAGTATGGTTCAGCCGTCCTTACATTTCATTATTTTCGTCGCCAACATTCATATCATTCTCGTATACATCATTTATTTCATTAATAATATCAACTTCAGCCTCATCATCATCATTCTCTTGAACAATATCTTCGAGAGTAATGATTTCGGAACAATTATCACACTGACGATCGCAATTCTCACATAAATCAGTACATTTCAGACCATGACTTTTACACGTGCATTTATTATTAACACATCCCGTTTTACATGAACACGAGAAAAAATTAGTCAATTTCTCGGGAATAATTGTGTCATTTGTATATAGCGGCCACAAACCAGAATCAGTCATCATCTCTGATTCCCTCAGCTGCCTGAGATCGATCCAAGCCTTTAACACATCCCACCCTCTCATGAATCAAATTCTTGACCTCCTTAAAATGGGATCCCAACGTAATCTGTACATAGCTTTCATGTGGGCCCCAAGCCACATCGGCATAGAGGGGAATGAATTAGCCGACACTCAAGCAAAATCTGCAATCCTTGAGGGCACCCCTTTCTTCTCTTTACTCAACCCCAAAGAATTCAATAGATACATTGATAACATTGCGCAGGCTCGCTGGGAATCTCTAGAAAACCCCAATAAACTCTTCCACATCAAGAGAAATTTCTCAAAGACATATCACTTCCCCCAACTGTCCAGAAGGGAAAATGTTGTTTGGAAGAGAATCGCCATAGGACATTGCAGAATGACCCATTCCTTTCTCCTTAAAAACGAGGACCCCCCTCAGTGTCCATCTTGTCTTTCCCCTTTGTCTATAAAACACATAATTTCTGACTGTCCCTCATACAGAAACGCTAGAGAGAGGTATCTAACTCCAAATGACTTTGTGACAGTTATGTCTTTTGATCTTGCTAAAGCCAAACGCTTATTGTGTTTCTTGAGGCACACTGATCTTTTTAATAAGGTTTAACTGATCCCAACAATTTCTACAGTAGGCGCTAAATGGTCTGAGTTACTGATGCGCCTTAACCTTTAAACTAACTAACTAACTAACAGAATCAGTCGTAATATCAAAATAACTCGAAAGCATACTACTCCGAAATGACAAGTGTTACCAGAATGCCGGCTCCAAACCGGATACTGCCAAGAGCGGAAGACATCTGCGCCTTGCAACATAGCAACCCGCTAACTAGCTGTACCCGCGCTATTTGAATACCGTCGGATAAATTCTGTGGGTAGTTTTCAGAGGTCCATAGATCTTACAGGGATGTTTTTCGTGAAACCGAAAAATTTCTCGAAAAACTACTAGTATTCAATAATGTCTTCTGTAAATTTCAACCCTTAATATTTATAAACCGTGACGTTGCGAATTTTTTTTTTTAAAAGGTAAATTTTATCGGAAAACAATTTTTTTTCCAGAGATCGGAAATGATATAACTAAATTTAATAGACGTATTAAAATAATCGTAAGTACACTGACAAAAAAGTTATTGCAATTTTTCGAGTGCAAAAAACTGTTTTTCGCAATTTTCTCGACGGATAATCAAAAAAAAAATCTTTTTGAAAACATATCTCAAAAATATACGTAATTTCAAACAAATTCCTGTCAACCTGGTTGTTGTATCTTTATTAGGAAGGATAATAATCCACATCGAATTTTCAACTTTGAGCTTGATTTTCTCGGAAACTATTCAACTCGCAAATTTCGGATTAAACACATTTTTTTGAGTCAAAAATATTTATCATTTCCTAGAATTCTGAAGCGATATTTAATTAATAAATATCATTTAATTATAAATCAAAAAAATGGAATTTTCCGGGAAAAAAATTATATTTCGATAACTAGTGGCGCCACCTATAACTTTAATTATTTTAATATCAATTATCTACAACTTTTGTTTGAAACATTTTTTCATATAACCCTTATTTTTCAAGATAAACTGAAAAAACTGAAAAAAGTGACCATTTTTTGGCCACCATTTTGTAAGCCATGGATCGTATTCAGAATTTCCATCGAAGTATGTTTTTAATGATGCCAAACTATACCCTTTCCAGCAATAAAATAACTAGGTACAATTTTTTCCTACAAAATTTGAATTTCCATGGACTAACAATCCTATGTATTAAGATAGGCGATATATTTGTATTGAAAAAATTCCTAATCAGGATTTTGACAACAAAAAAATTTTAATTTTTCAACTATCATTTTCGTATTCTTCGCGTTCTTCCAATTCAATAAAATTCAGTTCATTATTAAGGGGTAGGGGTGAAAAGATGCTGTTGGAACAATTACCATATGATTCAAAAGAATCCAAATTTTGTTCAAACTTTCCTTATCAGTCGAATTAGGAAAAGGATATATATTACAGGAAGGATTATATACAGGTAACGAAAAAATGTTAACGTAAGCAAGGCATCAACTAGTATTTAGTATGTGAATGTTTTAAACATACTTAGTACCGTGTCAATGCCTGGTATTTTAAAAAAAAATACACCGTATGTTTCCAATTATGTCAATATTTTTTTTTATGTTTATCACGGAGAAAACATACTATATATTTTTTAACTTAGGGATAACGAAACAATATAACTTAACCACAGGGTAGTACGTCGATAAAGCTGTGTCTCTAAGATGAGTTCATATTGGTCATATTTTATTGTATATAAAAAATAATTATTTAAATTTAAGACATCTATAAAAAATACAGTTGGGAATCGTAATGTGACCAATACCAAATCGAAGCAACTAACACTAAGCCGTAAACTTTTTGGACCCTAAGTATATATGTTTATTGAGTTGGCAATGTTAAAACGACTAGTATTCCTAAAAGAAGAGGCATTTGTGACTCTATACAATTAATACAGTGGCCTAATATACAGGGGTCTACAATTTCTCTAAGTTCCTATAGCGTACCGCTTTTTACGCGCCCCGTCTTGAGGGAGAGACATCCCAATGTTGAGCCCCCTGATGCTTGCCAAAGCCACCCCTGACAAAGTCAAAACATTCCCTGAGTTCGCTTCTGGAGAAAGTTTAAAAAATAATTGTGAGTTCTGTTCCTAATATATGTAACTAATAATGTTAATTTTTGTACCCATATGTGTTTTTTAAGCACACCCTGTATAATATATTATTTAAAATTCTACTCCTCAAAATCTTAGATATGTTTTGTAGTTGGGTTATATTTTTTTTACCTTAGTTAAGAGCGCTGTTGTTTTGTTTTCAGAGATTTTTTATAAGCGGCACCGACTTCAAAGAAGTACTGAGTATTGTTGCTAACTTTTTTTCTACTCGTCTTTGAAGTCGATTGGTACTGTATGGCGAATTTAATATAATAGACAAAAATGTTGTTTTCCCCAATATCTTTCAAAATTGGCAATGTTTTTTTTTTAAGTTTTCATTGTTCAATTTAATTAATTTTAATTTTTAATAATTAGTTTACAATAATTTTTCCTAAAACCATCAAACTTATTTAAGCTAGCACGCAGACGCGCGGAAGCGTGAGTAGTTCAAAAGTGTGAGAGAGAGAGAATAAGTAGTTAGCTACTATCTCTTTGTAACAATACGTGCTTGGTTGTTGTTACCACGACCAGCCAATTATATACCTTGATTATTATATCAAGAGGAGGGAATAATTTAGTAGGGTTTCCATGGATCCTGTCGGAGTGCTTCTTATGGTTCCCGTAATGAATAGGGCACGTAATCTCTGGAATTAGGAAGCTCCAGAGTGATCCGTCTCTGAATACAATCGAAGCATAGGTTATCATGAATTACCATTACCATTGTACTCTGAAGTGTAAAATGTATGGTTTTAAACCATCATGTGCCAGTGCCTTTTCTTGTTGCCATGACGGCCATTCTAGCTTTAGTTATAATGTTCTGCCAGTATGAGTTACAGGTAAGCTTTGCATTCAGGATTAAACCTGGATACTTAACATCCTAGTAGGTATAACTAGCCAAGCTTACTTCTTAGTCCACCATTTTTCCACTACAGTCAGAGTTCCCTGCATGAATGTATTATCCTGGGTCGTGAAAGTTTACCAGAAGTTCATCGACCACCTAATCCCACACAGAGCTGGATCCAGTCTCTCATTTTGGAGAGGAGGCGGCGCGATTTCACAAGAGTACGGATGACAAGTAAAAGCGCGAGTTGTCGACGGGGAGGAGTGAGGGGGGGGCAGAGCGACATTGACGTTCCTAATGCTGTATCCAGGGGACATAGTGAAAAACTAACTTCACCATCGAATTTGTCATCAATAGAGAAACTCAGAACCGAATTTTCGACATAATTCTAGAACATTCTATTTGAAAAACTAGACGAATTGGACACATTAGAAGGGCCTGTCGGGGGCAATTAAGAAATCAGATAAAGTGCTATAGATGTGGATGAATTGGACATATGAGAAAAGACTGTCAGGTGCCATTAAGGTCTAGTGCACCATCAGACTGCCCTGAAGAGAATCAGGAAAAACAACAACAGTACAATTTTAACATGAAATATAGACCAGGAAAACTACACAACTTTGCAAAGAACTTGTCAAGAAGATCATGAAAGGAAGAATGCAAGCATTATAGCAAAATAGAACAAAGAGATGGGGTTCCTATTCGGAGAGTTACTTTTGACGTTGATTCAGAGTGAAGGTCAGCTGAAATGAGAAAAGACCAACTTGAAGACAACGATCCGACGCAATTTCTTCAACATAAAGGAAAAAACAATGATACACCTATTACTATAACTGTTGACACTGCTGCAGCAGTATTTCCTGATAAAGTCGAGTCTTGTTGGTAAATTTAAAATTCTACCATAGCATTGTCCAGAAAAGTAAGGTTAAGAACTGTAATTAGAGAAACAGCGAAATGCAAGTGAAGCTTTAACTTGGAGGGCAAAAATTAAACCATTTGTTGTTAGATGCCAACAAAGTAGATGAGTTTACTTTAGGTATAGACCTGATTCGTCAACATGGATTTTCTTTTGACAACAAGCTTAACAGTCTAAAGTTTCACACCAAAAAAATTATTCTGTTAAAAAACGGTAATACAGAAGCAATCAGAGTCATTGCAGGACAAACAACCAGTCTTTACTCACGGAGAAAATCATTTATGGAAGACTGAACGAGAGTTCTTAAAGCAACGTCGGATTAGTTCAAACAACAAACCCTGTATGAAGAAAACAAGTAGACGAAGCAATCATACGCACAATATACGAACTGAATTCCAAAACCACCATGGTAATTAAAACAAATAACACTCTAATAGAGGAAATCCCACTATCCATAGGAATAAGACAGGGTGATAGCCTAAGTCCAACACTTTTCAATGTAATCATGGACGAAATCATTGATGAGGTAAAAAGCACAAATATTGGGTACCCAATGGGACACAACACCGTTCAGATTATATGCTTTGCAGACGATGTTGCCTTGACAGCAGATAGCGAGGACAACTTACAAAGAATGCTTTTCCATCTCAATCGAACAGCCAAACAGTATAATATGAGGATATCTGTGGAGAAAACCAAAGCAACGGTAATAGCAAAAGAACCGGTAAGATGCAAACTAATGGTTGATGACCAACATATCGAACAGGTTGGGAAGTTTAAATACCTGGGAGCACATAGCAAGTAACAGGCCAGTAACGGAAGAAGTACGCACACAAGCCAACAAAGCGGCTATGATATCAGGCCAACTAAGAGACATAATCTGGAACAATAAACATATGACGGTTGAGAGAAAAGCAAGAATTTATAAGGTCTGTGTAAGACCGATACTGACCTACGGCGCAGAAACAAGAAATGAAACAATAAAGACAAAACAAATTATGAGAACCACAAAAATGAAAACGCTGAGAATGAGCACGGGAACAAGTTTAAGAGATAGAATAAGAAACGCAAAAATACGCGAGGACAGCGGAGTGGGGGATGTTGTGAAGTGGGCTCGAAACCGTCGCAGGCAGTGGAGAGATCACATGGAACGAATGGACGATGACAGACTAGCAAAAACTGTGATGAGAGAGAAACCAAACACCAAAAGGCCGCCTGGACGGCCCCTCCAAAGACGGAGAGACAGCTGGATTTCGACCTCAAACGAGGATCGATGAGGCATGGTGTAGATAACAGAACTTGGTTCTACCTAGAAGAAGAAGAACGAACCCTGTAAATACCTGGTAGCGAAGGCATTAGTCAGTTCATATGACATTTAGGCAAACTCTGCAGGGTTCCAGTAAGATGATAAAGTTTGGTTATGGAATACACGGAGGAAGAAAGGCAAATCACCTAAGTTGGGAAAGACCGTATACTATTCTGAAGAAAATTAGTGATGCTGTTTATAGAATCAAAGAAGTCCCAAGGCGCGATTAAAAATAGTACCTCTCCACAGGTTGAAGCTATATCACGGAAGTATCAAAGCTGATCGGGACGATCAGAATTAGGAGGGGCGGCGGTGTAACGAAGGACTAGGGGAGTTTTGATGCACCCTTATAGAATTATTATTTTGATGAGTTGTTATAGAAGTATTATATCGATGAGTCATCATTGTTGTAATTTCTAGATTTGTATTCTTGCATATTCTAGTAGGTTTTGTAGGTATATAAATAGGGTATGAGTGGAGCTTAGGTATTTGAACAGTAAAAGTGTTAAGAATTACTTATTAAAGAGTTTTTAATTATTAGCGAAAAGTGTCGTGTTTCTTTTGAAGCCAATATAAAAGTGAGAAAATCGTTAGTATGTATGTTTGTATGTTGCAGGAACAGTAAGTTGTAAGTATATAAATGGCGCCAATTTCAAAAGCTGCATTTACATATAAAGCAATTTTTTGCATTTTACTGCTTTTTTGGGAGGTTCAATTTTTTTAAAGTTTCATATAATATTACAACCATCCAAACAACCTAGCTTGCAAGATTTACCCTTTTTATAGTGTTTCAAAGCTCACGTTATTGAGACAATCAGAACTCCACCTGTAATTATTTTTGACCTAAAAAATATGTAGTAAAAAGGCCGGGGTTGCTTCATCAGGTTATCAGAATCTGCGTTTGTAATAAACTTCAACCTATATAAAATGGGTTCACTAGTTCTTCTATTATGAAGAGTTTCGTATAAAATATGTCTAGAATTTTTGGTAAAATTTAAAAAATATATATTATATTCAGAGTGTGCTGGAGAAAAACATATTTGGTTTATTACCCTTGGTTAATTTTTATTCACTTTTTAAATTGTTGTCATATATTACTTTATTAGAAACAAGACTTTTTACAATGTCCAACCCACCTCTACACCCTCCTTTCCTAAATCAGCTGCAGGACTATCCTTACACGCATGCCATTTAATGATAATGAAACTGATGTATTGATCCCTACATAACTGATGAGCTTTGAAATAGGTTCTTAACGATACTTGGCAAGCAAAAGCTCTGTTCCCTTATCCACTACGTTACCTGCCAGAATTTTGAATTACTTTTTCGCAGTACACTTTGAAAGTCTTCACGTAGTGTTAGCCTATTAACTTTGTAGCTGAGCAATTAAAGAAGGGTGTAAAGACTTTGAAGTGACATTTTAATACGTTTGCGTTTTAATTTAATTCCTGTTCAAATAAGATACTTTTTTGTTAGGGATAAAGCTGGAATACACACTTTCCTGTAAACATTTTGAAACAAAATATTCAGTAGCATCTTGGTTGGGATATTATTTCAAAACAAACATTCTTATACAGATAAGTTGGAATTTATACACATAAAACCAAAAACCAACAAAAGCAAACGTAACAAAACAAAGCAGAATTTGATAAAGGCGAAAATAATAACATATACCAAGTAAAACGGAAGTCACATAAAAAATTCTGATATATATATACAAAAATAAAAAATAAATATATATAACTAGCTTTTAGTGAGAAAATTCGTTACGGTGAAATTGCTCAATGTTGTTTACCTATTTCTGCATATCTACGAAAATATTATTCCAATAAGTATAGAAAAAAAAAATCTAAAAATCACATAGTTCCATTCCAGTCTAAAATATGTCATATAACAGCAGTAAAAACCTTTTTAAAACTCTCTATAAACTAAACATATTACAAGCAGTTATGAAATGAAATAGTAATGTTTCAACTACATGTCACTTGAACATATCTAAAACTTTTTATTGTTAGTGAAAAATGCATAATTAAAAACTAAAATTTTCAGTGTTTCTTTTTCGGTTTAAACATAGGTAACCGACTATTTTGGTTATATAATAAGTGTATGTGTCTCAGAAGTTTAAAATCAGTTAATTGTTTCAAAAAATATTGATATTTGTAGGAAAGGCTGGTTCTAAACACTCGATTTTTTTATATCAATAAGATTAAGAGATATGCTTTTATCGTTGTGGAAGGAACAAAAAATATTTTGGTAATCTAGATAAAATCTAGGAAAATTACGTTTTTTCTTGAATTTTTTTTACATTTTCCCTATTTTTAGGATTGTTTCAATCTTGGTTTCCCCCAGCTTGTTATTAAAAAAAAAACAGCAAATAATTCTCTTCACTTCAAGGTCATTTTTATTTCTTGGAAAAACATTGACCTTTCGTATTTGTTATTAATAGTATTAGCTAAACAGCTTATATTTTCATTTTCATTACCAAATCTAAAACCTTTACTGTCTTTTCTGGGACCTATAATGTCAATGTTACGACACTCAATGAACAGTTTCTAAACTACTTAGACACACTGTTTAAACATTTATTTAGAGAAATTATTCAGTTATAGTAGGTAATTGAAATAAAAAGCTTTCTTTAATTTTGAATGTACCTTTTCATTAGGTTTTCTCTGTAATGGTCTAGTAATTTCGAATTTTAGTAGTTTAAAGCGAATGGCGAGAAATATTAAAATTTTAAAGTTGAAAGTATGTAATAAAGCTGGTGGTTTTGTTGCTGTCTGTAGAAATACGAGTTGAAGTCCTATTTAAAATTGTAGTTTTATTTTCAAAGTAATTAGGTTTTATTTTTAATGCGGAAACCCGGGGAATAGGATAAAAGCATTTCTTTTTCCCTTTTATAATTTTCGAATGAAAGCTTTTTTATTTTTATTTATATTACGCTTCTAGAGCTAAATAGAAAATACTGAAGCCTATATATGACGTCACACTAATATTGCGTATTGGTTTGCACCGAGGAAGTAGAAGAGGGCAATGAAGTGTTTTAAGAGACGGCTAAAAATATACCGTAACAAGCAAAAAATAAATATCATAAACTGACACTGCCACACTAAGAATTTAAGTGGTATATTTGTTGTTAAAATGAAACGAAGGTTGGCAACACGGCAAGAACAAAAGGAAAGTGGGCTTTATGAATATGGAGGTGTCACCTTCACTTCATTGTATTAATTTTATCTTCCAGTTTCACAGGTATTTTGATTTTTATTTGTTGTGCGATTATGACTTTCTGTTCGTGTGAGTTAACCGCGATTACCAATAATACAAGACATCTGTGCACTTTTGCAATTTTGTCGATAATAATAAATGTAGATCCTGTGAGATGACCCAGAAGCATTTCTTGAATTTTTCAAGCTTCATTGAAACAAAATGGTCTTTGTAAAGGCTATTTTTTGACGTGCATCATAATAATTATGGTTTAAGAACAAATCTACGATTTTTTACTTTATATGAAGAAAACATCAGTGGTAGTATATAGATATTTTTCTCAGTTTTTATGACGACCTGTTTTCTTAACTTTTAGGTACTTCGGGAGATTTGTCATTGATCAAAAATTATTTATTTTAAAGTTTAAAAGATATTTCCTGTACTTGTTACATATCGTAAACCTAAAAGAAAAATAGTGCAGTTAAATATTTGGTTTAATTTTGATAATAAACTATTTGACTTATAGACAGGTCATTATCAAAATTCTTAGAGGATATAGAAAGTGCCATAACCTTCTTTCGGGACATAGAAGGCTATTCAACCACGTCTTAACAACATCGACAACCAGAGCACTGGAAAAAATAAACGTCCTTACAAGTGTAAGGAAGCGAATAAGTATTCGCCAGTTGATAGGAATTAGCTTAAAAGTAGGACTATCAAATCCACAAAAAGAAACGTTGTAGAGCTACTCTAGTAGAAGGTCTACTTAAAGGCACGTTGTAAGAGGCAAAAATGTCCAATTCCAAATTTTGTAATTTATGTCTATATGAAAAGTTTATTAGTGATTTTGACATAAATAAAAAGTTTGTTCCATTTGCTCATCAACCTACTGCGTAAATACAATAAAACCGACTTCAGGAAGGTACAGCTTTACATGCCCTACCAAATTCATTTTACGGCCCCTTTTACCCTCTCCAACTTCCTTGGTTTGCATGATTAGGGCGCATTCAGAATATTTATATATTTTTACGTAAAATATTCTTCCAATGCAATTATTTATATTTAGGTATAGAAATGATGAAAAAATATTGCTATTACAGACAGTAACAAGTTCTCTAACAATCCAACCAACACCACTCTAATATTCATTAATTAAATTTTCCAACAAACCCAAAAAAACGACCCTCTGAGCAAAGTTAAGACTTACTGAAACGCCGCATGAAGTTCCCAGTAAAGGAAGGTTGGGGGCTCGTAATAGTATCCTCTTTATCCCTCAAATCCTTAAGACTCTGTCCATCTCCTCTTAGAATTTTTATATTTGGCACCGATAATCGGTCTTCGTGCTTTTTCGATTGGGACTGTTTCTTTTTAATGCCTCTAGGTGGTCTGACTGGAACCCCTTCGTCGTCTAGCAGTTCCAGATTATCTGGACGTATTGCATAACTCATTTTACGACTTGAAGGTTGTTCCGGGCACATTAGAATTTCTGCCGGTTCCTCTACGGGGGACATTTGTCCGGAAGACACTTCGCTATGATTGTAATTATCCTGGTTTTGAGTGGGGCTCTTGACACGGCTGAATTGGTCGACCTAATAGATTGTGGGTTACAAATTGTATTTTGTAATAATCATTTAATTGTAAGGTATGTACAGATGACTAAGTTTAATTACTCTCGGTTGATATTAAGAGACATATTTATCACCAAATTCAGTTAGTTATACAGTTATACGTTCCTTAAAATAATTTAAGACTTTTACGGAGCCTAGCTATACGTAGAGAAAGAGATATTGATTAGGGACGCAACGATTGCTAGGTCTTTTAGCGTCCTTTATAGTTTTGTTATTATATGTAGTTGGGGTATGTGAGATTTGATATTATAGGACAAAACTTTTTGCAAAGAAAATTACATTAACCAGACTAGGATATGAAAAAAGCATCTTGAGAGATCTAATGATGTGCGGGAAACTGTTGGAGTTGGAAAGCAGGTTTCGTACTTAGGGGCATATGATTTATTATGGAGGTATTTAAGCGTCAATTTGGTATGTTCCATTCGCAACCTTGCCATGATAGAGAGGTGTTTTTCGATAAACATCGAAGGGGAGGAATTTGTAAAAAAGACGTACTTAGTAATTTATTAGTAGAGTTCAATTAGTCCCAGTCTAGCTGGATAAAGTTGTCAGTTGAGGCGGTACATTCAGATGATTAAAATGAAAAAATGTATTTAATTAGTGTTGCGAGTTTGGAAATAGGCTTTGGCCCTGCAAGGTATTCCAATGTAACTTGGTACTCATAGGGATACTAGGAATAGATTCTTGATGTAGACATATTTTAAGAAAGTTTTGATCTATTAAACTAGTAGAGGAGTTAATGAGGTGAATGGGCCACCTAGTCTTAGAAGAGTTTACAGAGTGCTGAATAGCTTTGGGAATCTGCATTTTTGGCATAGTAGAAAGCACTATTGGTATAAGGTATGGTTCATGAGATATGTTCAGAATTTTACAAGGAATTTCCAAACTCAAAAAAGTTGTCAGATCGCAATTTAAAAAATCAAATTTAATATTTGTCCAGAGAAACGTATCTCGCCTACTTTAATAAAGGTTTTTTTTTAACCATTAAAGTAGCATAAAATGTGATTTTTTAAAAACTTACCCAACAAGTTTACAAAGCGCCAAGATGTCTTTTAAATACAATTTATAACCCACTATAAAACTACTAACCACAGTATTCTCTTCGGCTGAATCCGGCGAACTCATGTTTCCCTCCTCCTCCAAATGGTCTATTATATCGTTTCCCGGCAATACTCCCGAATAGAAAACGCTATGTCTCTTCTCCTTTAGAGGATTTTTCAGTTTGATATCGACTTTACTGAGTTGCCTTTTTAAACCTTTCCACGTGGACGATTTCCTTCTGGTCGCCAGTTGCGGTATAGGAATGGCATCTTTTTCGTCTTCCAAAGCTTCCAGCGCTTGCTCTATGGGGGTCGGACAGGGAGCAAAAGAAAATGGCGACTCGGGAGATCGGCCCAACTGCGAGGTAAGTTTTTTGAATGGTCGTATGATAAAATTAAATAATAGATGGATGTGAAACAGAGAACCGTTAAAATAATTGAATAATAATAATAGTACCTATTTTAGGATCAAAAATGTACCGAATTGGTATCCTTCATTGTTAGATATTTTGATGACAACAAGTAAGAAACCACGTGGCTCAGTGGGGGTAGCCTTTATTATGCTTTTTTCGAATTAATATTTATTTTTTACCTACAGAACAGATGATGAAAATTTAGAGAAAATTTTATTTTTCCCAATGTGGTAACAAGAACTTGACATATAAAACTGGAATGCTCATGTACAATATCTCCCTTATAGCAAAAATCACCCCCCCCCCCCCATATTCCTCGTCATTGATCTCCAATAATAATAATACAATATGGGGGATTATTACAAAACTAGTTTTAATAGTGGAAAATTTGTTTAAGGCACTCAACACATACGCATGCTCTGCGCTTAGCTACTCTTTTGGAATGGTAAAATGGAGCGGGACGGACATCCAAAATCTGCAAAGGGAAATAAGAACACTCTTAACAAAAGCACACAAACACCACCTTCGGAGTGCTATTGAACGTATAATGCTCCCAAGACATCAAGGAGGAAGAGGATTATAAACTTACGTTCTTATTTCCACAGGTTAGCGGGCTCTTCCATCCTACATCGAGCAATATGTGAAGCAGGCGATTCAACGCTGCTATAGCTGAGGGAACAGGATATTGCTTCGCACCAGCGAACAGACCAAGAGAAGTTACAAGCCTGGCTACGGAAGCTACTTTATGGACGGCATCCAAATGAGGTCAAATAGGCCAATGTCTTAGCGTTGAACTACTGGTTGATTTTAGGACAGATGTTATCGGAAATGGAGGGCTTCGGGTTAGCTATCCAAGACCAGGTTATTCCGACGAATAGAAAATGACCAATGTAGAAATGGCTCCTGAACATTATGGACAATCCAGCATATAACTGGAGGATGCCAAGCGTTTGCCGCAACCAAGTATAAGGATAGACACGACTCAGCCGCTAAGATACTCCACTAAGAGTTAGCAGATAAGTTAAACCTATTGCAGATGGAGAAAGCGCCTTATTACAAATACAATCCGGAGCCTATTCTTGAGAATAACCAGAGATCTGGAGATGCAAATCCAAAGACAATGGACAATAAACAGAGTCCAAACGATTCCCATAATTTTATCAACAACTGGAGTGATACCGCAGAACCTCCTGCAGAACATTAAAGGACTGGGCCTAAGTGAGAATCTGTATAAACCGATTCAGAAAGCAGTTCTACTTGCAACCGTGCGGACCATCCGAAAGTTTATGGGAAATACAGCAGACCACATCACCTAGGACCCCATAACATGGAAAGGGTCCTCACAGAGGTTCATACTTTTGGTATATACCTGGGATGAGTCAATAGTCCCTGGAGGAAGTGCGAACCCGTTTGGATTGAAAATCATAATACAATATATTTTGTTTAAAAGTTTCATTTCCATTATTTACGCTCCTTCAAAAAACTGCTTTAAAGGAATTACTTAGATTAGAAAAAATATAATTTTGAAGAAATTGAAAACAGTGAAAGTCAAAATAAATATATTTTAAATAAGCACTTAATTTTCCCGGTCTTTTTTACTGAATATTCTCGATTAAGCTATCACCTAAAATCAGGAAAATTGATATATTGTTTTAGATATGCTTTAGAAAAAGATAGTTGTTGTCTAAATCCATTATTTACATTTGAACAAGACGCATTCACACCATTATAGGAAATTAGCAGGAATTTAAATGTTACCATACATATATGGTCACAATGGTGACCATCGTGGGGGGGGGGTCAAAAATTATTTACTTAACCAATTCAATTATACACGTCAAGTTCATGTAGGGTGGTTATATTCAAAATTTTCGTGCCTATTATTTTAAATTTGAAAAAAACAATGGAAAAGCTTAAATATTAGCCAAAAAATAAAAGTGTCAAAGCGGGAACAAAATTTCTTCTTACTTTTTAACTCTTTATAGTGTAATTAATCAATTTAAAAGACATTAATTCAATTTCTAAGTTTAAAAAAAAATCGCTAAATAATAATAAGCGAAAATTTGGAACAGGGGGTGCCTCGAAATACAAAAGCATAAAGTAAAATTGTGTGTATTAACTAAAAAAAAATCTCCTTCTAATTTAAAAGTATGGTTTCTAATGGCCGTTGTGCTGAAAATCTAGGTTCTCTATTTCACCAAATAATCAAAACAAACAAAAAAGTTGCAGGAAAATGGGTGCAACTTATTTAAAACTTGCAAAATTATTAAAAACTAGCCTAAACCTAAAAAGATACCTAAAACAAAAATGGGGTTAGTTTTACACATAGACATAGAATATATAGACTGCACGTCCCGACTGCCAGCCGTCTCCACAGTGCAAGAAAGAGAGAAGATTAAGATCCAAATTTTCGTCCCTTTCTAATTGACGGGGGTTTGATATTAATTTGCGGTTGTGAATCACGTGGTTTTATGCACTTCCCTTTAAAAAGAGAGCTGAATAAGACTTTCAGTCTTCTTTCTCTCTCTTTCTTAGTATTAGAATGACTGGCAGTAGGGATGTGCAATCTATATACCCTATGTCCATGGTTATACAAGAATAACCGAAGGAACAAATTGTAAAAAAAATATTCTTCCTAAAATTATTAAATGGGAAAATTCTTTTTTTGGATTTTTTTTTCCTGAAAATGTTTTTCATGTTCGTTTGAGACAGGGAAATTTTTCGCAATACCATTATTTTTAGTACTTTATTTACTACTTATTGTTATGGATGTTTGTATCTTAAAACCACACTATATTAAAATACTTTTATTGTTATTATGAAAAAGAGATTATCTTCCCAAACAAAAAAAATTCAAAATAAAATTGGGTAATAAAAAACTTCAAGAACGAAATCATCCGAACTTTCAAACTCCGGCAGCAAAATTGGGCAAAGTTTTTACTCAGTTTGGTTGCGCTTTAAAACTTTCCAGTAAAACAAGAAGTGCTAAGAAAACTATAAAACACAAGAAGATGTGAGCAGGAAAATCTACATAATTTTACAAGTTCCGAAAGTTTTAAAACTTGGTATTATTCCTATTTTTTTTTAACGGCGGTGGTAAACTACGGCCAGTAAACGGTGAAAACGATCCCATCAAAAACATACCCGTAAAACGAAGTTAGGCTTTGTGACTGTTTGGTCATGACAAGTAAGATCTCAGATGTAACAGAGTCTACGAGTATAGTATCCGTGTCAATTAAGCAGAATATAATATAATCCTACGTAAGACTTGTAAATGAAAGTATCAGACTTAATAATAAGTATACTATAGGCTTGGCTTCACATAAGATCTCACTAATTTTATAACCAAATAAGAGACTGAGCCGCGTTTTTATAAATACGTCTTTGATGAAATATAACTTTTTCTGTATGTAGTATTTCTTTTATTTTTTTCACGAGTACATTCAATGGTCGCCAACTAATTAAAACACTCAAGAAAAAGGTAGAAAATTCATTTTAATACAGTTCATAAATTTTTTCTTTGATTATCTCAAAGTTAATGTATATTCTGAATGTATACTGGTCTCTACCAGCTATTAGCTACCAGCAAAAGCACAAAAAGTAATGACTTTTGTCATGTAATTTAAAACAGGTAGTCAAGATGGTTCAGTATCTTGCAAAGATTCTGTAGTTGTATTTAGTATTATTTGTATACTTAGCATTTTTTAAGAATCTTTATTTAAGATCAATGGCAATGCATGTATTTTAAAGGAAATTTGGATTATCCAAAGGTAAAACGGAAGATAGAGAATGGCAGCCGTTTAGTGGCGTGTGGGAAAACAGTGACAGATGCAGGGGAGAGGATTCAGGGATTGTTTGATGGGTATGTTGGTGAAGATGAGTGCTTTAGCCTGCAGCATACTATTTTTGTTAAGAAGAAGGGAGAGGACATTGTATGCACTTTTGACCTTACTTAGTAGATGGTTGGTGTTATTATGCCAGGTGAGCCTAAGTTTGATCCTAAAGATTTTGTTTGTTCTTCTCCAAGGAACTTTTGTGTTAGAAATGAATTATTGGGGGTTTAGAAAGGGGACTTGTTAACATTACTATCTAGGTTTTGCCAGGGTTTATTTTTATTTTCTGGGCGGACATCCACTTCTTTCATTTGTTAATCCATCTCTGCAGCTTCGAAACTATAAGCTGGTGTTTCTGGAGGCCGAAGCAATTGCAGTATGATTAGCAAAAAGATAGAGCTCGTTCAGAGAGTCTCGCGGAATATCGTAGATATATAAATTCTGAAAAGTGAGAGATAAAGAGGAGCACTGGGGTATCCTTTAAGGACTTCTGCAAGGGGTAGAAAAAAATATTATTTCCCTCATTTTTAATTTGAGACGATTAGATAGTAGAATGAATAAATTGCTTTAAAAAAAGTGTCTGATGCTCTTAAATACGTACACACAAGCACCAAGAAAAAAAGGCATAAAAGTAAACGATACTATTGTTCGCATCGCCAAAAAATCCCTTAGCGACATCAGAATCAGTAAAAAAGAATTCACTGTAGAAACTAGCATTTTCCTCGAACCATAAGATAACGACTGATGGGTTACTTGGCAGGGCAATAAGAGAAACGCCACTATTGACAAAAGAGAAAATCGTCAACCTAGATTAAAGTTCGCTAGGGACCATATCGAATGGACTGTAAATGTCTGAAAGAACATATTGTGGTCTGACGAACCTAAAATAAATCGTGTTTGAAGATGCTCAAGATGCAAAGAAAATAGCTCAAAACACAACAAAAACTATGAAAGAAATATATTGGCTATATTCTTTTGAGTAATTATCAATTGATCAAAGTGAACAAAGTGAAACTGATAACTTCATGTTCTTTTGAATATGCATTTACTTGTCATTAGGCTGAAGTGATCATGATTACTTCAAGTGATAGAAGTGAAAGTGATAATTACTCAAAAGAATAGCCCTATTATTAAATTATAGTTTCGTTTTCTTGGAGCGACGTTGGTCCTCTATTGAGCACTGAAGGAATCTTGGATCAAGGCAAATATGGAAAATCATATGCTTTCTTTTGCCAAAGAACATATGCTAGTTACTTGGCTGCATCGACAGGACAAGGGCTGCAAGCATATATTATCTTAGTTAGCTACCTCTGTATATACTTTTACTAAACAAACCTATAACACCATGAATGCAATAGCAATTGAAAAAAAAAATGAATTATTATAACAAATAATCAATAATCTATTACGAATATTGACGCCCTTAAATAACGTTAGTTGGGAGTGCCGCGATTTTAATTGGTTGATCTTAAAATTGTTTCTTTCTTTGTACTCTTAAAACTACCTCCATACCAAATTTGAAATTTCTAGGGCCGTGGGAAGTACCTTTGATTTTTGAGGGTTGATGAGCGAGTAAATGTCAACATATTAAAGCTTTACATTTAATTAAATTAAAGAAACTGGAAAAGATAGAAATCTTAAATTTTAAAATTAAATTCAATTTGAAAAATTCTTTAATACCGAAATTTTGAAGCTTTTACTCAACTCCAATGCAATGATAGAATGGATTTAAAAGTTGATCGAGCTGGTTCCGGTAAAAGTTGCCACAGTGCCACCAAATATAGAATTTTTCACGTGTAATAAACTGTTAGTTTAAATGTTTTTGGACCGTTAAAATTTCCAAAAAGTTTCTTTCCATCTAACAAACATTTAAGCGAAATATATTTGGAATTGTCTTATTTTAATAATCATTTGGACAAGCCGCAACTCTGCTAGTAAAGCAGAAATAGATTTTAAAGACATGTAATTTCGATTTTTATTATTAACAATTTTTATTTTATTGCAGGAAGTTTACTGGCCGTAGATCTTTAACGAAGTATATTCAATTTCGTAGTTATTGTAATATCCTGGAAGGTTTGGAGCTATTTTCAATTTAAATAAAGTTTAACTATATCCTGACGACGGGGACTTTTAATAACTAATAATAAAGTTTTCCTAGGATTTTTGTTACGTAGTACAACGTATTTACGAATTTATGTATATTATCAAGATAGTCTTACCATAATATATGTCCATAATAAGATAATATTATAAATAAAACGATAAAATAATAAAAACCAAGAAAGTATACATATTTGTCTATCTTCTATCGAATACCCAAAATATAACAAATTATCAAAATGTGCAAAATATAATTTTTTTCAATCCCAAGAAGTTTATATTTTCTAATAACCATAACGCGCAGATTTAGCAACAGGACAGATCATTACTAGGAGGTTACCATGGCTACATGAGTACTCGTTAGACACAGTCACTTTCACTAAGAAGGTTTAAGATTTAACCCAGATCTAGTGAGCATAAAAAATAGATCTTCTAGTCGGCCAGTGTTGTTAATGATATTCTCATAATTTATATTACATATGTCCACAAATTCGTATATTTTTCCTGTTTAGCCTTTGTAGACTTCTAACTTTACTTAAAAAAATAGATAATGAATTTAAAAAACCTTAAACAACCAAACAACGCAAAAGATACGGAAACTCAAAAACTCGACAGAATTTCCAGCATAATCTCAAAAAATTAGCAAATATAAATTGACATGGAAGTCTGTAGCTGCTTCAGCCGAATCAAACCAGGAAAAGTGAAAGTCAAGGCAAAACGACCTTCATTTATAACCAAGGTCTTGCTTGCGCACTACGCTGCTTTTATTCGATGAGTTCAATTGACACGTTTGAAAGAAATTACGGCTCAAAAAGAATGACCTTGGGCAACAACAGTCGGCTGAAATAAATTTGCTAAATAAGCATTTTTCGGTCAAAAAAAAATAAATACCCCGATAGATATTTTCAAATTAAAGAAATATATTTCAAATAAAGGACTATATTGTATGCAACCCAAAATACATTACAATTTCACTCCAATAGTAGTAGGCAGAAAACCGAGATCTATCTGAATAAAAAAAAGGTATCAGTAAATTCAGCATCGCTAAGAAAATAACTAAGTATAGTGTAGTGAATTACCAGAATAATGGTCAAATTTGAAAAATAAATTTAATTAAAACTGTACTTTATTCAAAGAATCTATGGGAAATACTTAAGGAAAATTATATTGAGTTTCCCATAACGAGAATATTTGCAAAAATAAGGTCAAATTAACTGGATTTCCCATAGTATATTTAAATAGAAATTTGAACAGTGACAATGCTTGTATTTTTAAGTTTTAAAACTTGCTTGACTGCAGGGACGGATCAAAGAAGGGGCAGCGATGAGGGCGATCGCTCCCTCCTCCCAAAGCTTCGAATTCAAGGAAATAGACCCGACTCTACCTCGTACACTAGGAATATGAATGCTGTTGTCATCAACAAGCGTTAGCTTGCTATCGCTCCTTTCCCCAAGAGCTTTCAATTCAGAAAAATAGACCCGACCCTGCCTCTTATCTAAGAATGTGAATATTGTTGGCATCCCCCCCCCCCGTCAACAACTTGCGTTCTTTTGCGATCGCCCCCCCCCCTCCTTAAGAACTTTGAATTCAGATAAATAGACCCGACCCTATCGCTGACCGACGAATGTGAATATTGTTGACATCTCCCCCCCTCCCTGCCCCTTCGACAACTCGCTTTCGCTTGCGATCACCCCCTCAAGAGCTTCAAATTCAGAATTGCTAACGTTCCCTCCTCGTCGACAACTTGTCTGCAGTATCTGTATTTTTATGATATCTCCGCCCCTCCCCCACAAGATAGGCTGGGCCCGCTGCTGCTTGACTTACTGTTAACCTTATCAGTTTAAGCATTCTGCTGTCAATATAAAACCGTTTTAACGTTAGACCAGGTTAGTAGATATTTATATAGGTCGGGAATTTTTGGGCAAGGTTTTTTTGTCTGTGTCGACCTCTGTTTTAATCTAAAATCTCTTTGGTATTGACGTTTTGATAAGTTTTTATATAGCTGGTAATGCAGGTAGAGAAATGTATATACTTTTTTGGTTTTAATTTTTTATCCGTTTAAATTAAATATCATTTCAATAGGGACATTATTTATTGTTGGATCTCGCATTGCTTTTTGTAAGTGGTGAGTCTATTTAAATTTTTTAAGGTATAATTCGTTAAAAACTTCGATAACTTAGCATTAATTTTATCAAAAGCTTCCGCACATTTAACTTTTCATTTCCTACAAAAAATTTCGTTTTCTGTTTCACCAGGGCGGACCAAATTGAAGAATATTTACACTATCATATTTGTTAAAATTATGAAAATATAGACGATATTCTTACGCTACTAGGTAAATTGGATTAACGCATAATAACATTATATCATAAAAAGAATAGAATCACGCCTACTACGAAAATATTCAAAATATATTTTTTATCCTGTAGACAACCCATTCGCAAATCCATCACATAAAACAGAGTCAGCCTCTTAAACCAATTATCCATCATGCTAACCCACCAAGTACTAAACACTGACCTGGTCGATACTAGGACTCCTAGGTTGCCGTTCCGTGTCCTGTACGAGCCCGTCGCTAGCCAGCTGATTTTTTTTCGGGCTTCTGGGCACCCTCGAGTAGGGGTCTTGGGCCCCGTACAGATCCGGACTACCGACGTTCAGGAGACAGACCCTTTGTTCTATGTCTACTATCACAAGACCGGCCTCGTTACCGTAAGCCATTCTATAAATACAGATATTAGTGTAAATTTTGGCTGTACGATTTCTTTTTTCTCACGACTAAAACTAAATTTTGCAATAATTTAAATAGTTTTTTAGTGTCTGGTCAATACTTACAATCCGTAAGAACTATTTATTGTTAACGAAGTAATGTGACTGGGTGGTTCACCGTTATTCCAAGGCGTCAGGCATACCAATTGTGCTTGAAATCCAGGAAGTTTTTTCTGATTTCCTGGTTTCACCTTTAAAGTTGCACCTTCCTGCAATATAATAAAATCAATTGTATAACTATAATGTGAATTTTATCGTGTATATATATATATATATATATATATATATATATATATATATATATATATATATATATATATATATGAATAGTATCACCAGAAGTTCTGTTCATAATAAAATTATGTATGTATTCAGCAATCAAGGAATAAAAACCGAGAAAGTATAAATATCTTAGTGTCACTGTTACAAATTTGAGGGATAATAGAAAAGAAAATGGATCTATCCATGATAGAAACAACCGACTGTGCGTTGTCTTGTGTTTTAGGAAGTAGTTTGCAACAAACAACGAGTTTCGTGAAATTAAAACATCTCAGTGCCTTCAAATTTATCCTAAAAATATTCATGAACGAATGATTTCTTTATTTGGAGACGAGACTCAATCTTAATCATATTTTAAAGTAACATATTACTCAAAACAGTTAATAACGTAGATATAGAAGAACCAATTTAAAGTTCTGATAGGAATCCTGACGGGGCATTGCCACCTGAAGGGACCCCGCAAGAAACTCGGATTGGCAGAAAGAGAAGAGTTCAGATTCTGCGAGGAAGAGGATATACTCTATTCACTTCTTTTCAGAGTGCAATGCCTTATAAAACCCTTGAATGCGATTCTTGGAAGTACACCCAATAGAAGAAGGGAAATTACCCACTTGTCAGCCGTCCAACATCGTAAGGTTCCTAAGAGAGATAGGACTGGACGACCTACTCTAGTCGGCAAGGAGTCCCTAACGACTAAGCAGCAAAAGGGGAACACAACAGATCCACAGTGTACTGATCCCTAATTTCACACACACATAGAACGGAAGTGCTTTGTTCTAGAGGACTCAAAACCACTGCCTTAGATTGAAAAAAATTACGATACAAGGATGGACCCCTGTCAATGACAGTGTACCGCCACCTCTAAACCGGTTTTGAACTAATTGATTCTTGTCAATACAGAATAAGCAATGCACACCTATCAACAGGAAAAGTGAATTCTGTAAGCAACTTAATGAATGAATAAAATAAAGGGTGGTGATACTAGATCATCGATGCCTAGGCCTCTGTTGAGCCTTGTATATCCCACTATAGCTGCAGTAACAAAATTGTATCTCCGAAATATCTGTCTCAGTCTGTTGAGTGCTGGGCAGTCTCTGAGGATCTGGTCAACAGTTGCATCCTCCTTCAAACACCATCTGCATATTGGGCCGTCTTTGACACCGATCTTATGAAGATGGCTCTTCAGGTAACAATGTCCTGTCAATAATCCCACCATAATTCGTAGCTGTTTCCTTCCTAGGGAGAGAAGTTCCTTAGCACGCCGTGCGCTAGGTCCAGTTATATGTCTCTTAGCACACCTCATTCCAGGAGCTCCTCTCCATGATTCAATAAATTTGCTTTCCAGCAACGATATTTGCCAACGGCAATTGGAACAGGCAAAATTGGTTGGGGTCCATATGGTTAAGTTGCGGAACTCAACTTTTGCCAGACCGTCTGCTTCCTCATTCTCGCGTATGCCCGATTGGTCCGGGACCCACACGAGTCTGATCGTACCACCGTCCCTTGCCACATTATTTAGTACATCCTGGCACTCAGACACCAGTCGTGAAGTTACAACACTGGACTTCAGTGCCATTATTGCAGGCTTATTGTCTGAGTATATATTTATTATCCTATTTCTGTTTATATCCCTCTCACCGAGATGGGCACACTGCAGAATGGCATGAGTAAATAAATCCAAATGACTCTTGTCAAAGATTTCAGATAAGAAACATCGGACCTTCATTTTGAACTTGCTAATTGAACATAGCTAATCTAGATCAGAATATTTATCAAAACTACTGACCTACAATAACATCGGTGTCGTGGCTTAATAAACTCATAGCACGACAGGTGGCGCAAATGATTTGAAACTAAGGAAGATTGAAAGATAAAGTTGATATAATGCATTTACGCGTACAGCAGCTGATGTGATGACAAGAAAGTCTTTGGAATCTTTTGAAATATATGATGCTATTTCGTAGGTAAAAGAGCATTTTGGTGTTGAATTTCCTTATTTAAAATGTTATTTTGTCAGATCTGTGACCGAGTTTCGACCATTTTTCGCAGCAATGACGCGATTATTTTGGTAGAAAATTTCTATTTTTACAGTAATATTTGTATTGATAAACTAGTTGCATTTTGCCACCTGAACAATTAAATATTTTGTGATGCGTACATAAACAATAACTAATAATTTTTTTGATTTTCATTTACTTCCTATTTAAATTCGATGATGTTATTTTACTATGAATAGTATTTATGGTTGGAATATATACGTATAAGGAACTGGCAAAGCATCCAAATCGTGTCAAGTGAGAAACAAAGAGGCCAAATTACTTTATATTCATATACTTGCCTTTTTATTGTCTAAATCCAACATATCTAACCTACTGCCCGAACCTGCACTTCCAGGTCCAGAAAATTGGCAATCTGGTGAAATTTCATCTTCCACTACTTCATACACTATTGGTATTTCCAACACGGTCACCTAAAAATAAATTATTAAAAATACGTATTTATTACAAATGGTCGCAAGTAATAAAATATCAGTAAAACTGGTTTAATTTTGTGGGATTCAAAATTTCGCTACTGACAGTTGGAAGAAATGTTGAGTTTGCAATTTAAATTTTTTAATCAATTCTGATTATTCTTCTCCACTTAATTAAGGACCATCTCTAAAATATATTAAATACGGTGTCGTGGATCTTTTGAAGGACTGTTTGAGAACTACAATCACATTTACCTTACAGCCAATGTCAACGTAAACCAAGAAAGCGCCCAGACTTCTGTTTTGTCCCTAATTTAATTTGAAATCATCGTCTGTAACCACTAATCAAGTTTTTTTTTAGAAAATTTTGAAGTGTGGTGTAACAAAATCATAAAATCTTAAAGAAATTGTGATAAGTATTTGAGAAAACGTATACATCTTTAAGGACGAAGGAAAGATGTTTTTTTCAATTTCAACTGGAAAATGTTGATTTAGTGGATGATCCAAGGTCTGGCACATCGACTGAGGTGACTGCTGACAAAATGTTAAGGCTGTAAGGAAAGTACTAGTAGAAGACAGATATAGGACTTATCCTCAGATAGAAGAAACACTCAAGTTAAGTCTGTCACCTAGTCACCACATTCTTCGTTGCAAGTACGCCAACATTATTTATTTTGTATTCCACATTGTACGACTCACGCTATGAGGGAGAACGGAACGAATTACGGAATATTAACTGATGTTGATGGAGAGCATGGTCACGATCAGCATGTCAGCTTTGTACCCAGACGATTCCAGTTAGTATTTCAGCTCAAACATTGAAATTTATTTGTACGTTCGTCACCTAGCAAACCACTGGGTAGTATTTTGCTTAGTAAACCTCTCAAGTATGCTTCGGGAGACACGTAAAGCGGGTGATCCTAAATAGTCAACCGCAACACAGATATGTGCGAGGCGTTGCCTACGCTACATAAAAAGCACAACTCCTGAAAAAGAAAAAATAAAGTGTGAGTGTTGAAAGATGAAGAAGATGGAGAGTTATATTTTGGTGGATATAACGATGTCTCCCCAGAGTTGTCAAAGTTCTGAAAAATGAACGCCATAACTCGAAAATTGACTTTTCCATCAAGAGAGTGCTTGTAAAGCAGCTTGTCCCACGTATCTGTCTACAACACCAATATGTGCGACGGATTGCCTACGCTCGATAAAGAGCACGACGAAGAGAAAGTAAAGTGTGAGTATTTAAAGATGAGAAAGATGCAGAGTCATATTTTGGTTACTGTTACTCTTAATCACTAGAATACTTCCACAGCTTCCTGGTATCCGTAATAAAGTCTCCTGAGAATTGTTTAAGTCCTGAAAAATGAACACACTAACTCTAAACTTGATTTCTCCACCAAGAGAATGCCTATAAAGCCGGTGGTTCCGCATATTTGTGTACAACACCGACATGTATAAAGAATTGCCTAGGCTCGATAAAGAACAACGACTCCTGAAGAAGAAAAAACGAAGTGTGAGGGTTTAAAGATGAAGAAGATGCGGAGTTATATTTTGGCTACTGTTGTTCTTAAGTACTAGAAGACCCCCACATGTTCCTGGTGGACATAACGATGTCTCTCCAGAGTTTTCAAAGTTCTGAAAAATAAACACCATAACTCGAAAATTTACTTTTCCATCAAGAGAATGCCTGTAAAGCTGTCTACAACATCAATATGTGCGACGGATTGCCTACGCTCGATAAAGAGCACGACGAAGAGAAAGTAAAGTGTGAATATTTAAAGATGAGAAAGATGCAGAGTCATATTTTGGTTATTGTTACTCTTAATCACTAGAATACTTCCACAGCTTCCTGGTAAACGTAATAAAGTCTTCTGAGAATTGTTTAAGTCCTGAAAAATGAACACCCTAACTCTAAACTTGATTTCTCCACCAAGAGAGCGCCTATAAAGCCGGTGGTTCCGCATATATGTATACAACACCGATATGTATAAAGGATTGCCTAGGCTCGATAAAGAACAACGACTCCTGAAGAAGAAAAAACGAAGTGTGAGGGTTTAGAGATGACGAAGATGCGGAGTTATATTTTGGCCAAAGTTGTTCGTAATTTCGTAATCACTAGCTTCCTTATATAAGTAATGATGTTACCCCCAGAGTCGTAAAAGCCCTAAAAAATGAACACTATAACTCGAAAATTGATTTTTTCATCAAGATAATACACTGGCACATTGAAGGAACGAACTAGAGATTATTTAATAAAACCAAAAATCAAACCACTCAGTCATCCTTCCTGTAAACCAGATCTAGCGCCAAGTGACTATGCATTTTTATCTTACGTATTAGCGCTCCACAGTAGTCCTGGCAAAATACTTTTAGTGCCAGGTATCAGCGTATGCAAGACTCCTTAGCCGCTAATGAGGATTATTTTGACTAAAAATAAATGATTTTTGTGATTTACTTTCTAGCAGAAAATCTATCCTGAAAATTGAAAATTTAAATCCTTTCATAACCAATAATACATAAAAAATAAACAAATATCAAATACCCAAAGGTAAATTCGCCATTACACGTGTAAGACAAACATAAAAAATTTATAAAACCATTATAAAACCATTAATCACCGTTTACATTCAACCCTTGTTAAAATTATTCCGATACTATAAAGTTCAAACGACAGAGTTATGAAAGCAAAAAACACTCTTTTATTGTCGATAAAACGATTTATCATTTAAAATAATTGTCGTATAGAAAATCAACAATTTAGCTAATGTTTTAATTACTGAGATAGTTTTTAACAGTGGCGACTCATAAGTTTAGAATATACAGGTTGAATACTGTAACACAATAGGCTGACTGCAACTGTTATGATCTTGATTACCTCGTAATTAATTATCGTTACATTAAATGATATAAAAATCACGTTTATTCTACTCCTAAATTGATTTGAGCGGAAGTTAAAACCAGGATGTATGCTCCACAGTTTATGTGCAGACTAACCTCGCTATGATTGGCATTCATTACCAATGCTTTCCTCTAGTTAATTTATTATGGTCTAGTTCTTCAATTCGAAGTCCATCAAAAGATCTTACGCGACTTAACGAAGTTTCACAACAAAGATTATTCATATTTATTGCTATGGGCATTGGGCAATTAGATGGTCAACTCCCCCAAAAGATCCGTACAAAGGAGCAATGTCTCATACAACAGAGTATACCCACTGCCCCGAAAATGTAACGCTCTCGAGTAATTAATTTAAACCACTTTAGTGCCACACGGTCCTTAGGATGTTACCAACCTTGACTTGGGAGGTGTAGCAAATGTGGAGATTCGCTATCACCTTTCCAGTCATCATCAAATCTACTACCTTCCTACTCATCAGATGGAGTTCAAATTATAGGAGTGTGACTATGAACATCTGAAGTCAAACCAGAGACCTCTAGGGGTGCGTTCCACTAAGCACTCACAACAATCACGCTCCTGATCGCAGTTTTTCCCGTTCCACTAGCTTGTGAGAATTCTAATCATAAACCCAAGTGGAATGGGATTGTGGACGTCTTAAGTGTTGAATTAAATATTACAAATGGCGGATTTGAAAATAAATCAGAAACTTGAAAAGGTTATGTTATAATTTTTAAGCTGTAATTTTAATAATTGGTTATAATTATTGGTTAACTTGCTTTATATTAAAGAAAAATACTATTTAGTTTCTTATATTTTATTTCAGTGGAGTCTTTAAGTAATTTACGTTGAAAAATAATCAAAATATCTTTTGTGGCGACAGTTGGATATTTGTTGGTGGATCGTAATAATGTTTCAGAAAGTATTTCATTTAGTTTAGATGAAGAATGGAATGCAGTTTTACAAAATCGGGAAAAGCGAAAACTTAGGCCACATATTACTGATTATGAGAATGTTATTAATCGTAATTCAGATAAAGAATTCAAAAGTCATTTTAGGGTAAATTTTATATAATTACTACATTCTATAAATGTACTTGTATATAATTACTACATTTTTATTAATTTATTTATCAATAACACCTTTTGTGGATTGACTACACCGTGTGATTCACTGAATCTAAACTAAATTATACTTATTTTTTTTTCATATGGGTCGTTGTGAGCTCGGCGTGAGCGAAAAGAATGACGTCATTAATGACGTTTTCGCCGCGACCGCAACGACCGTAGTCGTCATGTGGAACGACTGAAGGAATATTTTGGGCGTTGTGAGCGCCTAGTGGAATGCACCCTAGGTGTAGTCATTACAAACATCCACTACCTAATTATTCCTAATGTTTGGAATATTGTATTGTCTCTAGTTTTGTGGAAGTATGCAAAATTTCAGCTTAATCGAGTAATAGAAAGTAAATGAAAAACCAGTTACCCATGTTAGTTCGTAGTTGCAGAAGTGTGAAGTTTAATAAAAATCATCTAAAAATCATTTAATGAAATTATAAATAAAAATGGGAGCCCTCCTGGAACGGGGATTAAGACAACGGGACAATTCCTCGTTTCTTGGAAAAAAAATAAAAAAGTTAAAAAGCCCAACGTATGGATAGATTTTAGGTCAATAAATGTTTTAAACAAGAATGCTGCCTTTCCCAACCCTTTTTAAGATATACTTAAATCAAACATTAAACACATGGAAAAATATTCCAGGGAAGACGGAGAGACCCGAAACCTTATTCGGAAGGACAGGCTGCGCATTAGATACTGCACGAATTATAAATACTTGGGGATGAAGTTCACACAGGACGGAATAGCTGATAAAGATATAGAACAACGAAACACACAGGGAAGAAAAGCAATTACACTTCTAAACCCAATTCTTTGGGACCCAAATGTATCTAAACAAAACGCTCATTTATAATAATATTAGTAGAAGTATAGTCACATACAGTTCTAAAGTCTTGCAATTAAAAGAAACCTCCGAGAAGATACTGTTAGCCACTGAAATGGATTTCTGGAGGAGATCGGATCGAAAATGCAGAAAAGACAGGCGAATGACCGTATCAGAGAAATAATGGGAGTCACTCACACGTTAGTAGCTGAGAAGCAAAATCAATTGATATAGTGCACGTGCAGAGAATGCCAGAAGAACGTCTACCTAAACAAGTACTTTGCTGGATACCATAAGGGAAAAGGAAGCGAGAGAGACCAAGGAAAAGCTGACGACAAGGTATCGACGGAGAAATGAGAGATAGAGGTTCCGAGGATGATCAGTGGATAGACCGAGATTCCTGGATTTGGATATCGGAAGACACCTTAGAACGGTGGCTATATTTGGCTATTCGGCTCCAAGTCGAGCAGCTGTCAAGGAAGCATCACTTGAAAATGCCAGTTGAGATGTTGGTGAAGCGTCATGAAGATATTTATACTAACGAACGAAAACATACACACATATATATATATATATATATATATATATATATATATATATATATATATATATATATATATATAACGAAACTTCGTTAGGTTAGTTCCTAGGGTCCCATCAGGCAAGAGGTGAGAAACGAGGAGGAAAGCCTGGATGATAGCACACTAGTTATAAACGACGATGGTTTCTGCGAAGTAGTAGATGTATGTTGAACTTTCATTGTCTTTATTTTAAGTTGGATATAACGACGTTCCGGTTGGTAGTTGTCTCTAGCCATTTTCAGTTTCACTTGCTTTGCAGTTCTCATGCATTAGCCGCTACTGATGTTAATACCGTCGAAGAGAGTGACTTTTAATATTAGAAATTCACTTTACCTTCCCTTAATTAAGATAATACCCTACGACCTAAGAAGGTGTTAATATCACAAAAAACCCCTTTAATCAATACAGAAAAAAAAACATCAAACGCTACCAAACTGTTAGCAGACACGATGTTTACCAATTACTGTACCAATATACACGTCCAATTATTAAAACGCAGGTAAATTACATCAAAGTTACCTCGTCATTGTTCTCCGTCTTTTTGTACGTAAACAAGATCACGTGGCTCGAAGCGCCGGCGACGCACAGCTTCCTGGATTCGGGGCACAACGATATCAGATGTATCGCGAACGGATCGTCTTCGTTATCTATCGATCTCGATTTGGGCTTCTCGAACACTTTGGCCGTTTTGAGTTTGTAAAGGACTTGTAACGTACCGGCACTGGCGTCCCAGAATTTTATGCTACCATCGGAGTGGCTGGAAATAAAAAAATATGTTACATGTGGGTAAAATACAATTTATTGGAAAAATTACATTATTTTTAAATAATCAGAATATCTCAATTTTCTATGTGGCGTTCCAAGAACTTAACATCATTATATATATATATATATATATATATATATATATATATATATATATATATATATATATATATATATATATATATATATATATATATATATATATATATATATACAACTATCTACTAGGCGTCCATACATTGTCAAATTAATATCTCCCGAGCGTCCGCCTTCACCAAAGCGTCCGTATAAGGACGCCGAGATGTATCGCCATGTAAACTTCGGGAATAGGTTCCTGGGATTACCCAAAGACATTTCCCAAAAATTAGGTTGGACGCCCAGAAAATATTTACACCGACGTTCTTCGTATTAATTTGTATATGTCTAATACAACCAGTTTGCCAGTAGAGGCGCAATTGTCGCTTCACGTATATTAATCTGAATACGTCAAACTTTTTTTACTTTCATCAATTCGATTGGTAAGCGTCCTCTTAAGATTCCTAAACATGAATTTATCATCTCTAAAACATTCCAATCTGGCAACAATGGCGATATTATATTATTTTCAGACTATTTAGAATATCTTTCTGCGTAGTTCGTTTAGTATAGTTATTTCGTGCTGCGCAATAGTAAAAAATAAGTTTTTCATTCATATCAGAATATATAAGTAACAATTTGTTTTCTTGTAACTAATTACATGATATATTATTATGTATTAATATTATTAAAAGTTGGTATGGGGGAGTTTTCGGGGTCGCACATGACGAATCTAAAATTATTTTTAAAATATTCAATATGGCGGATAAAAAAATCAATTTTTTAAAATTTTCTCCAAAATTGGTATGGGGGAGTTTATGGTATCGCACATAAAGAATCTAAAATTATTTTGAAAAAATTCAGTACGGCGGATCCAATATGGCGAACAAAAAATCAATTTTGTCTGATTTTCTCCAAAATTGGTTCGGAGGAATTTTTGGGGTCGCACATAACGAATCTGAAATTATTTTTAAAAAATTCAATATGGCGAATCCAATATGGTGGACGAAAAAAATCAATTTTGTTCGATTTTCTCCAAAATTGGTATGGGGGAGTTATTGGTGTCGCACATAAAGAATCTAAAATTATTTTGAAAAAATTCAATATGACGGATCCAATATGACGGACGAAAAAAATCAGTTTTGTTCGATTTTCTCCAAAATTGGCATGGGGGAGTTTTTGGGGTCGCACATAACGAATCCAAAATATTTTTAAAAAAATCAATACGGCGGATCCAATATGGCGGACAAAAAATCAATTTTGTCCCATTTTCTCCAAATATGGGACGGGGGAGTTTTTGGGGTCGCACATAACGAATCCAAAATATTTTTAAAAAATTCAATATGGCGGATCCACTATGGCGGACACAAAAATCAATTTTGTTCAATTTTGTCCAAAGTTGGTACGGAAGAGTTTTCGGAGTCGCACATGACAAATCTAAAATTATTTTTTTAAAATTCAATATGGCGGATCCAATATGGCGGACGAAAAAAATCAGTTTTGTTCGATTTTCTCCAAAATTGGTATGGGGGAGTTCTTGGTGTCGCACATAAAGAATCTAAAGTTATTTTGAAAAAATTCAATATGGCGAATCCAATATGGCGGACGAAAAAATCAATTTTGTCCGATTTTTTCCAAAATAGGTATGCGGGAGTTTTAGGTGTCGCTCATGAAAAATTTAAGTTATTTTTAAAAAATTCAATATGACGGATCCAATATGGCGGACGAAAAAAATCGGTTTTGTTCGATTTTCTCCAAATATGGTACGGGGGAGTTTTTGGGGTCGCACATAACGAATCCAAAATTTTTTAAAAAATTCAATATGGCGGATCCAATATGGCGAACAAAATATCAATTTTGTCTGATTTTCTCCAAAATTGGTACGGTGGTGTTTTTAGGGTCGCACATAACGAATCTGAAATTATTTTTAAAAAATTCAATATGGCGTATCCAATATGGCGGACAAAAAATCAATTTCGTCCAATTTTCTCCAAATATGGGACGGGGGAGTTTTTGGGGTCGCACATAACGAATCCAAAATATTTTTAAAAAATTCAATATGGCGGATCCACTATGGCGAACACAAAAATCAATTTTGTCCAAAGTTGGTACGGAAGAGTTTTTGGGGTCGCACATGACAAATCCAAAATTATTTTTTTTTAAATTCAATATGGCGGATCCAATATGGCGGACGAAAAAATCAATTTTGTTCGAATTTCTCCAAAATTGGTATGGGGGAGTTTTTGGGGTCGCAAATAACGAATCCAAAATATTTTTAAAAAATCCAATACGGCGGATCCAATATGGCGGACGAAAAATCAGTTTTGTTCGATTTTCTCCAAAATTGGTACGGGTTAGTTTTTGGGGTCGTACGTAACGAATCCAAAATATTTTTAAAAAATTCAATACGGCGGATCCAACATGGCGGACGAAAAAATCAGTTTTGTTCGATTTTCTCCAAAATTGGTATGGGGGAATTTTTGGGGTCGCACATAGCGAATCCAAAATATTTTTACAAAATTCAATATGGCGGATCCAATATGGCGGACAAAAAAATCAATTTAGTCCGATTTTTTCCAAATATGGTACGGGGGAGTTTTTGGGGTCGCACATAACGAATTCAAAATATTTTTAAAAAATTCAATATGGCGGATCCACTATGGCGGACACAAAAATCAATTTTGTCCGATTTTGTTCAAAGTTGGTACGGATGAGTTTTCGGGGTCGCACATGACAAATCTAAAATTATTTTTAAAAAATTCAATATGGCGGACAAAAAAATCAGTTTTGTTCGATTTTCTCCAATATTGGTATGGGGGAGTTTTGGGGTCGCACATAACGAATCCAAAATATTTTTAAAAAATTCAATACGGCGGACGAAAAATTAGTTTTGTTCAATTTTCTCCAAAATTGGTACGAGGGAGTTTTTGGAATCACACGAAACGAATCCAAAATATTTTTAAAAAATTCAATGTGGCGGATTCACTATGGCGGACACAAATATAAATTTTGTCCGATTTTGTCCAAAGTTGGTACGGAAGAGTTTTCGGGGTCGCACATGAAGAATCTAAAATTATTTTGAAAAAATTCAATATGGCGAATCCAATATGGCGGACGAAAAAATCAATTTTGTTCGATTTTCTCCAAAATTGGTTTGCGGGAGTTTTTGGGGTCGCATATGACAAATCTAAAATTATTTTGAAAAAATTCAATATGACGGATCCAATATGGCGGACGAAAAAAATCAGTTTTGTTCGATTTTCTCCAAAATTGGCATGAGGGAGTTTTTGGGGTTGCACATAACGAATCCAAAATATTTTTAAAAAATTCAATATTGTGGATCCAATATGGCGAACAAAAAATCAATTTTGTCCGATTTTCTCCAAAATTAGTACGGTGGTGTTTTTGGGGTCGCACATAACGAATCCAAAATATTTAAAAAAAATTCAATATGGTGGATCCAATATGGCGAACAAAAAATCAATTTTGTCCGATTTTCTCCAAAATTAGTACGGTGGTGTTTTTGGGGTCGCACATACTGAATCCAAAATATTTTTAAAAAATTCAATATGGCGGATCCAATATGGCGAACAAAAAATCAATTTTGTCCGATTTTCTCCAAAATTAGTACGGTGGTCTTTTGGGGTCGCACATAACGAATCTGAAATTATTTTTAAAAAATTCAATATGGCGTATCCAATATGGCGGATAAAATTAATTTTATCCGATATTTTTCAAAATTGATGTGGGGTAGTTTTTGGGATCGTACATTGCGAATCTGACATTATTTTTAAAAAAATAAATATGGCGGATCCAAGATGGCGGATTAAAGATTCTACATCTTTCGATTTTGTCTAAAATCAGTATTGGGGGATTTTTGTTAGTGTTAATTATGAATTTAAAATAGTTTTTGAAAAACTCAATCTGGCGGATTCAATATGGCGTCGTAAAAATTTTTCATTTTTTGATTTTTTCCAAAAAATATAGGGGGTTCATGAGGGTGTAAATTATGAATTTAATAGTATTTTTTCGGGATTCAATATGGCAAACTAAAGATTTTATATTTTTTTATTTGGAGAATGTAAATAGCGAATATAAAATTATTTTAAGAAAATCTAATATCTCAGATGAAATATGACGGTCTAGAAATTTTAAATTTCCAGATTTCATCCAAAATTGACACTAGAGGACTTTGAAGGGTTTAGATTTAGATTAGATTAAGATGTTAAAATTATTTTTTTGAAATTCAATATGGCGAATCCAATATGGTGAGTTGAAAATCTTACCTTATTCGCATTTTTTTCAGATTTGGTATTAGGGTGTTTTCGAGGTCGTATATTACGAATACGAAGTTAATTTTTTACAACTATTAAGTTGATAAGGTACAATATGAGGAACTGAAAATTCTACATTTTCCAATTTTGTTTAAAATTGATATTGAGGAGTTCTTGGGGCGGATACAAACTCGAGATGCAGTATAAAATATATCTGGCTAAGAAATTTACGTCTCAAGTTCTTTAAATATGGATATTGGAAGGTTTTGGGGCCAATATTACCAATCTGAAATTAATTTGAAATTTAAGAAAGTGGCCAGACTAAATATTTGTTTGATACAATTTCATTGGTAATTGGAAAACTATAAGAATCAAAGAAATTTAAGTGGTCCATTTTAGGCTGATTTACAACTTTGGATAAAATGCGTACTTTCTTGCCACCTTGGAATCATTGCGAGGTACAATAATCTCGATTAGTACTTACTTCAAATAATTTATGGGTATCATAATGAATTCAAAACCAAAAATAGAAAAATAAAATTTTTATAAAAAAATTGAACCGACTTCTAAGTGCGCTAAAAAGTGAAAAATAATTACAGATTTTTATATGAAATTGAAATTTTTGAAATCGACGCCAAATGAAACAAATAACTATTAATATATAAAATTATGGTAAGAAAGCAATTACAAATGAAGAATTTGTAATCCGTTTGTGCAAATCCCATTTTGTTAGGTATCAGTTTGGCGCTGACTTCAAAAATTTCAATTTCATATAGAAATTTATAGTTATTTTTCACTTTTTAGCACACTTTTAGAAGTTGGTTCAATTTTTTTACAAAAATTTTATTTTGTAATTCAATATTGCGGATCCAATATGGTGTACTGAAAATTTTACGTTATTCAGATTTTTTCAAAATTGATATTAGGGGGTTTTCGGTTTCGGTAAGTTACGATGTGAATTTAATTTTTTACAATTTAATATGGCAGATACAACAAAGGAGACTAGGTATTTTACATTTTTCAGATTTTTTTCAAATTGATTTTAGGGGTTTCTTGTGACGCATAACATGGATTTTAAATTATCTCTATATGCAGGATAAAATATGTCAGACTATAAAATTTACATGTCCCTAGTTCTTTTATTATCGGGATTGAGGGAGTTGTAAGGGCTTAGGTTACGAATCCAAAATTAATTTCTTAAAATTTGTGATAGCGGATTTACTATAGCAAACTATATAGTTGTGTGATACAATTTCATTCAAAACTGGTATTTGCATTAGAAATTTTGAATATATTCGATTTTGTGCAAAATTGATACTGGAGTTTTCTTGGGAGCGCAGATAACGACTTTAAGATTATTTTTTTAAAGTTTACATTTTCCGAAAAAGATAGCTTAATTTCTTATTAAATTTATTGATTCATATAAAAGTAATTAATTATGCTATTTTCAAATAATTCAGATAATCATATGTATAGAAAAATTTATTAAACTCAAGAAAAAATTAATTGAAATAAGTCCTTCTAGTAAGTATGAATTTTTCTTCATGGATATTATTTTTGATAATAAATTAAAGTCATATTAATTTAAATAATAGTAACAAATTTTTTAGAACAAAAAATATTTTTTAATATTCCTTATAACTGGGTTTTTAAAATTAGATTTCTTATATAAATTAAAAGTATGTTCTCTAAAAATCTGAAAGAAATATATTAGTTCTTTTTAATTCTTTTTACTAACAAAGCTTATATGCAGCATATCCTCTATTTTGATTACTGTTAAGTTGGTTTAGAGCTATCACAAATTCTGCGTTAATTTAATAGGATATCGCTTTTCTTCTCCTTCACGTCGTTTAAAGGAAAAATATATATAAATAATATATTTCCTGCTAATTCAACTCTGGCTCTCTCTACATACGCATTTCGATTACCTAATCTCATCAATGAAGCTGTAAAAATCGAAAGCAAGACTCAAAAGAAACAACTATCCATATAAAATCTAAATTTCAAGACATGTCAACAGGATGTTAGTTCTGCAGACGTTTTTGATGTCGGACAGTTACATATCAACAGTCAAACGACATCTATGCATACACTGGAATAGTGCGAAAGTTAAAAATTAAAATTTCAGAACGATGTAAAGAAATATTTTAAGGCCGTAACAAATAATAAGGTACCTCTTTTCTTCTCCTTTAGGTCGTTTAAAGAAAACGAGATAAACAAGCAGTTTAGTTCTTGCTGATAAAGCTCTTGTTCTCTCTTCATACGCATTTCGATCACCTAATGATCTTATCAGTGGAGATGTTTAACAGTTGGACTACCAAAATGTCTGCATATCCTACCGATATGTCTCGGAACTTAGATTTTATATGTACAGTTGTTTCTTGTGAGTTTTGCTCTTATCTCGTTACACCTCCAATGATGAGATCATTAGGTGTTGGAAACGCGTATGGAGAGAGACCCAGAGCTGAACTGGCAAGAAATCAATTATATTTTTTCTTTGAAACAACCTGAAGGACAAAAAGAAAAAAAAATTACCGTCGTAAAATAGTTCTTTATACCGTACTAAAATTTTATAGTCAGATTCATTAAGAAGGTTTAAGAGTTAAACCCGATCCCTAGTTGCCATGGAACAAAAATAAAATTATATTATAAATAAAAAGTACAATCAACACTTCTATTTTAAGTGGTAATCATAAAATTTTTTTTTATTATTTTTCTACTGCAAACAACGTTTCCCGATCCAAACGATTTGCAATGTTAATAAAACTTTTATAAAAAAAATTGAACCGACTTCTAAAAGTGCGCTAAAAAGTGAAAAATAACCATAAATTTTTATATGAAATTGAACTTTTTGAAGTCGGCGCCAAACTAATACCTGACAAAATGTGGTTTGCATAAAGAGATTAAAAATACTTTATTTGTAATTGCTTTCTTACCATAATTTGTATATATTAGTAGTTATTTATTTCATGTACAAATAATTTGGCGCCGACTTCAAAAAGTTCAATTTCATATAAAAATTTATGGTTATTTTTCCCTTTTTAGCGCACTTTTAGAAGTCGGTTCAATTTTTTTTTATAAAAATTTTATTTTTCTATTTTTAGTTTTAGAATTCATTATGATATTCATAAATTATTTGAACTAAGTACTAATCGAGATTAGTGTACCTCGCAATGACTCCAAACTGGCAAAAAAGGTACTCATTTTATCTGAAGTTGTAAATCACCCTAAAATAAACCACTAAAAATTCTTTAGTTCGTAGAGTTTTCCAAATACCAATCAAATGGGGTCAAACGAATATTTAGTCTGTCATAGAAAATCCACTATCTTAAATTTCAAATAATTTTAGATTCGTCATTCGTGACCCTGAAAACTCTCCCGTGCCAATTTTGGTGAAAATGGGACAAAATTGATTTTTTTTGTCCGCCATATTGAATCCGCCATATTGAGTTCTTTAAAAATAATTTCAGATTCCTTATGTGAGGCCCCGAAAGCTTCCCCATACCAATTTTGGAGAAAATAGGACAAACTTGAATTTTTCGTCCGCCATATTGGATCCGCCATATTGAATTTTTTAAAAATTATTTTAGATTCGTCATATGCGACTCCGAAAACTCCTCCGTACCAATTTTGGAGAAAATCGGACAAAAACGATTTTTTTGTCGGCCATATTGGATCCGCCAAACTGAATTTTTTAAAAATTATTTTAGATTCGTCATATGAGACCCCGAAAACTCCCCCGTACCAATTTTGGAGAAAATCGGAGAAAATTAATTTTTTTGTCGACCATATTGGATTCGCCATATTGAATTATTTAAAAATTATTTTATATTCGTCATATGTGACTCAGAAAACTCCTCCTTACCAATTTTGGAGAAAATCGGACAAACTTGATTTTTTCGTCCGCCATATTGGATACGCCATATTGAATTTTTAAAAAATTAATTTAGATTCGTCATATGCGACCCCGTAAACTCCCCCATACCAATTTTGGTGAAAATCGGACAAAATTGATTTTTTCGTCCGCCATATTGGATCCACCATATTGAAGTTTTTAAAAATAATATCAGATTCGTTATGTGCAACCTCGAAAACTCCCCCATACCAATTTCTGAGAAAATCGGACTAAATTAAATTTTTTATCCGCCATATTGGATCCGCCATTTTGAATTTTTTAAAAATAATTTCAGATTCGTTGGGTACAACCCCGAAAATTCCTCCATACCAATTTTGGAGAAAATCGGACAAAATTAATTTTTTTGGCCGCCATATTGTAAGCGCCATCTTGGATTTTACTGCACCAATTTCATCTAAAAAAATATGGGACCACCGCAGCAACTTCCTTTACATAACGTAAAAAAATTCATTCAAATCGGTGCAGCCGTTCCGGAGTAATCGGTGTACATACATAAAAAAAAAAATACATAGTCGACGAATTGAGAACCTCCTTTTAGAAGTCGGTTAAAAAATAATATACATAGTTATAAGTTTCATGAATATTTCATTGTAAAATAAAGTATGGCACGGAATCTTTTCTTATTCTAATATATTTTAAGTAATTTTAATTTAAACACCACAGCATTTAAAGAAAAGCTTCCTTCCCTAATTCAATTTTCTTAAATTGTAACATAACAAAGTAACATAATGAACGTATCCAATAAATGTTCCAATTATACCTAAGAGTAATTACAAATATCCAAATTAACATTTCTCGCAACACTTTGTCGTAAAGCAATAACTAATAACAGCTCCTAATCTACAACAAAGAAAAGATATTTTTTGAATAACTTATTTCACGGTATTATTTCTTTCCTGCTTCAAGACATTTAGCCTTTTAGTATAAAACTTGGCAATGTTGTAAGACGCCTACTAATCAAAGAAGTAAAGGTGATGTATATTTAACGGACGCTGCGAAATCAGATAAATAAATGATAAATAAATACTTAGGACGCCGAGTGCATGGTTTGTAAAAGGACGCATAGGGGTGGGAGAGTAAAAAACCTGTCATAAAATTAACGGTGGACGCCAGCGGGAGTTTTTATGAAAGGACGCTGCGAAGTTAGCTGGATGTATATATATATATATATATATATATATATATATATATATATATATATATATATATATATATATCAAGGGGAGCCAGAAAAATTTGGGGGGCACAAGCAAAAAACCCAAAACCATAAATCCCATATATACCTAAATAATACTGCTGTTATAAGTAAAATCGACATTTATAGATTTTTAAGTTTCGTTTTTATATCGTTTGAAATAATTTATGTAGCATTTTCGACGTATAGTTAATGCGGGAAAATATAATATGAAAATTTTTCTTAAAAAAAATCTTTGTACTGAATATACTTACTAAAACGATTTTTTTTTGAGTTTCATTGACTTGAGTTTTAAAATTTTCCATTCTTTTATAGCATATTCATATAATTTTTTTTGGGGGGGGGGCATTGCCATTGCACATATATATATATATATATATATATATATATATATATATATATATATATATATATATATATATATCCTGTTTTTATTTTGTCTTTTCTTGGGTTTAGGTCCTTTATTTAACAAAAAATCCAAACAACTGACGTTTCGCCCTTTACTTAAGGCATTTTCTAATTTTTTTTTTATTTATTTACCTTCCTAAAAATATTTTTTATATAATTAAAAACATTCATACGAGAAACTATCTACAATTTTAAAAAGCAAACACTTTACAACACTATTCAAATTTTAAAAAAATTTTAAAAAAGTATTTAATTTTACCAGTACATACCATGACATTTTATTTATTTATTAATAATGAAATGCAACTTTTACATCATCTATTTAAGTACTGAGGATACATGGAATGCGAGTGTGTTTTATTTTTTTATATTTTACAATGCACCAAAAAAAAAACGAAAAAAAAACTTATACATTTAATTTTATGTTTAAGAGGATATTCAATTTTTGATGTTTATTAACAGGATCGAATACTTAATATTTTTGTTTAAATTAGGCTGGTGTAAATGTGGCTTAAATCTCTTATATCCATTTTGTCGTTAACAATGTTTTTATTATTTTTTTAATTTCTATCATTTCTTTTATTTGCAATTTTTGGTAATTCATATCTTTGTTTTTAATTATGGTACTGTTATAATCAAAGGTATATTTTCGTCCTGTGTGTTTTTGTTTAACTCTGCTGAGGTGTTTTTCCTATATTTATAGCCATTCAATTTGTTCTTTAGTAATTGGCTCGTCATGGATTTCTATATTTTGAGACAATTTGTGCAAGGGAATCTGAATACATAAAGTATGAATGTCTGGTTGCCTAAATTTTTATTATTGTTATTTTCAGTACGTAAACAATATTTACCAATAAAAATAAGTTTTAAATCCTCTTTTTGTTAATATTAATTGTAAACTTTGCATTAACACTTAAAAACATCGAAAAAAGTTACGACAAACAATTAAACTAAAAGACAAGATAAGTAAACATGTTTATGTCTGTCAAACATCAAAAAAGCGTCTCCCCCACCGACCATAAACAGCCTTCAAACAAATCTATTGTTATTTAAATCTAGGGTATGATCGAAGGATCGAATATACTACATTTAATTTATTCATGAGAGGAGTTTTACTTTTTAAATTAGTGAATAATGTATTTAATTTATTATAAGACCTGTGACATACGATAATATCATGCTTTTTTAAAATGTGTTTTATTTTTTCTGACAGCTCACTAGTGTAAGGTAATGCTACATATTTTTGCTGTTTATGTTCTATGTTTCTTATTATTAGGTTATTCTAAGATTTATATGTTCGTTTATTAATTATCACTGAAATAATTAATAAACGGGACAATGACACTAAGAACGGTAGAAGTAGAAGAGAATGTGCTGGACACAACAGAACAAGATCCAGGTACTTCTACTGGAAAAATTGCATTGGAACATTCATAGGGACTATGTATTGTACTCATACCACATACAATGCGTTCAGGCACTTATTCTTGCTGGTTTTCCTCCAGGTATTGCATTCTGTCAATGGCACACATTGGTTCAAATCCCTCAACTACTGGTACTGATTCTTTTTACCGATAAAGCCAGGTTCTCAAGAAATGCAATAAGCCACTTCCACAATAAATAAGTGTGGGCTGAAGAAAATCCACATGAGGTACTTCAAAATTGTTTTGAACATCAGTTCTCGTTCAACGTTTGTGTTGGAACTGTGGGTGACTCGTTAAGTGAGGCGAGGTATACCGCAACTTTCTGGAACAAACGCTACAGCGCCTTCTACCTTCGGGAGGAGGTACCACTGGCTACAAAAAATGCAATGTGGTTTATGAACGATGGTGCACCATTGCATTTTAGTGTGATTGTTCGAGAGTTTGTAAGAGTAACATAAGAAAATCACTGGATTGATCGAGATGGACCTCACTTCTGGCCTGCTCGATCTTCGGACTTAAACTCCCTGGATTATTTCCTATGAGGGCCATCTAAAATCATTAGTTTATACTACTCTAGTGGAAGATTTAAGAAATCGGATAATTGCTGGGTGTAACTCCATAAGAAACGACCCTGGTGTTTTTGAAAGAGTTCGCCAGTCATTTAGAAGATTGATTCATGCTTGAGAGCTGCAGGTAGTCATTTTGAACAATTCTTGTAGATTAAGAAACGTTACATGTAATTTTTGGTAATAAATTGTTTTTATTGTCGAACATTTGATTTACCCTGTATCTTCGAAACAAAGCGCCTGTTCACAAATCATCAAAAAACAAAATATCCTTAAAAACACTATATATCGCTGGCTTAATAAATTTAACCTTGGTCGTCGTTCGCTCGCGGAGGAGCCAATTGAATGTCATTCAAAATCCGATATAGCGGAGGAAAACATCGATGCTGTGCGTGGACTGATCACACAAGATCATCATGTGACATAGCATGAGATTGAGGCATCCTTGGGCCATAGTTACACCAGTGTATATAATATATTTGATCGTGAAGAAGCCATGTTCGAGTTGAGTCCCGTCTAATGTGATGATCACTTAAAAAAGACTCGTGTCGATTGGTGCGATGAAATGCTCAAGAAATATGATCCCGATGCTTCAGAAAACATTTAGAAGATAACGACAGGTGGGGAGTTTCAGTTCTATGCGTATGAGCCCAAAAGTAAACAGCAGTCAACCGTATGGATTTTCCATGATGAACTCACAAAATTTACTCGCGCACGAAGCTCTTGGAAGTAAATAGTCTACATTTTTGGAAAAACTAGACATGTCGCAGCTGTGTCTTTAGAAAATCGTTGAACGGTCGATTCTGAATGGTACACAATTATTTATTTGCCGAAAGTTTTCGGTAAATTGAGGAACACAAACCGGACACGACAAATCATTCTCCATCATGACAATGCGAGCTCTTTCACATCGGCTCAAATAAAACAAACCGGAGAAGATGATCACTCTCCATCTTAACAACCATAAGAGGCGTTCCAAAACCATGTTTTGGGGATACCATTTTCACAGTGGCAAAACTGCTTTTCGGATTGGTTCAAACGCATGCAAAGGTACACTGATCATACTAGAGAATATCTTGAAAAATGATAAAACCATTTTCAATACTAAATATTTGTTTTTATTTGATATTCCCGAAATATAAACGGCTTCTCTCGGTCAGCACTAAAGTGACCTCTTTACTGTTTCATTTGTAAAACTATAAAAATATTGCAGACCCAAGATAACTTTACTAACATCTCTGTAGTGCTTTCTAGATATAAAAATATTATATCAGAATTTATGTTTGTTCTTTATTTTATATTGACGTTGAATAAGAAATACTTTCAAGACTTGCTGAATAAATCAAGATTTATGTACCGATACGATATAAATAAAACTGAATAGTATTAAGTTTCTATGCGAAGAAAATTGGCTACTACATGTTAAATGTTATGAAAATCCGGAATATTTATTTTAAAGTTAAAATTTGTAAGGAATACTAGTCTTTTGATCCAGATATGAGAATAGTATTCCTTTCTCGCGCTATAATTACTGCTTACATCATTTTCAGCAGAATTTGAATGAATTTTTGAGGAATTGTATTTCATTCAAATTGTGAAGCAAATTGATGCTATTCGATTATACTTGGAACTGGATTCCTTCGTTGTATGAGGTGTTTTAGATGATCCCACATATACTCTATTGGATTTAAATTTGGGTTATATGAGGCCCGATTCTGTAAGCATATTTTTTGACATTCCCTTTCCTAATTTCTTTTAGGACAGTGACGTACTTATGTGTTACTACAGACTGAACAAAAATAGAAGATCCTTATTCCCTCCTAACTAATTCCTCTCAAAAGCATTATGCCGCTCCCTCAAAAAAATAACGCTCTGTATGAGATTGCAGCTAGCACCTCGTTGACCAACTTTTCGATAGATATGGTTTGGTACATGTGTTTTTCAGAATATTTTTTTAATCTATGATGATAAATAAAAAGTACTAATTTTTGATCTCTCGTTGTGTTCTTTACATCCTATCATGACTGCAAGTTATTCGAGGCCGATCGATTTTAATCATCCAAGCAAACTCGTTAACCGAACTTGCCTTACGATTTCAGTATTATATCTACAAAATATCTCTGCCAGAATCCGTTGAGTGCTAAGAACTATCTGAGGACATAAATTACAATTTCATCCTTCTCTAAACAAAATCTGCACATCGGATCATTTGTAATACCAAGCTTATGAAGATGATCTTCAAAGTGACTATGTTCAGTCGGTAATCCTACTGTGATTCGGAGTTTTTCTTTTCCAAGGAGAAAAAATCCCTAGTAAAGACACTGTGGGGTAGAATTAAAAAAGCATACAAAGTATTACCGATGTGGACGAACTGAGCATATGAGATGGGATTGCCAGGTATAATTAAGGTCTAGTTCCCCCTCCAGAGACTGTATAGACGAGAACCAGGAAAAACTACCATACTCTAATTCTAAAATCAAACGTAGAATAAGCGATACTTCACGTTATAGCCGAAACCAGATCGAATGCTACAGATGTGGATGAATTGGACACATGAGAAGAAACTGTTGGGTGCAATTAAGAGACCAGATAAAGTGCTACAGATATGGACGAACTGGACACATGAGGTGGGACTGTCAGGTACAATTAAGGTCTAGTTTACTATCCAGAGATCGCATAGAAGAGAACCAGGAAAAACTACAGTCCAATTCTAAAATCAAACGTAGAATAAGTGATAATTCACGTTAAAGCCGAAACCAGATCGAATACTACACATGTGGACGTATTGGATACATGAAAATGGACTGTCAGGTGTAACTAAGAGACTAGATAAAGTATTACAGATGTGGACGAACTGGACACATGAGAAGGGACTGTCGGGTGGAATTAAAAAAGCCCATAAAGTACTATAGATGTGGACGAACTGGACACATGATATGGGACTGTAGGTGCATTTAAGGTCTAGTTCCCTATCCAGAGACCGCACAGAAGAGAACCAGGAAAAATTTCAACAGTACAATTTTAAAACCAAACGTAGACCAGGGAGACTGCATAACAACGCAGATACCATGTCAAGAAGGCCACGTAAGAAAGAATTCAAGCACTGCAGCAAAATAGAAGAAGGAGAAGAGTTTACTATACGGAGAGTAAGTTTTGACGTTGATCCAGACTGGGGTACAGCTCGGATGAGAAAAGACCAACTTCGACTTAAAGGAAAAGTCAGTGATACATCTATTACCATAACTGTTGATACTAGTGCTGCAGTATGTCTGATAAAGTTTAGTCGTGTTGATAAATTTAGAATTCTACCATTGTTAGGGAAAGTAATGTTGAAAACTGTAATTGAAGAAGCAGCAGATGTGATTGGAAAAATGCAAGTTGAGCTTCAACTTGGAAGTTTAAAATTAAACCATTTGATGTTAGTTGCCGACATAGAAGATGACTTTATATTGGGAATGTACCTGATTCGTCATCATGGATTTGCTTCGACAACAAGCTTAACATTATAAAGGTTGGCTACGAAGAATTTATTCTGTTTCAGAGCCGTGATAACGAACCAGTCGGAGGCATTGCTGAACAAACAACCAGAATAAGGGGAAGCACGGAGAAAATCATTTACGGAATATTGGACGAGGGTTGTGAAAGCCACGATGGATTAGTTTAACCTCTAACAAACCCTGTAAATATCTGGTAGCAAGGCAGTAGTCAATTCATATGACATCAAGGCAAACTCGACAGGCTTCCAGCAAGATGACAGAGTTTGGTTATGGAATTCAAAGAGAAAGAAGGGCTAATTACCAAAGTTGACGCCATCTTGGGACCATATATTGTTCTGAAAAGAATTAACGAAGTCTCAAGGCCAAAAAAAAATGAAAATATTACATCTCAACAGATTGAAGCCATACCACGGAGATATCGAAGATGATCGGAGCGAATAGAATTAGGAGGGGGATAGTATTACGACTATGAGAAACTTATTGATACGCCCTCATATACAAATATTCCGATGTGATGAGTTATCTTTATTATAATGTGCCGAAAGGAATATTATATCGATGAGTCATATTTCTAGATAGACCTCAACTTTTGGGTTCTAGATTTATATAGGGAAGTCCACAGGTATATCAATAGGGACAGGATAAGATTAGTATAGTTAGTTGTATAATTGTATTTGAATAGTGAAGATATTAAATGGTAGTAATAAGATAGTTGTGATTTCATTGTGATAATATAAGTGTTGGAAGTGTTAGTGAAGGTGTTGTGTTCGTAATCGTAACAATATGTTTCATGGTACACTTCATTCCAGGTATTTCTTTTCAGGATTCAATAAATTTGCTTTTGGGTAACAATTTTATATATTTTTTAGCCAAGGACTCAATTTTGGCCAAATATTCTGCTTCCTCGTTCCCGTGTATACCCCACTGACCCAGAGTCCACACAAGTCGGATCGTGTAGTCTTTCTTTAACAGACTATCCACTATATTCTTGAATTCGGACACCAGTCGTGAAGCTATGACATTAGATTTCAGTGCCAATATTGCAGCTCTAGTATCTGAGCATATTGCACATTCCCGTATTCCTATTTATATATGTCCACACTCAGTATAGATAAAAAGTAAATGTGTGGGCTGCAATCGTGGTAATATCATTATAGGGTCGATCTAAATTGATGGAAATTATATTTACAATTTTTATAAGAAGATCTTATTCCTGCTCTTTCGACATTGTGTCCTGAAGAAGACAATCCACATTTAGCACATTAAAATATATGATTTCAACAAGACGTGCTCCGCCTTCTTAATGATGTTTTCGCAAACAGGTGGATTGGAAGAAGAGGACCTATTGAGTGGCCACCAAGATCTTCAAACTTAAACTCTCTTGACAATTTTTTTGGGCGGGGTTTATATTAAAGGTAAACTTTACCGAACCAGGCCAAGAGACTTAGAAAGTTGGATTATTCAAGAAATACGTTTAATCACCCCAGAAGTAGTTATAAATGTTCAGAATGAATTTACAAATCGCTTAGGTCACTGTCAACTAACCAGTGGGAAGTATTTTCAACATTTAATACAACGATAAATTAACTGTTGTTACTACTTCATTTTGAGTTTTAACTGCCGTACAGTTACATTTAAGTAAAGGACAATGTAATAGAAAAAATGTTCAGAATTTTACAGGGAGTCTAAAAGTATAGAAAAAATTGGGTGACCACTTCTTTCGAGTCACCCTGTAAAATTTAATATATTGGAAAATAATTAAATAATGAATTTATTCCAGACTTTACATCCTCACTGTGGATGATAACGTTCTTTCCCCAACAGTGCAACTTTCATAAATAATATATATATTTTAGCAAACACTTACCCCGTTAAAATTACTTCCGCGTAACTACACGCCTGAGCTGACCAGCTCCCTCCGTTAATTGGCCAATCCATTTCGCTGAAACCTTGTCGTTTCGTCGCTCCCGCTCTGCCAACGGAGTAAAAAGCAGGGATGAGATCCGCCGGACAATCCGCCAAATAACTAACGCAGGTCACAGGCGACTCGTGGATATCCATAGGATACGGATTCTCCAGACATGGAAAACCAGGAGTTTGGAGGTCCATGACGACTAGATCGTTTTGGAGGAGTGCGATTATTGCGAAGGGTTCTTGTAAATCTGAAACAAGTAGTAATTTTTAGGGTATCGTTCCGTAGAGAACGGAAACATAATGCTTAAGAGCTTTTAAAGATCGCATTAGAGAGGATACTTACCACTTACGTACGGTGATTCGCATAAAGTAACAAAATCTATAACGTTATGTTCCATTTCTAAGACGGTCGTCGTTTTATTATGTACAACTGTAATACTTGGCGTTCTACTAGCTTGGTCATAAGGCATTCCACCGGAAAATATCACATATGCTTCTCTGAAATCAATTAAAATAAATCGATTATTTTTCAAATTAGGTAGATGCCATTATACTCTTCTAATTACTAATATCTACGTTTATATATACACGTCCTCTGTCCGGAAATAAACGTTTTTTTTTATTTAAACAGCTCGCGTATGAAAAATCGCATGTGTCATTTTTTGTTAAGATGGTGCAATTGTAAGTTTACCTTGTCAAAATGAATTAAGCGATAAATTTACATACAATTTTGCATCTTCAGTGTTATAAGGCCTTCACCCCAGGGCTCTGTAAGTCCTGGTGAACCTGCCTCCTCTTGACTTATACACAGAGAACGAGGCCCTGAAGACTGTTTATCGTCTCAGTTGCCTCGGACATCTTGGAATTGAACGGGCGGCGGCTCTGTAGTGCCAAGTAGAAAGGATTAGGAGAGAGAACAAAATCTTCCGAAAAATGGATCCTGGTGGTATACTGATGGATCTCGACAAGATGAAAGAGCTGGAGCCGGAGTATTCGGCAGGTGCACAGGAGTCAGAGAGTACTACCCTCTCGGACAATGGGCGACAATTTTGACAGCGGAAATTTATGCAATTCTGCAGTGTGCTCATCTCTGTGAGAGGGACATAGACAGGAATAGAGTAATAAATATATGCTCAGACAGTAAGGTTGTGATATTGGCACTGAAGTCCAGTGTCGTGACTTCGCGACTGGTGTCTGAGTGCAAGGATGTACTACAAGGAAAGGCTGCACAGTCAGACTCGTATGGGTCCCGGGTCACTTAGACATACGCGGTAATGAGGAAGCAGACCGTCTGGCAAAGTTGGGTTCGGCGACTGAACCGTATGGACCCCAACCAATGTTACCTGTCCCAATTGCTATTGGTAAAAAGGAATTAAAATCGTTGCTGGAAAGCAAATTTATTGAATCGTGGAAGGGAGCTCCTGTAATGAGGTGTGCTAAGGAACATATAACTGGGCGTAGTGCACGGAGTACTAAGGAGCTTCTCTCCTTGGAAAGGAAAGAGCTGTGAATTGTGGTGGGGTTGTTGACAGGACATTGTCACCTCAAGGGCCATCTTCATAGAATCGGTGTCTAAGGCGACCCTATATGCAGATGGTGTTTGGAGGAGGATGAAACTGTTGACCATGTTCTCAGAGAGTACCCAGCACTCAACGGACTGAGACAGAGATATTTCGGAGTTTTGTTACCGGAAGCAGTTAGGCAAGTTCAACTAACGAGGCTGTTTGAATTCGCAAAGGCGCTCGGAATCGAATAACCTGCAGATATGGTGGGATGTAAAGGGCCCAATGGAGGCATAGACATCGATGATCTAGTATCACCACCCCTTTTTCATTCATCCATTCATTCAAGGCCTTCACCGAGGGCTGTGAGGACGTCGAAGATGGTACTCGAAAACTATCGTTCAAAGTTCATGTTTTATTAACTCATAGATACAAGATAATGTAAAAAACAAAAAAAAATCGGATAACAACATTTCAGTTTTTTTAAATTATTTTTACGTCGAGAAAATACTTCTAGAGTTTGGAGCTTTCCTATAGATATATAGCTCATCTTATAGATATAGGATTATATATATGAATATGATATATGAAATTTCACTAGTGAATTATTCAGTTTTTTTGAATTTGACCTAAACGGTAACCTATAGCTACAGGTCTTTCCATTTTCGGAAGGAAATGAAGGATCGCTATTTAAAAAACCGCCTTGTCCTTAAAATGACCTAGAACCTTGCCCTTGAGTTCAAGTTCAAAGTCACCGTCAGACATATCAAGAAAAATGTTGGAACTTATGTATTTACCACAACCAGTTGATCTACAACCACCAAGCATAGAAGATGCCAAATGAGATTTTGGCGAAACGTGTGCAAACTTCTTCAGAAAACCAAACGAACGAACGGATGTATTCCCGGATTAATACTGAATATATATATATATATATATATATATATATATATATATATATATATATATATATAAATAAATAAAAAAAAAGTAAAAAAGTAAATTTTTGACTATGAGGACATAAAGACCGTTGATAAATATTACTCTCATGTTAAAAACTGTGGAGATCTCCAAGATAATGAAAAAAATCCGGGTCCCAAAAATGACGACATATATATATATATATATATATATATATATATATATATATATATATATATATATATATATATAAAATAGTAAATTTTTGACTATAAGGACATAAAGACCGTTGATAAATATTACTCTCATGTTAAAAAGTGTGGAGATCTCCAAGATAATGAAAAAAATCCGGGTCCCAAAAATTACGACAGCGCTGTTTCGTCCTAGTACGGGACTCATCAGGCCATTGCGTTCGGTACAAATCATCATCTCGCATCCGTGTCCTATAATGCGCTTAAAAAACACGCAACAACTCTCATAGGAAGTTCGTTGGTGCGATACCTTACTTAAACTTCGGAATTCGTGGTTAGTTTGGTTGCCGATGCCGAATCATACGATCTCTATCCTTGGAGTAGCACGTTTTGATATATTCCTTTTTTAACTTACCGTCGCGCCATTACAACATTGTTGGTTTGTGTTACTCTTGTGTTGTTGAGTGATCCATCGAGATGTCACTGTGCCTTATTTACTGTTTTTCAACTGTAAAATCTGTTTATAGGACACAGATGTGAGATGAAGGTTTGTACCGAACGCAATAGCCTGATGAGTCCCAAACTAGGACGAAACAGCGCTGTCGCCATTTTCGTGACCCGGAGCTTTCCCATTATCTTGCAGATCTCCGTACTTTTTAACGTGAGAGTAATATTTATCAACGGTCAAGCTATTCATACTGTCGGATGCGGAATTTTCTCCACTTTCCATTTCTGCAATAATTATTATGAGTTCTCATAGAAAAAATGACTTTGGACCTTGGAATAACCCTAATGGCCACGCTTAACGTCAATCTTAAGGTCTTCAGGAGATGCCCCCTTTTATTCCCTACAGTTTTTGTGCTTCAACTTTCTCTCCATAACGCTTTGTTTAACAAATACAGGCTGATTTTTTTACTAATTCACCGGAAAAGCACATTTGACCTGCAAGTTGTTTTATTTATACCGTTGGTTGCGAAAATTTCTCTTTTCATCTCTGCAATAAAATATGAAAGTTTTTTTACGAAATATTTCAGTAATTTCAAAAGAATCAGTCGTCATTTTAGGCCAACCATTTTGCATTTCCAAAACGGAGAGACGACTTTCGAAAGTAGATTACAAAAGCTGTTATTTAAGTCATCGCGAAATTAGTTTGGATATTAATTGCTCTGCGCAGAGGGAGGGGTAAAGGTAGATTGAGAATGTGCCATGGATATATTCTAAATGAAAAAAATTAACATAACAGATTAGTGTACTTACCCTGATTTATTTGTTTTCCACTCAACTTTATTAATAGGTTTACACTGTTCAGGTTTCCCATCCTTATTTAATTTGGCTGAAATAAAAAAAAATAATAAAACTAAAATATCCGGAAAAATATTTCACAGTGTAAAGTTACTTTTTAATGTATTATTTTTTAATACCTTTCAATTAAAACTTCAAGAGAGCTCTTTAGCCTCAAATATTTTTAGAAAATTAATGATTCGGAGAGAGTTTTATTAAATTTTACAGGTTCTTCCTAAAACGCTTCGCGCACTAAGAGATTCACGAATTTTTAATGCAGCGAGTATATTTTAAAAGAAAATTATAAAATGTCGAGGCTTTTCGGCATGGATGAAATATTTAAAAATTTTAAAATGAATTTCAAATGGCGATTAGGTTGATTTTTACATTCTTGTGATTTTTCTGTCATTAAAGAAATATGTATTGACATAATCTTTAAAAAAATTGACTGTTTAGTTGTATTTCCTTAAAGGATAACATCTCCAACATATACTGTGAAAATATCACATTAAAGTTATAAAAATTAACGACATATTAATCCTACGAAATATACCCACATCAAAGGCGTTTTCCCCCTTAGTTTACGGGTGAAATGATTACCAATATTTTCAAAAAGGAGAAGGTGCGTTGACACCTTCAAACTCATTAAACCACTTATTACTTGGAAAAGTACAGGACTTTGCGTAGGTTAATAAAGTTACATTCACAGCAGGCCTACAATGCCTTTATAAGAGATTGACTAAAATGTGGTCAGACTTGCATTGTCTTTATTTTCATTTATTTTTATTTTTACGACGTTTCGATTAGGTTGTATCTCTAATCGTTATCAAGTATAAACTGAATATTTTGTCTTAAGACTACGAGCTTATATAGGGACTGGGTCCATTGAAGCGCAATGTTTCGCTTCACTGTACACACCTCAAAGATCTGATGTTACAAAGTAGTGGTTGCCAAAGATTAGGTAACGGAGGACTGCCGTAAATCTAATTATATTTAAATATTATAAGCTTTTATAAATTTACAGCAATAATAAAATTTCTGATTCATTTTTATTTCTGTCAGTGAGAAAAGTACACATTACAGTGTGTCGTTAGTGATTTATCTTGTTTGTGCTTGTTTTTATATATTATTTGAGATTAGCAAGATACCGAAAAAATATGACCTCCACTTCTATATTTATTCCAAAATCGTTAAACCAAGGCATTTTTCCTCAATGAAAAACTTATTATGATGAATGCTTATGATGCCCTAAAAAATCAATATCTAGATAATAATGTTAAAAGCTCTGTTGAGATGTGTTCCAACATGACAGGAAAATCTGCTATATACCGAATACTGAAGGAGAAAAAACGACTGGAATGTTTCGTACTCCCCCATTCAATCACAGACAGATAAAAAACCTCGTTGGAAGAAGAGATGAAAACTGCAATAAAAGGAATTGTACATACATTTTATTATGAGAAGCAGATCCCATCCGTCAACAAAATTCTTACTAAAGTCAATGAAGATCGGGATTTACCTGAAATTAAAAGAACTGAGCTCAGGAAATTGCTCAGAGAACTTAATTTTTGATGGAAAAAAACCAGATAGGAAATCTGTTCTTATAGATTGTCCGGAAACTGTCCGTTGGAGAAGGAAATATCTCTCTCAAGTAAAAGTCAGAGTTGCTTGAAATAATACATTGTACAAAATTAGTAATTTAGCTGAACTTTTGAAAGATTTTTTTGAACAAATTTACTGCGGAAAATTGGGAAAAATCCATATAATAAAATAATGAAACAAAATGTGGAAACTCAATTAATTGAGCGACGATAGCTTCACTGAATTTGATTACGAATTAGATACGTAATGTTTACCAGTGTAAACACAATTTGTTTTTGTTGTATTTTATTGTTTAATGTTGTTTATATATTTTTTTATTTTTTTTATATATTTTTATTTTAGTGTGTCCCATTTTTTTATATATGTTTAATTCCAATTAGCCGTAATTTCTTTATTATTTTATTATCATATTTGTGTATTTTTGTTAAGCGTGTAGAATTAACACGTTTATTTTATTTTTTAAGCTTATCGGATATTTCATATAATAAAGGAAATTAAATTAAGATGCCAGTGCAATAGAAATAAAAATAAGTAGGTCTAATTTTAACTGTAACATATAAATATTAATTACATTTGAATCCCTTTTTAGTGTTTAATTTAAGAAATAAATAAACTGAAACATCAAATTTCCTAAAAATGTTTATAATTAATAATAAAATGACCGATAGCCCCCAAAAAAAATTTTAATATTATATGGACGAATTTATTTTTTTATATATGTTTAACTTCTTTTCTTTTTGACAATGAGTATTTTGTAAGTATTTAAATTGTAATTTCGAATTTTTTGAAAGAATAAGGCTACGTTTTAGTCTGAATGTGCCTAAAACGGTTTTTATGCCAAAATTAAAAATAATAAAAATACAGTTGTGCTTTGTGTTAAATATGTCAAAATTATCTGTATTTTGTACTGTATGTGAATTATTAAGAAATCATAAGAAATAAAATAATAATATAAAAACTTTTTATTTTAAATTTATTACCGAAATAATATTCTATGCCATAAATACTTAGTGATAAAATAAACCTCTTTCCGACGCCTATGACAAGGATTAAAATCCTTTTTAACACTTCCAAATGTCTATTGTTATCCAACCCAAATAGTCCATTATTATAGACCGGTATTTTTGATTATATATAGGAAAAATATATATATCTAACAGATTTTGCCAAAGACACCGAACTAAAGAACACAGGTAGTTTGTGAAGAAAAAGGGGTAAAAAATGATTTATTACTCTCTCTAGTCTTTGAATTAACTATAGTATAAGAGGTAAAATCGGGTATATTTTCCTGAACTCAAAGCTCTTGGGGGGGGGGGGGGCGATCGCCCCCACCGCCCCCCCCCCCTTGGATCCGCGCCTGCCATACATAACCTTTTATGAACCTCAGTCTTAATTGCAAGTCAAAATCCGAACACGTAAGCACTCGCCTCAGTTTTACAAAAGCCTGTCGCGCCTGTTCAATGCGACATTTTACTTCATTGTCAGAAGTTCATTCTTTGAATATCCATGTTCCCAGATATTTAAATTTGGTTACTCTTTCTATGGGTACTGCGTTGAATCTTATGTTGGCGTTTTGGAATAAATTGGGATTTCTTAAGATAATCATGAATTTTGTTTTCCTTGTATTGATGTTCAAGCCCATTGATTTACTGCGCCCTCCTATGATGTTGATGAGTTTTTGGAGGTCATTTATATTGTCGGCGATTAGAACTGCGTCATCCGCATAACGAATGTTATTAATCCATATTCCGTTAACTTTAATTCCCATTTTAATATCTTCCAAAGCCTCCTGGAAAATTGTTTCTGAATAAAGGTTAAACAGGAGAGGGGACAGCACACACCCTTGTCGCACTCCTCTTCGGATTTGTATCAGGTTGGATGTGCAAATAGAAGAATATAAATCTGCTAGGTTTACTCCAACGTCAAGTGTCCCCCAGGGTTCGAACTTGGAGCCACTTGTCTTTAACATATTTATAAACGATCTTGTTTGCCAGTTGGACTGCCACAGACTAGCATATGCTGATGATTTAAAAATATTTCAACGCATTGATTCTGTTGCAGTCCCTTCAGCCCAGTATTGATATGATCAGTCAAATGGTGAGTGGCTAAGAAGCTAGATCTTAACCTCTCTAAATGTAATGTTGTTTCTTACTTTCGGACAAAAAATGCTGTTCGGTTTAATTACCATATAAATAGTTTTCTCGTTAATAGATGCTACACTGTGCCGGACCTGGGTGTCGTCTTCGATGCAAGTTTCTCTTTTATTCTTCACATTAATCAGATGGTGGCTAGCGCATCTCGAACACTGGGTTTTTCTAACACAGCCACTTTCAAACTGCTGTATTATAGTTACGTAAGATCGAGGCTAGATTATGAATCAACTGTGTGGTCCCCCCATATTCAATTTGTCATGGGCTTGCCATAGAGGCCGTCCAAAGGAAATTTCTAAAATATTTAATGTTTAGAGAGGCAAATATTTATCCTCAGTCGGGTTTCAATCATGACCACATTCTCAAAAGATTTAAGGAACTGCTATTGGTTGTACGTCATAATTCCCAATCAGTATCATTTCTCTATAAGCTTCTGAACGCGAGAATTGATTGCTCATTTCTGTTAGAGCAACTATCATCTCACGTTCCTCAAGTTGGTGCCAGGCATCCACTAGTTTTCTCCACTGCCCTTGCTAGGTCAAACATTTTCTTCCAATGTTCCATCTACAAGACGAGCAGCAAGTTTAATCGTATTTCTACACTATGCTACATATATTTTGACGGTCTACCAACTATTCTGAAACATCTGCGCGCGGTGTCTGGGTGTCCTTTGTAGCTTGTTACTTTGCTATGTACATAGATAGTTCATGAGAATATTGTATGCCTAAAGCTTGTACATCTGATATTCAAATGGATAGTGAATTGATTTTAAGTGGATTTTTAGTTTTAAATTAACTGTAGCTTTAGTTAGTTTATTTACTTTACCCTATTAACCTGTTTATCTATGTTTGAATTTCCTGTAAGGGAACCGTTGACCTGTTGGAAATATCTAACTATTTTATTTATTTATTTATTTATGAAACGTAGTAAAAATAAACCAAAATAAAATCATTGCAAGTCCAATAGCTACCTTTTAGTCCACCATATGCCGTTAGAATCTGGACACTTTTACAAGGTAAATTAAAGGCTAACAAAAAATTATGGGGGTGGGTATAAGAGAAGCATTATTTGCTTTTAATGTGCTTAGTCAAAGATGCTTAGATATCAATCAGGACCTCTATGTCTGCTTCATAGATTACAACAAAGCTTTTGATAGGGTCAAACATGACAAACTGATAGAGATTCTCAGCAGCAAAAATTTGGATGAAAGAGATTTAAGGTTGATATCAAATCTGTATTACAATCAGCGAGCGGCAGTAAAAATTGGACAGGAAATATCCGGAGATGTGGAAATACAAAGGGCAGTCAGACAAGGGTGTATATTGTCACCTTTACTATTTAACGTTTATTCTGAAGAGGTCATATTGGAGAGTCTTGAATCTGAAACAGCAGGGATAAAAGTAAACGGAGTTTTAATCAACAATATTAGGTATTCAGATGACACCGTAATAATAGCTGACAGTTTGAAATACCTAGAAAAAATAATGAATAAAATATTAAGAGTTAGTGGAGAATATGGACTCTCTCTTAACACGAAAAAGACCAAGTTCATGATAATTAGTAAAAACAACACCAATAATAATGAAACCCTAATGGTAGGAGGCCAGCACATAGAAAGAGTTAAGAAGTACACTTACTTGGGAACCCTAATAACAGAAAATAATGACTATACCGTTGAAATAAAAACCAGAATCGAGAAAGCACGTGCCAACTTTATTAGAATGAAAAAGGTTATCTGCAGTAAAGATCTAACGTTAGCCCTGAAAATACGACTGACTAAATGTTACGTATACAGTGTTCTATATTATGGAATGGAAGAATGGACACTGAATCGAGAGGCAATGAGAAGACTTAACTCTTTTGAAATGTGGACCTATAGAAGAATTCAGAGGATTTCGTGGGTGGATCGAGTTACGAACGCCGAAGTGTTGAGAAGAATGGGGAAAGAAAAGGAAGTCGAGATACCAGTAAAACAGAGAAAACTGCAATATTTCGGACACATTATGCGGGGAGAAAAGTACAGCATCTTACGGCTCATAATCCAAGGCAAAATAAGTGGCAGAAGAGGCGTAGGACGACGACGAATTTCATGGCTAAAAAACCTAAGGGAATGGTTTGGATGCAGTTCAAAACAACTATTTAGAGCAACTGCCTCAAAAATTAAAATAGCTATTATGATTGCCAACCTCCGCAATGGAGAAGGCATTTGAAGAAGAAGAACAACAAAAAATTATTATTAATAACTGGGTTTCAATACAGCGTCTCGTTCTTCTTTAATAGAGTATATCTCTAAAATGTTAACTTACCATGAGGTTGCGAAATATGAACATACTTCTGATTGTTCCTAACGCTCCACGTGGTGAGGGTGCCGTCAGTGTGCGAGCACATGAACTGCTTTCCCTCGTAGTGCCACGACATCGACCTCAATTCGCTGGTCAGCCACCTCATATCCGAACTCCTATTTCTTAAGTCCCATAACACTATTTGGCCAGTTTCATAACCTATTAATAACTAGAATAAAAATGAATTATTAAATAGTACCCTTGCTTCGTTTTAAATGAATAAATAAATAGGTCGACTCGAGGGTATATAAGGTATATATATACATAGTAATTAATAATTATGGGATAATTTTAGATTTTGGATATCGAAATATTAAGTTAAATACTCCAAAGCTAATTGTTATTTCTTTTTAAGATACGGGGTTTATAAAATGAGATTTTTAATACGTTAGCTATTGCTTTACTATTTAAAATAATTATAATACTTCTTAATGGCTTCAGCATATATAGGTAAATATATATATATATATATATATATATATATATATATATATATATATATATATATATATATGAATAGTTTGGTTATTCCGGGTTTCAATCCGTTCGTTCAAAAAATCGTTTTCACGACGTTTCGCCAAAATCTGATTGGGCATTTTCAAGTGCCGTTCGTCTCGTCACTCGCTGAGAACTGTCAGTTCTACCATCCGTGAAAATCTACGACATGACATATATATATATATATATATATATATATATATATATATATATATATATATATATATATATATGTCATTTTCTTTTTATTTTGTCTTTTCTTGGGTTTAGGTTCTTTATTTAATAAAAAATTAAAAACAATTTGACGTTTCGCCCTTTATTTAAGACATCTTCAAACATTTTTTGTTTTTTTTTTATTTATTGATCTTCCTAAAAATATTTTTTATATAATTAAAAACATTCATACAGAAACATATTTACAATTTTAAAAAACAAACACTTTAAAAAACTAATCAAATTTCTAAAAAATTATTTAATTTTACCAGTACATACCTTGACATTTTGTTTATTTATTAATAATGAAATGACATTTTTATATCGACTATTTAAGTACTTAGTATACATGGAATGCGAGTGTGTTTTATTTTTTATATTTTAACAATGGACCAAAAAAAAAACGAAAGAAAGCATACATTTAATTTTATGTTTAAGAGGATATTCAATTTTTAATTTATTAACAGGATCGAATACTGAATATTTTTGTTTAAATTAGGCCGGTGTAAATGTGGCTCAAATTTCCTATATCCATTGTGTCGTTAATAGTGTTTTTATCTTTTTTAATTTCTATCATTTCCTTTATCTGCAATTTTTGATAATTTATATCTTTGTTTTTAATTATGGTACTGTTATAATCGAAGGTCTGTTTTTCATCCTTCACTTATTCATGAAAGGAGTTTTACTTTTTAAATTAGTACATAGCGTATTTACTTTATTATGGGACCTGTGACATACGATAATATCATGCTTTTTTAAAATGTGTTTTATTTTTTCTGACAGTTCATTAGTGCTAGGTAATGCTACATATTTTTGTTGTTTATGTTCTATGTTTCTTGTTATTAGGTTATTATAAAATTTATATGTTCTTTTATTAAGTATGTCGGTGATAGTCTTTTCATTGAAATTATTATTTATTAGCGTATTTTTCACTTTTTGTTGTATTCTTGGTCGGAATTCTGGAGACGTTAAAAAGATGGCACGATCAGACAGACCGATTATAACACTATTTTTTTGGGTTTTTGAGTGATTTGAGGAACAGTTTAGATATCTACCTGACCAAGTTGGTTTCGTTTACCATTCAGTTAAAATTTTGTTTTTTCTGCGTATAAGTGTTATATTTAGAAAAATTATTTTATTTTTACCTTCTGCTTCGGACGTGAATTGTAATTTTTCGTTGAAACTGTTAAACTCTTGGAGAATTTCATTTATTTTATTCTGTGGCACGGCTGTTATGCAATCATTGACAAACCGTTTGAAAAATATTATATTAAATTTTAATTTTTCTAAAACTTTTTCCTCTAAATATTCCATTACTAACTGAGCAATGGTGGATGAAATTGGTGATCCTATGGCACATCCATCGAGTTGTTTGTAAAATGTGTTGTCATACTGAAAGTAATTTGTGTTTAGGACGAGGTCAACAGCATCTATAAAGTTGTTTTTCGATAATGATGTATTTTTCTTTAAACTTTCCCATTTTTCTGCTAAAATAGTATGGACAAGTTGATTTGGTATGTTTGTATATAAAGATATAACATCTAGCGAAATGAGCCTGTAATTTTTGGGCAGATTTAGTGTATCAATAAATTTTTTAAAAGCGAATGAATCTTTAATAAAAAAATCATACCTTCGATTATAACAATATCTTATTTAAAAAGAAAGATATGAATTACCAAAAATTGCAAATAAAGGAAATGATAGAAATTAAAAAAGATAAAAACACTGTTAACGACAGAACGGATATAGGAAATTTGAGCTACATTTACACCGGCCCAATTTAAAGAAAAATATTAAGTATTCGATCCTGTTAATAAATCAAAAAATTGAATATCCTCTTAAACATAAAATTAAATGTATGCTTTTTTCGTTTTTTTTTGGTCTGTTGTTAAAATATAAAAAATAAAACACACTCGCATTCCATGTATCCTAAGTACCTAAATAGACAATATAAAAATTTCATTTCATTATTAATAAATAAGCAAAATGTCAAGGTATGTACTGGTAAAATTAAATACTTTTTTAGAAATTTGATTAGTTTTTTAAAGTGTTTGTTTGTTTTTTAAAATTGTAAATATGTTTGTGTATGAATGTTTTTAATTATATAAAAAATATTTTTAGGAACATCAATAAATAAAAAAAAAAACAAAAAATTTTAAAGGGCGAAACGTCAAATTGTTTTTGATTTTTTATTGAATAAGGAACCTAAACCCAAGAAAAGACAAAATAAAAAGAAAATTATATAATCTATGGTTTAAGAATCTGGAAAACATGATATATATATATATATATATATATATATATATATATATATATGTATATATATATATATATATATATATATATATATATATATATATATATATATATATATATATATATATATACATACATAGTTTTAAGACACCTGAGGATTTATAACAAAATTCCATGCTTTAAAACTTGATAAAAATGCGAAAAAATGCTAAGAAATGCCGTTTTTTGCAATTTTAAAAATCTGGACAAATTCGAGGTCATAGTTCGACGTCTAAAAAAACAACATTTTTTTTTCGGCTCTGCTATTGTCCTAGTTTTAATTAAATTTAAAAATTTTCGAACACCCATAAAAATTTGAATTTTGCACCAAAAATTTTTTAAAAAAATATCTTGTTGTAGGCAATAAAAAAACCTACAAAATGAAAAAAAAAAAGAAGAAATTTCTACGATGATTAGAACCCAAGATATCGTCAAAAAACGAAAAATGACGTTTTATTTTTTTTTGTGTGTGGGTACTTTTTGATGTAGAACAACGGGGTGTTTTTTATTTTTTTATTAACGAGGGGGCAGTTGCGACCCTCTTAATAGGCTAGACCCTTTTGTCTATGTTCAGCAATTAAAAACAAACAAACAAACCGTATCTCTTTATTATTACATTATTTCAGATTTTCACAAATCTTTCAAATTGTATACTCAGAGGAGAAATAATTAATTTTCCTCTTCGACTTCTTAACTGTAATCACGATAAAAGCCACACGTCTCGCATTTGATTTAACGTAATTCCGTAATGGCTCCTGGAAGCCACAAAACAGCCATGAGAGACATTAGCAGCGTACCGAGATTAAGTCGACTTTTTTATCACTTATTTTACGTGAATTTTACCGCTCTCCTGGGGAAAATTCGTAATTTGATTGTAACTCTTTTATTTTATTTATGTTTTACGTCGTATTCTATAACGGCTTTCGTACAATTAGCTCAATTTATTTAATTATTCACATAAAAATTATATTACTAGATAGAAGTTAAAATACAGGATGTCTCAGAAATAGGAAAAAAGAACAAAATCTTTATTTACTTACTTTACTAGGATCTAACGGATTATCACTTAGATGAACTATTGCGCCAGGATGAGTTTTCCTAGTTCTGAAAAAAAAAATAGAAAGTTACTAAACATTTTACATAAATTCGTATCGTAGAAAAACTATTATAATTTATTTTAAATTTTTAAAAGTTTCCTAATTCTGAAAATAAATTTTAATTCTTTTATAACATCAAATAATTTCTATAACAAATATCAAAGTCTTCTTCGAATATTCTTACAATTTTATTTAGATGAACATTGAGTGACTACTAAGAAAGTTGGAGGGGGATAAACGGAAGCAAAATATCGTCAAATAATTTAGACATGACATGCAAAGCTGTAGTCCCCTAAAACCGGATATATAACCTTTAATTTGCCCCAGATTATTTCATCTTACAGATGCGACAAAAGGTGTTCCTGCAAAACCAAATTTCGTGACTTTGCTTTCCTCGCGATCCGCAATTACACCGAGAGAAAGGGTAAATTTTGAAAAAATACAATCGCAGACTATTTCATCTTGACCTGGTACGGCAAACGGGGTTCCATTCAAATCCAAATTTCTATGTGGATCTAACTTCTTTGTTATGTTTTGTCGTGTAGTGTTCTATTTGTATTTTATATTCTGAATGTGAAATTACCATGACTGAATGAAACGTGATGATACTTGATCATCGATGGTCTAGGCCTCGTTGGGCCTTTTATATCCTACCATAACTGCAGGTCATTCGAGACCGATCGCCTTTGCGAATCCAAACAGCCTCATTGATTAAACTTGCCTAAGAGCGTTCGGTAACAAAATTGTATCTCTGAAATGTCTCTGCCTCAGTTGAGTGTCCAGCACTCTCTGAAGACATGGTCAAAAGTTTCATCCTCCTCCAGATACCATCTGCACATCATCTTCGACACCAATCTTATGAAGATGGCCCCTCAGGTGACAATGTCCTGTCAGCACTTTCAGCACAATTCTCCATTTTTGCCAGACACTCCGCTTTCTCATTCCCGTATATACTCGAGTAACCCGGGACCCACATCAATCATTGTGCAGCTATTTCTGGTCAGATTGTTTAGTACATCCTTGCACTCAGACATCAGTCGCACAGTTATGACACTAGATTTCAGTGCCATTATCTGCTGTTTATGTCCCTCACACAGAAATGGTCACACTACAGAATAGCATAAATTTTCGCTATAAAGATCGTCGCACGTTGTCCGAGAGAGTATAAATCTCTGGCTCCCGTACTCCTGTCGAACATTCCGGTCCCAGCTCCTTCATCTTATCGAGATCCATCTGTAAACCACCAGGATCCTTTTCTCGGAATATTTGGTCCCCCTCCCAATCCTCTCTACTTGGTAAAGGTATGTCAAGAGAGTGGTTGAGTTTCAAAAGAGATGCCATGTAATCTGTTTGCAAGGTGAGTGATGGACATCTCTCCACCACGTTTTACCAGATAACTGAACCGCCCGTTCCAGTTCCAAGATGCCCTAGGCAACTGAGACTATAAACAGCCTTCAGGCCTCCGTCCTCTGTATGTAAGTGAAGAGGTTCACCAGGATCTCCAGAATTCAAGCGGAGGCAGTCCCCATCTCACTCAATATTCCCACACAAGTCATTCGTTGAACTTTATCAAGTTGTGTATTGTATATCGAAAGCCTCAATCTAGCTCAGTTGAGTCCAGAATTACTTCCAGGTATTTAAGTGGGATCAATTAAACCGTTTAAAGCGCTAGGACTGATAGGGATGACCACGACCCGCACGAGTTCGATCCTCGTGCGCGACAACTTCTTATTAAAAAAGTTTTCAGACCATTAGAGGCTAGAGTCCCAATAATCTGTAGACACAAAAACTGACAAAGAGTGAAAGACTCGGGATTGGTTGAGTGTCAAGGACCGTGGTGCGGAACCCACTTTAAACTGTAAAAAATTCCATGGGTTGATATGACGCTAATTAATAACGACTGACTGACAGTGTTCCCTTGTATTGAAGGGCTCTTCCTGTCAACGTAATTGTGGTAAGTCTCCAGTTTTTCTCTTTTTTTGTAAAGAGTACCACCTCAGCCTGGTTCGGGTTTATTCTGAGCCCTACCCTGAGGCACCATCGCTCCGCGATCCAGAGGGCGTCAATCATTGGTCTTTCTAGGTCCCGAATATCACGACCAGGTCACAAAATGACCAAATCGTCGGCGTAGCTTTGTGTATACAAACCAGCGTCATTTAGCTCACTCTGCAGGCTGTCCACCACAAGCCTCTACAACAAAAGCGATACATTCCTCCCTGTGGACGGTACGAGGAATGTTCTGTGCTTACAGCTATTACATGTTAAAAACTGAAAGAGATAAAATGTACATTTTTATTAAAATTCTTAAAAATTTTTCGAAAGAATAATGACCACAATTTTAGTTATAGTACCGGCACAAGCAACTTGCAAATTTTGTTAGTTGGGAAAGGTCACAAAAATGCATCTAACGCGAATAAAAGTTTCAACAAATATTAACTTTAAAAATAATTAATCCTAAATTGGACAAATATGGCTTACAACTATAATATGTTTTAATTATTGCTTTTGAGAGGGGAGTGGGGCAGATAATAAGTAAAACTTTCTGTTTTCCTTACTATAAAATAATTTTGTTTTTCATTTATGAACGACGATAAGGAAGATAAGATAAGAGGAAAAAGCAAAATAAAACGATAATTGGATTGTTTCTAGTAGAAAAAATAATGGAGTTTTTTTTTCGGACATTAATTTCTTTCTTTATACTTACAGTTCAATCGTTTTATTCCAATTTATTAAGTATCCCGAAAGGGAAAAATTTTCTATTTGTACTACGTGAACGTTTCCTTTCTCTGTTCCTACATACAGCCATTTTGATTGGAGAGGTAGGTTCATACAGGTAATTCTATAAAGGAAAAAGAAGATCAGAAATTTATTAAACTATCCCGAAATATAAAGATCCAGCAGAATATATATATATATATATATATATATATATATATATATATATATATATATATATATATATATATATACTTAAAAAATGTTTTTTTGTTGGATTCTTGGGAGTTAAGTCCTTTTGTTGATAAATTACATACATACGTGTGTTTTTTACTATTTTTTATTTTACTTCATATACATTATTTTGACGTTTCGGTTCATAAACCTTTCTCAGAAATGTTCTGGAATTAATAGAAATATACTATTTCTTATTAATTTTTTATCGCCAAATATTTTTATTTAGAAATATCACTTGTTACTTGTTGTATTTTGCAAGGTAAAAGTAGAGATAAAAAATTGTTAAAGTTAATAAAAAAAAGTATATACTTATTAATTTCAGAACATTTCTGATGAAGGTTTATGAACCGAAACGTCAAAATAAGGTATATGAAGTAAAATTCAAAATAGTAAAAACACACATGTATATGTAATTTATCAACAAAAGGACTTAACTCCCAAAAATCAAAAAAAAAAATATTTTTTAAGAATATAAAAAAATAGTTCAAGAAAATATATATATATATATATATATATATATATATATATATATATATATATATATATATATATATATATATATATATACCATCGAAAATAAAAATTGAAGAGATAAACAAGACGGGCGACGACTTAAAATGTCCGTACTGATATACACTTTCAAATGTTGCAACGAAAACGTCAAAATGGCGACTACGGAATCGCGCTTCTATTCGGCGAAATACAAGTATCATCAGTCAAATACAGCTACTTACAAAAATTAAACGCCAAACATCGTTTGGGTCTTTGAAATCTTTCAAAATGGCGTGGTTTCCAGCTAATTCGCAGGATAATCTGCAAAATGCGGCTAACAAAAATTAATGTCTTTTAAATATATGCCTCGATACTCAAAATGTTCGCAGGAATACGCACTTTCCAACATCGTATCGGGTATTCTTGTAATCACAGTATTACATCTGGTGAGAGACCCGTCCAGCCCACTTTGCGTATGTACAGAACAGAATTTTAATTTAAAATACACGTGGAGACCAGTGGAGGATCTAATTTTTTTTTGAGGAGGGTAGTGATCGATCAATAGCCACAAACCCCACATACTCAAGGGGCAATGAGCCCCACCTTACTAAGGCAGCAGACAATCTAAATAAATTCAAGCTTGTTGTGGAACCCTCTACACCACAAGTATGAGGGTTAGGGAGCATGAGACTGTGACCATGGCATAATTCAAATTTAAATTTTGTCTTGTACGCACATCTGTTTTTTTTTGTTATCTAATATGCAGAAGATATTAATTTTTGTTAGCAGCCACATTTGGCTAATGATCCTGCACATGAGCTGATAACCGACAAATTTCCCACAGCTCACTAAAGGTAGAGATTGAAAGGGCAATGGATGTGTCATTTCGTATAGTTAATTAGCATACTCTTTGATATATGTAATGAAAATCCATTTACAAAAACAATAAGCATAGAAGGATCCAGAATCCACCCCTGTGGTATTACAAAATCAATATTGTACTTATCAAAGGGGCAGTTGTTAACATGTATAATGCAAACATGTTAAGGCCCGAGGCATATACCTTAAGCCATTAATTTCTGTTAACAGCCATATTTTGCTGATTATCCTACTAATTCGCTGAAAATCGAGTTATTTTGAAAAATTTTAAAGAGCTAAACTACGGTTGAAAATGAGTAAACGAACATTTTAAGCCTCATCACATATATTTATAGGTCTTTGATTTTTGTTAGCAACCGCATTAGGCTGACGATACTGCTCTTTCGCTGAAAATAGACGCCATTTTGTGGTCGCCCTTTCAAAAGTTTTCAAAACCCCACAGGGCATTTGAAAGTTTATCAATATGAACAATTTGAGCTATCGCGCCTTTTTTTAAACTCTTCAATTTTTGTTCTTAGGGTTGACGTGAAACGTCTCATATATAGTTTCTTCGACACAGATTACCTAAGAATAATAGAAAATAAAATGTAAAGAAAGCGATGTTTTGACACTAAATAGAATATTTCCAATTAGTATTTAATAACATTTATCATCGAATGTCGAACACTTGAGAAACTACAAATTCAATCCAATCTGACAATTATTGCAAAATTTGTATACTAATCTTTTAAGGGAGTTCACTCGTGAAACGGCTTTTCTTAGGAATGTGATCGAATCTGAATATATAGTTTACAAAAGGGTCGTTTATTTAATTAAAGAAAAAAACAATTTTTTAATCGTGTGTGAGACGAAATATTAACAATTAAAATATGCATAATTAACATGCTGGAGGTCACTACATATAACAAAATGCCAATACATTTTGGAATATTTCAAAAACGGTTTTTACCATATTTTTTAAAAACCAATGCAACGCAGATCCTAAAATTATGAATTTTTTAGAATAAACCCGGAATTTCTTGACCGTTTTGTTTAAAAAATACAGATTTTTTACATAAAAATAATTTGAAAACATATGACGCGTAGTGGGGTACAGTGATCGCAACTTGGCAACGCGCGATAATTCAAACCTAAATTAGTTAGGTTACTTCTTCAGAATGTGACATATTTTTAAAATATATTTCTCAATATTTTTATTTAGTTTCTCAATGTGTTGGGATGTCAACATAACAAACTGTATAGGTATGAGGCTCACACTATAAGAACGTTACTTACACACGTTTACTCTATAAACCATTAAATATAGACATTTGCGGCGCTGCCAGATTTATTATATTTATTATTACTGTATAAGAATGTGTTCCTCTATTGAAAGTTAACGTGTGTTGCGTACAGTCTCGTACAAAAACAATATTCTTTAGGCCTAAGAATCTTTAACTTTTGGTACTTACTTAAAGTCTATATTTTTGTCCATGACTGTCGCGAGTGAACTGCCTTAAAATTGTATATTTTTGAACGTTTAAAGAAGATACTTACTTTTCTTTTTGGAACTTTAAACTCTGCACAATCTGCGGCACTTTTTGGCGAAAATTCCACAGGTGCAGGGTATCGTCCGCGGTTGCTGATATCAAGGCACCTTCGTTGACCAAGAATTGAAGGTGTAACACCGCAGCGGATCCGGGAGGTCCATCCATGTCATGCCTGACGTGCACATCAACTCCTGGCTGACCGAAACTAAAAATCTTCGTTAAGGAAAATTTTTCACAACAGTGGAAACTATGATACATCGATTATAATACTTTCTAGATTCTTTTTAAATGCATAACTATTAAATACATCTGTGTAATTTTTTTCCTTCTTAAGTCAAAGAGATGACAATAAATCACTAGGTATTAAATTAGGATTATATGGTTGTTAGGGTTTTATTCCCTCATTCACAATAAATAAAATCAAAATACTTTTAGGTTGAGATAAATAAGTTTCTTTATAGCATAGGGAGTTTTCTAATTGATTTAATTAAATTTTCATATCATGATGCTTTTAATTTGAATCTCCAAAAAAAAAATTAAATTAAATATTAAATGCCATAATTTATAATACGAAACGAAAACAGACAGTATTTTTTCGAAGTAGTATCATTTTAATCTATCTTAATAACTTGTGGCAACCCTCTTACTTGAAAGTCCCTTATCTATCAGAAACTCATCCACCCGTCCTTTCTCTACAATGCCCTCTAGCGATTTCTGAGCGTTCTACCTTGTATCTTTCACAAAGACCTTTCTATTTGTTACGAAAGGTGGAGGCTTTATCTTGTCATTTGAGGGTCATGGGTTTTTGTCACTTAACAAACAGCGGCTTCAATGGAAAAGTGGCTCGAGTGGAAAAACTGACAAATCCCTAAAGAGTTTAGAAAAAAGGAGACGATATTTTTGTTTACAAAGGCCTATATCGAAGTTTTACGTGTACTCTTGGACAATAATTTTACTGAATGTTTCCAAATAAGTGTGAATAATTTAATGTTTGGATAAATTTTGAATTTATATAACAGATCGCAAAAGGAGTCTCAGATTTAGGGTCTAAAAAATACCCTTTAGAAAATTTGAAAAGACACCAAAAATATGAACATGTTGGACTAATATTTACAAATAAGAAAAATCAGAGAATATAAATTTATTAGATTGTTGCAAAAAGCTTTATCTTCATTATGGACTTTATTAGTCTCCGTCTTGCTACGGTTATGGAATATTTACATTAGTGAGAGTTATATTTTCGTTAACTTTGCCTCTTCTCTCATCCTCCTAGTCTATATACTTTGATATCGTTTTAGATCCAGGTCATTTTAACGTACTTACGGTAGTTTATCGGGTAATGGAGTTTCTAAAGGGTGTTTTTTATAGAGGTATAGAACTTTTAAATGAAATAAAACAAAGATGAATTTTTTAAATTGACATGAAATTTACTTTATTCGAAAGATAACCTTCTGGCATTATAATTTTAATATGATTTCTGGCATATGACCGCCACGGCTGGCTCGGACGTAGTCTAATCTGGAGGTCCAATTTTCGATGACTTTTTCCAATATTTGTGGCCGTATATCGGCAATAACGCGGCGAATGTTGTCCTCCAGGTGATCAATCGTTTCGAGCTTATCGGCGTAGACTAGCGACTTCACATATCCCCACAGAAAATAGTCTAGCGGCATTAAGTCGCACGATCTTGGAGGCCAATTCATGAGTCCGAAACGTGAAACTATGCGGTTACCAAACGTTTCCTTCAATAAATCAATTGTGGCAAGAGCTGTGTGACATGTTGCGCCGTCTTGTTGAAACCACAGTTCCTGCACATCATGGTTGTTCAATTGATGAACGAAAAAGTCAGTAATCATGACTCTATAGAGGTCACCATTGACTGTAACGTTCTGACCAGCATCGTTTTTAAAGAAGTACGGACCAATGATTCCACCAGCCCATAAAGCACACCAAACAGTCAGTTTTTCTGGATGTAACGGTGTCTCAACATACACTTGAGGATTATCATCACTCCAAATACGGCAGTTTTGTTTATTGACGTATCCATTCAAACAAAAGTGAGCTTCATCGCTAAACAAAATTCGCTTATGAAAATCGGGATCAATGGCAATCTTGTTTTGGGCCCATTCACCGAATCTACGCCTTGCTAGGTGATCGTGTGGCTTCAATTCTTGCACGAGTTGGATTTTGTAAGCACGCAAACCAAGATCTTTCAGCAAAATCTTCCATAAAGTGAATGGACACATATCCAATTCCTGTGCACGATGGCGGATAGACTGATTCGGGTCTTCCTGTACGCTATGCTCTACAGCAGCAATGACTTCTTCTGTACGTACTGTACGACGTCTCTGTGGATGCGTATTATCATTTAGAGTAAACGTGGAGCGAAAACGTTCCATAATTAATCGAATTAATTGCTCTGATGGACGATTACGTTGACCGTAAAATGGACGTAGTGCGCGATACGTATTTCGAACAGAACCATGATTTTCAAAATAAATTTGCACAATCTGGAAGCGTTGTTCAGGCGTCAGTCTATTAATGTTGAAATGCCAAACCAAACTAAACATAAATCACTTGACAGCTGACAAAATGGCCGCCAGTTAAAAAAGTGTTGCCAACTTAAAGTTCTATACCTCTATAAAAAACACTATATATTTTCTTGAAATTTCGGTTATTCATTCATGATATTATTTTCCATAAAACTGCAAAATTTCAGACACCTATCTCATATTCAAGGTACTCAATATAAAAAATAGACTTTTATCTATGATTTAAATCATCCTGCTGAATTTGGGGCTGGAATATCATTTGGATTGTCCCGGTAACTGTGTAGTGTTGTTGAGCTTTAGTATATTTTTAGCTGTTTGGTGTTTTTTGATATTTTACCGAGATTAACATGGAAAAAGGGACTTTCACAGTCTTCGCACGTTTTTAACAAGGAATTTGTCTAACCCCAAAAACAACGGGGTCCATCTTATTGGTTGTATTGTTGCTGATATCCACCTTATTGGGCATATTGTTACTGGAGTCCATCCCACTGCTATCCTATTACTGGGCATCCTCATTACTAGTTATTTTGCAAATGGTTATCCTATAACTATTGCCTTTTAAGGTGCGTCCTGTATGTTCCTGTTGATGTGTCAGAGCTAACGCCGTTAAGCAGAGAAGTTAAACAACTGGCAGGCTCTCTATTCCTCAGGCAAATCTTAGTATTACTTCTTATTTATTAATAACGACATATTACTGTATCTATTCTTTATTATTGTAAGGCGTTGCGCAATAATCTAGTATACCATCTATGATCATAAAATAAACGTGTTTGCTCTATATTTTTAACGCCAGTGGGCTAAATTGTGTGTTGAATGTTAATTGATTGGATTTTTTGTGAATTTATTCGAGTTCGATTTTTTTTTTATTAGTATGCTACATCTAGCTTACGCTACAGCTTTAGCTTTTAATTGAAGATTTTTACTAATACTTTTTATTTGTCCCACATGCTGCTTCCGTTTGTATTTTTTTAATGTGCTCGCTAATCTTAAGGGAGTTGCATTTAGCCTAGCTTTTGATGCAGTGGCATCCTGAATAACCCACCCCTACTCTCCGACGTAGCGGATAGCTCGGCATTTTTGTTTACTGGTGTTGCTACTAGCTGACCACTATACTCTGTTGATTTGTTACAATTAATCCGCTTTTGTTTTAACTTTATTGCGAGGTATTGTGCCCTTAAATACCAGTGTAGCAGGGGAATTATCATTCCTTTTATTAGATTTCATTCATATATTATGCAAGACCATGTTCTTTTTTGATTGTCTTCTGCAAAGGTTGTACATATAAAAACTTGTTCCCGTCGAACAGAAGCTAAAATAAAATTTCTAAGTTCCTTGTAACGTTTTCAATCATCTTGTAATTCGATTTGACGAAACTTAGAAAATGCTCTATCGAACAAGTTAGGCTCGTGCGCTTTCAATAGTGTGCGGGGTACATAATCACAGAAAAGTAGTTCTGACTCTCTTAGTAATTACTCCTATGCGATTAAAATTCCAATGTAACATATTGGCGACAAATTACTTTTTTCACCTGAAAAACTCTTTCGTGAAACGATTCATTTAAATTTAATTAAACGTGTTTTAAATTAAATAGTTTAAAATTGTATTTCCCTGCAATTAATTTGAATCTGCCGGATAGAGATGGTTCTTTTTTCCTCTTTTACACAGATCTGTTGAACACAGAAAAGTCATATAAAATTCATTCGCTAACGAAGTTAACGGTGTTAAAACAATTTGTAAAAATAAATTGGAATTAAATTAAATCGATTCAGGTAAAAATTTCGAAATTCTTGTCGTAAAATATTTAAAAGTTAATGTTGGATTTTTTTTTTCGGTAACAAGACGTGTAATAACTTAGTAAAATCATTCATCAAGAGCTTTTTTGGAATATAATTCAGTATTTTCACCACATACCGGGTGTCAACAAATCTATTAGACAAGTCATAATTTCTAGAGTATTATGTGTATCAAAATGAAAATTGGTACAGGTAAAGGAGGGAGTTTTCGCATATTTTCCACTTTCCGGCCACTTCCGGTTTCACCGGAAATGGCCCCGGTTTTGAATTTTTAAATAGAACACCCTGTATAATTTAACATTTTTGGATTTCTGAGACAATTCTAGATCATAATGTGACATTTTAAAAACTTTTTACGTCTACTTCATTTTTTAGAGCCATTTTTAAAATTGCATCTAGTTGGCCATGATCGGACGCAAACTAATCTAAGGGCCTTAGGTGATGTGAAAAAAATACAATCGCAAAGTTTTAGTTACTAGTATGAAAGACAGGAATAAGACAAGTTGACAAAATTACGTTTTCATTTCTAACTATTAATTTTCAAATGGCGACCCCTTTTTGACAACTACTTTTCGAAAAAAGCATTCTTTGACGAATCTAACGGTACTAATTTATTTGCGATTGGATTAGACATAAGAACAGAAATTAAATGTTATTAAGCAAAATACTGGATAATTTATTTACTTATGACAAGTGCGCCATGGACAGCCATGATGCATAATAATTTGCAACTGTTTTTATCAAGTCTTCTTTGGAAAACAAAGCACTCACTTAAGTAGATAATGACAGTGACATACGCTCTAAGAACAGACGTAAAAGTTTCTTAATTTTCGTTAAGTTTAGTTTAAATTTTCGTTAAAATAATGTATACTCAAAATGAAAAAGTGGATATGTTATTAATATTTGGAGAGTGTCATAGAAATTCAGAAATGCTGCCGAGTTGTATGCTCATAGATATCCGAATCGGTAACATCCAGCCCATCAGTATTTTCCGTATGTCGAGACTCGTTTTAGGCAAATAGGAAATCAAGAGGCGGAACATAGGTTTATCATAAATGAAGAGACTGAGATTAACGTACTTGCTATGGTTGAGGTTGATAAAACAGTTTCGTTAAGAAAAATTAGTCAAGAACTGCAGATAAGTTATGAATCAGCAAGAAAAATACTGACAAAGCATGGATATCGAGCATTTAAATATCAGTTACATCAACATTTGTATACTGAGGATGGCGATAGACGGGTAGTGTTTTGTGATTGGCTGCTTCAAAATCATATAGTTAACCCAAATTTTATCGATTTTATTCTATTTTCCGACGAATCCCGATTTACAAATAATGGTATGTTCAATAGGCAAAATACTCGGTACTGGGCCCAACAAAATCAACATGAAATGAGAGAGGGCAATTTTTAAGAAAGATTTGGTGTCAATGTCTGGGCTGATATCGTTGGAAACAGAATAATTGGGCCAATATTGTTTCAAGGTCAGTTAACAGGGGTTAGATACTTAGGTTTTCTTCAAAATGAAATCGAAAATCATCTCAATGATATAAATTAAGCAGTTTTACGGCGAATTTACTTTCAACAAGATGGAGCACCGCCTCACAATACTAGAGAAGTTCTTAATTATTTAATAGAGCATTTGAATAATCGAATTATTGCAACCAATGGTCCGGTACGGTGGCCAGCCCGCTCACCGGATCTTACTGTGCTCGATTTCTTTGTCTGGGGATATGTTAAAGAAAGGGTTTCCTATGAAGCAGCCCCAGCTACTCTTGAAATATTAGAAGAAAGAATTTTACGGGCACTTAGAAGTATAACGCCCCAAATGCTACAAAACGTGTTGAGAGAAACAATTGAACGAGCTGAAATGTGTCGTGAAAAAGAAGGAATGCACTTTGAACATTTACTACACTAAACTTTTTAACAAATTCAGCTACTGTACTTTCAAATATTTTAAGTGCGTCGTCTAAGTTATTAGTTTATTTTGTTAGTTTTTTGTTAATTTTCTTAAATTTTTAATCCAATTCCTGTCTTTCATACTAGTCACTAAAACTTTGCGATTGTATTTTTTTGACATCACCTAAGGCCGTTAGATTAGTTTGCGTCCGATCATGGCCACCTAGATGCAATTTTAAAAGTGGCTCTAAAAAATGAAGTAGACGTAAAAAGTTTTTAAAATGTCACATTCTGATCTAGAATTGTCTCAGAAATCCAAAGATGTTAAAATATACAGGGTGTTCTATTTAAGAAATCAAAACCGGGGCCATTTCTGGTGAAACCGGAAGTGACCGGAAAGTGGAAAATATGCGAAAACTCTCCTCTTCACATAACATTTACCTGTACCAATTCTCATTTTGATACTCATAATACTCTAGAAATTATGACTTGTCTAATAGATTCGTTGACACCCGGTATGGTTTAAAAATTATTATGGAGGATATACTACCAGATACTAAACTATGAAACGTTTGTTCCGATATATTCATTATCGCATAGATAATAACATTGTTTAGAGCATAGTAATGTACAGCAGTTAGGTATGAAAGATCAAACAAAGATCAGAAAGATGTTTAGAAGTAACTGAGATGGATTTCTGGAAACGAGCCGCAGAAAAATCAAAAATTAGAAATGACAGAAAGAGGGAGTTAATGGGAATTAAACACAGTATTGTAGAAGGCATAAAAATACACCAATTGAAATGGTGTGAACATGTGCAACGCATGAACAAAGATCGTTTACTAAAACAGATTTTGCATTGGACACCTCGAGGAGATATATAATGTAAACAAGCAGGAAAGGGTCGCTAATAAATAAAGTAAAAATTGTTTAAATTTTAAATAATAAAATTTTCAAAAGTAGATTTCAACGTTTTGTCATAAAACACAAACAAATTCAAAGCCTTCAGTATAGAGTAGATAATATTAAAGTGTACTCTCAAAATGTTTTCTTTGTTGATAGTTTGTTTTTCCAGGCTCCAAATTAACTCTTCGCTCCAAAATAAACATAAAAGTTGATTCAGCACAAATTGCCAGTATTTACTCACGCCATTAAGTTAAATAAAGTTACACAACGTACAGTTTTGTTATTTTAATAAAACCAATAATCCAGCATCGGTTATAATATCGATTCGGTCGGTTTTAAATTTTATAGCCAGATCTTGTTTTACAACGTGGAAAATAAAATTTTAGGGAGCTACAAAATTTTGGTTTAATAATTTGTTTACACTGTACGGCAAATTTCACTGTTACATTGTACTATATTTTGGATCAGTCCATTGAAATGCCCAGTATTAACCTAATAGTGTACTGACGTCTTATGCTTTCTTCGAAATACATAAATTTTTTCTTTCTGAATTTTTATTGTGAAAATTGTAAATTTCATTATCTCAAAATAAGCGTTCCGACTGGGTTTTCACATTGTGTGTGTGGTATATAGATATTGTGGTTATGTGAAAAAGTATATTATAGTGCACTATAGTGTATATTTGGTGTATATATTTGTGGCAAACTATGGATATTAACGAACCGTCAACTAGTGGTACGCCTACAAAAAATAGTCAATTGACGTTAAAAGAGTGAATATTGCGGCCAAAATAGGTGATTTTCACAAAGTTTACTTTTGGGATATATGGGGGTCTAATACTGTTACTTTTTTAGTTATTTTCGTACTATACAGGGTGTCCCAAAAGCTCTGAAAGTATCAAAGTTGTGTTTTTTTAAATGGAACCCTCTGTATATTATTGCATTTTTGGATTCTTCGATCAAAATAAGCGCATATTTTAATAAGGTTTATAGTACCTAAACCTTAAGGGTTTTTAAATAATTTGAATTTTGACAAAATCTAGCCTAATTTTCATGTTTCAAATACTTAAGAAGTATTTCAGTTGTGTACTCGAAATTTACAGTGAAGTGTAACAATAAATCATATTTTATATCCCAATTATAATAAACTTGCTATATTATACCGGGTCCAAAAATTAAAACTAATCAAATAGGAAATTTAAGTGGCTATAACTTGATTAATTTAAATAAAACGCTATACTTTTTAACTTACCAGAAATTGTAACTTTTAAATACCTATCGAATGGTATAAGGGTGTTCTATAGCTAAATCTTCGTGTTTTCCCAGAATACGCCAAATAATCGTTTTCTGCACCATTTTGTGTTTTCTGAATAGATGTTCTAGTGTATTTAGTTGCCTATGACATTTAGAAACGTCAGATAATTCATGTAATCTGTCAGTTTAGTCTGCAAAGCCTATTGCTTTATCAGAGGTATTATTTTTTGTAACTGTGAAACTTCATTTATTGAACTAAATTATTTGAATATTGCTGTGCTATTGCTTTGTCAAAATGAAGATTTATCCTAAGGAAGAGCGTATTGATATGACTTTTATCCTTGGAGAATGCCATCAAAATTGTTTATTGGCTTCTCGAATTTATGCTCAAAGGTTTCCTGAAAGAAACCCTCCTAAACCAGCCATTTTTGTGAAAATATTAAACGAGTTTCGGGAAAGTGAAAGTGTCAGTTATAAAAGATCTGTTATAAGAAAACCTGTCACTGAAGATGAAGAAAATATTTTTACTGTATTTGGTTCAGTGATCGAAAGTCCCAATATTAGTCAGAGTCATATACCTGAAAATACTAACATTAGCCAAGGAAGTGTTTCAAGGATTCTTAAGAAATACAGATTTCATCCTTATAAAATTCAGTTTTGTCAAGAGCTTCACGGAAATAATTTTGACAACCGAACTGAATTCTGCTTGTGGGTGTCAGATAAAGTGGCTGGCAGAAAATGAACACTTTTTTGATAATGTTGTTTAATGATGAATGTACTTTTCATAACAATGGTTTCGTGAATAGACGCAACTTCCATTACTATTCTGATTCAAATCCGCATGAATACAGAGTTATGAGAAACCAGAATAGGTGGTAGGTTAATGTGTGGGAAGGAATACTGGGTTCATACTTAATTGGACCTTACTTTCTTGAAGGATGGTTTGATGTTTCGCGATTTTCTTTTACACCACTTCCAGCGTTATTAAAAGATGTCCTTATAAATATTAGAACAACTATGTGGCTTCAACTGGATGGAGCTCCATCTTATTATTATCGCCAGGTTCTTAAATGTTTCGAAAGAGGTGGATTGGGAGAAACGGATTTCAAAATTGGCCCCCGAGATCTTCGGACTTAACTCCACCAGATTTCTTTGTATGGGAATACATAAAAGGAATTGTCTACAATGTGCCCCCTGACAACACTACAAAATATGAAAATACGCATAAGAGACGCTTTTAAATCTGTAACCCCGCAAATGTTGTCCAGAGTTAGCAGAATATGGAAGTTTTTGGAAATGGATGGTCAATATTTCGAACAACTACTATAAATATTTTGCTTCTGTTTTGTGCTATCGTCAATATGTTATTACCATTCTTGCTGTTATAGCCTGTTAGACGATTATAAATCACGTTCCGAGTTTCTGAACATTTGTAAAGGTATTCCTGATTATTATTTTTATAATTGTACATTACTTGTCATTTCCAAATGCCATAGCCAACTAGATACATTAGAACATCTATTCAAAAAACACAAAATGGTGCAGAACACCCTCATACCATTCGATAGGTATTTAAAAGGTACATTTTCTGGTAAGGTAAAAATTATAGCGTTATATTTAAATTAATCAAGTTATAGCCACTTAAATTTCCTATTTGATTAGTTTTAATTTTTGGACACCCTGTATAATATAGCAAGTTTATTATAATTGGGATATAAAATATGATTTATTGTTACACTTCAATGTAAATTTCGAGTACATAACTCAAATACTTCTTAAGTATTTGAAACATGAAAATTAGGTTAGATTTGGTCAAAATTCAAATTATTTAAAAACCCTTAAGGTTTAGGTACTATAAACCTTATTAAATTAAAATAGGCACATATTTTGATTGAAGAATCCAAAAATGCAATAATATATAGGGGGTTTCCTTTACAAAAACAACTTTGATACTTTCAGTTTTTGGGACACCCTGTATAATATGAAAGTAATTTTAAAAAGTAACTACATTTGACCCCCACATATCCCAAAACTAAACTTTCTGAAAGTCACGTATTTTGGCCGCAATATTCCTTGCCGTATAGGGTGAATAACCCTTTATATTATTTTGAAATTTCAGCCATTTATACTCAAAAGAAATATATTGAAAAAAATATATTTTAACTGAATTGCTCCCATCAACTTTAGTAAACTGTCAAATTTTAAAAGCTTTTCAAAGTCTATTTTCCGGGAAATCGACCGCGGCAGTTCGTCGTGGGACACATTGTATGAGATCTAGCGACTTGAATACGAGGTTTGTCCCAAAAGTATCGAGCCTACCTTCACATCTCCGCATTGGTGTTATTCTTTATCATCCAGTGACATCCTTCAAAGTAGTCCCCATTTAATTGAATAACACGTTCCCAGCGGCGTTTCCACTCCCTGAAGCAGTCCTGGAAGTCAGTTTTCGGAATTGCCTACAGTGCATTCGTCGCATTAATTTCAACCATCTCCTTGTCAGCGAACCGGTATCCTTTGAGCGGCATTTTTAATCTAGGAAAGAGCCAAAAGTCGCAGGGAGCTACGTCGGCTGGCGAAGCTGTACGACTTGGTGCTTTGTTAAATATTGCTGCACAAGGTTCGATGAATGCGCTGGCGCATTGTCGTGGTGAAGCAGCCTATCACCACTTGTCCAAAACTGTGGCCGTTTTCTTCTGACTGCGTCACGCAATCTTTTCAATACTTCAACGTAGTATTCTTTAGTGATCGTGTGACCTCTCGGAGCATATTCGTGGTGCACATCTTCATAATTAAAGAAAACAGTTAACATTGTCTTCACTTTGCTCCGACTTTGACGTGCTTTTTTTGGTCTTGACGATTCAGAAAGCTTCCACTGTGAAGACTCGCTTTGTTTCTCTAAATGCCTTATTTATCATATTAATTGTTTCCGAGCAAGTTTTTCCAAGATTAAAGCAAAACTTGATGCAAATTCCCTCCGTCATTTGTTACAATAACAAAATGCGACGAACGACTAAAAGACACTGTAAACAAACGCATACCGTTCACGAACTAACACGTCCAGTCGGTAACTGCGCACACCACCGAGTTCGTGAGGACTTACTGGTGACGCTCATGCCCCACAGAGGTCGCTCGGAAGTTTTGACGCGGAAATATGAATGCAGGCTCGATACTTTTGGGACAAACCTCGTATAAAAATATTAAAAACTGTTTCTCCTAATTTTTCACTAAATCTTCTTTTTTTTTTTCAATGTTCTCCCTTTTTGAAGAAAAAATAACACCAAAATCATGATCAGCGACCTCGCAAACATTAACAATAATAACACACGATAAGAAAAATTTCGGCGTAGGCGTATTACGCCCATTTATGTTAAAAATGTCTCGTCCACACGGGGAACTTTTATCGTGCAGTCGTGCAGTCGTAATGTTTTTTTTTGTGGTAACCTAACTTTTTTCTGATTTTTTGATAATATTTATTTATGTATAAATTAAAGTGAAAGAAAATAAAAAATAATTGCAGCAATGTTGTTTTGAAGAAAAAGAAAACTAAAGAAAAAATTACAAAAGATAAGGACATTATTAATATACTCTTTATTAAAAAAAAAAACGGAAAAGTCGTCGCTACTAGGTCCGGTCTGTTTTTGAGAAAAACATTGGAGAAAGGCTTGGACATACTAATGATTTAATTCAAGAAATGCGAGAAAATGATCCTGATTTTTTAAAAATATTTTTCTGTTACTCTTGGTGAGTTTGAAAAGCTGTTGTTGGGCCAAAAATAGGAAACACGCTATGGAAATGTGTACAGCTATACCCTTATTACTAGGTTTGAAAAAACATTGTGATATTTAGCTGACGAAATCAGCATGTGAAAGCAACAGTGCGAATTCCGAGTCGGTAAACAGTGTTTTTGAAATTAGTCATGTTACTTGTGCGATAATATGAGACTCTTTAAAACAAGTTTAATTTCCGAAGTTTGCCACTTCTACCTGGTAAAGAATTGCCAAGGAGTTCAAAGACGAGAGTTTCAATATAAAGTGTCATTTTAACAATCGTTTTAATAATTACAATTGTTTGTAGTTTTTAGAAGAATACATTACGTATGACACTAACTGGATTTCTGTTATTAAATTTCCATCAATGTTAATTTTTACTTTTTAATTGTTTATAATAGGTTTATATAAAATTTGCTAAGGGTAGGGTTACCAGACGACAGGAATTTTCCTGACATGTCTGAAATTTTAGCCCCTTGTTAAGAAGAAACAGGAAAAAACTGCAGTTGTCAGTATTTTTTTGAAATTAAAAGAGGAAAATATAAGTAATGAAAAAATATTTATTAATTATTCTAGTGAGAAAAAATAAATTGATTAAACATTAAGAAAATGAGTGAATTGTTAATTTAGTATATTAATAAATTTAGTTTCATACTTTTTATTGCTTGATGTTTCTTTTGGCAATTGCTGGACTTTTATAACCATTTCATGACATTCTTCACACGATATGTTCTTTAAGTTAAATTGTGTCTAGAGTAGAACCTTAACAGAAGACATTGTTGTAAACCAACTATTACTACAAATTATTAATTATTAAATTACTATATATATTTTTAAGTTAATCTTATGGATTAATAGATAATTATAGTCTTATATTTAATATTCCCTTAAAAAAAAGTTATATCTTAAGTAAATTTATGTTCTAATAAGCTCAAACAAAAGCATGCCTTAATCTCCAAAACTCTAAAACTTTACTTTTTACAGAGACCATTAGTTCTGTTCATATTTTCATCGTCCCATAAATACACACTTTTTCATTTCAGTAATCATGTAAATAAATAGTTATAAGTTATATTTGTTAGTACGCCTATGACTGTAAAATATATCATTTAGATACAGAATAGAATATAACTAGGATATAAACATTGAGACGAGAGGAACTAAAATCAAAAAACTACAATAGGAACATTAAATTAGTAAGTAAGAACAAAAACTGTTGTTACCTTATGATTTAGTGAACATTATAATAAAATATTAAAAAAGTAATATTAGATTTATTTGAATTCATCGAAACCAGTGATAAACTAAAAGCAGAACTAGCAAAGTTATAACATTAGTGGCAGCGAAAGGCAAAGTTTATAACAATATAGACAGTCTGTGTCTCTCCTTAGTCCACTACGCTCCCATTAATGAGAAGACTCACTCGATATTGGCATTTGATGCTTTGATTGCAAAAATATTGAAAATCTCACTGCCTTAACATACAACATTCAGATAAATGTCCGGATATTTACAGAAACGTTAGGGATATTGTCAGGGAATCTCATTATTTGATCTGGTAACCATAGCTAAGGGCATGTCTGCGTCTCGATATCAGAGATTGTCGTTGAATAGAAATTGTATTATATAATGGCCTTTATTTCATAAGCTTTAATTTATATAACGAACACCTGTATTATTGCAATTGTTATAAAATTAATAAAAAAATGAACAAAAATCGTTTTTTTTTGAGGACCAAGCAGTAATGATCTTCGGTAACAAGCATTTTTAATAAATTAAAACAATTTAACACAATTCATAAATATCCATATTTCAAAACTCGCTAAATAAAATATATAAATAAAACAACAAAGTTTAAAAAAAACATAGGTTATGTTTTCATACAAAATATTGAAAGTAAACAGTTTCCACCATTTTTAAAGCAGTCCGCTGAAAAGTTCAACATCATTTGGCGTAATGACCTTGGAAAAGGCGGATTTAGGCGGGAAATCTTCGGTCTTTGTCTTTTTTTAAATCTAACAAATCACAATGCTTGAAATTTGACATATGTCTTATTACGCTACGCTGCCGCCCAGATTTTTCTTATCGTGTGGACTCACTCTAAGGACTAGAATGCCGTGGGCAAATACTGTTATTTTAAAGCGACGTTAGGGATGTCCCGATTATCAAAAAAATGGAAGTTTATTTCTTTAATTTGAAATTTTTTTTCTTGACAAATATGATCGATATCGACTTCAGAAAATTGTCAAGTAAATAAGTAAACGAACGATTATATTAGGAAGTAAATCACAATAATAAACAACGGTTAGTTAATATTTTAGAGTCAGTTTATTTATTTTAAATAATTTATTTAGATGCAAATGAATTACCAAGTCGCGTCTCGACTCTATTATTCCAACAGGCTTTTCAAGTCACAAAGTTCTAAACGGCTGCATATTTCAAAATGATTTTAATTTAGATGCTGGTTTGAAACAGAACCGAGGCCGCATTCAACAGGGTCGAACAAAGGCTCGCCTTCAATGACATTTACGCCTTTTCTTGCATTATGCTCTGCTCAGACTCTATCTAAACAAGTTTCAATTTTCACTCTAATAAAGTAGACTCTATTAAACAGCATGAACATTGTTGTGAGGGATTTCATTTCGCATGGATTATCTCAATGTTTATGTTTGATATTTAGAGAATAGGCGTGACATAGAAGATAAATTTAACATAAAATAGTATTTTAACCACTAAATTCCTATATGGTACATAATGTAATAAAGTGTAGATATCTTTTTTAAAGAAAGGGTCAGAATTTTAATATTTACACTCTTCAATCAACAAGCACAGAAAATGCCAAATAAGATTGTGTACTATATGTTGAAAGAACCAAATTCATGATAATCAGCAAGAGAATAATGATTACAGAACTTTTTCTCATGGAGCCCTAATTATTAAAGTAGACAATGAGTCAATTAAAAGTTGAAATATTTAGGATATCATAGAGAGACAATTTAAATTTAAAGAACATGCAAATAACCTAATAAAAATAATTTCTTATAAAATTAAGTATATTAATTTTAGACAAAATCGGAAAAATGTAAAATTTTTAGTACCTCATATTGTATCCGCCTTATTAAGTTGTAAAAAATTAGTTAGTATTCGTAATATACGATCCCGAAAACCCCTTAATATCAAATTTGAAAAATTGTGAATAAGGTAAAACTTTCCACCCATCATCCGTCATATTGAATTTGATAAAAAAAAATTTTAACGTCTTAATCTAGTCTAAATCTAAACCCTTGAAAGCCCCCTAGCACTAATTTTGAATTAAATCTGGAAATTTAAAATTTTTAGACCGTCATATTGTATCTGATATATTTTCTTAAAATTATTTTATATTCGCTATTTATATCCCCAAAAAGATCCAGTCCGACTTTTAAACAAAAATGGAAAATGTAAAATTTTTAGTCTCCAATATTGGACTCGCAATATTAAATTCTGAAAAAATAATTCTTAGTTTCCCAATACTTGTCTTGGACACAATTCAGAGATGTAAAATCTTGGATCCGCCATATTTAATTTTTTTTAATAATTCAGACTCGTAATGTGCGATCCCAAAAACTCTCCCATATCAATTTTTGAAAAAATCGGACAAAGTTAATATTTTTATCCGCCATATCGAATTATTAAAAATAATTTCGTTGTGTACGACCCCGAAAATTCCCTAATACCAATTTTTGAGAAAATTTCGCAAAATTAATTTTTTTGTCCGCCATATTATAAGCGTCATCTTGACTCTTACTGCACCAATTTTATTCAAAATAATATGGGATCATCCCAGCAACTTCCTGAATATAAAGTAAAAAATTTCATTCAAATTCCGGAGTAATCGGTGTACATACGAGGTGTATTCAGAAAATAAAGGGAATTTTTAAATTGCGCGGGTTTGGAGAGTCCGATTGTTATTTTTTTTTATTATGTTGGTATACATGCCTCTGAAGTATGATCAAATTTTCAGCTGTATTCATTTTTTACTTTGTCTATGACAGCCGCTAAGGTTGGACATGTTTTTATAAGTTCGGCGATTTTCGTAAATTAAAAGAAATGGATCAAAGAATATGTATCAAATTTTGCGTAAAAAATGAAATAAAGTGTAACAAAGTGTGTGAAATGTTAACAAAGGCCTATAGTGAGTTTGCTATGCATAAAACAAGAGATTACGAGTGGTATAAGCGTTTCCAAGATGGCCGACAAGTGCGGTCAAACGTGAAGGTTGTGCTCATTGTGTTCTTCGATTTTCATGGCATGGTGCATCATAAATACTTAACCCGAGGTCAAACGGTCAATAAAGAGTACTAATTACAAGTTTAACGCCGTTTGCGTGAATCAATACGAAAAAAATGCCCGGATTTGTGGAAAACCAATTCATGGCTTTTGATTCACGATAATGCACTTGCTCACACTTCATTGCTTGTTCGTGAATTTTTTTCCAAAAAAAAAATACTGTAACGATGCCCCAGCCTCCATATTCGCCAGACATGGCTCCGTGTGACTTTTTCTTATTTCCAAAAATAAAGAGAACCTTAAAGGGTTGTCGTTTTACAAGCATAGATGGCATTAAAAGCACATCGCTGAAAGACCTAAAGGCTATCCTAAAGATCTAGTTTGAAAAGTGTTTCGAGGATTGGAAGAAGCGCTGGCACAAGTGCCTAAAATCTAATGGGGACTATTTTGAAGGTGACAACAGTAATGTAGACGAATGAATAAATATTTTTTTCAAAAAACGAAAATTCCCGTTATTTTCTGAACACACCTCGTACATAAAAAAATACATAGCAGACGAATTGAGAACCTCCTTCTTTCAGAAGTCGGTTTAAAATAATAGTTATCCAGAAACTTATATAAAATATTTTCTGGAATACTTGGTTTCCGGTTGATTCCTGACTGTCAGTTGGCCAACATCCTTGGACTCTAATCATCCTAATAACGTCGTCTTTCCATATTTCAATTGTCCTGCTGAAATCTTTCGCTACACTCATCGCCTTTAATCCCCAAATTTTCAGGGAAAAAATCCAAATGTGATTCCAGTCAACTTATTCTGGAAAATTTATCTTTCAAATACAAAAATCCGTTTCCATTGCGAACTATCGCTTTTATAAAATTTTGTATAAGGCCTAATTTGACATGGAGTGGCGTAAGAAATACATCAAAAGGCTTTACAAGAGGTAAATGCTTCTCATTTTTCTGTCCAGGAAAGAGAGATTTACGTACAGGCCATACTTTTTTATTGTTATGATTCGTTCTATCCCTACTGCCCATTGGCATAAAAAGCAGCAGAATTTCATATAACTCAACTGCAGCAAGGCAATAATAACTTTTAAATCACCACATATTTTAAAATAATATGTATTGTACTGGATTTTTTCAAATAAAAGTTTCATGTTCTTATAAGTTTTTTTCATATTATAAGCGTGTGCTAGAGAGACAGAAGAAAGTACATTACCGCTCATAGATAAAATATTTATAGATCCGCAAAGTTTAATCCCAAAAACGGCAAATTTGCGACAATAAAATGTAAACATCGTAGATCAGATGTCGGCATGTGCACTACAAAATGATCAGGTGACCATCGACAGGACCGAACTTCGAAAATCTATTTAGTTAGTTTAATTAGTTATAAATGGTGTCTAAATCAAGCAAGTTATCAAAGTTGTAACCATGGTTGCAATCTTTAGTAAAAAAGTCGGTGTCATGTAGCTTTCTTGTTCTGGGAGTCACATCATATGGGCACAAATAATATCTGAAGCAGAAGGGAATAATCCGGTCTGTGTCTACCGATGGGAGTTAGTTTAGTCATTTCTTGTAGGGTGGGAGTGAATAATTAACATTATTAAGGTCCGGCAATTTATTCTCTAATTATTAAAAAATAATGACCTTCTTTCCCTAACTTTTTTTTTAAATTTTTTAAGAAAATATTGATACGAAATGGGTTTGTCAACGGATATGCAGGATTTAAAAATAATTTTATATAATAATATTTTTCTGCCGTAATGGTGAACGGAGCATATATTTTCTTACCGCATTAATTTTTTCGACAAAATGATGAAAATGTTATTTCAAATAAAATAAGTGAACAAGGTCATTGCTGGGGGTGAATAAAAAAAATATTCCAACAAAAGAAATTCACATTTGTCTAACTTATTTCGTAATATTTTGCTTTTGCTAATATATTAATGGATTTTTAATTTGACGATTTCAAAGTGGGGATTGCCATGACAACATGAATCATGACAATTTCATAAAATGAGTACAGACATAACTAATCTGAATTTACTTCCAAAACCAGTATTAATAATGAACAACGCTTTTTAACGTCATGTCCTCAATCTTCAGAGATACAAAATAATAAATCATAGAATGGCTGCAGAACAAAAAAAAACATTTGGGCTGGGTGGAAACATCAGTTAAATATAAGGTGGATGAAGTTATGCAAGAATATGGATATTGTGCAAATTAGCAACTGGAAAATAGTCGTTGACAATCTGAAAAAATAATTCACACAGAGCTTAGAAATAATAGAGCCAATAGCCGATTCTGGCCAAAATATAAACCTTGTACTGAAATATTTTATGTATAGAATAATAATGCATTATAATTATTGTAAGTTATATATGTATGTTTTAAAATATTCCAACTTCATTTTGAGGATGTATGTTTTTATTTATGTAAGTAATGTAATAAATGGAGAAATTGTACCATTTCTTGACATATTGATGAATGTACTTTTTTCATATGATAGAATAAACTATTCTACGGTTTGGTGCGAATTTTCAGATTTTCTAAAAGAATTCATTGCTTAAAAGTTCAATTATCTTTTGGTAATCATTTGGAAAGTGCTAAAAATATAACATACTACATGTTTTGGAAATTTAATGTTATACGAAAATACTATAAATTCAAAAACGTTGTAAAGCAACACTGTCTTTTACCCTATAGAGAAAAAGGAAAATAAAACAAATAAAATATATAAACATTCCATTATATTAAATAAAAATACAAAAAAAAATAAATCACTAAAAACGCTATAAATCCGTTTAAATCGCACGCAACTCACAAAGCAAAAATAAACACAAAAATGGCGTTGAGCCGATACTGTGCTGTTTACGGATGGCGCAACGAAATAACCGATCGATAATAGGAAGTCGCTTATGCGCATGCCCTTATCTGATCAACGTTCAAAAATATGACTGGCGCCCGATGTGCAGAAACGCATTTTTTCGCCCATGGTTTGCCATTTTTTGGCTTTAGCAGCCGACAAGAGTAGGAGTTGTTGTATAATTCTATCTACAAGAACCTTAAAAAATCATAAAAATAAAATAAACATCTAAAGACGGTTGAAATTCCGAGAAATAAACTGCACGTTGTCGGCGGTAACGGCGCATAGACACCGACACAGACGGCGGCGCAGACATAAAGCTTTGGCGGACCGCGCTAAACGCTAATTGGTTCCTTTCGGAAGACCCGACGGAGTGCCGAGAAGTTATAAATAGCACCCGATGCCGCGATTCGTTAGCAGAATCTGGTCGTCTTTTAAAGAGCACAGATATCTCAATTTTTTTTACACACGCGCACACGAGTATCTAAGTCTTTTGAAGCATTTACTCAGGCGAAACGTGAGATTCTCTGCCGTTGCTGATTAGTCTGGCACTTGCACCACGTCAGAGGAAGGCACGGGGAATCTTCAATAGGTGGGCCACTCGTCGGTAATCTCGCAAGAGATTATTGTCAGTTTCCCTTCCAGAAGAAAAAATTAAACGGTTCAACACGCGAGTAGGGAGTTTTAAATTTCCTAGAGGTTTTCCTGGAGCGCCCCTTTCGGCATTAAGAGGATCACTAAGCTGTTTACGCTAGTGCAACGAGGGAGGCCGCTCTGCTTACGACGGCTTAAGAAGAGAGGTTCTTGGTTGTCTTGATAAGACGATCAAGAATTCGATTCAAGAAAGAAGATAAGAAGATTGCGGTACTAGAAAGGCCAAGAAACCTTGTCTGTTAGGCGGAAATTCGTTAGAGGCGAACTCTAGTAGCTGATATCAGTTCAGTGCTAGGGGAGGAACCTCAAAGTAAAATCTCCAGTTAAATAAAAACCGTGAAACGCGAATTTTAGTAAAATTCTAGCGCCGTCGGAAAAAATAAGCTTTTCTAAAAAAAAACCTTTCCACGTCGATTTTTTTTATTCTTGCGGGAACTATTTTAAATTAATATATAGAGTATTCACGCGCCTACTTTTACGACTATAATAATTTGCGGAAATAAAATTGCGTAAAGGAAACCTGATAGCGACATACCCGATTTGGACATTCCCGATTGCGACTTAAATAATTTTCTATTAAGAGAAAATTAGTGATAACCTGATAGTGACATCGTTAACGAATCTAAGAACACTAAACGTGCCTTAGTTTGCGCTTAACACCAAAACAAAAATTTTTGCGAAAATTGAATTTTAGAAAATTTATTAAGAGTCCCAATACTATATTTAATTTCGACATAAAACTTAAGAGTCCCAGTCAAAAAAATTTTTTACTGCGAAAAAGTCCTATAAGAGCTCACGTCTAATAAAAAATAAAGTAATTATTGGCCAAGTTCTCATTCAACCCAAATTCCATATACTTAATTTTTCCATATATTAAGTATATTAAAGCCCAGCCCTCCGTGATTTTTGTATTTTTTATACAAGAGAAAAAATAATTTATTAAAAAATGTCCAATCCCTTCTCTCACAGTTCCTTCCGGTCTGATGAGGCGGGTGGCATTTTAGGCTGTCCGGGTGGTTTTGGTGGGACCTCCGCGGCCCCTCGTGGGGTCGCGCCAGGCCTAACAAGATTCCATATTCGTAATGAATCTGACATGACCCAAATAAATCAAAATGCTGAATTATATCCCAACACTTTAATTTCTCCAATGGAACAATTTTTAAATGATATCCAAGCTTCACGTCAAGGTGGGGACCACTTAATGCAGGGACAAACGCATACCACAAATGACAAAAATCCTGATACGCAAGTCATTCACAGCTCGTATACGTCGTTCGCGTTAGATCGAAACGTACCTCGTGGCGTTCTCGCGGAAAATCCGATCTCCACTATTAATTTCTCTGAAACGACGGACGTGCATATACGATAGGGTCTATAATAGAGGTGAGTGTTACTGCTAGGGAGTAGAACTGCTTTAAACATGTTCAATTACATTTTTTTTTATAAATTGGTGTACTTATGAACCGCAAGTTGATCCGTCTCTTTTTTGAAACTGTCACTAAATTGATAACTTTTTGAAATCCCAAAAACTGGCCCCATGATCGACACTAATCTCCATAATAGAAAAAAAAAACTCATTATCCCAATCCCTGGATACATCGAATATTGGTATTTGTGCTAGCAAATTTCCAAACAACGATCCCCAATTAGCCTGAACACTGTTTACTCAAATACTAATTGTTGATTGGTAACTCGAAACATTCTCGATAGAAATCATATGAATAAATATGCTTTAAACTGGATTATATTTTTTGCTTTGTTTAACGAGGGCTTTGGATGTTGGAAATAGTGTATTTGTGGAATTGGATCGAGTGTACTGTTTTGTAAAAATCCGATTGGGGGATAGTGGTAATTTTTCGTTTAGTGGAGCTCGATTCGGTAGTTAAAATAAAATCACCAAAAAACATTTAAAACTGAAATTAGAAGCACAGAAAAATTCATTTTTTGCTTTTATTAGCAATCTGTTTTGCATTTTGCAGCAAATGTATTATTAAATCCTCTTCACTTATTATTGCCATAACAAAAGACTGTACTGACCTAGACATATAATCATTACATAATTCACGGTAATAACTTATTATCATTCAACTCTAAGTAAAATAAGTTTCCAATTATCATTGTTAGATCATTGTTATGTCAATTTTTATTATTGTTGACCTATTGGTCCTAAGCCTGGATAACGTTAGAAGGGGGCAACGAATGTCTTAGTATGCAAAAAATATTTAAATTCAATTGGGCTGCTTGAAGATGTAGGCGAAGTACAGCTGGTGGCGCCTTCTGAAATACACATCGAAATTATAACCAGATCTTGATTTCTCATCCTAAAAAAACCACAAGTACCAAGGACAAATCAAGCTTTTATTAAGATAAATATTTCCATAAAAGTATTAAAAAATTATCACTTTGACAGTTGTCTCTATAAACTTTTGAATTAAGGTAAATATGGGCTAGATTCTCAAATTTTAGCCTCAGAAATTTACGCTAGAGTTTTGTACAGACATTTTAGAGACACCCTGTAAATACGTCTTTATTGTTTATTATTCTTGGAAAAAATATAGATGAGATACAGAGTAAGAGCAAAATCATGTAATCATTCGGAATGGTGGACACACCGAATTTTTTGTTTTTTTCTGCGATTTTTTACATACGTCCTATTTTGGGGTCATAGAACACAAAAATTAACTTTTTTTCGCTATCTTTAGTAGTTTTTTCAAAAAAAAATCACTTTTACTCATATAACTTACATTTTCCTATCGCTATTTTCAAATTTTGGTCACTTTTAGTAAAATTTACAAATACAACACAGTATTTAATCATTTTTTTAACAAAATTTACACAAAAAAAAAACAGGGAACAAAGTGCGAATTTTCCATAAAAAGTAGGAAGACTGTTGACTTGTATTTTGATTTTTTTTGGGGGCATGTTCACGATTTAGATTGAAACATGTGATTTCAGAGACCGGGAATTCGTTCTGTGATTTACTATACAATATTTTCACATTGACGTAGACATTTAAATTTCATTAGAATGGAAAACTTGGTTGTTCAAATCCAATTAATTGTTCTTATTCTAATATTGTAGCGTAAAATGTGGGCAAACGTACAGAATTGGAATGCTAAACATAAACAGATCGTTCAGCAAGCTACGTTGGTCTAAAAACCAAGATCAAACCTGAACTGACCTGAACTAAACTGGATGTCACAAAACAGGTTAAATCAGGCGAGTTCAGGTTTGATCTTGGCGGTAATATCGCATAGTAAATAACACAACAAATTCGTGACCTATGAAATCACATGTTCCGACCTAAATCGTGAACATACCCCAAAAAAAGATCAAAAGACAAGCCAACGGTCTTCTTACTTTTCATGGAAAATTCACATTTTTCAGCCATTTTTTATGTAAATTTTGTTAAGAAAATAACTAAATATTGTGTTGTGGTCGTAAATTTTACTAGAAGGGGGTGAAAGTGATTTTTAGATGACGCAAAAAAAGTTCATATTCGTGTTCTGCGATCTGAAAATAAGAGATATGTTAAAAAACATCGAAAAATTCAGAAAATTCGGTATCCGTGCTGCTGCAAGGGAAGCTTTAGGAACAAAAAAAAAAGAAAAAGAACGGAGAAAACTATAAAAGACACAAACACAATATATACCTGAACAAAAAAAAACACAAATACCGCCAAGGAAGATTATAAAAAATCACAAAAAAAGATACGAAAACTTATAAGTCAAAAGAAAACCGAATCGTGGGAAAAAATTGCGCCAGAATAAATAATTATTTGGGCGGTCGGATGAGTATGGAAAGTTGGCGAACACTTAAATCCCTTAGACCATAGAAAAGCAGAGATCCCATATGCTCTATCAAACCATAGACATAGGATAACTACTTCAAGAAACTTCACACAGAAGACCTAATTACCTAAAAGAACGGTTCCAAAAGTAGATGAACGGAACACCAGTCCTAAAGGAATGGAAATCATATATCTCAACTACTCACAAAAAGGGAAGTAAAGACAACTGCGATAACTATAGAGAAATATCAGTGACAAGCAGCCTCAGCAGAATATATGATAAGATATTAAAGAATAAAATCTAACGGGGGTACAAGCTGGTCGATCAACTATAGACCATCTATTCTGCGTGAGCAGCAGCAGAAAAAAAGTTGGCATTTAACCAAGAGATTCATATGCTATTGGTAGACTTGAAAAAAACATATGACAGCATACTCTTTAAAAAGTTATGGGAGGCTCTAGAAAAAAGCAACGTCAGTGTAGGTCTTGTAAAAGCTATCAAGTTATTACATGAAAATTCCATGTCAAAGATCAGAATAAGAAATAAACTTACAGGTGGATTCTAGGTTAATAAAGGTCTCAAACAGGAATGCTGCCTCACTCCAACCCTTTTTAAAATATATTTAGATCAAACATTACACACATGAAAAAAAATGCCAGGAAATGGGTATCTTACTTAGAAATACTACTAGAAGACGGCCAGTGCATTGAATTCTGCACAAATTATAAATACTTGGGTAGAAAGTTCATACAAAATGGAACAGCTGATCAAGCCATAAAAGAACGTAATACACTTCTAAATCCAATTCTATGTGACCCTAATATATCTAAGCAAAACAAAACGCTCATTTATAATACTACTATTAAAAGCATAGTCACATACAGCTCTGAAGTCTGGCAGCTAAAAGAAACCTCCCAAAAGACACTGTTAGCCACTGAAATGGACTTCTGGAGACGATCGGCTAGAAAATCTAGAAGGGACAGGCAAATCAGTGACCTATCAGAGAAATAATGGGAGTCACTCATACAATAGTAGATAATATTGATATGGTTTGGCCACGCGCAGAGAAAGGCAGAGAAACGTCTACCTAAACCATTACTAAGCTGGATACCGCAAGGGTGAAGAAAACGACGGACACCAAGGAAAAGCTGGCAAGAAGGTATCGTTGGAGAAACGAGAAATACGGGTCTAGAGGATGATCAGTGGATGGACCGAGATTGCTGGCGTTTGGGTATCGGAAGACGGCGTAGAACGTTATAAACCGATCTATATATATATATATATATATATATATATATATATATATATATATATATATAAATTAAATCACTACGATTTGAACCTGATGACACTTAACAGTAACCTCAACATTGAATGTCAAAAAGGGTTGCGAGTTGACGCAACATCTGCGTTTTTTCGTGTTATTATAATGTGACATTCACAACGCGTCATAGCCCATCGAAGAGCATTAGTATATCACTGGTTTTAGTTTTTCTTAACTAAAATATTATTTACATTTATTGTAAGTAAAATTTACCAAGTCCGTTTAATGGCTAAAAGTTTTCGCTTTGCGTTACGTTACCTGCCCCAATAACCGCTTTATGCGTGGACATACCCCTAGGTGTTAAAGCACTCCATCCATTAAAGCTTTCCAAAGTATTTTCAACAACTTGTTGAGACACTCGTTTCAACCGGTCCTTGAAAGCTCTCGAACAAACCACTCGATATACGTCGTCATCGTCGTCACAGTTCGGAAGCTGCTCTTCGGAGTTTTCAATTTAAATATTCATGGGATATGCCTTGTTATATTCCAGGTTTGGCTAGTCTTAGGGGAGAACTTATTTAAGTAATAAAACCCGAGAAGGCTTTTTGAGTTTATGAAAGTGTAATTAGGCGTATCGATAAGAGGTCGAGCGAAGAAGGTTTTTAGAAGAAGAAAACTTAATTAGAAGTTTGTTTCTTTAATATATGTTGACTTTTATTGTTATTAATTTATTATGCCTCCCAACTTTTATAGTAATACTTTACAATAATAATTTCCTTCGGTACTTTTCATAATCTATTACATAAACTTTTTATTATAAAATTCTCTAACTAAATCGATTAAATTACTACATTTTACCGTATATATATATATATATATATATATATATATATATATATATATATATATATATATATATATATATATATAATAAAATAGAATAAAATATTTGGCGACGCGGACGTGAAAATTTGTCAATCTACATGATTCTCGTATTAAAAAGTGCGGAGCACTCCAAAGTATGGAATAACTCCGGGTCCGACAGATGGCGACAGCGCTGTTTCGTCCTAATATGGGACTCGTCAGGCCACCGCAGTCGGTACAAACCATATATATATATATATATATATATATATATATATATATATATATATATATATATATATATATATATATATATATATATATATATATATATATATATAAATGAATGCGAACAGTAAATGCAAACTTCATTCCATCATATTCTTTCCGTGTTAGCAGTTGCACAGGTTAAATAAATTGCGCCAAAACACAATTTATTCTATTCCACCACCATCGAGATGATGGCCTACCTGTTCCACTATATCGAGAAGACAGTTAGAATCAAGGAACTTAGAAGGGATAGGAAAACTACAAAAATAGGCTAAATGCGTAAAAAAGGGTTCCACCATGCAGAAAATAAATGTCATAAATTGACATCGACTGGCTATGTGGAGCAAGCGCAAAAAGAAATTTCGTAGTAAATTTGTTGCATGAAGTTAGCAATGTGAGAACGGGAAACCAGGGCTGGGTTTGCGACACGATCGGCGTCCCGGCGTATTCTTTATGTTTAATGCGGTTGTTTGCCATCGTCCTCGACGTTTATTTTCTTTGTTGTGCGGTGCAGTATCATTAGTTAAATTTCGGAATTTATATTTGTGTATGTTGTCAAGACATTTGTATAGACTTTAATTTATAACAATGTATCAGTATATGGTAAATCGCGTGGTTCGATCCCGAAAATTCATTATTTTCGGTAAGTACCTACGTTTTTTGTATTACATCAATATGTAAGATTATACTGAAGATCTTTTAATAGATCGACGATTTTAGAGTTTTGTTTGCGCTAGTGTATAGTTTTTATAATTTTTTTCATTTCATTTTTTTTGATCAGAAATTAATTAAAAACACTTTACTTAATAATAACATAAAAGAGGAGTAACATATAGTTAATCCCTATGGGCAGGTCCTTTTTAACATTGTAGATAAGATAAGATTTTATTTAGAATATGTTTAAATTTCTTTTAAGGCAGAGCTTATTTCATTAGTCGTTTTATAACCTGAACTTTAGATTTTAATTTTTCAATATAACAACATAAATAAGAGGTTTCTCAAATCCAGTCCTGTCCCTTGACCTACTGCGCAAGTGCAGCATGGCCATATTGAGGGGAGTACAGAGTTACATGAGGAACCAAATTTAGTTTAGGGTATTCTCCTTCCTTTTACCCCTTCCAATTTCCTTGGTTAGAACTTACACTTCACCTCTGTCAGTCACTGTAACAAGGAGGATAAGTTCCGACTTTCTTCTCGATATGGTGGTACAGGTAGGCCATCATCTCGATGGTGATGGAATAGGATAAATTGTGTTTTGGCGATATTTATTTGAAAAATATTTTTCAAGAACGGTTAGCTCCGTTCCCAGAACGATTATTTGTTCTTGGGCGGTGTAAAGTGTACCTATTAAAACGGGCTTTCAACTGTCAAAAATCAAAGTCATTCTCAAATTTAAATGACGTTTCAACGACGTCCACGTGTTTTAAAAATTATTTTCTGAATTAATCAGATTAGTTTTGCCTTTTAAAACAATCTTTTCATGTTATATGATCTTATTGTTAAGTGATAATGACTGTATCTGTTGAATAAGACCTGACATTTTACACATAATCACTTTGGTAGGTTTTTTTTTTATTTTTATTCATAGTGATAGAATTGTTCTTCTTCTTCTTTAGGTGCCGTCTTCGTTCCGAAGCTTGGCTATCATCAAAGCTATGCGTATCTTTGACACTGCAGATCTAAACAGTTGGCAGTTGCTGCAATTGTACCATTCTCTTAAGTTCTTTAATCATGAATGCCTTCTTCTTCCTATGAAACTTTTGCCTATTATTTTTCCCTGGATAATTAATTGCAGCAACTGGTATTTATCTCCCCTCATAACATGTCCCAAGTATTACAGTTTGCGTTTTTTAATAGTAAGTACTTTCTCTTTACGCATTCTTTGCAAAACCTCCACATTTGTTATTCTCTCCGTCCACGATATTTTTAATATTCCACGGTACATCCACATCTCAAATGCTTCCATTCTCTTGGTATCAATCTTTTTCAATGTCCACGCTTCCATTCCGTAGTAAAGAACTGGCAGCACGTAACATCTCACAAGGCGAATTTTAAGTTTAAGGCTTAAATCTCGTTCGCAGAACACCTTCTTCATTTTAATAAACGTAGCTCTAGCTTTTTCCACTCTGATTCTGATTTCTTCAGAGCTATCGTTATTTTCGTTGATAACAGTTCCCAGGTAATTATATTTTCTCACACGTTCAATTCTTTGATCATGCACGGTTATGTCAGGGAAGTTTTGTGGTGATTTAGATACCACCATTATTTTTGTTTTACTGATGTTAAGTGATAATCCATATTCTTCACTGCATTCTACTATTTTGTTAATTAGTATCAGTGATAGAATCAAAGAAGGTTATTAGACTAACAAGAAAGAGTTTTCTTTTCTTGCCAACCATCCTCTTGACTGCAGCGGCGCAAAAGTACCTTAAAACTCTCAGTTTAATTGGCTTTTTCTTATATATATATATATATATATATATATATATATATATATATATATATATATATATATATATATATATGTATATATGTATTGCATATATCCAATAGTATGAATAAATAGTCATCAAACAAGGAGCGACACTCATTTTGGGAGTCCTACTTGGCATATGGAAGTAAATAAATTTTGTGGAATTTATAGGGTCGTTTTTTCTACCTCTAATTTATTCACAAACTGTTGGTGACATCAATTTTCAATGCCCTCCAACTTTAATTAGTTGATTTTTTCCCCTGGCTTTGAATTGAGTGCGTATAGCCACTATCATAAGTTAAGAGATAATCATACACTTATATCATTCTTACAAAATTAGCTGCAATATACAGGGTGTCCCACGATGAACGGCCGCGATGGATTTCTCGGAAAATGGACTTTGGAAAATTTTTAAAATTTGCCAGTATACTAAAGTCGATGGGAACAATTCGATTATAATATTTTCAAGATTTTACTCACCATATTATCTAGTTCAACCTATGGAATAGCAATTATAAGGGGTTGTTATTGTTATTAGCAAGTATGACAAAAACAATTGGTTAGTACAATCACTCTGCTATTCATAAATATAGACGGTTGTTGCCAATATTAGTGAATAAGACTAACATTGGGTATACCGGAAGTTAATGTCTTCCTGCACGTTTGTCACATATTTTAAATTTTATGTCAAAAATGGCGTTTGCAGGCCGAAACATAACTATCAATTTTATCCTTTATGAAAGCCTTTATTATTAATTGGTGTTAGTTTTCTTCTAGAAGGGATCTACTTGAGTATAATATGTTGATATTTTGATAGTAAATAAATACAGGGTGATCAAGAAGTAATATTAAATATTAACTTAAAAAAAAACGTTAAGAGTATTTTTTTTTTAAATTTAAGCCTCCTATTTTTTAAATTTTATCTTATTTAGCATTAAAAATAAAGGTAACTTTGTATGAGGTTGTCTATTCCAGAAATTCACAGTTTTTGAAATAGTGTTCTCATTATATTCTTTTTCAATTAGTAATTTTCCGTAGAGTCGACACATTGAGCTAGTTTTTGATATACCTCTATAATTCTGGCAATTTTTCTTACTTCCTCTTTTGTGTATTGAGATAGTGTGTCCTTCCTCCCATTATATAGGGAGTTCTTGACCGTTGTTGTTCCATTTCTGAGTAATTCTGTATAGATGCTCTCAGGTCCATATGAATTTCCATTTTTTAGTTTCTTTTATAGCTTTAACGACATCATTACTATCTATTTCGACTCCTTGTATGTTAGTTACAGCTGTTTCTTCCATATACTCAACCCTATTTTTAGTTAACAATTCCTAATAATGCATTATCCATTGGTTTTTGAGATATTATTTCGACTGATGCTGTTTCGTATCGTGCGTGTATTCTCTATGGCATTTATGAATTTCCGAGCTTGAGATCAGTTTCATAGTTTATGTTTCACTGAAGTTCAAATGGATTTTTCTTTTTGTTGAATAAATAGAACAAACGACCTATTAAATAATAGTAGCGACAGTAAAAATGAAAAATTATTGCGTGGAAGCCCGTTATTATAAATCTTAAGCTCTAGACAAGACCGAGTAAAGGATTTACCGTTGTAATAAATCATAATTCTGATTTGTGTAACAAAGAATTATAAATATACTGCAGAATCAGTTTATTTTCTTGATATGCGTATATGCAGTGTGGTAATTTAAACTGGAGTAAATACGAACTCAAAAAGCCAAGCTAATTTATAGAAAATTCCACAAATACGTCAGTTAAAATTTTTATTTGGACACATTTGTGATAGGTTTTTGGATTCTTTCTGTAAAAAATTATAATTATCTATTGGAAATAGCATCTTTGATTGCTTATGTATTATTAATTTCTTCCTTAACAGTGATATCACACCTGTGTATTTTTTAAAATACCCCAATGGAATCCTGTGGCGTGAAGCGTGTGTAAGAAAATTTTTACATACAGGGTGTCCCACGACTAAATGCCGCGATTTATTTCTCTGAAAATAGACTTCGTAAAGTTTTTAAAATTTGGCAGTTTACTAAAGCCGATGGGAGTTTATACCGAAAGTTGATGGCTTCTTGCCTATTTCAGATAGAACATCCTATGTGTTTTTTTATTTTTAGATTGTAAGCAAAATTATAGACATATGTATAATATTCTACCTGCTTTTGACATATTTCAAATTGTATGTCACAAATGGCATTTACCGGTCTAAACATAACTATCAATTTTTCCTATATAAACGCCTTTATTATTTAAAAGGAGTTGGTTTCCTTCTATAAGGGAATCTACTTTAGTATACTGTGTTGAAATTTTGATAATAAATAAATACAGGGTGATCAAAAACTAACATTATATACCGGGTGTCAACGAATCTATTAGACAAGTCAGAATTTCTAGAGTATTATGTGTATCAAAATGAGAATTGGTACATATAAATGGTATGTGAAGGGGAGAGTTTTCGCATATTTTCCACTTTCCGGCCACTTCCGGTTTCACCGGAAATGGCCCGGTTTTGAATTTTTAAATAGAACACCCTGTATATTTTAACATTTTTGGATTTCTGAGACAATTCTAGATCAGAATGTGACATTTTAAAAACTTTTTACGTCTACTTAATTTTTTTAGAGCCACTTTTAAAATTGCATCTAGGTGGCCATGATCGGACGCAAACTAATCTAAGGGCCTTAGGTGATGTCAAAAAAATACAATTGCAAAGTTTTAGTTACTAGTATGAAAGACAGGAATAAGACAAGTTGACAAAATTACGTTTTCATTTCTAACTATTAATTTTCAAATGGCGACCCCTTTTTGACAACTACTTTTCGAAAAAAGCATTCTTTGACGAATCTAACGGTACTAATTTATTCGCGATTGGATTAGACATAAGAACAGAAATTAAATATTATTAAGCAAAATACTGGATAATTTATTTACTTATGATAAGTGCGCCATGGACAGCCATGATGCATAATAATTTGCAACTGTTTTTATCAAGTCTTCTTTGGAAAACAAACCACTCGCTTAAGTAGATAATGACAGTGACATACGCTCTAAGAACAGACGTAAAAGTTTCTTAATTTTCGTTAAGTTTAGTTTAAATTTTCTTTAAAATAATGTATACTCAAAGTGAAAAAGTGGATATGTTATTATTATTTGGAGAGTGTCATAGAAATTCAAGGAATGCTGCCGAGTTGTATGCTCATAGATATCCGAATCGGCAACATCCAGCCCATCAGTATTTTCCGTATGTCGAGACTCGTTTTAGGCAAATAGGAAATCTAGAGGCGGAACAGAGGTTTATCATAAATGAAGAGACTGAGATTAACGTACTTGCTATGGTTGAGGTTGATAAAACAGTTTCGTTAAGAAAAATTAGTCAAGAACTGCAGAAGTTATGAATCAGCAAGAAAAATACTGAAAAAGCATGGATATCGAGCATTTAAATATCAGTTACATCAACATTTGTATACTGAGGATGGCGATAGACAGGTAGTGTTTTGTGATTGGCTGCTTCAAAATCATAGAGTTAATCCAAATTTTATCGATTTTATTCTATTTTCCGACGAATCCCGATTTACAAATAATGGTATGTTCAATAAGCAAAATACTCGGTACTGGGCCCAACAAAATCAACATGAAATGAGAGAGGGCAATTTTCAAGAAAGATTTGGCATCAATGTCTGGGCTGGTATCGTTGGAAACAGAGTAATTGGGCCAATATTGTTTCAAGGTCAGTTAACAGGGGTTAGATACTTAGGTTTTCTTCAACATGAAATCGAAAATCATCTCAATGATATACCTTTAGCAGTTTTACGGCGAATTTACTTTCAACAAGATGGAGCACCGCCTCACAATACTAGAGAAGTTCTTAATTATTTAATAGAGCATTTTAATAATCGAATTATTGCAACCAATGGTCCGGTACGGTGGCCAGCCCGCTCACCGGATCTTACTGTGCTCGATTTCTTTGTCTGGAGATATGTTAAAGAAAGGGTTTACTATGGAGCAGCCCCAGCTACTCTTCAAATATTAGAAGAAATAATTTTACGGGCATTTAGAAGTATAACGCCCCAAATGCTTCAAAACGTGTTGAGAGAAACAATTGAACGATCTGAAATGTGTCGTGAAAAAGAAGGAATGCACTTTGAACATTTATTACACTAAACTTTTTGTTTTAGTTATTAGTTTATTTTGTTAGTTTTTTGTTAATTTTGTTAAATTTTTAATCCAATTTCTGTCTTTCATACTAGTCACTAAAACTTTGCGATTGTATTTTTTTGACATCACCTAAGGCCGTTAGATTAGTTTGCGTCCGATCATGGCCACCTAGATGCAATTTTAAAAGTGGCTCTAAAAAAATGAAGTAGACGTAAAAAGTTTTTAAAATGTCACATTCTGATCTAGAATTGTCTCAGAAATCCAAAGATGTTAAAATATACAGGGTGTTCTATTTAAGAATTCAAAACCGGGGCCTTTTCCGGTGAAACCGGAAGTGACCGGAAAGTGGAAAATATGCGAAAACTCTCCTCTCCACATAACGTTTACCTGTTCCAATTCTCATTTTGATACACATAATACTCTAGAAATTATGACTTGTCTAATAGATTCGTTGACACCCGGTATTACCTTGAAAAAATCGTTAAAAGTCAATTTTCCTAAATGTCAACTACCAATTTTTATAATGTTATCTTATTTAGCATTAAAAATAAGGGTGACTTTGAATAAGGTTATCTACTCGAAAAATTTGTAGTTTCTGAAATACTGGAAATTTAATTTTTTTTTTTATTGTAAAAACGGTTTTTATGTTTTGTTATTAGTTGGCCATGACGGCTAAACGCGAAGAAAGAAAACAATAGAGCACTACAGAAATATCACTATTTCTTGCCATTTGACAATTATTAATAAAAATCATGCCGAGGCAATTAAATTATACGCACGAACATTATTTAAAGTTGTTTATTATTTATGAGGAATGTAACAAAGTTTTATCGAGGATATGCAAGACATTTGCTGATAAATATTCAGATAAGCAGAAACCGTCATGGAACAGTGTTAAACAAATATTGGAAAATTTCAAAAAATTTGGCACAGTTAAGGCAAAAATGCATAAAAGGAAACCTATTCTTAATAATGAAAATGTCGAAATTGCAATTCTGGGATATTTTGCGGCATATCCCATGACATTGTTAAGACAAGTGGCGCTACAAACAGGAATCTTAAAGAACTCAACACTGTTGAAACACAACTTCAACCCGTATATCTTTGCTTCAACACCTAAAGGCGGAACTCCACCAAAGACACAAAATATTTGCAAACATTTGTAAACGTTTGCAAACGAAATCAGTCTTGAAATATTTTCAGTAGAGTCATAAATAGCGCACATTATAGACAAATGTTTTCGAATGTTTGCCGATGTTGCGACCTTTGTCGGTACGTCAAAGGAAATTCGCTGTATGTATGCGTTGAGTGGAGATGCGAGTACAAACTAGTCTGGATATGCAAGTCTAATCACACACCGTGGAACAACGATAAATGTTGACAAATTCAGCATTTATTTGCAAACATTTATTCAGTGAAGATACAATGTTCACAAATGATAGAAAATATTCGAAAACAGTTACAAGTGCTTGCTCCCTTTTACCCTAATTGCTCACTAGGTGGATTCCCGCCTTTAGGGTGTAATTTTGCGACCCTCACTTTTTGAATAACATAATTTGGACTGATAAAGCAAAATTTACGAAAAATTGCATTTTTAACAGACACAATTCCTATTTTGAAGTGATTTAAATCCTGATGCAATAAGATTGCGGAATTTTCAAGAAACCTGGTAATGAAGAAAACTTAGATGGCAATTCATTAATAATAAAAAGCAAATTATGTCACCATTTCAGATTATGTATTTCTTTTTGTAGGAGGAAGATATTTAAATATTCTAGAAGAGTTAGACAATGAATATTTAGGCAATTCACGTCTGGAAAATTACAGTGGGGCCTCACCACACAGAACTGTTCCAGTTATCCACTTCTTACAAACAACATTTTATGACAAGTAAATTGACAACAGGGTGATAAGAAAATCACGGAAAACTATAGAGAAATAACTTTATTAAATTCAATAATGAAATTATTCACCAAAATCCTTGAAGGTATAATAACTGACTATTGCAGAATATCAGAAGAACAGCAAGGTTTCCGCAAAAACAGATCTACAGTAGATGCCATATTCATCGTAAGACAGATAGCAGATAAATCTATTGAATTTACTAAGCCGGCTTTTATGTGCTTTATAGACCTCACTGAAGCCTTTGATAGGGTGAGACTGGATGATATTCTGCAAATAATGCGAATTAAAAGCATCCCAAACAATTTAATTAACATAGTTGAACAGCTAAACTCCAACACAACACAAATCTCAGTAAGCGGCAACCTAACTAAGAATGTACCGATAGCATCGGGCATACGACAGGGGGACTCTCTGAGTCCATTACTGTTTAACATAGTAATGGACCAAATAATTGAGAACGTCAAAAGAGCGGCACCAGAGTACAGAATGAACACCGGGGAAATAACAATAATATGTTACGCTGATGACGCCGTCATAGTCTCGGAAAATGAAGACGATCTCCAGAGACTTCTATTTGCATTCCACACCATAGGCAAGCAATTCAACATGAAAATATCCATCGATAAAACTAAGTCAATTGTAATAAGCAAAGTGCCCTTAAGATGCAAACTAGTAGTGGATGACAAACCAATAGAACAACTCATGACCTTTAATTACTTAGGAGTTGAGATATCCGCAAACCAAGACAGAACAAGAGAAGTAAGAAACCAAGTAAACAAGGCAAATAGAATCTCAGGAAGCCTGGCGGATATAATATGGCACAACACATACATGAGCAAGGACGCAAAAATAAAAATCTACAAGACCTGTATTCGACCGATAATGACGTACGCAATAGAGACGAGAGCTGACAACACAAAAACAAAATCAATTCTAAGAACTGCCGAAATGAAAGTACTAAGAAGAATATCGGGATACACATTAAGAGATCACATACGCAATTCAACAATACGCGAGGAACATGGAATGTAGGATATAGTAAGATGGGGACGGAAGCGCAGAAGAGCCTGGAATGAGCACGTAGGAAGAATGGCGCAAAATAGGATAGCGAGAATCGCCCGAGATGGAACACCGGAAACCAGAAGACCAATAGGTAGACCATCTAAAAGATGGAGAGTCCTGGATTTTAATATCAAATGAGATGAATGATTGAGTTGGAAAAAACAGGCTGTAAGCCTATAACAAGAGGAAGAAGAAGAAGAAGAAATTGCCAACAATGGAGCTGTTTTGTGGCCTCCTTTTTTTCCTGATTTGACTATCTTAGATTATTTCATATGGGGAACGATAAAAAACCATCGTTTATTGTAATCCAGTGACAAAGATCAAGGACCATATTACAGAGCTAAGGGACGTGTTCAAAAGTTTATCTCCAGATTCAATTAGAGCGACCATCCATGACGAACTAACTCGGAGATGCGAAAAATGTTTGGTAGTTCAGGGTGGAAATTTTTAACCCTATGTAGGTAAGCCATTTAGCAATTTTACAATACAAAAATGTTAAGTTGTCGATATTACAAAAACTGCAAATTTTTGGAATAGACAATCTCACATAAAGTCACCTTTATTTTTAATGCTAAATAAGATAAAATTTAAAAAATAGGCGGTTTATATTTAAAAAAATTGACTTTTAACGATTTTTTTAAGCTAATATTTAATATCACTTTTTGATCATCCTGTATTTATTTATTTCCACAATATCAACACAGTATATTTAACTGGATCTCCTTATACAAGAAAACTAACCCCAATTAAATAATAAAGGCTTTCATATAGGATAAATTGATAGTTATGATTAGGCTTGCAAATGTCAATTTTGACACAAAATTTAAAATATGTGAAAAACAGACTTAGCTATAGGAAATACGCCTACAATTTTGCGTAAAATCTAAAAATTAAATAACATATAGGGTAATCCATTTAAAATAATCAAGGAGGCATTAACTTCCGGTATAACCGGAAATGCTACCATCTTGAAAATATTTTATCCGAATTGCTTCCATCGACTTTAGTAAACTGCTAAATTTTAAAAATTTTCCAAAGTCTATTTTCCGAGAAATCGATCACGGTAGTTTATTGTGGGACACCCTGTACATTGCAGCTAATTGTCTTTTAACTTATGATAGTGGCTATACGCGCTCAATTCAAAGCCAGAGGAAAAAATCAGCTACACCATTTTCTGTTTTGGACTAGTTAAAGTTAGAGGGCATTTAAAGTTGATAGCACCAAGAGTTTATGAATAAATTAGAGCTGGAAAAAACGACCTAGTAAATTCTATAAATTGTATTTACTTCCATATGCCAAATAGAACTCCCAAAATGAGCGTCGCTACTTTGTTGGGACACAGTACTTTTGTCTCTAATGTAAAAAAGCAACTGGCAAAAATTGTGCTCCAATTCAAATACTATTAGCATACAATTTACGTTTTCAACTTTAACGCAATTTACTTTTTCCACAAATTAGGGTCGAATAGGGATCCTGACAAACGACATAAGCAAAACATTTGTACCGTTTCAGTATCGTCCTTTTTCCATTACTTTTTTAAATTGTTTTTTCCTTTTTTATGTCATTTATTGTATTATCCTTAAATAAATTTTTGGGGCGCATTTAATTTCAAATATAAGTTATAAATCATAAATGTGTTTTTTCATAAATATATTTTTTTAAGATCAGATTTTTTTTTAATGGATCAAAAACAAATTTAGTTTTGAGATTTTAGTACTAAAAATTATTGATACAGTGGTGTACTTAATTAGAGATGCCTTAATAAAAGCAAATATATACATACAACCTTAAGGACCTGATTTCAGAATATAGGTTTAATACCACACATGTTTAATTTAACTTCATATCAACAAACATTATAATCATTCTGCGGAGGTTTTGGAGAAATCTCAAAGTTGGGATGTCGGATGCTGGTTTGACAATATATATATATATATATATATATATATATATATATATATATATATATATATATATATATATATATACTGTGTACGAAAGCCGATCTGGATTCTTTATATACCCTTTTTACTGATACCTGAAGATTCCCGAATCTTCTAGAAGGATCTTCATACTACATGGTGTAATAAAAATACGAAAAAGGAATAATCTGGCAATTTCTAGAAATTCTCATAGGCTTTCCATGTCAAAAATAAGGAAATAGAATTTTCTAAAAAAATTCAAGCTTTCTTTCACAGACGTTTCATGAGAAAATTAATTAAGATAAAATTAATTAAATAAATTATAAACTAGTAGAAAATAAAGGTAAAAACCCTACAAACACAAACTAATAATATGTAATGTATAATGTTATAAAGTCCATTACATTGCCCCCTTCCAAGTCTTCATCGTCCCGATAAACAACCTTCTTGACCTTGATAATGGGCCAATCTATCAAGATGCATGATTTTCATCTTCGTATGAGAACTTTTCTGAATTCGGTACACGACATCGTTCAGGCGGGTCATTATGTTGTTCGGACCTTCCCATGCCTTTTGAAGCTTTGGTGGATCTTCATTCTGTCGCTTTTTGTAGTTTTTGACGGACTTCTCAAGGATGACCTGTAGGACGTTCTTCTTCCGTAGTCCCTATCGCGATCGCGGTCTCTCTCGACGTACCTTCTCGAGAATGACCTGTAGGACGTTCTTCTTCCGCAGTCCCTTTAGCGGTCGTGGTTTCTCTTGGTGTACCTTCTCCAGGATGACCTGTAGGACGTTCTTTTTCCGTAGTCCCTTTCGCGATCGCGGTCCCTTTCGCTCCGTTCTCCACGGCCGCGAGTACTTCTCTCTTTTCCGTAGTGGCCCTATTTGCTATTGCCTCCACCAGCAGTAATTTCCTGGCAATCTCGGTAAAAGTGACTATTATATCCGCACTGTAAAAACGTAAACGGCGACCCTGACCCCTTGTTCTTGATCTGGCATAAGTTACTTTAATGCGACAACCGCATACTTCAACTCCACCGCAGCAAATCTAAAGCAGGGGGTACTATTAGTTATCAGACTGCTTTAAGTTCACCGTAAGGAGCAAATACTGTCTCCAAATAGCTCCTTCGAACTCCATTATCTATATCAGCAATATGAAGCCGATAGCCATCAGGATAGCTGTCAAGACCAGTACTGCTAGTATAGTGGCTTTGTACATGCTCCTCTTGGCCACACTTCCAACAACGGATTCTATTTCTGCTATGAAAGGTTGTGTTTTGTTGTTATGTGTTTTTTGTTTGTTTAAAAATTCTTGCAACTCCCCCATTAGCCTCATGAAAATTTCCTCGTTGGTCTTGCGATCATCCTGGGAAACATTGACTCTTCTTATGATTCTTCCTCGGTTCCTTGAGGTCTGTTTCGCTGTTTTAAAGTAAAAGGCATAAGCAAGATCCTCGGAAATTTAATTCAGTCGGGCGATTCTTAGAATTTATCTTTATAGAAACTGAAATGTTTTATAACCTTTTACTTTTAAAGTTCTGACAAATTCTCAAACAATTCAACTTACTTCAACAACTCCTCAAAATAAACTGTATGAAAGCAGATCTGGACCCTTTATATACCCTTTTTGTCGATACCGGAAAATTCCAGAATCTTCTAGAAGGATCTTCATGGTGTAATAAAAATAAGAAAAAGGAATGATTTGGCAATATCTAGAATTTCTGTCATAGGCATTCCATATCAAAAATAAGAAAATATAATTTTCTAAAAAGTGTCAGACCTTATTTCATTAAGGAAATGAACAAAGGTAAAATATATTATGAACTCGTAGAAAATAAATCAAAAGCCACTACACCACCTATTTCTATATAACGTATATATATATATATATATATATATATATATATATATATATATATATATATATATATATATATATATATATATATATATAATATAATTATGTGGCTGTATTGTATTTTTTATGTACTAAGGCAACATAGTTTAAATAAGAACAAACAAAACCAATAATTTTACCATTCCCAGCCTTTATGAATCGTCCTTATTTATACGTTATATAGTTACCAGTCGAGTAGCGCAGGGGGAGGGGCAAGGGGGTACCGCCCTAGGTTGCACTTTGCTAGGGATAAAAATTTCGAAAGAAAAATGTTATTTTGACTAGAATTTCTTTAAATTTTCTCATTGATAGGGGCAATGTAGGTGAGTATTGTTACGAACAACTGAAGGGAATATATTGACACGCCCTCGTACATACAACTATTCCGACGCGATTAGTCATCCTTATTATAATGTGCCGAAAGGAATAGTGTATCGATGCGTCATAGTTCTAGATAGATCTCAACTTTTATGCTCTAGATTTATATAGGAATTTCCATAGGTATATAAACAGATATAGGATAAACGGAGTAGAGTTAGTCGTACAGTTGTATAGTGGTATTTGAATAGTGGAAATATTAAGAAATAATAATTAGTTAGTTGTGATTTAATGTAAATGTGTTAATAAGTTGTTAATATAAGTATTGGAAGTTATTTAATGGAAACTGTTGTGTTTATTTTTGCGAACTCAGTGAGCGTTTTCAAGAGACAAAATCGTAACAGTATAATCTTTTAATAAATGAGGAGCATTGTCATATATAGGAATATGTCTGTACACTATATATATATATATATATATATATATATATATATATATATATATATATATATATATTAAAAAAAAAACAATTTCATGTTCTATATATTTGAAAAATTTATTTTATTCTTCTTACGACCGTTAAAAAAAGGGAACAGACAGTATATTCTGCGTGAATTCCACTCTGATTCTCTCTCCATACTAGTTTCGACCACCTACTGGTCTCATCAGTGGAGCTGTCACGAACTGAGAGGAAAATGCCCAGAAAACAACTGTCTACTTCAAATCCCCATATCGTAAAATATCGGCAGGATATTACCCGCAGAACTTGATGCTGGACTGTTATCTTAAGTAGTGCAAATGAACATCTGAATATACCCCCTGAGTGGTGCGAAATTATTAAAAACAAACAATTTCACGGTCTATGTTCTTGATATAATCCCACAAAAAAAAAATAAAGTGGCCTTAAATCTGGACTTCTTGGGAGCCGATTTATGTCACTTGTATTCCATACCTCTTTTCCCGGGAATAATTCCTGAAAAGTCTTCAAAGAATCATGTAGGTATGACACGTAGCGCCATCTTGTTAAAACCAAGTCTCCTTATTATTATTTTGAAATTCCTATAAAGATAAGTGGAATACCTAGCATCTTCCAAAAAGTAAGGCCCAATTATGCCTCTTCCTTACACTGCTGCCCCTATAATAACTCTGGGACATGTAATGGCTTTACATGTTTTGTTTGTTAATATAGCCTTTCAAATGAAAGCTCATCATGAAGTCAGTTTCTTTCATTTTTTGTACAATCTGTAGTTAATGGGGATGAAGACGAAGATCATTTAATAAAATGTCAGGCAGCGAAGATTTCTGAATGTGTATATGCTGGCTTACTGATTGTCTAATAAACTCACACACACGTTCGATATTATCAATTTCTTTATTACACTATGATTTGATGTCTGGTTTATGTCTTGTAAATTTAACCAGTTTTGATGAAGCACAATAAATGAATTGTTATTTTAGTATTACACACGAACGCAAAAGCACAATGTTGTCAGGTTAAAATGCTCTTCTATGTAAAAATAATCCGGTAGCATATTGTACACCGTTTATAAGTATTGTATTATGGAACTCCTGCTTTACTCCTTCTCATTAAAATTTTTCAAAATACTTCTCATCAAAATTTTTCAAAATATTTCTCAACATATTGAAATTTGTTTCAACCGGTCCTTGAATGCTTTCAAATGAAACACTTGATCCCATAGTTTGCAAGCTTCGCTTTCTAGTTCTCCTTTTAAAAATTCATGGAATATGTCTTGTTATATTTGTGTGGTTGATCTTGAGGGAGAGCTTGTTTAAGTAATAAAACCGGAGAACGTTCTGTCAGTTTATGAAATTATAATTAGGCATATCGAAGTAAGGTCGAGCGTATATTTGAGGGTCTCGTGAATAAACTTTAATTAATAATTTATTTGGTCAACATTCATTTAATTGGCTGTAATTTATTATAAAATTTGCTTGAATTTTGAAGTAGGTCTTTTGGCTTTAAGGAAGAATTAAGACTGCGGTAATTTCGGAGACATTGACATAAAAACTAGAAAGCGTCATAAAATTTTGCATTGAGGTAAAATATATCTTATCTTGTGCATCTCATATTTGTATAGAGGGTTGCAAAAAGGTTCAACGAATTTAATACAATGTTGTTTAGCGAGCGCTGAAAGTTAGTGGGTGTTACATTTTCCACATTATTAGTTTCTATTTGTCATAAATGTGTATTATTAAGATTTGTTCTGCATGAGCCAAAGTTAAGAGGGGTCTTCTATTAGGAAATATCTAAGGGGAGAAAAGCAGAATTCGACGTTTACCAGTGGTTTAGCGTAGGTTTGTGCCGCCCTGGGCAGTCTGTTTCCTTTTTTTAACGGTCGTAAGAAGAATAAAATAAATTTTTCAAATATATAGAACATGAAATTGTTTATTTTTAATATATATATATATATATATATATATATATATATATATATATATGAAATAAAATGCGAACAGTAATGGCAAACCTCGTTCCATCATATCCTTTCCGCGTTAGAGGTTGCACAGTTTGAATGAATTGCTACAGAACACAATTCATCCTATTACACCACCATCCAAATGATGGCCTACCTGTACTGCCATACCGAGAAGAAAGTCAAAACTTACCCTCCCCGCTACAGTGATACGGCAGAGGTACATGTTTCGTCTCATCAGGGTACCGACATGCACCTGGCTGTGCAAAGGATAGATCAGAAGAAGGCATGCAAATACTGAACACGGCTTCGCCGACCTCCCGCCGGATGGCGTATATGTGTTTATGCCGCTTTCACGGATTCCTCCGTGTGAGATGCAATAGCAGTGAATATATCCACATTATGCCGTTCTTCTCGGTATGGTGGTACAGGTAGGCCATCATCTCGATGATGGTCTAATAGGATGAATTATGTTCTGTAGCAATTCATTCAAACTGTGTATCTATTCACGGAGTTGCATATAGTTGTACGTTTGCTGAATGTGATTTCAGCACTACAACGGCATAATGTGGACATATCCACTGCTATTGCATCTCACACGGAGGAATCCGTGAAAGCCGCATAAACACATTAAAGTTAAATCATAGAAGAAATAAAATGGCAAAAACGAGGCTATATCTCAAAGTTAGATACCAACAGCTTCTGTATAGAAAGAGGGAGAGAAGAACGAGATATGGGCACTTTTTTCTCGTTCAAAAGAGAAAATGTATCAAAAGCTGGAGAAACCAATAAAATCGGCAACATAATGAAAAAGAAATATGTCATCATGGTAACAAAAACGAAAACAAGATTCAACAGAATAGGATCGACAGAAAATTTTAAGGCTTCTTATGTGTAAGAAACAAAAAAGAAAAGAAACAAAGTAAAGCAAAGTTAGGAATGTCATAGAAACAATGAAGAATAAGTAAGTAGCGACAAATTCCCTACTGAATATTTAACATAATATTTTATATGAAACCACGGAAGTAATTTACGCCACCACGCCAAAACAAACCACTTTTTTAAAACCGCTGTATTTTGGAGAGTATGTAAAGAACATAAAAACAAAATTTCGCGGTATTATTTAGTTTTAGCGATGTCAATTTCTAAAATTTTTAGTGGTTTCATTGTTAATGTTTTCTTCCTTTTTAAAATAACTAAAAATATTCACATAATTATGTTAATATTATTTGACAAAGCATAAAAAAGAATGCAGAAAACTATGGTATTATAGTATTGAAAATTACATTTTTATGAAAACAGCTTTCTCTGTTAGGGAACTAGGGATAAGAGACAGACACAAAACTAGTACGCACGATTTCTATAGACTGGATTATTCTCATCACGTTGAAAATTAAAAAAAAACAAAGAACTAATAATTGCAAAATTTAAAATTCCGTTTGATATTTTCATTCGTTTGTTATTTTGCCGATAAACGACTGTTCGGGCTACGTAAACAAATAAATTATTCAATTTTAATCATCTCGGTAATTATCGAAGCTAAAAATTGGATTTCGTCGACAAAATAGAGATTAAAACTGCCATTCCACGCTTCACTGAAATTTTATTATCTTACACGTCATCACAAATTAGTTTTCAATTCATTTCCTATAGGTATCAAAATATTTTCCACTGGACGGTAACAGGAAAAATTGTTATTGAAATTTATTTTGAAATGGTGAAAATTCGATTACAAATCAACGAAATTCATTATACTCCACTTCCTATGAAAGAAGGTGAGAAAATTTATTGCAGATATCTGAAAGGTTCAAGTCGTAGGGGGCACCAAAGCTGCACCAAATCGGTTTGGTAGTTTATGAATAATCTTAATTGTTTATCTCAGACACTGAATGTTCACACAATTGTTCTTGCTCAGAGGATGATTCTACAGATATTTGCAAAAGAGGAATGGATTCTTTGAAGTTCAAACTACAAGCAAAGATGAAAAAACAATGGATTTAAAAAAAATTGTTGTTTTAAAACAGTTTAAAAAAGGGGTACCTTTTTTACTTATAAACAATTGGAATAACTTTGTTAATTTTAATGATAATAAGATAGCATTTTTTATAAAATTATATCTCTTTTGTTCATAAACATTAAGAGTGAAAATTTTCACAGATTTTAAACGAAGACCTATATTTTATGATGCAAGTGATAAGTATGAAATCCATGCATCGTTAGTAAAATTATAGCCCTTCGCAGTGAAGGTACTTTTGCAAGTGCGTTGTAGCGAGTGGTGGAGGAAGTTCGGCTTTCTCACGGCATGCTGCTAAAATTCAAACTTCAAATTGGAGTGTGCAACAAACAACGATATCTCGGGTTCCGGATAACGCAGAGCCTTCATTTTTTTTAAGCTGGGGTAACTCGACGAAATATTACGAACTGACTTATTTTTATTATCATAGAAAATCGGGAAATACCGGAAAAATGACATTTTATCGGAAAACACATTTTTTGGCAATATTAACACTAATATTGTTTCAAAAAACTTTATTAGCATATAAAACACTGTCACAATATATATATGTATATATATATATATATATATATATATATATATATATATATATATATATATATATATATATATATATATATATATATATATATATATATATAATGCCGGGTGTCAACAAATCTATTAGACAAGTCATAATTTCTAGAGTATTATGTGTATCAAAATGAGAATTGGTACAGGTAAATGGTATGTGAAGGGGGGAGTTTTCGCATATTCTCCACTTTCCGGCCATTTCCGGTGAAACCGGAAATGGCCCCGGTTTTGAATTTTTAAATGGAACACCCTGTATATTTTAACATTTTTGGATTTCTGAAACAATTCTAGATCAGAATGCGGCATTTTAAAAACTTTTTACGTCTACTTCATTTTTTTAGAGCCACTTTTAAAATTGCATCTAGGTGGCCATGATAAGACGCAAACTAATCTAAGGGCCTTAGGTGATGTCAAAAAAATATAATCGCAAAGTTTTAGTGACTAGTATGAAAGACAGGATTAAGACAAGTTGACAAAATTACGTTTTCATTTCTACCTATTAATTTTCAAATGGCGACCCCTTTTTGACAACTACTTTTCGAAAAAAGCATTCGTTGACGAATCTAACGGTACTAATTTATTTGCGATTGGATTAGACATAAGAACAGAAATTAAATATTATTAAGCAAAATATTGGATAATTTATTTACTTATGACAAGTGCGCCATGGACAGCCATGATGCATAATAATTTGCAACTGTTTTTATAAAGTCTTCTTTGGAAAACAAAGCACTCACTTAAGTAGATAATGACAGTGACATACGCTCTAAGAACAGACAAATCAAATATTAATAACATATCCACTTTTTCACTTTGAGTATACATTATTTTAACGAAAATTTAATCTAAACTTAACGAAAATTAAGAAACTTTTACGTCTGTTCTTAGAGCGCATGTCACTGTCATTATCTACTTAAGTGAGTGCTTTGTTTTCCAAAGAAGACTTAATAAAAACAGTTGTAAATTATTATGCATCATGGCTGTCCATGGCGCACTTGTCATAAGTAAATAAATTATCCAGTATTTTGCTTAATGATATTTAAGTTCTGTTCTTATGTCTAATCCAATCGCAAATAAATTAGTACCATTAGATTCGTCAAAGAATGCTTTTTTCGAAAAGTAGTTGTCAAAAAGGGGTCGCCATTTGAAAATTAATAGTTAGAAATGAAAACGTAATTTTGTCAACTTGTCTTATTCCTGTCTTTCATACTAGTAACTAAAACTTTGCGATTATATTTTTTTGACATCACCTAAGGCCCTTAGATTAGTTTGCGTCTGATCATGGCCACCTAGATGCAATTTTAAAAGTGGCTCTAAAAAAATGAAGTAGACGTAAAAAGTTTTTAAAATGTCACACTCTGATCCAGAATTGTCTCAGAAATCCAAAAATGTTAAAATATACAGGGTGTTCCATTTAAAAATTCAAAACCGGGGCCATTTCCGGTAAAACCGGAAATGGCCGGAAAGTGAAAAATATGCGAAAACTCTCCCCTTCACATACCATTTACATATACCAATTCTCATTTTGATACACATAATACTCTAGAAATTATGACTTGTCTAATAGATTCGTCGACACCCGGTATATATATATATATATATATATATATATATATATATATATATATATATATATATATATATATATATATATATATATATATATATATAGACTTCACAATTTCTCCATAGTTTTCTACAAATTACGTAAGTGCATTTTTGTCACTTCCCTATAACAACTACATTCCTAGTAGATATTTTGCAATTTTGAATATTGAGAAGGTGAGAGGTTGGAAGACTGTTTTCTAACCTTCTTTGTTCTATATAAATAATGTTCATTAATCATTTCCTATTACCTTCTTACAATTATTACAATTTTTAAACGCAACAGTACTCATAAGAACTTAATTACTCATTAAATAAACATAAATCTCATCAATATAAATACAAAGAAAAATAATATTATGAAATACCTGACTTATACATTAAAATTAAAATTAACATTTCTTGTAAAACATAATGATTCCACATTCAAAATTACCGCTAAAATAAAATTAGACATTTCTGACATATCCCATCTACCAAAAAAAGAGTATTTCAAGGATTTTCTTATCAGATAAACCTACATTCAGTACAACTAAAATGACCCACAAGATAAAATTATATATTAGTGTTTTAAAAAACCATTTTAATAATAAAATGTAATAATTATGCAAAAATCAACAGTTTTTACATGAATTTTCCGTTTCAATTTGCACGTAAGTCTTTGAATTTAGAATCATTTTCTTTTTATTATTAAATATCATACATTGTAAAATTTAAAATTATAATTAACATAACTGTTCTGTATTGTAGCCCTGAAGAGGGAAATAATAAACTTCCGAAAGCTTGGCATTTGTAAAAAACAGAGTTTCATTCAGCCCTAGGACCGCTATCCCAAGACTTAGAATTTTCCTTTCTAACTAGTCGGTCAAGAACTATTCTTCTTCGTCATCATTTATCATTGTTTGTAGCAAATCGTCATCTTCCTCCACGTCATTTTCATCTTCAATTATCATTGCAGCGGAGTTGTCGTATTTTTTATCTCCCTCATCGTTGCAGTCTAAACAAAGAGTTGTGCAATTGAGACCGTGCTTTTTGCAGCCGCATCTACTTGTTTTGCACCCAGTAGTGCACTTACATATAATTAAAGTTAAAGTTTGGTCGAGTATCAAATTTCCAGATGTGTAAATTGGTTCGAAGCCATAGTTATGTTTTCGCCAGCCATATTTGGTTGCGTCCATCTGATTTCCTAACCATATTTTCAATTGATAATAGACTCGGAGAACGTGTCCACTTATTCACAAACATCTATCATTAAAATTAACAAAGTTATTCCAATTGTTTTTACGTAAAAAAGGCACCCCCTTTTTAAACGGTTTTTTTTAACGACAATTGTTTTAAAAATCCATCGTTTTTTCATCTTCGCTTGTAGTTTGAACTTCAAAGAATCCAATCCGCTTTTGCAATTATCTGTAGAATCATCCTCTGGGCAAGGACAATTGTTTGAACATTCAATGTCCGGGATAAACAATTAAGATTATTCATAAACTATCAAATCGATTTAGTCCAGCTTTCACACAGTTATAAAGACACATAATGGACTTATCACCAACGGGTTATACATCACTTTCGGCCCTTCTTGCAAGTTATTAACATTTATAAAATAGTGGAAAAGAGGTGGTTTTTCGCCATTACCTTGATAAATTATTTATCGATTTTGACGTATAAAAAATTAAATTAAAGGTCTTTTCAATACCCACAACTTTCATTTGGACAAGTTGTCTCTAAAATATCACCGAAAAATTTTTCGGACGGAAAATCGAATTTTCCGACTTTGGATGTTGTTTATAAAAAAAAAACAGGGCTGATCTAGCTGTACTTTTTTACGTATTTATCATCTACTTGGTGCCCCCTACGACATAAAACTTTCAGATATCTGCAATAAATTTTTACATGAAATCGCTACAAATTCAATAGGAAGACTGGAGTATTACTAAAGTATAAGAGCTATCAATTTAATTGTAATTCTATTTATTGGATGTAGTATCTTGTCAAGCTAAAATTTCTTTTTTATAGAATGTAGGATAAGAAATTGGTATTTTCTATAACCAACAGAAGTTCTTTGGAATGTTGATCTTCTCTACATTATATGTATATATCAAATGTTTTATATGCTAAAAGTTTAGCCATTTACATTTTACACAAAATTATCTTTTTACCATGCTTCTGGCGGTCGCTGGGTACAAAAAAGCTTTTAAATAAGTTTACTCGTCCCCTGCGATCGTCGCACGTTACTGGCGATGCGAAAGAGGCGAACTTTTTGCCTATTTGCTATTCCATTTAAAAAGTTTTTTATCGTCCTTTGTAGCTTTTATGGTTATTAGCAAAAAATCAGAAGGGACCCGCTTTATTAGACAGAATTAAAGGCAAATTGGGTACTAGGACATAAATTTGTTCTTTATTACATTCGTTAATTGTTTGTAACGTTTAACAACTTAGCCATAATATAGCCAAATAACCTTTGTAAATTAAACCAACTATTCTGTACATTATTTTGAACAAAAATGCTCTGGATTTATATCAGGATGCGGCCACGTAGATTTAGGACTTTTTATAATATTATTAAAAACTGCACAAATGATTTTTTCTTTTTTCTCTGTCTAAAAGGAAATTAACATATAGGCAACTATTTAAACATGGCAGATATAGATTTCATTTATTGCTTATGGTAATTTTGATTTTTTAAAATTACTAATCGTTGTGGTTATAATGAGAGTTATCTTGTAATGTGGCCAGATCTTTGATGCTTTCAGTAATAGATCCAGATAAAATTCCATCCTTTTTCCTGCGTGACTGCATGCGTATTAGCAAAACCTCTTTCCATTATCTTTAATCTCTACCTAAATAATTCACAGTCTCCTGATAAATGGACAATTTCCAGAGTTTCTCCAGTGTTTAAAAAAGGAGATAAACAAAATATATAAAACTACAGATTAGTCTGTATAATAAATAATTTTTCTAAATGTTTTGAAATGTTTCTGCATAAACATCTATTTTTCAAGCTGAAACACCTATTGAGTGGTTACCGACACGGTTTTATAAAGAGTAGGTCCACAGCGTCCAATATTTTCTGTTTTACTCAGTTTGTGGCTGATGTCTTGGACAAGGGAGGTCAAGTCGACACAATATATACAGACTTTTTAAAGGCGTTTGATAGGCTTGATCAAGGCATTTTGCTTGATAAACTGAATTGTTTTGGACTTTCGCAAAAATTAATTTTATTTTTTAAATCCTATCTCTGTGATAGGTAGCAAATAGTAGAATGTTGTGGTCAGTCCTCGGAACCACTGTGTATGACTTCGGGAGTTCCTCAAGGGTCAATACTCGATCCTTTATTATTTAATATATTTATTAATGGAATTGTGGGTGACTGTACAATGCTACTCTATGCGAATGACGCTAAAATTTTTACTTGTGTAAAAAGCGATGCTGATTGTCAAAGACTACAAATAGCAAAAAATACCGCCACCGATTGGTGTAGCAAAATCAGACTGCCTCTAAGCGTTGGTAAGTGCAAAGTCATGACTTTCACATTAAAAAAAAACGTGCTGGTGTATGATTATAAAATTGATGGAACATCAGTTTCATGAGTGGACTGCTTTAGGGATCAGGGTGTGACATTTGATAGCAGACTTTCATTTGTTCCTCATATAAATGATCTTATACAGATGTGTTTTAAATCATTAGGCTTTATTATCAGAAACTCAAAAACATTTTCTAATTAAAGTATGTTCATTTTACTTTATTACGCTGTTGTAAGATCTAAATTGGAATATGCTTCCATAATATGGTCTCCTTATTATCAAAACCATATTAATGACCTCGAGAGAGTTCAGCGTCGTTTCTTAAAATCCCTAAGCTTTCGGATTGATGGACATTATCCTGAAACAGGGTTTCCGCATGAAATCTTACTTCAGCGGCATTCTTCTTGTTCTCTAGAACGTAGACGTATCGTCACAGATCTTAAATTTCTTTATAAAGTTTTGCATAATAGAGTGGAATGTAGTGATATACTATAAAAAATAATTTTTCTTGTACCTAGGACTTCAGCTCGCCAATCTGCCACATTCTATTGTCCTACACCTCGTACAAATGTGTGTACTCACTCTCCTTTATATAGGATGTGCAGAATCCACTAAAAATCCAAATAAATTCGACATATTTAGCTGCCGATTGGCACAGATAAAAAATAAGTATGTAATTGTTTGTAGTTTTATTTCTGGTAATTTGTGTATGCTTATTTTTTCTTTTTTTTTTGTTTTGCCTTTGTATATATTTAAGTTTTTTCCTGTTGTATCCATTTGTTAATTGGCTTTTTGACACTGTGAAATGGGTAAATAAATAAACAGAAAAAGATGATTAATAAAATTATAAATATATTTGAACAATAAATTTTAAATAAAAATAATGTTACTTTTTAATAACAGATACAAAACATTCAGAAAACTCGAATTAACCTGAACTATTTAAAATTAACCAGAACTAATCCGAACTAACAAAAGCAAACCTGAACTAACCATCACAAGCTGGAACTCGTCAGTGACAAATCAGAATTAACCAGCACAAATCGAAACTAGCCAGAACAAAACAAACCGAAAAAAAAACAGAACAAACTGGAACTAACCCGAATAGACATGAAATAACCTTGTGAGCATTTACTACTGGATGCAGCATTTAATGCAGCCCGCCCGTTGCACGCTACTGTAAACTGGAAAAAAATTAGAACAATTGAAAATAACCAAAATATACCTGAAATAATTAACTTCTGAAGGTGGCATTCCGTGATGCGTGCGCGAAAGACCAAATGCTACTCCCCAAAATAATAAACTCCATAAATTTCAAGAACAAAAACCGATTATTTCCTGTTTTAAATCTTAATATCTGATAAAAATCGATTTTCTTTATGCTTTTGTTAGAAAAAAAATAGAATATACAATACAAAATTTTCAAATTAAATAGGGAAGTTCTTGACAACTTTAGTACAATATCAAAAATATTGTTACAATTTTGTTTCTTTAAAATCATTCACTGCGTTTGAAGAATAAAACACACCACCTTTCACTCTACTTCTTAATCTTTACTATTTAAATACCACTATAAAACTCTCAACTATACGACTATACGACTAACTCTACTACGCTTATTCTATCTCTACTTATATCCCTAGGGAAATTCCTATATAAATCTAGATCATAAAAGTTGAGATCTATCTAGAAATATGACGCATCGATACACTATTCCTTTCGGCATATTATAATAAAGACGACTCATCACATCGGAATACGAGAGAGTATCAATAAATTTTCTTGTAATCGTTCGTAACAATATGAACAAAAGCCTCATTTTCTTATCACAAAAGTTTCAGACGGTTTGCGTGTCAAAAAGAGACTTGGATGTCATTTTATTGACCTTCTATATACCTAAAAAAAATTTCTCAGCAAAATATTTTACATGTTCACGGACAGTACGGTCATAGCAGTCATATTTTTTCCCTCGTATAGGACATGCCGGTTATGGCAGTTGTCTCCTTTCCTTAACAAGCAGACAACGGCTTGTGCCGTCATAGATTTATTGTGGGTTTATAGATTATCTAATAAAATGTCCCATTGGAACCTACAAAAATATCAAAATTGCTCCGTAAACGGCGCCTATTTAAACACGTGTAAATTTTCATGCGCGTTTGTTCCTGTAGTATTTTGACGGCTAGAGCCGTTCGGAATTGTGTTTAGCTACCATTAGTCGACATATAATCGTGGTAAATGTGTTCGTGGGTTAAAAAAATATAATGTGTTGAGAATTTTTTATTTTTGATTTTGTTTTATTTTTGATAGCGGTTTAGGGTTCTGGACCGTTGTGATTTTCGATTTTCGGTAATGTCTTGGTACGAAAAAAATCAGTCATATTTGTTAATGCTACATGACGAAGTATCTGATGAAAACGACCACGAAAATGAAAATATGCATTGATTTGCAGATTCAGATTTGTAGCCAGAGGAATTCCGAGAAAAAGGAGAGTTTAATGGGGATCCCGATTATGATCCTGATTCTGAAGAGAGCGATAGCGAGATTGAAATGGAAGAAGTTGAGACCGTAGAAAATTGGAATGTTCTAGAAAACGAGAAAATTACCCACACAACAGATACGTGGTACGAAGACATAAAAGCCATCCTTGTTTTTTGGCTTTGATCATAGCAAGTCAGGTCCAGTAGACGTTGATGCTATTCTTCACGTTTTGGCGTTTTAAGGAAATATTTTCAAAAGATATATTTGATCTGTTGGTAACTTCTACCAATATCTACGGAAAAAAATTGTGCGAATCCAACAGACCTTCTATTTGGCACAGACGCATAATGACTTTTCGAGAAACTGATAAAACCGAATTGTCTCAATTATTGGGTATTTATTTACTACAGAGGCAAGTAAAGGAACCCAGTATAATACATAAATTCAGCACCAGCTGCTTATACTACCATTCAATATTTCCTTATTCAATATCTGGGCGGCGCTTAGACCAACAACAAAGGTGTCTTAGTTCCTATGAGAGTTCAGACGCAGATAAGGGAAAAAACGAGAAAAAGTTGGAAAAAGTTTCCGGTTTGGTAAAATCAGTAATTATTAACTTTCATAAATCCTATAAACCATAAGAAAAACTTTTTTTGAATGAATAACTTTTATTTTTTCGTGGCAGGTTAATTTTTCGTCAATATATTCCAAATAAAAAGGACGTTATGGAATAAAGTTTTCTGAATCGACGAGTTATGACGGTAATGTTTTAAATCTAGAAATTTATTATATTATGGATATATTTGAACTTTGTAAAGGGTGTTTTTTATAGAGGTATAGAACTTTTAAATGGAATAAAACAAAGATGAATTTTTTAAATTGACATGAAATTTACTTTATTCGAAAGATAACCTTCTGGCATTATAATTTAAATATGACTTCTGGCATATGACCGCCACGGCTGGCTCGGACGTAGTCTAATCTGGAGGTCCAATTTTTGATGACTTTTTCCAACATTTGTGGCCGTATATCGGCAATAACGCGGCGAATCTTGTTCTCCAAGTGATCAATCGGTTCGGGATTATCGTCGTAGACTAGCGACTTCACATATCCCTACAGAAAATAGTCTAGCGGCGTTAAGTCGCACGACCTTGAAGGCCAATTCACGGGTCCGAAACGTGAAACTATGCGGTTACCAAACGTTTCCTTCAATAAATCAATTGTGGCACGAGCTTTGTGACATGTTGCGCCGTCTTGTTGAAACCACAGCTCCTGCACATCATGGTTGTTCTATTGATGAAGGAAAAAGTCAGTAATCATGGCTCTATAGCGGTCACCATTGAGTGTAACGTTCTGACCAGCATCGTTTTTAAAGAAGTACGGACCAATGATTCCACCAACCCATAAAGCACACCAAACAGTCAGTTTTTCTGGATGTAACGGTGTCTCAACATACACTTGAGGATTATCATCATTCCAAATACGGCAGTTTTGTTTATTGACGTATCCATTCAAACAAAAGTGAGCTTCATCGCTAAACAAAATTCGCTTATGAAAATCGGGATCAACGGCAATCTTGTTTTGGGCCTATTCACCGAATCTACGCCTTACTAGGTGATCGTGTGGCTTCAATTCTTACACGAGTTGGATTTTGTAAGCACGCAAACCAAGATCTTTCCGCCAAATCTTCCATAAAGTGAATGGACACATATCCAATTCTTGTGCACGATGGCGGATAGACTCATTCGGGTCTTCCTCTACGCTACGCTCTACAGCAGCAATGACTTCTTCTGTACGCACTGTACGACGTCTCTGTGGATGCGTATTATCATTTAGAGTAAACGTGGTGCGAAAACGTTCCATAGTTAATCGAATTAATTGCTCTGATGGACGATTATGTTGACCGTAAAATGGACGTAGTGCGCGATACGTATTTCGAACAGAACCATGATTTTCAAATAAATTTGCACAATTTGGAAGCGTTATTCAGGCGTCAGTCTATTCATGTTGAAATGCCAAACCAAACTAAACATAAATCACTTGACAGCTGACAAAATGGCCGCCAGTTAAAAAAGTGTTGCCAACTTAAAGTTCTATACCTCTATAAAAAACACCCTTTAGATGCAAATGACTGATATAACCGTCGTTAAAAAAATTACAAAAAAGTGTGTTTTTATTTAAAAAGTACCCAGAGATGATCTTTCTACAATTTCAAATATGACAATCCTACTTAAACCAACAAATTAAATAACGCTGGTAGTATCGTAAACTTTTTTAAATTGTCCGCGGACGTGCTAACAGATCACATCTTTCTAGAATTTTTTAGCGTTATTATAACGTAGTCACCCTTATTAAGGCCTCTTTTTTACCAAAGCGTGATATTCGTGGCAGAACTAAAAAAGGCTACTTTCAAAATAATTTAAATAAATATGAAGGGCAAGTTTTTTCCATATCTCAAACCGCGAGAACTGCTCCGCAAACAAGATCAAATTACTAACAACGTCTCCCCATTTAACCGTTTTCTATTTCTTATAGTTTCTAATATCACAATACGTCTATCAACAATTTGGGACACACTGTATAAAAATATTTCTGTTTGTTGAAACCCATTCCAAATATCAAAATTTAATTGATGTTAAGAGGATTACAGATCATTTAGAACCGCAAATTATTCGTACACACCTGTCACTAATACAGTTTAACCTCCAAGGGTTTAGATGAAACGGTATTCGGATCGATTAAAGCCTGCTTAAATCAACGTAACATACTTGATAAGCCGCTTAAGTCTAACAATGCCACAAGGGACCTTAAACTTCATATTATCAAACTCTCGTAAAACTAATATATTATTTATAGTTTATATAGAATGATCTAGAAAAACCGTAGAAAACTAATTAAATACAGTTATTAAATAACTTTATGATTTATTTGCTTTTAATTTTTAATTTAGTACTTGTAATAGCATTTATTCCCTAGGGTGGTGTGTATTTTTTTGTGACCCAAGGATTTCTGGCCATAAAGCAAAGTCCAAGTATTTAAAATTACCTACAAAAACTTTCTGTTAGCATTCGTTGCATCTTCTGTTGTAATTGTCGGCAAATCTCAGGTGTTTTTAGTATGAATGAATGAATGAAAAAGGGGCGGTGATACTAGATCATCGATGCCTAGGCCTCCATTGGGCCCTTTACATACCACCATATCTGCAGGTTATTCGAGGCCGATCGCCTTTGCGAATCCAAGCAGCCTCGTTAGTTGAACTTGCCTAACTGCTTCCGGTAACAAAACTGTATCTCCAAAATATCTCTGTCTCAGTCCGTTGAGTGCGGGGCACTCTCTGAGAACATGGTCAACAGTTTCATCCTCCTCCAAACACCATCTGCATGTCGGGTCGCCTTCGACATCGATTATATGAAGATGGTCCCCGAGGTGACAATATCCTGTCAACAATCCCACCACAATTCGCAGCTCTTTCCTTCCAAGGAGAGAAGCACCTTAATACGCCCTGCACTAGGCCCAGTTATATGTTCCTTAGCACACCTCATTCCAGGAGCTCCCTTCCACGATTCAATAAATTTGCTTTCCAGCAACGATTTTAATTCCCTTTTGCCAATAGCAATTGAGACAGGTAATATTGGTTGGGGTCCATACGGTTCAGTCGTCGAACCTAATTTTGCCAGACGGTCTGCTTCCTCATTCCCGCGTATGTCCGTGTGACCCGGGACCCATACGAGTCTGACTGTGTAGCCTTTATTTGTCATACCATTTAGTACATCCTTTCATTCAGACACCAGTCGCGAAGTCACGATGCTGGACTTCAGTGCCAATATGGCAGCTTTACTGTCTGAGCATATATTTATTACACTATTCCTGTCTATGTCCCTCTCACAGAGATGAGCACACTGCAGAATTGCATAAATTTCCGCTGTCAAAATTGTCGCACATTGTCCGAGAGGGTAGTACTCTCTGACTCCTGTGCTCCTGCCGAATATTCCTCTTCCAGTTCTTTCATCTTGTCAAGATCCATCAGTATACCAACAGGATCCATTTTTCGGAAGATTTTGTTCTCCCTCCCAATCCTCTCTATTTGGCAGAAATATCTCCAGGGAGAGGTTGGGTTTTAAAAGGGGCGTCATGTAATCTGTCTGCATGGGGAGTGATGAACACCTCTCCACCGCGCTTTCTCAGACACCTGAGTAGCCGCCCGTTTCAATTCCAAGATGTTTCAGGCAACTGACACGATAAACCGTCTTCAGGGCCTTGTTCTCTATGTATAAGTGAAGAAGAGGTAGGTTCACTAGGACTTCCAGAGCCATGGTGGGAGCAATCCTCATTGCACTCAATATTCCCACTCAAACCATTCTCTGAACTTTGTCAAGTTGAAGAATATGTTTGCGCATTGTTGTACTACGCCACCATACAATAGCGGCGTACGTTATCATGGGGCGGAACACCATAGTGTATATCCAAAATAGCACTTTAGGTGTCAGTCCCCATGTACATCCAAAGGCTCGCTTACCAGCCCAGAAAGCACATATGGCTTTCTTGGTTCGAGCCTCAGTGTCTTAAGTATTCTTCCTCTATTTTAATATTCTTTGCTTCTCAATTTCGTTCTCTAAACATACGTAGAGCAAGTTTGGCGAAATAATGTCACTCTGTCTGACCTCTCTACCTGTTCCAATTTTCACAGTTTTTTCTTTTAAAATCATTTGTAAAATTGCTCTTTTTTAGATATTCGGAATTAACGCTAAGAACCGATGATCAATGATGATGACGTCAATTATTGGTTAATAAATTTGAAATAGCTCAAGTTTCTACTGAACCAAGCGCTTTTTCAACCATTCTCAGCAGTCCTGAGATACATATTGTACTCAAGTGCCTTTTCAATTGGAGTTCTCGTCGCTTCCATCTAACGTATTGAAACTTTTTCCAAAACCGATCTTGTTTGTCAGTAGTAAACTAAGCGATCTATAGTCGCAGAATTGAGGATTGTCACATTTTCTTTTATTACACATGAAATAATTCTTATGCGCAAAACATAAAATCAATCAACCAACAATCATTACGATCATCAGAATTTACATTTGACCAAAACATTTTAATAATATCGAGAGAAGCGCGTCAGGGGTCGGTGGGTATGTTGATTTTTCAAAGGCTTTTGATACAACGTATCATCCGACCTTTATTGCTGTCGTTTTATTTTGAATCGGACAGTTCAAAAATACCATGTAGTGCTTTATCTCAAAGACAACTTCGGATATAATAATAATAATAAAGCTTTATTGTTGTAAAGAAATAAATCTTGTTAACAAAGCACTACTCAGAATAAAATATTGTTATCCTAAAGATGAATATAAACAAAAACAAAGGCAGATAAAAAAAAATTGTACCAATAAAAGATTTAAATCAATAAAAATAACGAACATGTGATTAAAGTTAGTAATCAAAATTAAGTATAAAAAAACGCAAACCAGTATCTTCTTCTTCAAGTGTCTTCTCCATTGCGGAGGTTGGCAATCATAATAGTTATTTTAATTTTTGAGGCAGTTGCTCTAAATAGTTGTTTTGAACTGCATCCAAACCATTCCCGTAGGTTTTTTAGCCATGAAATTCGTCCTCGTCCCACGCCTCTTCTGCCACTTATTTTGCCTTGGATTATGAGCCGTAAGATGCTGTACTTTTCTTCCCGCATAATGTGTCCGAAATATTGCAGTTTTCTCTGTTTTACTGTTATCTCCACTTCCTTTTCTTTCCCCATTCTTCTCAACACTTCAGCGTTCGTAACTCGATCCACCCATGAAATCCTCTGAATTCTTCTATAGGTCCACATTTCAAAAGAGTTAAGTCTTCTCATTACCTCTCGATTCAGTGTCCATGCTTCCATTCCATAATATAGAACACTGTATACGTAACATTTAGTCAGTTGTATTTTCAGGACTAACGTTAGATTTTTGCTGCAGATAACCTTTTTCATTCTAATAAAGTTGGCACGTGCTTTCTCGATTCTGGTTTTTATTTCAACGATATAGTCATTATTTGCTATTATTAGGGTTCCCAAGTAAGTGTACTTCTTAACTCTTTCTATGTGCTGGCCTCCTACCATTAGGGTTTCATTATTATTGGTGTTGTTTTTACTAATTATCATGAACTTGGTCTTTTTGGTATTAAGAGAGAGTTCATATTCTCCACTAACTCTTAATATTTTATTCATTATTTTTTCTAGGTGTTTCAAACTATCAGCTATTATTACGGTGTCATCTGCATACCTAAAATTTTTGATTAAAACTCCGTTTACTTTTATCCCTGCTGTTTCAGATTCAAGACTCTCCAATATGACCTCTTCAGAATAAGCGTTAAATAGTAAAGGTGACAATATACACCCTTGTCTAACTCCCCTTTGTATTTCCACATCTCTGGACATTTCCTGTCCAATTTTTACTGCCGTTCGCTGATTGTAATACAGATTTGATATCAACCTTAAATCTCTTTCATCCAAATTTTTGCTTCTGAGAATCTCTATCAGTTTGTCATGTTTGACCCTATCAAAAGCTTTGTTGTAATCTATGAAGCAGATGTAGAGGTCCTGATTGATATCCAAGCATCTTTGAGTAAGCACATTAAATACTAAACCAGTATAAGGGACCAATAAAGAATAAGTCCACAAATAGCATAAAAGGTCACTAAAATAAACTAAATGTCTACTCAATTAATTTAAAGGTCTGAAATCGAATAAAATAAAATAAGAATGGCCATAAATTTACACAATTATACAATTTTAAAAAACAAATACCAGACATCTGCTAAGTCCTCTAAAAAGGGTTGGGTCTCTATAAATTGATTATCCACAGTTAAACTATCACAGGTAAACTTAAAATTAACACGTTGGTTTTAGTAAAATTAAAACATAAACAATTTGCACCATGTCATTCATTCACTCTAATCATGTCACACTCAACAATACGTCTCAAATCGCAACAATTCTTTCCACGCCATAAAATTGTTGCATCATCTGCAAACAAAGTAAATGTTCCTTGAATATCAATGTTAGTCAGGTCATTTATATATAAAAGAAAAAGTTGAGAAAATTTTTAAAATGCAATATTAGGAAGACTTGGATGGGGGTGGGGCTCCTGGTCTCCCAAATACAAAAGTTTGGGAACCTATTTTTGTTTAAAATACAATACATACTTATTTATTTCCTAATTCAACATTGGTAAGATGCCAAAATTCAAACGAATTCCTGGTACTCTAAAAAGTAAGCAACATAAAAAAATTGTCTCTCTTTTGTATCCTGTCTTATCTAATTTTTTTTATTTTCTAATATTTCTGTACCTACATAAACAACAAACTTTTCAAAAAAAAAAACTCCGAAGACCCGACAAGCTCCAAAGAAGTATCCTGCAGGAATTATACAGAATAATTTCCGAATCATCTTTACCTTTACCGTTAATCTGGAGGATTTTAGTTTAGACACATTTAGTACAATTTAAGTCAGATGATTAGTACATTTAACTAGATTTAGAACCAGGTTCGTTTTAGAAATCATATGACCGCATGAAATGAAATAGGATTAACGTGTATGTGTTGATTTAAACAGGCTTTATTTTACTCTAATGGGTTCCCCGAGTTTAACAGCATTAATGCTCTCGCTATTGGGAATTGCTTGCCTTCCTCGTTAATAATTCCTCAAGTTACCTTGCCATCTAAGGGAATAAGATGTCATTTCCCTTAACATTATGTTATGTTATAAGGTAGGATACGAAAATAACGAATCGTAACTTCATAAAAACTAGTTTTTGAGGTTTGAATGTTGTAGATTATGTTGAAGACTAACTAAAATGTGCAGTAACCCTCGTTAGACTCTATTGACTAAAGCCGATTTAGGTAATCTTTTTTTTGATACTGTAAATAAAGCCTTTTTGGTTGAGAGGCTATATAACATGGGTATAAGAGAGGCCATTCTGAAGTGAACTGATTCCAAGAGAATCATAGTAAAATGTAGTGATGCACAATCCGGGGTTAGATCAGTGGAGCTTGGTGTACCCCAAGAACTTGCATTGTCTTTATTTTTGTTTGTAAATGTATCAATCTTTGAACATCCTTAAAAATATACGTACATAATTTGTTAAATATGATATATTATTTACATTCTATTGTATGTACGTAAGTATATATTAATCAGAGCAAGTTGTCTCTAATTCAGAAAATTATCGACAAAGTCTGAACGCTAAATAGTATACAAGCCAGATAGTATATTTTATCAGTCATTTCCTTTCAAGCGATAACTCGTGAAATGCTTCAAATAATTGTGTTAACTATCATTTGACAAATTTTCAGTCGGGAGGAAATGATTGAAAACAATTTTTTTTACGTATGGGGGAGGCTGCCGCTGCTCCACCCACCCAAGCAGCCGCAGCTGACGTTCACGAGGCTTTATGGCACAACTGTCTGAAGCATTTCACAAGTTATCGTCCAACAGGAAATTGGTCCGGAAAATCTGTTGCTGGCTTGTATACTAAAAAGGTCTCCATAAGCAAAAATAAACAACAACAAAAAAATATCTCGTCAGAAGTGAAAACCCTTTATTATCAGAATGTACGAGGCCTTAGGACCAAAACTGTGGAGATAATGGCGGAAATTAGTGCTAGTAAATATGACTTTCTTGTTTTAACCGAGGCCTGACTATGTGAGGAAATCAGTAGCAGTGAAATATTTCCTTTTAATTATCAGGTTTTTCGTCAGGATAGAGATTATGCAAAAACTGGCCGTAAGAGAGGCGGAGGACTGGTGATTGCCGCTTTGGATGATTTTATGTCTGAAAGAGTAAGGGACGGGTCCAAGGAATATTTTGGAGAACTTTGGGTTTTTGCGAGAGCGGGCTCAAACACTGTTATGCTCGCTGCAGTTTATTTTTCCCCAAATTCATCACCAGAGTCCGTGGAATATATTCGCAACACACTCTATGGCTAAAATGCTTATTTCTCGCAATTTTAATTTACCTATGCTTCAGTGGTCATGGCAAGATGGCGTGCTTGTTCTGGTTGAGATTCTTGGTCCAGCAGCGGAAGTCCTGGTGGGGCATGTCTTTTATTTGGAGCTGCAGCAGATAAATACTATAAAAACCATTTCAACAGAACCCTGGATCTGATCCTTTCGGACGAGTTTAGTGGTTTGACAGTCAGTCGGACTTCTTTGCTCTCTAAATTGGATGAATATCATCTAATCTGAGCACATCGTAGTTCATGCCCTCAAAAACAAATGTAGAAGTATTTTTATTTGATAAAACAGACTACGATAAAATTAATAACTTTTTTTTTGTGTGCGGACTCGACATTTATGGATGTTGTGGAAGACGTAGATGTGATGGTTGACAAATTTTATGAAGTAATATATTCTGTCATCAATAGTTTTGTACCTTCTAGGAAAGTTTCGGATAACAGATATTCAGGATGGTATAGCCCAGAACTTAAAAGGCTGATTAACAAGAAGAACAGATTATATCATAAGTTTCAACAATCTGGGCCTTAGTTAGATTATGAGAGTTTTTCTGTTGTACGTCGTGAGACTAAGGTTCGAATTCACATTTACTATTTGAAGTTTGTTTCTAATGCTGAAATAATGATGCCAAATAACATAAAAAATTTCTGTTCCTATGTTAACAATTTACGCAAGGACAACGGCATTCCACGAATAATGAAATATGACAACAAGCAGAGGTTCCCATTTTCGATATAGTTAGCGCCGCAGACTCAGCGAACATCGAAGACCCTTTTGCAAATGAGTTCAGGTGGAAAATAGAGAAACTCTACAAAAATCTAGAAAAACCGAACCATACATCAGAAGACGAGAAAACTGCCCTAGCTAACCTACAGGACTATTAAAATTCTACCAACGGATAAAAGAAATGCTACAGTAGTAATGAATGCTGAGACATACAATCAAAAAATTGACGAAGTTTTAAGGAAAGGAAATTATACATCTTTTGCTAAAGATCCCACATCTGCAATTGAAGGAAGAATTTATCGCGTTCTTAAGAAACATGAACGGTATATTCCTAAGAGGATCCAGACTCAGTTGACGCCACACCATAGCAAAACTCCACGTCTTTATGGACTCCCGAAAATACATAAGCAAGACATGCCCTTACGACCTATCACGAGTTTCCGGAACTCTCCGACTTCTGAACTTGCCAAATTTCTTCTTCCAATCCTGTGACCATTACAAGGAAATACATTGTCCTGGGTTAAGAACTCGCAACATTTCGTAGAAATTATACGTGAAATAAAAGTACAACCGGAAAACCATTTTAGTAGCTTTGAGGTGGAACGTCTATATACCAACGTTCCAGTTAAGGAGTCACTAAAAATCATAAGAAAAAAACTTGAAGAAGACCAGATCTTAGCAGAAAAAACATCTTTACCACCGCACGCCATTATGGACTTGTTGGAAAGTTGCTTGACTAATTCCTATTTTCAAGAAAAGGAAAATTTCTACATCCAGGATGATGGACTACCCATGGGATCTTCACTCTCACCGCTAGTCGCAAATATTTTCATGGAATGGTTCGAGACGTCTGCAATTGAAACCACAACTAAGAAACCAAAGTTTTGGCTCATATACGTAGACGATACTTTTATTATTTGGAGTGGAAACGAGGAAGAACTTCGAAACTTCCTTTTTCATCTCAACAATATCAGCCCAATCATTAAACTCACCATGGAGAAAGAAGTAGAAAATAAATTACCATTCTGAGGTGTCTTGGTTGAAAGAAATGGCAGACAAATTCGAACTTGGGTTTACAGAAAAGCCACGCACACAGGACAATACCTTAATTATTCATCTAATCACTCCAACAACACTAAACAAGGAATTATAAGAAATCTCGTAGATAGAGCCTTAACTCTCTGCAACTCCAATGAGAACTTGTGGATAAATTTCTAGAACAACGCAGAAATAGGACAATATCGACAACGAATAAAGAACCAGTATTGAACATCCCCTATGTTAAAGGTATTTCAGAAAAAGTTAGAAGGATAGGAAAACGATATAAAATAAATGTTGTTTTCAATTCAAATAACTCTCTGAGAAGTCGGCTCACTAGGGTCAAACCAACAACTCAAAGGGACACGAAGAACTATGTACATCAGATACCATGTGAATGTGGCAATTCCTACGTTGACAAAACAAAGGGACCTCTTGACGTAAGGATTAAAGAACACCAAAAATACACATTTCGAGGAAAAAAATAAAAATCTGGTGCCGCCAACCATGCCTGGACTCATGGACCCCACATAAAATGGTCTGAAGCTAAGATACTACACCGAGAACAAAATTGGAGAAAATGGAAGTTCAAAGAAGCCGCGGTTATACATCAGAACCCGAGTTGTAAATTAAAACTAAATGCAGAATAAAATTTGCATTTTGCCATAGCAGGCATGACTGCACCCTTGTCAGTCGCACTCTACTGTATTTACTTTTCGTATAAATAGTCATGTAGCTAAGGGTTTTATTTAGTTTCACTTTAAAACGGGTAGAGATAACTACTAGCCGAGACGTCGTGATATTTAACAAAAATAAAGACAATGGAAGTCCCAGATATCTACTACTTCGCATTACAACAAGCAGCTGAATACTCCTCATGATATCGTCGCAGTCTTTGCTCAGCATTTTCAGTAGTGCTAATATGATCACAGTAACGTTAATTCTTTTAACATCCACTAGATAAACGAGGTTATACATTTGCAGTTCCATATGTTTACTGTCGGCGAAGTTCAGAACAAGATTGACTCATTGGACTGTAACAAGAGTGCAGGATCCGATGGAATATCGCCATATTTTATCAAGAAGTGCATGGTTTCTCTTGCACCTCATCTATGTCGAATTTACCAGAAATCTTTTAATAATGGAATATTCTCTTCGAGATGGAAACAGTCTACCTTGTTCCCTATTTTCAAGTCTGGTGACCGTGATTGTGTTGGAAACTATCGGGATATATCATTACTGTGTATTTTGGGAAAGATATTCGAGTCGATAATAACTGATGAATTGTTCAATGCTTTTAAAACTTACATCGGCCCAGAACAACATGGTTTTTTTCAAGGTAGGTCAACGGTTATCAATCTGGCTGTTTATCAAGGTTTTTGTGGTTCGAGGTGTGGAGGCAGGATATCAAGTGGACTCTATATACACGGATTTGTCGAAAGCTTTTGATAGTGTTTGCCAAAAGTTGCTGGTGTACAAGCTCAAGTGTTTCGATTTGTGTTATCCATATTTAAAATGAATACGTACCCAGTGTGTTAAATTGTGGGGTGAAATATCGAGGGAGATCCCCCAGGGGTCTCATTTAGGTCCAATTTTATTTTTAGTGTTTATTAATGATGCTATAAATGTTTTTAAATTTTGTCGTTGCCTTTTATATACTGATGATTTAAAATTATTTGCAATTGTTTCCTCGTTGGATGATTGTGTTTATATTCAACGAGAGCTAGATTTACTGGTCAGATGGTGTAATAACAATGTTTTAAGTCTCAATGTAAACAAATGTAAAGTTATGAGATTTTTTAAATGTGTTGCGCCTGTGAGAAATTCTTAACATATAAATGATTTCGATTTGGAGTGTGTGCCATTTTTTAATGATCTCAGAGTTATCTTCGATAAAGAATTAGGTTTTAATATGCATATTAACAATATTGTACTAAAGAGTTTTACGATATTGGGTTTTACAAAGAGAAACTGTAGACATATCGAGAACAAAAGGGCTATCCAAACACTTTATAACAGTTTGGTGCGTAGTATTTTGGAGTATGCTTGTATCATTTGGGCAGCTATATATCAGTGTCATATAGACAGACTTGAAATCAAAATTTGTAAAATTCTTATTATATAAACACCGATTCCCTTATGAGAATTTATCGCAAGAAAATCGTTTATTGTTGGTAGGTCTCCCAAGTTTAGAAAGGCGTAGAAGAAACAATTATTTTTTTTTATGCAAGCTGGTTAATGGTTTGATAAATTGTGACAAACTTCTTGGACAGCTTAATTTTAGAGTGTCCCGGAGACATACTCGATAAAGTCAATTATTGGTTGTAACAGTACACCGAACAAATTATGGTTCGAGAGCTTTCGTCGATTGCTTAACCACAATTTATAATCAACATTTTTTAAATGTAGACATTTTTTAAGCAAATTTGTATCAATTGAAAAGAATTACTGGGCAATCGTATATTTGTATTAGCAATATTGTTTTTTTATTAATTTTATAGGATCTATTATGCTATTTGGAAATTGTTCTGTAATGTACATGTAAATCAAATAAATAAATAAATAAATAACAATAATTTAAACGTTGTTCCCAACAAGACACGCCAAACTAACCTTATCATCACTATTTTACATGGTTTCAACAGTCGCAACAATATCATAATATTTAAACCAATTCAAACCGTCATACCAAAATGGCCCTGTTATTTCGATAAAAGGCATAACAGCTTTAAAGCTAGAGCTATTAAAGTTTTATCTAAAATCACAAACAGAAAACGGGTTCCCTATTTTCACATTGCCAATAAAATCGCCCGGTCGCCGGGGACAAATAAACTACCGTCATTTCAAAGTTAACCAGGGTCAATGGCGTGCTCTATTGAAAAAAGGGACAGGGATTTATACAGTGGAATCGCGTTATGAAAAATGATCCTCCCTCGTTATGAGACCTAATTGAAAATAGGCATCATTAAATTTGCAATTATTTTGAAATATTACTAAAATTCTCAGTGTGTCAAATTCAGAAACCTTCTTTAAATACCTGCTATTTTTAATGTGCACGAATAGAAATAGTTATATAAGGTGAATCAGTCTACTTATCTAGCGAAATTGTGAATATGCGGCTCCTGAAATGCGGGTATACAAATTTAAAAGCAGATTAATTTAAAATATAAAAAAAAAATGACGTATGTATTTCGCGTGTATAATATTATTGGGAATTGACAGTAAGGATATAAGATTGATCTCAAACCTGTATTTTCAGCAAAAGGCAATAGTAGGCCTCGACAACGAATTGTCCGATAGTTTTGTAGTCGGAAAGGGAGTTCGACAGAGATGCATATTGTCACCGACATTGTATAATATATATTCCGAAAATATCTTTAGAAGAGCATTGAATGAATCAAAAGATGGTATTGTGATAAATGGTTAACTTATCAATAATATTAGATATGTAGATGACACGGAACTGCTGGCAGACAGTGTGGAGGGTCTCAAGAGAGTGATGGATAATGATGTAGAAGCATGCAACGAATACGGACCAAAAATAAATTATAAAAAGACTAAAATAATGGTTATTAGCAAGAACAACATAAACGCGCAATTTACAGTAAACGATGCACCATTCGAGAGAGTGTAGAAAATATGCTATCTGGTTTGCAATATCAGTAATACATGGGATCACAGTTACGAAATAAGAATTCGTATTGAAAAAGCCAGAAGCGCTTTTACCCGCCTTAAGAAAGTACTTTCTAATCTCTCTCTGAATACCAATATACGCATAAGAATTCTCAGATGCTACGTCTTCAGTAGTACCATTGAGAACAATAAAAGTATGAAAGTATTGAGAAGAAAACTAAGAACGGGAACAAGACAAATAATCAAAGTGAGAGTCAGTTTTCAACAGACAGAGAGGAAATCTTTAAAGTAGTCGAAGATTTTTACAAATTACTATACAGAAGCCAAAATAAAGAGAATAGCAAAGATCAAGTACCAGAAATATTGACAAGGAAAAAGGGCATTGTCAATCAAGGATCAGAAGAAATGCCGGAAATCACAATAGACGAAATAAAACTAGCCCTAAGAAAAACTAAGAATAACAAATCTCCAGGCGAAGATGGTGCAGTTACTAATGCAATCAAAATCGGAGGTGTTTGTCTACTTAAAAAAAATAAAAGACCTTTTTAATATGTGCCTTTTGGACAGTACAATACCCGACAAGTGGCACAATGCTGAGGTAATTTTGATTCACAAAAAAGGAGATCCCCATGATTTGGAAAACAACAGACCAATAAGCCTTCTTAGTCACCTTTATAAACTCCTAACAAGAATAGTAACGAATCGACTTGATAAAAAACTTAATTTCTACCAACAAATAGAGCAAGCGGGGTTTTGTACTGGGTTTGGAACAAACGATCACCTACAGAGCATCAAAACGGTAATAGAAAAAACTATCGAATACAATCGACCACACGTTCTGGCTTTTGTGGATTTCCATATGGCCTTTGATACGGTAGAGCTTGACAAAATTATTGAAGCATTACAAGCATGCCGCAATGACTACCGATACACAAAGTTAATTTACAATACATACAGGAATGCAACTATGTCGGTAAAACTACACAGAAACACGGATCATATTCCAATTGGCAGAGGAGTCCGCCAAAGATTAACAAATTTGAGGTTTGCGGACGACATAGTTTTGTTTTCCGATAATCTCAAGGAGATATGTACAATGTTACATGAACTTCAGCAAGTATGCGCCAATGTGGATCTTAAAATAAAACAAAATTTATGACCAATCTGGTACCTAGTTGAAATATCAATATTGGAGACAACGAAGTGGAGCTTGTGGAAAAATACATGTACCTTGGACACGAAATAAAGATCACAAGAGATAATCAAACATGCGAGCTACGGAGAAGAGTAAATGTCGCATGGGCAGCCTATGGAAAACTTAAAGACATCTTTAAAAGCGATGTAACAATTTCTTTAATACGTAAAACATTTGACCAGTGTGTGTTACCGGTTATGACCTACGGTGCCGAAATTTTGACATTGACAACAGCAACTTCTAAAACGCTGCAAACAGCTCAGAGAAAGATGGAAAGGTCAATGCACAATATCGCTGCGTGACTGAGTTAGAAATGAAGACCTGAGACGAAAGACAGAAGTTACCGACGTAATTTCCCGAATTGCAGTAATGGAAGGTAGACGAAGAGATTACTCGAGTGGAGGCCGAGATTGGACAAAAGAAGTAGAGGAAGACCCCCTACTCGTTGGACTGACGATCTCAAGAGAATTGCAGCAAATTGGAAGCAAATCGCTGAAGATAGAGCACAATGGACAAGAATGAGGGAGGCCTATGTCCAGCAGTGGACGCAAAGGGCTGGATGCAGAAGAAGAAGAAGACGTCTTCAGTGCTCTCCTCTATGGAGTTGAAAGATGCAGTCTTACAGAGGCTGCCTCCATACAATTAACATTACGATTCTCGAGAGGCTCAGCAAGGAAAAGGAAATTATTACTACTATAAAGAACACAAAACTGCCTTACATATTATGCGTAATGATAAATATCGACTTTTGCAATTGATATTGCAGGGCAAGATTGAGGGCAAACGAGGCCCTGGACGCAGGCGTATATACTGGAGGGCCAATCTTAGAAAATGGACTAGCCTAACATTAACTGACCTATTCCGAGTTGCAGTGAATAGGATAAGATGAGCCAACATGGTCGCCAACATTATAAGAAGATAGGCACCTTTAGAAGAAGAAGAATATCATCAGTTTTTTGGAAATGATAACCCAAAACTGGTTTGTTCTTTCATATCAAATTTTTATCAATTAAATTATTGAATTTACAACTACGTGTTTTGCAAAATAATCAAAATAATTTCGATTTATAATATGTGCAAGTTATATTTTATTTTTAATAAAAAACAATTTTTTTTCAAGACTTATTCAGCGATTTAGTTATTTCTATAAAAATATATTAAATAATTTTATTTGAAATAGATTCTAGAGACACAATTTTTATTTAAGGAGAAAAATTTTTGAAAGAATACATTATTTTTACGCGTGTATCGTGTGGAAAGGTCTCAAATTTAAAATTCTGTGACGGACTTACACTATTCGAATATTTTCAGAACTTGTTTAAAAACAAGGAAACGACATCAATTCATGTTAGTGATATGATTATGGGGAGTGAAGTATTATTACTTTCCACAGTTCCATCCTGCGAAAAAAGGTAGTTAGCATTAAATATTTCAAAAGGACTTTAAGGCATGTCAACAGCATCCCAACAATCTCTAAAAAAACTTGGACTCCAAACCGACTCAAGCAACGAAGTAACCTGCATCTATCAAAATGTTAGGGGTCTCTGTACAAAGACTCACAGCTTTTATAGTAGCGTCGCTTCCTCTCGATATGATGTAATCGCTGTTACTGAATCATGGCTCCACGGGGGTATCTTAACCTCAGAGCTTTTTCCTGACTCATTTATCGCTCAGATAGAAGAACGAACTTGGATGCATCCAGGGGAGGAGGAGTGATGCTCGGCGTTCACTGTGGATTCAGCTCCGAACTTTTGGACTTCTCAAACATTGCAAAGTCCGTGCTCAATCTAGATTTCTTAGGTTGTAAATTAGCTTTAAATCATTTTATGGTTTATATATTTTATTTAATGTTGATAAAGAGTGAAGCTATCAAAGTTTATTGATATTGAATATTGGATTTAAGGGAGTTGAACTTTGACTTAATTTGATAACGATCTGTAGAATATTTTAGAAATACTATAGATGTTATTGTCAATGCATAAGCTGCATTACCATTAAATTACTTGCATGTAAAATCTATAGTAGAAAATAAAATATGTTTCTCGTTTAACTGCACATTTCATTCTAAATGGAACTTATGATGTTTTACAGAAGTACAGAAAGTTAAAAAGAGAGAACGAGGGAAAGGAGAAAGCATGCCTAATATTTACCTGGGGAAAATTGTTAAACACAAACATCTCACCCACGCAAATTCCGCAAATACTCATTATATTCCTCAAATTTACTAAAATCGAGTGAGCTCAAGACATCAAAGAAAATAACTGTACATATTTCAAAACGTTCGCTCAAATTCTATGAGGGATGACGTAAAGTAAACAAAACTTTTCCGAGCCTGTCAGTCAAAATGTTCGGATTTAATAAAATCGGCATACCTATGAAATATATATCACATAAAAGTAAATTTCGCCCTGAGATACGTTTTAACAAGGGTACACATAATTAAAACTTGTAATCATTATACTTGATAATTACTTTAGTTGAACAGCCAAGTTTCGTTTCTAATAAAATGATAATTAATTCAAGGAAGAAATAAATTAAAACTATAAAGTTTATATATATATATATATATATATATATATATATATATATTTCAACTGATAAGATTATTTTAGACTTAACGTTTTGCCTAGCATGGTAGACTTTTTTGAAAGTATTGTAACGAAGGACTAGGAGAGTTTTGATATGAGTCCTTATAGAAATATTGTATTGATAGTCATCATTGTTTAGTCATGTTTCGCCTAGTTTTCCAGACTTGTATTCTCGTATATTATAGTAATTTTATAGGAATATTAATAGGGATAGGATAAGAGTAGTTTAGTTTAGTTGTGTTTGAACAGTGAAAGTGTTAAGAGGTGGCTAATAAAGAGTTGTTATTTATTAGTGAAAAAGTTCTGTTTTATTTGTTTCCAGCCAGCGAATACAAGGGGGAGAAAATCGTAACATTATATTCCCAAATTTCAAAAGCGAGAAATTTTCGAGAAATAATTTTTTAGATGTTTTTAATCCTTAAATGAAAAAGACAAAATCAGAAAGAAGTCCAAAATTACTTCCCAAAAAAGTACATAAGAAAACCTTAACCAACTAAGATTCGAAAACACAAAATTAAGGATAAATAAAGCCACAAATACATGTTGAAATGAGCGCTGCCTATTTGTTATTATTGTACATACGCAACTGCCATAAAATTCAGTCAAAATATAGGGAATTTCGGCATTATTATAAAGCTTATTTTAACTTGCTTCGCACCGTATAACAATATAACAAGATGTGTTTTTTTAACTGTCACTCTACTTCATATTAATTTATAATAGTTTGTTTGTGACAACTCAAATTGAACAACCGAATAATGCAATTATTTACGCTCGTCAGTTTTGATTAAAAAAAAATGTACACGAGATAATTAAAAATAACAGGCAAGCACAAATATTGTTTTGAAATAAAGTATACAGCGTGTTTCAAAAAAAAGAGTTTTCATCAAAAGGAAATGAACTCTTCGTTTCGAAATAATTCTGCATTTTTTAAACTATATTTTTATGTTTTATTTCAGCAGCACCAAGAACATTTCCGGATCCATTTCAGGCTAGGCAATTCTAATATATTCGTTCAAAGTTTGTTTTAGGTATTAATTGGCGACCCGCTCCTGCTTTGCAAGGGCACGATAAGGGTTTTAAATTTATTTATTTATTCATTTATTGATTTATACTGCCCTACAGGACCAGAGTCCCTATTATTAGACAGGAAAAAGAACAGAGTTACATAAATCCTAAAATTATATAGACAGTATAATAAGTATAACATAGTCCAAAAATCAATCACAGATAATTGGAAATAAACGATCTGACAATAGAATAATTGCAGTAAAATATATGAAATTTATCTTTCTGGGGATCATAAAGAAATACATCGAGTATAATGGAGAGAATTGTAATACATTAGTTCTTGGTGTTGACAAATAGAAAAATACTGGAGATCTAGTTATCCCTGGAACAAGAAAATGAACTCTCGCGAACAAATTAGTCGCCACAATCTTGTTATTAATCAGTTTATACAAAAAAAAATACACAAGCCCCATTACTGTGCTTCTTCAGAGTTGTGAAATTAAATCTTGTCAATAGGCTTTCGCGAGGTATATGGTGGATAAAACCAGGGGCGGATCCAGCCTCTCTCCTTGGGGGGGGGGGGCGGTGATATCACAAAAGTACAGTATGGCAAGCGAAAGCAAGTTGTCTCCGGGGGGGGGTGTAAAAGGCAGGGACGGGGCTATTTTTTTGAATTTGAAGCTCTTGGAGAGGGGGGGGGCGATCACAATTTTCCGACAGGGGGTGGGAAGATGCGATCAACATACATATTCCTCGTATAAGAGGCAGAATCGGGTCTATTTTCCTGAGTTCAAAGCTCCTGGGAAGGTGCTGTCGAAAAAAAAACAAGTTGTCAAGGGGGGGGGGGTTGCCAGCAGCATACACATTCCTAATATAAAAGGCAGAATCGGTTCTATGTTCCGGAACTCAAAGCCCTTGGGAAGGGGAGGGGCGATCGCAAGCATACACATTCCTATTCCTCTATTCAAGAACTAGAGAGAGTAATAAAACTGTTACCGAAACCTCCAACGTACCTGCTTCAGTGCCCCCGGTAACTGAGAACTGCCGTAAATCTAATTATATTTAAATATTATAAGCTTTTATAAATTTACTGCAACAATAAAATTTATGATAATTCAATTCTGTCAGTGAGCAAAGTACATCTTACAGTGTGTCCTTAGTGATTTATTTTATTTGTGCTTGTTTTTATATATTATTTGAGATTGTTGAGATACCCAAAAGATGGAGGGCATTTTTTCCTCAACGAAAAACTTATTACGATGAATGTTTATGATGCCTTAAGATATTAATATCTAGATAATAATGTTAAAAGCTCTGTTGAGATGTGTTCCAATATAACAGGAGTTCGAAAATCTATCATGTACCGAACACTGATGGAGAAAAAACGACTGGAATTGTTAGTAATTCCAAGCTATATTCGATCACAGGCAGACGAAAAACCTCGTTGGAAGAAGAGATGTAAACTGTAATAAAAGGAGTTGTACATACATTTTATTATGAGAAGCAGATCTCAACCGTCAACAAAATGCTAACTAAAATTAATGAAGATCGAGATTTGCCTGAAATTAAAAGAACTGAGCTCTGGAAATTGGTTAGAAAACTTAATTTTTGTTGGGAAAAACCAGATAGGAAATCTGTTCTTATAGATCGTCCGGAAAATGTCCGCTGGTGAAGGAAATATCTCCCTCAAATAAAAGGTAGTGTTGCTGGAAATAACACAACTTACAGAATTAATAACTTAACTGGACTCTTGAAAGATTTTTTTTAAATAAAGTTACTGCAGAAAATTTGGAAAAATCCGATCTCATGATCGGTGAGAGAGGAATCAATTATAATGAATTTGAGAGAAGATAACTTCACTGACTTTGATGACGAATAAGATACGTAATGTTTACCAGCGGTAACATAATTTATTATTTAAATTTTCTGTAACATATAAAAATTAATGACATTTGAATCACTTTTTAGTGTTTAATTGTAATTCTGCAGATGGTTTAAGAAATAAATAAACTGGAACGTCAAATATCCCAAAAATGTTTTAAATTAATAATAAAATGACCAATAGCCCCAAAAAAATTTTAATATTATATTGATGAATTTATTTTTTTTTATATATGTTTAACTTCTTGTAGTTTTGATAATGGGTATTTTGTAGTATTTAAATTATAACTTAGAATTTTTTGAGTGATAAAGGCTACGTTTTAGTCTGAATGTGCCTAAAATTAAAAATAATAAAACTACAGTTGTGATTTGTGTTAAATATGTCGAAATTATTTATATTTTCTAATTTATGTGAATTATTAAAAAATCATAAGAAATAAAATAATATTATAAAAACTTTTTATTTTAAGTTTATTACTGAAATAATACTCCATGCCATAAATATTTAGTGATAAAATAGACCTCCTTTTGACGCCTTCCGATTAAAATCCTTTTTAACACTTCACACATCCAAATATCTATTGCTATCCAACCCTAATAGTCCATTATTATAGACCAGTATTTTTGATTATAAAATTTCTAACCCATTCCTATGAAAAATATATGTGTCTAACAGATTTTACCAAAGACACCGGACTAAAGAACACAGGTAGTTTGCAAAGAAAAAAAAGTAAAAAATGAAAAACTCTCCCTAGTTCTTGAATAAACTATAGTATAAGAGGCAAAATCGGGTCTATTTTCCTGAACTCCAAGCTCTTGGGGGGGGGGGGGGCGATCGCCCCCACCGCCCCCCCCCCTTGGATCCGCGCCTGGATAAAACACATTCGATTTAAAGCTTAATAATCTTAAGAAACGATACTGAATTCATTCTAATTTTTCAGAGCATACATGGTAACACGTATGCCACATAACGAGGCATATTTCAATTTGATTTGTACAAGATAATAATATAATGTGCTTATAAGTTATTAACAGGTTGTACACTGAAGAAATCAAGAAATTGACGGATTTTGTATTTCAGTGTATATTTTTAAAATTATTACAATCGGCCAAGCGCTTTCGGTCTAATTTAGACCATCCTCAGGGCTCAGACCCTAGAAACAAGAGAATATGGTCAGCAAATAAGTTTACTCAGTATTCACCAACCACACTCACTTGTCAAAGGGCACACCTTAACCCTGCCAGTTTGAGAACAGTCTCTAGTCGCGAGCGTAGCCTCCACACAGAACAAGATATATACAATTAAAAACTTTTAGAAACTTTTAAAATTAAAATTAAAACTAGGACATTCAACACACTGTGCACATTGACATTATTAAAACAATAAACCTTTTTAATAACAACCCAAAAGGGTGAGGTTATGCCACACACAGTCAGAGCATAATACAGCAATAAAACTTTCCAAAAATTAAAACTACATACAAGTATGTGAAAGCCTGAGTAGAGATTTTCTGTATGAGTTTTCATTTTTGAATTTCTTGTCAATCGTATTTAAAATCAATAATTCATCGATAATGAGCAAAAAGAGAAAAAAAGGGGAAAAAAGGGAAAAAGGGCAGAAAGAAAGAAAGAAAGTTTTCTGCCCTTTTTTCCCTTTTTTTCTCTTTTTGCTCATTGTCGATAAATTATTGATTTTAAATACGATTGACAAGAAATTCAAAAATGAAAACTCATACCGAAAATCTCTACTCAGACTTTCACATACTTGTATGTAGTTTTAATTTTTGAAAATTTTTATTGCTGTATTATGCTATGACTGTGTGTGACATAACCTCACCCTTTTGGGTTGTTAATAAAAAGGTTTATTGTTTTAATAATGTCAATGTGCACAGTGTGTTGAATGTTCTAGTTTTAATTTTAATTTTAAAAGTTTCTAAAAGTTTTTAATTGTATACATTTTGTTCTGTGTGGAGGCTACGCTCGCGACTGGAGACTGTTCTCAAACTGGCAGGGTTAAGGTGTGCCCTTTGACAAGTGAGTGTGGTTGGTGAGTATTGAGTAAACTTATTTGCTGACCATATTCTCGTGTTTCTAGGGTCTGAGCCCTGAGGATGGTCTAAATTAGACCGAAAGCGCTTGGCCGATTGTAATAATTTTAAAAATATACACTGAAATACAAAATCCGTCAATTTCTTAATGTGCTTATGACCTGGAGCGACTGAAATTCATGACAAGATCCCACCAAAAAGCCCAGCATTCGGTAAGATCTCGATAATATATCATTAATATGACAAATCTGAGTCTGCAGATTCTTAATATAGTTAACTAGCCTTTGAAAAACACCGCAGATCCCATAATCATGCAGCAGAGGCATTTTACTTCTTGAAAATGGCATAACATTGCACTTATCTATGTTCAGAGGCAGTTTGTTTTTTAGACACCAAGCATTTAATTCCATAAGATCCATTTCAAGGCTCAAGCAATCACCAGGATTCCCTATGTCCCGGAATATCTTTAAATCGTCTGCACAAAGTAAGCAGCTGTTATTCAACTCACATGTGATATCGTTAATAAAAACGTCAAAAATTAAGGGACCCTAAACAGAAACACCCGACATTACAACAAAATTATCAGATCTATGACCACGGTATACAGTGAGAGCGGTTTAATAGTAGCTTTAAAAAAATGTAATAAGATTGTCATTAAGACCAAAGTCCGACAATCTGGAAAGTAAAACACCGTGATCAAGTCGATCAAATGCTTTGGAAAAATCAGCCAGAATCAATACGCTCTGAGACATACTGCGCAATAGTACAAAGATTGGTCACAGTTGATTTTTCAGAAGCAAAACTACGCTCCTGATCGACCATAAGATGTGTTATGGAAGAGAATATTTGTTCCTGAAGAATCCGCTCAAATACTTTTGCAACGTTGCACATTATCGCTATGGGGCGGTAATTTTCGACCCTGGTTCTATCATCCTTTCTAAAAATCGGACAGATTTTTGATTCCATCCATGTCAGGAAAAATACATTTCTGAATGTATAAATTAAAAATTACAAACAAAAGCTCAGGAAACGCCCAAGTATAATCCCTTACAACAAACGAAGAAATGGAATCAGGACCCGCTATGAATTTGGTCTTCAATTTTTAAGATGCTTTCTCTACGTCTTTAGGCATTATTTTAGGTAATGAGATAGGGTAAGAATTGCAACCATAACTGGAAGTAAGTACATAAAGAGTAGAAATAAGTGCTATGTGATAATAATATTTTGGTCTGCGTGATAGTATGTGAACAACTATGTCTGGAGTTCTTGGAAGATTGACCTCTACTTTTAATCAAAATTTATTTTATTATGGGTCATTTTTAAAAGATCCTTATTATTGCGTTCATATCTATATAATAATATTTTGGTCTGCGTGATAGTATGTGAACAACTATGTCTGGAGTTCTTGGAAGATTGACCTCTACTTTTAATCAAAATTTATTTTATTATGGGTCATTTTTAAAAGATCCTTATTATTGCGTTCATATCTATATAATAATATTTTGGTCTACGTGATAGTATGTGAACAACTATGTCTGGAGTTCTTGGAAGATTGACCTCTACTTTTAATCAAAATTTATTTTATTATAGGTCATTTTTAAAAGATCCTTATTATTGCGTTCATATCTATATAATAATATTTTCGTCTGCGTGATAGTATGTGAACAACTATGTCTGGAGTTTTTGGAAGATTGACCTCTACTTTTAATCAAAATTTATTATATTATGGGTCATTTTTAAAAGATCCTTATTATTGCGTTCATATCTATAGCACTAAATTTTTATGTAGAGGTTAAATTTGAACTTCTAAAAATTTTTCAAAAAATACACAGTAAAAGAAATTATCCCATATCAAACTTAAACTTAAATCCAAATATTTAGAACTTTTAAAATTAAATTTTGCAACTTGAACCTACCAGAAAATTGGAAGCCAACATACACAAACAAAATAATTTATATTTTTCTAAATTAGATCGCAAAAAATTGCTTTATCTGTAAAGGGTCTGGCACTTAAGTTCTAATAAAGTAATTATTTTCTTATCTGTAGGAAAAAGGATACATTCTAAGTGACCCGCACTTTGATCCAATCGCCAAGAGTTTTTGTACAGGATCGAACGCCATTGCTGTCGGCTGGTAAGGAAATCCATGGCGAAACGTCTGAAAAAGAAAGAAAAAACATATTTATATCAAAGCAAAAGATAATATAGTATAAATCTTATATTCATAGCCAACCTCGAAATTAAGTCTGAATTTTCAAAAAAAAAATCAAGATTTTAGATTGATTAATAAAATCAAATATCAACTATTATGCATTTTTTAAAAACTTCAAAAAGTTGAAGTCGAGTTCGCGAGCGGCAGTAAAAATTCGACAGGAAATATCCAGAGATGTGGAAATACAAAGAGGAGTCAGACAAGGGTGTATTTTGTCACCTTTACTATTTAACGCTTATTCTGTAGAGGTCATATTGGAAAGTCTTGAATCTGAAACAGCAAGGATAAAAGTAAACGGAGTCTTAATCAACAATATTAGGTATGCAGATGACACCGTAATAATAGCTGATAGTTTGAAAGACCTAGAAAAAATAATGAATAAAATATTAAGAGTTAGTGGAGAATATGGACTCTCTCTTAACACGAAAAAGACCAAGTTCATGATAATTAGTAAAAACAACACCAATAATAATGAAACCCTAATGGTAGGAGGCCAGCACATAGAAAGAGTTAAGAAGTACACTTACTTGGGAACCTTAATAACAGAAAATAATGATTATACCGTCAAAATAAAAACCACAATCGAGAAAGCACGTGCCAACTTTATTAGAATGAAAAAGGTTATCTGCAGCAAAGATCTAACGTCAGCCCTGAAAATACGACTGACTAAATGTTACGTATACAGTGTTCTATATTATGGAATGGAAGCATGAACACTGAATCGAGAGGCAATGAGAACACTTAACTCTTTTGAAATGTGGACCTATAGAAGAATTCAGAGGATTTCGTGGGTGGATCGAGTTACGAACGCCGAGGTGTTGAGAAGAATGAGGAAAGAAAAGGAAGTCGAGATAACAGTAAAACAGAGAAAACTGCAATATTTCGGACAAATAATGCGGGGAGAAAAGTACAACATCTTACGGCTCATAATCCAAGGCAAAATAAGTGGCAGAAGTGGCGAATTTCATGGCTAAAAAACCTAAGGAAATGGTTTGGATGCAGTTCGAAACAACTATTTAGAGCAATTGCCTCAAAAATTAAAATAGCTATTATGATTGCCAACCTCTGCAATGGAGAAGGCACTTGAAGAAGAAGAAGAGGAAGATATATATATATATATATATATATATATATATATATATATATATATATATATATATATATATATATAAGAGAGAGGCTTGTAAATGAAAAATTTTCAATTTCATCCTGTATCATACGAATATAGAGGGATAAGGAAAGTTCGTTTGTTGCATTTTTTGTTTATAACACAGATTTGCATGTCTTTATTTTTAATAATAATAGTGCCGAATTTTGGAAATCATCTTTAGACCAACATTTATTCAACTCAGAAACCCATAAAGACATTTATCTAACATTATTTTTATTCATTATTTAATAATATCGCTTTATAAAAGTGTTGCAAAAGTTTAATTTTGTAGTAAAACTACCAAAGCATACAAAATAATTCACACGAGTTCCAGTCAAGATTACTGTATGTTGCCTTAATCTCCAGAAGCATAAAATACATGTTACATATAATGCCATTCGGAATATGAAATTTCTCATCAAAGTAGAAATTACTATCGAGTTTAATTTACTTTGAGATTCCATCTATGTGGAAATTAAACACGTTAGTTTCAGGTTTGCTAAACCTTAAGAGCCTCAATTTATCTTCGAGTGGGTGGAAATTGAAAAACACTATTGAAAATGTAATATATATTTTAATGTCTAAGATATGTTGAATATGTCATTAAATTATTTTTAAAAAAATTACCAATTAATAATTCAATAATTTGTAAAATTCAATTTTTAATTACTCTTGAAATGGATAATTTGAAAAACGAAATTTTTAATTATTCCGGTAATGAGTAATTTTATTTCTTAATTATTCAATTAATGGACAATTTGAGGAAAAAATCTCCAGTTACTTAATTAACTGATAATTTTAGGATGAAAATTATGATAGAGTAACCGATAATTTCGATTTGGTGATCAATAATTTTCCAATAATTGATTAATGGCCGATCACTTATTAAGCATCAGCTTTGTGTTCTCATTTACACGTGAATGTCACCTTAAGCTTAACTTGAAAATATAAAATAGCAAATACATATAAATAAGGAGCATTAAATGAAAATTATTGGAAATAAACAGTAACAAAATGTTGAATGGAAGAAACTGACTGTATAACATTGGTTTAAATCATCTCCTATAATATATTGTGGCGGCACATTAATTACCAATCTGTTTTAATAATGAAATAACAAAATTTTACACGCATGTAATCCATTTTCGTTATCTGAATAATTATAGCTCGATGTAGATATTGATTAAATTTTGAAATAAAATTCACGCTATAAATTTAGCAATATTCAATTTTTGGATATTGCATAACAATCAAAAATTTTAACGAGAATTCATTTTACATATTTTACGTCCATATTTTTTAATTAAAAAAGATAGCATCGAATTTTCAATTCATTCGGAGTATTTAAAAATTTAAAGTTTAGTTTTTAAAAGTTTTATTACATTTTCGATGCAATGGAAATGAGATTGCACAACAAATTCATCAGAATGTAGATATAGTTTGTACTGACAATGTAGTTTACGAGTAGAGTGAGACCTTTTCCATAGACAAAATATTAATTAAACCTGCAAAGTTTAATCTCTAAAATGGCAAATTTACGATGTTCAAACGTAAATGTAATTCCGCATATAACCATCGTCGACAAGACCGAACTTGGAAAAACTTTTTTCCTTCGTTTGACAAAATGTAAATATAAACTCTGAGGAGCTCATTATACTAAATGAAATACACCAAATACCTAAAAATAGGTTACTTACACCTCTATAAATCTCTTTAAAACGCACCCAACATAAGTGCTAGATTTTTAAAAGTTTCCACTGCATTTTAAAACCCTGGAAGAAAAATAAATTTGCTTCGTGAACTTAAAGCTATACCACAAAGTGCATAAAAGCGAGCTTTAAAGGCTGGAAAAAACGGATGGAATGTAATGGAATAAATACTAATTATTTTATACTGTTTAACGTAATTAAAATTGGTAACTAAATAATCACTCTGTAGATAAATTTTAATCATGGGAACAAGATATTATATATTTTATATTACCACCCTAAAATCTAAATCCAATAACAATCTTGACAATTTTATTACTTCCACGTCTAAATGTTTTCTTAAAAATATATAAACCCAGACAATTTATGACGACATAAACTAAAAAGATTGTACCCTCTTTTAACATTTATAAATAAATCTGTCGAAGAAATCCTACCCTGGTTATGAAATTAAAACCGAAGAGATAGGTGCCGAGGGAGCTCTTAACATGTGGTATCTGCAAAATACCAATAAAATGTAATAAAATATTGAACGATCTTCCCATTATTAGGAAACAAAAGAATAATCAAATAAACTCACTAAAATACAATATATTGTTTGACAACATCTACAAAGAAATTCGTATAACTACTGTTTTTTTTGATTGCAAAAAGGAATGATTCAAATACCAGCAAAATGAATAACATTTTGTAATATAATAATAATAACAAAATAAATAACGATTTTTCTTTTAGTTATAGGAAGACGTATATTAGTTTGATTAATTGTTTTTATATAAAAAAAAATAAGATTAAGACGCTCAGAGGCCAATTCGGGAAAAGTATTCGGTATAGAATGGCAAACGCCCTCTACATTTCAGTAATGAAACTGACAATTACAGGGTTGCATGGGGCTAGATGCGTGCTATCGGGAACCCACAGGGTACCGGGAGTATGAAAATTTGACTTTTTAAGAAATAATAAACTTCAGTCTGAGATTCGATAGAGCCGGTACGATTTTGAGGGCGGTATCTTAGAAAATTACATGTCGATTATAACCGTTGTTAATAAACGTTTTGTTTTTCTTTTTATTTAATTTGGGAAGTTAAAAGAATATCCTGTGTTATTTTACTTGAGAATTTAGCTACTTTGATAATGTTTGTTTACGCAATATAAATAGCTGTTCGCGTTTTTAGTTTTTTTTTGTTTAATTTTTCAGAAAGCTACTTAGACGTTTATTTTTAAAACTGGGTTTGTTACACCTTTCTTCTTATTAGAATGGCTAATAGGAGTAATTATTCTAGTATTTCGATATTGTTAATAATTATTATGTTTCTCATTGTATATAGTTTTGTTAATAGATTTAAGTGTTTTGAGAAACTTGTTTCATTTAATTCATTGAAAACCTTCACACAAATAAATTCTCGGTCGCTTCGTTGTGAAAGCTTCAAAACAAGAGACATGATCTGGCTAGCTAGACAGCAGCCTTACCGGAGTTCTGAAGTCCTGAATTTGGGTAGTGGTAAACCCTAAATAAGTTGTAGTTGTTTAGCACTAAAACTGCAAGAGCCCAGAGGAACGAGCAGACTTCCAGTGAGCCATTTTCTTTATGATAATTAGTTATAGGATTCTAAAATAGCTACAAATTAATATGTCACAGCAGAATATTGTAGACCTACCGGCCTTACGCTGCCAAATTATACCGTTTGCAGAAAATTCACCTTGTTAAATAACACAGCGTCGCGGAGATTTAATAATTTGGCAAATGATGTGGAAAGTAAAATTTGTAAAAGAATAAAATTGAATTATTTCGCTATTCAGCTTAACGAGTAGACCTATGTAGCAAACGTTGAAGTATTGTTTGTCTATATTAGATAGATTTTTAAGAATTCCATTCATGAAGATATATTATTGGCAAAACGGAAAATCTAGACAGGGGCAGTAGTTTTCGATACGATCAATAACTATTTTGAAAAAAGGGAAATAAATTGTTTTTTTTTTGTTTGGCTGGGTACACTGATGGTGCAAAATCAATGATTGGAACATTTTCTGGTCTTATGGTGCGGGTAAAGAAATACAATGAGAATATTGAATGTATTCATTGCTGTATTCCTAGACAAGCCGAACAATACCGAGAGAAATACCAGAAGAAATTAAATAAAATGTTTGAGGAAATGAACGGAATAAAAACAGCTTATTAGATACAGCAAGGGAATACCAGAACAACAAACAAGTATACAAAAGTAAAGAACGATAGCTGGAAATGATATATAGAAGCAAGAATCTCAGAAGTTTGAAAAATGAAGAACAACCGGGAAATGGTCAAGAGAGAAATTGTGAAAGCAGAGCAAAAATGACGCACAAAATTTTTGATCAAAAACCACATAGAAAATCAAAAACTATAGTACACTCAAACAACTAAGACAAGAAGGAATGCATTATGATTAAAATAAAAAATAAAGAGGGATACATAATGACAGAGAAAGAGAAAATAATAGACAGATGGCGACAAAATTTTTTGAAATTGACAGATATAAACATAGAGAAAGAGGTATAAGAGAATGAAAAAAGGATGAATGAAAGAACATAAGACTAATACAGGAAGAAAAAAATTTTTAGAGTTTATAAGGAGGATGATATTTGAGTGAAATGATCGGGCAATAATGGTCGATATCTAAAAATTTTAGACAGGGAAATCCCAAAGATAAATATGATGGTGAACATTGAACAGACCTAAATAATAAACTGCAGTAGAAAGAAAAATACACGACATTAAAATATAAGGTAAAAAATTATAAAAATAAACTATGGAACAAATGAAAGAATGAAGAAAGCAGAAAGGATGTTCTATAAGATGAGAACAACGCTTCTGGGAAAAAAGAAAACTTCAAAACCCATCAAGACAACAAGACCGGAAAAACTGATAAGGCCAACAATAATATACAGTAGTGAGACAAGGATAATGACAGAGAAGATTAAAGTGCGTGTAAAAGCAATGGATATGAAATTTCTAAAAAAAATAGAAAATAAAACAGTAACAAAAATAAACAGAAGGACAGTTAAGATGGTTTGGTTATATGTGACGTATGAATAACTAGAGGCAGGCGATAAAAGTGTATGAGATGCGAGTGACAGGGAAAAATAAGAAAGAAAGGCTGAGAAGAAAATGGAACGATGATGTTGCGGAAGCACTGAAAAGAGAAGGGCTAGCTAAATATATAAAAATATCCTGTCATATATAATTTAATTTCTTAAAACTGTTCCACTATGTCTTGTTCGACTGTTTTTGGGTTAATTAGAAGCATTCACCAGCAAAATTTCACGGCAACGGATTACAAGATAGGACAGACTGACGGACGGATATTGCGAAATTATTAGGATTTCTAGCGGCTATGAAATTCTGAAATATGACCGGGTTAGATAATATATTTTCTAAAACTTAGTCCGTAGTTTCCCGGCGACTAAACAACTACCTAATTATTAGTTTCACCAAATTTCCTTTTAGGGTCAAATTACCAAGGAACAAATATCCATCAAGCGAGGTATTTCCATTAAAAATTAGCAGTATTTTTAAAGAGCTTAACAAATCGGGAGAGTGAGTGCTCGAATTACCCGAGATTTATGTTACAAAGCCGAGCGAGAACGCTCTTCCTAATTCCTGTAATTGATAACTTGCCAGCTCTAAGTACTGGATATTTAGCATTCTATCACGTCCAAGAAGGATTCCTAAAATTTCTAATTAAGAAAATCGATCGTTACAGAAAAGTTTAAAAATGGAAAAAAAATTGTAAGTAGTTTCCTTTGTTTTCCCTATATTGTAACTAGCGATTTTATTGCTGAAAAGGGTATATTTTGGCATCACCAACCACATATTTTGATGGAAATTCATACGGTCCATGGCTTACAAAATGGCGGCCAAAAAATGGTCACTTTTTTCAGTTTTTCCAGTTTATCTTGAAAAATAAGGGTTGTATAAAAAAATATTCCAAACAAAAGTTGTAGATAATTGAAAAAGCTATCGATTGGTATAATTAAAGTTATAGGTGGTGTCGAAATATAATTTTTTTTCTCGGAAAATTACATTTTTTTTATATATAATTAAATGATATTTATTAACTATCGCTTCGGAATTCTAGGAAATGATAGATATTTTTGGCCCAAAAAATGTGTTTAATCCGAAATTTGTGAGTTGAATAGTTTCCGGGAAAATCGAGCTGAAAGTTGAAAATTCGATGAAAGGGTATAAAATGGGAGACAGGGAAATCAAAATACTGTGCTACGCCGACGATGCAGTGTTAATAGCTGAAAGCGAAGACGATTTGCAAAGACTACTGCACCAATTTAACATGACAGCGAAAAAGTTTAAGATGAATATATCAGCGTCAAAAACTAAAGCCATGACTACATCTAGAACATCACTCAGATGCAAACTAGAAATAGACAACAAAATTATACAGCAGGATATGAAATTCAAGTATCTCGGAATAGAAATATCCGGATATGGGGATGTTGAAACGGAGGTGAGGGGACAAGCCATAAAAGCAGCAAGAACAGCCGCATGTCTTAACAGTACCATATGGAGCAATAAACATATAGGAATCGAAGTTAAATCAAGAATTTATAAAACAGCAATAAGACCCATACTAACATACACTGCAGAAACAAGACCAGAAACCTCGAAAACAAAACAAATACTGGAAACAACAGAGATGAGAGTGGTGCGCAGGATAGCTGGCTGGACACTTATGGATCGGAATAGGAGCGAGGATATAAGAAGAGTGTGTAAAGTCGATAACATCAATGACTGGGTATTACAAAGAAAAAGGGAATGGAACGAACACATCAACCGCATGACCGACGACAGAATAGTAAAGATCACGAGGGACAAATCACCAATAGGACGTAGGAGTACCGGAAGACCCCGTAAACGATGGAGTGATAACCTCGCAATAGACTGAAATCAGGCAGAGACGAAAAATAACAAGCAAATTGCTTATATATAAGAAGGAAAGAAGAAGAGTAAATATTGTTAGGGACCAGCTTGTCTTTTAGTCAGATTCCTTCAACATTCTGTCAAATTTCGTGATAGTAGTTGTTATCAGTTAACCATATTATCAAAAATATCATTAACAGAAAAAACAACATAAAGTAAAAAAAAAATACGAGACTGAACCAACCATATCCCGAAAGAGCAATTCAATCTTCAGAAAACGTCCTTTAAAATACTTAAATTGTCGAATGACGGTGTAATCAAATTTCTCTTCTTGCTTTTATAAAAGCCAAATTTTCATTTTTGGTAGTTGACTCGGAGAAAATGAACCTCGTTAAAAATAATTAGCGAAACATCTTCGGAAGACGCCATAATTATATTGCTTTCTGTTGTGCTCTATTAAATTGTTTTTGTCTTAAAATTTAATTATGCAATTACAATTTGATGTAGGAAAAGTTGAAAGAAAGGAATTTTTAAAAATCCAATTAGAAATTTCACGGTTTTACAGCGTATATAATTATCATCATTTTTTAATTCTAAACCTTATTCTTTGAGAACAATATAATAATCTAAAGCAGGAATTTGAACAAAGAACGTTGAGAAAGAAAGGGATATTTGCACAAATCAGTTTAAGTTTTACAGTTCTCAACTGGAAAACGTTTCCGGTTTCCATTCGAACATTCTAAAATAATCGCAACTGTTATACATCTCATATCTGACCAATTAGAAAATCAAAGCGAAATTTAAATGGATCATCTGCAGACTGCCAAGAGTTGTGCCGCGATGGTTTGTTGTAGTTTGAGAGAATTTTATTAACTTTTATCAGCAATTGATTATTTGTTTGTGTTACATACATTTTCACCGTAATCCTGAACGGCTCGTAAACTTTCGACCATTAAAATCTTGGGTGTTTCGTCCAGCGATGGATTTATCAGTGAGCCCACCGGTGCCTTCCCCAGACATCCCTTGATATACTGTCTATAATGTCATTTCTGATATTTGAATCTTCTTGGCGTCGGAAACTATCGGTGAGATGTTCCACAGCTGACTGTTTCTATAACACCGTTACATTGCGCCCTTCCAAGTTTTTGATCGTCCCGATCAACCTTTGTACTCTCGAGTTATATAGAAAGCAGGATGCATGTGAATTTGTAGGAACTGCCCCCCTTTTTTAGGGGTCTCCCAGTGCTGAAACCAGCACTACAACGCGCGCAACCCTATATCGCAGCATCCCACTTGTACTAGAACCAGCACTACAATGGGCCTAACCCTATGCATCATCTCACTTCTGACACAAATGTTATAATTCACTGTAACCCTTATAAACTTCCCGGAGGTGGGTTTCCCCGTAACGGATCTCCAGAAAAGTTACAATAAACTCGTAATCATTCGGTTTTTCTTCGGGAATGTTACGTAGAACCTTCATAGCTTCACCTCGTAGTGTTAGATCAAGAGCATGTGCCTTTTCTGGTGAACTCCAATTATTGCCGGTGGTGACTGCTTCGAATTGACGGATATAAGTAAGCCAAGGTACTTTGCCGTCGAAGGTAAGTGGCTTCATCATACTAGTTGTAGGAACATAATCTACCTTTATTATATTCGTACTGGCTACCTTCTCGATTTGCAAATGTAATTGTTGCATCTGTTTCTGGATTCCCGTCACCTCATGTTGTACTTCGTCATGTATGTCTTCCATAATTTTGCTAATCTTTTATTGCACTTCTTGTTCCATGTGCTTCATATATTCTTGATCTTTTTTTCAATTCCTGTCTTACGTCTTCCAGGCTTGTTTTTAGTTCTTATTTTATACTTTCTTGATTTTTCTTAACTTGTTTTTAGTGTCATCAATGTCTTGTTTGTCCGGAGTCCTAGAATCCCGCTATCTTCAACTACTTTGACTTGTCTTTAATTCTTATTTCATATCATCCTGGCTTATCTTTAATTCTTGTTCTATATCATCTTGGCTTGTCTTTAATTCTTTTTTCATATCATCTTGGCTTTTCTTCATATCTTCTTGATTTTTCATCATACCATCTTTCAATTCTTATTTCATCTCTTCTCTGCTTTACCTCATATTTTCTTGGCTTGTTTTCATGTCTTGTATCATCATCAGTATCTGATTTAAACTAGTTTGAAGTTGTTCTTCCATTTTTACTTTCTATTTTTTAATTATCACTGGCATACAATTTCAATTAACTTTTTTCTTTGTTTCTAATTTTCTAACTTGAACTAACCTCTTTTGGATTGGATACAATTATATAAGAGAAACTTAGCTCTCAACCAACTGAAAAAACCTTATACTATAAGGACAAACATTTTTCCAATACTTACATTAACTACTTATTAATACAACTAAAACACAATCTTATTACTATTAGTTAATCTTCACTATTCAACTACCACTATACAACTCTTAACTATCCAACTATTCGACTAACCCTAAAACTAATATCCTATCCCTATTTACATACCAATAGAAGTTACCAGAATTAACAAGAAATACGCTAGCATAAAATCCGAGAACAGCCTAGAAAGATGACTCATGAATATAATATTGCTTTCGGCTCATCGGAATATTTGCATATGAGGAAGTATCAATAAGTTTTTCTAGACGTTCGTGACAATATTAAAATAAAAAAATAAGCCTTAATGTTAATTCGATATAATACAAGAGCAACACATTTAAATAATTAATATTTACTTACTTCTGAATAATATTTAAACGAATAACACCAAATAAAACAAAATATTTAAAACTGTGATATTTATGTGTCCAGCAGCAAACAATATCTTTAAAATTAATGCAGTAAGATACAAACTGTCTGAGAAAATTTGTTTATCATTATTTTTACAATAAAAATATACGCATTTTTCTATACTTCTCAATAATATCGCTATATCGAACTAAAAGTGGAAAAATAAAACACGTGCTTTTTATAACGACCATGACTGTATATGACAAATATAATAATGCCGATCATGTTTCGGAAAGCCTGTATTCTTCGCTCATCATAACTTCGAATGCCAAAGTTAATATATTTTTTCTACACATCGAAAACATATCATAAAATTGAATTTTCCCATTTTTAGATTACATCAAAAACTTTTTGTCGCACACCTTGCCGCTTTGCTTCGTTAAATTTTCAAATAATACAAAAATCTGCAATGCAAAGATTTTATATTAAATTTTCTCTTTGTTCTTTTACTAAATTTTTTTCTCTTCTACAATCTCAAATTTCATGCTGTCGCCTTTACCTACAGTCGATTTTTTAACTTTACGTTCGTACCAGAATATAACTAAAAATACCAAACAAGTTATTTTCACAATACATTCGTAAAGTCGCAAGATTTGCTGTGACTACCGGTGCTGAACTAAATGAGTTTCAACGAGGGAGTAGAAAACTAATTTCTTAATTCAAGAATTCGTCGCCGAGTCAAATATTTATCGATTTGGATGAATCTTTGCTTAAATTACTCGCGAGTATCACGAGCGTTCGAGAAAAATATTAAGTACAAAGTTGTTTTATTTAAACTTGGAATTTCACAAAATATTTTATGTTTCTCGCCATCTATCGGCATTGTTTTTAAGGAGTCGAGATTTCAAGAGGATTTTCTGTATAAGTGTTACTGTCATTCTTAAGTATCTGATTCCGTTGCAGTTTTGGGTGAAGAATATTGGATTCCTAGGAGACTTTGACAAGTCTAGTATTGACATTTTGGACGAATGCAGCCATTTTCTTCGTAACTGGTCGTTCTTGTAGTAGTATAGAATTGTTAAAAAGTAAAATCAGCGATTTTTTGTATGTTTTATTTGATCTGATCAATCTGCACCAAAATCAGATAACTATATTCTATGTTTTATAGTCGTCGAGTTCAATAAATTAAATTATTTTCCTTTTACGTCGCCCCCCCCTATTTTTCCTTTTTTTTCAGGGGCCAGCTTTTTAAGCCATATAACATCTTATTAAAGCGTATATAAGTAATTTTAAGTTTTGTTCAGCATTGCAAGTATTGAAATTATTTAGTTAAGCTTTACTTCAATTTCTGCAAGCTCTTATCCTAGTTTTGAAGCTTTATGACCGTTTTGTATTCCTTGTTTTTATACAAGGCTTTTCACTCTTTTGAAGTGTGAATTTTGAAAATTCCTTTCTTAGTGGGTGACTAAATGGTATTGTCAACCTTTTTCCAAAATTTAAAGATTCTTTCTTTAAAAGTTTGGGCTGAGCGTTGATATGTTAGTCAGGACTAAACCACATAAATATAGATAGATAACAGTATAAAAATTATTTACTTTATTCGTTATTTTCTAAAACTTTTAACCCTAATTCAGTAACATGGTTTAACTTTAAAACCAGTCTAAGTGGACACTAGATGGTTTACGGTGAAATGTGCAATAATATAACAAGCAAGTTTTGAACATTAAAAATACAAGGATAAAAAAAAATCATTTTCTTTTATTACTGCACCAACAAAAATGGAAAATTTTGTTTATTTTAGGAAGACAACTATTCCTATTGACGATTTAGAGGGTGTAATATAAATGATGTACAATATCATAAGCAAAACAAATCTGGCCAACCGGAAGATCTAACTTCCATGGCAACTAGATCGGGGCAAAGTCTTAAACCTCTTTAGTAATTATGGGTGCAAATGTTTTTAAAGTAAAAGAAAAATAATGGATTTCGAGGAGACTTTGACAAGTCTAGTACTGACATTTTGGACGAATTCACCCATTTACTCTGGTCGTTCTGGTAGTAGTATAGAACTGTTAAAGAGTAAAATCAGCAATCATTTGTGTGTTTTATTTGATTTGATCAATCTGCACCAAAATCTAGTAACTATATTCTACGTTTTATAGTCGCCGAGTTCAATAAATGCCATCTATCGACATCGTTTTTAAGGAGTGTGCAAATGTTTTTAAAGTAAAAGAATTGTGATTCTTAAGATTTCAGCAAAAAAACTGATAAATTAAATAGTAACGGAGGGAAAATATTTCATTAAATATCTAACTAAAAATCTAACCTCCTTGGTGGTGTCTAAAGTCCATCTTCTTCTTAAGTTAAAAATTTGATAATCCAACAATTTTCCAACCTTATTAAACTCATTTTTTGCTACAAAATACTTCACAAATGACAAATAACGAACACAAGTGGAAAAAATTGTCACAACCGTATAGTCAGCGTAAGCAAAAAAAGCAACTGAACATATGTTTTCGACTTAATTTAAAACCATTGCTAGGTTATTTTGTATTATATATCGATGTTTAATATACTAAAATCTTCTTCGAACATAGCGTCTTTGTAAAACTTTTTATTTATCTAAAACCGATAAAGAGCCGGTTTACCTTAAAAATCAGAGCACCTAATTTCACCGGTAATTTATACAGAAAGAATGTTCGCTAACAGAAACAGAAATACTCATTTCCGGTTTCCATTTTCCTTAAGCCACAATCGCTGATAGTACTCGTAAATATCCCCGAGTGTTGTGCTACGTTTGCGTCATACTTTACGGTCTTGCCTAATTTGCATTGAACGTTTTCCATAAGAGATAACGTCAAATTTTCCCTATTCTCATTGCAAATTCCCCCTCGCAAGATAATGAGACAGATTTTCGTTTGTTTACAGTGAAACCCGGGCAAAACAATGGCTAAGCGCTTTTGGAAGTGCCTCGCATTAATATTATGTTGCTTTGTTAGCCACTTAAGCTAGTTAAGTTAAAATGGCAACAGCAAAATTATAGAATTGGTTGTAGTGAATTCATAAGAGACCACCCATTTTCCGTAATAAAAAGTAGCTTAGTCACTCAATGTCAAATCACACACACACACACACACACACACACACACACACACACATATATATATATATATATATATATATATATATATATATATATATATATATATATATATATATATATATATATATATATATATATATATATATATATATATATATATACCGGGTATCAACGAATCTATTAGACAAGTCATAATTTCTAGAGTATTATGTGTATCAAAATGAGAATTGGTACAGGTAAATGTTATGTGAAGAGGAGAGTTTTTTTCACTTTCCGGTCACTTCCGGTTTCACCGGAAATGGCCCCGGTTTTGAATTCTTAAATAGAACACCCTGTATATTTTGACATCTTTGGATTTCTGAGACAATTCTAGATCAGAATGTGACATTTTAAAAACTTTTTACGTCTACTTCATTTTTTTAGAGCCACTTTTAAAATTGCATCTAGGTGGCCATGATCGGACGCAAACTAATCTAACGGCCTTAGATGATGTCAAAAAAATACAATCGCAAAGTTTTAGTGACTAGTATGAAAGACAGGAATTGGATTAAAAATTTAACAAAATTAACAAAAAACTAACAAAATAAACTAATAAATTTTGAAAGTACAGTAGCTGAATTTGTTAAAAAATTTAGTGTAGTAAAAGTGCATTCCTTCTTTTTCACGACACATTTCAGCTCGTTTAATTGTTTCTCTCAACACGTTTTGTAGCATTTGGGCGTTATACTTCTAAATGCCCGTAAAATTCTTTCTTCTAATATTTCAAGAGTAGCTGGGGCTGCTCCATAGTAAACCCTTTCTTTAACATATCCCCAGACAAAGAAATCGAGCACAGTAAGATCCGGTGAGCGGGCTGGCCACCGTACCGGACCATTGGTTGCAATAATTCGATTATTAAAATGCTCTATTAAATAATTAAGAACTTCTCTAGTATTGTGAGGCGGTGCTCTATCTTGTTGAAAGTAAATTCGCCGTAAAACTGCTAAAGGTATATCATTGAGATGATTTTCGATTTCATTTTGAAGAAAACCTAAGTATCTAACCCCTGTTAACTGACCTTGAAACAATATTGGCCCAATTATTCTGTTTCCAACGATACCAGCCCAGACATTGACGCCAAATCTTTCTTGAAAATTGCCCTCTCTCATTTCATGTTGATTTTGTTGGGCCCAGTACCGAGTATTTTGCTTATTGAACATACTATTATTTGTAAATCGGGATTCGTCGGAAAATAGAATAAAATCGATAAAATTTGGCTTAACTCTATGATTTTGAAGCAGCCAATCACAAAACACTACCCGTCTATCGCCATCCTCAGTATACAAATGTTGATGTAACTGATATTTAAATGCTCGATATCCATGCTTTTCAGTATTTTTCTTGCTGATTCATAACTTATCTGCAGTTCTTGGCTAATTTTTCTTAACGAAACTGTTTTATCAACCTCAACCATAGCAAGTACGTTAATCTCAGTCTCTTCATTTATGATAAACCTCTGTTCCGCCTCTTCATTTCCTATTTGCCTAAAACGAGTCTCGACATACGGAAAATACTGATGGGTTGGATGTTGCCGATTCGGATATCTATGAGCATACAACTCGGCAGCATTCCTTGAATTTCTATGACACTCTCCAAATATTAATAACATATCTACTTTTTCACTTTCAGTATACATTATTTTAACGAAAATTTAAACTAAACTTAACGAAAATTAAGAAACTTTTACGTCTGTTCTTAGAGCGTATGTCACTGTCATTATCTACTTAAGTGAGTGCTTTGTTTTCCAAAGAAGACTTGATAAAAACAGTTGCAAATTATTATGCATCATGGCTGTCCATGGCGTACTTGTCATAAGTAAATAAATTATCCAGTATTTTGCTTAATAATATTTAATTTCTGTTCTTATGTCTAATCCAATCGCAAATAAATTAGTACCGTTAGATTCGTCAAAGAATGTTTTTTTCGAAAAGTAGTTGTCAAAAAGGGGTCGCCATTTGAAAATTAATAGTTAGAAATGAAAACGTAATTTTGTCAACTTGTCTTATTCCTGTCTTTCATACTAGTAACTAAAACTTTGCGATTGTATTTTTTTGACATCACCTAAGGCCCTTAGATTAGTTTGCGTCCGATCATGGCCACCTAGATGCAATTTTAAAAGTGGCTCTAAAAAAATGAAGTAGACGTAAAAAGTTTTTAAAATGTCACATTCTGATCTAGAATTGTCTCAGAAATCCAAAAATGTTAAAATATACAGGGTGTTCCATTTAAAAATTCAAAACCGGGGCCAATTCCGGTGAAACCGGAAGTGGCCGGAAAGTGAAAAATATGCGAAAACTCTCCCCTTCACATACCATTTACCTGTACCAATTCTCATTTTAATACTCTAGAAATTATGACTTGTCTAATAGATTCGTTGACACCCGATATATATATATATATATATATATATATATATATATATATATATATATATATATATGTGTGTAATCGAAGGTTTTCGAGCATCCCGTGTGTGTGTTGAGTCCCTCTCAGGACAATAAGGCAGCTGACGTTTTGGCGAAATCTCATTCACCATTTTCAAAGCTCACTGTACGGCGTCTACGAGCGAACTGACGCCCGCGACTCGGGTGCTATCGGTCCCGTGTGTACGTCGGACGCGTTCGTTTTCCGAATGGTTCTGGCCAATCAGGTTGCGAGACTTGCTGCGCGTCATCGGCCCTGTTGCCGGTGTTTGGGGTTGCGTTACCGAGTTGTTTTATGTTTGGTTAAAAATCAATTTACTTAAAAAAAATATTTTGATATTCCACGAAATTTCATTATTTGTTATTTTCTGAAATACATGCACCACTGGAATTGATTTCTCTGATAGAGCACAACTCAGGGCACTCTATATGCAAGCGATGAGTCACTGACAGAAATTATGGACTTTAGGAATAGGTTTATCTTATTTAAAGTAATAATGGTTTAAAGCTCAGAAAAAAAGGACATTTATAATTAAGAGCAGACGATTTCATTATTGACCAATATATATGAGTTAGAATCAGAGGAAGATTGTTTGAAAAGTGAAGCAAAATGATTTAAAATATTAAGTTTTAGGGGATGTGGACAATAATATATATCAGGCAGGAAAAAGACCGATAGTACATATCCAAAAAAAATCGCCCACAATCTTTGGCTAATAAGCTCCTGATCATCGTCTTTTGGACCCAAGTGGAGTTGAATACATGCTGAAGGACATCACATTCATAGAAGTTATCTATTGTAGTACGTTAACAAAATTACGTATGGCTGTTGATGAAAAACTTCTAGGTTTGTGTCACCAAAATGTCCTTCGTTTCGCCACAATATGCGAATTTACAAAGCAGTCAAAGTTCTACCCGTTGTGACTTTAACATTTCTTTAAATGGCTTGCTACATTTTAGTGTATTGTTTTCGGGACACTCTAAAACCTATAAAATGGAAAAATGTGTATAAACGCGGGTATTAGTTTCACCGTTAGCAACAGTTTTTATATTGTAATACTATTTTTAAATAATCCTATGAAGACACTCGATTATTAAGTTTATCATTCGTAAACCAACTTAATAGCGAAGCCAAGGGAATACCGCCACATAATCTACCACCCTTAATTATGTCCGTTTTTCATTCGTAAATATCTAATGAGTTTTTTCAATCGCCAGAATTAGTTCACAGCTGTTGAATATTTCGCCTTCTTATTGATTTTAAGTTGCCTGTTGACTGTGATAGAAATTACCTAAAAATATATGAATATATATTATTTATAAGGAAACTTTTAGATTTTAAATTATGTTCTGGAATGGGGATTTGGTTCAGATTTAGAATATTGTCTAGCGACAAGTATTTAATAATACATAGGTTTGTCAGTCGTCAATTTGTAAAAAGGTAATGTTAGTCACTTGGTGTCAAGGCCAAAGTAAATAAAGTATTAATTCTCATTCATATTTTAAATTTATTAATAAACAGCGACCTAATTCGGCTTTGTGTATGATGATAAGATAGACGCTAAGTACCCTAACGCAAACAATTTGGGAAAAATATCTTGAGATCTTAACATGGTTTCCTTTCAGCTCGATTCACTTTTTCCAGAAATGTTCAATAGCTTTGATACTTTGTTTAGAGTAAGAACCATTGAACTTCTGAAAACAGCCATCAACCGCAGATTCTACCTATTCACTGTTGACACATTTTTTATTACTGAGCTATTCTTTCTAGTTAGGAAAGAGAAAATAATCCCAGGGGACTAAATCTGGCGTGTAAGTATGTCAGGAAGCAATTCGAATATTACCTTATTGACTTTGGCCATCGCGATAATGTATACGTGCACTGGTACATTGCACTGATGAAACAAGACATTATTTTTCGCCAAATGCGGGCGTTATTTCTCGATTTTATCACTTAAACGCTGTAATAAGTTAACATAATATGCGGTATTGATTGTTTTTCCTTTTTGAAGATAATCAATGAAAATTATTCCACGCGCATCCTAAAAAACTGACGCCACGACCCTGCCAGCAGACGAAACTGTCATTTCCTTCTGTGAAGCAGATTTTTCCCTTTCAGTCTATTGTTTTAACTGTTCCTTCGTTTCAGGTATGAAATGATGGATTCATACATACATATGCTATTAAAAAAATGTATTTTTTTTTTAAATGGCATAACTCTGTAAAAAAAGTCGTACCATGACCCTGAGTTATTTCAATTCTGCTTTTATATATATGCTTAACCATATTATTATGTTTTTCAAAAATTTAAAAAAATCAAAAAATCGAAAAAAATCATAAGTGCCGAAAAAACTCCGGAATAATATATGATTCTACGTGTAAAAACAAATATTTTTTCCATTTGAAGTTTCTTTCTATCTCTCGTAGTTACAGATATATCGAGCATTGAGAAAAAGTCTTTTTTTTCGTTAAAAAGGAAGTATTTTAATCAAAAATGCACAACAAATTTTAAAAACCATTTTAAAGCTCTCGGAAAAACCCAAAAAACTGATTAGAATGTTCCTACGAGTATTTCCCGCGAAACAGCATTGATATTGGTAAAACCAACAAAAACTTTTTTTTTTCATCTTTTTATTTTCAAATAAAACTTTTAAAAATTGAAAAATTTAACTCGCACTTTACATTACCTGAAAATGCTTGGAAAGCGCTTTAAAATGCTTTTTAAAAATTGTCGTACAATTATTACTTACTGAAATATAAAACTCCACTGGTTTTCGAATGGGGTGGGCAAAATTATGTGGCGTTCACTGTATGTATATATGTATGTATATATGTATATGTGTATATATGTATCTATATGTATGTATATATATATATGTATATATATATGTATATATATATATATATATATATATATATATATATATATATATATATATATAAATGGTGAGTGAGATTTCACCGAAACGTCAGCTGCCTTATAGTCCTGAGAGGGACTCAGCACATACATGGGATGCCCGAAAACCTTCGATTACACATCACACCCGTGAGAATATCCGACATAACATATATATATATATATATATATATATATATATATATATATATATATATATATATATATATATATAAGGGGAAGTAGTCGTGACTGACTAGTCAAGAAACAATAATCCAAACTATGGTTATTGGGCTGCTTTCGAACTTTCTAGAATTTTTGCAATTCCATCAAAAATATGCCTTTAAATACGGTTCAAAAGTGCTAATGTTGGATTTTTCCCCTGGTTTTTAAACGTGTACTTGTTTAATATTCAAACCACATTGGTGAGTTACTTAATAACTATAAGGTAGGTTAAATACTTTAACTATTTAATTAATGATTGTAGAGATGTCCAGAAGAAGAGATAAATAAATCCTCGAAAGCTTGACAAAAAGGGTTTTTCTCCTTACCAAGGCCTACAAATTTAAACAGACTGCATCCCCAATAACCCTAGTTTGGAGTATATATATATATATATATATATATATATATATATATATATATATATATATATATATATGTAATTAAAGTTTTTTGGATATCCCATGTGTGTGCTGAGTCCTTCTAAGGACCGTAGGGCAGCTGACGTTTCGGTGAAATCGCATTCACCATTTTCAAAGCTCACCGTACGGCGTCTGTGGGCAAACTAACGCTTGCGACTCGGATGATGCCGGTCCTGTGTGTTTTGGGACGTGTTGCCGAGTTATGATCTGTTTCTTTTCAAATAAGAATTTTACTGGGCACTAAAAAAATTGTCAATTTTTGAATTTTACCCTGTATTTTCAAAAAAAAGATTATTTTTAAGTTCTGTTTGCGGCATTTTTGTTTTGCTAAAAAACAGCTCGTAAATGCCACAATAGCTTTTTGCTAACTTGAATAGTTAACGAGAAACCTCATAAAATTATCGAATTTGGAATACCCTCTAAAACAAATTATCACTTTCGCCAGAATCACTCATATCTAAAAACAAAGTAGATTATCAGTTTGGACGCAAATATTTTTAATAAGATATGGTATATTGCTTACCGCCGAAAAAATTAAACTGTCCATCAAAATAAACGTAACGAAATACTAAGGCGCTGAGTATTTAGATACAAAAAATTAAAATTTAAAGCCCATTATTAACACTCTATTATTTTTCATTGTTGTCGGCGAAAAGTAACTTCACCCTTGATAAAACTCAGCATAAAAAGTTCGTTAATTATCTTTTTTTCATGTTTCATGAATATTAAGAAAGTTTTTTATTCGGTGTTCAAAATCCCACTTTGAGCCGCCGAAAATTTTATTCAATTCATTAATTTTTCGTAGCCTGTCGTTTGTAATTGAGACCGCAAACCAGAGCTCGAGAATAATATCTTATAATTAAGAGACTTTCGATTTTTGCAAATCGGCTTTGAAGGAAATCAAAACTGGGAAGTAAATAGAAAAAATAATTGAAAGTTAAGCATCGTTTTAATTACATCCTTCCTTTCTTCTTGGGTGTCTTTAATTCTAGGAGTGGTTTAGCACAGTTTTTTTATTTTTGTTTATCCTACGCGAATTCTTTAGTAGTTATTCTTACTTGGGTACTCCACAAATAATTCACGCTTGATCTGCATCTTCCCTTTGTAACCTCTGCCATTCTTTCCGTGATAAATTGTGTGAGAATTGCATTAGTTAAGGTACTGATGGCAAAAAAAAAATGAAACACCCTAATTCATTCACTTCTGCGGCTGGACTAAAGAGTTTCATTATTTGTAAAAACAAAATATGTATAGCATTAGGCATCTATTGTTAATCCAATAGAGAATTGTTAGACGCGCACAAAAAATAGAGGGGAGATTTTTTCCACAATTTTAAAATGAAAAATGAGATTACCTATATTTAAAACGACGAACAAATCAGACATCTAAAATCTAAATTACCACCAGTAACCCAGGGTAAGAAGTTCAGGTTAGTTTAAACAATATATTTTTTGAAATTCGCCTAAAAATATAAGCTTAACAAAAAAAAATCAGATTTTTCTAAATCTTATTACAACAAAGTTTTTAAATAAGTTATATTTTTATAATGAGTTTGTGTAATGTTGTAAATAAAATTTTTGTTGATCTAATAGTCCAGTGTAATAAAACAACTCTTCTTCAAAATAAGCTCATTCAAATCGTTATAAATTTTGGCCTTATAATGTTGAAAAAAAAAGATCTCTAGGATTAAGAATTGCAAGTTTGCAAAAACTATTTAAAGTATCGATCTGAAATTTTTAACACTTATTAAATACTTAACAACCCATATTTTTTTTTTACGAAAAGCATATTTCACAAGTTCATTTTAGTAGGAAAATTCGATTTTCTGCCCGTGGAATTTTTCGATAATACTTTAGAGAAAAGTTGTAATAAGGAAAGTTGTAGGTATTGAAAAAACTTTTAATTTCATGTTTTATACGTCAAAATCGATAAACAATTTATCGATATAATGGTAAAAAACCTATTTTATAAAAGTAAATAACTTTTACAATAATGATCGAAAGTGCCATATAATACCTTGATGATGAGACCATTATGGGTCTTTATAAGTGTGTAAAAGTTAAGCCAGAACAGTTTATGACTAACGTCAATTATTTATTAAAGACACCAAAAGTTTGAAAAATTGTTGGTCAGAAGACAATGCTTCTAGAGCCATTTTTGAAAGTAAAATGAATTTTTGAAAGCTCAAGCTACAAGTAAAATTAAAAAATAATGTATTTATTTCAAAATTGTTGTTATTGAAGTGGGTTAAAAAAGAGGTATTTTTGCTTATAAACAATTAGAATAACTTTGTCATTTTTCATGGTACAGACTTGTTTTTAGGTGGACTGCAAAGGACCAGTAGAAGCCAAAATACTTATTTTCTTTGAAATCATATCTCAGTTGATTATAAACATTAACAGTAGAAATTTTCGCAGACTTTAAAAGAGGTCCTATATTTTATGATGAATAAGGATATAATTTATGCATTGTGCATAAAGTGATAACCTTTTAAAATGAAGGTAGTTGCAAAAATGAATTGTGGCTGGTGATGGGAAGAACAACTAGAGTTCCGTTTTCGCTCGGCTATATTATGATATCGGAACTTAAAATGGAAGTGTGCCGCAAAATTTAATAGTATTTTAGGTTCTAGACAACGTAGGACCATCATTTCTTTTAAACTGGGGTAACTGAACGAACTATGAACAACTAGCTAATTTTCATTACCGTGGAAAATCGGAAAACGCCGGAAAATTGATATGTTTTATTAACCAAAATTTCAACGAAAATTTAATTCGGAAATAAAGTAAAAGTAACGATATATTATACAATTTTAGTATTTACTTTGTAAATAAATTTTGATTAATAAAACATATCAATTCTTCGGCGTTTCTCGATTTTCCACGGTAATGAAAATTAGCCCGTTTTGTTTTCTAAAATTCGAGGTTTTCAACCGTCTTTACAGTCCACCTAATAATAAATCTGCACCATGAAAAATAACAAAGTTATTCTTATTGTTTATAAGCAAAAAAAAACAACCCTTTTTAACTCAATTTTTTAACAACATTTTTGGATAAATATATCATTTTATAACTTTTCTTGTAGTTTGATCTTTCAAGGATCCATTTCACTTTTAAAAATGTCTCTAGAAGGATTATTCTCTGAGCAACAATTGTTTAAACTTTTGGTGTCTTTAATAAACAATAGACATTACTCATAAACTATTCAACCGATTTGGCTGAACTTGCGCGCATATATAAAGACCTATAATGGCCTCATCATCAAGGTGTTTTATGTCACTTTCGGCGATTATTGTAAAAGTTATTAACATTTTAAAATAGTGCAAAAAACAGGGTTTTTCGCCATTATCTCGATAAATTGTTCATCGATTTTGACGTACAAAACAAGAAATCAAAGGTCTTTTCAATACCTGCAACTTTTATAAATTCAACTTTTCTCTAAATCAGTAAATTATATGTGCATAAAATCTAATTTTCCTCTTGATGTTGTTTATAAAAAGACAAAGCCGATCTGACAGTACCCCTTTACTTATTTATCATTTACTAGGCTGTCTCTATGATTTGAAATCTTCAGATATCTGTAAATTTTTCAACTGTTTTCTTAGACAAATTGGAGTATTATTAAAAGTTAAGTGAATGTTTGCTTTTTTTTCTAGTTCTATCAGCAACAAATTATCCAATGAACTCGCGCAAAAGATTATTTTGAAGGGTTTAAAGAGGCCTATAAGATATTTCGCCCATACTTTAGAAATAGTTCAATATTGTTCACTTTTAAGCGAAAACCGAAACAATCCATCACATTTAATTGTTAACTAATAATTTAGTTCAACGAAATCCTGGTAGAAAACATATACACTTTATTCATATGTTCTTGCACATTCTGAAACACTTGCCAGTTAACTCTGGTCGAGCTTTTCTTTTGCTAATTTCCCTTGTCTAAAGCTGTGAAACCATAAGTTTCAGGATATCTGTTCTTTTTTCATAGTATAAAATATTGTCGTTATTTCTTGAACTAATTTTCAGCATTCTTCTATAGTACCACATTTTGAATGTCTTTAAACTACATATGTCATCTTGTCTCATCATTCAAACTATATAAAATAACTCTACATACTTCGGATGATCCTTTATATGTTGTCGGGCCCTTGGTGGTGTTATGTCCCCCTGCATTTCCCTTAAACTTATCAACAGCGCCGTGTTTTGAATAGCCTTATACAGATGTTCGCTAAGGCCCAATCCCTTAATATTAAGCAAAAGACTTCCCGGTATTATGCCGGTTGTTGACAGATTTATGAGGACGTTATTCATTCCCATTGTCTGCGTATGCTGGTTTCTTAGATTGTCGTTGTTAAGGATGAAAACTTCTATAAGTGTGGCTCGCTTGGATATTTTATCTACTAAAAGGTCTAGTTAGTCTGTTCTGTGGAACTGTATGATCCGTAAGCGCATTTCGTTTCCAGTACGGCTTCAATTCGTGATTATCCAGCATAGACTCTGGGCTCTATTCATAGTATGACACTTTCTCTATCTGCAACAGTTAAATTTTTCTTCCAACTCTTGACGAATCATCTTGGCGGTTGAATCGTGTCTTTTCAAATGCTGGACATCTTCCTGTTATGAGCTGGATTGGATATCCATATCGGCAAAGGTCGTTCTGGATTGAGGGGTCTTTGATTATGTATTTCAGATAGTTTCTCGTTAGGATGATCCGATCTTGGATAGCTAGTAGCAAGCATTTAATTTCGGCAAATATTTCCCCTGACGTTCGACGCTAATATTGCACCATTTTTTTAGATGATCTCATTTAGGTGTCGTCCAATGTAGCAAGGCTTTAAACTTCTCTTGGTCTAATAGATGATAAGAAGTCAAACTATAGCACAGAATACACAGCCAGCTTGTGAAAATATGAACGTAAGTGTGCTAGTTACTTACCAACATCCACCAATCCTTTTCCTCCATGGCACCTTGGTAGCATTGTCCGTAGACTTAAATGTATATTTTGCTTCTTAATAACTGTCAAATAACAAATCATAAATTTTTGTAAAATATCCATTCTAAACATCCAAAAGAACCCTTAAATATCAACACGTCCAATACTTTCGTACTTACTTAACCGCATACACATTTATCAAAAAACTTCCTGCGGAGATCGCCTGACTAAGCCCAAAATACTTTAATTAATTTCAGTAAGCCTTACTTTCTCTTAATTTATAAATACCTGAATGGAATTTCGAGTTCGTGCGCTGTTCCAAACGAATCCTATTTGGCCCCCTTAATCTTCTGTACACAACGTTTGTTACGAAAGGTAGGCGGAGTTAAATTTTCTTTATGAGACTACGCTGAATTTTTAGAGGGTAAATTGCCAAAGTTTAAAGGCAGTGAAAATTTATAGTTATAAAAAATGTATATACATTAGTCTTGCTGTAAGTTCTGGTTATAATAAAATGATGTAGAAATGAGGCAATAAAAGACTTTTCTCCGGACAATATATATCTGTATATATACAAAGTGTCCTGAAAGTTGAGTCAGTGGTTGAAAATATCATGAAATAAGGTTTGTATTACATTTTAAAATTTTTTAAATAATTTCCCTCTTTGCCAAGTTTTATATCAACGATTTTTGGTAAAGCGATTTCTCTTTACGAGTTCTTAAAGCTGATAAATGAATCAACTTTAAGAACAGCCTGTAAATATACATATATTTTTGGTTAATAATGTCGATCAAATTTTATTTATCAATTTTATGTGCCAAATAATAACGAGAAGTAGATATATCAAAATGTCAGGAAAAGTCCAAAATTCACATAACTCATGATTTATTTTCATCAAATATAATATTTAGTTCATAATATCAATAAAATATCAAAATTTCATCATATATTGAGAATTAGGAATCCATTTTGGTTTCGTATTTCAAAGCTTAAAATTCCATCTAGTTGCCAGTTCACATCAGATGGCCGACCAATCACAAAAAAATTAAAACAAAAATTTATATTACGTCACCGCTAACTATAAAAGCGAATATTCATTATTTTTAAAGAGAGTACATATTAATCTGTTGTAGAGTAAACATCGTTAGTCTTATTCATTAGTAACATAATCTCAAAATGTGTCCATTGTAGCACGAAGTTTCACTTCACTGATCACAATGATCTAATGTTACGAAGTAGTGGTTGCCAAAGATTAGGTATCTCAACACTGGGTTTACGAGTTTTTAAAGCTGTTAAAATAAATGACTCAATTTTGAGAACACCCTGTAAATATACATATATTTTTGGTTAATAATGTATATTTTACTAAGAGATGGCGTTAATAATACATTTTCGGCGTTTCAAAAGCTAAACATACACCACTAAAAGCAATTTTGTTATCAATTATCATTGTACAAAAAACATAGTTCTTCATAGGTTCGAAAATGTCAAAGAAACTTATGATGAGAATGTTTTAACCCAAAAAATCTGTGAACGATGGTTTCAAAGCTTTAAAAGTGGTGATTTTGCAGTAAATGACAAGAATTATCCAGGTCAGCCGTATAAGTTTGAAGAAACCAATAAAAAAGCTCCAATGTATTCGAAATGTTTCTACATATTTTGAAATGCGATGCATTCTGAAAGAAGATAAATAGAGGTTTTCTCCTCTTTCCTCGCATTTTTTTTTATATGCTAGTACAAGTTTCTTAAGGTTTTCCTTAAAGTGGCGGTGCTCTGTCAGGATTGCGATTAAGATTTCTATTAAAATTCCAAGTTGATTTGTAATTAGGTTTACACATTCCTTGAATTTCTTTTGATTGTAGTTTCCGAGAGGTATCTTTACTTTTTTTATTCCTTGTAGATTTGTCCAATCATTAGATTTACTATTCTCTTTCTCTCTTTTTAGTTCGTCCACTATTCCACTGTTACTAATCCTGCCAATAGGTTCAAGCTCCAGAAATGGTATTTCAACCTCCTTTTCTGCGACTTTTTCTATCGTTGCGTTTCCTTCTACTCCAGTGTGTTCCGTACCCACAGGAAGGTAACCGTATTATTCTTGCTTAGTTAGTTCAGTTCCTCTGAGCACTCTCATACCATTTTAGACCTCAACGTACTAAGCGCTTCCCGACTATCCGACATGATGAGGATCTCTTGTCTGCGATAACTTTTCCTTTATTGTGCTGAACATATTTCCTAATAGCGTAATTTTTTTTTGCTTGAAAAGTAGAGAGATTTTCCCAAATTTTCAAAGTGTGCAATTCCGAGTCCATACACTCCTATTCCATTTCCCTCTATTTTTCTCTCTCTGTCTGTATACCATAAGGGAATTTCTATTAGATTTCTCAGTGATTTTACGACTTAATTCAATGTAAAAGTATTTCACGAAGTTACACCTCCTTTTTTATTTTATTTTGGGACATATTTACTGATTTTTATACGAGAGATGAATCCTACGTTCAATAACTCCATATATATGTACTAATATATGTAAACATGTGAGGTTAAGAATTAGTTTTCAATCAGCTGTTTGACACGTGCAAGAAACAAATAACAGAACATTATTCCGCCCTGTTATACTACTGCAGTAAATTACACGTTTTTAAACTATCCTCTTTAACATTTCTAATTGTTGCAATAATGTCATTAATACAATTTTCTGGATCTCAAAAACAATATTTTTGAGGGTACTTTTAAGGTTTTCATCTGAATTATATCATTAATTAAGGGTGAATTTGTCAATCTTGTGTATATATATACATATATATATATATATATATATATATATATATATATATATATATATATATATACATACATATTTTGGTTTCGTATTTCAAAGCTTAAAATTCCATCTAGTTGCCAGTTTACGTCAGATGACCGACCAATCACAAAAAAATTAAAACAAAAATTTATATTACGTCACCGCTAACTATAAAAGCGAAAATTCATTATTTTTAAAGAGAGTGCACATTAATCTGTTGTAAACATCGTTGGTCTTATTCATTAGTAACATAATCTCAAAATGTGTCCATTGAAGCACAAAGTTTCGCTTCACTGTACACATCTCAATGGTTTGATGTTACGGATTTACTAAAGATTCCATTATTATTTTTAATGTAAGCTGCTTCTATAAATTTTCTTTTTTTCATGTTGGGTTCCATATATATTGCCGCAGCTTTAGATCATTCTATATGGTGTTGTTTATCCCAGGTGTGTTCTGCAGTACTTGATCTAGACGTTTCCCTTTTATATGTATGAGTTTTATGTTCCTTAATTCTAACTTCTAGTGGTCGTTTGATTTCTCCAATATACACATCACCACACTCACATGGAACTTTGTAAACACATTCTTTCTTATCGGTAGTTTTTGGTTTCGGTTTTGTTAAATGTTCTTTTGTTTTTTTTAAGAGTTGCCATCAATCGGTTGTAGAAAAAAAATGGAAAATAAGTTTACTAAATTTATAAATTAATAATATCACTAAGCAAGCAGCTCTGAAAAATATTTAATAAATTAGTGATATATAAAAAGAAAAGTTCCACTAATTGGTAAAAAGAGAAAAGATTTTTGAGTTTTGAAAAAGGAAGAAACCTAGAACGTGGATGAAAAAATTCTGGAGATTAAAAGGTATTTATTAGCGTAAAAAAGTAGAAATTTTAGAGTTGCCTGAAAATAGTTTGATAATATATATATATATATATATATATATATATATATATATATATAATAAATTGTTTAATTTGCACTGTAACAATATCACTCTTAATATTAGCGGTACACACAATTATTTTTTTAGATTTTTTTTAGATAAGGTTATTTATAAATATTCCATAAAATTACACCAACTGATATATTTTTATTATTTTAATAAAGTTTATACTTGTGTTAATGAATCATTGGTTTGACTTTTCTAATAATAATAATAATTAATCTGAACTCACCTGAGAAAGAGCAAATTGACATCGATGTTTTTAAACACCTGATCACGAAAAACGGGGTACATTCAGAAATACAGCACATGTGTATTTGTGTAGTTTCTTTTTTTAATTAAAATAAAAAAAAGTTTTTGGTACAAATCAATTATACTCAGGTATAGTTATTTGTGCCTGGCGCCCAACAATTAAAAAAAAATAAGAAGCATATATATATATATATATATATATATATATATATATATATATATATATATATATATATATATATATATATATATATATATATATATGCAAAGCTCTAGAGATAAAGCCTAGGAATCGGTAAAAAAAATAGCTGTCTCGTGAAAATTTTTCATTTTCTTCTAGAATTTCGGACACAGGCCTTTTACATACTTATCCATCACGTCCCATATTTTCACGATTCGAAAATATTATTATTACATAGCTCTTATTTAAAATCCATTAGAAGCCGGCGCGGGCCTCTAATAACTTATAACAGAAAATATTGGCTAATGAAACACTTCATTCAAGGTTTCATTAATGGTTGAACGGACTTGCATTTTAGCTTCCTTCCAAGATTATGAAAACGTAAGACATGAAAAATGAATCTGCCAAGGCTGCTATATACAATGGCTCCTGTAAAGATTCAAAAACTTGGTTAATCTAATTTTGAAGTCATAATATATAGCTGAAAATTAATAGCTAGAAAAATATTTTTCTCTCGAATGCTGAACTGCTTCTTATACTTCTTAAAATAATGAAAATGCTAAGGAAGAAAAATGAATCAGACGGAGTGTTCCGTTAAAGACTTAAAATACTAAATTTCCTTTAAGAGCATTTCTATTTTAATTATCTGTTGCTAGTAACAACTAGAATTTCTTAAACGAAGTATTTTATTTAATTACCGAACTAAATAAGCTAATACCTGACAGATTTATGTTTTCATTATAACTTCAACGGGAGAGTCGCGAGATTAACGGATTATCGTAACAATATTTCCAGGTTATACAAACTTTCTTAAATGACCTATTGTTCGCGCTTCGTCCTCGACAAATTTCAATTAAATTTCTAAATTTTCTACTTTAACTTTAACACCTAATAAAAGGTTTAAAAGGTTCAGTGAAGTTTTTAAAAAATATTCATATGAATAATAATTACTTTAAGAAAACTTTCTTGTCTATCTAGTTTCTTAATTCCACAAGTGATCTCTACACACGCCTTTTTTTCTTGCAGATGCAAAACTACTCAGCATTAATTTAATGCAAGTGATACATTGAAAAAAGGGACTTCAATGCTTGTTATTTGAAGTAAACTCTTACCTCTAAAATGTTCTACGAGTAGTAAATAAAATAAGCTTGAATTTCAGCTACATTTTAGCATTAAAGTTTGCAAAAATATTGTTTGTGAGATCTAAATTTTTAAAACCTACCGAGCAATGAAAACTTGCCCAAAGCCGCTAGAAAATTAATCTTCTGCAATTATTAGTATGACAAAAAGAATCAGCATATACAGAGTCTGTCTAAAAACGCTAGTCCAAATTCCAACACGCCAACAACAACAGCAACAATGATACGTATCGTTAGTTACAAAAGGGTATTGTCAAACGATTCAATCAAACAAAACTTTATCGTTAAATTTTAAAAATTATTATTTAGTTCTTAAATTTTTCGCTATGATATTACAGGCCAACAAAAAATGTTTGCAAAGACTTTTTAAACCAATTTATCAGTATCAGTTTTTTTTCATCACCCACAATTTTCTCACAATATGACATCGATTATATATTTCCAAAAATAGAGAAAATTTGATATATAAAATTAAAAATCATAGTTTTTTAAATAAGTTACAATTTTTACTTACAATAATATTAAATTACTAAAACACGAATATTAAGTACTTAATTTTTTGTATTTTTTCTCCCTTTTCTCTGTAAAGTTTCTTGCATAGCTTTTTCTCCGATGTGATGCACCTTGATGTTATCTGTGAAGTGACCAACAGTAATCACCCACCATGCTGATATTACATCGTCCCGGGTATCGTTTCCCCATCTCTTTTATGTCCTGATGAAACTGTCCCCCCTGCTCTCCACTCGCATCACCTAAGTTTCCAGGAAAAAAGTCAAAATGGTTGTGCAAGAAGTATACTTTAAGGCTCATCAGGCAACCAAGATTATTGAACTTCTCTATCATATTGCTACGATACGTTCACAGTTAGGGGCTTTCACATTGCCCAAAAACTTAATCGCAACATCTTTAAATGATATCCAAGTCTCCTTTTCCTTTGTACTCATCGTTACTTCGAAGTTGGAATCGAACATCAATTTACGAATATCAGGCCCAACGAAAATCTCTTCTTTCAGTTTAGCTTCTGATAGATGAGAAAATCTTCTACACAAATATTTAGAACAAACACCATTTTTGAGCAAAACTTTTAGAAATTGTTTCATTAAGCCCAACTTTATGTGTAGTGATGGTAAAAGAATTTTTTGGGGTCTATTAATGTTTTATGTAAAAAATTCTTCTCGCCGGGGGTTTTTCTTATGAGCCATTGTCTTTTGGGCCAATGTAGATCCCTTGTTCTGCTGTCCCACTCACATATACAATATGGAAAATTTGTAAATCCTTTTTGTTGACGAAGAACCATGAAGACGGCTTTTAAATCTCCACACAATTTTTTGTAAAATTATATTAAGATTTTCGTAAGTTTCCTTCATATGGACTGAATGAGCAACAGACAATGAAGCATAAGTATGAGCAACAGACAATGAAGCATAAGTATTTCCATTAGGTAATAATATACCTTTTAAACTAGTTTTGATTTGTACTAAAATCAAGCTATTAAGGTTCACATTTACCAAAAAGTTTTTAAAAATTATAATTTTGACACTCTGTATTTCGGAAACTTACAATTTAAACAAAGGCACTCTGGAAATCTGGTCGTTGTTCTTCGCTTTTGCTGGTTTAGTGCTAAAAAATTACAGGTTATTAGAGCTTGTCAATACCACAAACGCAACTTGAAGACTCAGGAAAAGTTGTTATCTAGCTGGTCAGATCAAGTCTCTTATTTTAGAGCTCTCACATCACTGCGCCCGCGAGGTTCAGCCTGTGAAGATTTTTGTTAAATTGAACGAAACAAATTTCTCAAAACACTTAAATCTATTTAACAAAGATAAATAAAAATTAAATTATTTACAATGAAAATTAATTCGATAAACTAAGTAACTAAAATAATTGCTTTTGTTGGCCGTTATTTTAACTGGGATTCTAAAATAAAACTCAATATTGCCAATCTTAGTTTAAATAGTTTTCTAAGGATAAATCAAGAAAGAGAATAAAAACACGAAAAACAACTATTTAAATTGTTTAAACAAAATATTATTTTTTCTCTTAACTTTTCTGAAGATAAATGACAACTCAAAAATAAAACCTCCTCAAATAAAACCTATTATACATGAAACACGTAAGCGTCTCTAAGAGATTTCAAAATGTGCAACCTCTAACGAGATTCCAAACCAAACTAAACATAAATCACTTGACAGCTGACAAAATGACCGCCAGTTAAAAAAGTGTTGCCAACTTAAAGTTCTATACCTCTATAAAAAACACCCTTTATAAGGAATAGTTTCAACCTCTTCCAAACAGAAACTATCAGCTTTTGGGCTACGATAAATTGGGCTAGATCCTCATATTTTTGCCTTAGGAACTTACGGAATTTTATACAAACCTTTTAGAAATACCCTGTATATTTAGGTTATAAAATTTCAGAATAAGTCGAGCAGTCCTACGCTCCCTTTTATAATTAAATACAGTATTATATCAAGACTATTTTGATTAACAAATTGCTTCGGCAAAATAAATATGTATTTTCACAATAATCCCTTCGCAAATACGCACGAACGTTCGCTAAGTCAACATCAAGAGCAATATTTGGGGACTGTAACGTCCCTAAGGGCCAAAAGGGTGTGAATTCTGGTAACAAATCTTAAATTATATTTCCGACCTTTGTGTTAAAATTAGGGAAAGTTATAATAAACATATCAAAAGTTGACCTTGTTCTAAAGTTATGCAAATTACGTTACTGTTATGTAAATATAGATATTTTTATTCTAAAATTCGTAAATTGTCTTATGGAGAATGTAATGTTCAAGTTTGGTTGAACTGCTATCTACTAAAGTATTTTCAAATGACTTAAAAAAAAAGAAGTTCTGAATTGATGCGCTTATATATTTTTGTTAATACTTGTTCATCTCTTTACTGTTCTCCCAAGTGAAAATAGTAAATATATTTGTTATGCCGATGACACATTTATTTTAATTAAAAGTAAATTTTGGCAGGAGACATTTCAGAAAACAGAGGATTACTTTTCGAGGGTACGATTATCGATGGATCAGAATTTTCTGACTATTAATGTCAGGAAAACTCTACACATTGCCTTTTCTATGAATAATAGTGTAAGGGAACAAAAGTTCATTGTGATTTTTAATTATTTTAACATTTATTAACTTTAAACAAAATTCTACTAAATGGAAGAATTTACTTGAGTCTCTCTGTATAAGGATTTGTATGTTGAAATGTATATCTCAAGTCTAGCCAAAAATAGTCACGTATCAAGGAATATAAATCCATTAACATACTTAAACTTAAGTTCAGTTTTATTACTTTTGGAGTAGTTAATTTTTTCTAAAAAACAACATAAACTCAGTCAATTTATATGACACAAAATCTAAACGGTTCTATCCTCTCGAAGATTTTAATATAAATATGTCAAAGTAACTTAATAGTCTTAACATTTAATTCGCTAGGGGTCTAAGGTTAAGCGCTAAAGTGATAACCACATGTGCCGACCGTGAGAGAGCTTTCTTTTACTTAAACTGAGCAAATTTTCCCATCAACAAAAAAATATTTAAATAAAATCACTAAAATGCAATATTAGTATTTGTTATTATGTACAAAGTTCGCGTCTGTTACTCATTTTTTCCCCAATTGACGAAAATAAGAATAAGAAAATGTGAAAACACCCAGGGGTTTTTTCCATGGGTTCTTACACGATCTTTTAGTATGAGTGTAGAATAGTTACCGATTACATTTGTGTGAAATAATTATTAATTTTGAGCTTTGGTCAGTTTTAATATTAAATTAAATTAAATTCGACGCATGGATGACTTATACCATCTATGAACCGAAACCTTGGAACTTTAAGGGAATGAGATTGACGGTTACAGGTGGTACAACCGAAATGGCACTAAACAGAGGGGAACAGGGGTAAGATTTGAGAACGTTTTTTTTTTAAATATACTAAACTTCAGTTACAACCTGGAAGTCGGTACCGTCGTGCAGTGCAGTGGAAAAATTACGTAACGGATATAATCGTCGGGAAAGAAGGTTTTGTTTGTTTTGTTTTTCAGTTAATTTGGGAAACTAAGAGTGTTATTTTAGCGAGACGCGATTTTATTAGTGTTTGACTAAGAAATATAAATAGCTGTTTTTTCGTGTTTTATTTCTTTTTTCTGTTTAATGTTTATTAAGCTATTTATACGTGTATTTTCAAAATTGGGTTTTACGTTTTTGTTTTAAAGAACGGCTAAGAAGAGCAATTATGTTAGTTTTTTTTTTCGTAATTGTTATTAGTTTTAAGTTTCTCATTGTAAATAGTTCATTTTTTTTCTATTTATTTTTGTTAATAGACTAAGTGTTTTGAGAAACTTCTTTTGTTTGTTGTGATGTCATCTGTCCAGCTAATTAGCAGCCTTACCTGAGTCCTGAAGTTCTGAGTTATGACTGTGGTAAGTTTAAATAACCGTAGTTGTTTGGTACTAAAGCTGTAAGAGAGAAGATGAACGTCCAGACTTCCAGAGTGTCTTTATTACTGTAAAATTTAATTATAGGTTATCAAAATAGCTACTAATTAATATGAGGCAGAAAAAATGATTATAGATGAAATGGTTAACGCTACCAAAATATATCATTTGCAAGAGTCTATGATCAAATTCTGTCACAATAGGGTAATGCTCTATATCCTAATCTTATAATATATGATTATGAATGTGTTATGGGTAAGATACAGTGCAGATGTATTGAGTCTGTGGTAGTGATAGACAAGGTTAAATACTTGGGAGTGTTCCTTGACAGGAATCTCAGATATGATGCTCACGTAAACTATACGGCTATAAAACTTCGAAAGACTATATACAAGTTCTACCAATTGAGAGAATTCCTGTCCTTGAAACTATTAAAAATGACATAACAGGCTTTGATTGAATCAGTCCTCACATACGGTTTCAATGTTTGGGGCAGTGCATGTGGTAGCATTCTTTACCCTCTAACTATTACTTAAAGAATATATTAAAAATATTCTTAAATAAATCCAGGGAGTTTCCATCGGAGTTAATATTGCTGACATTCCAACTATTTTAAAAATTTTGTAAAATTTATAAAGAAGAGTGATAAATATAAAGTTCGATTAGGCACAATGTTCATACCAGTAGAGGCCTTACCTTACCGGTAGCTGAAATTTTATTTAGTCACAAATGTGATGATATTACATAATGTTAACTATATCCACATTATAGCAGTAAAAACGATCAAGACCGACATAATTTTCTCTTAAGCAAATCAGTTACATAAATTTCCCTAAGGCAGAACGTCCTTTCCTTCAAATTTAGTTTTTGCGAATACGTGGGAATGTTGATTAAATTAATATTAAATGGAATATTTGATGACTGTAAAGCCTAGCAATGTTAAGCTTATAAATTTGAGTAACGAATCGTAAATTATATATTTGCCCTTTACGTTCTAATTGGAAAAGTCGTTAATAAAACATGAAAATCTGTAATCTGTCTCACCCTGAGTTAACAATGAAGACCATTACGGTTCAACGTTTGGAATATTTTGGTGTGATATTCTGGCAGAAAATATGGGTACATTTAACAACACCTACAATACAAGAACGCAACCTTAATTTATGACGTTATCACGGACGTGCACACGGTACCGACAACACCGGAGTCGCAGGCGTTAGTTCGCTCGTAGACGCCATACAGTGAGCTTTAAAAATGGTGAATGAGATTTCACCGAAACGTCAGCTGCCTTACAGTCCTAAGAGGGACTCAGCACATACACGGGATGCCCGAAAACCTTCGATTACATATATATATATATATATATATATATATATATATATATATATATATATATATATATGTAATCGAAAAAACAACAGGAAACAATACAAAGAGAGTAAAAGTTTCATATCTTCCTTCTCTTACAAAACATTAATTTTTAACAATAAATAACAATAATTTGAAAATGTAGCATCAGCGACAAGACCGTATTATAGGAGCTTTTGCAAGACCCAACCGAATGGCTGATGACTTCGGGCCATAACGACATCGAGATGTTTTGTTTCAGCATATTCATCCTTATTATAGGAGTTTTTGGATCTCGAAAACTACTGCCGAGCAGCGATGATGATTTCGAATTAAGTCAGAGACAAAACAAGGGTCCAAGGGCTTTCTTGGTTTGGATTTGCTGACTAAACTATTTCAAATACAGGAAAATATTATATAGTTATAGATTATAAATAAGTACCCTAATCATTTTTAGTTCAGGTTAGTCAGGTGTTAACTGTGTATATTCATTTAAAATTACACGTAAACCACCTAGTTTATGATGTATTTGGTTGTCTACATAAATTTATTACTTCCCCCTATAATCCTTTGGCAAATACGTGGAAACTTTCGTACACCCAATATTAAGTACATCTAATTCAAGGACCGCCAAGTCCCCAAGGGCCTGAATTCGCGAATTCGGATAACAAATCTTAAATTATATCCCCTGGCCTGTGAGTCTAAATTGGGAGCTATAAATAAAACATGAACAATTTGACCTCGCCCCCAAGTTAGGTATGGAAATTTCTATATTGCGATTCAGACATTATGATATGAATTATATGGATCTGGATTATTAAATGTAAATAAATTCTTTTTTCTTTAATTAAGCCGACTCGACTTCAAAAATAACATTTCAAAGTAAGAAATAACAATTTGCTTTTATTATAAATAATTTAATAATCGTTTATCAACTTATGCAGTTAGCTCTTTTATTTAATGGGAGCCGTAGTAGTTGCAGAACTTATTTTTAAATAAACAGTGTGTCCTACGACGAACTGCCACGATCGATTTGGCAGTTTATTGAAGTTGATGGGGGCAATTCCGCTAAAATATTCTCAAGATGAGGCTCTTCCGGTTATACCGGAAGTTGATGCCTTCTTGCTTATTTTAATTGGAACTGGAATTGATAATAAATAAATACAGGGTGATCAAAAACTGACGTGAAATATTAACTTGAAAAAATCGTTAAAAATCTTTTTTTTTAAACGTAAAACCCCCGTTTTCATAATGTAATCTTATTTAGCATTAGAAATAAGGTTGACTTTGTATAAGATTGTCTATTTAAAAAATTTGTAGCTCTAGAAATATTAGCAATTTAATATTTTTATATTGTAAAAAGGCTATACAGCTTTTAAGTGTTGGTATGGAGGCGAAACGCGACGGAAGAAAACAATAGAGCGCTACAGAAATGTCACTATTTTTTGCCATTTGAGAATTATTAATAAAAATTGTGCCAGGGCGAATAAATTGTACATATGATGATTATTTCAATTTGTTTATTATCTATGGGGAATGTAACAAAGTTACAGTGTTAAATGAATATTGGAAAATTTCGAAAATGAGTTAGGACAAAAATGCTTAAAAGGAAACCTATTCTCAACGATAAAAATGTGGAAATTGTAATTCTGGGATATATTTTGGCATATTCTATCACATAGTTAAGGCATGTGGCTCTACAAACAGGAATCTTGAAGAGCTCAATATATAGAAGTCTGTTGAAACACAACTTGAACCCTTATTTGATATTTTTGTTTTATTTTTAGCATTTTTACAATACAAAAATGTTCCATTGCCAATATTTCAAAAACTGCAAATTTTTGGATAAGACAAATTTATACAGTCACCTTTATTTTTAATACTAAATAAGATAACATTATAAAAATAGAGGGTTTACGTTTAAAAAAAAAGACTTTTGACGATTTTTTCAAGTTATTATTTAATTTTAATTTTTGATCACCCTGTATTTATTTATTATAAAAAAATATTAACACAGTCCACTAAAGTAGTTCCATTTTTAGAAGGAAACCAATCCCAATTAAATAATAATGGCTTTCATATAGGAGAAATTGATAGTTATATTTAGGCCTGTAAACGCCATTTTTGACATAAAATTTAAAATATGTCTATAATTTTGCGTAGAATATAAAAATGAAATAACATATAAAATGTTCATTTTAAAACTAAACAAGAAGGCATCAACTTCATATATAACCGGGAAGGCAATCATCTTGATAATATTTTAACCAAATTGCCCTGAAAGACCAAATTTTTAAAAAATTTACAAAGTCTATTTTCCGAGAAATCGATGGTGGTAGTTCGTCGCAGGACATACTGTATATTACTTTTGTCATTGATGTTTTCTTCTATGCTTTTGTTAATCGTATTTGTTAAATGATTATTATTTCTAATTGGTTGCAGTCAATTTTTTTACAGGAATTTACTGAATTTAAAAATATTTTGTTTTTTCTTTTCTAACTATTTGTTTTTAATTGAAAAGAACAAAAACATGGTATTTTTGATAAAAAATTTTAGAAACTAGGGTATAATTTTCTTATCTTAAGAGCTATTTACATGCGAACAACTTAAGTAATTAAACTAAAGTTATTTGTCACAGTTTTCTTAGATGTAGCTTTTAATTATATAAGCTACTGCACGTTGTATAGCTCTCAACAAACTAAAAATAAAGTTCAACAAGGTTTTTTTTTAAAAGAGTGTGTAAACACCTGCTCTTTTATGTCTTGATAAAGTGATCGTAAATATTTCCGAGATCGCTTGTGTCGGTTCTAAAATTCATAGTATTTGGTGTTCTTTTTATAGGGATCATTTCTTTATGGACCTTTTATAGTAATTACTTTTTTGTCTACTATTTCGACATTATTAAAATCAGGGTTATGTAGATTATCAATTGCAAGTTTGGCTAGTGGTGATTTGTGATTTGGAGTTGAAACTGTATTTATGATTTTGGGTCGTATTTTTTAAATACTGTTTTTTTGACCAGTGTATACCTGATTATAATCGAGGCAATTCATTTTTATAAATAATGGTTGTTTATTCTTCTTTGCAAGTGTCTGGTTTTAATTTAGTGTAACGAATTGAAACGTTAGAGAAAAAACGAAAATGTTCTAATTTCACTTATTCCTATAAAAAAATTGACTGCAACCTTTAAAGAAATAATAGTTATATTTAAATTAATTCTAGGCTTTTTTACCTTTTGACATGATAATTGTAAAATTTGACATGAATGAATGAATAAACAAAGGTGGTGATACTAGATCATTGATGCCTAGGCCCCATTGGTCCCTTTACATCCTATCATAACTGCAGGTCATTCAAGGCTAATCGCCTTTGCGAATTCAACCAGCCTCGTTAATTGAGCTTGCCTAACTGCTTCCGGTAACAAAATTATACCTCCGAAATATATCTGCCTCAATCCGGTGAGTACTGGGCATTCTCTGCACCTCGGGTTGTCGATGATACCGATCTTATAAAGATGGTCCCTCAGGTGACAATGTCCTGTCAACAATTCCACTACAATTTGCAGCTCTTTCCTTTCTAAGGAGATAAGCTCCCTGGTAAGCCGTGCGCTAGATCTAGTTATATGTTCCTTGGCACACATTATTCTAGAAGTTCTTCTCCACGATTCAATAAATTTGCTTTTCAGCAACAATTTTAATTCCCTTTTACCAGGGGTCCATATGAATCAGTTGCGCACCCCAACTTTGACAGACTTTCCACTTCCTCGTTCCCGCGTATACCTGAGTGACCTGGAACCCATACAAATCTGACTGTGCAGCTGTTCTTTGTTAGAGTATTCAGTAGATCCTTGCACTCAGACACCAGTTGCGAAATTACGACATTTGACATCAATGCCATTATTGCAGTATTTTGTCTGAACATATGTTTATTATCCTATTCCCATTTATGTATCTCTCATAGAGATGGGCACACTGCAGAATAGCTTAAGTGTCCGCTGTCAAGATCATCGCGCGTTGTCCCCGTGCTCCTGCCGAATACTCCGGTTTCAGCTCTTTCATCATGTGGAGATGCATTTGTATACCACCAGGATCCATTTCTCGGATGACTTTGCTCTCCTTTCCAATCCTCTTTATTTGGCACAAATATCTCCGGAGAGCGGACGGGTTTTACGAGCAGTGGCATGTAATCTGTCTTCATGGAGAGTGATAAATACCTCTTCACCATGCTTCCCCAGACAATTAAGTAGCCGCTTGTTCCAATTCCGAGATGCTCTAGTCAACCTAACGATAAACAATCTTCAGGGCTTCGTTTTCTCTGTATAAGTGGAGAGGAGGCGGATTCAGAGTTCTGATAGGAGTAGTATTCATCGCACTCAGTATTCCCACACAAGCCATTCTTTGAACTTTGTCAAGTTGAAGATGGTGTTTGTGCTTTGCTGTACTAGGCCACCATATAATAGCGGCGTATGTCATGGAGTATATGCAACATACCATTCTCAGTGTCAGCCTCTGTGTGCACCCAAAGGCTCTTTTCCAAGCCCAGAAAACATATATTGCTTTCTTGGTTCAAGCTTCAATACGATCATTTCAGCTCATTCGTAAGTCCAGAATTACTCCCAGGTATTTAACTGTTCCCTTGAATTGAAGAGTCCTTCCTGACAATGTTATTGTGACAAGTCTCCCTATTTTTCTCTCTTGCTCCGTGATCCGGAAGGCCCAAATCATTGGTCCATCCAGATCCCGGATACTACAATCAGGGCACAAAATGACTAGGTCATCGGCATAGGTCTGTGTATACAAACCAGCGTCATTTAGTCAATAGGCTGTCCACCACAAGGCTCCACAGCAAAGGCGATAGAACTCCTCCCTGTGGACAGGCCCTACTTGACAGTTCTGTAATAGTTACATTATTAAGCTCAGCAAAGTTTGACATTTTAAGCGTCAAAAGTACTTAAAATATTTTGACTATTTGTGTTGTTTGCAGTTAACTTCAAAATTTCATCTAGACCAAAAAATGGACATTTTTGTGCGAATATTTTTCACAGCTTTAGACGTGAGTTATTGCAACAAGTGTGCATCTGTAAACTTATTTCTTTATGTGGCCCACTGTATATAGGTCCTTTTCTGCGGCATAGTAGATCAAACTAAAATTCTTTAAAAATCTCAAGGTACTAGTGACAAATTTTACCAATTAACAGAAACTAACTCTCTCTTCAAAGGTGCCCAATCAATTTTGTCTCACTCAACGTGTCACCTCCTTTCTACGATAAATTGACAGATCTCCAAGTATACTATTAAGTTTATGTTCTTACCCTGTTTGGGAAATTTGGTTTGCTTGATTAATTATTTGCAAACTAACTTCGCCATTTGTGCGTTTCCCTGAACGTGACATTTAGGAACTAGTTGGGTCAAGAACAGTTTCGCTTTGCCAATATTGGCTTGTTCTAGATCGCGTGAATGTGCTGTGTCAGCAAATAATTTCGACTTCGATATTAAATATGTTAGAATGTGTAGGATATTGTGAAAATGGATCTATATCTATATATATATATATATATATATATATATATATATATATATATATATATATATATATATATATATATATATATATATATATATATTTATAATGTAAATTGTCAAGGAAAGTTATTGAAAAAATTTTTGTACCATCTAAATTAAATGTTTAAACAGGGCCTCGTTAACAATCTGATAATAGCCAAATCGATGAATAAATTATTTTGAACATTTCAGCTTAACTTTGTTTTTCAACAAGATGGAGTGTCGTCCCACTACGCTGCCCCTATCCGTGCTTATTTTGATGAGGTTTTTCCAAATCGTTGAATAGGAAGGATAGGGAAAATTGAGTGGTCAGCCAGATAACCAGATTTTACCCCAGTTGAATATTTCTTGTGGGGATACTTAAGAACTAAAGTATACATGACCCAGCTCCACAATTCAAAAGTACTGAAAGCTGCTAAAAACTACGAAACATAACCACAGATGTCATCAGCAAGGTTCAAAAAGAATGTATTTATCGACTTGGCTATTGTCAGATTGTTAATGGGCCCAATTTGAACATTTAATTTAGATGGTATCAAATTTTTATTTATATTTTAATGTTTACAGTAATTTTTCTTGAGAACTTCCATATGTAACCAACATCGATATTCATCTTGTCATAAAAAAGTGCCATTTTTGTATCTGAAATAAAAACTAGGGTTTCCAATTGAAAACAAAATCGATGACGTCATAGTTGCTTCTTAAGTTATCCTGTATTTCAGTATCAAGCAAAAAAACTTTAAACTAAAAATAAGATTCGACGGGTTCGACAGCTTTTTCGAACAAACACCCCCTAAGTTGATATTGAAACTTCACGACGTTTCGCCAACTTCTCAGCTGGCATATTATGCTTCCTCGATGGCTGCTCGGCTTGGAATGAGCGTGCTGGTCCTCTATCTGCCTTTTTATAGTTTGGCGCTTGGGCAGATTATACCTTGTTTCTGCCTTGTTGGTTTCCTTGCTTCCCTGAGCCTCCTCTTGTCTTGCTGTCTTGTTTCTTTGGTATATTGTTTTTGGTTGGGTTTTAATTTAAGTTTTCCATGTATTTGAAATCTTTTGTGCATTGTCTCTCTTGTTAAGGTTTTCAGTTTCCTTTATTTCGAGAGCTTCTCTGATGATGCCCGTTCTATAGTGCTTTGTGACTACGATCTGTGTGGTTTCCTGGAAATTTATAGTGTGTCCTATCCTGATGATGTTGAAATAAAGCTGATGTGGTTTGTTTATTCTTTATGATATTTTTATGTTCTTGGACTCTGGTAGAGATTCATCTGTTTGTTTAGCCGATGTATTATTTTTCACAGTCTCTATACGAGATGCTGTACACTCCCTGGTTTTCCTGATATTTTGGCTTTGGGACTGCCCAATAATCTGTATATTGATGTTTGTTGCTTGTAAATTGTACATATGTCATGTTTCCTCAGAATTATTGCAATTACATGTTACATCTTTTATGTATGGCAGTATGGTTTTTGGTTTGGATTTGTCTTCTTCTTTTTTCTCTGCCATTGCATTTGAGTTCTGTTTTATGGCCTTTTTGATATCGTGTTCTCTGTAGTTGTTTTACAGCTTTTGTGATGTTGTTGAGTTCTTCTTGGACGTTTGTGCAAACCGGAAAAACACCAGTAGCCAATCCACCATCCGTGAAAACCTACGTTACAACATATTAACTTAGAATGAGGTTTTACTTTTGAAATCAACCATAATATGATGAAAATTTTTTATTTAAAAGCTGTTATGCTAGTGCCATTAAAGGCTCCATAACGACAATTATAGCATATGCAGTAGTTTTCATCCGGATTTCCGTATAGTAATCATGTGTTGGACTTTCCCGTTCCTTTCAATGAAGGTGCATTCAGATCACGGAAACCAAATTTTATAACGTGGTATAATATGGGGCCTATGCACATGGGCAAATACTGCAGAAAGGTATAAGAACATGCTACTTCCTCCTGATTTTATATATTATATAATATACATAAAAATGTAGCCTTACTATGGGAAAATATAAAAATGCTATAATAAATAGATTATATATATATATATATATATATATATATATATATATATATATATATATATATATATATATATATATATACATATATATATATATATATATATATATATATATATATATATATATATATAATCTATTTATGTATATATATATATATATATATATATATATATATATATATATATAACTCATTCTTGTTATTAAATCTGTTAGAAATAATAAAAGTAAAACTGACAAATTCGGGCAATATTCAACGTCTGCACTGGCCATGATAACTCGATGCAAATTTCGACAACACATTGTTGAAATCCCCGCGGTTTCAATCGACTCAAAACAAGTCGATATTGCTAAAGTTAGACCGATCTTGACCTAAGCAATTTCGGAACGGGCTCGTTCGAAGAAACTCATAAATACCGAACTTGGCAGATTAATCAGAGTTCGATTAAACACAAACTTCCTTAGAAACAGCTGGTAATATTAAAATTAACGGGATCAAAGGATTTGTCGGAAGAAATTTATTGGACGCGTTTTGTTGTGGACGGAAGTGTTTGTTTAGAATAAGCTTTTTCGTCATAGAGTAGAACTGAGAATATATGGTAACGTAAGGATCTTATTTTTGTGTTTAATGTGAAGTTGTAGCTTTTAAATATGATGCTCATTCTATTGAATATTGCTCTGGTCTTCTTTTTAATCCATTACAGTTTAATGGAAAGAAGTTTTTACCATTATTTTCGCATTTAGAGACCAACAATTAACCAAAAATTTTCCTTTACATCGCAGCCGCAAATTGACTCAAAAGAAGTATTGTTGATGCGCATTTCAAACGCTGGCAACCTTTTTAATAATTCTAAGATATAAGATAGAATCCAACTTCATTTTTTTAAAAAATGTAAATAAGTATGTTCAGCAAAATGGCGGCCATTTTGCATATTTATGAATTAATGTTGTATTTTTTTAAGTTAGTTTTTTTTTGCCATCTTTATAAAATACGTACAAGTACTTTCGACATTTATTTTAAAAACTATTTTATTATTACAGTAAATTGGTGTATGCATCTAATAGAAAAATTTTTTTCCCTGCAAAACTGCTTATCCGATGGAAATATCTAGGTCGTCATAACGTTGTTGACATAAAAGTCATAAGAGATATTTACAGTATTTTATAACCGGTCGCTATACCTCCAGAAAAAATCATGTTATAGTGTTCTATATGTATATATATATATATATATATATATATATATATATATATATATATATATATATATATATATATATATATATATATATATATATATATATATATTTATATATATTATATACATACATAGTTTTAAGACAACTAAATATTTATAAGAATATTCCATGCTTTAAAACTAGATAAAAATGCAAATAAATGCTGTTTTTTGCGATTTTGACAATGATTCACCATTTTAAAAAATCTGGAAAAATTTATGGACATAGTTTGGCGTCTAAAAAACAACATATTTTTTTCGGTCCTGCTATTGGCCTAGTTTTTATTTTATTGAATTAAAATTTTGGAACACCCTTCAAAATTTTAATTTCCAGCTAAAAATGTTTGTAAAAAGTATCTTATTGTAGGCAATAAAAAAAACCTAGAAAATGAAAACAAAAAGAAGTTTTTACGATGAATAGAACCGAAGATTCCGTCAAAAAACGAAAAAAGACCTAATCTAACGTCAAAAATCTGTCATCAAACAGTGTACACGTATTTTGCGGACCCCCTGTATATCAGAAGATTTATTTCAAAGAAACTATTCGTGCCCCAATACTCACCGGCATAATAATGTTTCCTAAACTTTCTAGGCCTCCGATAATGATCTAAAAGACCAACTAACTAAACGGAAAATCCTTTAGAGGCCACCGGAAATAAATTAATTAATTTGTGCAATGGCAAACCTCAAATTCCAAACAATATCAAAAGATGGGTCTGATTATCATTCCATCCGTTAGAAACTGACATATTACGACCCCGGATTCATATAAATTATTTAATGTCACAAACATTTCAGTGTAATTAATATAGATTTATGTGAGTGATGGCAGTCCTCTGGGTATTTCTGCTCCGGCAGTCCAGTACGGTTTGTTTAACGTATTAATATTATGAATGGCTAAGGAATTAATTTAAGAGAGCTAAAAATTTGCCTACTATAATTAATAAATCATATTTTTTGTGCGATAAGATTTAAAAGGGTGTTTGTTAAGGATCTGGAGATAAAAAATATTTTGGAGAAGTGGTGTAATCTGGCTACACCACAATTTCAGATTTAAGCTTTAACCCTTAGTTACAAGTTTATGTACAAGGTATCCCAAATTCAATACTTCTGTGGCGTTTTTCATTAACTATTAAAGTTGAAGATACAGGGTAAAATTCAAAAATTGACAATTATTATAATGCCCAGTACAGGGGCGGATCCAGTCTCTCTCTGGTGGGGGCGGTGATATCACAAAAGTACAGTATGGCAAGCGAAAGCAAGACACCAGCAACATTCCGATTTCTAGTGTAAAAGGCGGGATCGGGTCTATTTTTCTGAATTTGAAGCTCTTGGAGAGGGGGGGGGCGATCACAAGAAAAAGAAAATTATCGCCAGGCGGAAGGATGCGAGCAGCATACACATTCCTAGTATAAGCGGCAGAATCGGGTCTATTTTCCTAAACTTAAAGCTCTTGAAGGGGGGGGGGGCTATCGCAAGAAAAACAAGTTGTGAACGGGGGGAGGGGAGGGAGAGTACCAGCAGCATACATATTCCTAATATAAAAGACAGAATCGGTTCTATTTTCCTGAACCTAAAGCTTTTGGAAGGGGGAGGGGCGATCGCAAGGATACATATTCCTGTACTCTATTCAAGAACTAGAGAAAGAGAGTAAAAAAACTGTTACCAAAAACTCCAACGTACCTGCTCCAGTGCCGCAGGTAACTGAGGACTGCCGTAAATCTAATTATATTTAAATATTATAAGCTTCTATAAACTTACTGCAATAATAAAATTTGTGATAGTTCAATTTAATTTTTGTCAGTGAGCAAAGTACACCTTACAGTGTGTCCTACCCAAAAGATATGGCTTCCACATCTATATTTATTCCAAAATCGTTAAACCAGGGCATTTTTTCGTCAACGAAAAACTTATTACGATGAATGTTTATGATGTATTAAGATATCAATATTTAGATAATAATGTTAAAAATTCTGTTAGATGTGTTCCAACATGACAGGAGTTGGAAAATCTACTATGTACCGAATAATGAATGAGAAAAAAATGACTGGAATTGTTAGTACTCCCAAGCCACATTCGATCACAGGAAAACGAAAAACCTCGTTGGAAGAAAATATGTAAACTACAATAAAAGGAGTTGTACATGCATTTTATTATGAGAAACAGATCCCAACCGTCGACAAAATTCTAACTAAAATCAATGAAGATCGGGATTTACCTGAAATTAAAAGAACAGCTCTGAAAATTGCTCAGAGAACTTAATTTTTGCTGAGAAAAACCAAATAGGAAATCTGTTCTTATAGATCGTTCGGAAAATGTCCGTTGGAGAAGGAAATATCTCTCTCAAGTAAAAGGTAGAGTTGCTAGAAATAACACAACTTACAAAATTAGTAATTTAACTGAACTTTTGAAAGACTTTTTTGAATAAAATTACTGCAGAAAATTGGGAAAAATCCATATAATAGAAGATAAAAGAAAATGTGGAAACTCGATCTCATGATGGGTGAGATAGACGAATCAATTATTATTAATTTGAGGGAAGATAGCTTTACTGACTTTGATTACGCATTAGATATGTAATGTTTACCAGCGTAAACACAAGTTATTATTTAAATTTTCTGTAACATATAAAAATTTATTACATTTGAATCCTTTTTTAGTGTTTAATTGTAATTCTGCAGATGGTTTAAGAAATAAATAAACTGAAACGTCAAATATCCTAAAAATGTTTTTAATTGATAATAAAATGACCGATAGTCTAAAAAAATTTTAATATTTTATGGAATTTATTTTTTTATATATGTTTAACTTCTTGTCTTTTTGACAATGGGTACTTTGTAAGTATTTAAATTATAAATTAGAATTTTTTGAGAGAAAAACCCTACGTTTTAGTCTGAATGTGCTTAAAACGGTTTCTATGCCAAAATTAAAAATAATAAAAATACAGTTGTGATTTGTGTTAAATATGTCTAAATTATCTATATTTTCTAATGTATGTGAATTATGAAGAAATCATAAGGAATAAAATAATATTATATAAACATTTTATTTTAAATTTATTACCGAAATAATATTCTATGCCATAAATACTTAGTGATACAATAAACCTCCTTCCGACGCCTATGACAAGGATAAAAATCCTTTTTAACACTTCACACATTCAAATATCTATTGTTATCCAACCCAAATAGTCCATTATTATAGACCGGTATTTTTGATTATAAAATTTCTAAAAATCGCGACTATGTGGCTGCTGAAATGCGGATATAAAAACACAAAAATACGTTAACATAAACTATACAAAGAAAATAATAATTTTACTATAGACAGAACTTATGACAAGACAATAAAATTGTTCCATTTTTTTTTTGTTTTAAAGGGTTCGCATTAAAAAAACTGGCGTCAAGTCAACAAAACATGGATATTCCACACTTCGCAATAATAATAACCCAACACATAAATCAGGAACCATATGCTCCAACAAAAATCCTATTACATTAATAAAAACGATGGTTATAAAAAGAATCCTTACGTCATAAAGAAAAATATGAAGATTTATTTTGTTCCCTATTTTTATTATATGGGCCTACCATAACTTTTATGTCTTTATTCCATAATGTTATATGTTTTTTTCGTCTCATTATATCAGAGCACATAAACTCTATCTGATTTATATCTATAGAATACTTTACGGTACGAACTATAGATAAATAAATGTATTTTATAGACATAATAGATCCTGAAAAACATTAACTGTGATCAATATGTTAATAATTAGGTTAAAATAAATTTTATTTATTACTTTTAAAGCTCAAAGGTCACAATTATCTCTACTTTACTAACGGTGACCACATGTTTTTATTCTAGTTCTTTCTCGGTTGCATTTTTAGATGTCCGAGCCTGAAGATGGTTATAGTATGTAATACATTGATACCAGGACGTTAGGAAAATAACTTTGATAAGTTTAATCAACGATTCTGTTTTAAAGATAAAGTTTCTGGCATCAAAGGTCTAAAACCTAACAGATCTCGCAAAAAAATTAAATCAGCAATCGGAAAACTCTGACAAGAATTAAAATATTAAGCAAATATATCTTAAAAAAGTATTTAGCAAATATAATATAAAAAATCATAAATTAAATATAATGTAAAAGCCGCTTGTTTAATGGAAATTATGATTTTCCTCTAGCAGATAAAATTTGCGATTTGTCCTTTGATAGCCAATAAATTAACATAGATTTGAGAGGGTTAACGTGGACTATCTAACTAAATTAGGTTTTTTTTTGCTTTTTGAAAAGTATTAGGTGTTTTTGGAAACGGATGTATTTAATTTAGTAAATAAATCTAGTGTGTGCCAGTGTGTATATTTACTTTCGATTTCGAGATTCTAGACCCTTTTTCTAAATGTTCTATTGAAAATAATTAGTGAAAAGTAGTGATATTATTCGAATCCAGTGAGTGAATATGAAGGGGGAAAATCCTAACATTATCACAAGCTTACTAGAACTGGTTTCCAAGTTAAACCTTTGTAATGAAACTGACTGTAAATTTTTTAATAAAATTTATTTATCGCAGCGCCAGCCGAGGTCAGAGAAAGCCTTTACTAATGAATGATTGTTGTAATAGCTTAGTCATTATTACACATAATTTTACGCATGTAAAAAATTAGTACATATCTAATTTAGTAACCTAATCGGACCCGAGCTAAGCCGAGAACGGTCGATATCTTATTAAGCTTGTCATACAGGCAATAAAGATACTTATTACATTCCCCAAGAATTTAGATTTTTAAAATTAAAAAAGAATATAGATTAATTAAATTGTTAAATGACATTCCTACAAAATTTCTACCAGAAACATAGGTTAGTGCAATTTTATCTTAAAGGAACTTTTACCACTATTCTCTCGTTTCGGTCATAAAAGCGCTGTTCTTAGAGTCTGAAAAACCATAAAATCTTTTTACTACAAGTAAGTTTCAGTTACAACGCAATTTTGTTGTGGAATAAAAATAGAAAGGTTTGTAATTTTCATGGCATACTGTTGAAAAATTGGATAGTTTAAAATTTGTCTAAAAACATTATGACTGCAACCCTATTGTTGGAGGTTATGTAACTATGTAGGGTTTACATAATAAGATATTGACAATAAAAGGCAAAACTCAAGGCTTCATGATGTGTGAGATAAAGTCTCGCAGAAGACTTGAAATTTTTAATAGAATAGTTTCATGTTGTAAACGAAAAAAATAGACGAAAAAATATTTGAGTATAATAATAATTATTATTACAATAATAAGGATGCACGAGGGGAGCAATAGGATGCAAGGAATAATTGATTGTTGACTCTGTCATATGTAACCAAGCTTGTACCAACCGAAGAAACCTCTTTGCTGTCTACGTGGATTATAAGAAGGCCTTGGGCTTAGTGCCCCATGAGTGGCTCAAAACTATATTGAGAATGTACAGGGTCGATAATAATTTTGTTCCTTTTTAGAACGCAACATGTCAACCTCGAAAACTAGGGTCCAGTTGCAAGTGCTATCCAGAGACACCATCGAAACTAACATCATTCCGATACGAAGAGGAATATTTCAAGGCGACTCACTTAGCCCATTGTGGTTCTGCCTTGCAATGAACCCACCATTACGCCATTTGAACTCCACCCGATACGGCTTCAGTATTAGAAATAACAACGAAGAGATAGTAAGAGTGAATCATCTATACATGGATGACCTTAAACTGATGGCTGCTACCAGAAACCAGCTGGAACAAATGCTTAAAATTGTAGAGGAGTTCTCCGGGTATATCGGAATGCAATTTGGACATGACAAGTGCCGTATTTTAAACATCGTTAAACGAAAGATACAACTGGGGGCTTTTGAAATGCAGAACGGTGAAACTATAGCTGCAATGGAAACAGACCAAACATACAAATATCTAGGTATGAAGCAGTCTAAAAGAATTGACCATGGCACTATGAAAGGCGAATTGACAACCGAATTTGTCAGGGGGGTAAGGCGGGTATTACAAACTAACTTAAACAGTAGACATATGTTTAAGGCTCTCAACATGTATGCTTGCTCTGCGCTAAGCTACTCTTTTGGAATTGTAAAATGGAGCAGGACGGACATTCAAAACCTGCAAAGAAAAATAAGGACACTCCTAACAAAAGCACAAAAACATCACCCTCGGAGTGCTATTGAACGTACAATGCTTCCAAGACACCAGGGAGGAAGAGGATTGGTTGATATTGGTAAGCAGTTAGACCAACAAATAATAAACTTACGTTCATATTTCCACAGGTTAGCGGACTCTCCCACACTACATGGAGCAATATGCTATCCAAGACCAGGTTATTCCGTCGAAGAACTATCGGAAGTTCATCATTAGAGATCCCTCAATAGAAAATGACCAATGCAGATATGGCTGTCGAATATCGGAGACAATTCAGCACACACACAGCACTCCACCAAGAGTTAGCAGAAAAGCTAAACCTATTACAGGTAGGAAAAGGGCCTTATTACAATTACAATCCGGATCCTATTCTTGAGAACAACCAGTTCAAGTTATATTGGGACCGAACGGTTTTGACGGATCAGACAGTAGCTCATAATAAACCAGGCATTATACTAATAGATAAAATTTCTAGGCGAACTACACTAATCGACATCGCTGTACCGAACAACAACAACCTAAAGTCAAAATACAACGAGAAGATCGCCAAATACAGAGATCTGGAGGTGCAAATCCGCAGACAGTGGGCAATAAACAGCATCCACACGATTCCTATAATACTGTCAACAACTGGAGTGACACCAAAGAACCTCCTGCAGAACATCAAGGAACTGGGCCTTAGTGAACATCTGTATAAACCAATTCAGAAAGCGGTTCTCCTTGCAACCGCGCGAACCGTCCGAAAGTTTGTAGGAAGTGCAGAAGACCACGCCACCTAGGACCCGATAACATGGAAAGGGTCCCCACAGAGCTTCATACTTTTGGTGTCTTTGTATATCTGGTATGAGTGAATAATCCCTGGAGGGAGTGCAAAGCCGTTTGGCTTGTAAATCTTGACACTATACAACAAATATTAGTTTATTTGTTGTATATTGTAAGAAAAGTGCATTTTTTTTGTTAATTTTGGGGCGCTGAACACAAAAATTACAATGAAATTAAAAACTTTGTTGCAATTTTCAGCATTCCACTTTCCCTGGTACCTTTTCGCCATTGTTTTTTGGGGTCTTCTAATGGCATAAGTTGTACATTCTTTTTACCTGGCTCTAATGATTGTCGAACAGATCAATCTTTTCTCTTGTAATGAAGCAGCTTTGTCCAACTGCCCCGTTCACATAAAAAACAGCAGCTTAGCTGCAACCAAAGTAAAAGTGCAATCATCTTTAAGTCGCCACAGATCTGCCATTGGTGCTCATCGTATTTTATACTTGTCAATAGATATTTCATATTGTCGTATGATTCATTCGTGTGAATTGTATATCCAACAGGAATAGACAATCTCCATTTTTCTCGCTGGAAGTTTATATTTAAAGCCGCCAATAAACCGCTAATATTATTGCAAAAAACCAAGTTCTTTTCCATGTTAAAAAAATGGTGCTAGGCCTTTTTGACGTTTACGAAAAACACATACTGAAACATCGTCTTTTAATAAGTTCTACTGCTGCAATCTTCATCCTAGTAACTCAACTCTACTTTCTGGAAATTCTAAGTCTCTCACAAGATCGTTTAATTCCGATTGGGTTATTTTATGCGGTTGGCGGTATAACGTGCTGGGTGTGAAATCAGGACCTGTTGATGTTGATGGTATCTCTTCTTCTTGAGAAATCATTGCATTGTTATTATCTGATTAGTAAGTAAATGTTTCTGGGAGTTCTGGAATAGGAAGTTCGTCACTATGAGGCACAGGTCTCATGGCAGATGGTATATTTGGATAGTCGTTAACCGACTTTTCGAGACATCTTACAATATCAACTATTCTGTTCAACTTATATACCCAAATACGCCTTCTACATTTTGAGTGAATATTCGAGAATTTTCTATTCAATTCCATAATATTCACAATAGTGGGGTTTGTCATTTGTTTGTATACAGGGGCTGTTCAGTACAAAGCAGATATAAAAGTCGATTTACATGAGTTCAAATGGTTATCTTCCTTATTTTAAGCTCTGGCGGTTTGGGACTTCGTATATGGGGGATCATTCCTGGAAATACCCTATGCGGTGTTGCAAGTAGTGCAAAATTTTCCTAACTTAGGGAAAACGTATATTCGGCAACGTCGCACCCCTCTATTATTATAACAATACAAATATACCACGTGCATTCTTACAGTTACATTGTTGATATATAAGGAGACATTACATCACGTATCTCTAAAACTAGAACTAATATTAAAAAGATAAGTTAAGTTTCGGTTTTAGCACACCAAAAATGGTAAGAATCGATTTTATTTCGGATACATTATGGCTGTTGCTCAGTGTAATCAGTACATATTTTAATTACCATTGGTAAAGTACTTTCGGTCTCATTCAGACCATCCTCAGGATTCAAAACTACCATTGAGAAAGCAGCTTCTAACGTCAGCGTAGCTCCAACATAGGAATAAATCAAAATTCATTTCATTTTAGCCTGGTCTTCATCCTTCCAAAACTGGATATAGGCCTCTCCTATTTGTTTCCAAATCTCTCTATTCTGGGCTCTTCTTTGCCACATCAAGCCGGCATGTCTAACTATGTCATCCTTTCATCTCATCTGTGGCCTGCCTCTGGATCTTTTCCCTTCATATGGGCGCCATTTTCCAATTTCTGAATTCCAAAGGTTGTCTTTTATTCGTTCGTTATGGCCTGCCCATTTCCATTTTAGTGATGCTGCTCTTTCTATAGCGCCAAATGCGTTGGTTTTTCTTCTTATCCACTCATTTCGTTTTTTATCTCTGAATGATATTCCTAACATGTGTCGTTCCATAGCCCTTTGAGTTTTGCGGATTCTGTCCAAATTTGATTTTGTAAAGGTTCACGTCTGCGCTCTGTATGTTAGAACCGGCAATATACAACAATCAAATACTTTGGTTCTTAAGTATAAGGGAATTTTCTGATTTTTCCAACATTGGAGAGTTTTCCGAACGCCATCCATCTCAGTCGAGTTCTTCGTGTTATTTCGACTGCCTGGTTGTCCTTACTCGCTCTTATGGCCTGGCCTAAGTATATATATATATATATATATATATATATATATATATATATATATATATATATATATATATATATTCATTCACCTGTTCTATTTCGGTTGCATTTACTGTTATAACTTGTTGTTCGTCTGAGTTTGACATTATTTTTTTTTCTGAGATTCATCTTTAATCCTCGTTAGAGCGATGTTTCATGGAGGTCGTTTATCATTGATTGCAGCTCTTCCCAGTCGGATGCGATCAAGAGTATATCATCTGCATATCTCAGATGATTTAGGAATCTACCATTAATGTTTATCCCTTTATTTTCCCAATTTAATGATTTGAACAAGTCTTCCAGGGCCATTGTAAATAATTTGGACGAGATTGTATCTCCCTGTCTTACTCCTCTTTTGCTTGGGATGCGGTTCGTCTTTAGCTCATCATCAAGTTGTACTGTCATCGTTGCGTCTAGATAGACATTATGCAATAGATTTTTGTATCTCGAGTCTATTCTGCTATTTACCAAAGCCTCGTCAACAGCCCATAGTTCTACGCTGTCGAAAGCCTTCTCGTAGTCAACAAAGGCCATGTACAGAGGCAGATTATACTCGTTGGTTTTTTCTATTAATATTTTTAGTGCATGCAGGTGGTCGCATGTTCCATATTCCCTTCTGAGTCCTGCTTGTTCAACAAGTTGATATGTGTCGGATTTGTTCGTCAATCTGCTAGTTATGATTTTCATGAAGGTTTTGTATAACTGGGAGAAAATGGATATAGGCCTAAAATTATCCAGAGTCGCCGGATCGCCTTTTTAATATATCAAAATTGTGTTAGCGTTGTTCCATCCACTGGGTATCCTACCTTCGACAAGACATTCTGTTGAATAATATCTTTAAATATTTCTTAACTTTTCTTCCTCTGTCCTTAAGAAGTTCTATTAAGACTTTGTCATCTCCCGCTGCTTTATTTATTTTCATATCTTGCATGGCTTATCAAAATTACAACAACTAAAACCACCTAAATATTAAAGACAAAAATTAACTAAAAATAAAAATTTTAACAAATTTAAAATATTAAAATGAGATTATACCACATCTCTTTAATTTTCAAAAACTGAGCATATTAAAGATCTTAAAACATTAATTTCACAAAGAGATTATCCGAGCGTACTCAAGTACAATTATCCCAACTTGTAAAAGACAGAATATTTGCATATGAACGGATTCAGTCGAAACAATTTACATAATTTACATAGATACTTTAAAAGCTTAAAGTTTCCCTCGAAATCGAATTACTATACAATTAAAGGAATTTAACTTTGAAGAAACTACTTTACGGAAGGGTTAAAATTACTTAGATTTCATTAAAAGTTTATTGGTGCATCTTGAGGAAATTTTCCGGGTAAATTGAATTGTAAATAATATGGTAATTTTTAAAATCATATTTATTATAATTTTAAATGTATTAGTTGATCTGGAAAGTTTCTAGACTGCTACATAGATGGCATTGAGATCAGAAAACAGTGCAAATAGTTTTTTTTTCTACAGCTGTTTGAGATAGAAGTGTTTTGCTTTCTTTTTAAAAATGGAAAAATTGTCAATTTGTGCACTGATATAATATTTATAAAAAATAGGTTTGAAGGGAGATAAAATTTATACTAATATGATAAATGTATAACACTGTTAAAAATAACTTATAATTTAATGTCCATTCTACATTAAATTTAATGAGTTTTTACTTTAAATCGTGAATAATTTACATTTACTTTGAATTTAAGGATAATTCATTGAAATATCGGTTCGTTGTACATTAAATTTAATTAAATGGTATCTTAAATTTCAATAAAGTAACTGAAAAGATCTCTTAACTTCTGTAAATTAAAATTAATTCACATATACCCTAATACTAAAGAAATTTACATTATTATTCAATATACATTGTATCAGATTCCGGGAGATGGTACAACTTGTATTTAACTTTTATTTAGTATGATATAAGTTGCTTAAAGGATTCAATTTTCTTATGATGAGGTGTAACATGTCTGGCCCGTACTGACGGGAACCAATGAGTTCGAAACTGGTCAAGATGGCAGACGCTAAGTATGGGAAAAATGCCCATTTTTTTCCTGGTAGTTTCAGAATTTCTTAAACTCATACTAATGTTGGTGCATTAAATATGTGATAAAATATTTCAAATTCAATGAACACTGGCTGTATATTTAATGTACATAGTTACCTTAAAAAGTAATGTTCAAACTTTAAACTTATTGTGTGATTACAGGAAATTTCCTGGAATAAATTAATTTAGATTAATGGTAAATTAATTAAATTTAATGCATTACATTAAATGCATTTTATAAAATTTTAGGAAATAGTTAAATAATACAATGTATTATAATTTCCACTATATTACATTAACCATAACAATTGTTTCAACACACAGTGTATTTTTCAGATGGTAGACAACATTTAATCAAAGTAAAGACAATCTTCGATTTGTTCTTAAAAATTCAAGTATTTCAATGAAAAAGAAAAATTGAACCTTACAAACATGAACCCTCAAGTGCCGAAAGTGTATTCTTTAATCAAGTTATACAAAAAAGATTTTTCAATTATACCCGTAGTTTCATATATTACTGCTCCTTCAGGAAAGTTGTCAACAAAACTGCTAGAAATTCTCAAAAAATATTCTAATTTTATTCCTAAATATAGCATAAAAACTCTTATGAACTAGTTGACAGAATTAAAAATATCATGATTCCTAATAATACGAAACTTGTATCTTTTGATGTAAAATATCTTTTCCCTAGTATACTTCACAATGATATAATAAGTATCGTTAAAAACTAACTGATTAGAAATAATACAGACTTGATTGTACAACAAGATATTTTGGATCCACTTTCTGTATGCTTAGATAAAAACTACTTTCAATAACGAAATTTATGTATCTATGAAAGGGTTAATAATGGAAAATCCTTTGGATCCGCTCCTTGCCGAAATATTTATGAATAACTTAGAAAACAAAGTTTACCAAAATGATTAAAATATAAATTTTTCTTTACTCGTATTGGTATGTTGACGACATGTTTGCTTGTTTCATTTTTACTGCCGGAAATCTTCACACCATTCTTAATGTTATTAATAATTTACATCCAAATATATAATTTATCTTAGAAATAGAACAAAAAAAAACTCCATCAATTTTTAGATTTAATGATAACTAAAATTAACAATAGACATGAATTCTCCATATATAAGAAACCTTCCCATATAGATATTACAATACACAATACCTCTAATCACCCTCATACCCACAAAATTTCAGCATATAATTCATTCATTCATACACTAGTTAATATTCCTATGTCACAAGAAAATTCTAATAAAGGACTAAATATAATTAAACAAATAGCAATAAGCAATGGATATCAGGCTAATATGATTGACCAAATCATCAATAAAAGACAATAAAGCAATTAAATTAGCGTATTCAATAACTAATATAGTGTATAAAACTCTTACGTATACCAGTAAATTTACGAAACTAGTAGCCAAATATTTAACCAAAAAAGGATTAAAGATTTCATACAAAACTAATAATGCTCTAGGCAAATTAATAAAAAATAATGAAACAAACCTAAAAAGAAAGTAAATGTGGTGTTTATAAATTAAAATGTGGAAGTTTGATATTTTACATTTGAAAAATAAATCGTTAAAATTAAATCTGTTAGAATGTCTCGAAATCAACAAACATAAAAAACTAAACATTTTGTTAAATAATTAATTGGATTTAAATGGTTCCCCATTATTAAATAGGCAATAACAATAACCTGAACTAATAAAAATAATTTTGGTTTTTCCATAATTTTATAGAGTAGTCTTTACTTTGTTTAGATGTTATCTACCATTTGAAGAAGACACTGTGTGTTGACACAATTATTATGGTTAATGTAATATAGTGGTAATTATAAAACGTTGTATTATTTAACTTTTAACTATTAACTAATGGATTTCCATCAACTAACGGCTAACACAATACAACGTTTATGAAATTTGCTTCTAGTACATTTACCTTAAATTTAATGCATTTCCTTTTTACAGTAGTAGTGAACATAACCCGATTCGCTCGATCCCCCCACTCCTCGACCTTGACCTTGACCTTGCTTCACCCCTCTTTGGCCCCGCCCACATGTCCTTGTCATTGACCTTGAAAGTGCACGTGTGCTTTGGCCCTGGCCTTGTGTTCAAGGTTGTGTGTGTGACCTTGACCTTGACCTTGGTCGAGACGACCTTGACTTTGTTGAGGGTCATCTTGGGTGTGTGACCTTGAAGTAGTTATTTGTGCATTGTAATAGTGTGGGATGATCTTGAAATGATTTTGACCTTGCAAATTGTTCTATAAATTGTGTGAGTCTACTTGCATTCATTCAGTGTGAAATGTCAGATACGGAACTATCTAAAGAAAAAATTATAGAGCAAGTCGGCAGAGTAATTTGTTTATATCAGAGTAATTTAAAAAGTTTGTGTGATTTTGAAGAGAAGGATCTAGCATTTTTTCCTCTCGAATATTTAAAAGCTTGCGTTGATACGCTGAGTTTACGGCAAATTTGGGATAAGCTGCCAGCGTCATATCGGTGTAACAAGGAACTACAGTTAAGCTTACCCTGTTACATTCACTATGAACAAATATATCATCATTATATAGATGGGCCACCACCAGCAATAAAAAAGTGTCGTGAATGTAAAAAATGAGTGAATAATATGAATAGTGCTTTGCAAGAGACAGTAAAAAAATTGGGTGATGAGTTCACTGAAACGGCTAATAATTATTTTAATGATGCAATGAAAAGTCGAGCAGAATGGGCGTCGCGCTATTGTGATTTGGCTTATGAATATGAAAAGGCTGCGAATGCATGTCGTAAATATTGCAGCAAAACAATAAATTTACAAGACTTTGTTCGTGAGATAAAAAAGTTGGGGTTTAGTGACTGTTTGGAAAAACTGATTAGGTTCATTGCAGATCCGGTTGTGTTAAATGAAATTAGAGTGTAGGACTTAAGTTTAACGTATTAGTAGTTAATATGGAAAGTTTAGTGCGAGAAATGTACGAGGAATTTCTAATTTCTGCAGCCGGTTCGGAATTTTACGCATATGAAATGCAAGATTCGGAGGCTCAGGACTTTAGTGTATTTTTTAAGTATATGGACCATGCCGAAGTGTGTCTTTTAGCTAGTATAGTTTGTAAGAATTTTCTTAGAAATAAAAACAAACAATTATTATTGAACAAATTAAGGAAATTAGGTTTAGGTGATAATGTTAAACGCATAGAAGAATGGCAGAAAAAAATCAATGAATAAAGTACATAAAATGTAGTTATTTGTTTCATTATATTTTGTCCTTGAAGTTATCCTTATACCAATTTAAATGTGTGACGTCATTTGACCTTGAATACTCCTCCCACTATTTCTATCGTTAAGCTACCCCCACCATTGTTACAATTCGACCTTGAAACCCCGCTATAAAGGTTCGTGGGAGAAGAAGTGACTTCAAACAGTCGCAGATATCAGTGGCATAAACATCAAATATTGTGTTCGTGTAGTGTTCTGAAAGTGCTTTTATATTCACGGTAATTTTTGGATTTATATACCATTTTTTTCAATAATGAGTATTGCAAAAGAAACTCTAGATGAAATTAATGAAATGTTTAGCAAAGATTTCGAGGTTTTAGAGAAAAAAAAGGTTACCGAAATGATTGTAGGCAAAGTGTATAAAATTGTAAAGATGGTTTCAATGACTACACGATTTGGTAAAACTCTTTTAGTGGCTTTACACGATGACGGTGATAATAGCACATTTGAGACTTTTTTACCAAAACGTGTGGCCGAAACACTACCTGACGATATTGTAGATATTATGAGTAAAACTAAAGATAAATACACTCTAACTTATTTGGGGCAAGGCACTAGAGTTTTTGGAAACAATACTCGAACATTATTACGTTTTGGCTCATTGGAGTAAATTGTATGTAAATTGTTTGAAAAAAAGGATGTAATTAAATTTAAAATATAGTTGCACATGTCAGAATACTTACGCGTGTTCATTATTTCTGTTAAAGATGTCTGCTGATGCGACGACGACGACGACGACCGCCAACGAATGTGTAGATAGATACATATTTTGGTTGGGGAGAGAATTAAGAAATAGGGCTCACGATATGTTAGATAGCGTAAATGATTGGTCGCATATTGATGTAACCAAAGATCAATATAAGAACGAGATCAGGGATACAATCAATTTTATGGCTGGGGCACACTTGTGCGACAAATTTTTATATGGTTCCATAGACATGGATACATTTTGTGCTGAAATGGTTGAAGAAGAATTAAAAGAATACCTCGTCAATATTCCACATTTACCAGGTGAGCTTGCTGCAAAATATGAATTGGTTTCTACAACAGCAACAGCCCAAGACGTTGACGATCGAAATAGTGTCGGATGGGATAGAATTTTGAGCAACGAAAACGAAGACATGGAAAACTAATTTTTTATAATTTTTTGTATTTGTGCAATTAAATTACTGTAAATAAATATCTATTACAATCACAGTTTTATTTTATTTCTTTTATAAACATACCAACCCAGTAGATCATAGTCAGTGTTTCTTTTTCTCAGCTGAAATATTTAATATAAGTAGGGCAAATAAAAATAAAATAGTTTAGTAAAGATTGAAAATGAGTCGAGGAAACAACACAATTGATAAATTTGGTCGTCAGAAATATAATGAAAAATATCATATATTATCTGGGCCACAAGGGATTGGTTTTAAACTTACAGCGGATGGGCAGTATGATATGGGTGGAAAAATCATAACCAACTTAGGCGAACCTAAAGATGATGACGATGCTGTGACAAAACACTTTGTTAATAGAAAGTTTTACAATTTTGCAGTTGTAATATGTGACATATTTAACAAGGATGTCCTCCCCATGATATACAAAAATAATAGTGAGCTTAAAACAAAAATTGAAGTTATGCAGAAAATACTCTATCATCAGCCTTTAAATGACTCATTAAGCGCACTGTCGTACGACTCGACTTCAAAAAAAATCTAAAAAAAGCAGGTTAAAGAATAGGAGAACGCACTCCGAGTGGCATAGCCTTGAAGATAACGTCGTAGTCGTCGGTGAATTGGACCTTCCCTCCAAGAATATTGAAATGTTATTTATGTGTATGATGTTTTATTGTCATTGTTTTTAATAATGAAGATTGAAATAAAAAACTTTATTTTACAATATATTGTTTATTTATTTTACATTTTAAATAAAAAATATAGTCATACAATATGTTATTTAAACAATATTAGCTTTATCTATCCAAGAGTTGAAGTGGTTGGGAAATCCTAGCCATTTGACAAATAATTGTTCGATGTGATTTTTCTTGCGTTGTCTAAGGACCTTTTCTACTAGATAAACGTCAGGACTGCTTGTTTTTTGTAGTTCTGATTCGTAAAAACACCCTCTTATAGGCTGACCTTCTAACGATTCCAACAAGTAAGTAGGTGGATTTGTAACGTTAACTTTTACAACTTTAAACAATTCGGTTGACCAAGAAGGCGTATATCCTTTTTCGAATAAGCTTTTGTACTTGCTAATACGCACAATGTCACCCATGGAAAACTTAAATTTTTTAGGTACAATTTTTAAATAATCATATGCTTTAATATGTGTTTTTTCTTGCACGTCTGCAGGCTTCATTCCAATGGTGCGATGTTTCGAATGGTTATAGGTTTTTGTTACTGCCGATAATATATGTATCCATTTGTAAGATCCTCTTGTCGAGAATTGTTTATATAAATTATTTTTTAAAGTCCTTATGACTCGCTCAACAATTGCAGCTTTCTTTGTGCTGTAAGTGGAATAATGATTTATATTATATTTTTTCATCAGGGCTTGAAAGTTTGTATTATAGAACTCCTTTCCTTGATCACTTTGCAGATTTGTTGGTGTATATGATGCCTCTTCAATGATGCTTTTCATCGCATTAGTAACTTCTATACCAGTCTTGTTTTTTATGGCTTTGGTATAGACAAATTTCGAGTAACAATTTATACAGACCAAAATATAACGATAACCATCGTTTTCATCAGCATACTGTTGCATTTCAGCCAAATCAATTTGCCACAAATCTCTGTATCCTTTTATTATCGTGCGCCGTCTTACAAAATTTTTTCTAGCCGTTCTATGTAGTTCATTAACAATCTTGATTTTTTCTAGACTGGGCTCCATATTATTAGTAATACTAAAGGTTTCAGATCGAAGGAAGAACTGAATAATATCATTAAATATTGAGCTTAATATATTATATCTTCTTCTCGTAATTCCTCTATGATTGACATAATTTCATTTTCGTGTCCAGTGTGACCGGCCATTTTGGAACTCCACAACAAACGTAAACGATCCACCAACTCTTTAGCTTTGTTCCAGACATATTGAAATTTTTTCGAAGATAATTTCTTTTTTGTGGGTAACTGTAGTTTTTCCGAGAGATTTTTTCTTGTAATAGTACCACCTAATTTTGTGCCCATTATCAGAGGTTTAATAATTCGTAAATATTTGTTCCATCTGGTCTCCCGTAAACCATCACTTTTTTTAAAATTGTTGTAGACAGCATTCGTTGATTCCAAAATTTCCTTGTACGTTGAAAGTACATTATCACTTAATTGTTGTTGTTCCTTGCCTACACTTGGGGGTGTTTTAAGAAATAACAAATCATAAAGTGCCGGTGATCCACCATATTCTGCAATATTTTTCCCTTTTTTGTATAAGACAATATTTCCATTTCGAAAACGCACCTCTAAATTACCAATAAAATTTTTGTTATGATCTGTTTTTGAACCAAAACGTACACCATATACAGTATCGTATAGAGATGGTTTCGAACGTAATCCTTTCAGGTGTGCGTTTAAAGTATCGGAAGTTGTGGTGTCAGCGGATGCGAGAGATGTATTAGTTGATGTCGAGGGTGTATCAAACACCGATTGGCTAATATCTTCTTTTGAAATGCGATGCTGCTGCTGCTGCTGAATAGGTGTGGAGGTTTGAAAGGAATGTGTAGGTTGGGGAAAACCTGATATTTGAGTCGACTGCACTGATGTACTGAGACTATGTGGCTTTGTAGCTGGATAATGTTGTTGCTGTTGTTGTTGCTGCTGCTGCTGCTGCTGACGTTGCTTAACCACATCAGATATAGTTGTCAACGGCTTAGAAATGGGTTCGTAAAACTTTTCCAATTCCACAACATTAAACTCTTTAGCCGCTTTAATTTGTTTAAATTTTTTTCTGACGGCATTGGTAGCTTCCACTAGTTTACGTTTTAAGTCGATCGCGTTATTCATGATGTTAACAAAGGACGTTTCAACAATCAAATGAGCGTTTTCTCTTATTATTACAGTAATATATAGCTATCAAATCCTTTGCGGTATCTTCCCGATTTCACATCACTGTCTTTATCAATTACTAAAAATCCATACTTATTATCCCAACATTTTGAGCACATTTCTTGAAATTGAGTAAAAGTTAGATCCGGTGAAACGTGGTCGGAAAATATGTGTTTCATATTCAACTCATCTTGTTTAAACATAATAATAAAATTGGCGTTGTCTCGCACAAGCTGTTTAGGCACTCGCGAATATGTTTGCGCTAGGTAAAAGGAGTCGATATTTTTATGACGTCCCATGCTAAAGTACGATCTTATAACATCTTGTTTTTCACATATAACATCATCAAAGATAAATATAGAGTTTGGTTTTGCATCGGACGGTTCCACAATATTACTGGAATCACTAAAGGCATAGTAGCCTAAACCTTTGATGGGCGCTAAAATTTTCCTTAAATACTCATATTTCGGTTGATACAGAGATTTCGAGTAAATATAGACATTTTCGAAACGTAGCCCAAGGGGGTGTGTAAGCAGCGAGATCATGACATTAGTTTTTCCACAATTGGATGGACCAATTAACAGGCCGCGAATAGAGGAAGGAAGTAGAGGACCGTGTCTTTTCATTATCTTCTTTTCAAATCCAAGTCCGACTTTTTCATCGAGATTGTCAATAGGAAGTTTTTGTTTAAGATCGATAACGCGCATCTTAGGAAAATTTGATATTTTATAGGCAATTTTTCATAAAAACTGTCATTCAGATGCCGAGCGTCAAACGAAGTGGACGGTCTCACGTTTCCAACAAAACTGGATACGGTATTGTGAATTCGTTAATAAATAAATTACCATTCGAGGTACACATTCCTGGTTATCAATATTGCGGACCCGGAACAAAAGTAATAAAACGTGTAACAAGAGGTTATCCAGGCATTAATCCTTTGGATGCCGCATGCAAAAAACACGATTTAGCCTATTTACATAATAAAGACAACATAAGTGCGAGACATCGAGCGGATTACGAGCTCGAACAAAGTGCTTGGAATAGAGTAAAATCGAAAGATTCCAGTTTAGGTGAAAAAACAGCAGCTTGGTTAGTTACAAACATTATGAAAGGAAAACAACGTTTTGGTATGGGTGTACCATCATCATTATCAACAAAAAAAACATCTAGTAAAGGCACGCGTCATACAAAAAGGAAAGGTGTTAATAAAAATCGACATGTTCGGAAAGCCAGTTTCGGAACAGCTATTCGACAAGCAGTTCGAAGGGAATTATTAAAAGCCGGAAGTAAAAATGTGTTGGAAAAAAATGTCATGAATGCATCTAAAATAGCTCTGTCGGCAGCACGTAGATCGGTAAAAGCGGCAGGTGGCAAAAGGAAGGTTCGTACACCGAGAATAATACCGATTCCTAAAACTGGTGGAATATTACCATTAATACCAATTTTTGCCGGGTTATCAGCTTTGGGTTCATTAGCCGGTGGGGCAGCGGGAATTGTGCGCGCCATAAAAGCAGTAAAAAAAAGCAGCGAAGATAAAACCGGTGCCGGCCTGTATTTAAAATCGAAAGGAAATGGTTTGTTTCTAAAGCCATATCGTAAAGGTATGGGATTATTTTTAAATCGTAGATCAAAAAACTAATTGAATCCCTACCTCGAAGACCACTATCTAACATCGATATAGAAAAATATGCCAAAAAGAAAAGAATAGGACACTTTCGAGGCGTTTATATGAGGGATTTATTACCTAGACAAGGTCCTCGACGTTACGAAGCAGCAATAGTGAATTTGGATAGTACGCGTGGTGCAGGGACTCATTGGGTAGCTTATAGAAAAAATAATTCTAAAGTAACATATTATGACAGCTTCGGCGATTTACCCCCACCGATCGAATTGGTACGATATCTACAAACGGGATCGGAACCATCAAAAATTATTTACTATACATACGATCGTCAGCAGGATTTTGGAACAGTCTGGTGTGGACATTTGTGCTTAAAGTTTCTTGTCGAATCATCAGCGTAAAAGATGTCATCATCATCATCGTCACCATTAACACCGCAAATGGATCGCAATAACTATACTAAAATGTTGCAATCACTGAAAGCATTTCATCTAGCCGGTGGATTAAGGAAAATGACCGTGAAACAGTTAGAAAACATGCCCAAGGAAGTGATCATTGCATTAGCCCCAAATGAAATTCCATTCGTTTGGGAAAAGTTGCCCGAGCACCTTAAAAGCGATATCGATATATTAAAATATCAGTGCGGTTGCAAACATTATTTCAGCAGCAGCAGCAATTTAAACGAGGTTACGTCTGATGAGGATCTTACAGCTAGAAAAATATTTTGTTGTTATTGCAAAATCAGCGATGTGCGCATAAAAGCAGAAAATAGCATAAAAACATCACTATCTAATGCAGTGAGAAAAGGTGTGAAGATGAATCTTTTTAAATGTTGCCGCTAAGAATAAAACCGAGATGTGTGATGTTTTAATGGTTAGTCATGTCTTATACGTTCACACTAACAGGACACTCGAGCGTCTTAAGCGCCGATTTTTATCCACCAGTCGAATTAAATAGAGAAAACAAATATGGTCTGGCATTGCTGGGATTTTACACATACAATTCAATTTTTAATGTGGACGAAAGCAACAATAAGTTTGCCTACATGAAGGAGGGTTACACCACCGAGTCGATACAATTGCAGATTCCACCTGGGGCCTATGAAATAGATGAGATAGGTAAAGCTATGTTGGAGGCTTTGAGGATTTCAACTGAAGAAAAGAACGATGGAATCTTTTACTTGGTCGCTAATAATAATACGCTGAAATGTGAACTGAAATCCCAATATACTATAGATTTCCGGGGAGAGGCGAGTATCGGTAAAATGTTAGGATTTAATCATACAGTGTTAAAAAGAGACAAAAAGCACGAATCAACCGAGATGGTGGAAATAATGAAAGTACGCATCATACGCGTAGATTGTAATATAATTTCCGGAGCATGTATGAATTCGGTGGAAGGTCATACCTTGTTCGAATTCGATATCGACGTGGAGCCCGGTTACAAAATCAGTAAAGAACCACAAAATAATATTTATATGCCGTTAATGCCGGCAGGACGTCAGTTTATCGACAACATTACTCTTCGCATCTTGGACGATAGCGGTGATCTAATCAATTTTCAAGGCGAGAAAATAATCGTGAAATTGGAACTGAAGAAACTTTCATAAAAATGGGTTTTTGCTTCAATCGTCAATTGTGTGTGCTGTCGACTAAGATGGGGGAACCGCCGAAACATAATAAAAGTAAAAGAAGAGTTAACGTCAAGGTTAGTCGTCGTCCAGACGTTAGATCACAAACATCTCAACAGTTATCTGCCGAAGACTATAAATTTTTAAAATCAATCGGTCTTAAAGTGCGAAAATGATTTCCACCACCAGCGATAAAATAGAGGTTTTCTCCGAGCCCATCTTGGACAATTCCATTATTCCATTAATTTTCAAGATATTATACTGGATATCGCCGAAAGTTACATATATATCGAAGGAAAATTTAAACCCATAGACGCAACGAAAAGATGTTTTTTATCAAATAATGCCCTGGCATTTTTGTTCGATGAAATTCGCTACGAGATGGGAGGTGAGCAGGTCGCCGTGGTTCGTAAACCTGGAGTTACGACGACATTAAAAACCATGGTTTCATTCGGAAGTTTGCAACAAAGATCTCTCATGACGTGCGGATGGGGTCTCGACGAAGCAAACCAAGATATCGTAGACACGGCAAGTAACGTATTCTCCGGGAAATTACCCTTAAAATATCTTATGGGATTCGCCGAAGATTACGCAAAAGGTGTTTTCAACGTAAAACAAGAGCTTATTATGATTATAGCTCGCACTTTTACCAATTGTTACGTCGGCGAAGTAGAGGCAGAAATTAGTATCGACAAAATCGAATGGAAAATTCGTCACATCATTCCAGACGACAAGCAAAAATTGAAAATACTGTCTCGCATTAATAAAGGAGGAAACAATGCCAGTATTCAAATGGCATATCGTAAATGGGATCTGTACGAATTACCAGCTTTAAGGCAAACATCTTCCGACGTGTGGGCCTTGAGAACGAGTACAAGTCTGGAAAGACCGCGCTATATAATCGTCGGGTTTCAAGACAGCAATAATTGCGACAAGAAAGAAAAAAACGCAACCCAGTTTACCCACGCCGACGTATGCGACATTAGACTGTATCTGAATTCAACCGTTTATCCATACGAAAGATGGAATTTAGATTTCGCCAAGAAACTGTACGCAGCAGCCTATTACAATTACGAAAACTTCCAAAGCAGCTACTACGGGCGCGAGATAAACGATCCGATGATAACGTTCGCGGAATATATGAAAAACCCCGTTTTTATTATCAATTGCAGTCATCAACCAGAGGCGATTAACTCATCGACAGTGGATGTAAAATTGGAGTTCCAAACGAGAAAGAATAAATTCCCCAAAGACACTAAAGTGTACGCATTAGTTATTCACGACTCATTTTTTAGTTATAATGTATTAAACGGTTCGGTGACCAATAAATCTATATTTTAATGTATCTATTATATGTAACACAAAATAATGTTCTTGAATCAATAAATTTGTAATGAGTGAAGTAGTAGTTTTATATTTATTTGAAACCCAACCAAAAAAAAAAAAAGCTGGCGGAAAAGCCCGCTCTTTAAGAAAAGAGTACGGGAATTTAGAAAATGGTGGTTTATTAAGTGGAAAAAAGAGCTTAAATAACACAAGAAAAAATTTTTAAGGCAGCAATATGAAAACAACGATTTAGAAAATTTGTAGGAAAGTAACGGTTAGGAATAGGGAAAAAAGTTATAAGAAAAAATTATAGAGGAAATCGAGTACTATAAGCAAGCATTTTTCTCGATAGTAAAAACGTAAAAAAAATTTTTTTCAAAAAAAAAATTGAAAAATGGTGAATGCGCGCCAAAGTTGAAGTTTTGGAGCAAAATGATATTAGGAAATTAGAAAGAGAATTTTTTTCTACATATGGTAGTACTTTTCAAAATTCGGAAAGATGAAATTTTAAGAAAAGGGTTATAGTAAGTTAGTAATTTGGATTTTTTAAAGCGCTGTAGCTCGGGAACCGTTCAAGATAGAGAAAAAATAAAAGCACTTTAATTACCTAGAATTTTGAGTAGAATACAATGGTGAAAAAAAAATTTGGAAAATCTTAAAAATGACAAAAAATTTAGACGAAAAAATTGAAATTCTCGAGTTAGGAGGCTAGAGCGCCGAACGGGAGTATGCGGAAGTTGTAGGGGAGGGTTTTTTTTTTTTTTTTTTTTTTTTTTTTTTTGTGTGCCTGCTCCGCGCTAACGCGCTACGCGGCACAATAATTAAAATATATGCATAATTTGCATTTTTTGTAAATATGTAGGAAAGTAATGGTTAGAAATATCAAAAAAATTTATTTGAAAAAAATGTAGAGAAAGTCTAGTACTATATACTAGAAAAGTGGAGGGGGGGTAGTTTGTGTCCATAACAGAGATACGGTGAGTTATAAAATCATATTATTCTCAAACTTATATAATGCATATATGCACTCCACCTTACCCCCTCCAACTTTTTGAATGTATATAGAGGCCGGTATTAGAATTATTTCATCATTACACATTCGATCGGCAAGATGGAAGATATACCAAAAAGGATCATTGGCATTGTCAGGCCATTCGTGCCCGGCAAAATATGCAAGTGTGAGGAGTGCGGGGGTACCGCACCAGGAGCGACACCTTCGGCACCGCCTGCAACGCCGACACCACCAGCGACGACGACGGTGCCGCCAATGAGAAGACCAAGGGCTGCACCTAGGTCGGTGTTAATATCGTTGGGTATTACTCCACGGTAGGCACCCCACCCTCCCCCCAGGCCCTTTTAGGGCCACAAAAACGGTCCTTTTCAGGACCACATTATATTTTGATCGTAGTTTAGTAATCGTCACTTATGGGGCGAGATATTCGTTTAACGACGATTTGTCTCGTAGCTTAAGTGCCAAGTTATATGCTTGAGAACCTATGAAAATGTTAACAGTTCAAACAAGGTTTCTATTATTTTTTTTTTGTAATGTATTCTTCACAAAATATTAAGAATAAGTCTTATTGTCTAAACAAATCTAATTCCTTATTTAAAGTTTTTGAAAAAATCAATAATTCTATAAGCTCTCACCAATACATAACATTTAGAATCCGTTGGTGGGGTGGGGGTAGTTCTATATATATGAGACTGGGCCAGTTATACAGTCATATATTCATCAACCCTCATACGATGAACATGGAGGAAGAAAGACCCGCCAGCCGAGGCTCATCCATCTTTAGTGATGACACCGTAGCCGACAACGTTGGAGACCTGCAAGTCTTCGACGACGACGACGAGGTGGATTTTGAAATTGACGTCCTACGTTGGGACGACTTGGATGAGCCGATTCCGCTAGTATATGACCATGATCCGGGTCTAGTGGAATTAGACGATGCGGGCGATTGGGTCTTACAAAGACTCGAAACTCCGTCGCCGCAGCCAGAGCCGGACTCGACGGAAGATGCGGTGCTGGAAATTCCAGCATCACCAACACCCGACGACCCACAAGGCCCCTGCGATTCGTCAAGCTGGTGGTCGACCAGCGAGGATGGGGCACCATAAGCCCCACACTCTCCCTGGCCCTTTTTAAGGGCACACAACAACGGTCCTTTTCAGGACCACAAAATACTTTGATCGTAGTTTTAGTACATATTAGTACTTTGTTACTAATATTGTATGTATAGAATATACAATATTAGATACAAAGTATTAAAACTTTAAGTGCTGGTGGAACCCAGCTAAATCGTTCGTTCGTATTTGAGACCACAAACAACTTTTGGTCTCAATACGTAATACGACATTTGTTTTCACCCCCCACCATTAATTTGTCTCTATATATACGACCGCCAATACTTATTACAATCATTTTAGTTCAACATGTCAGGGACTCAACAACAACAACAACAACAACAACAACAACCCATCCAATGCCCTGTGGTAGATTCTACCACAGAGAATTGTTTGGAGTGGGAGCCGAACGATCCTAGATGGGATGAACTTTGGCGGTTCATCATCGCATATACAGAGGACAACACCACCACCCCCGCTGATGATGACGGGCCGTGCGACTCCACAACTCAATAAAAGAGTCGCATGTTTTAAAACCAAACGGTCCTTTTCAGGACCACAAAATAATTTGATCGTAGTTTTAGTTGGTTATAATACTTTGTAACCAATATTTTATGTTTTTTTCATAAAAAACATACAATATTGAGATACAAAGTATTAGAAGTTCTGGCGACAGAACCTTAACTTCATAAACCGAACCATGTTTTAGCATACTTGTAAATATTATCAGAAAATATTTACAACTATTGCTATTGCGTAGTTTTAGTGGATTATTCACTCTTTTTTTTTTATTACCTAATATTATGTGGGACAGGGCCTATATGAAATAACACACAAAAAATAAATTTTCAAGTCATTTTTATTCTCATTATAAAATATAAAAAATTTGATCAAACACTTTTTTATTAACTACAATATATATATATATATATATATATATATATATATATATATATATATATATATATATATATATATATATATATATATATATATATATATATATATATATATATATATATATATATATATATATATATATATATATATATATATATATATATATATTTACAAACTTAATACTATAAATTAAAAGCTAATATCTACAACTACCTAACACCTACTACATAATTTATTAAAGTCCTCTAATTGTCTTTTTAACCGCGCAGATTTCACCTTTTTTATCTCTAATTGTTTTTCAAGTTCTATAATGTCACTGGCACACTCGTTCACTTCATTCACTAAGCGTTTTTTCATGGCATAAATGTCGGTCAATTTGGTCTTCTGAGAGTTGGTGAAGTCTTCGACCCACTCCGGTTGTGATGGCTCGGAAGAAGACGCGGTTTTATTTGGTGAAGACGATGACGACGACGACGACGACGAAGCAGCGGAAACTTCATCGCCTTCAAAACAACGCTTAAACCGCTTCTTCATGGGTTTCCGGCACCCCAATATCGGCGACAGTGGCGCTGGCGCTGGGGAAGACTTCACCTCCGACACTATTACATTCTCGACGCTGGCCGGTGTTGGTGGCGTTGGTGGTGTTGGTCCATCGGGGCCTTCTATGACTTCCACTTCTACTGACAGTGGCTCTTGCGGTGCTGTTTTTAGGAAGTCGGGTAATGGAACAGGGGTGGAGGGACGCTTAAAGTTAAACTTTTTCTTCTTCCCTTGTCCCACATCTTTAATCGCCGAATAAAATGTTTTTTTATCGGCGATTTCCGACTTCCGCATAGTCAAGAGCTTTTTCAGTTTCGACGCTTTCGGAGAAGATTCCCTAGGCCGCGATGCTTTTCGCACAACCACATCACTAATCACATTAATTTTTGGCTCTTTCTCCTCCGTCCAGCATTCCAGGAATTGCGCTGCCGACTGAACTAACTCCTCGTCGCGACCATCGTTGAGGGCTCGGTCTTCGGCATCTTCATGCTCCACGCCATTCCAGTTCTCGAACACCCCCGGACTTAATACTTCTAAACCACTCATGTTATCCAGCATGCCTTGCTGTGAACCGCAGCTCACGTCAAGAGCATCTAAAAGAGACCGTACACTAGACATTTTCGATATTCAAACTCACACAATTAACTTTTTCTTAGCACTGTACTGTTTGCTGTTCTGACGAACTGTGAAGAGCTCGAGCCAGCAAGTCTGCTTTTATGCCCATTTCCCCCACTACACCGCCTTTATTCCTTTTGTTCGATGCATTAAGTATAATATTTAAACTTGTCAGATGCAAGGCCAAGGCCAAGGCCGACGTAACCGGCAATACCAGGGTCGTTTTCAGGGCTGTAATTTTCATGGATTTTTTTTTTGCCCCTGTCAAGGTTATTTTAAAGAAGCATATAAATATAGTACTAAACTTGTTAGATGCGAGGCCAAGGCCAAGGTCAAAGTACCCGTCAATGTCAGGGTCGTTTTCGAGGTTGTAATTTTCAAGGATTTTTTTGGTCCTGTCAAGGTTATTTTAAAAAGTAATACATAATTAGAGTACCGCGATTGAAAAGTACAACATATTCAAACATCATGTTGCCAACCGATGAACAACCTAGTGAAGCAGCCAAAACATACAGTCATATACCAAAAGCTTTTTATTTAACTTGTCATCATTGTAAAAGACTAGGTATCTGCTGGCGAAATGATCTTACGTACGACTTCAACTACATTGACCTTTTCAGGGTTAAATTTGTACAATGCGGCTTTTGTAGACTAGTTTACTACCAGTTCAAGGACATTAATGAACGTGCCATCCAGAGAAGAAATTGGGTCATAGAAGAAGCTTACCTGTACAGAAGAAATTAACATGTATTTTATTTCTTAATTTTTAATTTTTTTGTTTGTTATTTTTTTATTTTTTTTTTAATAATAAAAAGTAAACTCAATCTTTTGTTATATTTTAATTTTTTTTTTCAATAAAACAATAGTAAAATGAATCTGTATGTGTATTTATTAAACATCACCTAAAATACGTTTTGCAATCCATATTTTTCTGCAGAGTCCGTTTATTAATGAAATAGAACCATATATTAGGGTGAAATCTAATGGTTTCAAATCAGTCTCACATAACAATGTCAGAAGTAAACACTATTGATAAGTTCGGTCGCAAAAGAAAATTTAAGGATTTTAACTTTATGCGAGGTCCTTCAGGAATAGGTTTTAAACTTACACCTAATGGAGATTACGACATGGGAAGCAAAAGATTGTGCTATTTAGCAGAACCTCTTGAAGGAGACGATGCGACCACACGAAATTATGTTGATAATAACCTTGCTCAGTGTGTGCAAGATACGCAGAAAGCTTTACATGACTCAACAATTGTTATTAAAGATATATTCAGAAACCAACTTGAAGGTTACGTACGCAAGAAATTAATTGAAACCGGTCAAGAACTTAGAGGATACATTGATGATACTGTTATTGCAATATATGAACTTAGGCAAGACGAACTGCGTGATGAACTTAACTCTAGAATGTTGAAAATTGAAAAGACTATGGAGGATCTTGTCAGCAAACCTGTTTCACATTAAACATTTACTCGTAGACCTGTGCGTTTAATTTACTATTAGACAAATTTTTCAACAATAACTTTTACAGTTTGTTATTTGTCGACACTTCATTATATTTATAATTTTAAAATAAAGGTTCAATAAAAAAGCAATCAAGTAATGAATACATGTTTTTTATTTAAAAAAAAAAAAAAAAAAAAAAAAAAATTACAATACTATCGTTACATATTAATGTTGTATGTTTAATACAAATAATAAAAACAATACAAATAATGAAATATGGATTTTCCAGATTACGTGCTGTCCTGACTTAGAAATGATTCCAACACGGTGACTAAATTTGCTAAGTTTTCTTCCGGGTCTGTTTTGTAAAAATCTATGTCTGCATGCCCCCAAGGTAGAGTTTTGGTTGAACTGGGAATTACATAACGTTTATCATCGCTATGTGACAATGCTACTTTATTTATTATGTTGGTATAAATGTTATGTAATTCACTTCTAAATGTCTTCATCTTTCTTAATATCAAACCACCCCGTTCAACAATTCTTTGGTAGTCTTCCTGATGAAGGTCTTTCTCGATAACACATTTTTTGATACCTTTGGCTTTTATTAATTCATTATTAATGGACTTTACATAATAAGCCTTCGCGCCGGTACCATAAAAACTTATTATCGGATCACCAGGAAACTCATCTTTCATTCTACCAACTACAGAATTACTTTTAATTATGTTGAAATTATTAATTTCGGGGTAATTTGATGTATCGAATTTTTCGGGGTTTTCTGATATAGTTTGATAAAAGTTTTCCGTATACACTTTTAATATAAGCGAGTCAGTATCGGTGTAAAGTAACGAAGCATCATCGCCAAACTTGGATTTAATAAAATTATAATAAAAATCGTATATTACAGTCTTTGATATATCTAATATGGAAAAACCGATATAAATTGGTTTATTGTACAATATTTTAACTTTATTCATATGTATAGCAACAAAGTTCTCGGTAAATATCGAGCTACTATTGAAATTGGGGCGGGATATTAGTGCTCTAGCTCCATTTCTGCCTACACTGTTCTCCCAATGTGTTACTAATTTTATATCCTTTCGATTTTCCACATTTTCCATAGTTTTACCAAATATCGCGTTATTTTTTAATTTAAAAGTGTCCTTCGCAAATTTTGTGGTGGCCTTGTTACGTAAATTGGTATTAAAATCAATATACGATTTTAGCCATTTTGATTGCTCAAACTGTAATACTCGATGGGTTTGCATTACCACTAAGCCGTTGGCGATGGCTTGTTTTAAAGTTCTATAGTGTACAATGTATTTTTTTTTATCTTGTAAATTAGGAATTAATTTCGGTAATTTAGCGTTTTCTGTTGGCGGTATGATATTTTCTACTAGAAATGGAAGATCAGAATGTGCATCATGCAACTCAGTCGGATAATGCACATCCACTTCCAAAACGTAGCCATGTAAACTATCATCACCAACAGCCATAATATTTAAATCCAGAATTTCGCGCTCGCTTAACCATCAAAAACCACCATATGGTAATGCTTGTGACATACTATGACCATATAGATTTGTAGCATCAAGGTATGTTATAAATGAAGAAGGTTTTGTTGGGTCATAGTCTGGTAAAAAAATATTATTAGCGATGTGCTTCCTTTCTGTACACTGGCTTATGCCGCCGCGTATACCTTTCTTAAAAAAATGTATCATGTCTATATCAGTTAAGAGTTCTAACTCTACCTTAGTCATACGTAGCATACAATCAAATGATAAACTTGGAAGGGTATAGTAATGTGCTGGATCAAGTTTATCGAATTTTAAACAATTATTTCGAAATTGCTCAAAAACATCACACAATAGCAACACATCTGATTTTAAATACACGTCCGAATAGTCCCCCAAAGTTTTACACCCAAACAAGCGCCATACTTCTTTTGCTCTTCTATAGCTTTCATCGCTAATATGTTCTTCCCGTAAATTATCATAAAATTCATCTTTACTTGGAAGACATGTATTTTCCATTTTTTCTATAGAGTCAATAAAGCTATAGGGAAAAACACCCTTTTGACGCATCAAATTAAATTGGTTGATATTTGAAAAATGTTTCCGCGTTTCAATAAAATCGTCGTCGTTTAAACCGCTGCCTAAATTTTCCAAAGACGTTGACAGAAATTTAAAACTATCAATAAATCGCAACTTTAAATATTTCCTCTTGACTTTTCCACATTTACTATCAAAATAATCGTGCACATAAATGCTTTTGGTAAATGATATGTACTTTTCCTTACTTTGAGCCAAAACACCAATTTTATCCCCATATTTACATAACTCTTTTATAAATAAATGGCTGTCGTAGCCGCTTAAGTTATGAAATATGATAGGGATAAAAGAGGGTAATTTATAATTTAAATTACAAACGGAATGTGCAGCACCAAATCTTTTTGCACCAGTTATGTGACAGTGGTCTCGTACTTTAATCTCACCCTCTTCAAAAGGGCCTTCACATATACCACATATTTTAGCATCATTAAACTCCCTTTTTTCTTCAGGCGTTAACGGTTTCATAGGCTTAATGTCTTTTAAATATGTGTTGTATAGAGCCCTTAAATCACACTCGATACGATCCACAAAGACTTGAGCTGCATTATTCCCCCGAAATAGCTCAAAATTCGAAAGTGAGTCGTCAAAAGAGCATTTAATTAAATAAGCAAAAGAATATGGTTCATGTTTAAAACTTTTTACAGTGTAAGAATTTTGTGGGTTTGGTTGTACCGTTGCAATGGGTTTTAAAACAGATTCGAAATCTGCATAAACCACGAATGGAACGCGCATTTGCTTTTCTATACACTCGAATTTTAAAATATTTTCCGGCACACTCTTTCCAAATTTATCGATTTTTAAATCCACTGAGGGTGTTTGCGTGAAAATGTGGTTACAATCGTAGCTTTGATGTAAAGTTAAAGCTGACGGTGTACTAAAATAAATGAGGCAACCATCACAGAAATATATTTTATGTTGTTGACAACTAATTTGACTTGAAACTAAACGTGATAAATCCCGAATCCAACAATAATGACTCTTTGAACAAGTCGTATCACAAAAATGTTCACCGCCATCTTTACTACTACAGTCTTTTGTAATTAACAATAAATTTACATGCCTATCCAACTTTTTTGACGCATACCTCAGTGGACCAATAACTTCATGTATTACTTCATTATTTTCATATTTAGATTCCAGACCGTATACGTTAATTGATATGTTGTTCATTTCCTCAAATTTTTTAATGTCACGTAATTTTACTGGAAAATCCATACCTGTTACATTTAGCACTCTAGAAAAATGGGGGTAGGATGTCTTCTGTGAAGGCTCTGCTGTTGGAGGAAACAATGCTGATGTTACAGCCCACGCAAAGCAAAATTCGTCCTGGTTAATCACATTGACGACAGCTCCTTTCTTTTCAATAGAACACGGCAACTTGATGTATGATGAGCCACCCATAGGCATATACTTGTTGATACCAACTTCCAAGTATAAAATTCGCACAAGAGCCCATCCTATAACAAGAAAAATAATATATAAAAATCAGTTTAATATATCGGGTTTTGATTTTTCCATACCTGAATCTTTCTCCTGGAACTCTGTCGCCTGCGTTTTTATTAATTCGGTGAAAGAATGGTAAACGGCATCCAAATCACTTTCTACACTAATTATTTGATTAGCAGTGTTGAAGGATTTTTCACTGAATATTTCTTGTGATGGAAGCATGTACTCGCCAACAGCTGTCATGTTAACTTTTAAAGCATGATGCACACGCAATAAATTATTAACAAGTTCCACCACCTTGGATTTAATGTCTGCAAAGAACATTACGTAATCGGAATGCTCCATATCACTGCTAACCCGATAGGTTGCAATTCTCCTTTTGAAGGCGCATTGAACGAGTTGCACACCATGACATACCGGCAAACATGAATTATTTTTATGTTGTTGTGTTCGTTTATGCACCGACATATGATTTATTGGAACATCTACATTACATGTAGCGCAATTAATTAGCGGAATCGTCGATGTATACTCTTCAATTCGGAGCCGTTTTCCTCCAGGCACTTCATTAAATCTCGCCGCACACGATTCTCTTTGATGACGTCTCATATTATAAATATTAGTAAACTTAGAACCGCAATTTTCACAAACATATGCCATGATTTGTCAAATATTAACACATGTACTACCTATACAAGTCAGAGCCAACTGATGAATGAAACTGCCCCATACCTTATATAAAACCATTCAAGGTCACCCCCAACCACGTAACATATCTTCAAGGTCACACACCCAAGATGACCTTCAACAAAGTCAAGGTCGTCTCGACCAAGGTCAAGGTCAAGGTCACACACACAACCTTGAACACAAGGCCAAGGCCAAAGCACACGTGCACTTTCAAGGTCAATGACAAGGACATGTGGGCGGGGCCAAAGAGGGGTGAAGCAAGGTCAAGGTCGAGGAGTGGGGGGATCGAGCGAATCGGGTTATGTTCACTACTTACAGTGTAGGGAATGTTTATCTTTAATCTCTGCTTAAATAATTCACAGTTTCCTGATAAATGGAAAATTTCCAGAGTTTATCCAGTGTTTAAAAAAGGAGACAAACAAAATATTGAAAACTACATACCATTCTGTATAATAAATAATTTTTCTAAATGTTTTGAAATGTTTCTGCATAAACATCTACTTTTCAAGCTAAAACACGTATTTAGTGGTTCCCAACATGGTTTTATAAAGGGTAGGTCCACAGCGTCCAATCTTTTCTGTTTTACTCAGTTTGTGACTGATGTCTTGGACCAGGGAGGTCCAGTAGACACAATATACAGAGACTTTGCAAAGGCGTTTGATAGACTTGATCATGGCATTTTGCTTGATAAACTGAATTGTTTTGGACTTTCGCCAAAATTAATTCTATTTTTTAAATCATATCTCTGCGATAGGCAGCAAATAGAAGTAGAATGCTGTGGTCAGTGCTCGAAACCCCTGTGTGTGACTTCGGGAGTTCCTCAAGGGTCAATACTCAGTCGTTTATTATTTAAGATATTTATTAATGGAATTGTGGGTGACTGTACAATGCTACTCTATGCGGATGACGCTAAAATTTTTACTTGTGTAAAAAACGATGATGATTGTCAAAGACTACAAATAGCAATAAATACCGTCACCGATTGGTCTAGCGAAAACAAACTGCCTCTAAACGTTGGTAAGTGCAAAGTCATGACTTCCACATTAAAGAAAAACGTGCTGGTGTATGATTATAAAATTGATGGAACATTAGTTCCACGAGTGGAATGCTTTAGGAATCTGAGTGTGACATTTGATAGCAGACTTTCAATTGTTCCTCATATAAATGATCTTATACAGGTGTGTTTTAAATCATTAGGCTTTATTATCAGAAACTCAAAAATATTTTCTAATCAAAGTACGCTCATTTTACTTTATTACGCTTTTGTAAGATCTAAATTGGAATATGCTGCCATAATATGGTCTCCTTATTATCAAAACCATATTAATGACCTTGAGAGAGTTCAGCGGAGTTTCTTGAAATACTTAATTCGGATTGATGGACATTATCCTGAAACAAGGTTTCCGCATGAAATCTTACTTCAGCGGCATTCTTTTTGTTCTCTAGAACATAGACGTATCGTCACAGACCTCAAATTTCTTTATAAAGTTTTGCATAACAAAGTGGAACGTAGTGACATACTGGAAAAAATAAGTTTTCTTGTACCTAGGACTTAAGCTCGCCAAACTGCCACATTCTATTGTCCTACACCTCGTACAAATGTGTGTAACTACTCTCCTTTATATAGGAAGTGTAGAATCTACAACGAAAATCAAAATAAATTCGACATATTTGGCTGTGGATTGGCACAGATAAAAGATAATTAAGTATGTAATATTTTGTAGTTTTATTTCTGATAATTTGTGTATGCTTATTTTTTCTTCTTTTTTTTTGTTTGTTTTGTCATTGTAAATATTTAAGTTTTTTTTCTGTTGTACCCATTTGTTAATTGGTTTTTTGTAACTATGAAATGGGCTTAATAAATAAATAAATAAATAAATAAATAAATAAATAAATAAATAAATAAATAAATAAATAAATAAATAAATAAATAAATAAATAAATAAATGTTGCTCCAGCTGTGGGCATCTCAAAACAAAGGATGTTTCATATTTTGAAAAATCAATTTAGAAATCTATTGACAAGATGGGTGCCGCATTAGTTAATTTTAGATCAAAAACGAATTCGAGTTAGAATTTCACAACATATAGATCGGTTTACAAAGAACAAAATTGATTCTGTGCATCGATTTAAAATTATAGATGAGACTTGGTTTATCACTGTGATTCTGAACTGTAACAACAAACAGCAGAGTAGATTGAACCTGGTTGTTCTACTCCGAAGCAGGCCAAGGGGTCAAAATCGTCCAAAAAGGTTATGATATCAGTTTTTTGCAATAAAAAAAATAATATTATTATTTGATTACCTGAAAACTGGTAAAACAATAACAGGAGAATATTATTGCAACCTTTTAGACAAGCTGGATATAAAAATTCGGAAGAAAAGATCGGGTTTATACGAGAAAAAAATTGAAGACCATCTGTAAAATAATTTCGTTAAATGACAATTGTGCAAAAACTAATGGAACGATAGAGCCTTGTTTTGGCAGGCATAAAGTATGTTTGAAGGTTGTAGACAATGGTAAAGACTGACTAAAATGTGGTTGATGGACTTGCATGGTTTTTATTTTAAGTTATTTGTACGACGTTTCGATCAGGTTGTATCTCTAATCGTTCTCAAGTATAAACTGAATGTTTGGTCTTAAGGCTACGAGTTTATATAGGGAATGTATCCACTGAAGTACAAAGTTTCGCTCCAATCGCTCACACCTCAATGACTTGATGTTACAAAGTAATAGTTGCCAGAGATTGGGTATTTTAACATTGGCTTTACTGAAGATTTCATTATTATTTTTAACGTAAGATTTTCTTTTTTTTCTGTGTTGAGTTCCATATATATTGCCGCAGCTTCAGAATATTTTATATGATATTGTTTATCCCAGGTATGTTCTGCAATACCAGATCTCGACGTATCTCCTTTTTGTGTATGAGTTTTATATTTCTTAATTCTAATTTCTAGTGGACGTTTGGTTTTCCCAATATACATTTCACCACACTCACATGGAACTTATTAACCACATTCTTTCTTATCGATAGTTTAAATGAGCTCTGGGTGTATTTCCTGATTTAAAAGCTGTTTTTATATTGTAACTGCTATCAATTCGTTTTATATTCTCCGAAGTTTCCTTAATATACGGAATTCTGCAGAAAAAAATGCGTTTCTTGCTGTATAGTCTCAAGTAACGACACAGACAGTGACTCTAATATTATATCCATACAATTTTTAGTTAATACCAACCTTCAAACAATAAGTGTCAAAATTTGATGACATTTTGGCTATTAGTCATCGAGATATTGAAGTTTTAGTGATACGCCTTTTAATACTTTCAAAAAAATGGAATACGAGTTTCGTACATTGATAAAACACAGTTATTTTATGGGAAAAAATACCGTTAAAATTCAAAAATGGCTTAAAAAGTGTTATAAGGAATCTGTTCCGTTGAACTCTGGGCGCTAAAATAAATCTGTTACACGGAAAAACATAAAAAATTCACAAAATCGTTTTAAATAACCGTAAAGTGAGATAATTGACATAGTAGAGACATCAATAGATCATATAGGTTATATTTTGCATAAGTAATTTGATATGCGAAAGTTCTATTCCAAGTGGGTACCGGTTTTGCTCACAGCTGACTAAAAACATGAACATGATGATTCATAGCGATGTTTGAAGCTGTTTAAGCGAAATAAAGAGGATTTTTTCATGCGGTATGTGACAATAAATGAAGCATGGAACCAACATTATACTCCGGAATCAAATCGAAAGTCAAGTGAGTCGAGAGTGAAGGATGAAAGACAACCAAAGCAACTAAAAACGCAACAGTCAGTTGGCAAGATTATGGTGTCCGTATTTTGGAATGCGCATGATATAATATTTATCGATTATATTGAAATGAGAAAAACCATCGATAATAAATATTATATCGCGTTATTGATGCATTTGAAAGAAGAAATTGCGAAAAATTGGCTGTAAATGACGAAGAAAAAAGCGCTCTTTTACCAAGTCGATCGCAACGACCAGCAAAACTGCATGAAATGCACTTCGAATGCTTCCGCATCCACTGTATTCTCCAGATTTAGTGACTATTAGATGTTCGTAAACCTCAAAAAATTCTGGCCGGAAAGAAATAAGACTCCAATAAAGAGGTCATGGTCGAAAATGAAGCATATTTTGAAGGGCTAGATAAATCGTTTTAAAAAAAGGGCATAGAAATGTTACAGTGGTGCTGAAATGATTGTATCTCTATAAAAGGAGATTATGTTGATAAATAAGGTAGAATTTTTACAAAAAATTGTGTTTTTATATCTTATTCTTGGGACTTTTCAAACATCTATTATGGTTAACAGATTGGCCTCTTTTTTCCGAATCACCTTAACTTTATATTTATTTTAGAAAAATTATGTTAAAATTAAGGTTAGTTCAATGGTATGTAGGAGAAAGAGAATATTTTTTACGATAATTAGCGCCCAGCAATTTTCCGATATCATGTTTCGAAAAAGTAAACCATATCAGGATTGGTTAATGTATCAAAAAATAGACAAAAAATAACATTTCGTTGAGTTATTTACTCAAATTTAACATCCAACAATTTTATGAGCTCTAAACGGAGCAATAAAAAATGTTTTACATCTAATTTTATTCATTAAAATGGCAGCAATACAGAAAAGTAAAGCATATGGCCCAACCTTTTTATCCTTAATGGCGGTATTTTTTTTCCTTTGTGTACTTAAAAGAGATTTTATTTCTTTTATTTCCCTTTCTCTTTTATTTAATGTATTCATATTACATCCATCGTTTAGGCTTTATATAACAAAAACTCGTTTTCGCCCTTAAATTAAGGTAAAAGTGATGTAAAATCGCAATTTATTTAACTTTAAAGGGGGCAACGCTCGGTTATAAGGGCCCAGAAAGTTTTCTGGTGATTTTTTGTTCAAAACTATGATATATTTTTAAATAAATAATATACAAAAATGTTAAAAAATATGACCGGATGTTTTAAAATATGTATTATTTAAAATAAATCCAAGAGTAGCGGATTTCTTACAATATTTCCTGCAGCTTCATGATTCTGAACTCATAGAAATTTTAAAATATCGAGCTTCTTAGCGAGTTCAAGAGATTTTAAGTAATTTTCAATCATTGTGCGCGATACGTTTAACCTCTCTGCAATCTCTCCAACAGTTATATGATAATTCCTTTCAATTATGGCTTTTATTTGGTCACCATCTATTTCACCAGGTCGACCAGAACATTGGTCATCTTTAAGTGAAAAATCTCCAGCAGCTTTCTTTCCTTTATGGAAATAAAAAAGTAAAATATTGTTCCGGACGGCCGGTCTTCAAACAAACTACACACACTGTATTATTTTAATAACTTTTTATTGTCAACCTTGCTTTTGACAACTCTCAAAATATACTGACCAAGAAAGCCGATCTTGACCCTTTATACACCCTTTTGGTCGATACCGGAAGATTCCCTAATTCTCTAGAAGGATTTCCATACTATATGGGGTAATCAAAATAAGAAAAAGGAATCATCCGGCGATTTCTAAACCTTCCATCATAGGCGTTCCATGTTAAAAATAAGGAAATCGAATTCTCTAAAAAGTTCCAGACCTTCTTTCATAGTGGTCTCCGGAGAAAATTAACAAAGGTAAAATTACTTAAATAAATTATGAACTCGTAGAGAAATACCTAAAACCCTACGAACTACAAACACAAACTAATACTATGAAATATGAAATGCTACAAAGTTTGTTACATTGGAAAATATACCTAAAACCCTACAAACTACGAACACAAACTAATACTATGAAATGTACAACGCTATAAAGTTCATAACATTGCCCCCCTTCCAAGCCTTGATCGCCCCGATCAACCATCTTGATCTCGATAATGGGCCAATCTGCCCAGATGCACGACTTTCATCTTCGCATGAGGGCTTTTCTGAATTCGGTACACCAGATCGTTTAGTCGAGTCACTACGTTGTACGGACCTTCCCATGACTTTTGAAGCTTTGGTGAACGCCCTTTGGTTCTTTTCGGATTGTACAACCAAACTCTTTCACCAACCATGAATACACCAGTATTGGCCTTGAGGTCATAGCGGGTCTTCATTCTGTCGCTTTCTATTTGTACCTTTTGACGGACTTCTTCGTGTAAGACCTGCAGCCGCTTACTAATTTGGTTGCAGTAGTCTTCTCAAGTTGCTTCAGAATCGGGTGAACGTCCAGTAAGCAAATCGACTGGAAGACGTAATTCTTTTCCAAAATTATGTTAGCAGGTGTTTTTCCACTGGCATCGTGAACAGCTGAACGATAGGCTAGTAGAAATGGCTGAACGCATTTATCCTAGTTATCTAGTTGCTCATTTACTTGTATCCTGATGTAATTCTCCAGGGTTCTGTTAAATCTTTCAACCATTCCATCTGACTGTGGATGTAGAGGTGTTGTTCTAGTTTTATGGATTTTCAGAAGCGTGCAAAGTGCGTAAAAAGGTCAGATTCAAAGTTTCTGCCTTGATTAGAGTGTATCTCTCCTGGCACCCCATATCAACAAATTCACTGTTCAAACAATATTTCAGCAACGGTGGTGGCTTCCTGATTAGGTATCGCATAGACTTCTGGCTATTTATTGAAGTAGTCCGTAGCTACCAACATATAGCGATTCCCGAATTTACTAATAGGAAATGGTCCTGCTATGTCTATAGCAATTCTTTCAAAAGGTACTCCTACATTGTACTGCTTCATTTTACCATGGCTACGGGTTCTCGGTTCTTTACTGGCAGCACAGTCGGTACAGGTTTTGCATCAATCTTTTACATCTGCGCGGCTCCCCAGCCAATAGAACCTCTCTCGAACTTTTTCAAGAGTTTTCATAACCCCTAAGTGTCCGCCACCAACACCATTATGTAAAGCTTGCAGTACTTCTGGAACCTTTTTGGTGGGTAATATAGTCTGGTATCTGTAGTCTTTGCCATCAGTTTTAAGTTCGTTTCTGCACTCCATGTTAAAATTTAACCTAAACTAACAGACACAAACAAAATTACGCATATGTTGCTTCCCTTCCAAATGTGACTGATATCAAATGTCAGTAGGAAAAAACAATAACATTGACTGAGAAGTCCTTCAAAACAATTACAACGCCCTCTATGTGTGACAAACAAAAATACTTTCTTGCTTACTCAATAACAGATTCAGCCGTGAAGAAGCTGTGTTCACGTTAGAGCCCGCATAATACGACAATCGCAGGGTCTTCCTTGATGAGTTAAAACCAATAAAAGGAGCTCGCACACGAAGTACTTTGAAGCAAATTATCGCCTGTTTTTTCAGAAAAACTGGTCATGACACAACCGTGCTTTTGGAAAATCATATAACAACCAATCCTGAATGGTACACCACTATTTGCATTTCAGAAGTTTTCAGTGGTTTGAGGAAAACAAACCGAAAAAGATGGATCACTCTTCACCTCAACAACTAGAAAAGGCGTTCCAAAACCATGTTTTGGGGATACCATCTTCAAAGTGGCAAAAATGCTTTACGGATCGATTAAAACGCATGCAAAAGTGTATTGATCATCGTGAAAAATATTTTGAAAAATAATAAAACCATTGTCAATGATAAATATTTCTTTTCGTTTGTTATTCCCGAAATATAAACAGCAATCTCCTACATATTTTTTTCTTTCCCTTTTCTAAGAAGATTCCTTCCAACTTTTCGCTTTTATTAACCCCGAACTCATCACAATTAAAGTCATAAACCGGGCTTTATTTGACAACAAATAATATAATACCTTGTTAAAAGATGAAGATTATATTTTGGGCCCTTAAATATCAAAAGCGTTGTTATTTGAATATTGCGAGAATTTGGCGTCTTTCAGCATCATTATTAGCGGATTTTGTAAATTACTGTCGACCCGGTAACATTCTTAATATTTTATTACAGAGAAGTATGATATTAATATATATATATATATATATATATATATATATATATATATATATATATATATATATATATATATATATATAAATAAATAAATTCAAATGCGAACAGTAAATGCAAACTTCTCTCCATCATATCCTTTCTGTGTTAGAGGTTGCACAGTTAGAATAAATTGTTATAGAATGCAATTCAACCCATTCCACAACCATCGAAATGATGGCCTACCAGTGGGAGGTCGGCGAAGCCGCGTTTCAGTATTTGCATGCTTCCTTCCGATCTGTCCTTGTACCTCTGCCCTATCATTCTGGCGGGGAGGGTAAGTTTTAACTTTCTTCTCGGTATAGTGGTACAGGTAGGCCACTATTTCGATGGTGGTGGAATGGGATGAATTGCATTCTATAACAATTTATTCTAACTGGGCAACCTCTAACACAGAAAGGATATGATGGAGAGAAGTTTGCATTTACTGTTCGCATTTGACTTCATTCATATACGGAGCTGCATATATTTGTACGTTTGCTGAATGTGATTTCAGCACTACAACGGCATAATGTGGATATATCCACTGCTATTGCATCTCACACGGAGGAATCCGTGAAAGCCGCATAAACATATATATATATATATATATATATATATATATATATATATATATATATATATATATATATATATATATATATATATAAGTGGAAAATCTAGTGCAAAATTCTGAAAAAATACCGTGAATAGTGAAAAATAAACACTAGTGCATAAAATATTGAAAAAATGCTTTAGTTTTAAGGGTTATTGAATAAATCATGTACAAATTTAAATCATTATTTTATAATAGCATAGAATGTAAAATAGATTTAATTAGTTTTTAAGGTAAATTTAAGTTTATTTTAAGAAATACTGGCACAAACATATTAAGAAAATTTTGCTGAATAAAATTGTAATAACACTGAAGCAGCAATAAACGTCTTGGAGTCTTTATGAATAAAATTTGATAAAAATCGTCATAAATTTTAAAGTGCAGAGTGTTTATTTTTATTAATTTTAATATATAAATAATGTGCCAAAGTAGCTTTTATATATATCAAAATGTCAAGAAAACTCTAAAGATTCATTATTGCAAGTTTAATTAAGTTCAAAAATCAAATTTCTGTCCATATATTAAAACAAAAATATTAAAATTCCAGTTAAAATTTGGTAAAATAAAAAAGCCATCATAAAATTCAATTTTTCAAGATATCAAAATTTATCAAGTTGCCTAGTGTCAAAAATCAGACCAATCAGAAGACAGAAATTTCTTATGTTTTTGCTGACTATAAAAAGCCAAGGCGTAGGAATTTTTGAAAGAGTTGAAATAATCAGTTTGCTGGAAGCACTGCGTTTCTCGAGCTCCCGAAACTTGACACAACCTCAATTTTTCATTTGTTTTAAAAGAAACAAAAGTTCTCTCTACGTCATAAGTAAACAAAAGTTAAATATTTAGTTTTTAAAGAGGTTATGTGTGGCTTTTGTTGTCATAATGAAATTAATAATTTTTAAAGCAAGTAGTAAGAGTTTATAAGTTTTTTGTTTATTTTATAACTGTACAACTCTCAAACAACAACAAATAAGAGATTATTTTGATTAGAAGAATATAGACGAAAATTATTCGAATCGAACTAAGGAGAACTTGGCCGAACGAGATTTTGGAAAATATTTTTGTCAATTTCTTACTTCACGGGAAACGACAACTAATATATTTTTGGAGATTTGGTGGATTTTTGAAAAAAGAAAATAAATAAAGTAGCTGCTGGAATTGTGTTTGATAATTTATTGGGGCGAAATAAAAAAGCATAACAAGGTATATATATATATATATATATATATATATATATATATATATATATATATATATATATATATATATATATATATATATATAAGATAAGGCAGCAGAGAGCTTAAATTTTTTTTGAGACTGAAAACCAGTATCAAAAATTAACCTAACTTTTTTTAAAATAAAAATAATAAAATTAATAAATTATAGTTTTGTATACTAACCTGATAGAACATAATAATATTTATCACATTAAATATTAGGTTTAAAACAATATTAACAACTTGTATCACAACACACCACACGATAATTTGTTTAAATTAGTAATTATTTCTCTAAAAATAAACGACGCTTTCCTTGTAAAATAGCACTATAGCCATCTAGTAGACAATTACGAAATTAAACGTTGCCGAATTGTGATTCAGGTAGTTAAAAAAACATGATAGATCCAATTGACTAAAAAGTAATATTAATTAGCAATAGTTTTGCATGAAGGAAATAAGTATTGACCATTAAATTCCATCTGGAAATAAAATATAATATTATGCCACATTTATTGTTAAATAAAATTTTTATATTTTGTGTTTTACTCTCTGTGTTTTGATTATTTTTCTGATATTTTAATAACATCTGAACTCAACTGAGGAGTCAATTTACAGGTAGAAACACATCTATATCTATATATAGAAAATTTGAATATTCAAAAATATTTCAAATTGGTAAACAATAATATATATATATATATATATATATATATTTATATATAAAATAATTAATTAAAAGGGCCGTACTTAAAAGAAGTTTTACTTTATATGTTACAAGCTCATATCTCAGGAAATGTTAGAAAACTGGTGGATCAGTCCTGCATAAGTAAACATAAAAACAGCGAGTTATACGTTTTAAAATTTTATCTTCTTCCTAGGTTAGTGATTAAATTTTTCCGATAAAGTAAGTATTATAATAAAAACTTTTTTAATCAAAAAACTTGAATGTAATTAAATAAATTAGTCGTTAAACGAATAGGTTAATATTTATATGATGCCATTACTTCATTTTGTGGTGTCGACGATCTGTCAAGTCACAAACAGCCGCGTGTGTCTTATGATAGCATCCAAAACTCTATCAAAAGTACACACGACGGCTATCTGTAGCTTAACCAAGTAGAAGATCACATCCTGTACATTTTTCAGTCCTTGTTAAATTTGATGGTACAATAATATTGATACAACAACACTTGTATGGAATATATTTTTTGATATCATTTTCCCTGATCCTTATTTTAAATGTTTTTCCATGTCAAAATTTTAATTATTACCGTATATACATCAATTTAAAGTGATACATTAAAATCATATAAAGATGAATAAAAACACTTTAACACTTAGATTCAGGAGAAACTATGAGCTAAATGTAAATAGAGGGTGTCCCTAAAAGGTCTATAATGAGCACTATTGCAGATTCCTCAAACTATAAACTAGCCCAATTTACATAAGTCGAAAACTTTATAGTTTCCGAAATACAAGGTATCAAATTTTAAATTTCGTTAAAACTTTCTTGTGGATAGCAGCGCTTCGCCTTCATCTAAAGCTTTTTTTGTGCCCCAGTATATTAAATTTATAATTAAAAATTATTATTCTTTAACATATTTTATCTAAAAGAGCTATACTTAGTAGGTATCGCTTCAAGCAGCTGTTTCTGATATGTTTTATTGCGTACAAACACTCATCGAAGCCCCATTCAAACTTTATTCAATCTCAGAGATATTAAAAAATTTGGCAAAGACTAATAAGAATAACAAGCAAAATCAATAAACGAAAACAGAAAAATTTTATTAATTTAATTATTTAATCAAACTCTAAGTATATGTTCAAATAGTTCTCCGTTTTCTTGTACAAAAAGATTAATTCTTCGGAGAAAGTTGAACTGTATTCTTTTCATCATCTTTGCATCTAAGCATAAATATAGTATGCTATGTGCTCATAATTCTTTGGTGTTTACAGATCTAGAATATACCATCTAGTTAAGAGTTCCCCAGACAAAGCAATCCATAAACGAGATCCATCGATTTTCAAAAATTCTCATCTAATGATTACTTTAAAATCAATAAAATACTGAATCGTAGAGTTTTCTCGAAATTCTTTCGTAGCTCCTGAGTAAGCCAGATGCACAAGACGTTGGACATCAGTTTCATATTCTCGAAAACTTTCTCCATTTCTCTGGTGTCTTGACTTGAGTTGCGACTGGTACATCTGGCGTCGATTTCATAGCCTTTTTGTTGGGATATGGGAATGGTTTGTAATAATTCCAGTTCTGGTCCCCGAAGTGCAAATATTAATGCAGTAACCAATTCCAGTTATTTGTACTAGCGGCAGCTTCAAACTGTCGTTTGTACATTGCCCAAGATGTCTGACCATTGTAAGTTGGAGGTTTCATGTTCTGTTCGGTGGTTATTACTTTATCAGAAGAGTGATGCTTCTTTACTTTATTGACTTCTATCTGCAGGCTCTTCATTTTAGATTCTATCCTCTCTACGACTTCTTTCATTTCTTGTTGCACTTTTCCTATGTCTTGTCGCACAGTTGATTCTATCTATTTACTTCTTGGCGTACTTCTCCTATGTCTTTTCGCATTTCTTAACGTACATCAACTATGTTTTGTACCACGGTTGATTCTATACTATTTACTTTTTGGCATACTTCTCCTATGTCTTTTCGCACTTCGGCTATCTCTTTCTTAAAACCTTGTGTTTGACCTTATATAGCTTGATCGGCTTTTTGTTGTCCTTTTATAAGGACCTCTTGTAACCATTTGCAAAGTCTATCTTCATTTTTAACACGACGTTCTTCAACTTTTTGCGACGTCCTTCTTTTCGTTGTTTCTGTTTTTGGAGGCGATCTTTTTCTTCTTCTTGTTTCCCTTTTTGGCGCCGTTCTTCCTCTTTTTGTTTGTTTTTAAGGCGACTTTGTTCTACAAATTCCATAAAATCAGCCAATGTTTTATTTATTTGTTCCATTTCAGCTGTTTGCTGTTTAGTATTTATCATAGAATCTTCTAGAATGTCGTCAAAAATTCGATTCTAGGCTTCTTCCTTAGTGACAAATCCGATGATGAACTCTATTCTTCGCTATCTCTTTAAGTTTTCAAATATAATGTTCTAGAACTTTGTCGGAAATTCTGTTCTAATCCCATTTCTTAATGACAAATTCAATGTCGAAGTCAGTTTTTTGCTACCTCTTAGATATCAAAATAGAAGGTTCTAGAACTTTATCGAAAAATAATCTTGTCTTCTTACTTGGTAACAAATCCAAGTTTAAATACGTTTTTCTCCATCTCTTCTAATTTCTAATAGAACTTTTTGGAAACCCGGTGATAATCAGCACTTCTGACCAATTGTTACGATTTTGTCTCTTTAAAAATCGCTCGCTGGGTTCGCAGAATAAAACACAACATCTTTAACTAATACCTCTAATACTTATATTAACACAACGAAATCACAACTATTTTATTACAACTACTTAATATCTTCACTACTCAAATCTTTATCCCTATTTATATACCTACGGAATCTTCTATACAAATTTTGAACATAAAGGTCTAATCTAATCTAAAAATATGACTCATCGATATAATATTTCTTTAGGCATATTATAATAAAGATGACTCATCATATCGAAATATTTGTATGCCAGGGAGAACCAATAAGTTTCTTCTAGTCGTTCGTAACACTATGAATGACCCTTGGGTGTACCACTATGATCTTGAACTTCGACAACAAACATTTGAGCGGACTGAGCCTGGTTGTTCCTCTTCGAAGCAGAAAAAGGAATCAAAATCTTCTAAAAAGGTTACGGCATCAGTTAGTTAGGATGTCAAAAGTTAGAACAATAACAGGAGAATATTATTGCAAGCTTTTGGATCAGTTGGATATAAAAATGTGTGAGAATTGAATTATGAAGATCCACCTGCGCACGTGTGCTTTAACAGGCTCTAAACTAAGGGAACTGCAGTACGAATTGTTGAAACATTCACCCTATTCACTAGATGTGGCTTCCTCGGATTTTTGTCTATTCGCACACTTCAAGAAATTTCTGCATGGAAAAAAGAAGTAATTGCAGCCGTAGAGGAATATTTTGAAGGCGTTCGGGAAAAACCGTTCAAGGACGGGATATTTAAATTCGAGAATCGCTGTGCAAAGTGTACTGAACTAAAGGGAGACTATATTGAACAATAAAACATTTTTCAAAACCAAACTCATAGTCTTTCATTTATAGGCCCAAAACTTATTGACTAGCCAAGTATTTCTATATCTGTATTTCAGAAAGTGAAAAAACAATGACAATATATTAGCAAAAGTCACGTTTTCAAGCATTTTTCGCTAACTCCTTGTAAAAGGCGCAGTACGTAAAAAAACTGGACATATAAAAAAACACATTCCTGGTTGACGTCTTAACCTGCTAAAACACATTCCCTACACCTATTTTATATTTCCTTATTCTCAGACGATCCGTAAAGATAGTCCTTTGCCGCAACAAAGGGCGGAAACTGCGAAAGGCAACTAAAGTAGATGAAAAAAGAAAGTCAAATAAGAAAATTCGGTACCGAGATCGGTCTGTGAGAGTTAGCTGACAATAGAATGGACAATATACGAAATAAGAAAGGAAAATCACGGTTAACTGGGGATCTTTATTTGCTGCCTGCAAAAAATAAAACTACTTCCAGCCTAGTCGTGAGATAATAAATTTATTATAAAACAAGATGAAAAAAAAAGTGTTATTTAACCACAAAATTTGACGGTAGCGCTCAAAAGTATTTTAACAAATATAATTTTGAAATTATTTTAAAATAAATAAAAAATACTCCAATCAACAAAATTAGTTATTTTAAGAAATCTGTTTGTTTTTTGCGAGTAGAAAGATTGAGTAAAATATGCAAAAATTATAATAGCGAAGTATCAAAAGTATTTTGACATTACAAATAATTTTATGATTGTGTATTAAAAAATCCAACTCCTCCCACAAATGCTCTATAGACTTTAAGTCAGCACTTTGACTTGGCCAGTCTAGAACTTTGACCTTTTTAGGTTTTATAAAGTCACTCACGTGTTTGGATACGTGCTTTGGATCATTATCATCTTGAAAAAAATCATCAGCATATTTTCTTTAGCATATGGTTTCTTAATATATCACCGTATAAAAACCGAACCACATTTCCTTCAACGCGAAATAACGGTTCAACTCCAGACATATTTTCCAGAGAATGATGTTTATAATAAACTTTATTCCACGCACTAACAAGCTGCCGAGACACCTTAAAATTCTCAGTCACTTGTATTCGCTGTTTTCCTTCCGTTAATGCAGTTATAACAGCTCCTATAAAGTCACTTAAATATTCGTTATATGCTTAGATATACTGGTTATCAGTGTAACGATAAAACAAAAAACTCATGCTTTAATGTCACCGTGTCAATAACGTAACTGAATGATTGTCAAAATACTTATTAAACGTCAGTGTTATATGTACTTGTAAAGTAAACAAATAAGTTGGAACCCGATCCCTTTGAGTAATGTTGGCATGTCAATAGTTAAGATATATATATATATATATATATATATATATATATATATATCCTTTATTTTATTTTGTCTTTTCAAATTGTCCCAAAAAATATATAGGCATGACGAGCCAATTATTAAAGAAAAGATTGAATGGCCATAAGTATACGAAAAACGCCTCAGCAGCGTTAAACCATCACACAACAGGACGAAAAACATACCTTTGATTATAACAGTACCATAATTAAAAACAAAGATGTGACTTACCAAAAATTGCAGCTACAGAAAACAACAGAAATTAAAAAAGATAACACTGTTAACGACAGAACGGATATAGAAAATTTGAGCCATATTTACACCAGCCTAATTGAAATAAAAATATTAACTATTCGATCCTGTTAATAAACATCAAAAATTGAATATCCTCTTAAACATAAAATTATATGTACGAGTTCTTTCGTTTTTTAAAAGTTTGAATAGTGTTTTAAAGTATTTGTTTGTTTTTTAAATTGTAGATAGGTTCTTATATGAATGTTTTTAATTATATAATAAATATTTTTAGGAAGGTAAATAAATAAAAAAAAACAAAAAATTTTAAAAATGCCCTAAATAAAGGGCGAAACGAAATATTTACTTATTTTTTTTTTTTTTGAATAGAGTTTTATGAAACTAAGATAATGAAAAATTTTGTCATGTCAAACTACTTTTGAGCGCTACTGTATAGTTTGGATATGATAAACATTGAAGGCGAGCCAGTTCAAGAAAGGATCTAAGATTTATTACTCCCTAGCGATTTAACTAATGTAATGCATTTGAATGGAGTATATCTGTTCACAGAAATGTCTTATTTTTGCATTCTGTTTCGGTAGCCAAGCAGACAGAATATTTATGCAAGAGAAAATAGGCAACTTTAGTGGGGATGAAGCTCAGGATTGGTTGTGCAGTCTTGTTTGAAGTTTCATTCAACTGTGAAGCTTAGAGTTATAGTTACATTTGTGGGCAAAAATTGAATATACAGAGTATTCAGAAACATCGTCAAGTAACAAAGAGACATATTTTTATGTAATAAAGAAAGGTGGTAAGTTTTAAAAAGATACCAAATTCTCAATGATTGCCAATTATCAGCAATTTAGTTCAGGTCAGTTCAAGTTAACTGATGTTGTTTTGGGACTTCCTATATACTTATAAGCTTATTAATCCATTCCCATGTGTTCCTGCCACCCCAGTTTTCTATTAAAAGTATCTTATAATTACCCAACAGGATATGTTTTATGATTTATTTGAAAAGTTTGTGCTGAGAGATGTTTACGTATTATATCCGTTAGGCACGCAATCCTGCAAAATAGAAAAACGACACATGCAAGTTTTTATTTATAAGTACATTAAATAACGTTTAAAAAATGTATAACAGTGTTCATTTGTTAGGCAAATTACTTTTAAAATATTGAATGTTATAACAGTGTAATTTCTCTAGACCAGTGTCTCTCCAATGGTGTTCCGTGAGACATCATTGGTCAGCGACTTAAGATTTAGTGTTTTTAGTGTTAATAAATACGCTGGATGTTACACCGCGTTTGCTCACAGACGCCGTACAGTGAGCTTTGAAAATGGTGAATGAGATTGCACCGAAACGTCAGCTGCCTTACAATCCTGAGAAGGACACGACATACACGTGGGATACTATTATATATATATATATATATATATATATATATATATATATATATATTGTATAGGTAAACACTTTTTTCTCAGATGTGATAAGTTTTTGATAATGAAAAAGGCAAAGAAAATGTTTATAAATAATAAATTCATGTATTTAAGTAGTAATTGCAGATGATAGGATATTCATATATAGTCAATATAGATTATAAGTTTATTTTGATAAGAAACTAGGATTAAAGGGCACCTAATTATAAGTAAAACTTTGTTAAATAGGATTAGAATAGTAATTAAACCAGAATTATCAATTTTAGGAAGTTATAATTAAAAATTAAATGTATAGGTAAAATTTTCTTAGATGTAGTCCAATTTTATTTATCAATTTTATGTGACAAATAATAACTAAAAGTAAAGTTTAAGTATATCAAAATGTCAGGAAAAGTCCAAAATTTATATAAATCATAATTTATTGTCATCAAATAGAATATCTATTTCATAATATCAATAAAATAACAAAATTTCATCATATATCGACAATTAGGAATCCATTTTGATTTTGGTTAATTTCATCTAGTTACCAGTTCAAGTCAGATGGCTGACCAATCAGAAAAAAATTATACCACGTGATTATTTACTCTAAAAAGCTAAAATTCTTTTTTTTTTGAGGAGTACAGGTCCATCATTTATACGGTTAACATCATTAGTTTGGCTTGTAAAAATTTAGCATAACCTGAATTTTCAGTTAATATTTTGAAAGTAAAAGTAGTAGTTATTATTGATCGGACAAAGTGTAAAATTCGCTAGTTTTTTTTTTATTAACGGGACCATAACCTAAAAGTTTTTCAATTGTCATTTATAAATAAATTAAAAAGAAGACAGGGCAGAATAATCTGCATTGAAGAAAAACATTGCTGGTCTCATTTATTAAAAATTTTCAAAAAAAAAAGTAAAAGGAGGAATCATAGAGCTTGGAAATCAAAAAATTTTCTGGAAATTGAAAGTCCATTTTGAAAGAAGTAAAAAGAAGTTTAATAAATCAATAAATAAATTAAGCCAATAAGTAAGCAGCTGTGGAAAATATTTAAATAATTGGGAAAGGACAAAGGAGTTATACATTTTTGTTTTATTAAAAGAAAGGAACGAGGAAATATAAAACTTAGATATTAAAACATCTATCTAGAGATTTAAAAATATATTTATCTATTGTATAAGATATTGAAAATTTTTGACTTGCCTGATAATAATTTAATAAATAGGTTTATACTAACATTGTGAAAAATTATAGTTAATAATAAAATAATTTCGATAAAAAAGATTTAAGTGTAGTTAATAATAAAAATAAATTGTTTAATTTGCACTGCGTCATGATCATTTTTAATAATAATAACGGCACTCACTAAAATATTTTTAGATTGTTTAAATAAAATCACATATTTTAAGACGCCAAACATTTGTAACCGTTTAGTTATTTATGCTATATTGCCAGATTTAACAATTCAAAATCCTATAAAAAAGAATAAAGTGCACATTGAATAATTTTTATAATTTAATTAGGTTAAGATAAAGTGTTTTATAAAATTTTACATAGAAAAACTGCACTCACTGACATTATTGTATTTTTCTGAATTAAGTTTGTATTTATGTTTTTGAATCATTGGTTTGACCTTTTCTGACAATTATTATATTTTCATCTGAACTCACCTGAGAGAGAGAAATTTGGCATCAATGTTTCAAATGTCAAATCGCTAAAAAACAGAGTACATTCAGAAATACAGTACATGTATAATTGAGTAATATTTATTGAAAATAAAAAAAAAAATTTTGGTACAATTGATTGATTGATTACACAATAGTTACTTGTGCCTGGCGCTCAACAATACAATAAACCTGATATATATATATATATATATATATATATATATATATATATATATATATATATATATATATATGCGTTGTCGATAAATTTTATTTCGCCAATAAAAAGAAAAAAAATTTGATTATAATAAACAAAAAAATAGTTTAATTAATAATTTTTTACGGGCATGTTGAGGTCGAACATCAACACTATATATATATATATATATATATATATATATATATATATATATATATATATATATATATATATATATATATATATATGGGGTAGAGCTTCATATTTTCGTCGCTTCATATACATAAAATATTTTTAATAAGTGATGTGTAGGTCATTGGGACCAAATCTTAAAATCACTTTGAATAATACAGAGAGACTCAAAAAAGTCTCACATCAACATTGTCAAAATTAAAATAGAATTTCCTGTATATAATTGCATATTTTGATAGGGTGGACCAAATAAGGCTATGTTATGTTAATATACCTAAGGCAAGCCTATGTATTTATACTTTCTGATATCGCAATAAACACATGACGCATAACTATGCTCATAATATCGTATAGGCAACCTCACAAACGAGAAAAAGAATTCCACAAGAAAGAAAGAACAATGAAAAATGAAGGAACACCTTTTTAAAAATGACTTTGCCGCAGATTTGTTACTTTAATGAGTCCTTTATATCCTTGCTACTTGACGCATTAAAATAATAAATATTCTCGCTATTAATATAATTAACCTTAGTAACTTTAATCATATTTCACCGCCGTTCACGTTCCATCTAAAAGAGACAAATTTCGACAAAACTAATGTTCTTTCAGACGTTTTTCTGGCACATTCCGGCACTCCCTGGAACTCGGGGCAAAAACAGGCCTGCAGAGTTATCGCAGTGCCTTCACAACTTTCTTGCCAGCCACGAGTTTTATAAATGGCGGCGTTAATTTATCACTGTTTTCTGGTATATGTCGCCTTATGTTCGGAAACGGAGAAAGCGTAAAAGTAAAAGGAAACAGAATACTGCAGTGTAATGTTAGTTTTTGTTCTAGTCTTGTTATATGACGTTTTAATCTAATGTAAAATCATATTTTAGAACGGAAAAATTGGAAAAACCAGGTTTCATAATTTGTTTTATCCTTTTTATTCTTCGACCTGGCATAAAGTTTTTAAATTGAAAATCTTATTATTTCAATGGTTGGTTAAATAATGACGTTCTTCACTAACGACATTATTTTTATATATAATTTTTATTAAATGAATAAATATCTAAAATACAATTCAAGAGCTGTTATAGTTCAGGGGCAGGGTACCTTACTGTTGTTTTTCCAAAGTACAAGGATTGAAACAACTTAGTCCCATATATTTTTGTCCGCCTAAATCGAATTTGTTGTTCAGAAATCACGAAAATGAATCAAAACTTATCAATGTTTGATATTTCAAATAATTACGAAATTTTCACTTTCAATTGTTAATAACTCCAAAATTATTAATTTTTTAAAAAGTTGATGCTTGTAGCCGTTACTATGTGGTAGTTAATCATCTTCGGGAAATGTTTAAAAAGGAACTACTATGTTTTATACCACTAAATTTATTAAGAAAACAGTGACTGCAGTTTCAACTTACAGAGTCATTTTCAAACTGAATTACAAAGGTAGACTAAGTATTCAATACAGAAACATAAGAAAATTTAACAATAAATAAAAACTACCTGAGAAATTACATTATTAAAAGGGGAGGTACTAAATGTTGGGAACTAATTATTATTTGGCAACAACAAATAACGGGGAAAACCCAAGTCCTGTCTGGTCATTAAGCAAATTTACATTTCTATTTTTACTATGTTTATATGTTTCTAAAGATTCAAGAATATTTAACTTTTGGCCCTTTGTTGAATAATATAATATGTCAGTGTTGCTTAAATCAGGAAAACTGTGGCTGTGTTCTAAGCAATGGTTGGCAAAGCTCGAGTCTGTTTTTTGTAGTCTATATGATCGGTGGTGTTCTGAAAGGCGAGTTTTAAAGTTTCTACCACTTTGTCCAATATACAAGCTATCACACTCTGAACATTTTAACTTATAAACTCCTGATATATCAGATTTATTAATTTTATCTTTAGCATTGTAAAGGATAGTGAACAGTTTGTGTTGAGATTTAAAGGCTACTTTTATGTTAAGTTTGGAAAGAGTATTAGCTGTTTTCTGATAGTGTACCACAGTATGACAAAGATATATAAGATGAACTATCTTTATCATTTTTTATTATTATATTATTAATTTTTGGTATATAACCTATAGATATGTTTTTTTTTCTTTTTTTTTGATTCATACTATACGATGGAATATGTTTTATATCGAACCATTATCATTTTTTTATTTGTTGAAAAATTACAATTTAAACCTATTGGAACCCGGTTTCGTGATTTTTGAACAACAAATTCGTTTTCAGCGGATTAAATTACATAGGAATAAGTTGTTTCTATCCTTGTACTTCGAAAAAATAACAGGAGGGGGCTCAGCCCACGGATTATTAGGCGCAAGTCTACTAATTTGTGAATCTCAAAATGAATTAAAATTATGTATTACTAGCATTCCCCTCGAGGATTTGCCGGCACTATTTTTGTACCTACACGATTGACGACCGATATTTAAGCTCTACACGAGCCAATCCTACTGCGGAAGCGGCTTGCCATAAGAAAAGACACTGAGAGCTAAGCTACTTGCCACCGTAAAGTCCAAATGAAAAGTAATTTTTCATCTTTATATAGACTATAACACTTCGGAATACATGATAAAGCTACAGTTAAAATTTAGGTAATAATATTTGTAAGATAACTCAGCGCTGGGATCTTCAGTAAGGTATTAGACAAGATCAGTTATAACCGGTTGATCGAGAGGCTTACAGAGGTGGGTGTTTGCGGGGGACTTTTGAGGAAGGTTAGGTCATCGGATGCAGATCATTACAGTGAATGGTTATCACTCTACTCTTTTCTAGGTGTATATATATATATATATATATATATATATATATATATATATATATATATATATATATATATATATATATATAAATATATATATATATATATATATATATATATATATATATATAAATATATATATATATATATATATATATATATATATATATATATATATATATATATATATATATATATATATATATATATATATATATATATATATATATAGTTGCTAGAATTCATCATAGTCTTGGAGCCCGCCCACATATAAGAGGAATCATTAATATATTTTTGTAACTTCTTGTGTGGCTTAATTATGAGTAAACTGACAAATTTTTCCTCTGCGAAAACTCTCGTAATTGGTTTATTCGCTTTCCAAATTTTTCCGTAACACGTCGTTTTCCCGTCGTTAGAAAATCTATAAATATAATTTTTTTCCAATTGTAGGCGTTAAATTGTTGAACAAAAAGTGTGAAAAAAAGTGTCCTGCAAAAATTGTGGTTTATAAAGGGTGTCCACCACTCTCAACATGACAATATGATGAATTTTGAAGATTTGCTGATAAGCCAATTTTTTCAGAATTATCTGATAAAAATATATAAAAGCCATCAATGACATTGTCCGACAAAATATGTTTTCTGATTTTCTAGTCCGACGCATTGAAGTCGTCCCTTCAATGACAGCACGGTATTTAATAATAATTGCAGGACAAAAAAAATTAAGTTTGTGAGCTTATTATTTATCTGTGATCGAAGTGACCGACAAAAAATATTTATTTTTTTGATGTACACCATACCGTACGTCTGTCATGTAAGTGATTATTTTATTTGTCGTGTACATATATAAATAAATATAATTTTCATGATATGACAATTATATATAATTGAATAAAATAATATTCCATGAGTTAAAAGATTTTTGTGTACAAAAAGAACATACAGTTGCAACTTTTAGAATACTTTTAAATTTGATGCGTTTAAAAAGTTTCAACTGTAGGTCATTCTTTCACATAAATTTTGAATAATGGAATCTTATTTTGTTAAACTATCTATAATTATCATATCATTACAATTACTTTCTGCGTAAATAACTTTTTGTGAACGCACTTGAATTTCGCGCTTTTAAGTTTTACTCTTATGAGAGCACAGCTGGTAATTAGTACAATATCTATATATGTGCGCGCGTTATGTGGTATGTGTGTTAAATTTATAACATCGGTTTTTTTCTTTTTACTGGAAAAATGTAACGTTTTTTTGTCGGACAAATCGTTAATCATACTCTTTTGTCGTTTCAAAAACCAAAAAACTATTAAAAAAATGTTATTAATAAATACCATCCTGCCACGGGAGCGATGACTTCAATGCGTCGGACTCAAAAATCGAAAAATGTATTTTGTCGGACAATGTGATTGGGGGCTTTTATGTTTAAACAATTCTGAAAAAAATTAGCTTGTTATCAGTGAATCTCCAAAATTCATTCATTCGTCATGTTGAGAGTGGTGGACACCCTTTATAAACCATAATTTTTGTCACACAATTTTTTTTACGCTTTTTTTTCAGTAATCTAACGCCTACAATTGGAAAAAAAATTATAATTATACATTTTCTTACGACGGCAAGCTGAAAAAACTAATAACCGAATAAATCGATTACGAGAGTTTTCGCAGAGCAAAAAGTTGTCGGCCTACTCATAATTAACCCACATAAAAAATTACAAAAGTGTATTAACGATTCTTCTTATATGTGGGTGGCCTCCCAAACTATTAACAGAACTTGCAAAGAATGTAAGAAGCAGAGAAGTATTTCTACTTTATACTATTATTATGTATTTAGTAATTAGTCTTAGTCGTGTGGAACCCATACATACGGCATAATTCAAGATGTCAGATAAATATGGTCATCGAACACGCTACATTTCCATTGCGAATCACTTAAAATCTTTCAGAACGGCTCAAATTTGGTTTAAGGTTCCCAAAGTACACTCCAGTAGAGACTGCACCTTATTTTAAAGCTAGTATATTCAATGACGCATATACTAGCGTATTATTTGTGATGGAAGTATAAAATCTTATAATGACATCAAATGTACTAGCATTAAAAAACTTAAATGCGTAAGAAACCAAAGAGGCCAGAAAGTTAGGAAGGGCAAGTCAACAAGTCACAGAACATCGTAACATCTCTTGAAGACCTCATCTTTAGTCCAGAAATCGCAGATTGAAAGTAATGTAAAAAAATATCGATTTTTTTAAATTTTTTTTCGAAACAAATTTTTCAAACTGATGGACAAAATATCTCGAGATTTAACAAACCAATTCTAATAAAATATAAACAGTATTTTCTCAATAACATCATCTTCAGTACAGCATAGTATTTATTTGAATAGATGACGCGTTCAATTTTTATTAAATTTTTTAATCTCAAATTTTAGTAGAAAATCAGAGTTTTCTTTTTAAACAGTCAATTCATTTTATACCTATTTTTTCGAGGGCCAGGGTGGCTTAACCCCTTAAAACTATATCCAAGTTTTCATTCATATGTATAAAACATTTTCCCGGAAAACCTTTGATAAACCACTTTATATATATATATAAAAAAAAATCCCATTCGTCAACCTTGCTTATAATTCGAAATTTAGAGACCTTTCTTGTCTCTCTCATTGTATTCTAACCAAGTCCCTTTCAAAGGCCCTTAAATAAGGTCCCCACGGAAACCCTTGTGGCACAAAGCTCGAACACAGGTTATATTTTTTACGTTTTCGGTATCGTGCTTATTTCTTTTTAGGAAAGTTAGAATGGTGTGACCTTTTAAAATATCCCGAACTTTTTTCGAATATCTTTTGTCGAATATCTTTTGTCGAATATTCTCAGTAGAAAATTAAGTTAGCCAAGGCAGGTCGCAAGTGGGTGTTACTTATACAGAAAAGAAGCGTTTACGACGGACTAGTTGAGGATTTGGTAATTTTTTCGACAACTATGTGTATAGGTTTCTCTTTAATATGTGTGTGACTATGCATTGTCAATACCAGGGGTATCCAAACTTTTTCGACTAAGGGTCATACTAACTCCTGCATTAAGTCTCAAGTGCCAAGACCTAGCTAGCTCATCATAACAACATGCTATTACAAACAACTAAAAGAAACTTATTGATACGCCCTCGTATACACAAATATTCCGACGCGATGAGTCGTTCGATCTTTATTATAATATGCCAAAAGGAATAGTGTATTAATGAGTCATATTTCTAGACAGATCCCAACTTTTATGTTCTAGATTTATATAGGGAATTCCATCGGTATATAAATAGAGATAGGATAAGCGTAGTTAGTTAATCGTATAGTTATATAGTCAAGAGTTGTATAGTGGTATTTGAAGAGTAAAGTAGTAGTATTAAGAGAGTTGTGATAATATAAGTATTGGAAGTATTAGTAAAAGATATTGCGCTTTATTCTGCGAACCTAGTGGGCGATTTTAAAGAGACACTATCGTAACAATATTGTAGTTTTAAATTAAGTGCAAATTTTCGTATCGGAACTGGCCGGCGTCTATGGTAAAGGAAGCGGGAGTGGACTCCGCTCCGTTCGCAATTTCGGTTGATACTTACAGGCAAATATCAATGCGTCGGAATTAACCGATGCGCATTGAACGGATGCACATGACATTTTTAAAAACATTTTAATAAACTTATAGACATAGTTTTTTAGGATTTAGAAGTTATGTATATAAGACAAAATTTTATCATCCTTATATGTTTTTATATCTTTTTACTATATTTCAAATAGGAGAATGTTACACGGATTTAAATTAGTAATATATGCTTGGATATTAAAATATTCTTAGGACCCATCAGGCAAACCTGTGATATCCAGGTTTACCTGGCGCAGAAGGATTGCCAGGACAAGGAGGAAAATCTAATAATCCAGGTCAAAAAGAATTACGATTACAAGGATCTCAAGGATCTATGCGATTTCCAGGAGTAAAAGGTATAGGCTTAATTTTGTAGCCATTAAAGTAAAATATTCATTACTAACAAAAATAAAATTTTTTTGTGTAGTCAGTGTTTTTACAGGTGATGAATGTAGGCCTAGTAGATGATAAGGGTGATAAGAGATTCGGATGGATAAAAAGAAGATATAGGTATATATATATATATATATATATATATATATATATATATATATATATATATATATATATTGTCGTATTATTAAACATCTTACCGCCATCCTCCGGTCAGATTTAACTTCGAATAAGAGATCCGAACATAATAAGAATGACGACGGGTGCCTGGGAAGGTGTCAGTCGGAATCCCACTGACGAGTCCTACGACTGGCACCGGGACGAAACACCCAAAGAATTTTTCCACGAAGCGCAAATTAGAGCCGCCAGGGGCCAGCCTAACTGCGACATGGCATCCCTGTAGAGGATGATTGCAGCGGGTCATAGAGTCTCGATATTTGTGTGATGGGGGGACGGTACTACCGGATCGGCCTTGATAAGTACTTTCGGTATCACTGTGTGATGGGGGGATGAAAGTGTGGATCGGCCTTGATAAGACTCTCGGTTTCAACTGTGTAATGGAGGAAAGGGGATGCTGATGGGCCTTGATACGCAGAGACGTAAATGACAGGGGTGACGCACGCATTACCCGGACGGCCCTGATGGGATTCACGGGATCAACTTAAATGATAGGGGTGAAGCACTTCCTGACGGCCCTGATAGGATATCCGAAAAGTAACTTAAATGATAGGGGTGAAGGGGGTGCCCGACGGCCCTGATGAAGTCTAAGATAATATGATCTCTGCATGGAAAGGCATTAAGCTAATGCTGAGCCCACGACAGATGAGACAAAGACGACGTTGAATAATACGTAATTCGGGGTGTTAGACCCCGCAGTTCCTGGGCATCCAACGTTCGGCGTTCGTTCGAGATCAGGGCTTAAGAAATTTCAAAGAACGACGAAGCTGTCTAGCCTAAAGGGGAGGGTGTCGTATTATTAAACATCTTACCGCCATCCTCCGGTCAGATTTAACTTCAAATAAGAGATCCGAACATAATAAGTACGACGACGGGTGTCTGGGAAGGTGTCAGTCGGAATTCCACTGACGAGTCCTACGACTGGCACCGGGACGAAACACCCAAAGAATTGTTCCACGAAGCGCAAATTAGAGTAGCTAGGGATATATATATATATATATATATATATATATATATATATATATATATATATATATATATATATAAAACAGAAAAATGGGAAATTTTAAAAAACCATACAACGCTATCAAAAAATAATTTTATGGATGCTGTTGACCTCGTTCTTAATACAAATTATTTTCAGTAAGAAAATACCTTTTACAAACAACTCGATGGATGTGCTATGGGATCACCAATTTCATCTACCATTGCTCAGCTAGTAATGGAATATTTAGGGGAAAAAGTCTTAGAAAAATTAAATTTTAATATAATATTTTTCAAACGTTTTGTCGATGATTGCATAGCAGCCGTACCACAAAATAAAATAAATGAAATTCTCCAAGAGTTTACCAGTTTCAACGAAAAATTACAGTTCACGTCCGAAACAGAGAATAATAATAAAATAAATTTTCTAGATATGACACTTATACGCAGAAAAAACAAAATTTTAACTGAATGGTACACCAAACCAACTTGGTCAGGTAGATATCTAAACTATTTCTCTAATCATTCAAAAACTCAAAAAAATAGCGTTATAATCGGTCTATCTGATCGTGCTATCTCCCTAACATCTCCAGAATTCCGACCAAAAATACTGCAAAAAGTAAAAGAGACACTAATAAATAATAATTTCAACGAAAAGACTATCACCAAAATAATTGATAAACGAACATAAAAGTTTTATAATAACGTAAAAACAAAAAACATAGAACATAAACAGCAGAAATATGTGGCATTACCTTACACTAGTGAGCTGTCAGAAAAAATAAAATACATTTTAAAAAAGCATGATATTATCGTATGCCACAGGTCACATAATAAATTAAATACATTGTTCACAAATTTAAAAAGTAAAACTCCTCTAATGAATAAATCAAATATAATATATTCGATCCCTTGCACAAATTGTCCCAAAAAATATATAGGCATGACGAGCCAATTACTGAAGAACAGATTAAATGGCCATGAATATACAAAAAACGCCTCAACAGCGTTAAACAAACACACACAGGCGAAAAACACACTTTTGATTATAACAGTACCATTATAAAAAACAAAGATATGAATTACCAAAAATTACAGATAAAGGAAATGATTGAAATTAAAAAAGATAAAAACACTGTTAACGACAGAACAGATATGGGAAATTTGAGCCACATATACGCAAACCTAATTTAAACAAAACTACTAAGTATTCGATCCGGTCAAATAAGAATCAAAAATAGAATATCCTCTTAAACATAAAACCAAACATATACCTTATTTGTTTTTTTTATCCATTGTAAAATATAAAAAATATTAAAAAAATAAAACACATTCGCATTCCACGTATCCTCAGTAAACGATGAAAATTTAAAGTTGATTTAGAAACAGAACAGCAAAATGTCAGGGTATGTACCGGTAAAATTAAATATTTTTAAAATGTTTTAAAGTTTTGACCACTGTTTTTAAGTGTCTTGTTTGTTTTCCAAAATCGTAAAATATGTTTTTTATTTGATGTATTTTAATTATATATTTTTTTTAGGAAAAATTTTTGAAAATGCCTTGAATAAAGGGCGAAACGTCAATCGTTTTGTGTTTTATTAATTATAGAACCTAAACCCAAGAAAATACAAAATTAAGAAAAATGATATATATATATATATATATATATATATATATATATATATATATATATATATATATATATATATATAGGCTTAGCTGACCGCGCAATACAACTGTTTGATCCGGAATTTAGAAAAAGATCTATTAAAAAACCGCCTTAATATTGAATAACTATCCAAAAGACCTAATAAATAAAATTTTCTTGGAAGATTTTGCTTTCCCTCCCAATCTTCTCTTTTGGAAGAAATATCTCCTGGAAGAGTGTGGGTTTTAAAAGCGGCGTCATGTAATCTGTCTGCATGGGGAGTGATAGACACCTCTCCACCGCGCTTTCCCAGACATCTGAGTAGCAACCCATTCCAAGATGCCTTAGGCAACTGAGATGATAAACAGTCTTCAGGGCCTAGCTCTCTATGAATAAATGAAGAGGAGGCAGGTTCACCAGGACTTCAGTAGCCCTAGTGGGAGCAGTCCTCATCGCACTCAATATTCCCAAACAAGCTTTTCTTTGAACTTTGTCGAGTTGAAGACGGTGTTTGCGTTTTGCTGTACTACGCCATCATGCAAATGAAGTCCTTTTTAGAATAAAACTGATTTGAGGAGAGCTATTTGATCCTCTAATGGACCGCAATGTATGTGTATGTATGATTTGAACAATTGTGGTTAATTTTGTAATGTTTATTATTCTGTTATGCTATTTGTTGTATTTATATGATTTTTTGTGATATATCGTAAATTCTAACGTATATTATTTAAGAAAATGAATGTTTGGTTTACTATATTTTTTTGGATTTTATAGTATATTAAGCAATAATTTTAAATTAAAGATTTTTATCTTCCTCCCTTACCTTCTATGGTTTAAATCTCTATTTATACAGTAGACGGTAATCACTAGAACTATGTAAATAAACTATTTTAAGTGAAAATTTCTATGCAAAATAATTTCTATTCTCCTGTAGGACACGAACGTGCGCACCGTCCTTAGATTTATTGCGTTTTTTTTGCCGGCATAGCACAAAATGTGACCCAGTTTTAAGAAGGTTATCCTCACACTCATTTTTTATGTCTTATACGGAACAAACGAGCTTTTTATCAAAATTGCAAATCCCATACTGTCAAATAAATTTACCGCGACCATTCCCAAATTGCAAATCGATATTTGCGGTTTTAAAATAGGGTGTTTTAGGTATACAGGGCAAACCGCTTGACGGTTAGTTCACAGATAAACAAGTTTAACTATTATTAATCATTTACTTATATATATATATATATATATATATATATATATATATATATATTTAACCATGTTATTGTTTATACCTACATTATGAATTACTATGGACGGAACTTATCAAAACCGCCTTCAAATAAAAATAATTTTAAAAAAATCATTTAATTTATGGTGAAGTGCTGTCAAATTCTTCGGAGGCAAGAAGACTTTATGCTGAAAGATTTCCAGCTCGAACATTGCAAAGTTCAAAAACCTTTCAAAGGGTTGATCGAAGCCTAAGGGAAATAGATAAAATATGATTAAAAAATAATTATTAGAGTTAACGAATTAATTCTTTTCATGTTTTATTCAGGGGTCATTCTTGCCGTGACCCTCATGTAGAGGAACAAATTTTGCAAGATATTGCTGACAACTCTTCAAACCTCCCACCTTGGTAAGCTCATGAAGCGAATTATAAATTCGCGATTGCTATGGTACTTAGAGAAAAACGATATGCTAATCCCAGAACAATTAGCATACAGACCCAAAAGATCTTGCATCGATCATAACGCAGGTCTTGAAATTGAAATACAGAATTCCTATCGTCTTGGCAGATATCTAACTAGACATCAACCAAGAAGAAGTATCATCAGTTCACTTACCAATCTTAACATAATGGGCAATATGCTATCATATATCCAAAACTTCCTGCACGATAGAACCTTCGCCGTTAAAATAAGAAACTCTAAATCCACTATTCTCCCTCACAATGGTCCCTCAAAGCTCCTCCATTAGCCCCACATAATTACTTCTAGCTAAAAATGACGTGACCAAACACCTAGATCATAGAGCGAAAATAAGAATATTTGCTGATGACATCTTTCTACACCATTCTTCAGCTGACCCCACCTATAGCTCCTCTATCCTCTAATCCTCTCACAACTAACTGATCGCTCGGTCATCTGATAAAAACCTTATATTCTGTCCAGGGAAATCAAATGTAGTCCATTTCTGTCGAATACGGAAGTGTCCGGTAAAAAAAAATATTTCTCAGGGTTACCTTCGATCAATTATTAAACTTTAAACATCACATTGATAAGCTCAAGGATAAATGCAAACTTGATCTTAAAATCATGAAAACCTTGGCAGGCAGCACATGGAGATCTGATGGACATTCTCTAGTAAAAATACACCAATCCTGCATTCTTTCTAAAATTAGTTGTCTCTGCCCCCCCCCATGCTATCTAAACAGATTAAATCCCATACATAATAAGAGAATTAGGCTAGCCATACGTGCTTTTCATAAAAGCCCCATTAACAGCATCATGTGTGAATCCAAAACCTTACCCACAGACTACATCAGAGACAATCAACTCCTCAATTATCGTCATTCCCTCCTCACTAGACCCAACCTCCCTATATCATAATTATTCCACAGAACCACCTATCCATGGATAGCTCCCTCCAACAAATATCCCCCCAGTTCTAACCAAAGACTCCAAGAGCTTAAGGGAAAATTGCAAGTTTCTCTGCCTCTATGCTTTATACCACATAACAAACGAATACATGATAAAAAATCACTATCAAGTTCTGTGTCTTACATATGATCTTCCTTTGACCATAAAACACATACTTCTGGTCTGCCCCAATAATCAAAATCAACGTAATAAGTACAGAATCTTGGGTAACCCTATTAACATTTCTAAAGGACATCCAACTGCTGAGCAAATTATAAGGAAGTAGAAATAATATTCAAAACAACCCGGGTTAGAACCTAAAAGACTAATATTGCCGACGCGTCAAAATCCATCTTTCTCTCTCTCTCTCTCTCTCTCTCTCAAAATGGAGTATACATGAAACCAAAATAACATTTAAACGTTTTCACTATTTTTGCAGTTTAAAAACATTTTAAATTAATAGAGCCCCGATCAACCATTTCTTCTTGGCTTCGAAGAGAAATGAAAGCATATCAGCACACCCTGTGTATTTTATTTTTACCTCCTTGTGTTTAGGATTAGTAACTTTTGAGTGTTTCAATTTATCTCGAAAATCGTCATATATATATATATATATATATATATATATATATATATATATATATATATATATATATATATATATATATATATATATTATTTTAAATTAAAATGAACTTCTTCTTCTTCTTCCTCTTGTTATAGGCTTACAGCCTGTTTTTTCCAACTCAATTATTCATCTCATTTGATGTTGAAATCCAGGACTCTCCATCTTTTAGATGGTCTACCTATTGGTCTTCTGGTTTCCGGTGTTCCATCTCGGGCGATTCTCGCTATCCTATTTTGGGTCATTCCTCCTACGTGCTCATTCCAGGCTCTTCCGCGCTTCCGTCCCCATCTTACTATATCCTGCATTCCATGTTCCTTGCGTATTGTTGAATGGCGTATGTGATCTCTTAATGTGAATTGATTTTGTTTTTGAGTTGTCAGCTCTTGTCTCTATTGCGTACGTCATTATCGGTCGAATACAGGTCTTGTAGATTTTTGTTTTTGCGTTATTGCTCATGTATGTGTTGTGCAATATTATATCCGCCAGGCTTCCTGAGATTCTATTTGCCTTGTTTACTTGGTTTCTTACTTCTCTTGTTCTGTCGTGGTTTGCGGATATCTCAACTCCTAAGTAAGTAAAGGTCATGAGTTGTTCTATTGGTTTGTCATCCACTACTAGTTTGCATCTTAAGGGCACTTTGCTTATTACAATTGACTTAATTTTATCGATGGATATTTTCATGTTGAATTGCTTGCTTATGGTGTGGAATGCAAATAGAAGTCTTTGAAGATAGTCTTCATTTTCCGAGACTATGGCGGCGTCATCAGCGTAACATATTATTGTTATTTCCCCGGTATTCATTCTGTACCCTGATGCCGCTCTTTTGACGTTCTCAATTATTTGGTCCATTACTATGTTAAACAGTAATGGACTCAGAGAATCCCCCTGTCGTACGCCCGACGCTATCGGTACATCCTTAGTTAGGTTGTCGCTTACTGACATTTGTGTTGTGGCGTTGGAGTTTAGCTGTTCAACTATGTTAATTAAATTGTTTGGGATGCCTTTAATTCGCATTATTTGCAGAATATCATCCAGTCTCACCCTATCAAAGGCTTTAGTGAGATCTATAAAGCCCATAAAAGCCGGCTTAGTAAATTCAATAGATTTCTCTGCTATCTGTCTTACGATGAATATGGCGTCTACTGTAGATCTGTTTTTGCAGAAACCTTGCGGTTCTTCTGATATTCTGCAATAGTCAGTTATTATACCTTCAAGGATTTTGGTGAATAATTTCATTATTGAATTTAATAAAGTTATTCCTCTATAGTTTTCCGAGATTTTCTTATCACCCTTCTTGAAAATAGGTACTGTTATAATTTTCTTCCAATCTCGGGGTATCTCTTGGTCTTTAATTATTTTATTAAAGAGTTTTGTTAGTTCTTCGTGTAATGCATTTCCATCATATTTAATTAGTTCGTTGGGAATATTGTCGGGTCCTGGGGCTTTTCTCGTTTTTAATTTGGCTATCGTGTCTTTCGTCGTTTGGAGGCTTACTTCCTTGATGTATTCGTCATATTCAGATGCATTTTCGGGTGGGTAGTTGTTCTGTTATGATTGATCTGTATTTCTATATAGTGTTTTAAAGTGTTCTTCCCATTCGTGCTCAGAAATTTTTTGGGATTGTGTATATTCGTTTATATCCTGTTTCCTTCTTCTTATCATGTTCCATACCTTCTTTTGTGCCCCGTACAAGTCATGTTCCATATCTACTGTGAACCTTCGCCAATATTCGTTTTTGATTTGTCTTATGTCGGCATTTACTCTGTTTCTTATTTCTTTGTATATGTACAATGAACTTACTTGCTCCAATTGTATTTTTTACACCCTGTAAATATTTTATCACGTAAAATACATAACCCGCTTTCGATATTGCCGTAATTAAATAAAAAAAAACCTAGTCTAAGTCTAAGCTTAAAAAGAGCAAATTCAATTTACCCGAAACAGTTCATATTTCAAAATAATGTCAAACTTCGTAAAATATTTTTTTATCTCAAATGCGCCAAATAAATCACTACTTTGTCCAGTCCATCGCTTCATTTTAATTATCAGAGAACCACCGACCCTTCTAATCTTCCTATTACATCCTAAATAAGACCTTTATAAAACCTCTTAATGATGTCCCTACGGAAACCCTTTTCGCCGCAAAGCACGATACGGTAAGTTGTTTTTGTTTGTCTGTGTCCTGCTAATATCTTTAAAGTGGGTATCGTTTCATCGGAGAGATTTCACAATGAAGTTTTCTTATCTTTCCTCAGATATATTAAGCAGATTACTTAAGGTTACGAGACGTTCTTTAGACCTAAAGTTTCTCAAATTAAATGTTAACTTCGTCAATAAAAGTTAGGTCTCTATATAGAAAAGAAAACAATTGCGGTTAGTGCGGTAATATTGTCGCCTTGATTTATTTTTATTTCTCTGTTTCTTTCTTTTCACTTTTTAAAAGAGAATGGGCGGTCTGATTCTTTTACTCAAAGAGAGCACACTAAGTTCATTAAAAAAAAAAACTATCTTTGTTTGTAGTCATAGCGGCACATATAACGACTCTTAGTAACAATATCTCCGAAAATACACAATAAATAACTAAAACTAAATTTAAAATATTTTATTAAAAACTTCCAAGTGCAAACAAAACAAACACGAACCGAACGCTGAAGTTAAAAAATTAATATCATCTGTCACCCAGTAACAAAGGTGTTCTTTGCTCGAATCATTTATTAGCATTTCAGTCACTTAGTGCCTGGCCCAAATTTTATTTAACTTTAAACATTACATCATACAGAAAATATATAAAACATCCATCTTTCTTGCCGTGTGCCGTATCAATAAAGCCCGATTATATACAGGGTGAGTCAACGATTGGATGAAGTAGGTTTGTGCCTTTTCGGTGAAATTTACAAAGAAACTATATTTATTGTTTGATACAGTTTATTTTTACGCAGATTTTAAAAATATTTAGGACTCTTCAGGGTGAGCCAAAAAACTAGGACAGCATAAAGTTGTATTTTTTTAAACAGAACACCCTATATACGAATCGTATTTTCAATTTAGCTTATAATCTTAAATCTTTTTTATTAAGGGTTTACTATAACAAAACTTTATAGTTTCTGAGATAATTAAGTTTAAAGAAAAAAAGTCACATTTTCAAGCATCAATTCAATCCTAAATAACGTTTTCAATTTTGTGACAAATATATTCAAATTTGGAATTTAGCAAGGCCAAGGACAAGTTAACATAATTTTTACCTAATATTTGCAATAAAAGCTACAGGGTGTTGAACACATCGGCTCAAATTTGAACAAGTTTAAATGAATAAATATCTTTTTTTTTAAATGGTACACCCTGTATATTTTCATGTTATTTAATAGAGTAATAAAAACCCTAAAAGTTTTGATCAATATATCCTATACCTATTTATAATAGTTTTTGAGATATTTCAGTTTTTCTTATTTTCCATACTTTTTTACAGAAATAGTCTTCATTATCATAGTAGCCATGTAAAATAATAAAAAGAACCTACAGAAACAAACAGAATGTGGTTAAATATGATGAAATAGATTATTCGTTATATTACAATGGCAATAGTTTAATTAAACATAATGTGAAAAAATTAGCACAACAATAACGACAAGGCAAATACATATTTACTTTTATACTAAATTGAAAAAAAAAAATTACCTATTAAATACTGAGATTAATTATTTCTTTTTAATAAGTGTTCGAATAAACGACCCTCTTGTGCAATGCACAAATTTAGTCTTTTTTGCAGATTTTCTCGGACCCTGGACAAAATTAGTGGCGTTATTGTTCTACAGGTATCCCTAATCCTGTTTCGCATATCTTCCACTGTTGTTGGTGGATTAACATACACCTTATTTTTAATATAACCCCATAGGAAGAAATCTAATGGGGTGATGTCGCAAGACCTTGGTGGCCACTCAATGAAACCCCCACGTCCAATCCATTTTTGCGGATATCGTTGGTCCAAAAACGCACGAACTTCATGATGGTAATGCGGAGGCGCACCATCGTGCTGGAACCACATACTGTCAAGCTCATCCCTATCGAGACCTTGAAGCAGTTGGGGTAGTTCTTCTTGTAGAAAGTTCAGGTAACTATGGCCATTTAGTGGTTCATTAAAAAAGTGGGGTCCAATAATTCGATTATGATGAATACCACACCAAACATTTAATGACCAGTGGTTTTGATGTTGCACCTCTCTAATCCAAAATGGGTTTTCTGTGGCATAATAATGCATGTTGCGTCTATTTACGGCACCGTTACTTCTAAAAGTAGCTTCATCACTAAACATTACCTTGCATAATAAATTTGGATTCAATTGAATCTCCGCATTTATTGTACGACAAAAGTTTACACGACTTTCAAAATCCTGTCCATGCAATTCTTGGTGTAATTCCATGTGATATGGATGATACCTATATTTCTTGGTAGTACGATTAGCGGTGGATTGTGATGTTTCACATAACGCTGCTAACTGACGGCTACCAATATAAGGATTTTCCTGAACATTTAACAATACTTGTAGTTCTTTTTCTTCATTAGTTACTGGTTTGTTGACCACTTTACGTTTTGGATAATCAACAGTACCAGACGAATCAAATCTTTGCATTAAGTTTTGAAAAGTATGGGTATTAGGCTGGCGTCGATCAGGATACTTCATTTTGTAAATTCTTTGAGCAAGAAGGCAATTTTTTTGAGCCTCTCCTATTGTATAAATCATATCTATTAACTCATTCTTTGGAAAATTCATTTTACAATATAAGATGAATGCAAAAAAAACCAAACTACACTACATAAAAACCAAAAGAAGCGATTGCGGTTATAAATTTGACACACAGAAATATGTTCTTTTACATTGTTTTTGCCATGGCTACTATGATAATGAAGACTATTTCTGTAAAAAGTATGGAAAATAAGAAAAACTGAAATATCTCAAAAACTATTATAAATAGGTATAGGATATATTGAACAAACCCTGTAGAGTCCTAAATATTTTTAAAATCTGCATAAAAATAAATTGTATCAAACAATAAATATAGTTTCTTTGTAAATTTCACCGAAAAGGCACAAACCTACTTCATCCAATCGTTGAATCACTCTGTAAAATTTGTGCTTTCCAAGTAGGCATGTATTAGCTTGCGAATTAAAAAATTATGAGAATCGATTATTCATGAATACAAGATCAGATTGGATTCACTTAATATTGCATCATAAGTCTTGAAAAATAAAATCATCAAAAAAAAACATTTTATTTTAATGTTAGGAAGATAACTGTTCCAAGTGCCCCTCATATTTTTCTTCATACTCAATACTGGGATTAAGTAACACCCATAAAAGCTTACTTAAGACGGCTTCTAATAACGCCGCAAAAAATTTCCATAGCTGCCAACCTCATTTTCCGAGAAGTATCTTTGACAAAAGATAAGAAAAGTTTGACGTGAAAATCCCTTTATAAAGTAAAGCCCAATTTTCGCCTCGTTTAAGAGATATTGGGGCAGGTCAGATAAACGAAAAACCTAACCTAACTAGCTCGGGCTTGTTGAGAAAAGAAAACGGCCCGGGAAAATCTTATTATGAGCTTTTTACAAGAAATTTCGTTTAGCGTCGCGACGTGGAGGGATTAAAAGGGGTAAGGTTTTTATCATATTTTTCTCTTAAACCGGCTTCAAAAGACTGTATTAAAAAGTAGAAAATAAATTAAGAACTGTCTTATGTAATCTCCTCGAGGAATCCCTTATAATAATCTCATCGAAATATCTCACTTACGTGAGTAATATATCAAACCTCTGTGGAAGCCAATGCGGAAGATGTGTAAGATTTTAGGCTTTTGCTTTTGATTTCGCTACTATAACAACTTTTTATATTGGAAGTTTGACGAAACTTTTATGGGATGCAAGATAATAATTACTGCCTGACAGATCGATACTGAAAGGAACATTGCTCTGGCCTTTTCTTTTCTACACTTTATTCCTCTGGAGTGATCCCACGAATCGGTGATGACGTATGTATGTATGTGCGTAGATTTGAGGGTCTGTATACTGCGACCTGGTAGATCTATTGTGCCCTCCTACTGCTGCCCAGTCGTAACAGTTACCTTATCGACTAAAGCAGGTCCTCCAGTCCTATTTCCTTCAGGAACCTCCGGATGTTGAACGGCTTCAAGGGGGGTAGCTCCCCTTCTTCGATTTGGTCTGCTTTCAAGAACCTCATCCTAGGGTTTTCCAGAGCGCTGCCCTCTGCAAGGATATGAATAAAGATTTCGTCCTCCTCACAGAATCTGCACTCTTCTCTTTCTACCAGTCCAAGTTTCTTAAAGTGTCCCTTCAGGTGGCAATGCCCCGTCAGGACCCCTGTCAGAACTCTGAGTTGGTTTTTACTTAAACTTATGCATTCTTTGAATCTCTTCTGGTCATAGTTCCTCAGAAGTATCTTCGCTTGTCTCAATTCTCGCAGCTCCCTCCAATAATTGGATCTTCTGCTTTCTTCTTCTATCTTTAATTCTTCCAGCATTACGCTGCTACTAATTCCACAGAAAGGTATCTCAGCCCCTTTCCTGGCGAGCTTGTCTACTATTTCATTCCCCTGTTTCCCGGTATGTCCCGGGACCCATATGAGGGTAACTTTATTATTCTTACTCAAATCATTCAGTTCCTCTAGGCATTCCCAAACCATCTTGAACCTGATAGCTTGAGAGCTTAGCGCACTGATAGCTGCTTGACTATCCGTCATGATGATAATTTCTTGGCCGTGATAGTTTTTCTCCTTGTTAAATTGAATACATATCCTAATGGCATGTATCTCTGCCTGGAAAATGCTTGGGGACTTACCCAAGCTTTCGTAATGTCTGGTGTCTGTGCCACTCCTGCTCCAGTTCCCTCCATTGTTTTTGAGCCATCTGTAAACCATATACTGGATTTCTTGCTGAGTTTTTCAATGGTGTTTCTGTCCAATTCGCTCTTGCGACTCAACTTTGTGCTGAAGTTTTTCACAAAGTTGAATTTCTTTTTCATTTCATCTTAGAGCATGTCCCAGATTTGTTGATTTCTGGATGAGAGATTGGGCCTTAATTTATGACCTCATCTCTCATCATCCTATAAATCGTCCTCTTTGCCATGTTCTTTAGAAATATATGTAGAGGTGTGAGGTTCAGGATTACTTCCATGGCGGCCATTGAGTAGGTTTTCATTGCCCCGGTTATACATGCACAGCCCAGTTTTTGAACTTTCGAGAGGTTAGCTCTCGTATTAGTCAGACTGGTTCTTTTGCTCCAGATCACTATCCCATATGTGATGATTGGTCCCACAATCGGTGATGATACAATCAAGGTAAGTAAAACTGCCCACTCGTTCGATACCTTTGTTTTTACACTATAGCACACCATGTTGATCAAAGGACCTACTTATAACCATATACTTCGTCTTTTTAGTTCCAACCCATACTGTTCACTTGTGTGTATAGCCCTGTTAACAAGTTCTTGTAGCCCTTCTAAGCTGTTAACCAGTAAGACAGTGTCGTCGGCATATCTGATGTTGTTTATTAACTCACCATTCTCCCTAATGCCGTCTGTGGTGTCCTCTAGTGCATTTCTAAATATTTAGAGGTTAAACAACAAGAGAGATAATATGCACCCCTGCCGGACGCCACGCTTGATCTCCAAAAGGCGCCCGACTCGCTGTTTTCCAGCATTATGCTTGCTTTCTGACTCCAATATAAATTGGCAATGGTTCTTATGTCGTTTCCATCCAGACTCGTTTCATGTAGAATTTTTACCACTGTTTCGTGTTGCCAACAGTCGAAAACCTTAGGGTAATCTAAAAAACACACGTGGACGTCGCAGTTCATACTCCTACCGCGCTGTATAAGGACTTGTATAGCAAATAATGCCTCTCGTTTACCCATGACGTTGCGAAACCCGAACTGTGATTCCCTCATATGTTCTTCGCATTTCTTATATAGGCAGACATGAATTATCTTTAGAAAAATTTTTACACATAAGGCGCATGGTGCGAGAATCACCACAAGATTTGGGGTTGGAGTTCTTCGACATAGTTATAAGTGTAGGAACAAACCAGTCATCTGGAATCGTGCCACTATCATATATATTATTAAATAGTGATGTTAGGGTGATAATACAATGCTGCTCCATAATCTTAAGCAGTTCTGCTGGTATATGGTCGGGACCCGGAGTTTTTTTGGATTTAGCAATTTCAATGGCATGTTGAATCTCATCAATTGATATAATTGGCACTTTCATATTGTTTGCTTAGGTTTTTCGAGATGCTGATCATCCTTGAAGAGTTCATGTATATATTTCTGCCATATCTTCAGTTTTTCATCCAGTTCATAGACAAGCTGGCCCTGTTCGCCCATAATAACTTCTGCTTTTCTTTTTTTGTATGTACCTGTGACTTCTTTGATCTTCTTGTACATACTGAACGCATCATGCTTACGATCTAGTTCTTCAATTTCTTGGCATCTCTCACTTATCCATCTTTCCTTCGCTTCTCTTGTTTTTTGTTTGATGACCCTATGAATTTACCGGTAAGCCACGGAGTCGGCTGTTTTTACTTTTCTTCTTTCATCCATCATCTCTAAGATTTCGTCGGTCATCCACTGCATCTTCTTTTACTGAAGTTTAACGGGAGTTAAAAATTGATCACAAGCTTGGATCACTGAGCCCCTGAAAACCGTCCACATGTCTCGAAGATCTTCTAGTGAAGTTTTTCCTAGTTTTGTATTTAACGTCCCTTCCACTGCATGCCGAATATTCTCTTCCTGAAGGTTGTCGATTTCATATTTTTTCTTATATATATATATATATATATATATATATATATATATATATATATATATATATATATATATAATATTTATTATTATTTTCTTGGTTATAGGTTAAAATTTTTATTTTCTTAACATTTCGCCCATTATACTGAGCTTCTTCAGAAGGATGTATATTTTTTATATTATATCACATTAACCTAAAATTTACAAAATATACATAACAACATATTTTTATAGATATAACAGATGTAACGACACATAATGTGAAATAGTTAAAAGACTAAAAAGTGAAATATTCAAAAACCTAAAATTATACTAAAATAGAAATATGTATCAAAAATCACAGTGCTCACCTAGAGAATAATTACTTGTTTCTTGTAAAAGTTATATTGTTGTTAATGTGGGTTTGTACTGAATGCATCAAAGATAAGCATGTTTTTTTTTTGTTGAAATACTCATATCAAAAGAATTTTATTTTAATTTTTTTTCTGTATTATACATTTTCGTGTCTTATATGGTTGTATGGAATCAAGAATTGTGAGCGTAAAGGCTAGAATAATGCTAAGCATCACTTTATTTTTATTTTATTTAAAAACTGCATTGCAATAAATTTGGCTAAGATTCTTAACGTCTTGTTTATTATAATCGTGTTTTTCTCTCTTTTTATGTGAATCATTTCTTTTATGACGAGTTTATGATGGTTTTCATCTATATTTAAAATTTGGTATTTTAAAAATAGCAAAATTTGGCTAAGATTCTTAATGTCTTGTTTGTCATTAACTGTGTTTTTCTCTTTTTTTATGTGAATCATTTCTTTTATGACGAGTGTATGATAGTTTCCGTCCATATTTAAAATTTTGGTATTTTAAAAATAGCAAAATTTGGCTAAGATTCTTAATGTCTTGTTCGTCATTGATTGTGTTTTTCTCTTTTTTTATGTGAATCATTTCTTTTTAAGGTCTCTTTTTAAGGCGAGTTTATGATAGTTCCCATCCATATTTAAAATTTTGGTATTTTAAAATACCACGGACAATTTTAGCTTAGTTATGTTTCCGGCCAGATCCAGAAAAGTTATTTCCAGAAAAGCGCGACAGGGAGTTCAAGTACACGAAGAGAAATTTTAACGTTTACTTAACTTCGCTTTTGTTGTACTCGTTGTCTCAACTCAATGTCAAATATACGATCGTATAGAACTTTTACGTCTAGCAGGTATAGACACTATTTACAGCTCGAGGCACAGATGCAATATGTGCGTTTGGGTATAATTTCGTAATTTTTTTGGTTTTTGACCTCAATTAACCTGCTACAGTGGTATTCCTCCTTAATGTTATTTAAATGAATATGTAGAATTTACAGAGATTTGTAAATTAGAGTCTCAGAATTAGTAATAATGACTTGGCTCCACATAAAAACTTATTAATTTTTATAGCAAAGAATTTTATTAATACGATGAATTTTGTTCCGTCGAAATATAACCTTTTGAAAATTATTTTAAAATATGGGTATCATGTTTTCATAAATTATGCAGAATTTTCATTTTACTATGAGTCAACGGTGGGAATTTAAAGCGAGAGATTTTGAAATATTAAATATTTGAGCATAACTTTCTAAATCCATAAAGTTCTATTTGGGTTTGCACAGTTAAATCTCTTTTAGAAATTCAGATGGTGTCGTTTTATAAAAATCTAATTTTATATTCTAGCGTTGTGGCTTTATTTCTAGTCGGGTGTATCGATTTGCAATTATTGGGATTTCGCAAAGTTTCGTTTTCGGGTGGCTTTGCCCAAAGTTTGTCAATAAAAAACATGATTTATGTGCGGTATCACTTTGCCTTTTAGAAAAAGGAAACACAAAAAATATTACGTAATATTTCTTTCAATGAATAATTTCTATTAAATAAGGGTTAAATACGATAGACTAACTGAAGCTATAAATTAGATTATTATTACGAAACAATTTTTTTCTCTGCTTTCTGGCCAGGTTAGTGTTAATTATGGTTTAAAAAAAGGTTTTTTTTTATCGTAACAAAGTACTAAGTAGATCGGATAAAAAAGGGTTAATACAAAGGGTAAGTAAGGTTTATTAAGGATTCTCAAAAATACATTCTAATTTAAATTAGTTTAGCAATGTGTATCAGGAATTCGATTTCTTCAAATCCTACAGCGCTGAATATAAAATAGACTTAAATAAATCCGCAGTTCAGTTCTATTGAAATTTAAAGCGTATTCAAATGACTACAGTATGTGGCATATAAGTGGATTTACTCCACTACCCAATCTTTTCAATCCCATCTGGGAATATGACGGAGTCGTTTTCTTCTTTTCTTCAGCTTAAGATTAGTAATACTGTAATTCCTACGTAGATGTTTGTATAAACTAAAAAAGAATGAGTCGGATAATATTTATATATATATATATATATATATATATATATATATATATATATATATATATATATATATAGAGAGAGAGAGAGAGAGAGAGAGAGAGAGATTTCAAATTGAGAGATGACAAAAATTTACAAACTCGCTCAACATGGTGAGCTTTTTCAAAATTCTTTTATTTATCATATGTACTTCTTCAGATCTACAAAAGTTATATTTGTTTAAAAATAAATTACAGTAATTATTTATACATATAAATTCATATTTTTAATTTAATGTTTAAAATTAATAAAAATAAACAAATTTTATAATAGCATAAAAATTAAAACAAACGATACAACAGATTAAAAACAGTAAAATCTATAAACAGTTCATACCTTGAAAGTGGCTTGACAGTGTATTTAAATAAATTAAATTAATACAGCTTGATATGCATTTGATATGAGTAGTTAAATAACGGGAAAAAGGTGGTATCACCTCTTAAAGAACAGAGAGACATGGAGAAATCTGGACGGAGCCTATATTCAGTAGCGGATACATGAAGATTGAAAAGAAAGAGAAAAGAAGAAAAGATTGCCTTTGTAGTGCCCTTCAATAAGAATAACTTCTTCTAAATGCATCCCAACTGAAAATTGTGTTGGGGCGTTTTTTAAATGCAAAGAACCTTTATATGTCAATTGCGTGGACTTAAATTTTGTTTCTGGATCTGATCCCAGTAATTTACTCAAATCTCATCATTTATCAGTATCTTAAAGAAAGAAGTAGGGTTTGTACCATTGTTTCCACTTTCTTGCAAATATCAGAATAGGTTGTGAATCACCTTTGAGGGAAACACGAACCCATTGAAAATGATAGAATCGATATTTGAACTAAAAATATGATGAAATTTCATTCCCATACATGACATTGGTGAATATGTTTGGTCAATTACGCTCTTATGTTAAAATTTAGTAACATTCCGTTGTTTTAATATCATAAAACTTATTTTTTGTTGTACAAACCGTAACGTAATGAACAAATTGTTTTTTTGAATTAATGTAAATAACCTTAATACAGCACATTCTATATTTATAAAATTTTCATTGATAACTTCTTAAAAATATAATTATTTACATACTTTGCATCTTAGTTTTGATCTGAGTGTCAAAGCTTTAGAAATTGAGAATGGTGCGTATTTTGAAGTCAAATAAGAATTATTTTTTTATTGAATTTTTTCTAATAACCCTCGTACATAAGAAACAAAACACTGTACTTTAAGCCTTGATCCCGAAATGATAATTGCCCGCGACGCTCGCCTAAAAGCTTCCCGTCACATTGTTTACTGCAATACGACCTTAAAGACACACTCCTTTCTGAACTACTTTACGCCATCTCCTGTCCGTGACCTTCATACTCCTTTGAATAATTCACGCGATCCGATGGCCTACTTCGTTCGGCAAATCGCCCATTTCTCCACGGTTTACCGGAGTTTCCGGTGTTTTTTTCTCGCCTCCTCCGTCTGGGTCCTACGTGACCGGAAAAGTATTTATTAAGCTCGAGCACGAAACTAAATATAAAAGAAAGCAGCTGTACCCCGGTGATATATAGCTCAGTTGAACGGTTGCGGAAAGACATAAATATCTATAAGCTGTTTTTTTGTTGTCTAAATTTTTCCAAATTTGTCACGTTATGAACTCTAAAAAAAAAGGTGGTTGTCGTTTTTACTTTAATTCGTCGCATTTGTTTCGGAATTTCCCCTTTTTCGTGGAATTTCTAAAAATAAAATTAACATTTTTTCTCGATAAATTGAAGTTCTTATAACGAATTTATTGATACAGTCGAGTTAGATTACGAGTCTGTCTTATTCAATTTATACAGAACACCTCCTTTCAACACACGTCAAAAAAAAAAAGAAAAAATATGTACAGTTGGTTCAGTGATACTCATATATCATCAATCTACGAACATATCAAAGACAGTTTTGCGACATGTTTATTTTAAATTGTGGTTATCGGACTTGCGTTGTCTTTATTTTTATTTATTTTTACGACCTTTCGATTAGGTCGTATCTCTAATCATTATCAAGTATAACGATTAGAAATATAACTTAATCGAAATGTATTAAAAATAAACAAAAATAAAGACAATGCAAGTCCAACAACAACATTTTAGTCAATCTTCAACATTTCCTACAACTTTCAAACAAATATTCATTTTGAATGAATGAATGAATGAAAAAGGGGTGGTGATACTAGATTCAATACCTAGGCTCCCATTGGGCCCTTTACATCCTACCATAGCTGCAAGTCATTCGAGGCTGATTGCCTTTTGCGAATCCAAGTAGCCTCGATCATTGAACTTGCCTAATTGCTTCCGGCAACAAAACTGTATCTTCGAAATATCTCTGTCTCAATCCGTTGAGTGCTGGGCTCTCTCTGAGGACATGGTCAACAGGTTTATCCTCCTCCAAACACCATCTGCACATCGAGTCGTCTTCGACACCGATTCTATGAAGATGGCCCCTGAGGTTACAATGTCCTGTCCACAATCCCACCACAATTCACAGCTCTTTCCTTCCCAAGGAGAGAAGCTCCTTAGTAGGTCATGAGCTAGGCCCAGTTATATGTTCCTTAGCACAGCTCATTCCAGGAGCTCCTCTCCGCGATTCAATCAATTTGCTTTCCAGCAACGATTTTCATTCCCTCTTGCCAATAGTAATTGGGACAGGTAGTATTGGTTGGGGTATATACGGTTCGGTTGCCAAACTTAACTTTGCCATACGGTCTGCTTTTTCATTCCCGTGTAAGCCCGAGTGACCCGGGACCCACATGAGTCTGACTGTGCAGTCATTCCTTGTCATACCGTTGAGTACGTCCTTGCATACTCAAACATCAGTCGCAAAGTTGCAACACTGGACTTCAGTGCCAAGATCGCAGTCTTACTATCTGAGCATATATTTATTACACTATTCTTGTCTATATCCCTCTCACAGAGATGAGCTCACTTGAAAATAGCATAAATTTCCGCTGTGAAGATTGTCGCACATTGTCCGAGAGGGTAGTACTCTCTGACTCCTGCGCTCCTGCCGAATACTCCGGCTCCAGCTCTTTCATCTTGTCGAGATCCATCAGTATACCACCAGGATTCATTTCTCGGAAGATTTTTGCTCTCCCTCCCAATCCTCTCTACTTGACAGAAATATCTCCATTGAGAGGTTGGATTTTAAAAGCTGCGTCATGTATTCTATCCGCAAGGAGAGTGAATGTTCATCTTCATTTCTACATAAATAATAAAAGAGCAGAAAACAAAACATAATCTTTTTAATTCGAGCCATACGTAGCAAAAAATCTGACATTATTGGTAGAAAAAGACCAACAAACGAATCGTTTCATTGTATGAATACAAACTTTTTTTGATTTCAGTCAAAACAGTATTTTATTAACATTATTGACAGTCATCCTTCAAAGTTTTTTAAATTGTGTATTCGAGAAATTTCAGTCATTTAAGTGAAATTAAAGTTATTATTGTTATATAATTTATTACCAATAAAGATATATTATTTTTATTAAAAACTCATACCTAGACGCATAAACATTTCTAACCCTCAGATATGTCGCTAGTGCATTTAGACAGACAGCCTAGAAGGCTCAGACATTTGCAAATGTTCTTTCAATAATAGCGCGCCTTTGTATATCTTCGGCCTTCAGTGATTTGAACTGTTTATTTTAAAGAACTTTTACAATGGGTAGAAAAAAAGGTGACTCCTGCTACTGAAAATATAAAAAAAGGATTTTTTTTTGCTTGATAAATTGTTAATATTTTTAGGAATATTTTAAGCGTTTAATCATTTCAAAATTTAAATTATTCCTGAAATTATAGCAATTAACAGTGAACGCGGCAAGGAGTCGGCCAGAAATTGACAAAGGATATTGTTAAATATTCTTTTATAGTAGATACTTTAAATCAGCCCTTTATAATAAAAATTACTTCGAGGAATTTCAGGAGATGAAAATAATTTAGGTGCATAAAGTTGGAACTTATTTAGCCTTTCCTTATAACCTGGTAAATCGTTTTTCAATGGAAAAAGTCGAAGCTAGCACCAGTACATCAGCTAAAAAATTAATGGGCGGTGAACGCGTTGATTAGAACGCTGAATACGCTCAGAATAACAACGAAAGTTGAAACGCTGTCATTTGGTCAGTGACTCCAAAAATGCATTACAATGTCGCGAAAATTGTTGAGACGGTACCTTATATTATTGCTGGTATATTTAGTGATGAATATATGTGTATTACAAACGATGCAATGCAAACTTTACAACTGGCCCAAATGCGCTGCGACTATTCAAGAAGTTGGATTCTCAGCAAGTATCTATAGCCTTTGATTTTGGGACGTTGACGCGGTATTTTATTTGCTATTGCGTTTTTCCCGAAACGTTGTTTTTCAAACTAGTCGACAAGATATCTGCAGATCTACCGAACCGATCTTGATAAAAATGTACACCACGTATTATTTGTATTATTTCTATAATGTAACATAAGATTATTTTTGGTTAGATGCTACGGTCTTTTTTTATAAATTTTTAAAACTCAAAATTTCGATAAAAAGCAGATTTTCATTTCAACAAAAAAATTTTTAAAAATTTTTTCCTATATTTTAGCTATTATTTTGCTAAATAAGATAATTTTCTTCCGACTTTTCAGAATTCCGTCATGAGCAAGGATTTTTAAAAAAGGTCCTACTTGACGACTCATATCTCCGTCATTTTTTATTTTTTTAATCGTTTGCCGCAGAAGGCATAAACCCAAACCCTAATAAAAAGTTGATGCTGGTAGCCGTTACTATGTGGTAGTTAATCATCTTCGGGAAATGTTAAAAAAGAAACTACTATGTTTTATACCACTAAATTTATTAAAAAAACAGTGACTGCAGTTTCAACTCACAGAGTCATTTTCAAACTGAATTACAAAGGTAGACTAAGTATTCAATACAGAAATATGAGAAAATTTAACAATAAATAAAGACTACCTGAGAAATTACATTATTACAAAGAGGAGGTACTAAATTTTGGGAATTAATTATTATTTGGCGATAACAAATAACGGGGAAAACCCAAGTTCTGTCTGGTCACACACACACAACACAAAATGGCTGCATACAATTCAATGATACATAGAACATTATCTTTGCCTCTCTCTGAAGAAGATCTTCAAGAGGAACTAAATATCATTGAAAGGATTGCAATATCAAACAATTTCTCCCAACAAACCATAAAGAAATTAATAACTAAAAAACAAAAACAACTAGCTTTTAGTTCAATATATCCCAAAATAAAAAGTGATAAAGATAGTTCATCTTATATATCTCTGTCATACTGTGGTACCCTATCAGAAAACATAGCTAATACTCTTTCCAAACATAACATAAAAGTAGCCTTTAAATCTCAACACAATCTGTCCACTATCCTTTACAATGCTAAAGATAAAATTATTAAATTTGATAAATCAGGAGTTTATAAGTTAAAATGTTCAGAGTGTGATAGCTTGTATATTGGACAAAGTGGTAGAAGTTTTAAAATTCGCTTTTCAGGAAGACTAGAAAAAACAGACTCGAGTTTTGCCAACCATTGCTTAGAACACAGCCACAGTTTTCCTGATTTAAGCAACACTGACATATTACATTATTCAACAAAGAGCCAAAAGTTAAATATTCTTGAATCTTTAGAAATATATAAACATAGTAAAAATAAAAATGTAAATTTGCTTAATGACCAGACAGAACTTGGGTTTTCCCCGTTATTTGTTGTCGCCAAATAATAATTAGTTCTCAAAATTTAGTACCTCCCCTTTGTAATAATGTAATTTCTCAGGTAGGTTTTATTTATTGTTAAATTTTCTCATGTTTCTGTATTGAATAATTAGTCTACCTTTGTAATTCAGTTTGAAAATGACTCTGTGAGTTGAAACTGCAGTCACTGTTTCCTTAATAAATTTAGTGGTATAAAACATAGTAGTTCCTTTTTAAACATTTCCCAAACCCTAATACTTTTAAGTTACACTAATAACTTGCAAGTTTACGGAAGTTTGAGCGAAAGGTGTTCTATGCCGTGTGCGACGCAACCGCGTCGTCAGCACATAGTACTGCGTATTGGTCGGAGACAACGGGTGTTCGCACGCAAAACATTTTAGTGTTAACCAGGGCAGTATCCAGTCTTTCGTTCTTGTAGAACTCTTCAGATAGGCTAAGCCTATTACACTTATATTACATAAGAGAGATGTCAAGTAGAATCGAGTCATTAGCAAGCAAGCGCTGTGTACAACTGCTGAAAGCTAGTCTTATAGTCAGCCAGACTCAAGACTAAAAAGGTCATTTACGACCGTTATACCAATTTTTCCGAGCACCAAAGTGGTATAAACTTTACTTGATGCTCTTGAATGTATGGTACTCATGAAGTTATCCCACAACAGAAAAAAAAATCGGAAAACTAGCAAAAGAGTAGATGAAGCTATTGTCCGCATTAGAACAAATAAAAAAAACTTCCTGCAGAAACTAGTATTTCTTCTACTGAAGAACGTAGCCAGAAAAAGTTCTTCAAGAAAATCAAATAGAGAAAAAAATCATGGAAAGTAGTAGCTGAAACATTATATTTCTTGGGCGCAGAGTTAGAAACAGGAAAGAGTCTTAGAAAAAACAGAGAACGGGACTGGAAATTAGAAAAATCAAGAAATAAATGGCAATTTCTTTACTACTACTACTACTACTACTATTTCTTCTCGAACCATAAGAAAACGCCAAGTAGGTGTCGAATTATTGAACAGGACAGAAAAAAAAACTCCATTGTAACAAAAAAAAATCGGCGAGCTAGACTAATTTCGTTAGGAACCATATTGTTCAGTCTGTAAATTATTGGAAGAAGGTATTATAGCCTAGCTAAGCTAAAAAAGGCTAAAAAACCTGATCAGAAACATAATATTTAAAAAATTTTAATTTTTGTATTACTTTTCTTTAATACACCGTATAATAAAAAAATCATAAGAGGAAATTGATCACCACTAGTTACATCTAAGTAGAAAAAAATGTACGTTGTTAATCAGTTTTTTCAGTTCAAAGGAACCATTGCCTCCCATTCACATAGTTTTCATGTAGAAGAAAATAAAAAGATAATTGGGACTATCTTTCAATTTATAAAAGGGTCACTTAATCGGTCTCTGGGTAGTTTGCTTGACAGTTCATTTCGCCGACAATTTTATAAGCTATAATCACGTAGGGATTTAAACTATTCCCTGATAAATTTGGATGCTGACTGAGCGAGTCTTCTTAAAAGTCTACCAGCTAAATGAGCAAAGTGTAATAAATTGCTAACGTAATTAATTTCCAGATATAATAAGATTTTGCTAGCAAACTCTTCAAATAGGGAAGCGGTATAGTGGAAAATGGACCCCAAACATGTTAGCGGGCTACTGTTGGACCCTCAAACCTGAAACCGATCCCGGTGAATACAAGCGAAAAAAGAAAATAAAATAATTTATTTGATTGTATCATCTTTGTAAAAAAAGTGATATTGTTTTTTTTTTTAAATTGTTGAAAATTCACTAGCTTGCTTATGATTTGGGTTTCTAATATTTTACTCATCAGGGAGCGATAAAAAAATTTCAAAATTCAGAACAGTATAATTATGAAAAACACATAAATGGAGATATCTAAGAAAATACGAATTATTTAAATATTAAAAATAATTAACGATACTAAACAAGTTATCAACGTGTTTTATTATATTCGATTCAAACCATGTCTTCTTTGATAATCCGTAATATCCTTTAGTCATTAAAGATGTCCCGGGATAAAAAAAAAATATTTTTACCATGTGTTGATTCTTAAGTTAGTATTATTTTTCTTAACGTTTCATCATTTTTAAAGAAAAAGGTCTCCAGAAATTTTCTTGTCAGATCGACCGTTTTGAAACAATAAATTAAAATAATATTTTTCTGCATCATATGTAAGTCCGATTGCAAATCGTCTATAAACTAAGGCATTATTTTAATTTATTACTCGAAAAGAGCCCATTAGACCAAAAATCTTTAAAAGACATTTTCGCTTTAAAATTTACTGTAGATTAAGAGAAATAAAACTAAGATTAAGAAAATAATGGCGAGACATTTTTTTCCTTAAAAATATCGTAATTTGTTTTAAGTTTGGAATACTCCATATTTCGCAACAGAAATTCTTGTAAAGCCAAATTATACGAACTGTTTCTCTTATTTTAACCTCGAAAAGATACCATTAAAATATTTCTTTTTCCTCTCGATATATCCTGTATTTAAAATAGGTCGCAATGGAAAATTTAAAAGCAAATATTTTAAAAACGGTTATTTGTAGTGATTTTTACAAAATATACCTTTACCAGGGTCGATTTAAATCATAATTGTAAATGCCCAAAATATTAAACGAGTTAGTAAATAAAAATACCTAGACAAAATAATCAAATTTCCATTTTACAGCATCTCCATTACCTCTGAAGATATTGGGGTACCGTAAAATGTGGTGAATAGTAACATTTTTTAACGTAAATGTATCTATACTGGGATTAACATGACGCAAAAAATAAAAACAAAATATGAAAAGGATAGATTTCAATGTCCTCTTTAAGCAGTAATCTTATTTATTAGTATTTTTTCTTTGTTTAAAAATAACTGTCAAAATAATTCATATATGTAATGTTGCGATTCATGAAAAACAACACCTGTTTGATTTCACATATAATGGCTTTCACACTGTCTAAGAGGTGAATAGCAACAAACTACATATTTTTAAAAAATATTTTACACCACAAATTATTTATAATTCATCTATTTAAAAGAAAACATTTTCTGATTTACATCAAACAACAGATATAAAGTTATCACTTATTGGCGTCCACTTTAAATATAAAAATATCTCTTTGAACCTTTTCAGGGGCACTAACTTTGCCAATAATTTGGTCGAATCTAAACTCGCTCACATCTGGAATAAATGGATAAACAAAAAATGTTGTATTTATCGATTTTTTCATCGTAAGCTTCACTTGAAGAAACTTTGCCATTTAATTTTCATCTATGGATTAAATCCTGCCAATGTATTTCTGACCAAAAATTTCAACCAACAGCCAATCGCCAAATTTTATAGATTCCGTTGTAACTGGAAACACACCCTTAAAAGTTTTAGCATTATTGGTAATAAAACGCTCAACAATGTCAGGATGTTCATTGACACTTGTGCTTGGAGAATCAATTGGAGAAAAATCGGGCAGACTTTCTACGTCTTCTTCCAAACATGCTTCTGTTTCATCTTCTCTTGATGCATTGTGAACGAAAATATTTTCAATATTACTGGAATCACTAGATTTCGGTTCGTTAAAATCAATTCTTCCTACCCTACGACCTGGAAAAACTTTAATTTTTTGCGCTATTGCCTTGGTTTAGCGAGATTTTCGTATCGTAATGATTTTAAAATATCAGTTACGGAATCTGTTACTGCACCCGCATCATTTTCCAAAACTTGTAAATTTGATGGTAGTCTCGATAATATTTCATCAAGATCTATTGGAACAATTCCACATTTTCGAAAAGTCCGACCTAATATTTTTGGCCGCATTAGGTTTAACTGCTTCCAATAATAATTTAAGGAGATATGGAAATGTGGTGTTTGGAATGCTCGATTCTCTTTTCACCATTGTCTACGTCTACACAATACCGTATAATCAATTTTGTATTTTTCTGCTGTCACTCTAAGTGAAACATCACTTTTAACTTCCTTAATCGCTTTTTCGTATTCTTCATCAGAAACCTGACTCGGATCACGAGGCATCTTAGTAACTCTGCCTGAGCGAAAATCAACGTCGGCCGCCGAGTCTGAACCCGTCGTTGCGATTCAACCCTCTTTTTCCCAATTTGTGACCAATCAGCTTTCAAAATTCATAGATTCCTAATATTTAAGTTGCCGTTGCCAAATGAAAAATTATAAATAGGATGGTACTAGGAACCTGTCTTGTCACGCTTTACCTTAAATGTAAATGTTATAACCTCAAACCTCCTTTTTTTTTATCGAGGCTCGTTTGGGAATGTCACAATGAGCTGGAAATTCTGGCAAAAGACAACAGAGTTATGTTAAAGTGGGTACCAGGACACGAATGCATACATGGAAATGAAAAAGCTGACGAACTAGCTAGAACAGGGTCAGCATCTCAATACATTGGTCCAGAACCGGCCTTTGGGGGTGCCGCGGTGCGTGGCCCGAGAAGCAGTCAAAGAATGGATCAAAAGAGAACATAAAAACCACTGGATGACCAGACAGGGTTTAAACCACAGCAAGCTATTTATTGGGAATCCGAACCCGAAACTGGCAAGGAAATTACTACAAATGAGTAGAAACCAATTAAGGACTATTACGGGTATAATGACGGGACACATGGCCGTCAAAGTACATCTGAATAGAATGAATCTATATAACGGAAACCTGGGCTGCAGACTGTGTGGACAAGCCGAGGAAACGGTGAAGCATATCATATGTGACTGTGAGTCACTGGTGAGATTTAGACAACAAACTTTCGTCAGTAAGATTGGAACCGAGAGAAATACTCACTCACTCCTTAGCAGGACTGTACAGATTGAGCCAGGGGGCTAGGTTGACAGAGTGGCTGTAATGTCTAGGGTGAGCACAATAGGCCTACGCTGGTCGCAGTGCATCCGGCTTTAGGACGGACCCGGGAATATTAAAAAAAAAACTCCTTTTTTCAAAAATTTGTTTTCCGTACTTTAAGTATTAAGTAAAGGTTCCAGGCACCTATTAAAAAAGTTTTAAGCTTCTGAAATTAAACAGACTGGTATAAGATATAAAATATTTTTTCCTGGAAATCGTTACGATTGGTACAGAGTTGCATATCACTCCATTTTACGGTATAGGAAGAAATTGGAAACACTTGTGCAACAACTTTTACAGAAATGTTTTACGGGCACGTGAATAAATCCCTCACTAGAAAGAATTTATAAAAACTGTTGTGTAATAAAAATTCTGCTGAACAGCTGCTAACGAAATCAAATACAATAACCAGTAATTAAAGTACAAAATTTTGCTTATTTTCCTAAACGAGGAAATACCTCCCACCTGCATATATTTTCCCTTATTTAATTTACCTTGCATTGCCAAAATAAAAAGCCCGATCCAACGTGAGCCTCGTCAGGCTCTTTTAATTACCGCTCTAAAAGGCTTTGTGTTCGTTTTAAATTGTTTTCCGCGTGTTAACTACGAATGAAAACAGTTCTAATTTGAAGCGACCCAAAAGAGAAAACAAAAGAGTTTCATTCGGGTATGACATGCCCGCATGTCCGACGTTGACTGCAATAAAGACGGGTGAAAATGAGTCGTTTTCTTTTTTGGGTCTACGTTTTGTTAATTTAGATTGTTTTTTTTTTTGATTGACTGACCTAAACAATATAATCCGTCGCGTCATAAAGGTTATGTAGATAAGAAGATATTATTAAAAAGCAGTTTCCACAGGCTATTGTTAATTTTTCATAATCAAAGTAATGAAAAATTTAAATGCTCTAAAACTGATACATACTTACACAATTTTGTAGTTTTGAAGTAGTATTTTGTTATTAATATCTTGAGAGCTTACCTGAAACAAATAAAAAAACATATTATTTCGATAGAAAAAGAATAGTTACACGCGAGCCGAGGCTTCTTGTATCATCAACCTTATTATTTGCCTTTGAACGAGAAACCTACAATTATTATAGCTTTCATCTAATTGATCGTTACCTACAGGGGGTTCGCCTTGACTTTTTTGAGAAGTTGCTGGTTATCAATTTTAAAAGCCTAAATTAAATTTAACATTAAAAGGAAATATTGTGGGCCGAGTCTTTGAATTCAAAAACGAAATAAAATAGTTAAAGAAAAACGTCTCTTTATAACGCATTTTAATTCTAGAACTTGGACTCACATAGTAGCTTATTTATCTGATATTTAAGATCACATATATAAGCTAAATTTTAAACCGCAGGGTAAAAAACGCACATTATTCTCTTCAGAGGAAATATCCAGGCATTTGCATTAAACCTGCAAAAATTGACGCCGTAAAATAGATCTTGGAAAATTTACTATGTTTGAACTCCTTTGCATCAAACTAAAAAATTGGAGACGGGAAGTATATGTACATAACCTAAGAGAGAAAATTCTTTAAGGCCTTGATTCTGAAACTCAACGTTATTTCCAGGAGTTCTCTGAATAAGAAGCTGCATTAGTTCTATTACTATTTTGTCTCTTTAAAATCCCTCACTAGGTCCACAAAATAAAACACAACACATTTCACTAATATTTTCAATACTTATCTTATTACTACTTTTTAATATCTTCCTTATTCAAATACAAATATACAACTATAAAAACTAATAACCTATCTCTATTTATATACCTATAGAATTTCTAGAACTAGAAATATACTAGCATAAAAGTTGAGAACTATCTAGAAATACGATTCATCTATATAATAAAGATGATTAATCGCATCGGAATATTTATATACGAGGGCGTATCAGAAAGCTTCTCCCAGTTCTCTTCTTCTTCAGATGCGATCTCTTATCGGAGGTTGGATATCATCATTGCTACTCTCACTTTATTTGCCGCTACTCAAAAAAGTTCCATTGAGTTACAATTGAACCACTCTCTCAAATTTCTCAACCATAAAATTCTTCTTCTTCCGATATTTCTTCTTCCTTTTATTTTACCCTGCATGATCAATCTAAGCAACTCGTATCGTTGGCCTCTTATTATATATCCAAGATATTGCAGTTTCCTTATTTTTATGTTGTTGATTATTTCATAGTTTTTGTCCATGTCTAGTAATACTTCTACTCTTGTTTTTCTCTCCGTCCTAGATATTCTCAACATCCTTCTGTAACACCACATTTCAAACGCTTGCAGTTTATTTATGTGTTCTTGTTTTAATGTCCAGCCTTCCAATCCATACTGCAGCACTGAAAATACATAACATCTTAAAATTCTCATTCGTAGTTCGAGAGTGATGTCTCTGCTGCACAGTATGGTTTTCAGTTTTACAAACGCACTTCTTGCCATTTCTATTCTCGTTCTTATTTCTGTTATTTGTTCATTATTTCCTTTTATCCATGTGCCCAAGTATTTGTATTTTTGCACTTTTTCTAAATTCACACCTCGCAACTTTATGCTTGTTTGCATGTTTTGTTTTTTAGTTATTACCATATATTTAGTCTTTTTGGTGTTCATTTTTAATCCGTGTTGCTCGCAAACGTTATTTGTTTTGTTCACTAGTTCTTGAAGTTCTTCAGCGGGGCTAGCTATGATAGCAGTGTCGTCTGCAAATCTTATGTTGTTTACAGCTTTTCCGTATATTATTATTCCCCTACTTTCCGTTAACAGTGCTTCTTCGAAAATCGATTCACTGTACACATTGAATAGCAGGGGTGACAAAATGCATCCTTGTCTCACTCCTCTCCTTATTTCAATTTCCGGACTTGTTTCGTTATCTACTATTATTTGTGCGCGTTGATTTCAATATAGGTTAGTTATTATTCTTAAATCTTTGTTATCTATGTTTTTTCTTCTTAGAATCTCGACTAGTTTTTCATGTCTAATTTTATCAAAAGCCTTCTCGAAGTCAACATAACAAATGTGTATATCGGTGTTCATATCCATACACCTCTGTGAAAGCACATTAAGTGCAAACAACGCGTCTCTGGTGCCTACACCATTTATGAATCCAAATTGACTATCATCTATCTCCTTTTCAAGTTCTTTATAAATGCGACCGTGTATTACTTTTAAAAACACCTTGAGTACATGGCTTATCAAAGATATTGTTCTATATTCACTGCAGTCTTTTGCATTTTTGTTTTTTGGAATAGCGCAAAAGGTGGAGAGTAACCATTCTCTGGGTATATTCCCTGTTTTAAATACTGTGTTGAACAGAACTAACACAGTTCTCTGTAACACCACAAAACCCATTTCATGTACCCTTGAATTTTGTCGACATTTCCGATGAAGTGCAGGATGAATTTTTGGAGCTGCGAAATAACTTAAGCGCGTCAATTATTTCAAGAAAAACGTTATCTCAATTTCCCAAAGTTTTTAGGATTGCTTTTTTCGAATATTACTGCCATTTGCTTCACCTTACCTCTGCGAACGTGGATTTTAAACTTTTCTGCTGATCAAGGCAAAAGCCAGGAATACGATGGATGTTCAAGATGACATATAATTGGCCTTGATGAAGCCTCAACCAAGAATTATAATACTTGTAATGCAGATGTAAGTTCAATCATTAATATAATGATTAATATAATCATTAAAAATTAGTTAATAAAAAAATCATCATTTTTGTTGACTTAAAACATATTTTTTCAAACCCTTTATTATCTGTTTTATTAATCAAAACTGACAGATAGGAAAAAAGGGGGGAGCGCGAACATTTTTAAAAAATCGAAAATGGGTCGCGATTAAAAAAAAAATACCCCAGACCCCACAACATAAATCAAGCCCAATCTGTTATTATAGGAAAAGACAGATATAAATATTTTTCATGCCAAACATAAGAATTTCACTGTCACGAAATTTCGAATATTCACGAACGAAACACTTTTCGTTGTTTTTCACTTCTTTCTCTTTTTACTCTCTTGGGAGATTAACATCAAAAATATCCAGAACTTTCAAATCGTTCCCTTTTGTCACCAGCTTCCTTTGTGAATCTCGAATTTGCCACTACGAAAGCAAAAAACAGAAATAAGCTGTCATATTCAGTTGTCACCCATTAAACCAGATATAAAAAGAATTTGTAAGAATAAAAAAATCTCAACCGTCTCATTAATGCCCGAAATTACTCAGCAACGTATGTAATATTTAATTTTGTTTTGTTAGTATTCTTCTTGTTCACTATGTTTGTCTGCTTGTATCCAATTTTGAGATTTTGTTGAAAAATTAATCAGATGAATGTCACCTTGAATATTTCAATTTTATAAGATTAGTCACTCTATTTATATGTAAAAAAATTGGACATGGAATCTTTCCTCTTTTATAAGCTAATTTGCAAATGTTAAACAGTCTATTTTAATTTGATAGTAACACTCAAACAAGTACTCTTGAATCGATATAAGTAATTTTTCAATTTAGGATTGTTACTAATAGAATAATGCAAAAATCTCCAAAACTGTATCTCTGTAATACCATGGTACTTAACTCCCTTGATGAAGATAAGGTTCTTAAGACCACTGACGATTTAAAAAATAAAAACTCTGCAGGTCTTGATGGCATAAACCTAAAAATTCTCAAAACTATAAAAATCATTCATGAGGAAAAGCATGTAATAACAATCTTCTTTGATCTCTCTATAGCTTTTGATACTGTAAACAAAGCCTTTTTAGTGAACAAACTCTAGAATGGGGAATGGTTGCAAGCAAAACTATTTTGAAATGAATTGATTTATATTTGAGTGATAGGAAAATAATGGTAAAATGTGGTGGTGTATTTTTTTGGTACCTCAGGGATCAGTACTGGTTCCCTTTTCATTTGTATTGCATTTTAACGATTCATCTTATAATACTAATCAGAGGTGCGCTACTATGTATGCGGCTGATACTGCAACGATTATTGCTGCGGCTGATACTTCTGACGACCTCCGAACTATTACGCCAAATACAAGGTGAAGCAATGAGAAATTTACTTTGTGTCTCGCTCTATTTCATAAACGCAATAACTGAGATGAGTGGGGGGTGTCATACGTAGCTTAACCTTTACAGTTTTGGTCGGCATGGGACACGTCTTTTATGAAAACTGTCGAAATTACGCGACTGTTCGCCATCTTCTTCTACTTAAGTTAGGATTATCCAATTTTTGTGAGTGTCCTAGCACAAATTTAATTAAACAGAAAATCGTCAGATTTGCGGCAGCAGGATCGACACTGAAAACTCGACCTCAAAGACCTGCACGGTCGCTCGTACCGACGAAAACATCGAACGTCTGAGAGCGTCTATACGCGCGAATGCAAGAACCTCAACGCGTAAACGATCTTCGGCTTTGCGACGCATTTTACATCTCAGCTTAAAGCTACACCCTTACAAACTCCAGCTTTTACAAGATTTGAAAGAATCTGACTTTCTTCCATTTTGCAACTGAAATGTTAGAGATTCCTTAACCTTAATACCGTCATCTTCTTAGGTAAAATCCATTTTTATCTAAACGGATTTGTAAATAGGCCAAACTGTCACCTCTGGGGCAAAAAAAACCACGACTGATACACCAAAAGCCATTGCACTGCCCAAAAGTGACCCTTGGCCGGAGAGGCCAGGCTGAGAATCATTGGTCCGTGCAGTTACGGTTAATATAGTGCGTTACATAGCAATGTTGAAAAATTTTCTAGGTCCGAAACTGCGATAATCTCATGGATACAATAACAATACTTAGTTTCAGCAGGAAGGAGCCACTTTCCACATAAGTAACTTGATCATGGACATCCTGTGAGAAATGTTTTCACAAAAATTGATTTCAAAGAGAGGTGATATTGTTTGGCCTCCAAGGAGCCCTAACTTAACTCCAGCGGACTTCTTTTTATGAGTCTACTTAAGAGCAAAGTTTATTCCAATAATCAGTCAACCACATCCAAATTCTGATGAAAGTTTTTTAAAATTTCTAATCAAGACTGGAAGAGTGTCGTCAAAAGTAAATACACCCTGTCATTCGTTTCAAGATACTGCTCGTCTTCGTGTCGCACGGAAGTTAGCGGGGGTAATATTGCGCGTAGACGTTCCCTACGATCTTCTTTCCCGAACTAACCTGAAAGAAGTTAGACAGGCTTAGTGCGTCAGAATTTGAGAAACGGCCATAATAAATTCTAGTTAAGAAATTTACAATAGAAGGTTGGCTATAGTAACGTTTCTGTTAAACCTCGGTAATATGAATGGCCAGTCTCTTCTTTCTAAAGTTTCGTCTCAAGTCAAAGGCAACCGTGTTGTGGTTGCGTCGCGCCCAGTTACATTTGTGCGCCGCTCTTCTATTTGACATTGGATTGTCGAAAAACAAATATCAACGATTACAAAATTGGGCTAAACAGAAAGGCAGTAATATATTTTCGCTGTACTCTAGTGTGTAATAACCTTTCTTATTCCACTTCAATTAGCAGGTATTAACACGAAAACTCAACAAGAATAGATTGTGTTGTAAAATTCCAAACCCTCCTCTAATATGAATTGCGGGCCTCTGAAATTTGAATTTATTAAGAAAACCGAACAAAAGTCTTTAACGAAAATAGAAATAGCGGATGTGTTCCAAAACTTTTCGCGTCGATGGATCCTTACACTGTTTTTTGACATCGTTCGTTCGGACAACAATTCGTACGAGAATGAGAAAAGAGCTGTTAACAAAGAAGGCAATGATTAAAAAGTTTTTGTTATTATTTTTATTACAGTCGTCTTATTTATTCATTTGTGTAAATCAATAAATATTATATTACTTACAAATTATTTGCATTGGTATTTGTTAAGAAGTCCTAAGCATAGAAGAAAAAGTGTTTCGCCTTTTTAACGATTATCAATATCCACGTATTTATTATTATAGTATTATTTTTTAAATGCATCTTGAAGTCAAGCGCAATATTTTATTCATGGAAATACAATTATACTTTTTATTTTGTTTTTAAATTGCATATACACAGCTATTGAACCACATTAGAGGTTTTTCGAATTTATTTTCATGATTTTGAAGATTCAGTCTGCTATGTTGGATCCTATTTTTATTTTTAATATTAAATCCGTGCTTTCAACCCACTGTGTTTTAACGACCCCCCCAACCATCTTTGCTAAAAACCAGAAAGCAAGCTACGATACAACAGTATGCCTTATTTCACTTCTTTAACATGACTAAACGGGTTGTCTGTCTCTTTCTGTTACATTCTGTTTTGAATTTTCCATACCTGTATATATATATATATATATATATATATATATATATATATATATATATATATATATATATATATATGTAATTCGTGCTCAGATAGGTTTAGAGTAACAAATAACAAAGTCATTTCTAAAAGTGCATCGATTGTCCAAAAGAGAAAGCTCCAAAGCAATCCTCTGGGGCGTTTGAAGGCTGGCAGAGGAAATACTAAAGCCCTAACCACAATCTATGACATGTGCGCTGATCCACGTCCGGCCTCAATACAGATGCGTTTACATTTTTAAGAAGAAATGCACACTTTGATGATTTGCTACAATAAACTGATTTTTAATACTTCCAAAACACTGTTGCATCAGTATGAGAAAGTGTGAAAATCCTACAAAGTTCAAAATTCTGTCACCTGGGTTGTAAAGTGAGTAGCAAATCGAAAATATTTATTATCATCTCTTATTTTAAAATATCTCACACCGCTTATTAACATTTCTCTACCCGTGAACTAAATTAATTATGAATGCTTTTATCCAGCGCTCTTTAAAATATAGCTTTCTATATATCCTGGAATATTCCGAACCGAGTCCCAGCTTAGTTACAGTTTACGATGACAAGATAAACAGGCTGTAATGTAGTGACGCGTTTGATTATCAGTATTTATATTCAAGCCGGTATCAGAGTAACCGAATGTATTAACTTCCGGGAATCTGTGTCTATGTAAATGTCATTTTAGTTGCTATATATCAAGCTAGTTAGCGAATTATTCAAGTACAACTTTATTTAGTATTATATACGGGATAACCAAACCTGTAATAATGTGAAACAAAGTTTCTGCCTTTCTCGCAAAAATGTAAACTTGGGCAGTCATCATACTTCACTCCCAAATAATTCTATTATGAAAGTGTTGATGTTTTTCCTTCTTTAAAACGTGTTCCTAAAGTCGTCGAGAAATTAAAATGATTTTTTGAGTTGCAGTAAAACTTTGTATTGTTGCGTTTCACCGCAGAACAATTTTCAAAGTGAAAGAAGGCTACTTTTTAAATGATTTTATTATAAAGTGGGTAACTGTAACTGTAAAGAAGGGAAATTAGCAAAGTTTTGATAACCTAACATCGTGAGTAGTGTAACGAAGTTACTAATCTTTGGGCATGAGTATGTTCGCCGGGATTTAATTTATTTATTTTACATCCGAAAAATCTAATTCTTGCGGGGAAAGATTGCTTAAAGTTTCAATGTTACCGGAATATAATTAGTATTGTATGCGCGATCACCGCATGCCGTCACATGTCAGCGTAGTGGGAGCTCGGGTCGTCTATTTAAGCCTGAGCAGACCATTATTTCGCTGAGAACTGCACGTTCTCCACCCGGGTCAACAGTCCAAACAGACTGGACTGGGTCGCCTGCCGGACCGCGCCTTCCTGGTCTAACAATGTAGGTGAGGCTAGGCTTGTGTGTATATGGTGTTTCACCATACACTTCCTTCCTTACGTCCTACCCCGCTAATGGCCAGCATTGCCGAGGATCCTTATAGGAATGGGCAATGTTGTGTCATCCTACCGTCACTGCCGAGGACCCTTATAAGAACGGGCAGTGTCGGTTCCTTTCCAAATTTCCTACCGCTATTGGTCGGCATTGTCGAGGACCCTTATAAGAACGGGCAATGTCGTTCCATCCTGCTGACACTGTCGAGGACCCTTATAAGAACGGGCAGCGTCAGTTCCTTTCTTTCCTTCCTACCGTCACCTATACACACACGCAGGAATGCCTTAAGTTTAGTTTTTGTTTCCATGTTGACCAGGAATGTGTTTTATCGCCAGGTGCCCTCCGATGTCCGTTGATAAGGGCGCTTAACAACTGTCGCCCCGACGCTTATCGCCGCCGCCGCGTGTAAAGACCATCGCCGTGTAAAAACGCCGCCTATCGCTGATCGATGCCGGGTTATTGTTATATACCGCCGTCGCTCGAATTTTAATACGAAGCGCCGTGAACCGTGAACGCGGATTTTAGATACGATACGCGATAATTTGCGTACGAGCCGTCCTGAATAGCGTCGCAACCATATAGTACGAGGTACGTGAATAGCGTCGTGAATGACAGCCGGGTTACCGTCTTTAGCGCAACCGACCAGTATGAGCTACCGTGATCAGCTCTCAAAACATACTCTTGCCCTCCAGACCATTTAAATGTGTTTATATTATTGTCCATCTTAGATTGTAAGTTAGTTTTAGGCCATGTTTTTGTATAAAAGAATGGAATACAGAATACAGGATGTTTTGTAATCATTTGTTTTATTACCTAGTCCCATTTTTAACATTACATATAACAATTGGCAGCCGGCAGCCACCACTAATACTCGCAATGACCCCTGGCTTGCCATTTCTCCACTGTAACAAGCTGCCCGGTGCAAGTGGGCCTCGACTACATGAATCCCGAGAGTGGCGCCCGAGAACCGATCACGAGTGGATGTCTTGAACTTCAGGCAGTCAAACCGTTGATCAGTTGAGAGAGCAGGGATATCCCGAATATAAGTAGATACCGCCGAACCGATACCCCTGTGCTGAGCATTTGACCGATGACTGTCTGCACGAGAAATATCCACTGACCGATGTTCCGCTGCCGTGAACGAAGTAGATCCGTATAGCACGACCTGCTCCCCGCCTATGTAAAAAACGCGTCGCAGTGGGTACATTTTAGGAAGCGATATTTCAAAATCTAAACCTTTCGTTTCCGCATAACAACAGTTACATAATAAGGTTAATATTATGCAACAGGACCTAATTAAGAATAAACCAATAATTACACAATAAATGACCTATATCTGCCACAAATCTGCAAAATATGGAAGTCTTTCAAGCGCGTGAAAATTTCCCATCTTATATCCCTCTTATTATCGAGACCCCGTTAGTGGTTTCACTAAACTCGAACCCTTCGTATATTTTCCATCAAAGTTAATTAAATGACATACGCGGAAAAGCCAAAACGAATAGTCTATCTTCTGAGACACAAGAGAATTCGTACAAAATGTGTTGCGGTATGAGCTCCAGGCATATAAATTTAATGTGTACAAGTACAGTACAAATTTACTCCCCATTATACGGCATAAACAAGAGGAACGTCTGGCACTACGAATTTGTTTTGGGGTAATAAAGCAGGCTTCAAGGGCGGGGGAAAATATCAAGCTTCGAATTTACTAGAATAGGTCAAATTTGAAATTTAAAGCAGCTATGAAACTTTTGTATTATGTAGTAATAAACTTGTTGCTATATAAAATAACATTAATTTCCGCAGGTGATAATCTTTGATAAAGAAAACATTAATAGCAGTTATTTCAATGTAATACTTTTTTATTGATTATTTTAATAAAAAGTGAACATTTGAAGGATCAATTCCACAAATAGGACAAACATGGAAGCATTCATAGAACAGGAAAAAATAGAAAGACATGTTATACTATATACTAACAAAGAGAAAAAAAAAACAAAAATGGTAATAAAATTAAAAATAAAACAAACACTTGTATGTATATATACAGGGTTACTGGTAATTTAATACATTCCTTTGGGGATTTGATAATACAAGAGTTAAGGAATATATTTAACCCTAATATATATTATACAAAACGCAATAGGTTTTAAGATATATTTCGATTTTCAGTTTTTTTTTAAATAGCCTTAAATCTTTAAAAATGAAAATTTTCAAATATGTAATTTAGCTTTGTATAATTATTTTGCTGGAATACTTGACCAATAGTATGATCTGTCAAATAGAGTAAGAAAATCTGTGACAGCATTTCGATTCTCTGAAAAATTTGAAGAAAAATTTACTTTTTAACCGACTTCTAAGAGAAGGAGATTCTCAATTCGTCGACTATGTATTTTTTTTTATGTATGTACATCGATTACTCCGGAACGGCTGCACCGATTTCAATGAAATTTTGTACGTTATCTTCACGAAGTTGTTGTGGTGGTCCCATATTTCTCTGGACGAAATGGGTGCATTAAAATCCAAGATGCCGCTGACAATATGGCGGCCAAAAAAATTAATTTTGTCCGATTTTCTCCAAAATTGGTATAGGGGAATTTTCGAGATCGTACAGAACGAATCTGAAATTATTTTAAAAAAATTCAATATGGCGGATCCAATATGGCGGCCAAAAATATTTAATTTTGTCCGATCTAATATATCAGATGCAATATGACGGTCTAGAAATTTTAAATTTCTGGAATTCATCCAAAATTGGTACTAGAGGGCTTGGAAGAGTTTAGATTTAGATTATATTAAAATGTTAAAATAATTTTTTTGAAATTCAATATGGCGCATCAAGTATAGTGAGTTGAAAATTTTACCTTATTCGCATTTTTTCATATTTGGCATTAAGGTGTTTTCGGGGTTGTGTATTACGAATATGAAGTTAATTTTTTACAACTATTAGGTTGATAAGATACAATATGAGGGACTGAAAATTTTACATTTTTTGATTTTGTCTAAAATTAATATTGAGGGGTTCTTGGGGCGTCTACAAACTCAATATGCAATATAAAATATATCGGGCTAAGAAATTTACGTCTCAAGTTCTTTAACTTTCGATATTGGAAGGTTTTGGGGCCTATATTACCAACTTAAAATTAATTTTCAGGTAGATAGTGGATTTACTATGACGGATTAAATAGTTGTTTGATACAATTTCACTGGTATTTGGAGAACTCTAAGAATAAAAGAATTTTTAGTGGTTCATTTTGGGATCGTTTACAAGTTTGGATAAAATGAGTACTTTTTTTGCCACCTTGGGCTCATTGCGAGGTACACTAATCTCGATTAGTACTTAGTTCAAATAATTTATGTATATCCTAATGAATTCAAAACTAAAAATCGAAAAATAAAATTAAAAAAAAAATTGAACCGACTTCTAAAAGTGCGCTAAAATATGAAAAATAACTATAAATTTTTATATGAAATTGAAATTTTTGAAGTCGGCGCCAAACCATTTCTAAATGATACAAATAACTCCTAATATATATAAATTATGGTAAGAAAGCACTTACGAATAAAGTATTTTTAATCCGTTCATGCAAATCACATTTTGTCAGGTATTAGTTTGGCGCCGACTTCAAAAATTTCAATTTCATATAAAAATTTATAGTTATTTTTTACTTTTTAGCGCACTTTTAGAAGTCGGTTCAATTTTTTTTATAAAAATTTTATTGATGAAAAATTAAAAATCGAAATATCTCAAAAACTGTTGTGTTTTGTATTATACATATTAAGGTCAAATTTACTCCTTACCGCATGTATTATCAGATCCCCAAAGGAATGAATGTATATATATATATATATATATATATATATATATATATATATATATATATATATATATATATAAGTGAACTAAAATGCGAAACAGTAAATGCAAACTTCTCTCCATCAATATCCTTTCTGTGTTAGAGGTTGCACAGTTAGAATAAATTGTAATAAAAGAGAGTTCATCCTATTCCACCACCATCGAGATGGTGGCCTACCTGTACCACCATACCGAGAAGAAAGTCAAAACTTACCCTCCTCGTCACAGTGACACGGCAGAGGTACATGTTTCGTCTCTCACTAGACTCATCAGGGTACCGACATGCACCTGGCTGTGCAAAGGACAGATCGGAAGGAAGTATGCAACACTCGATGGTGGTGGAATAGGATGAATTATCTTTTATTACAATTTATTCTAACTGTGCAACCTCTAACACAGAAAGGATATTGATGGAGAGAAGTTTGCATTTACTGTTTCGCATTTTACTTCACTTACATACGGAGTTGCATATAGTTGTACGTTTGCTGAATGTGATTTCAGCACTACAACAGCAATAATGTGGATATAACCACTGCTAATGCATCTCACACGGACGAATCCGTGAAAGCCGTATAAACATATATATATATATATATATATATATATATATATATATATATATATATATATATATATATATATATATATATATATATATATTTATAAAAATATACAAATGAAATTCTGATGCCCGAAGAAACTGATATTATTCTTATTATTTAAGTTATAAACTTAAAGGCTACTTTACAAAGTAAATTAATAAAACTTATTTTTTCCTGAAATAAACTAAAGCAAAAAAAGCTCTAGTATTTTTATGATTACTTGTCTAAATTTTCCAATTATTTTACTTTAATTGGTTCTATGAACTGACAAAGGAAATTTCAGATTTTATTCATACCAAACCCTTTCCCATAAAACCCAATCTTGTTTCCCTTTACGTTAATAAGATATACGGACTGCAGCGTATCCAATCTTGTAATTAACAGCGCTGGCACAGCAAAGGTGCTTAGCTAGTTTGAGGCTACATCAAAACGACTATATGCATCTCGATTATGGACGTTAGCAACGAACCATTGTCTAACTTAATGTTTATTATGGTTTCGAGGCACCGGATAATTAGTAGCTTACCTATGGCTATTTGTTTGAGAATAATAGTGAGGAAGTATGAAACGTACATAGTAGATTGCTGGTTTTAAACTGTTCGTATTCTGATAAAACTCTATCTTGTTTTAACCGAGATAGACTCAATTTATAAGCGAAGCAAGGAAACAAAGCGAATTAAAATAAAAATAAAGCTGGCAATATATGAACATTATATAAGGGTTCTGTAGTAACAAGTGGCGCTGTTGTTTTTTTTTGCAAACCTCATAGTTGTACGGGAACAAAATCGTTAAAACTCCGCGGTTCCTGCAAGAAGCCCATGTGATACACATCCATTATAAAAAATTAAAATTCATATTTAATTTAGTTCTGTCCGTCACACGCTACTGAAATAAGGAGACAATTAAAAATATTAACTAAGAAGAAAGTCAGAACACTCCTGACAAATGCACAAACGTCATCCTTGTAGTGGTACTGAATTGACAATGCTACTATTGGTAAACAAGTATATTCTCAGGCAGGGGCGGATCCAGCGTTTCTTTTAGGGGTGGCGGTGATATCACAAAAGTACAGTATGGCAAGCGAAAGCAAGTTATCAGCGCAGGGGGGAGACACCGGAAACATTCCCATTTCCATTTTATGACTTTGAAGCTCTTGGAGAGGGGGGGATGCCAGCAACATACACATTCTTAGTATAAAATGCAGAATCGGGCCTATTTTTCTGAACTCTAAGCTCTTGAGGGGCAGCTATCGCAAGAAAAACAAGTTGTCTACGGGGGGGGGGGGGGGAGTGCCAGCAGTACACATTCCTAATATAAAAGGCAGAATCGGTTCTATTTTCTTGAACTCCGAGCTTTTGGGAGGGAGGGGGAGATCGCAAGCATACACATTCCTATACTATATTCAAGAACTAGAGAGAGTAATAAAACTGTTACCGAAACCTCCAAAGTACCTGCTCCAGTGCCGCAAGTAACTGAAGACTGCCGTAAATCTAGTTATATTGTATGTATATATGTATAATATTATAAGCTTTTATAAATTTACTGCAACAATAAAATTTTCGATAGTTTAGTTCAATTTCTGTCAGTGAGCAAAGTACACCTTACAGTGTGTCCTTAGTGATTTATCTTGTTTGCGGTTTGTTTTTATATATTATTTGACATTTGTAAGATACCCATAAGACATCGCTTTCACCTCTATATTTATTCCAAAATCGTTAAAACAAGGCATTTTTTCCTCAACGAAAAACTTATTACGATGAATGTTTATGACGCCTTAAGATATCAGGATCTAGATAATAACATTAAAAGCTCTGTTGAGATATGTTCCAATATGACAGGAGTTGGAAAATCTACTATGTACCGAATACTGAAGGAGACAAAAACGACTGGAATTATTAGTACTCCCAAGCCACATTCGATCACAGACAGACGAAAAATCTCGTTGGAAGAAGAGATGAAAACTGCAATAAAAAGAGTTGTACATACATTTTATTATGAGAAGCAGATCCCAACCGTCGACAAAATTCTAACTAAAATCAATGAAAATCGGGATTTACCTAAAATTAAAAGAACTGAGCTTTGAAAATTCCCCAGAGAACTAAATTTTCGCTGGGAAAAACCAAATAGGAAATCTATTCTTATAGATCCTCCGGAAATTGTCCGTTGGAGAAGGAAATATGTCTCTCAAGTAAAAGGTACAGTTGCTAGAAATAACACAACTTACAAAATTAGTAATTTAACTAAACTTTTAAAAGATTTTTTTGAATAAAGTTACTGCAGAAAATTGGGAAAAATTCATATAATAAAAGAATAAAACAAAATCTGGAAACTCGATCTCATGATCGGTGAGATAAAGGAACCAATTATAATTAATATGAGCGAAGATAGCTTCACTAACTTTGATTACGAATTAGATACGTAATGTTTACCAGTGTTAAGCGCAATTTATTATTTAAATTTTTGTTTATGTTGTATTTTATTGTTTAATGTTGTTTATATATATTTTTTATTTTTTTATATATTTTTATTTTAGTGTGTCCCACTCTTTAATTTTATATATATTGAATTTCAATTAACCGTAATTTTTTTATTATTTTATTATTGTATTTGTGTCTTTTTCTTAAGCATGGAGAATCAACACGTTTATTTTATTTTTTGGGGCTATCGGATTTCCATATAATAAAGTGAATTAAATTAAGATGTCAGTGCAATAGAAATAAAAATAAGCAGGTCTAATTTTAACTGTAACATATAAAAATTAATTAAAATTGAATCCCTCTTTTAGTGTTTAATTATAATTCTGTAGATGGTTTAAGAAATAAATAAACTGAAACGTCAAATGTCCTAAAAATGTTTTTAATTAATAATAAAATGATAGCCCCAAAAAAAAATTTAATATTATATGGATGAATTTATATATATATATATATATATATATATATATATATATATATATATATATATATACGTTTAACTTCTTGTATTTTTGACAATGGGTATTTTGTAAGTATTTAAACTATACCTTAGAACTTTTTGAGAGAATAATTCTACATCTTAGTCTGAATGTGCCTAAAACGGCTTTTAAGCCAAAATTAAAAATAACAGAAATACAGTTGTGATTTGTGTTAAATATGTCAAAATTATATATATTTTGTAATGTTTGTGAATTATTAAGAAATCATAAGAAATAAAATAACATTATAAAAGCTTTTTATTTTAAGTTTATTACCGAAATAATGTTTTATGCCATAAATACTAAGTGATAAAATTAACCTCCTTTCGATGCCTATGACAAGGATTAAAATCCTTTTTAACACTTCACACTTCCAAATATCTATTAATCGTCCATTATTATAGACCGGTATTTTTGATTATAAAATTTCTAACCCATTCCTTTGAAAAATATATGTGTCTAACAGATTATTCAAAAGACACCAAACTAGAGAACACAGGTAGTTTGCGAAGAAAAAAAGAACAACAAATGATTCATTACTCTCTCTAGTTCTTGAAGAAACTATAGTATAAGATGTAAAATCGGGTCAATTTTCCTGAACTCAAAGCACTTGGGGGGGGGGCCGCCCCCACCGCTCCCCCTCTTGGATCCGCGCCTGTTCTCAGGCAAACACAGCAAAACATTTCACCAAACGCGGTTTAGTGGAAAATAGACTCCAAACTTGTTAGCAGGCTACTGCTAGACCCTCAAATGTGAAACCAATCCCGGTGATACAAGCGAAAAAAGACAACAAAATAATTTATTTGATTGTATTTATACTTTTTTTAATACAAAATGAAGTATATTTTGTAAAAGTGATTTTATTTTTTCTTAAACGTTTGAAAATTCACTAGATTGCTGATGGATTGGGTTTCTCATATTTTATATTCTTCTTTCCTTCCCTAAAAACTTATGGGTGATAGGTGAAAGCCGAGATCATATTTGAATTCAGCACATTAGAATAAACACAATAAACCTAAAAGAAAATATCAGGGAGCGATAAAAATGTCAAAATGCAGAACAATGTAAATTGTATTTGTTGATTAAAATATTCAGTTTACTGATACAGTTTAAAAAGCCACAAATACATTTTTTGAAAATAACCACACTCCATGGAAAATAGGCTTTCGTCAGTAACAAAAATGTAACATTGTTTTTTTTGCTGGAATGTGTTCATTTCGGAATCCTATAAAACATATCTCGATGGTAACTCTGAAAGACCTGTGCAAAAAAATGGCGGACCAAAAATGGTCACGATTTTCGGTTTTTTGAGTTTATCTCGAAAAGTAAAAGTTGTATCGAAAAATGTTTCAAACAAAAGTTGCAGAGAATTAAAAAACGATTCATATAAGTTATAGGTAGCGCCACTAGTTATCAAGATTTTTTTTTCGACAAAATTTACGGTTTGTGTTTTTTTATTTTAAAAAAGACATTTATTAACAAATTACCGATTTAACATTTAACATAAATAACATAATTATCATTCTAAAAAACTATGTCAAAACCCGGAATCTGTAAGTTTTTTATTTTCTGAGAAATTCGATGTTAGAGTTGAGAATTCAACCTCAATTTTCCGCTTTTCTAATTAAGATACAATGCTCAATTTTAATGAAAATTATTTGTATTGTTTTATATTTTGAAGATCTATTAAAAAAAATTTTTTTTCAATCGTGGGCCGAGAAATTTTTCAAAAACCCATTTTTGTACCAAAAAAATTGCGATAACTTTTCAATGGATGGATAACATTTTTTTAATGCGTGCATTGGATTTAGAACATTTCCGATCTCAAAAAAAAAGTTTTAATTTTCGATGGAAAAAACGTTTTTTTTTTTTCAAAAATTTATAATGGCGTGGCAAATGAATATTGAGGTCAGAAGATGCTTTTTAATACTTGTACTTTACCTGTGAATTTTTTGGATCCAAGAAATACACTTCCATACGATCTGTGAACCTTCGAAAATTGGGCCGAATCTAATAGAAAATAGCTGTTGCAGGCCGCTGTCAGCTGGTTGCCATAGTTCGGGCGCATTATTCATTGGCGCTTCAAGGAAACTTATGCATCACAAGTAATATTTATAATATTGATGTTGTTTTATTAATTTATACGATGGTAACAATTTTTTTAGGCACATTAATTATTAATTTGTTTATTAACAAAATTTTTACAAAAAATTATAGAGAAAATCATGCAAATATTCAATTATATATTACATATTCTACTGTTTTTTTCCTTTATATTATTATTATCTAAAAGTTTCTTAACGAAATTTTCACAAAACTTTATATTATTATTACCTAATAGTTTATTAACAAAATTTTAACGAAAATTTCTATAAGGAAATCATATAAAAATATAAAAATAATATATAATACGTCATATAAATATTTAATAATAAATTAAAATTACGTGCGAATATTATACAAATACAATATATCAATTCTTCTTTCTTTTTTTTTTCTATTACTTCTACGCAATCGGCGTCAATTTCATCATCGCAATTATTACTCTCACTTTCATCATTATTCTGAATTTCATTAAATATATCATTCCCTTCATTATTATCATTTTCATAGTCAAAATCATTCTCACACATATTATTAATTTCCTCTGAATTGTCATCATCGTTTTCTAAATCGCAGGAAATAAAATTTTCAGAGCAATTATCGCATTGTCCATCACAGTGCTCATACAAATCTGTACATTTCAAAAATTTCTGAAATTTTAGTAAACATTTTGTTAATAAACTACTAGATAATAATAATATAAAGGAAAAAAACAGTATAGAATATGTAATATATAATTGAATATTTCTCTATAATATTTTGTAAAAATTTTGTTAATAAACAAATTAATAATTAATATGACTAAACAAATTGTTACTACCATATAAATTAATAAAACAACATCAATATTATAAATATTACTTGTGATGCATAAGTTTTCTTGAAGCGCCATTGAATAATGCGCCTGAACTATGGCAACCCGCCGACAGTAGCCTGCAGCAGCTATTTTCGATTAGATTCGGCCCAATTTTCGAAGGTTCACAGATCGTATGGAAGTGTATTTCTTGGATCCAAAAAATTCACAGGTAAGGCACAAGTATTAAAAAGTATTTTCTGCAAAGTTGAGACCTTAATATTCATTTGCCACGCCATTACGAGTTTAAAAAAAAAGTTTTTTTCATCCAAAATTAATTTTTTTTTGAGTTCGGCAATGACACATCATAATCCAGTGCACGCATTAAAAAGATTTTATCTACATCCGGTAAAAAGTTATCGCAATTTTTTTGTGGCAAAAATTGATTTTTGCAAAATTTCTCGGCCTACGATTGAAAAAAAAATTTTAATAGATCTTCAAAATATAAAACAATACAAACAATTTCCATTAAAATTGAGCATTGTATATTAATTAGAAAAGCGGAAAGATGAGGTTGAATTTTCAAGTTTGACATCGAATTTCTCGGAAAATAAAAAATTCACAGATTCCGAGTTTGACATTTTTTAGAATGATAATACCTATATTTATGTTAAATTTGAAATCGGTAATTTGTTGATAAATGTCTTTTAAAAAGAAAAAAACAAAAACCGTAAATTTTGGCAAAAAAATAAATATATTTCGATAACTAGTAGCACCACCTATTACTTGAAGAAAATCGATAGTTTTACTTTTCGAGATAAACTCAAAAAACCGAAAATCGTGACCATTTTTGGTCCGCCATTTATTTTGAACAGGCCTTTCAGAGTTACCATCGAGGTACGTTTTATAGGATGTCAAAATGAACACATTCCAGCAAAAAAAAAAAACAATGTTACATTTTTGTTAACAAAACAGCTCTTTTTTGATCTAATTTCCATGGAGTACCGAGCATGTTTAGTAATAGCCTTTTTATAAACTACAAGTTGCTCAGAGCATTGATAAAAATTATAGTACATTCTTACTCCGTGACAAGGCAAACAACTGTGTCACTTTTTGAATATTTTAGCAATTTCCTAACATGTGCCCGCTATGCACGTAGCTACAAAACCGTGAAATTGTGGCCTGCCGAGATTTCAGACACAAACATTACTCTGAAGAATGTAAGCGGCTTATTTGAATAACTCAGTAAACAAATAAAGATTACCTAGATTCATGAAATAATTTAGTTAGGGTGAAACGACGCTAAGGGCATTATTAATTAGCTATTTTACACAATACCTTAGATAATTATTTTTAGGGGAATGTAATTACGGCATATTTTAATTAAATATTAGAAGGAAATTTGTTTATGAACGTTAATTTTCCTAAATTTAGATAAGCTATTTAAAATTTATTAAATTATGAAAAATAAATGAATTATCAAGCCGATGTTACAGACTTTGCTCAAGGAGAGATTTGTCGACTCTACCCACTTTTGTTTAATGTTAAATCCTTCCCTTTTATTTATTTTTATACCGGTGTATGGCTATAAATTTAAATAGGAAAAAAAGTTTAATAAAAATATATTAAAAAGTATATATATATATATATATATATATATATATATATATATATATATATATATATTCGTCCGTGTAATTTTAAAATAAAATAGGAAATTCGACCGTTGATAAATATTACTCTCATGTTAAAAACTGCGGAGATCTTCAAGATTATGGAAAAGCTTCGGATCCGAAAAATGAGGACTGCGCTGTTTCGTTCTAGTACAGACTCATCAGGCCATTGCCTTCGTTCGATACAAACCATCACCTCGCATCTGTGTCCTAAAAATAGATTTCACGGTTAAAAAATAGTAAGACACAGTGGCGATATCTCGACGGCTCACCAATAACACAAGAATAACACAAAACCAACAATGTTACATAAAACCGCCATGTGATGGCGCGACGGTAAATTAAAAAAGGAATATATCAAAAATCAACACACGAAACGTGCTACTCTAAGGATAGAGGTCGCATTATCCGGCATCGGCAACCAAACCAACCATGAATTCCGCAGATTAAACAAAGTATCGCACCAATGATCTCTCTAAGAGAGCTGTTGCCTGTGTTTTAAGTTATTTGTTATTGAGTGAGTCATTGAGATGTTGCTACTGTGTCTTACTTACTATTTTTCAACTCTAAAATCTGTTTATGAGCCACACATGCGACGTGATGGTTTGTACCAAATGCAATGGTATGATGAGTCCCATACTAGGACGAAACAGCACTGTCGTCATTTTTCGGACTTGGAGTTTTTCCATGACCTTGGGGTTCTCCTCACTTTTTAACATGAAAGTAATATTTTTCAACGATCTTTGTGCGCATAGCCAAGAATTTCCTATTTATTTTAAAATTATACGGACGATAACTTCTCTCTTCTATATAGCCATTTCAAAATAACCCTTATTACACCAATACATAAAGCAGGAGACAAAGCGACTATTAGCAACTATTGTCCAATTAGTGCAATAAATAATTTTGCGAAGATATTTGAAAAATGTTTAGAGGATAGATTGTTAAATTTTTTGGAAATTAATAGCATACTCTCTAAAAATCAGTTTGGATTTACCAGTGGATTGAGTATATCAGATGCAATTTATAAATTTCAGAAACCATGAATTTTGATAATGATAAAAAGTGTCTTGCCGTCTTTCTGGATCTTGCCAGGGCATTTGACACGGTGCCTCATGACTCACTTTTGGAGGTTTTAAACATCTGTGGTGTTAGGGGTTCTGTGTTGAGTGTCTCTGAAAGTTACTTAAAAATTGATAATATCTATAGTGACCGGTTTTGTTTATGGTTTATATAAACTCACTAACAAGCACATGCTTGGAGTATTGTTCTCTAATTTCATACGCGGATGATATAGTGGTCGTTTTTTTCTGGAGAAACCTGGGATCAAATAAAAGAATCAAGAAAAAAACTGGTCTACTTTAAATAATAAATTGGTTGGATTCCTCTAAGCTCACTTTGTACGCTGACAAGACTCATTATATTGCATTTTCGATAACAACATCAAATCGTCCAGACATTAACCATATTGAAGCTGAAAATATCTTAATAGAAGATGTACCATTCACAAAATATTTGGGTATAATTATTGATAAAAATATAAAATGAGATCAGCATATTCTAAAGTTAACAAATATCAGAAAGTTAATTCAGAAATTTTATATACTAAGAAACATTTTCACTAGACAGCTTTTAATAAATATTTATAAAACATTAATAGAATCCTTAGTTAGATATGGAATAATTGTTTGGGATGGTCTGTATCAAAACTCTTTACACAACTCAACGTAATACAAAATTATATTTTGAAGGAATGGAAAAAAAGATATTCTACTAGGTTTCTTTATTCAGAACTAATTTTTGATGTCCGTTCATTGAATCTATTGTTTTCTTGTATTTATGTACATAAGACTGCGAAATTTAAAAATTACGTAAGTCAGTCTTATGGAACGAGATGTAGAATGAATAGACATCTAAGAATTCCAGACAGTAATAAGAACATTAGTTGAAGATTTGTTAACTGTCTGGCTCCAAAGTTCTATAATATTATCCCGATTAGTATAAGAAAAATCTTAAATGTAAAAAAATTTGGGAAGCTTTGCAGAACATACATTTTTCTTAATATTGATCAATTTAAGCTTTTTCTTTGACAAAATCTCTATAGTTTAGTTGGTGTCTAGGTTTGTTGAGTATGTAGGTTTGTTTAGTATGTACGTATTTCTACTGATTAGTATTATTATTCATTTATTGTTTTATCATTTTTATGGTTGTTGTTCTAAAATTATTATATTATTGATTTTGTACACATACCGGTATTATGTTACCTAGGTGTATAATTATTTAATATTGATATCTTAAAAATGTTTAGATTAGGTCTTTATCTATTTGAAGACTGTACTGAAACTGTTCGTAATATATATATATATATATATATATATATATATATATATATATATAAAGAGTACTCTTTAAAGTTAATCCAAGCTTTCGAAAATCTTTATTATCATTTTCATCTTCAGGGAGACTACAATAATTACAAAAAAAAGAGGAATTAGTAAGATAAATTTTCTCTAATAGTTTTGATAACTTACATCTTTATTTGAGGATGTTCACTAAGATGTTAAATGGTTTTATGACAAAGTACATTGGTAAAAGAGATTAAAAAACTACGGTCACAGACCAATTCACACAAATTGTTACATCAAATTGAATTTTAAAATTTAAATTAAAATAAAAAAATTTTTTAAAACAGGAGGAACCATTTTGTTCCTTCCCGAGTCATATGTAACTGTAAAATGAGTTTTTTTTATTTTAATTTAAATTTTAAAATTCAATTTGATGTAACAATTTGTGTGAATTGGTCTGTGACCGTAGTTTTTTAGTCTTTTTTACCAATGTACTTTGTCATAAAACCATTTAACATCTTAGTGAACATCCTCAAATAAAGATGTAAGTTATTAATCCTATTAGGAAAAATTTATCTTACTAATTCCCCTTTTTTTCTAATTATTGTAGTCTCCCTGAAGATGAAAATGATAATAAAGATTTTCGAAAGCTTGGATTAACTTTAAAGAGTACTCTCACTTGCTGCACACCCCAATATTAACTAGTTTATCCTAACTAGTCAGCAACGACTACCCTTTCTATATATATATATATATATATATATATATATATATATATATATATATATATATATATATATATATAATTAATTATGCCTGCCGTGAAAAAAGATTAGTTACGTCTCAACTGAAATAACGAATTTTCTGCTTTACTCCACCAAAAGATCTTCAAAACCTTTTAAATCGTTTTGATCAAAATAAATAGCATATGGCATATTCTAATATAGCGAAACCATTCAAAAGTCCGATTAGGTATAAAAATTTATTATACATTTTAGAAGTTTTCCGGAAGGATTTCCTTTTTTAGCAATCGATGTAGATACTTAAATTCGAGAAATCCCGGAGAATATTATTCGCATAGTAACCGTAAAAAAGAAAAATTTATTATGTTCCATGCAGATTCGGCAGCATACGAAATACGGATTTATTAAAATAATTCAGATTTTATCGGCTTTTTCACAGGAAAAAAAGTCCCGTTTTAATAAATCTAGTTTAATCCTTTTTCCAAAAATGTCTAATCCGTATTTTGCAATGTAAAAAATATATGAATAAAAATTACCCGCAACCCTTTTGGTTAGAGAGCTAATAGAAGGAAATGATTTGTTCGTGTGGGGGAAGCTGAACATGTGACTGATCGAGTAGTATATCAGGCTAGGATTAGGAAACCCTTACACTGCACTGGCGTGCTTAGGTAAAAGGCAGTAAACTTCGTTTACTGCCTTTTATTACTTTTAATGCTGATAGGTTTTTCTGAAGATCTTCTACAGATCATTTATAAAATTAGTAATTAAATATGTATAATATTAATAACATACTAATTTTTTAAGCCTGTCAAATATTTCAAATTGGATACATTTTCTGAATATAAAAGCAGTAAATCTAGTAAAAAAGCAGTAGTTTTCAAAATGTTTTGTTTATTAACAGTTTTATTCGAAATTTGATTTTGGTAACAATTTCTGCTTAGATCAAGACGAAAATTAGCCAAAAAAAAAATAGTAGACACGTGATTAGCATTATCTGTCAAATTTTATATTTTTTTCCAAAAAAAAATTCAACAGTGGGGTTATATCCCAAAATATCGAAAAAAGTTATTAGAAAAAGTTTTTCTAAATGCAAAATTTCAGTTGTATAAGATAATTTAGATTTTTTGCTCGTTGTTTTGTAAACTGCACGACTGTTGCAAAATAAGACTCAACGCAACCTACATAAAACTTGTTAGTTTTGACAGTGATTCATTCCTGAACATTTGACTGATTGAATAGTATATCAGGCTAGGATTAGGAAACCCTTACACTGCACTGGCGTGCTTAGGTAAAAGGCAATAAACTTCGTTTACTGCCTTTTATTACTTTTAATGCTGATAGGTTTTCCTAAAGATCTTCTACAGATCATTTATAAAATTAGTAATTAAAAATGTATAATATCAATAACATACTCTGTCAAATATTTAAAATTTGATACATTTCTTGCATATAAAAGCAGTAAATCTAGTAAAAAAGAAGTAGTTCTCAAAATGTACTGCTTTTATCCACTGGAAAATATACCAATAAAGTCCGCATCATATGGGTTTTTGTTTATTAATAGTTTTATTCGAAATTTGACTTTGGTAACAATTTCTGCTTAGATCAAGACGAAAATTAACCAAAAAAAAATAGTAGTCACGTGATTAGCATTATCTGTCAAATTTTATATTTTTTTCCAAAAAAAAAATCAACAGTGGGGTTATATCCCAAAATATCGAAAAAAGTTATTAGAAAAAGTTTTTCTAAATGAAAAATTCCAGCTGTATAAGATAATTTAGATTTTTTGCTCGTTGTTTTGTAAACTGCACCACTGTTGCAAAATAAGACTCAACGTAACCTACATAAAACTTCTTAGTTTTGACAATGCTTCATTTCTGACATATTTGTTTAAATTAGCGCTATATTAAAAGTGCGTTTTTCTTCCACATAGGGCTATTAAAATTTGGTCATATGTAATGCAAAGTTTATTTGTTTTTAGACTCTGTATAAGGTAACTTCATAAAATAACTATTTTTGAAAACGTAGTTTGTGTCTAAAAGTAATACATATTAATATTAAGAAAATAGTTTATTTGAAAAGACTTACATTTTCTAATAAAAAAATCATAATATAAAAATTAAACGCATTTAAAATTCCACATTTTTAATTGATAACAAACTATTTTTGGTATTTGAATATTAAATTTAAAACAATTCAAAAACTTAGAATTTAAAATTACATTTCTGTGTGCCTTCCACTGCATTCAATGCAATTGTTCTTCTTGACACATCTTTAATGGAGTTTGTGGTACTAAGAGGCCTTATTTATAAAATACAGTTTCGAATCACCATTTCCAAATAATCAACATTACGGAAAGGTCTTTGTTTGTAAACTTTTTGTTTTAGGTAACCCCACAAGACAAAATCAAGTGGGGTTAAATCCGGTGACCTAGCCGGCCAGTAATGTTCCATATTACGCCCAATTACTTTGCCCTACTTGGCAGTAAATATTTCCAAGAGGCGTTCTTGAACTTGTTTTATATTATGGATGGGAGCACCCTCACACTGGTACTACAGATTATGCCTCATTTCAATAGGCATATTGTCCAAAACTTCAAGGATCTCGGTGTTCAGTAAGTGTAGGTATCTTTCAGAATTTAAATTACCTCTAAAAAAATAAGGACCAATAACTTGATAGTTTAAAAAACGTCACCACCCATTTGTTTTAAAGGAATACTGGTCTCTAAAATTTGAAATTTCTTGTGCCCACCAATTACAATTTTGAGAGTTAACTACGCCATTTGAAGTTTGAAAATGGCCTCGTCGGTCCATAAAACGTGAAAGGGAAAGGACACATCTTCTTCATTTTCCTCCTGATACCAAAAAGAGAATCTCAATTGTATGTCAAAATCTTGTTTTTTAAGAGTATTTATAAATTTTGATTTATAAGGTTTAAATTTATTTTTGTGGAAGATCTTCCTTACACTCTTTCTTTGAACGTCACTTCTGCAAGAAACGTGTCTATGACTAGTTTAACTATGTTTCACAACATCTAGGCACACATTTAATTGGACTTTTTCACTATGTTTTTATAGAATTGTGAGGTTTTTTAAATGAACTTTCTACCGTTCAAATTAATTTAAATTTCGCCATAATCCTACTCACAGTAAATTGTTGCATATTTTTGCCTGGATGCCTTTCATTAAAAATTTTGACTGCTACACGATGACTTGTGTTTTCACCACATATTAATACAATTTCAATTTTTTCCTGTAGAGTTAACAGTTATTTTTATTTATTACGCACTATTAATTAAAAGCCACTATAACAAACAGAAAGAGATTTGACTGCCATTATTAAAGCAAGGGCTTGACGACCTTTTTTATCATTTGTTTTACGGCCAGCTTGTTTTTGATGAATCATCTTAAGGAACAATACTAATTAATTTTTTGGTAACTGCACTTAAATAACAAATGACTATTTAACTTTTTAATAACATAGCTTCATAACAAATTTTAATATTGGAGTTTTAAATTGAATCGTTGAAACTAGATAAACTTTACGTAAAGTTAAATAAAAATTTACTTTACACCTAATGCAGACTTTACTAATGACACTGTGTACTTGATTGTCTTGCTTATACTGTATTTTACTTTTAAACACAAACCACGTTTTCAAAAATAGTTATTTTATGAATATACAGGGTCAAAAACAAATAAACCAAATTTTTATAGTCATATTTGGATGTACACACGCAAGATTAACCTTATTACGTTTTGCTAGAGCGATAAGGTTTTGAAGATAATTCCAGACCTGTTTTGATGTTACCTCATGACACTGAGCATTTTTAACGCTGCCTGACTGTTGGAGAAAAAGGGAACCGTCCTGCCCTTTAACCCCTCGTCAGATTCTCTTGAAGACAGTTACCAATAGCATGTATTTTTCGAACAACATCCTAAAACTATTATACGATACAGATCTCATAACAGTCAAGTTACAAAAGCCTAAGATACCAAAACATATCTTGACTATGCTTAGAATTTAAAAAAATTCATTACAAATAACAAGATTATTTCTATCTTAATACCGCTGTAAATTCTGACACTGTTAATTATACGCTTCGTCAGTTTGAGTTGTCTTGTCTCCGCCAACTGCGAACAAGGCAAGGGTGGAATTATGCAGATGTTTCGGTTTACATGGAATGCAACAAGTATTATTCCAAGATAATTGGATCAACATTAAATATTAGTTAAACATAAATATTTATGTAAATAGATCTTAAGTACAGAATATATAGTAAATAAGCGTAGTTTCTGCTTAAAAAGTATTCGGAATTTAGAGTCACATTAAGAAATAATATTGATAAAGTTATTGAAGATAAATATAGGGTGTCCGGTAGGTATCCCCTAATTTCTCGGGAGCATACAGGGGAGATCAAAATAATCCTACTTTGTTATAAAAAAAATCCCTAAAGTGCCCCTTAATTGAGATAGAGAGCCCCAAGGGGTACCCAACAATATACCTTATCGGCTTTAAGTTTTGAACCTACTTGTATAATCTAATGAAATTTTAATATTTTATAGAGGACATAATCATTAAACCATACTATAGTGGATGTTTTACATCATCAGAGAAGTCAGGATCGGACTTGCAGGAAGACTGATTGGGTTTAATTTCTACAAGTTCAATATAATATTCTGATTTTTTATTTCCGAGAAAATTCTGCATCACAGAGACGAAAGCTGTCCGAGCTCTTAGTTCTAACTCAGTCATAGAATTTCTAAATTGAGTATCTTTCGGGGCCATCAAAAATACCGGCTTTAATCTTTTCCATGGTGAGCTGAGGAAATTTTTGGCAAATGTAAGAAAAGCAGTCCCCGTCTTTATCTAATGAGTTAATAAACTGTTTCATGATGCCCAGTTTTATATGTAATAGTGGAAGGATAATTTTGTCACGAGCTACTAGTAAATTCTGGACTATATTTTGCTTTCCAGACTTCATATTTTTCTCAAGGGCCAGTTTCTTCTTACCCAATGCTCTTGTTTAGCTCTACTGTCCGAAAGACATATAAAACAGGAAAACTTAGTGTATGTTTGTTGACCGAGAAGAATGTTCACCATTTTTAAATCAACACAAATTTGCCACATATGGTCATTGTACTGTATTTTATTTAAGACTAGTGAGATGTTATAATATTCTTCCTTTAACTTTATAATGTGGGCAATAGGTACTCCAGCGCATTTATTTCCATTTTGCAATAGAATACATTTTAGGCTACGTTTTGAGCTGTCAATGAATAAACGCCGGTCGTTTGGTTCGTATTGTTTTAAGTCCATTTTTATCAACAAGTTTTTAATGTCTGAACAAAAAGTAATATCGTTTTCTTCGGAAAAATAACGCCGTAACTCTTTATCTCTTTCACGATAAAAAGTTATTTTAGTATTTGAGGAAATTAAATTTTTTTCTTTCAGTCTTGATCCCAACAATTCTGAAGCTTGTTTAGAAAGATTTAAATCTCTTACAAGATCATCTAACTCATTTAGAGAAAAGCATTTTGGTTCATTTGATATACCTTCAAAATCAGCATCATTTTATGATGAGCTTGGTCCTTCCTTGTCTTGTTCTAAGGATTCAGATATATTTTTAGACATTGAAAAGTCAGGTGAATGATGCACTGAATGCTGAACACAACTAGTACTTGGGTACTGCCATTTAGCTCGATTTTTAGTGTTTAAACCGTTTACGTTCACGCTACAAAACTAACAGTCTTCGAGATAATTTTGTGGTTCTTGCCAAATAGTCGGTGTTCCAAATTTAAAGGCGCTTCTTTTACCACTTTTCCATAATCTTAAAGATTCTACACATGATTTATAAACACAATTAGGAGCCCAAGATTTTTAATTTTTATCTAAGAGCATCCCAAAATACTCAAAATAGATATTTTTCACCAACTCTGATATAACTTTTCTACAATTGTTAAACATATATTCTCCGCATATATAGCAAAAATGATTTGGATTATTTAAACAACGTCTCCTTGAACTACTCATGACAAAAACTTCAGATAACACAGTAAAATACGCACGTTATCGATAAATAAATACGCATAAATGATAAAAATCAAAAAAAAAAGTTACTCGAGCTGCACAAAAATTTTTGAGGTTAGATTTGGCAAAAACAGGACATAAGACATTAACCATAAAATTCACGGCAACAGACAAAAAGTTAAATTCTGTAAACTAGTGTTATAAGCTTATAAATAGTATTTGCTCGACACGTACATGTAAAACACTTCAGACAGTTTTCCTCCGAGTTTGTGTAAATGGACTTTCCAACTTTCTGGGTTCAGTATAATATATGCCTTGTACGTTTACTGAGAATTTCAAAACTACTATTGGTCTTGGGTCTAGACGCACCCTTAAGGTCAAAACTAAATTATGATGCAAAATTTTCAACTATCATTAAAAGTGGAATCTAATTGTTGTTTGGTTTGTGAAATCCATGCAATCTTCAGTATTCATTAACACGTAGCACACACAGCTTGCTTTGATTTAATTGTAAGAGGGCTAAACATTGTGCTCTGACGCTAATCTACTTCCAATATGGGGATACAATGAGTCTTCACTCTTAGGGCTTAGTGGAGAAGTCAATGTAGCCCTTATGCTAAAAAGTTTGCGCTGTTCTAGGGAGTTCACTACAGTGGTCTATTGTAAGAGGCTAGAACACTGAAAAAACTCTTAACAGACTTTACTCGCATATAACTTTTGAGAGGAGTGAAGTATTTTGATGAAATTCAGCATGTATTCAGGGGTTCTTTGGAGTCTTCCTGTAACAACATTTCCAAACATAGATTTTTTGCTAGGGGATTAAAACAAAGAAAAAATGCTATTTAGTAATCATTATAATCGTCTTTATTCCTATAGATTTTTTTATAGAAGTGAGTTATTTCGATGTAGTCTTCAGTATATTGTAGACGGCACTATTAGAGGAATCCCGTAAAAATATTGTCACGGTAGATTTATGCAAGTGGGAAAAAAACTGTTGATAAACGAACTGCAACTATTTCGGAAAATTATTAAATTGATTGAAATTTAAAATAGTCATTTTTAGCGCAATTTTTTGAAGTAGGTTTGTTTTTTTAAAGTAATTTATTATAATATAATTATAAAATTATCATTTCTCATATACCTGGCACCGCAATCGTTCTTGAGTTCTATATTTAGACTTTCATATACCTGACTTATAAACCGAGATTAAATAATAACAGAAATGTGAGTCCGTTTTTGCTAAAGGGATAATATCTTGTTCCCGTGGCATTCCCCAGGGACACTGAAAGACAGGATTAGACTGGATTAGCTCTCCTGGAATGTTGGGTCAGGTAGGAAATTGTCCTTTTATGGACAAAGCTAGATAAAGGAAGGTAGATATTATAAAAGATGAAATTCTATATTAAAACACGTTTTACGATAACTCGGGTATATTTTTTGATTGACAAATGCCTGAAGTGTTTTCAAATTAGCTGACATCCTAATTTATCTCAATAATTTACCCTAAATAGGATATGGTGGGGAGCCTAGTGAGTTTTCGTATATATAATATTAGTGTTTGAATATGATTTCGGGCATATGACTAGTGACTTTAAAGTAGACTTCCACTGTCGTTCTGACATGGCGGAGCGTACGTTATAACTGATGAAACGCTATTTATTTATAGCGTTAAATAATTACATTTTTGGACTGCGATTAATCCAAGCTTGTAATTCTTGACTGCTGGGTGCAGAACTTGAAAATACTTATTTAATCAAAAGTTATTCATATTGAAAAGTGGCAAAAAATGCCATTTTTCAAATGTTTCAACAATATTTAACTCGTTGGGGCAGATACCCTCAAAAATTGCAGAAAATAAAAAAAAATGTTATTTCAGGATATCCTCACTATATTATTTAATTAGAATACTAACTAAGATACTACTTGACAGTATTTAAATGTCCCATAACAAACCCAGTTCGTTATTACAGTGAAGCGTACTTACGTCTTGCGGACTGAGCTATTCAGTATAGTGATTTAAGTTTAATTTTAGAACAGTTTCGCGCTAAAGTAAATTATTTTTTGGTGTTATATAGCTATGGAACCTTCATCTTCAGGTATTTAACTATGTTTTAGTAATATTATTGTCTTCCCTATATTAATATTTTCAGGTAGATAGGTAGGTAGGTGGGTAGGTAGGTAGGTAGGCAGGTAGGTAGGTAAGTAGGTAGGAAGGCAGGACAAATTTAGGTATGTAGCCAAATAATAGGAAAATTGATAACTAATAGATATTTTGTTTAGATTCTAAACAATATTAAGCTATGGCAGTTATCTGAAAATAATCTTTATTGTATGGGCTCTTACAAACAAAAAATAATTTTATCCGGATATGTCATTGTTATTCAAAATTATTTATTTTGTCTTAGGAACGTTTAATACATTATTTACTACAAGACAAGAATTTTTAAATATAATGCATAGTTCTGGAGAGAATAGTTTTAGGCAACAATATATGTATATGATAAAATAGCTGGAAAAACGTACAAGTTGTCATGTCTACAATCTAAAAAAGAAATTGAGTAGTTTGTAGCCTCAATATAAGTCGAAATTTAATAAATATAATAAAAAGTAGCTTGAGACATCACTTTATTTCCCTTGCATTGTGTCAAAAATTAAACGCGGCCGACCGGTTACTTCTTTTGAAAATTCCTCGGAAAATAGCAATCGTTTCAAGACCAAGCAGTTGCGTGAATCAACTTCATCTTCAGAATTAGTTTACGCTACTTGTATGAGTTAACGAGCTAAAGGTTAAGGAGAAGCTTCAAAAGTTTTAAAAGATATTTCTAATTGTCCAGAACGTGCTGTCTTTTTCAGAAGCTTATCAGAAACCATAAGTAGTATGATGTGATAAAAAAAAGTGCTTCGGAAAAATTTCCTTCATATAAATCAGTTCAGGCAGCTAAAAAGCTATGCTACCCAACAGAGATTACTGTAACTAAAACTGGTGGTTCCGTCAAGTTGCAATTCCTGTTAGATCATACTATTATGCGATTTTGTCAATTGATTACTATCATCAATACCCTGAATGATAATCAACTTGATGACGATTGGACGGGTATTCGGGACATAACTCTTACAAGCAAGCGTATCAAGATTCTGAAACTTACGATTCACCTATATTTATCATATGTCTTGTACCGCTTCGATTAATGGCTAAAGATGTCGTCATATGGCAAAACTCACATCCTGCGTTAACAAGATATTGTAGGCCAATAAAAATTGAATTTCAGAATGAATCTGTTGATGTGTCTATTCAGGAAAACCGTCAAAAAGTAAACCATGTCAAATCTTCGATAAAGAATTATAAACATTAAAAATTCGTCATGAATTAATTTTATCAATGGTGGGCCGGAAAGTGTGTAATGCCCTTACAGAAACCACCTCAACCATGAAATGCTCTTTATGTGATGCAGCATCAAAAGATGTTAATAACGTAGATAAAACGGTTTCAAGGGAAGTGAATACCGATAATTTGAGAGTTGGTCATTCTGTTTTGCATGGTTGGATTCGATGCTTCAAATGTCTACTACATTTAGCATACAAGCTGCTTATAGTGAAGTGGAAAGCTCGTAAGGAGGAAGACCAGCAAATCATTTCAGAAACTAAAGCCCAAATTGTCCGCACAAACTACTATTATAGGCATTGATTTAATAAAAACGTTTCACATTATTTTGATCACTATATCAAGCTAATTTGACATAGATGCTGAAAAGTACAGGATATTTGCACTTGATACTGCTAGACATTGCGTTTCTCTATACCCATGGTACAATATGCCCCCTACTCTAAAAAAGTATTTCATTCATGGACCAGAAATAATAATCTTTGCACTTCTCCCTATCGGACAATTAACAGAAGGCTCACAGGAGGCGAGAAATAAGGACTACATAGAGCATAATTCGAGAAGATGTAGCAAGGAAAAATCTAGCAGGGATATTTTTAACTTTTTTTTACCGAGCTCAAAAACCAGTCAAAAATAAAATTAGAAATATTCCTAAAGAAGCAGCGTTTATGTCCCTAAATAAGTGAGATGAGAACGCAACAGTTGATATCGATAAGAATGATGGTGATGATCCTTTAACGTATCTTAAATAATTAAATATTATAATATATTATTCATAATGAAGTAATTTTGGAGTACTTATAATTTATTTAGACATCAATAAATATGTATTTAGTTTTGTTTTTAATTTTACCAAAATTCCTAAATATTCAATATTTTTATTCATCACAATTCAATACTTTATCTCTATGTATAGTATAAACCGTATCGTTTCCCAATAATTTCAGTTGTTACCATACTATACAGTAGCAAATACTGCTTTTTTTGTAAAAAAAATACTTTGATGTGCTTTTTTTAATAATAAAAATAATGTTCTTCACCAAAATTGTCTTAGAATCGGCCGGAAAATATAAAAATATTTTTAATTCTACAAAAAAAAAAACATTTTTTTTTAAATAAACATTTTTTTTGTATATAACAATATACCTGATTATTTTTCGGGAATTCACCCTCGATATTCATAATCAGGGGTTTAAATAAATATAAAACTTTGTTGGAGCAATGTCGTTTCATCAGCCATAAAAACCCACTAGGCTCCTGGACTAATAATCGGATTATTAGCATTGTGAAAAAAAAAACTTTCGAACCCTGGTAAATTTCCCTGAATAATTGAAATCGTTCACATTTCAAATCAAATTTTCGCTGTAATAATTCGTTTTAAAACCACAAAACCGACGAAGTCGTCCGAACGTATTATTTAAAAAATCCGATTTAACACACGTTAATCAACGGGGTTTAATTAAAACCACTTTTCGTCCATTAGTCATCTGACCGCAGTTGAATATTGAAGAGTGATCTGTCGAAGATTAACGCTGTATAGAGGATTTAGTTTTATTATGGTCTATGAATAATTAAAAAATTCACACAGTACAGAGTACTGCAAAGGGAAAAGCGCCATTAGGGCCTCGAAAATCGCATTAGAAACGAAAATTGTAGAATTAGGCATAGTAGTATTGTTTCGTCTCTTATCATATGTAATTAAACAGAAGTCTGGCTGGTTTTTCAAAATTTTATTAAAAAAATAAAGAATCGCCACATTTCTAAACATTGGAGTTTCGATCAAATTCTCGTACTTAAGTGTACAGCGACTTACTTTTACAATTCATTCCACAAAAACGTGTTAACAAAATGTAATTGTCAATATATTACTAATAATTCTGTAGAAAGATTGGTTATCTGCAAAAAAAGCCGAGAAGAACATTTAGACCATATTATTTTTAAAACACAACTCCCATGTCTTAATTATATGCTCAAATAAGTAAACATGTTATTTTTCAAAAGTTGTTAGTAACGAAAATCATTTACAATTAATAAGATGCAAAGCTCCACATGAACAATGAGCTGGCAATTTGGGAATATGAATTACAATGAGAAAATTCGCAAGTATAAAACCTTTGTAGACATTTGGTCGAAAGAGATTGATGTATTCAACTACCAATGATGCCAAATCTATTCTGTAGTTAAAATGTTTTTTACAAAGTTTTCAAAATATCTCACCAGTAATTTGATATTCTACGTTTTAATTGGATAATTTTGATACTTGGCAATTTTTTTTTGTGAATAACCAATTCCTGATTTATCTCTTTATTAAAAATAACATTTTTTAAAATTTAATGTGTTAAGTAACTTAAATCACTTAACGTAATTCTACGACAGATAGTCGAAAAATCTATAGAATACAATAAACCAACATTTTTATGCTTTATAGATATAACAAAAGCATTTGATCGCATAAAGTTAGATGACGTAATCCACCTGTTATATAAGAGAAATATTCCTATCAATATAATTCAGACCATCGAAAACATATACGCAAACAATAAAGTTCAGATTCGCACTAACGGTAAATTATCAACACCCATACCAGTCAACAGCGGTATTAGACAGGGAGACTCACTTGGTCCTTTGTTGTTTAACATGATAATGGACGAAATAATAAAGACTTGGTAGAGGATATAAAATGGGTGATACAGAAATAAAAATTCTCTGTTACGCTGATGACGCTGTGATATGTGCCGAAAATGAAGATGACGTCCAGAGATTGTTAAATACCTTTAATCTTACGGGAAGAAAATATAATATGATTATCTCAGCCGAAAAAACTAAATGTATGACAACCTCAAAAGAAGCCCTCCGATGCAAAATAGAACTAGACGGTCAAATAATACAACAAGAAATGAGTTTCAAATATCTAGGAATCGACATAACTAATTATGGCAACATCGAAGATGAAGTAAGAGGGCAGGTGGCCAAAGCAAACAAAGTGGCGGGTTGCCTCAACGACGTGATCTGGCGAAACAAACACTTACAACAAGAAACAAAGGTTCGGATCTACAAAACCACAATTAGACCTATTATGACATACACCTCAGAAACACGGCCAGAGACGACAAAAACGAAACAACTATTGGAGACTACAGAAATGAGAATACTTCGACGAATAACAGGAAAAACGCTACTAGACAGAGAAAGAAGCGATAACATCAGGCAATCAAGCAACACAGACTGCATTAATGAGTGGGTCCTACAACGTAAGAGACAATGGAACAAAAACATAAGCCGAATGACAGAGGATAGACTGGTAAGGATCGCACGAGATAAATCGCCTAGTGGTACACGCAGTAGAGGTCGACCACGGAAAAGGTGGAGCGACAATTTAAGTCCAGAATGAGGAAAATCGAAGAAGGAACAGGTCAGGGACCTATTATAGAAGGTAGAAGAAGACTTAACGTAATGAGCTTAGGGGGATATTCGATTCTAATGGTCTAGAATTCTTTTTAAGATGTGTTTGGTGACAAGAAATCAATTTTTATGCAAATAAAAAAGAAATTTAAGAGCAAAATATTAAAGGAAGTATTCCAATCACCCTTCTATAACTCGCACATTTTATTACAATCATGTTTACCATTTATAGAAATGGCTGAACGACAGATTTTCTATAATACAATCCCTTCGTTACGGACCAATTCGAATCAATATTCTAACAATGCCTTTTGATCAATGTCCTTTCATCAAGGAATCATTGAAACAGCTGTAGCCACGTTATTAGTTTTAGCCATCACGATACGGCACGACCATTACCCGCATATATTTCAAATAGAAACCTATTTTCGGTAATGGCGGCCAACGTATGTTTCAGCCATTTATTACTGATGATTAAGTGCTTAAAATAGATTGCATTTATTATTTTATTTTATAAAATTTATAAATGAGTTCAAAAATTTTACTTTCATTAAGAGTCCATATCATATTTTTGTTTGAGAGATACACACACATGGGTATATATATATATATATATATATATATATATATATATATATATATATATATATATATATATATATATATATATATATGAATGGTTTGGTTATTCGGGGTGTGAATCCGTTAGTTCAAAAAATCGTTTTCACGAGGTTTCGCCAAAATCTCATTTGGCATTTTCAAGTACGGTTCGTCTCGTTACTCGCTGAGAACTGATGGTGGCATCTGATGAATTTCAAGTTTTATTTAGCTGGCTCGCTTTCTGATTGGACGAGCGGCTTCGCAGGCTACTCCCCTCTGCCGAGTGCGATATATTTGGTTCTTGTATGCTGGTTGTTGGTGTATCGGTTGATCTTTGTTGTTTTGTTTCTTGATTTTTGTATCTATATCTATAGCATCGTCTAGTTTATTCAGCTGTCCGGCTATTTCGAATTCTAGGGCCTCTCTTATGACGCGTACCTTGTAGTTCTGTACTGGTGTTATTTCTTTTGCTTTTTCAAAATCGATGGTATGTCCGGTGATTTGGTATTGTTTGTTTTCTTGCTGATATCCGCCTGTTTGTTTGTCCTATATATGTTTGCTGGCAATCTGCACATGGAATGCTGTAAACGCCATAATTTTCAAGGTTGGTCTTATCTTTGGGATTTCCTAGGATGTTGGCTATTGTTTTTTGTCGTTTAAATATGGGCTGTATGTCGTGTTTTCTTAAGACTCTTCCGATTCTGTCCATTATTCCTATTATGTATGGGATTATGGCTTTGTTTCTTGTTTGATCTTGATCTTTGGTTTTTGTTGTGGTTTTCTCTTATCTTTTTATGGCTTTCTTTATGTCTGAGTGTGAGAAATCATTGCGTTGTAGAGCTGTTGAAATGTGTCTCATTTCGTCTTGTTTTGTGTCTAGTTCTGTTAGTTGGAGGGATCTTAATACTAATGTGTTGACTACTGCCTGCTTTTGAGAGGGATGACGATGTGACTCTGCATTGAGATATCGGTCTGTATGTGTGGGTTTCCGATATATGCTAAAATCTAGGGTATTGTTGGGTTTTCTAGTTAATAACAGGTCCAAAAAGGGAAGTTTCTTTTCTTGCTCGGTTTCTAGCGTGAATTTTATTCGATAGTGGATATTGTTCAGGTATATGAGGAAATCGTCCAGGTATTCTTTCCCATATGGTCATATTATAAAAATATCATCCATATAGCGTTTCCAAAATTTCGGTTTTAAGAATGCCTCTTGCACCTGGACGATTTCCTCATATACATACAGGGGTTTGCCGACGAAAATCCCAAAAAGCTATAATTTAAAATAATAATGTTAATCTTAGAGTTCACTTCATCACCCCACTACGTATTTCGACATTTCATACCACAAAAATCTCTTGTATTTCAAAAATTTTATGAATAATCCCAACTTTCCAATATTTTCTTTGCTACGCAGCTGAAATTTCTTTGATATTAATATTTATTCTGAAAAATTCTTATATGGTCGTCCTTCCGAAACGAATTTCACAGCAAATAAACAACTTTTCGGTATTTTTATATTTAGAATCAAGTGTACTGCCACAGGAAAACAAATTTCCTCATTTCTTCGTTTTTGTAAAAAAATACAATATTTTGAACATCGTTTTTTTATACAATGATCGAACAGTAGTATTAAATTCACTTCATGAATTAACGAAGAAGTACGGAAATTTCTCTGAGATTTTTAATTTTATTTTAAGTAATATTTCAAAAGACCGGCATTTTCGATACTTTTGTTAGCAGCTTTCTATCGACAACAAGGTCATTATAAGGCAAAAAAATCATTGAAATTAGAGTTTTCCTTCGTACTTCGACTTCTTCTTCTTCTTCTACCTTCTATAATAGATCCCTGACCTGTTCCTTCTTGGATTTTCCTCATTCTGGACTTAAATTATCGCTCCACCTTTTCCGCGGTCGACCTTTACTGCGTGTACCACTAGGCGATTTATCTCGTGCGATCCTTACCAGTCTATCCTCTGTCATTCGGCTTATGTGTTTGTTCCATTGTGTCTTACGCTGTAGGACCCACTCATTAATGCAGTCTGTGTTGCATGATTGCCTTATGTTATCGTTTCTTTCTCTGTCTAGTAGCGTTTTTCCTGTTATTCGTCGAAGTATTCTCATTTCTTGAGGTAACCCACCACTTTGTTTGCTTTGGCCACCTGCCCTCTTACTTCATCTTCGATGTTGTCATAACTAGTTATGTCGATTCCTAGATATTTGAAACTCATTTCCTGTTGTATTATTTGACCGTCTAGTTCTAGTTTGCATCGGAGGGGTTCTTTTGAGGTTTTCATACATTTAGTTTTTTCGGCTGAAATAATCATATTATATTTTTTTCCCGTAAGATTAAAGGTATTTAACAATCTCTGGAGGTCGTCTTCATTTTCGGCACATATCACAACGTCATCAGCGTAACAGAGAATTTTTATTTCTGTATCACCCATTTTATATCCTCTACCAAGTCGCACCTCCTTTATTATTTCGTTCATTATCATGTTAAACAATAAAGGACTAAGCGAGTCACCCTGTCTAATACCGCTGTTGACTGGTATGGGTGTAGATAATTTACCGTTAGTGCGAATCTGGACTTTATTGTTTGCGCATATGTTTTCGATGGTCTGAATTATATTGATAGGAATATTTCTCTTATATAACAGGTGGATTACGTCATCTAGCTTTATGCGATCGAATGCTTTTGTTAGATCTATAAAGCATAAAAATGTTGGCTTCGACTTTATTTAGAAAATAATTCTATTGTATATTCAAGATTTAACGCAAAATTACAAGTTCTGGATATTTTCGTTACCATACTGCTGAAATTTCTTTAAAATAAATGTTTATTTCAAAACAATTTTAAATCACTGTCGTTCGGAAACGAATTTTATATAAAAATAAAACTTTTTAGTATTTTCTGACTATTTTCTATGAACATATTGAAATATACTGCTACAGGACAAATAAATTTTCTCTATTTCTTCGTCTCTAGTAAAAAAGCACAATATTTTGAACAGCGTTTTGAGTTAAAATGCCAAAAAGGGACCGTTTGCATATAAATTTCCTCCTCGAAGTTCATTTTGCAGAGCAAAAAGGCGATTTCTCAAAGATTATCAATTTTATTACATATAATATTTCAATATCCATGATTTTTCGATAACTTTGTTTAATGAATAAATTGCATGTGACTCAGAAAGGAACTAACAAAATATTGTTATGATTTTAAATTCAATTTTATATATTATGTTTGTCATAAATTGGCCTGGGATCTTAGTTTTATTCTCTTTTGTGAATTTACATTGATATACAACTTCTTACATCTTAGTGAATAACCTCAAATAAAGATTCTCCCTGAAGATGAAATGATAACAAAGATTTTGGAACGCTTGGATTAACTTTAACAAGTATTCTTTCAGTTGTTGTTGCTGTACACTCCAATATAAACTATTTATTTATTTATTTATTTATTTATATATATATATATATATATATATATATATATATATATATATGCGATATAGCGGGTACAAGATACAAGTATTTTTTTCACTTTCATATTCCAAGTCAATTAGAATTACTTGAAAATGAGCACTTGGATGTTTTGTGATGGCAAATCTAAAAGCTAATCTCAGAGCAGCCAATTCTAGAGAGTGGAAACAATATGGTGGCTAAATACCCCATTTTCACATTATTAATCACTTAAAATCCTTCAGAATAGTTAAAAAATGTTCTCTTGGATATTTTTCGGATCGCTGATCACAAAGCTAGTCTGGGGATAACAGAATTTCAGATAACGGACCTTATATAGCCTTCAAACAGACAATACTTACAATGCGAATCATTCAAAATCTTTCATAACGGTTCAAAAATGGTTACTTGAAGATTTTTTTTCAGAGGTACCAATCCATCTAGTCATACGGTTTCGCACAGAGGTCTTTGGATATTTCAAAAACGGGTTTAGAAGCTGCAAACGTGCAAATCCATTTTGATTGGCCAAAGCCAGAGCGCAGAAGTATAGAAAACAGTTTTGAGTTAATTTGGTAACGTGATACCGCGCTGCCTGATTGTAGTTTTAGGTAAAAAAATATTATGCTTTATTAAAAAGCAACTCCATACACACATATTTGCTCATTTAAAAATACCTTTTAAAAATCGCAATAATTTCTCAAATTTAACATACAAAAATAAAAAAGTTGTCACTATTTGACGTATCAAACAACATCATCTGTTTCTTTTATGATTAAGCAGCTCATTTACCTAATTGTCCTTGCGCGATGGAGCGTTACATAAAATATATTAAAAAGCACGCAGCAATTTGTAACCTAGCTTGCAGACAAATTGTTCCAGCGTGTCGCATAATGGGTCATTTCAAGCAGGCACCAGTCACTGATGGCGCTTGTAACGAAGAATTTAAATCAAAGCCGTCCAAAGTCAGCGATATATTCTTTGTTTTATAAATGGAAATTTGTCCGTAGGAAATTTCTGCTGGGAAAAAAATGAAAAAGTTTAGTAGAAACGATTTTATTTTTAGAATTTATTAGATGTCAGAATAAGTGACATTTCACAGCATCCATGTTATAAACAAAAAAAGCCAAAATTTAACAACTGGTATAATCAATCTTGCTTAAAAAGAAATAGTCTCTTAAAATATGTACATGGTTTTCTTTTTTCATATTTATACTAGATGTGATTAGCACAGCGTTTCCTGGGTTTACGGGCTTGAGAAATAAGAATAATTGGACCACTTTTACCATAATCGATTTTAAATTGCAAATAGCTTAATGTAGATTAAATTAAATGCATTTAATTGCAAATCACGAGGCATCCAATAAAGCTGCGCCCTCGTTAGTAATTTAAAATGGAAGATTAGACCTTTAATTAGTTAGTAGCAAATGGGATAAACCTGTCTATAAATTTTAAATACCCATGTAAATGCAGTGATATTTGAATTGTTAACTAGCTAATCACAAAAATGATCAATAGATCAACAACAAATCTGTTTAAATTTTACACGTAAAATAATGTGTATCATAACTTTAGGTATTGTGAAGATAAATGAGTTGCTCTCAATGGTTGTTTTGAACTGCATCCAAACCATTCCCTTAGGTTTTTTAGCCATGAAATTCGTCGTCGTCCTACACCTCTTCTGCCACTTATTTTGCCTTGGATTATGAGCCGTAAGATGCCGTACTTTTCTCCCCGCATAATGTGTCCGAAATATTGCAGTTTTCTCTGTTTTACTGTTATCTCGATTTCCTTTTCTTTCCCCATTCTTCTCAACACTTCGGCGTTTGTAACTCGATCCACCCACGAAATCCTCTGAATTCTTCTATAGGTCCACATTTTAAAAAAGTTAAGTCTTCTCATTGCCTCTCGATTCAGTGTCCATGCTTCCATTCCATAATATAGAACACTGTATACGTAACATTTAGTCAGTCGTATTTTCAGGGCTAACGTTAGATCTTTGCTGCAGATAACCTTTTTCATTCTAATAAAGTTGGCACGTGCTTTCTCGATTCTGGTTTTTATTTCGACGGTATAGTCATTATTTTCTGTTATTAGGGTTCCCAAGTAAGTGTACTTCTTAACTCTTTCTATGTGCTGGCCTCCTTCCATTAGGGTTTCATTATTATTGGTGTTGTTTTTACTAATTATCATGAACTTGGTCTTTTTCGTGTTAAGAGAGAGTCCATATTCTCCACTAACTCTTAATATTTTATTCATTATTTTTTCTAGGTCTTTCAAACTATCAGCTATTATTACGGTGTCATCTGCATACCTAATATTGTTGATTAAAACTCCGTTTACTTTTATCCCTGCTGTTTCAGATTTTCAGAGACTTTCCAATATGACCTCTTCAGAATAAGCGTTAAATAGTAAAGGTGACAATGTACACCCTTGTCTGACTCCCCTTTGTATTTCTACATCTCCGGATACTTCCTGTCCAATTTTTACTGCCGCTCGCTGATTGTAATATAGATTTGATATCAACCTTAAATATCTTTCATTCAAATTTTTGCTTCTGAGAATCTCTATCAGTTTGCCATGTTTGACCCTATCAAAAGCTTTGTTGTAATCTATGAAGCAGACATAGAGGTCCTGATTGATATCTAAGCATCTTTAAGTAAGCACATTAAAAGCAAATAATGCTTCTCTTGTACCCACCCCGTTCCGGAAGCCAAACTGTGTGTCACTAATATCCAGCTCCAATTTGGAATGTATTCTAGCGTGTACAATTTTTAAAAGGGTTTTCAAAGGATGTGACATGAGACTGATTGTTCGATAGTTACTACATTCTTTTGAATTTGCTTTCTTTGGAAAACATATGAATGTTGATGTTAACATTTCTCGGGGGATAGTTCCTGTCGTGTTCCTGTCGTGTATTTAAAATTTAAATTACAAAGGGTTAATTTCACACGTTTTTACAACTAATACCACCGAAACCCATGTCTGACCTGAGCCAATTGAAATTCACTAAGGCGGTTCTCCATTATCCCAGTATGTCACACGAATATCAATCAGGCTTAATCACGCTATATCTCAACTGTCGATCCCGACGATTAAACATTCTGTGCCCCAATCAAAATGACCATTGAAATTATTACCCAAAAGACCCGTCAGATTTCGGAATAATTTTACCGATAACAATTTGTCTTTCGGGATATCCTGCTGATGAACCAGAAAATTGCCTTTTTTTGAACCCGAATGAGAAGGGTATTATCATCATCCCAGGTATTTATAAAGGATTTCTGATTGTTATTTTTTTTTTTTGGAATTCTACATACTTCAAATATTGTGGCAAAACATTTCTTTTCTCTGATTTCTGGCTTTACAAACAAGTGTTTTGGCCAAGTAACAAAAAGTAAAAATTTAATCAACAACTTTTTATTTTGTAATTTATTTAGTGATCTTTCTTATTGTTGAATTCTGTTAAAAACTAAAGATACCAATCATAATGTTCAATTTCATTCCGTTTCTAATGTGCAAATATGTTTTTTATCCGATGTATCATTAAAATCAAAGGAATGGGTTAATATATTGTATGCAAAAGATATTTCAATCAGAACTGTTTACAAGCAATATTCATCTTCACAATGCCTAAAATGATGATATATATTATTTTATGTGTTAATTTAGTTCATATTTATGTGATTTTATTTTAATTTACTTTCCGTTTAAATTAAAAATGTGAAATTTAAGTAAATTTGTTCACAGACTTCATAGTTCTGTAATGATACACCAATATGTATCCACACTGTATGGTATAAAAAATGTTCTAAGACGACAAGGTCGAGAAAAACACGCTTAATAAAGCAAAAACAGCAATATATATGCCACGAAAGTTTGTTAAAATGGTTCTTAAAATTCAACCCACACTTAAGGAAAACTACGCTTGAGAATTTTGATAGAATGAGTTAAAATAAGACTAAATAACTGTTAACGATCACGCAAAAATGGTGAAAGAATATTAAACTGAAAATAAGACAAATTAAAAGTAAAGATAAGTAAAATAGTTTATACATATATATATACATATATATATATATATATATATATATATATATATATATATATATATATATATATATATATATATATATGTTTTAACGATTTTGTTCCCGTAGAACTATGAGGTTTGCAAAAAGAAAACAACAGCGCCACTCGTTACTACAGAACCCTTATATAATGCTCATATTTTGCCAGCTTTATTTTTATTTTAATTCGCTTTGCTTCCTTGCTTCGCTGAGTCTATCTCGGTTAAAACACGATAGAGCTTTATCAGAATACGAACTGTTTAAAACCAGCAATCTACTATGAACGTTTCATACTTCCTCAGTATTATTCTCAAACAAATAGCCACCGGTAAGCTACTAATTATCCGGTGCCTCGAAATCATAATAAACATTAAGTTAAACAATGGTTCGTTGCTAGTGTACATAATCAAGATGCATACAGTCGTTTTGATGCAGCCTCAAACTAGCTAAGCACCTGTGCTGTGCCAGCGCAGTTAATTACAAGATTGGATACGCTGCAGTCCATATATCTTATTAACGCAAAGGGAAACAAGATTGGGTTTTATGGGAAAGAGTTTGGTATGAATAAAATCTGAAATTTCCTTTGTCAGTTCATAGAACCAATTAAAGTAAAATAATTGGAAAGTTTAGGCAAGTGATTATAAAAATAGTAGAGCTTTTTTCTGCTTTACTTTATTTCAGGAAAAAATAAGTTTCATTAATTTACTTTGTAAAGTGGCCTTTAAGTTTTGTAAAATGATAAGAATAATATCAGTTTCTTCGGGCATTAGAACTGTATATATATATATATATATATATATATATATATATATATATATATATATATATATATATATATATATATATATATATTAAAATCAACTTTTTATCTTACGAAATACAACATATGTACTATGCAAAATAAATTAGAAATCACTTTAAAAATCCAACTCATCCCACAGGTGCATTATGGGATTTAAGTCTGGGCTGCAGGCTGGCCAATCCATAACCAAAACGTGGTTTTATTCAAGAAATGTTCGAACCTCTCTAGCGACATGAATTGAATTATTCACACTAATTTTGAGCACAGTTCAATACACAGAGTTTTGCAGTGTCTATAAAATATCAGCAATTATGAATTACAACAAGCTCGGTTCTTCCATTAAAACTAATGCCTTCCTACATCATTACTAATCGTCCTCCAAAATGACCAAAGAAGATTTATTTATGTTTTGGTTTATAATAAATATATTTTTTTCTTAAATAATACATAAAAATTATGTTTATTTTAAAATATTCGAAACTGCAGTTTTAAAATTAATTAAACAGTACAAATAATTGAAAATATTTGTACTATTAACAATGACGTGTGTTACATACAAAGTTAGCCCTTTATATTTCGAGATCTGGCAACACTGACGTTGCTAGATGCCATCAAAATTTCATCTTGTCAAAAAAATTAAATTTTCGTGCAATTATTTTTCACAATTTTTAACATGGTTTATTTCAACAAGAGTAAATCGATAAACTTAATTCTTTATATTGCACTGAAGTACCTACAAAAACTACTGTACATCACTGGTTTAGGGAAACATTTGTGGTCATTGTTCGCTCACGGACGCGTCATGTGAAGGTCGCCCAAAATCGCTTGTGCAAGAAAATACCAATACTATGAATGAACTGACAATGCAAGATCGTCATGTGACATATTGCGAGATTGAGACATCCCTGAACATTAGTGACATCAGCTCAGATAATAAAAGGAATGAACATTTGGCCATAAAGAAGTTGAGTTTGCATTTAATCCTGCATAATTTGATAATCACTCAAAAAAAGGCTGGCGTCGATTTGTGTAAAGAAATGCTCAAAAAATACGATCACGGTGACCAATATTGATATGGCAAAACGAACAAAAGTTGGTCGCGCACGAAACAATTGGAAGCAAATGGGCCTGTTTTTTTCGGAAAATCTGGCCATGTCGCAACAATGCTTTTAGAGAATCCTAGAAGAGTCAATTCTGAATGGAACATAACCATCTGATTTTCTAAAGTATTCGGTGAATTAAGAAACACAAACCGGAGACGACTGGTCAATCTCCACCACGACTATACAAATTTTCACACATCAACAAGAAGTGACTTTTTGAGCATTCAAAATGTGGAATTGGTAAGTCATTGTCCGTACAGCACCTGTTTTATTTTTGTTTTTGTACATGAAGAACAAACTACGTGGTCAACGATTTTTTACGCTAGAAGAGGCAGTTGGTGTGTTCAACCATGTTTTGAGGATGCCATCTTCATAGTTGCAAAAACGCTTTTCGGATTATTTTAAATGCATGTCAAAGTATGCTGGTCATCGTGGAGAATATTTTAAAAAACAATAAAATCATTTTTAATGACAGATATTTTCTTTTGTTTGGTATTCCGAAATGTAAATAGTTACCCTCGATGAAGTATGTGTGCATGTGCGCAGAGTTGAGGGTCTGTACACTGCGACCTGGTCGATCTATTGTGTCCCCCTACTGCTGCCCAGTTGTAAGAGTTACCTTATCGGCTAGAGTAGGTCCTCCAGTCTATGTTTCCTTCAGGAATCTCAGGATGTTGGACGGCTTCAAGGTAGGTAGCTCTCCTTCTTCGATTTGGTGTGCTCCCAAGAATCGCATGCTAAAGTTTTCTAGAACGCTACACTCTGCAAGGATACGAATAGAGGTTTCGTCCTCTTCCTCACAAAATCTGCACTCTTCTCGTTCTACTAGTCCAAGTTTCTTGAGGTATTTCTTCAGGTGGCAATGCCACGTCAGGACCGCTGTCAGAACTCTGAGCTGGTTTTTACTCAAGCTTATGCATGCTTTAAATCTTTTCTGGTCGTAGATCCCCAGAAGTATGTCTTGCCTCAATCCTTGTAGTTCCGTCTAATAATTGGATCTCCTGCTTTCTTCTTCAGCATTAGGCTGCTACTGACTCTACAGAAAGGCTCTGGCCCCAGAAAAGGTATCTCAGCCCCTTTTCTCGCGAGCTTGTCTACTATTTCATTCCCCTCTATCTCGATATGTCCCGGCACCCACATGAGGGTGACTTTATTGTTCTTACCCAAATCCTTCAGTTCATCTAGGCATTCCCAGACCATCTTGGAACTGATAACTTTCCATGAAGTATAAATGTGGTATTTTAGAGAACAGATTCCTAAAAGTTTAAAATCAATAAAATTTCCGAACCAGCAAATAAAAAGGTAGTGATTGAATTAAAAATACAAAAAGTACATATATTTTAAATTTCTAAAAATAAATCCAATTTGTTGACCACCCGAATATTCATTGAACCAATGCCTAAAACACAATCAGTTATAATTAGAGCATATTTAATATTTATTAAAAATAATGAATATAATCATTTGACAAACATTATGGAAATAACTTACCCGGACATAATTAATTTGGTTAACAATTCAGCAATACCCCAATTAATCAACAGATTGAACATAAATCTGTAATTACCGAAACCTATTCAGTATTCAAATGTCACTATTCAATTATTGAATATGTTGCTGATTAAAACAGGTACACATGCAACTACAAAATGTGATGCGTTCCAGGTATTAGTAATAATTATCGGCAAATTAGTCGTAATTTGTGAGTGATTTTGCATTTAGATTGAAAACTAATGCACCGATTTGGAAACATTAAACATCAATAACCTGATATGGTCTTGTCATAAGTGCTGTTCATAATTTAACGATGTATATATGAAACAATAAAATAATAAAACTATCTATCGTCGATAAAAACGGCTTTAATGCCTTTATATTAGATGAGATTTTAGTACACCGTTACTGTCACAATAAATATTGTTTGCTTCCCTCCTTCCTTCAACCATTCTCTATTCTTTAAATATAGGCCATATAAGCCTCCCTCGTGTGTTTCCAGTATCGGTCATCATTTTCGTCAGCAAAATTTCTTTATATATATATATATATATATATATATATATATATATATATATATATATATATATATATATAAGTATCCGTGAAAGCCGTATAAACATATATATATACATAAATATATATATATATATATATATATATATATATATATATATATATATATATATATATATATAAATAGATAAGTTTTTGTCCGTGTAATTTAAAATAAAATAGAATAAAATCTTGGCTAAGCGGACGTAAAATTTGTCAATCCACATAATTCTTGTGTTAAAAAGAGCGGAGCACTCCAAAGTATGGAAAAACTCCGGGTCCGAAAGATGGTGACAGCGCTGTTTCGTCCTAGTATGAGACTCGTCACGCCACCGCATTTGGTACAAACCATCATCTCGCCTTTGCATCCTACCAAGCTGAATTTAAAATCAAAAACAGCAAACAAGATGACAAAGGCGACATCTCGATGATTCATTTGATAAAACAAAAACCACAGAAATTAACAAAGTTTGTAAAAATCGCCATGAGGTGGCACGACGGTGAATTAAAACAGAAATATGTACAATCGAGTACACGAAACGCGTTAATTTTAGCAGCCAAAGCCACGTGTCGCACCAAACGATCCCCGCATGAGAGCACCATTTAGCGTGTTTCAAAGCCAAACAAGTACATAAATAGATAAGTTTTTGTCCGTACCGAATAATGCGACCCGTATTCTTTGGGTAGTGCGTTTCGTGTACTCGGTTACATATATTTCTGTTTTAACTCACCGTTGCGCCACCACATGGCAGTTCATAAAGATCAGACTTAGAGCATCAGAGCATTACCAATTACATCATATATCTCAAGTTTCAACAAAAAGTTCCTATGATTATAGTATCGAAGGCTTTAGGCAAGTCCAGACAAGATATCAATGTTTATTTGTTGATATTTACTACTTCTAGAATTTCTTCTTAGTACAATTCTCCAACGGTGACTTCACTCTTCGGAAGCCATTTTGTATATCTGATATTAACTTATCCAAAAATGTTGCAGTTTTTCTTGACATATGCCTTGCCTATATTAGGCAATAGCGAGATTGGCACATAATTTCTTTCTTCGGTATTTTTACTTTATTTGGAAAAATTCTTGTTGCAGAACACAAATTTACAATAAAGAATAAAGGTTCAGAAATAACATTACCTACATATTTTTAGATAGAAATAGGGATCTGATCATCTCCAACCGACTTGTTTTCTAAACCATTTATCACCTTTAATTTTTCATCTGAATCCGTAGGTGGCAACTAACCGGAATTTATTACTCACCCTTCAATTTGTGAACAATTATGACATCGAAAGTCAACAGTAGAACATGAATTTATAAAATAATTATTTAAACTATAAACTGTCTGAAGAGGATTATTAATATGGAAGAAAAGTTTTCAATAACTGTACTGGTTTTGTTTTTCGATCAGCAATTGGTTTATCAACTTGGCAAGTAGCCCTAACTTTATTTTCTGAGGCACTGATACAGTTTCTATTACTTATCTATACAAGTAGACCAAAACCATTCCGACGAGTTTAGGTGGAAAATAAAATCAACCTTGGAAGACAAGAAAAATCCAGTTCAAAATCTCTCCAAACTAGAAGCATCAGCCTTAAAAGAACTTCGTAAGGATGAATCCATAAAGATTTTAGCAGCGGACAAGGGAAATGCAACGGTGATAATGGACATCGTAACATACGACCAAAAAATCGGAGATATCCTGGAAAAAGGAAAATATAGACAATTAGCCCGTGACCCCACAAAATCCATAGAGTCAAAAATCTACAGAACACTCTGGAAATACCGAAACAATATACCTGACAACTTACGATCGGCGCTCACATCACACTACAGTAAGCCACCACATCTTTACGGACTTCCAAAAATTCATAAAACGAACATACCATTGAGGCCAATAACCAGCTTCAGAGGATCCCCAACAAATGCACTGGCGAAGTTTCTCTTAAAAATCATACAACCTTTAGAAGGTAAGACAAATACATATGTTAAAAATTCTACACATTTCGTGAACATTATTATTAGTATCAATCTGGAGCCAGACGACAGACTAATAAGCTTTGATGTGGAAACTCTGTATACTAATGTACCATTAGGGGAATCACTAGACATAATCAAAACTAGACTTTCAAATGATACTACTTTATAAGATCGAACCACGTTACCACTGGACGGGATGATGGCCCTTTTGGAGTGTTGCCTGCGTAGTGCTTACTTTCAAGTAAAGGACAAGATTTACGCTCAGGATGACAGGCTTCCGATGGGTTCTTCACTCTCTCCAGTCGTCGCCAATATATATATATATATATATATATATATATATATATATATATATATATATATATATATATATATATGGAATGGTTCGAAACCCAACGGCCGCTAGAAGTTAGAATTAAGGAACATAAAACTCATACACAAAAAGGGGAAACGTCGAGATCAGGTTTTGCAGAACACTCCTGGGATAAACAACACCATATATAATGGTCTGAGGCTGCGGCAATATATATGAAACCCAATATGAAAAAAAGAAAATTTATAGAAGCAGCATAGATTAAAAACAATAATGGAATCTTCAGTAAACCGAGTATTGAGATACCTAATCTTTGGCAACCACTACTTTGTAACATCAAATCATTGAGGTGTGTACAGTGAAGCGAAACTTTGCGCTTCAATTGACACAGTCCCTATATAAGCTCGTAGTCTTAAGACAAAACACCGACACCGACCAAAAAGTCCGACCACATTTTAGTCATTCTATTACTTAACTGTTTATCTTTTACAAGAACATTTTTATTATTTACTTTAAGTATTAAAATATTTAACTGTAATTTTTCCTCTGTTTGTAAAAGTATAAAACAGGTTGTGTTATATTTCTTAATAACAAAAATCTCGTCTGAAAGAACTGAGAAAATACCCAAGCGATATGATATGCCACCATTATACAACATCTTCAAGCTCTTGTCTAAAATGTACCGTCGTAAAATCTTCTAGTTTTTGGAAAAACTTAATATATTCAGGGAAGAAAGTGTCTGAAAGAACTGAGAAAATACCCAAACGATATGATATGCCACCATTATACAACATCTTCAAGCTCTTGTTTAAAATGTAGCGTCGTAAAATCTTCTAGTTTTTGGAAAAACTTAATATATTCAGGGAAGAAAGTGTCTGAAAGAACTGAGAAAATACCCAAACGATATGATATGCCACCATTATACAACATCTTCAAGCTCTTGTTTAAAATGTAGCGTCGTAAAATCTTCTAGTTTTTGGAAAAACTTAATATATTCAGGGAAGAAAGTGCCTGAAAGAACTGAGAAAATACCCAAACGATATGATATGCCACCATTTCACAACATGTTCAAGCTCTTGTCTAAAATGTAGCGTCGTAAAATCTTCTAGTTTTTGGAAAAACTTAATATATTCAGGGAAGAAAGTGTCTGAAAGAACTGAGAAAATACCCAAACGATATGATATGCCACCATTATACAACATCTTCAAGCTCTTGTCTAAAATGTAGCGTCGTAAAATCTTCTAGTTTTTAGAAAAACTTAATATATTCAGGGAAGAAAGTGTCTGAAAGAACTGAGAAAATACCCAAACGATATGATATGCCACCATTATACAACATCTTCAAGCTCTTGTTTAAAATGCAACGTCGTAAAATCTTCTAGTTTTTGGAAAAACTTAATATATGCAGGGAAGAAAGTGTCTGAAAGAACTGAGAAAATACCCAAACGATATGATATGCCACCATTATACAACATCTTCAAGCTCTTGTCTAAAATGTAGCGTCGTAAAATCTTCTAGTTTTTGGAAAAACTTAATATATTCAGGGAAGAAAGTGTCTGAAAGAACTGAAAAAATACCAAAACGATATGATATGCCACCATTATACAACATGTTCAAGCTCTTGTCTAAAATGTAGCGTCGTAAAATCTTCTAGTTTTTGGAAAAACTTAATATATTCAAGGAAGAAAGTGTCTGAAAGAACTGAAAAAATACCAAAACGATATGATATGCCACCATTATACAACATCTTCAAGCTCTTGTTTAAAATGCAACGTCGTAAAATCTTCTAGTTTTTGGAAAAACTTAATATATGCAGGGAAGAAAGTGTCTGAAAGAACTGAGAAAATACCCAAACGATATGATATGCCACCATTATACAACATCTTCAAGCTCTTGTCTAAAATGTAGCGTCGTAAAATCTTCTAGTTTTTGGAAAAACTTAATATATTCAGGGAAGAAAGTGTCTGAAAGAACTGAGAAAATACCCAAACGATATGATATGCCACCATTATACAACATCTTCAAGCTCTTGTCTAAAATGTAGCGTCGTAAAATCTTCTAGTTTTTGGAAAAACTTAATATATTCAGGGAAGAAAGTGTCTGAAAGAACTGAGAAAATACCCAAACGATATGATATGCCACCATTATACAACATCTTCAAGCTCTTGTTTAAAATGCAACGTCGTAAAATCTTCTAGTTTTTGGAAAAACTTAATATATGCAGGGAAGAAAGTGTCTGAAAGAACTGAGAAAATACCCAAACGATATGATATGCCACCATTATACAACATCTTCAAGCTCTTGTCTAAAATGTAGCGTCGTAAAATCTTCTAGTTTTTGGAAAAACTTAATATATTCAGGGAAGAAAGTGTCTGAAAGAACTGAAAAAATACCAAAACGATATGATATGCCACCATTATACAACATGTTCAAGCTCTTGTCTAAAATGTAGCGTCGTAAAATCTTCTAGTTTTTGGAAAAACTTAATATATTCAGGGAAGAAAGTGTCTGAAAGAACTGAAAAAATACCCAAACGATATGATATGCCACCATTATACAACATCTTCAAGCTCTTGTCTAAAATGTAGCGTCGTAAAATCTTCTAGTTTTTGGAAAAACTTAATATATTCAGGGAAGAAAGTGGAAGTTGTAGATATTAACAAAACCTAGATTTTGGAGAATTACAAGTGTTTACGATAGAAGAGTCATGTTTCATTGAATATTTCCAATCACGGGGCTGTCGTATGGCATTTCCAGTATGTAGGTTTTCAACGTTGTATTACAAACTATTGATGTTATAATAAATAGATAATTTAATACATAAAATTGCGAGGGATTGATCTTTCGATAATAACAAATTGATTAACTCCGTTCTTTTTCATTCTTTCGTAAGTGCATTTGATGTTTATGAGCAATTAAAAAAAAAAAGAACTCTGTATGATCAATAGGAGTCATACAAACTATTTTTATACCAAAAAATAATTTCCTAAATAAGATCAATAAAATATGATAATTGTTCTATATCACTTCAAGGAATTGTTAAAAAAATGTTAAACATCCTAAAGAAAAATCGAGTTATCTTGAAGACTACATGCGAGATTATTAAGGAAAAATTAGGTCAGACATTCAAACGGAGAACACGCAAAAAACCAATTTGTTCCATATGCCATAATATTACAACACTACTTGTTAGTTATTCTATTTTATTAAGGAAGAAAAATCAGGGTCGACTTATGGCATTAATCGAAAAAAAACAATAAAAATAGCACTAGCATGGAATTTGGCAATTAGATTTTTTTTTCCTTGCATGGCGCAAAAAAATTACTTCAAATATTTTAATTAAATGATCAAAAAACGGCCAAGAAATAGCTAATGTTGAACCTTGGTTGTGAGTAGATCTAAATAGGGTGTTTCCAGTTTTAACACAAACAATAAAGTTACACATTACTCAATACAGTGACGAAACTAAACAAGCAACAAAAGGAAAGAATTCAAATTATCTTCAAGGACAGTATAATTAAGAATTTAGACCAAGTATGGATGAATAATTTGCAGAAATTGCTAACAGGGTGCACAGACTAAATTAAGTGAAAACGTGTAGAAAATGAAATTACAAACTTAAAGAACAAAAATGATAAAAATGAACAATATATTACAAATAAGGATATAGGAATTTTCGGCTTTGAAGAAAAACCCTGTTAAAAACTGAATGATGATGTTTGAAAAATGTTTCCCGAAACTCTAAAGATTAATATTAAAAACGATGACATTAAAGATATTTTAGAACTGAAAGAGAAGCTAATAATAAATGCAGGCAAGCAAGTTAAAAAAGGTAAAGACTAAAGTGTTTAGAAACAAGATAATTAAGGGGACGAAAATGAATTAAGAATGAATAGACTTAATCAAGTAAGAAAATAACTGTTAAATTATTATTATGAAACACTATATATAGAAATTCAAGAAATTGAAAAAGCAGAAGAAAACATCTATCTGGAACAGGAAATAGCGCTTAAAAAAGACAATTAGAAAGAGAACTGTAAAAGAACAGTGCGTCTCGCATGGGGGCATTTAGTGGGCTTTCCATTTTTCCTAAAGACAAGAAAATTTATGTCTCTCTAAACCAGGATTCAATACGTATTACCACGTACACAACAAGACCAGTGGCGTAACTAGGAGTATGGGCGCCTCCCCGCAGATTTTTGAATGCGCCCTACTATTTTGCACCCGACTTGATCCTTCGCATTTTTTCATTTTCATCAAGGGACTTGAGGGGCACCTGGGTTGACTGCCCCCCTCTCGCACCGCGAGGTCAGCGACGTCGTTATTTACGCCACTGTACAAGACTTAATGGACATGCGCTAGAAAGAACATAGACATGATAGCAAAATGCAAAGACCCATGGATAGATCTATGTAGGGAGTGAGCGGAGAAGTATCATACAGGTAATTGACGTAATAGGAGGACATATATCAAAAAGGAATTTAAGGAAGAGAGCATTTCACAAGGGGGCGTTTGGTGGGGTTTCCATTTTGTTTTAAAGACAAAAAATTCATCGTATCAAAAATTAATCAGTATCTTCAAACCATAGTCTTCGATCAATACGTGTTACCCGTACTAATGTACAAGACCTAAACGTGGCATTCCTTAGAAAGAACATAGACATGGTAACAAAAGCGCAAAGACCCATGGAGAGACATTGGTTGAAAGTGAGCGGAGAAATATCATAAAGGTAACGGATGTAACAGGAGATCTAGCAAAAATAAAGTGGAGATGGCAGGCCATAATGCACACAATTGGAGGTCTTAGTAAAGAAGTATAAACAAGACGTCAGATGATGCGATAGAGCGACGATCTGGTAGCGGCTTTTAATTGGAACATATTAGACCACGTTAAAACAAGGTGGAGGGAAGTGGGAAGGGCTTATATTAAAAATGGAAAATAACAGGCTATAAATGAAGATGCCCTTAAAATAAATAACATATTGTAACACAGACTTTCCAGAAATCGAACCCAGATATATATGCTTTAAGTTTATAAATAATCTATGGATTATAATAAAGAGTATAAACTTGGCCAAACGCCATTCGCATTCCCTCCAGGGAATACTCACCCTTCCCAGATAGACTCAAATATCATAAGGATGGAATTCTGTGGAGGCCTTTCCATGTTGTCGGCTTTTAGGTGATGGTCCTCCTAAAGTTATGGTAATTCCCATAACTTTCCGGATAGTTCAAGCGATCACTAGTAATACTGCCTTTTGCATAGCTCTTACACAGGTATTCACAAAGGCCAAATCCCATGATATTAACACAGAAGACTACGCCGGTTGTTGATCGAATTAGAGGGATCGTCCGAATGCTTCTCATTCCCCACTGTTTGCGTATTTGTTCCTCCAAGTCTTTGTATTTGGTGATCTTCTCATTATATTTGTCCCTTAGATTGAGGTTGCTAGGGACGGCGACTTTTATTAGAGATGCTTGTCTGGATGTTTTATCTATTAAAATGATATCTGGCCTGTTATGTCCAACTGTATCATCCGTAAGCACCGTCAGATCTCAGTACAGCTTTAACTTGTTATTCTCCAGTATAGACTCCAGGCTATATATACTATGACACTTTCTTTACCTGCAACAATGTCTCTTCTTTTACTCCCATGTGGCAAATGCCTCGTATTCTCTCGTTATGGGCTGGATTGTTTCTGATATTCGACATCGATATCGACATTGATCGTTCTGCATGAAAGAGAATAATTTGCTCTTGAATAGCTAGTAGGAAGCCTTCAGTTTCAGAAAATCTTTGTCCTGACGTCCACCAATACTTCGAAGCTATTTGTCGACGTTTTCCTGGTTGACTCCATTTGGGTATCGTCCATAAAGGGACTTCCGTAGCCAGGCTTGAAGCTTCTGTTAGTCAAGTTGGAGATGCGAAGTGTCTCGCATATATTTCGATGTAGCTCAGAAGACTGCCAGCCTGTGAAAATATGAGCGAAAATTTGTTTGTTGTTGATTTAATTGCTTAACAATATCCACAAATCCTCTTCTTACGTGGTATCTTGGTAGCCTTGTCCGTTCAGTAACACTAGGAGGATGATGTTTGTGTTACTTTCTCAGGAGTGTTCTGACTTTCCTCTGTCGACTTTCTATGTCCGTCTTGCTCCATTTGACAATCATATCAATATTTTCTTGAATTTATTAAAAAACCGATCAGAGTAGGAAATTAAGTACATTAAATTATCGAACAAAAGTTAGAACATATATAATATGTAGATTTTATGTTGCATTGATATTATTAATATAGCATTTATATGAAAAAGTTCAGCCTTACTGCTAATGAGACAACTAATAAACCTAAGATTACCCAGTTAAACTGAAAATCGGCTAAAAATAAACCTTATATTAATTCATAATATTAATGAACCATTGTAGTACCAATGAATCGACAAAAACAATCGTATAACTAAGTTTGTTGGTAATAAAATCGTATAAATATCTCAAAAATCATTAATGCTAGAGACACTAACAATAATACGATCATTTTATTTCGAATTTTAAATTGCTCGAAATAGATGAAAGAACAAGTGTTCCAAAAAAGTTCGAGGTACCGAATCTTAAAAACACAAAACATTATTTAGACTAATCATTTCCAACAAAAACTGGGAGTAACAATGGAGATATATTACTACGAAAGAAAATTCAATTAGGCGCTTTAGGAAAAATAATAGGAAAATTGTATTTTCAAAACCAAATGGATTTTTCCGCTTATAAAAATAGAAAATTTAAATTAAAACAATACCAAGCAATTTAAATTTAATGAAAAGAATATTCGCGATAGCTTTCACATCAAAAATCTCCAGAGCAAAAACGGATGCTAAATAAAGCCTTTAGAAAACAAGAGAGAATCAGTAAAAATGCAGTAATAGAGCCCTCTGGATATGTGCCCTAATTCCTGAAATCTCTTCCATCTCCTGAATGGCGTAAATATATTTCAAAATCAAGGGAGCTCTGATATTTTTATAGTTGTATTTTAAACTGATTGTTAGGTTTTCAGAGATCGTGTGGAGTTAAAAAGGGTTATTTACGCTATTTAAAAAAATATATTATTTATTTCTTTATCTTTTAGACCAAAATTAGAAGCAAAACAAAAAGGGTCAACTAGAAGATTTAACTTTCATGACAACTTAATTGGGTCTAAGTCTCAAATCTTCTTAGCGAATCTCAGAGGAAAATAACTGCGACAGTGTGTGGCCATGTTGATTTTTTAGAATAAATCTATCGATGTTTTTAAATCGTATATATTTAACTTTACTAATTACTATAGTTCATTTTTTCTGGGTGCATTGTCATCTGACTGCTTTTATCAACCTCTGAAAGAATGTCAAATGAGACAAAAACTGTTCAATATTAAAAATTTTGACAGATCGTCAATTAGACATAGCACTGAAAGCTTATGTTAGAATCAAAGATTAATCAGATGCGACAAAAGACGTTCCCGCCAAAATCGAATTTATTTGCACATTACGCTAATAGAGGGTATTTCTAGCAATTTACAACCGGACTCGGATTACTGGACTGAACTAGATTAGGACGATATAGAGATTTCTTGATAACTATAACTGTCTCATTAGACAGTGATAATGACTTATAAATCGCCGAGTTTTTACTCCCAATGCGACACAGGATAGCGAATGACGCCTACTAATTGCTTACTTTCCGATACTGATATTCGGAGTCGGTATATCTAAATATATATATATATATATATATATATATATATATATATATATATATATATATTGGTTACTTTTCGATACTGATATTCGGAGTCGGTATATATATATATATATATATATATATATATATATATATATATATATATATATGCTGTAAAACGATGACTTTTTCACATACGCAGTAAAAAATTCCTAGAACATAATATTTCTTTATCCTAACGGACGAAGGGATTTAATAAAAACGCTGACTCTATTTAAATTACAATAACACTTTACTCAAATATCATAAACAAGTATGGAAATAAAGACAATGCTAAACAATATCCTGTTATTTCCCAAAAAAATTGAGATGGTATGGGAATAGACAAACTGCGTCTTAACCAAAATTCCTAGAACATAATATTTATTTATCCTAACGGATGAAGGGGTTTAGTACAAACGCTGACTCTACTTAAATTACAATAACACTTTACTCAAATATCATAAACAAGTATGGAAATAAAGACAATGCTAACCAATATCCTGTTATTTTCCAAAAAAAATTGAGATGGTATGGGAATGGACAAACTGCGTCTTAACCAAACATAAATACCTGCACTAGCTCTGTGGTTCTTAGTCCTCAGTTGTATGAGCAATTACAATATATATATATATATATATATATATATATATATATATATATATATATATATATATATGTATATATATATATATATATATATATATATATATGTATATATATATATACATATAGCATGGTAGGTTTATCAAAAACTATACTCTCAAATAATAATAGAACAGATTATACAACCAGAGTGGTCACAAACATGCACTGACTTAATTTAAAATTGACACTCGGGCAGTAACAATACTTATTACAACATTAATTAAAATAAACAATAATGAAATAAAAAAATTCTCCAAAGTATATACATATATATATATATATATATATATATATATATATATATATATATATATATATATATATATATATATATATATATATATATGTTTATACGGCTTTCACGGATTCCTCCGTGGGAGATGCATTAGCAGTGGTTATATCCACATTATGCTGTTGTAGTGCTGAAATCACATTCAGCAAACGTACAACTATATGCAACTCCGTATGTAAGTGAAATAAAATGCGAAACAGTGAATGCAAACTTCGCTCCATCATATCCTTTCTGTGTTAGAGGTTGCACAGTTAGAATAAATTGTAATAAAACACAATTCATCCTATTCCACCACCATCGAGATGGTGGCCTACCTGTACCACCATACCGAGAAGAAAGTCAAAGTTTACCCTCCCCGCCACAGTGATACGACAGAGATACATGTTTCGTCTCTCACTAGACTCATCATTGTACCGACATGCACCTGGCTGTGCAAAGGACAGATCCGAAGGAAGCATGCAACAGTGAACGCGGCTTCGCCGACCTCTCGTCGGATGGCTTATATATGTTTATAAGGCTTTCACGGATTCCTCCGTGTGAGATGCATTAGCATGCATTTGTCACAAATGAAGAAGAAAAAATTCAAAGGATTACAGAATACAATTTCAATCGAAAATAAGCAATTTAATACACGTAATACTTCCCTGGAGAAATAAATGGTATATCTTTGGCCTCTGGCGTTACTACACAAGTAATAAAAATTCTGCGCCGTAGCCACATCCTTTTTGATAGATATAGGGAGTTTTTTAAATTTGAGAAACAATGTTTAATAGTTTATTTGTAGTTTATTCGCTAAAACATATTTGATAAAATTTCAATTCTTACCATATAATTGACTGGTTATTTAATACTTTTTAAATTTTTTTCCGAGTGAATTGTTAGGCTTTAGACATTCGTTACAAGGAACTTTATTCTTTAAAATAATGCGTAGAATATAATAAAATTTCAAGAAATATATAATTTCTAAATGTCTAAATAATAAAACTACTAAAATTTACACATTTTCTGTTACACACGCTCACAATTAACCAATTAGCCTATTTTCCTTTGATAAAAATTGCCATTCATTGGTAAATTTTACAATTTTTATAAAATTGTATATTCATAAACTGTGTAGTGGAGTTGTTGTCAATTTTCTTAAATGTTGTTCAGGATATTGCATATTAGTTTTGAATATTAATTGTTATAACGATGAACTTGAATGAATTTTTTACATTTCTCGGTTTCAGAGAGATACAATTCAAGTTAAATAGCATTTTCTACCTAATTTTAACATCTATAAATCCATTTACTTAAATTTTTCCATATCAGAACTGGCTAGAGCTAACTAAAGACAGGATTTCATGTTAGAAAACACTAACGCGCTCAATAATATCGTTACATCATAGTTAGAAGACATAATTTTGGAAAATCACGAGATAATTTACACCAAACCATAAAAAAGGTATATATTCCCAGTTTTATGTGAACGCTATAAAATCCAATGATTTTAATGGAAATACTAACTATAGAAACAAAATTTATGGCATTCAACTTCCGTCCCATTAACTATCTCATTCCCACTCAAAGAAATTAAAATTTATTTAATGATAGTAACACAACTGTAATAAATTTCCACTATTTTTATTTTTTATTATTTAAAAAACAGCAAACACAGTGCACACAGTACGAAGCAATCCCAAACTACACTGTAAAAAAACTTCACATTAATTTTAATGTAATGTGCTGGAAGCAAATTTCATAAACCGTTCATTAAATGCACTTAATGTTAACGCATTAAATTTAATAATTTTTAAATAAAATCTAATGTACTTATACATTAAACTTGGTATATTTTCAGTTATTTTATTTAAATTTAATGTAATATTCATTTAAATTTAATATAAAAGTTTTAATTTCAAAGTACATGTAACTAATTCACGATTTAAGGTAAAAATCATTAAATTTAATTAAAGAACGTACATTAAATTTAAGGTTACTTTTAACAGTGTACCTACGCTGAAAAATATTTTACATTAATTTTAAGGTAAAATGCTGGAAACAAATTTCTAAAATGCATTTAATGTTATTGTATTAAATTTAATAATTTTTTTCATTAAATCAAATGTAATGATACATTAAATTTGGTATATTTTCAGTTGCTTTATTGAAATTTAATGTACCATTCAATTAAATTTAATGTGGAAAGTTTAATTTCAAAGTACATGTAAGTTATTCACGATTTAAGGTACAAAGTCACTAAATTAGATTGTGTTGTAGATATTTAGTATTTCCATTAAAATCATTATAAAATCACATAAAACTGGGAATATATTCCTTTTTATGGTTTAGTGTAAATTATCTCGTGATTAAAAAATAGAAATAATGGAAATTTATAACAATTGTGTTATAATCATTATTTACAATTAATCTCCATCAAGTATCAGCTACAACTATTAAACTAAAATTTATTTATCGGCAAGGCTAAAGTGGGAGTCGCTTTTCCCATAAAAAATATTATTTTTTGACATTCTAGATCTAATAAATATTTGGTATAAGCAAAAGTGATTTGTTAAAAAGACGTGGTCTCGTTCTTTTCAGGTATGTTTTTGATGAAATTCTTACGCCTTAAATTTAAATCGGCCATCAAACACTATATCGTGCGTATGATTCTAAAATATAAGTTTACCCTAAACCTTTTTTGTTTTATTTTCTTCACAGTTGTTTTCGCGCAGAATTCATGTTTCGTCGAGCGAAAGAAAATAGAAAATATTGTTTTTTGGTTAAACAAGAAAATGTTTGTATGAGATATAAAGTCGGCTTCAAAGTAAATAATAGGGTCGATAGCTTTGCGTTAAAGCTGCCATAATATTTTTCTTGGGGGGCTTTTCTTTGTAGACAAATTGTGATATATTTTTATAAGGTTTGTACCGAGAAAATTATTATACGTGTAGAAGTAAAAAATATTTTCTCAGCGGATGCTTGAAGAAATTAAGGATGATTTCTTATTTTCTAAAAGAATTTCGCTGTAGATCTTACCTCTAAAATAACACGTAATAAAAATAAATTCAAGGCCCCTTACAGTCAATTTTCAACATCAATAAACACATTTTTAATCGATGCTCTATAATTTTAGGTTTTCATGGAGGCTTTCAGAAATCATATCTCGCTATAAGATCCACTTTTTAAAGAAATATGTCCATAAATATACAGAGAGACTCAAAAAAAATTCATACCAAGTTTATCTAAATTGCTGCGTACCTTAAACTATTATAAAAAAATTTATTTTCATATTGATGATTGATATTTAACACCGACAGCGCCTAGGCTTCCTGATTAGATAACAAGGAATAATTACATAAGTTTCTGAAAAACTAAATATTTCAAAGAAAAGAAGAAATAAATTAGATTCCGAAATTAAAGCATATTTTCGCGATTGTATCGGAGTTTTCCTCGGGGCACTTTCTAAGTTGTCTCAAATTAATTTCCTTTAGAAGTTAGGGCTTTATCTTGAGTTGATTGCAATAATCTGATTTTTCTTTTCTCGGTCTGCTTTTCTTTTAAATTAGTTTTTGTACTCATAATGGAAAATTAATGGTAAATGAGATTGAAACGTTCGTAACGATCGATTAGCCGATAAAAAAAGGTTTTTGGGAAGAAATTTCGTAACAAATTAGTCGAAGTATCAAGTCAAATTTTAAGATATTTTAGATCTTAGTATATTCATATTATAAAATCAATTTCAATTTTTTTTTATATTTCTTTAAGGATACCGGGTTGGCAAAAGCAACTCACCAAGTTTGAGACCCTATGTCTTCGTTTTTGAAGATTTCGGATATTTTAATGCGTCATTTTTGAAATACAAATGGAACGAATGCCTTTTTTGTCGTTTCCCAGATTTAGGATATAAATTTCAAATTTAAGTTTTAAAACTCATATTCCACTTTAAATTCAACATTCTTAAGATTTCTCTTTTTTACTTTACAAAACTCGAATTTTAAAAAAGCTACCACACATGTTTTTTATTTTCAGAACAGAGCTTAAATTTCAAATTTGGCCTAATATCATCACCGATGTTTGAATAAAAAAATATTCTTATTTTTCGCCCCCCTAAATTGGAACTTATAGAAAAACTGATGCATACATCCTTATTTTCGGATAAGGACTTACATGCAAATTTTCTCTCATTTAATGTATTCATAACTAACTACCGTCATTCACCACCTAAATTCTGAATACCGAAGAACTCTAATAAGCATAAAAGAGATTAAATATTAATCTCTTCTTCCCTAAAATCTTCAGTTTTAGAGATATTTTTAAAAATTAATTTTAGTAAGATATAATAAAAAAGCTTTCACAGCTTTGGTCAAGTTAAAGATCTTGGATTTAGATCGTGACAAACTGGAATTATACGACGTTTCGCCTACGATTGCACGAGGCATCTGAATGAATTCATAAATAAGTAAATAAAAGCTATATTTATGGACCAAATCCATTTTACAAACAGCACTGGTAGTACATAAAGATTACAGATCAACTATCAATCAAAATTTATCACACATGTAAATCTACATAAAACAATATTTTTTTCATTGCATTTTTAAATGAGCCCAAACTTAAATTAAACATATCTACATTATCACAGATAACCTACTGACAGAAGATGTCCTGGAGTAATTAGTTCTAAGATGTGAAACATAAAACAAATAATGGTTACGGAGTGCTCTTTGTGGCACTTTTATCTTAATTTTTTCCAACAGTTGTTGACAGTCAATCATATAATTTACTATCTTAAACAAAGTGCAACTATCCAAATAATTTCAATGCTGCACTAACAAGCATTTAACCTCAAAAACCGGACAAAATTAATAACGTCGTTGTTTTTGACGTGTCAAAATCAGTATCCTGGGATTTTTGAGGGCGCTAAGTTGATTTCTAGCATTATTTTACTAATCGAGTGAAGGGGGGCTGACTTAGGGTGGGGAGGGGGAGGGGAGTAATATTAAAAAAACGTGATGGTTATCGTTTTATATGTTTTTAGATGCTCCAATTTCATTTCTGGCATTACTTTACCAATCGGGTGGAGGGGCGCTGACTTAGGGTGGGAAGGGAGAGGGGAGTAATATTAAAAAAACGTAATGGGTATCGTTTTATATGCTGACTTAGGGTGATTGTATATTTTCCCATAAAAAATCTATCTCAAGATAAAAACAAAGTCTCTTTACTGTGTGATCAAGTAAGTCCTGAAGCACAACTTCAACACTCGTCTCCGTAACTCGGACTGACTCTGGTTTTGGATAGCAGAGTTTCTTTGCTTCTCTAATTAGAGTATACCAAGGAAATATACCCTTATTGGAATCGTATAACAACTCCCGCTGCCTCCTTGTAAAGTCACCTTCAACAAAGATTTGCAAAGCTTGCTCAGGCGTGTAATTTTTTACTTTGGGTTTCTGAGCAGTATTTATTACCTTCCTGTAAAGTTTGGCTCTTGTTGGTGTTGAAGTTGCATCTATTGTAAGTTTAGAGGCCGCGGCATTTCCAGACATTCGTTGACGTACGGTGGCTGCATAGGTAAGCTCCTCAACAGGTACCTGTTCGCGGAGTTCTTTTGTATTTCGTCGTTTACTACGATCATGTAATTCTTGGAAATGCTTCCTTGGGCGTCCCGTAGAATTCGTGGCCCAGTTATGTACTGGTATTGATGTATTAAGCCATTTCTCGTTTTTTTTTAAATCTTTCTTTAATACAGTTAGATGATATCCATCTTTTCTTCAAATCACTATTAAAATGTTTTAAATCGTGACTTAAGGTATGGTACTCGTTTTGGAGACATTTCATCATTTCGCAAAGCTTATGTTCCATAAATGATACCTTATCTTCAAGTGTATTGGATGTGCTTTGTTTAAAAAGCATGTATATCGTTTTACGACATATCTCAATAACATTTGATGTAAAATTTGTACCTATAGGAAAAAAAATATGTATGTAAGTAAAAAATAACCAAAATTATTGCAAAAAAAAACCGTGGAACTCAAAGCGGTTTTTTGAAGAGGTGGAAACATGTGGAAAATGTTTTGACTGTTATGATATGGCTAATGTCTATGGTTTATTATAAAAAAAGAATTATAGCCCGACCTAGCTCGAAACATTTTCAAAAACACTAATTAGTTAAAAAGAAAAACAAAAAAATAGAAAATTTTCTTGCATGTTGTTTTAGGTCCATAAGAATACTAAACAGTCATTATATTTTTAAATAATATATATTAAAATTAAATACATACATTGTTCTTCAGATTCCATCACAAATTTTTTTTTTAATATTCAGTTTACAAAATACCAAATACCAAACACAAGTCTAAAAAAAATCTATCAAGAACTAATGCGTGGGTACTGAACGAAGCTTAGATTGCAATTAACTGTGCGGAGCGTAGCGGCAAGGAGGGGCCACTTTATCATATTTTTATGATAGTACGGTTACTCAGGTATACAAAAATAATAATTTCGATGATTATTTGTCTAGTTTGCATTTCTCCTTTTTGTCCAGTTTTTGAGGCCAAATGCTCGTTAGTGCGCTGTTCAAGGGGAAAAATATTTAAATGTTTCATTAGTAACCAATAATCAATCAAATCTGACAGAATCCCACTCTTATAAGAAGGAAATCTTAAAAATTTTTTTCTGAATTCTTTCAATGAGATCTATATATACTTTATATTGTGGAGCCCAAATTAGACTGCTAAGGTAGATCTAACATAAGAGAAATAAAGTGTTTTAAAACAAGTGGAATCGTGAAATGATTTTCGTGTTGTGGTCACTAATTTCTTTGGGAATAAAAAAGCTGAGAATTACGTTACTCTTATTGAAAACATGCTGTCATCTTATCAAATGGGTTGCAATATGTCTCTAAAAATCCATTTCCTACACTCACATTTGGACTTTTATCCTGGCAACTGCGGACATGTAGGTGATGAGCTTCCATCAGCATATGTCAACAATGGAGAGAGGGTACCAGGGAATAATTCCATGCTCCAGAAACAATTCACAAAAGAAAAGCAAAAAAATTTGTTCTTGAAAATTGCAACTAAGTTTTTAATTTCATTTTTCTGTTCAGCGTCCCAAAATTACCAAAAAAAATGCACTTTTCATACAAGATACCACAAATAAACTAAAATTTCTTGCGTAGTGTTATCAACCTGTGTGACAAGCCCCTTTTAGGTAGATGGCGTGTAACAAAACAAAAGGCGGGGCGTAATTTTACTAGTTGTAGGAAGCCCTTGAATTGGTATGATAATATGTAGGGACCAAAGAAAAAAACAATAAGATAAACTTAGTAACAACTGAAAAAAAAACGGTAAAGGTGGAGTGGAGACCTAATTAAAATATAGTGATTATTGAGTTTGACTCTGCATACAGATTCTGTAAAGCCGTAATTAGGGTGTGATTTATATTTATATCTGCCTAAGTTTACGTAACCGATTACAAAGCAGATACCGATAAGCACAGCAACTCGGTTGTTACGACACCCCTATATTTTTTGAAATTGCAAGATGCTAAATTAGAGCATACCGCTTGAAATTTTAATACATTAAATTACATACCTTTTAGAGCAAAGTACTAAACTATTAAATAAACAAATTACCAGGTTACCACTATCTGCTTTATACGTACATATACAAAATGTCTTTGTCAGAACTTTCAAACAGTATAACACATGGGTAAATTTACCAGCTCTCATTATATACTTTTTTAATAAGTTTATTTTATTATTTAAAAAAAAATAGATTGTAAAGAAAAATCACCTTTCTGAAAAAATTGTTTATATAACACCTTGTCTAGTAAAATATTTCCATATTCCATAAAGCTGAAAAAAGTAACCATAAACGACCATAACCTATTTCCCGCAAGCCGTATTCGGTTCGAAACTGCCAGGTGAAAGAGCTTCCTCAATTTTCCCAAGCATCGCTATAATACACAACTTATTCTTGCCCTCGGGCAACTATCTCAAACTTTTAGTCCTTTTGTGGTCGCAACGTGTGCCAAGCATGGCAACCCTGCTTAAATCGATAAGCAGCTTTGTTTCGAACATCTTAGTATAGTTTAAAGTTTACATTTTAGATGGGTATTTTGATATTTTTTTCTGGTTTCGTAAAGAAGATTACGAGGAAAGGGAGAAAGGGAGAGAGGGAGAGCGATAGTTCGGGTTTTGTTAGGGACAAAAAGCTGGCTTTAATTTGTCATGGAATTTGGTATTTACTAAGTTAAATAGAAAAGAGAAACGCTATTTAGAGGTCATATATATATATATATATATATATATATATATATATATATATATATATATATATATATATATATATATATACGTTTATGCGGCTTTCACGGATTCCTCCGTGTGAGATGCAATAGCAGTGGTCATATCCACATTATGCCGTTGTAGTGCTGAAATCACATTCAGCAAACATACAACTAAATGCATCTCCGCATGTAAATGAAGTAAAATGCGAACAGTGATTGCAAACTTCGCTCCATCATATCCTTTCAGTGTTAGAGGTTGCACAGTTTGGATGAATTGCTACAAAACACAATTCACCCTATTACACCACCATCGAGATGGTGGCCTACCTGTACCACCACACCGAGAAGAAAGTAAAAACTTACCTCCTCTGTTACAGTGATACGGCAGAGGTACATGTTTCGTCTCTTACTAGACTCATCAGGGTACCGACATGCACCTGTCTGTGCAAAGGACAGATCGGAAGGAAGCATGCAACACTGAACGCGGCTTCGCCGACCTCCCGCCGGATGGCGTATATACGTTTTTATGCGGCTTTCACGGATTCCTCCGTGTGAGATGCAATAGCCTCTAACACTGAAAGGATATGATGGAGCGAAGTTTGCAATCACTGTTCGCATTTTACTTCATTTACATGCGGAGATGCATTTAGTTGTATGTTTGCTGAATGTGATTTCAGCACTACAACGGCATAATGTGGATATGACCATTGCTATTGCATCTCACACGGAGGAATCCGTGAAAGCCGCATAAACGTATATACGCCATCCGGCGGGAGGTCGGCGAAGCCGCGTTCAGTGTTGCATGCTTCCTTCCGATCTGTCCTTTGCACAGACAGGTGCATGTCGGTACCCTGATGAGTAGAGTAAGAGACGAAACATGTACCTCTGCCGTATCACTGTAACAGAGGAGGTAAGTTTTTACTTTCTTCTCGGTGTGGTGGTACAGGTAGGCCACCATCTCGATGGTGGTGTAATAGGGTGAATTGTGTTTTGTAGCAATTCATCCAAACTGTGCAACCTCTAACACTGAAAGGATATGATGGAGCGAAGTTTGCAATCACTGTTCGCATTTTACTTCATATATATATATATATATATATATATATATATATATATATATATATATATATATATATATATATATATATATATATATATATATATATATATATATATATATATATTGGTTATTCAAGGTTTCAACCCGTTCATTCAAAAAGTCGTTTTCACGACGTTTCGCCAAAATCTCATTTGGCATTTTCAAATGCGGTTCGTCTAGTTACTCGCTGAGAACTGATGGTGGCCTCTGATGAATGTCGAGTTTTGTTTAGCTGGCTCGCTTTCTGATTTGACGAGCGGCTTCGCAGGCTCCTCCCCTCTGCCGAGTGCGATATATTTGGTTCTTGTATGCTGGTCTCTCTTATATTGGTTGATCTTTGTTGTTTAGTTTCTTGTTTTTTTTTATTAATGTTTTCCATGTTGTTGGAATGTGTATAGCATCGTCTCGTTTATTCAGCTGTCCCGCTATTTCGATTTCTAGAGCTGAGACTGTTTGTTTCTTTTTGAGGCTATTTTTGTGTTCTTGAATTCTTGCTGATTGCGCCTGTTTGTTTGTCCTACATATGTTTGCTGACAATCTGCACATGGAATACTGTAAACGCCATGATTTTCAAGGTTGGTCTTATCTTTGAGATTTCCCAGGATGTAGACTATTGTTTTTTGTGGTTTAAATATGGACTGTATGTTGTGTTTTCTTAAGATTCTTCCAATTCTGTCATTTATTCCTTTTATGTATAGGATTATGGCTTTGTTTCTTATTTTATCTTGGTCTTTGATTTTTGTTGTGGTTTTCTCTTGTCTTTTTATGGCTTTCTTTATTTCTGATTGTGAGAAACCATTCCGTTCTAGAGCTGTTGAAATGTGTCTTATTTCGTCTTGTATTCTGTCGAGTTCTGTTAGTCGGAGAGATCTTGATATTAGTGTGTTGATTACTGCGTGCTTTTGAGAGAGATGATGTGACTCTGCATTGAGATATCGGTCAGTATGTTTGGGTTTTCGATATACGCTAAAACCTAGGGTGTTGTTGGGTTTTCTAGTTAATAACAGGTCCAAAAAAGGAAGTTTCTTTTCTTGCTCGATTTCTAGCGTGAATTGGATTCTATGGTGGATATTATTCAGGTATATGAGGAAATCGTCCAGGTGTTCTTTTCCATGTGGCCATATTATAAAAATATCATCCACATAGCGTTTCCAAAATTTCGATTTTAAACATGGTTTTTGCAGCGCCTCTTGTTCGAAATATATCATGAAAAGGTTGGTGAAACTGGTGAAAGTGAGGACCCCATAGGTGCGCCATCTGTTTGTTTGTACATTTGGTTATTGAACATGAAATATGTGTTTTTTAGGCAGTGTATTGCAAGTTCAATTGTGTAGGATGAAAAATCGTCGTTCATGGTGATTATGTCCAAAGTCTCATCCAGTGGTATGCTTAGATATAGCGATTTTATATCGAGGCTTGCTAAGATGTCATTTTCTTTGAGGTGAATGTTTTTGATCATGTTGGTCAGATGTTCGGAGTTTTCACGAAGGAATCCGCCAATTCGCCTCTTGGTTGCATGATGCTTGCTAAATATTTTTCTAGTTTTTGTATTGGAGATCCCACGGCGCTCACTATTGGTCTGAATGGTGTATTTGTTTTGTGTATTTTAGGTAGGCCATACAGTTTTGGACATCTGCTTGATTTTTCCCTTGGTATTAAAGATTTTTCAGTTTCTGGGTCTAGTTTTGAGGCTTTGATCTTGGCTGACGTAGTTTTTTTAAGGTATGTTGTTGGATCTCTGTTTGTTTGTTTGTTTGTAAGAGGCGTCTTGGAGAATTTATGACATTTTTTGCATATATTCGTTAGCAGAGGGGAGGAGCCTGCGAAGTCACTCGTCCAATCAGAAAACGAGCCAGCTAAACAAAACTCTACATTCATCAGATGCCATAATTTGGTAGATTTTTTAGGAATACCTTACATCGCGTAATATCCCCTCTGTGGCACATTTAATGGTATTATTATTGGCCCTAAAATTTATAAATTTATTCCTGCACATTTACCATCCCGCATCTACAGTATATCAGGTTTTAGAAGAGTACAGCTTTTTCCACCCGACCGAATTAATTTTAAGGTAATTTTCATCTATTTATCCCCTTTAACTTCCTTCGTCATAACTGCTTTGTGGCTTGGAAATAATAAAGGATACATTGTACTATTTCATATTATTCTCATTATTTTACGTTTCGCCAAAGGCAAAGTTAAAATGGGAAATATGCGAGGCAGCGTTATCCATCACGTTTCAACTACAAACTCGAAAATAGCCTAAAGTAGCGAACTGTTATAACAATATATATACCTTTTGCACTCGCTTATATTTAGTCTTTGTTCTTTACATGTCATTACAATACACTAATGTTGTTTTAAAAAATTAAAATTTCAGTGAGAAATAAATCTATTTGCCGTGTTTAAATAGTTGTCTATATATCTTCTCATTTCAAGCAAAGGAAAAAAGTGAAGAGTATATAGAAATAGTTTATTTCCAGCAAATACAACTGCTACATAAAATATAAATTCCGAAATCTATCGGCAGGATATTAGAAACCTGTCCACTTCGATGTCAGACTGAAAAATATCGCTAGTCGAACGATATTTATACGTTCACTGAAGTGGTGCGAAAAATAAAAAATTTCAGTAAGAAATAAAATAAATCTATGTACCGTGTTTAAATAATTGCCTATATATATATTTTCCTCTCAAGCAGAGAAAAAGAAAAGAATATATTGAAACAGTTTTTTTCTACAAATACAACTCTGGTTCTCTCTCCATACGCGTTCTAACCGCATAGTCTCGTCAGTGGAGCTGTATCGAACCGAGAACAACATTCGCAAGAAACAACTGCTATATAAAATATAAATTCCGAGACATGGCGGCAGAATAATAAAAACCTGCCGACTTCGATATCAGACTGAAAAATATCGAATGACATCTATCATTTTTTTAAAATTTCGCACTACTCCGATGAATATATAGATGTCGTTCGACTAGCTATATTTTTCAGTCTGACATCGAAGTCGGTAGGTTTTTAATACCCTGCCGACATGTCTCGAAATTTATATTTTATATAGCATTTGTTTCCTGCGAATGTTGCTCTCGGTTCGATACAGCTCCACTGACGAGATCACAAGATGATCGAAACGCATACGAAGAGAGGACCAGAGTTGTGTTTGCAGGAAACAAACTCTCTGTCTATATTATTTCCTTTTCTCTGCTTGAAATGAGAATACATATAAACAACTATTTAAATACGGCATATAGATTTCTTTATTTCCTACTGAAAATTTATTTTTAAGAACTTTTATTATCCATTATAAATTATGGAAATAACTTGATTAGAGGTTCTCCTAACCCAACAAAAGACAGGTTGAACATAATAAAAAGTCAGTGGGGCATTCAAAAAGATACAAAAAACCACAATATAAATCCAAACCAGCTTAACAATGTCTTCTCAAACATCGCCACTAATCGCGTTAAAGATATTCCCAATGCTAACCTAAACCCAATGAACTTTGAATGTACAATACCGCTAAATCAGTTTTCTTTCAGGGAAACTACATTTAATAACATACGGGATACAATTAATAGTATTAATAATAAAAATAACAGTGACATATTCGAACTGAACATCAAACTTATTAAAACTGTTAAAGATCTTATTATTGTACCTCTCACGAAACTAATAAACATATGTTTAGTAGACGGCACCTTACCCTCAATTCTGAAAAAAGCTATTGAATGTCCGATAGTTAAAGAGGGAGACATAAACTTGCCTGAGAACTATAGACCAATATTCTTACATATTGTTGTTGTCTCAAAAATTATGGAAAAAAGCATGGCACTGCAAATAATCGAATTCTTAGAATGGAATAATTGCTTTACTGAATGCCAGTTCTCAGTCTTTCTCTGCGATCTTAATAAAACTTTTGACTGTGTAGACCATAACATTCTCCTGCAAAATACAACTACTCTTTCAACAGCATTAACCTTATTAGATCTTATCTAAAAGACAGAGTTCAAATCGTGCGGGTTGGCGGGGTGTCCTCAGCGGAAAGTGTTTTAAATGTAGGAATTCATCAGAGCTCGGTATTGGGACCAGTATTGTTTCTGGTGTATATAAATGATCTACCTAAGATGAATTCTGCGGCGAAATACACATTTTTTGCCGATGACACCACAATATCTTGTACAACTGGTGCTTGAGGGTACTGTGGAGGCACAACAGAGAGCAGAAGAGTGGTTTGCAGCAAACAGGCTTATCCTCAATAATAATAAAACCAACAGGGTCATCTTCTCACTAAAGCAGCGCGCCCACTGGTTCGGTTCGGTTCAGAGCGCTCGGCTCCGCACAATCGGCCCGTTTTGGTTTACACGTAAATAAATGAGAGCCCGCTCACTGGTTCCGACCGGCCAGAACGCTTCAGCGCTTTCAGCATCGGCGTCACATTTATTTACATGTAAACCAAAACGCGCCGATTGCGCGGAGCCGAGCGGTCTAAACCAAGCGGAACCAGAGTGCGCGCTGCTTTAGAGCTCTGGGAAATATGAATAAGGGAGTGGATGAGAACGCTATTAGATGTTTGGGAGTGAATGACCCAAAACTACTTTGGAAACCTCACATCGAGCTATTATGCAAAAAATTAAATCAGTACATTGCGAAATCTCTTTAACAGTGTGTCTCGGGAGACATTGAGGACTGCGTATTTCTTTCTACTCCACTCTCATTTGTCATATTCTATTTTAACATGGGGACACGCAGCAGACGCCAAGCGAGTCTTTGCGCTTCAACGTAAGGCAGTGAGAGTTTTAACAGCTCTTGAGTTTAGAGATGACTGTCGTGAGGCATTTATAAATCTTAAAATCCTACCAGTTCCAGCATAGCATATTTTTGAAAACCTCCGTTATTTAAAAAAAAATATATTATGACCTATAAAACTTATATGAGACTAGACACAAAAAAAAATTGTTCCTGGTGGTTAAAGAGGTGGAGGAGGATACTGGGCAATAAAATGTTTCAAATATTACCAGAAGAAATTAAATATATGGATGAACGTGACTTTGAAAAAACCATAAAGAGTACCGAAGAATTTTTGAATTACCATTTTGTCTAAACTACTTTCAATCCAAGATGCCTTGTGTCATGTGTGTATATTTTATTAATGCTTTTCTTTTGTAATTTGCATTTTGTATGCTTTCTTTTAACCATGTGATTTGTGTAATTTTTATCTTTAAACTGTATTTGTATTTTTAATCTATCTTAAAATGTATATCTTTGTTTTTAACTTTTCTGTTTATATAGATTTCTGTTATACTTACTTTATTCCACCTTTGACGTATGATACACTTGTTGTGACCAATATGATTAAACTATTCTATTATATTCTGTTAATGCGTGTTTAACAGCTTTTACAGTAAATACTTTCTCCGAAGCTATGCGATAAACAGTTTCTGAGATATAGTCAGCGTTCTCTTTTATTGGACCACACGGTATAAAAGTTAATGTTATATTTCCAACAGTGAAATAATTTTATAAATCGATTCAGCTATTTCGGAGATTACCTAGAGCAAACAAACTCTACCTCGTCATCCAATTAATTTATATCATTTTACAGGAAACATAATTTATTTTATTATTGCTACTAAGTAATTACTAGTTATCCCTTAATTACGCTTACTCCACTGAATTCTATTGTGCCTGTTAGAAATGGCTCTATCTCAATTCTCTATTTCTCTGAAAGAGATATTATGTTCGTTTACGGTTGGAAAATATTCTATTCAAACGAACTCCAGTACAGTGTTTGCTTTCACTTCTACCAGTCTACGTAATTTTAATCACAAGTGCTGTTATTTAACGTTACTAACCAAATTATAAGGTAAAAGTAATAATGTATTTAAATTACAAACCGGCTTTCGGGTCGTTCGTACGAGAAAAGTTATTCCAGCACTGTAATTTCCTTCGTTTTGGGGATAAAACGGAATAATTTTGAATATTATTTCATTGATTGCGAGCCTAGTAATTTAAATTTATTAGACGTCAGTTTTTTTTATATAATTGATGAGGTCAGACATTCAGGTCGTTAAGTACAGCATTACGGGATTTTCTTTTTTTTTTCAGTTCCAGACGCGTAGTTTACAAAGGTATTATATGAACACGCTAGTAGGCTAGACAGGGTTGGATTTATTTTGAATTTTTTTTAACCAAAAATTATTGATTTAATTAAAAAAATTAAGATTCTTTTGATTTATTTTTTAAATTTCCACATAAAAACTCAGAGGGAGCAAGTCGCGAGGATTTCTTCATGTTGAAAATTATGGTTCTTAGGTTTAGACCGTGTCAAATTAGAATTATTATCTGACTTTTCGTCTACAATTGCACGATGTATCTTCAGGGATCTTCACTCCACGAAATTAGAAAAATGAATGACCATCAAGGAGCAAAAGCCTGGTGGTGTTCAGCAAACCGTGATCCGGAGTTATAATCGATTTCCACGTCTGATGTAGACTGTAACCTATATCTCTTTTAATATTATTTGGATAATTACAAATTTCGATTGATTCTCTAATTTTACGTTTAAAGAAACCATGATGCTAGTACCTTAAGTTTCTCTTACATTGAAGGTGTGACCTGTGCAATATTACCTACTGTTCAACTACTGCAGATTATAACATTTGTTTAGTTTTAATACATCTTTCATGTTCCTTAAGCCTAGTGGATATAGGCCATCCACAAGAGAAAGGTATCTTACAAGCGTCTTCGGTTTATAATGATATTTCGTCCTTTCATGACTTTAAACATTGTCCAATTTTAAGACAACACTGTCCATAGGTGGTACAATTATGACATTTTGTTAAAGAGTGGGGTTTTTATATTCATTAATAAAGCGTCTAATATTTTCTCTGCAATATCCGTTATCCCTCAGAGTATTAGTCAGTTTTTCTATTTTTGATTTCACTGATTGTTCGTCACATATTGAAATAGCTCTATATACCAAAGAGTTAATGACAGATTGTTTTTGAAAAGGATGATGGTGTGACGTTGCATTGAGATATCAATTTGTACGTGTTGGTCATCTGTACACAGAATGTCCCAATTCGCCATTATATTTCCTTCGTACCAGTACATCTAAAAAGAAAAGGGCACCCCTTGATTGTTTCCATAGGGAATTTTAGGCTTGGGTGTTGTTGGTTTAGATGATTCAGAAAATTATGGAGGTTATCTGCGCCATGAGGTCAAACTACGACTATATCATCTACATATCTGCACAAAAATTTAGGTTTTAGAGGAGTGAAGCAAGGCGTTTTTTTCAAAAGCTTCCGTGAAGATGTTCGCTACCACGGGTGATCCAAGTACTTAATATATATATATATAAATATATATATATATATATATATATATATATATATATATATATATATATATTAATATAAACATATATATATATATATATATATATATATATATATATATATATATATATATATATTAATATAGACAAAATTTATATACATTAACAACAAAAACATTTAAAATTACAGTTTGGCAATGGGCTCTCCGATTTCTTCCACAGTGGCACAATTAATTATGGAACATTTAGAAAAGAACGTAATACATAAACTTAATTTCAATATAACATTCATTAAACGATTTATTGATGACTGCTAAACAGGCGTACCAGAAGATAGGATTTATGCCATAATGACTGCTTTCATGAAAAATTGCAATTCACCGCCAAAACAGAAACAAATAATGAAATAAATTTTCTGGATTTCACTGTAATTAGAGACAGACAGAGTCACAAAATTGAAACTAAATGGTACAGTAAAGAAACGGTCAGGTCGTTACCCATATTATAATTGAAACCACCCAAAAAGTCAAAAAAATAGTGTGATGTGATCTAGCAGATCGAGCTATTGCCTTAACCTCCGCAAAATGTCGCCATGAAACCCTAAAAAAGGTACAAACAACTCTCATAAACAATGCCTTTCCAAAAGAAAATTATATCCAAAATAAAAAAACAAAGAACACATTTGTTCTATAGTAAAACAAAAAAGAACAAAAAATAAAAATCAAGAAGAAAATAACAAGTATATCAGTATGCCTTATACAAATGGTCTTTCGGAGAAAATGAAACATATTTTATCAAAACATCATATAACAGTTTGTCATAAAGCACAAAATTTACTGAAAAATTTATGTACCCCTTTAAAAAGTAAGGTACCTAAAAAGAAAAAATCTAACATTAGTTATTCAATACAATGTCCAAACTGTCCTAAAACTTATATAGGAATGACAACACAGTACTTAGAGTTTGATTGAACGGTCACAAATATACAAAGAACGCTTCAACTGCATTATACAAGCACGAATTCCAGACAAAACATATAATTTTAATTCGAGACCCAAATTATCATAAATTAACTATAAAAGAAATGATAGAAATTAAAAAAGAAAAAACGCCGTAAATGATAAAAAAGATAAAAGTAATCTCAGTCAGATTTACCATAATCTAATTAACCAAAGCTAAGGATTCAAAAATAAATAAATAGATGAACAGAAAAAGTCATGAACTTGTTTTATACCCTGTACTAATTCTATAAAATATTCCGGATACTGTATATAGTAAAAAAAATGTTTAAAAATGAAAGAACTGCCCAAAGAAATAGGTCAAAAAAATAAATTCCATCACATCAAATTAAGATATATTTAATAATGTTAATACTCTTGAACTGACAAACTCCAAGGTAGGGTACCTAAAAATTTTTTAGTTGTATCTGTTAATTTTAAAATGAATTGTAATATATTATACAAAACTTTTCAGTGTTTTAAGATGTTAAGTGTGTTTTACATGTTTTTGTTTTTAATGTATATAAATCTTCTGTTTAAGGGAAAAAAACTTGAAAAAGCACAATACGATGTGCGAAACGTCGTAAGTAAATATAGGAAAGAAAAAAATGAACTTTTGAAATTTATTTTACAACCTATTACCCAAGAAGATATCCAAATAAAATAAAAATATACCAAGGTTGAAGAAAAAATTAATAATATATATATATATATATATATATATATATATATATATATATATATATATATATATATATATATATATATATATAAATAAATTTTATTTTATATTCATTTACTAATTATTAAAATAAAAACCCAAACTTTTTTTTATCAGAAATTCCCTAATTTTTTATTTTTTCCATTATTAAGGTAGTGAAATATTAGTACAAGTAGCATACTGATTTTCGCATAAGCGATAGACTTAAATTACCACAGTTTTGTTGTAAATGTGATCCTTAAATAATTGGAAAGCTGTACATAATTTTTCAGCACGAACCCATGATTTCATCTCATGTAGTTGAGAGTTTCCTTTGTACGATGTTTTCTCGCAAATAATACATTTATTAGTAACTATCACAGAACTATCAGAGCACCTAGTTGATAATTGCGATGATATTGATTCTTGATTAAGCTTAACATTTTTACGTTCCTTAATACTATCTTTACTTTGATCACTATTTTCTTTTTTTAGATTTTCATTTTTAACTTTCAAACTATCTAAGTTTTTTTATATGTATATTTTTTATAGCACTCATTGGTTATGTTGTACTTGAACAAATATAAAAATTACATCAATCGCATTCAATAATCACATTTCATCTTAAACTGATGTTTACTTTAAGTTACTCGAAACTAAATAAAATATCTGAAGTCTAAAATGGTATGCATAAAACTTGTTTTAAAGAAATTTTACCTTCCTTGGTTGTTACATCCACGTGATAAAACACAATGTGCGATGCAAATCGACAGTGTCGCGTATTCGCCACCTACTTTGGTAAGTATTGGTTAAATATATGTCTTTTTTGTTTTCTTGGCAAGTAATATACAAATCAATGTTAAAAAAAAATAATCTTTTTTAGATTTACTCATATTGTTTCCCTCAACAACTTGTCTATTTCAAATATAAAACACAACAATGTGCGTGAACAAAAATTACAGGCAGCAGCATCACTACCAAGTTGCAACCTTATTAGTTATTAGCCCGTGAAGACATTAATGCGATCATAATTGTTTCAATCGCTGAATCCCAGCCTCTTTTTCCTTGCAACTTAAATAGAAGAGATGATAGCCAGCGATTGCCTAATACTTGGAAAAACGTGCTTACAAAGCATCAACCAGTAGTGGGTACTAAAAAAGCGGATCAAAACTCGGCAGCGCCACCCCAAACACTGGCACAGGGCCAATGACACGCAGCAAGGCTCGCAATCTAATTGGCCACAATCACCCAGTCAACGAAGGCGTCCCACGTATACACGGGGCCGACACCACCCGAGCCGCAAGCGTCAGTTCGCCCACAGACGCCGCACAGTGAGCTTTGAAAATGGTGAATGAGATTTCACTAAAAGGTCAGTTGCCTTACAGTCCTGAGAAGGACTCAGCACACACACGGGATACCCGAAAATCAATTAGTACACATCATACCCGTGAGAATAATCGACATAACATATATATAAATATAAAATGTGTTTAAGGTATTAATGCAGCTATTAGCGAAAGCTATAATGGATTATGTGCATTAGGTAAGCAACTGTAAGTAGACTTCCGCTTCCCTTCATACTTCAGCTCGTAGTTCAATTGCTGAGCGCAGAATTTTAAAGTATTTATTTAATCAAAAGTTATTCATGTTGAAATGTGGCAAAAAATGCCATTTTTGAAATGTTTAACTATTTTTAACTCAAAAATTATGCGTCGGATGGAAAAAACACACACTTTTTGCTTAGTCGCACAACACGAAAATATATATATATATATATATATATATATATATATATATATATATATATATATATATATATATATATATATATATATATATATTATTTTACAAATTAAAACTTTTTTTTTTAATTCCTAAGAATTTTTGGTTTATAACAAATTACCTGACCACTAGGCTCCCGGACTATATGGTTTGAAACTCGTATAAAAGAAACTATAAGCTCCGTGAACGACGAAATCTGTACCCTACCATCAGATTAAAGATCAAAGGTCTTGTTAACAAATACATAAATCCTTTATTCTGCTTTAAGAAAAAAAAACGAAAAGCTACGAAAATCACCAGTGAAGCTACATATGGAAAGCAATAAATCAAACGATTTTTATAGTTGTCCAGTTTTTATTGCTGAATTGTAAAAGCCACTATATTGGACAAGGCAAAAGAAAAACTTGCAGACGCTGACAATAAAAATCCTATCTAGAATTTTATTTACAATTTCGTTATAAAATATATCATAAATATTTTTTTTTAAGTTGTACTAAAGAAAGATAAAAATAAAAAATAGTCAGGTGTCAATCGACATGCATTCTGTTAGGGTTCTGAAGCAGTTATCGGCATTGTTAGTTCTTTCTGCAATTTAATTGCACCTTTATTTTTAAGTTTACTAAAAGCATGTGCATGTGCAAACTGAAAGAACTCATTGATTTAATAGATAAATATCGTGAATATTACATCGATCGTGTAATAAAGGGAATTAGAAATTGTTGCAGATCAGTAAATTATACTAATCGAAAAAGTTGAACTTTATATCTGTTTAATTAGTTAGTGGCTAATTGTTTTGGAAAAATAGATTTCAATTGTAACTTTTAAGATGTTCTTGTAACACGAAATTAAAAAATCTATAATATTGTAAAGTGGTTAGTTTTACTTAATGAACTTACATATATTAATATAAATCAAAATGTAGTTTATAACGATTTTCTACTTTATTTTATTTGTGGAATATCCCAGCATATTTGGTTCCAATTTCCCAGATAACGTTTTTCCATCGTTGGAATATCTTAGTGGAATGGCTCATAGTATTCGTCGCTCACAGCTCCGCGATTTTCGGAAAAGGAGACCAAGTGTGAATTCAGAAAATATATTTTTAGGGACAAGTTCCATCCCAAAGTTGAATAATTATGAAGGAGATCTGAAATATAGTTTTCAGCTTTTGTGTTGCCAAGCAATTAAGTTACGACCTTTTTAAGAGACTTCCGCCCAGCTTTATCAACCCCATTCAAACTTCCCTCAAAGATATGATCCTTTATATACTCCCTTATTTGTGGACTGACAAATAGGGTATATTTTAGCCTTACTGATCCTAGGTAATTTTTTCTTTAAGTACAAGAAACCTGAACCACTTTTATCCATTTCCTTAAAAAAATTTCATTGGTTCGAGTTTGATGTGGAGAGGAAGCAATACGTGTTCAAGATTTACAAATGGTTGATTTCTTTGAAGCCATTGCTTCTTTGCAAAATGATTTTTGTGATCTCTGCTGTTCCACTCGCATAGAAAACAGCAACAAAATTTAGTATATCCTTGTTTTATGGCCAAATCTGTTATTATACGTTTCTTTCATAAGGACTGCATAAACAAGAGGAATCGAAGGTTTTCAATATAAAGAAACACGGCTTTTCAAACGAGTTTAAAGAAATCTATAAACAACCCTCATTACATAGGATAATTGCAGTCTCGTACAATATAGCAAATTACCCTCTATGGAAAACAAACGTTACAAATAAATAAATTTATTTTATTTAGCACTACACTCGTTAAATTATTTACAAAAATACACAAATATATTCAAATCATAATCAATTTCTTACAAACTAATCTCCGCAAAATATTCCTTAAAAACTAATTTCCGCAAACACACAGAGGTACGAAAAAGCACGCAAAGAAAACCAAAACCAAATTAAAAAATATACATCATTAAATGCGCAAATCCCCTTAATATCCTCAGAAAAATCATTATAGATGTGCACTCCGTCGGAAAACAAAGTTTTTTGTAATGCAGTTGTTGTTATCATAGGAATTTTATAATTGTGACCAGATCTCACATTATAATTATGAATATTAGACTGTTTTTGAAGCTAATATTTTAAATAATCTGATAGTATCATTAACTAGAGTGCACCTATCTTTCTTCAATAAAATGGGCATAACCCTCTTCTATTGTAACTGGAGTAAATGCACCTTTTTTGAACAAAAAATGAATAAGTAACAACCATATGAAAAATGAGGAAAAATTACAGAATTGTACACAATTATGCTAGTTCACTGAGACATACAATTTGACATTCGACTGAAAAATCCTATCTTTTTACAATTTTTTTCATGCATAATCAAGATGCTTTCTAAAAGGTAATTGAAGATCCAAAATCACTCACAAATATTTCGGAAACTAATTCAATAACAACATGATTTATGGCAAGAAAATTACCTAAATTAACGAAACTTTCACAATTCATCCAAAAACCAATAACCATGCAATTGGTTTTTGGGCTATTTAATTTTAATTTATTTTGAAACAGCCATTCATATAAAAGTTTAATGTTATAATTATTAGCTCGTAGTCTGTTCTGAGTGTATAATATATATATCATTGACATAAATAATAAAAACGCTGGAGTTCTTGTTCCCGTCGACGACCAGAAGAAACTGTAGTTCACTTCTCAAGAAGATTCCAAGCCTTTATTCTGAACGCTAATAATTTTGTCTGATTATTTGATAAATTTGGAATATGAACTAATTTAATGAGTTCAAACTGATTGATTTTATGAGAATCTGCAGACGTTCCACCAAAATCTAGATATTAAATTTCGGTGATAGTGGTGATGCTCGTCCACTCATTCACAAAGGCGTAAAAGTGGAGGAAGCCGCAGCTCATGTCCAATGAAGTGATATTCCGTACTTCAAATAAGAACGCAAGAAAAATTTTCTTTATTTCGATACACAACCACTAAAAAAGGATTTTTTGAATTTTGAGCTCAAACGTTTAAAAATCAAAAATCTATGAAAGATTAGTGCATCTTACCCCAAGTTGTTATTTGGGGTTAAAAGAATTCCTTCATTGAAATGTGCAGAACTGCTAAAATCCCTATATCTAGGTTTATTCCCGTAAAAATAACACAAAAACATTAAACAGTTAAAAGATTTTCCGCCCAAATTCCCAAAAGATGGACTATATAAGCTGAGATGGAAAAATCTACAGATTCTTTGGTTGAATTAAATAGAAGATATCCAAAACAACACAAGATAAACTCGGTTTATACTAAAGATCCATGCCATTGCTGAAAGAATTTTTGAGAGTTATTTAAAGGAAAGGATATTGTGTTTGCCCATAACGCACGTGGTTGCAGAAATTGACTGAACTGACCATAGCAAACTTAAATAGAAATTTAAACCGCGACAGTTTCTATATCTCAAAATAGTTATACATAAAGGTATAAAAAGGAAGTTTATTTTTTTAAATAGAATCTCAATATTCCATCAACGGCAAAAATTGGAAGCATTAAAATTGGCATGATTCCTTTTGACCACAAATACATATGCAATGCGGCAGCATTTTTCAAAATTTCACCACCAGGGGGCCAAAAAAAAATATCATCTTTTCATACAATATATATTAAGAAAAAGTGGATAAAGTTGAAAGGATAGGCGTATTGAGATAAAACGAGGGTAAATAATTAAATCATCATAAATTAAAATTCAAAGTTTACGAAGCCACAAGTAACAACTATTTGTTATATAATTACATGTTTTTTCAGCGATCAGATTACGAAAAAAATAGCAAGTCATAGGTACGCAATTCTGATACCTTCAAAACAGAAAATTACGGTTTATTTATCGGAAAATTAATTTCAAATTGCCTTTGAAATCAAAACGTTTCTATTAAAATTTACCAAACTTTTCGATTAAATTTTCCGCACGCTTCGCTGGAGGCGAACATTTTTTTACTTTACCGAAAGTATAAAAAATAAAACAAAGTATTACACATGAGTTAATTTCGAGCTGAAATATCCATTAGCGAACCATTTAACTACCGACTACTTTTCTAAAAACCTCGCGTTAAAACCGAACATTCCCCAACCGGCTTTATGTCCTAATTATCCCGAATCACCGCAAGTCAACCGAGTTAATCTGATGTTACGATTTAGCGAACTATTCACAAAATGTCAGTATTTTTCGTTCTAGAATGGAGTTTAAATGTATTATTATGTTTTTTAAAAAATTTATTTTTGTATTCAAAAAAAATATATATATATATATATATAATCTTTATCTTTGCTTAAATTATGTGCGAGTGTCACACAAATATCGTTCTCAGCTTTACCCAGTTTTTGTTATGTTGTAATGACAGGTATACAAAAATACCAAAAGTATGAAGCTCTGTGGGAACCCTTTCCATGTTATCGGGTCCTAGGTGACGTGGTCTGCTGTATTTCCTACGAACTTTCAGACAGTTTGCGAAGTTGCAAGGAGAACTGTTTTCTGGATCGGTTTATACAGATGCTCATTAAGCTCCAGTCCATTGATGTTCTGCAGGAGGTTCTTTGGTATCACTCCAATTGATAAAATTATGGGAATCGATTGGACGCTGTTCACTGCCCATTGTCTTCGGATTTGCATCTCCAGATCTCTGTACTTGGCGATCTTCTCGTTATATTTTGGCCTGGTTATTGTTGTTAAGTACAGCAATGTCGATTAGTGTAGTTCGTCTAGAAATTTTATCTGTTAGTATAATGTCTGATTATGAGCAACTGTCTGATCCGTCAGAATCGCTCGGTCCCAATATAAAGTGAACTGGTTGTTCTCAAGAATAGGCTCCCGATTGTATTTGTAATAAGACACTTTTCCTACCTGCAATAGGATTAACTTATCTCTTGGTGGAATATCTTAGCAGCTGAATCGTGTCTTTCCTCATAGTCGGTTGCGGCAAACACTTAGCATCCTCCAATTATGTACTGGAGTCTCTCTGATGTTCGACAGCCATATCTACATTGGTCATTTTCTATTGAGGAATCTCTGATGATAGTTCTTCGCCGGAATAACCTGGTCTTGGATAGCTAACAAGAAGCCCTCTGTTTTCAGAAACATCTGTCCCGAAATCAACCAGTAAGTCGACGCTGAGTTGTCGGCATTGTCCTGATTGACCTCATTTGGATGCCGTTTATGAAGTGGTTTCTGTAGCCAGGTTTATAACATCTCTTGGTCTGTTTGGTGGTGAGAAGCAATATGCTGATTCCTCAGCTGTAGCGGCGTTGAATCGTCTGCCTCGCATATTGATCGCTGTAGTGTAAAAGAGTCCGCTGACCTATGGAAATATAAACGTAAGTTTATTATTTGTTGGTCAAGCTACTTATCAATATCCACCAATCCTCTTCCTTCTTAATGTCTTGGAAGCATTGTACGTTCAATAGCACTCAGACGGTGATGTTTTCTACTCTTGTTAGGAGTGTTCTTATTTTTCTTTGCAGGTTTTGGATGTCCATCCTGCTCCATTTTACCATTCCAAAAAAGTAGCTAAGTGCAGAGCAAGCGTACGTGTTGAGCGCCCCAAACAAATTTCTACTATTTAAGTTAGTTCGTAATACCCGTCTTACCCTTCTGACAAATTCGGTTGTCAATTCGGCTTTCATAGTGCGATTGTCAATTCGTTTAGCCTGTTTCATACCTAGGTATTTGTATGTTTGTTCTGCTTCTTTTACAGCTATAGTTTCACCGTTCTGCATTTAAAATCATCATGGTTGTATCTTACATTTAACGATGTTCAAAATACGGCACTTGTCAAGGCCAAATTGCATTCCGATATCCCCGGAGAACTCCTTTACAATTTTGAGTATTTGTTCTAGCTGGTTTCTGGTAGCAGCCATCTCTTCGTTGTTATTTCTAATACTAAAACCGTATCTGGTGGAATTCAAACAACGTGATACTGGATTCATTACGAGGCAGTCGCCCTTCGTATTGGAATTGTGTTAGTTTCGATGGTATCGTTGGATGGCACTTGCAGTTGGATCCTAGTTCTACAGATTGACATGATGTGTTTTAAAAATGAAACAAAATGATTATCGACCTTATACATTCTCAATATAGTTGTGAGTCACTGATGTGGCACTGAATCGAAGGCCTTCTTATAATCCACGTAGGCCGCAAAGAGATTTATTCGGTTGGTACAGGCTTGGTTACATATGACAGAGATTAATCTTATTACATTTTGTTTGTTGTAAAGTATATTACACAAAAAGAAGTGAAATAAGGACTCTACAGATGGATTTAAATCAAGAGAGCTGAGAAAGTATATATCTTATATTACCACCTTAAGTCCGCTACCAAAAAGAAAAAAAAATAATCAATTATCAAACATATTTTTATTACTTTTGAGTCGTTTATCGGTTTTTCTGGAACCAGAAACTTAAACATTTTATGGGAGCCTTGTAGCTCATAAAAATATTTAAAATTGTTCCCTCTCCAAAATATAAAAACCGTGAAAGATTAAGTCAAGTATGGATTTAGCACCATATGCCTTAAACACCGATGGAATGATTTTAAATTGAACAATTTTTCTATTATTAGGAAACAAGAGAATAATCAAATAAAATAGTTTTTGCGAATCACAGAATTAACGACTTAGATACCTTCAAAATAACTGAAAGAGGAAATAGGTTATTATCAATTCTTTTAATAATAGAAAGACTGAATAGTTTCATTAACCCGATTATATATAAAAAATCAGTAATTTTAGATGTTCAAGCTAAATCGCAAATAAAATGCGAACAAAAAATTAAAATATTTGGGAATGAAATCAGGGTATGATAGGTGCTAGCAGGAACAGCCACAGGGAGTCCAAGAAGGAAAGATTTGAAGAAGTAGTAACCTTCAGTCACGGTTTGAAACTCCTTAGAGACGGTACGTTTTGAAATCTGTTAGAGAAGGTTAGGTTTTTCGTCTATAACCGGTTTTGTTTCAGAAGGTTTTCATTTGGATTTTTCTTTTCATTTCCATCCTGTTTTGTTATACAGGAAAGAAGGGCAACTTAAGTTCTATTAACTCTAAATAATTTAAATAGCTTTTTTCGTGTTTTATTTTTGTCTCTTCTTCTTCTTCTTCTTGTGGAGTTGCCTGTCTCCCATCGGACGCGTCCCCAGGTGGTGGATAGGGGAAGATTCTAACCGGCGTAGCCGGAGAACAGATTTGAAATAAAATATCATCCGCGAACCAAAACAGGCTAGGCTCTCAGCGAGGCTAGCAACCTACTGGGAGCGACAATTTTCTTATATGCTCACAGAAATAACACCCAGCCTCGGAATAGGATTGATTTATTGACGACGACCACGGCGAGGAAAAGGACATTGATTAATGGAAACAAAAGAAAAAGAAAAAGCTTACGAATTGGAACGTGGAACATAGAATCATGGAAAGATAGAGACCAAGAAATTCTCATAGAATTAGAAAAACATAACATCGACATTTGTGCGATAAGTGAGACGCGCAGAAAAGGCAAAGGTTCAACCATGGCTGGAGAGTATATGCTGTTCCATAGTGGGAAAGGAAAAAAGGAAAGGGCTAGCGCTGGAGTCGGATTGCTAATAAACAGAAAATTTCAGAACAGCATAATAATATTTTACAAAGCTGTTTAAACGTATTATTTTCAAAGTTGGGTTTATTACATTGGGATTAAAATACCGACTAACAAGGGCATTTATTTTAGTTACTTCAAAATTGTTTTATAGAGTTAATTTTAAGTTTCTCATTGTAAATAGTTACATTTTTATTTGTTTTAGTTAAATAGATTTATGTGTTTTGAGAAACTTATTTCGTTTAATTTAATAGAAACCTTCACGCGATTAAACTGGTGAACGCACTGATGCCAAAGTTCAAAGACAAGAGGTCTGATCTGACCAGCTGAATAGCAGCTTTTCTTGATTCTTGAAGTTGTGTTTAGGGTATTGGTAAGCTCATTAGCCTGTAGCTATTTAGTACTAAAACACCAAGAGCCAAGAAGAACGACCGGACTTCTAGGGTACTATTTTCACAGTGCAATTTTTTTATAGGTTTATAATATAGCTACTAACTAATATGGGACAGAAGTAAATTGTGGGAAAAACGGTCATACGCTACCAAAATATTCCGTTTGCAGGAGTCTACGATTAAAAGTTGTTATTACCTAAATATACCTTTTTTGGAGACCAAGAAGCATTTCTGAGTTCTTTAGCGATGAATCGATAAATTTCTTTGCTTATCTTAGACCAGGCGAATTGGTCCTTTTTAATTTGTTTGATTTTATTTCCGGCTCCGGAACAACTCTTTTATGTGGCTTTTTGGTAATTTACAGAAGAGCTTTGGACCAAGAAAATGAGTTTTTACCCATACCAGGGTTACCCTGTTCTTTGTCAACTGATTTAGGGCTTGCCTACAGTCCCAAGTCAACTTAATCTAGTATATTAATAGAAAAAATTTCGCAGATGACAATTTTTTAACTTATAACCAAGTATGATTTTTGAGTAGCGAATAACACACAGATAAAAGATTTTTAGTATCTCTCTAGACTACAGATCGAAATTATATACACAGTCTAGAGATGTATCGAGTCTGATAGTTAAAAATCCACAGAAAAGCAGAACAATGGCAGTTTTCAAGACTTACGTTAAGCTTTACACTCCCGAGTAAACCCAAAAAGCTTGATTAGATAGTCTGAGAACACGTACTTGGGTAAGAATCATAATGCCTTCAAATATAAATAAAAGTATAGCATACAAGCCCATTTTTTCAAAAAAAAAACAAAACAAAATAAATGCGTAAAATTCTGAAAGATAACCGTAATAAAACAAAACTCCCCCAAGCATTTATCAAAGTTGCCTTTCTTTGAAAAAAAAACAAAAGCATTGTACCAGAATCCGATACGGTGCCCCGAAGAAAATACGAAATAAGATTTTTGTAACTCCCAACCTGTCAACGGTATTCTATTTTTCTTTTTCTCCGCGAACATTGCGGCTTGTACAATTTTGCGGTAAAAACTCGACGAGTTACGAATTGACTGATTTATTACTTTTGATATAAGCTATAAAAGGAGTATCTTTTTAGACCTAAATGGATTTGTCAAAAAGAAAAAAATCGGGAAATCTTATCTCGGAAAATTGAAGAATGTCTTGTTTAATGAAAATCTTTAAAAACAGTTTGTGCAAGTTACCTTTTTTTATACAGAGATATATTAGAACAAAACGCTTAAACTTTTATTAAAAAATATATCTGTGAAACCGAGGTCAACTTTTGTAATCGTTTGACCATAAAAATTAGTGAGCCAAGTCTATAGCTTCCTTACTATTAGGTATGACACTCATTTACAAATCTCCGTAAGTCTTTGGAAATACTAACATCACTCAAAAGATATAGTTCTTAATATCAATGAGAGTCGTACTTTAGTGGGTTATGAAGGAAATCAAAACAACAGAATGGCCTCAACACATTTAGACTTAAAGATGTCTTAACTTCAAAACGGCAATGATCTCTGAATCTCCAAAAACAGCTTGGTAGAGAACAAAATTGAGTAGTAGTGAAAGACTAATTTTTTACCAATTTACATAAAGCAGAAAAATAAAACATTAAATAGGAAATATTGTACAAAGAAGAAGGTCTACTATTCAAAAGTTAGAAAATCACTTCAAAAAGAAAAACAGTATCGACAATAAAATATGAACTGAGTGTCCACGGAAATTTCCGGTTGAAGGTCGCGATATATCTGCAACAAAATTAATAAAAACTTATCGAAAAGTCCAATAAAACTAGTCTTAGAATTAAGACAACATATGAAACTATAGTACATCAAGAAAAATACAGAATGATTGTAACTGAGTTTTGAAATGAAGGTATATGGTCTGGTGAGAGCAAGTTCAATATTTTCGGTTCAGATGGATGGACGAAAATGAGGACATGCGTTATATTAAAAAAAAAAATAGGGTTAAAACAATAAAGTACAGAGGATCGACAATAATGTTAACGGTTCGTAGAGTGGTACTACAGTGCCATGCTATTACTTAATTTTTTCTAAAAACAATTTTTTATTATTGTTTCTTTAAACTGTTCCAAACAATTTTTTCTTTTCAATAATAATTATTTGGACATCTGGCAACAGAGCCACACTTTAATGATGGAACTATGTATTATATTTTCCGTATGCAGCTATATCTAAAGTTAGTTAATAATTTTGCGAGGTGAATAAAGAGTGGAACGCTATTAAATAAATCAAATAAAGAAAGATTTGTTACCGGGGTGACATTAGTTTTTATTTCGGCTTTCAGGTGTGTTGGTAAGCACTTGCCAGTTCTAAAAAAATTATTTAAAATTTTTAATTTATTTATTGCTTATTTAGCGATGTGTTTACATATTTTTTACGTCAGTGTACTTTGTTCCTAAAAGTCGTTTATTTGCCGCTATGACTACAAACAAAGTTTGTTTTAAAAAAAAATCTATTTTAGCGCACTCTGTTAAGAGAACAAACTTAAAAGTAAAAAAATAAGGATAGTTTTTCCCGATTCAAAAATTGAAATACAAAGTGGGAGTGGAGAAAAGTCTCACTGTCATAAAAATGACGAAATCATCGATTTGATTGAATTATTGAACATTTTAAAAGAAAATTTTAAAGCACGTGCAGAAAAACTTGTATATATATATATATATATATATATATATATATATATATATATATATATATATATATATATTCCTGTTTTTTTAACCATTTAGTATATTTATCAATATGTTTTTTTATATTCTTGGGGTCAAGTTCATACAGAGATGTTGAAAAAGACAACGTATTTTGACTTTTCGCCTTTTGTTTAAGGCATTTTCAAAAAGTTTTTTTTATATTATTTTCCCTAATTTAATAACATCTTAATAAAAAGATTGGTCTATTTTTCTGCGGCTAGGCGGGTATATATTCTTGATATTTCCTTCAACTCTCCTGTAACTTGGACTCCGTGTGTTGTAGATACGTTTTCATAAAAGGTCATATTTCAAAACTAACGTTTTTCACCCTCATTCTATTTATATTTTTCCTGTTTTTCTTGAACCATTTATTATATGTATCAATATGTTTTTTTTTTATTCTTGGAGTCAGGTTCATTCATGGATGTTAAAAAAAACGTGTTTTGAAGTTTCGCCGTTTGTTTAAGGCATTTTCAAAAAGATATTTTATATATTATTTTCCTTAATTTAATAACATCTTAATAAAAAGATTCGTTTATTTTTTTCTGCGACTAGACGGGTATATGTTCGTGATATTTCCTTCAACTGTCTCGTAACTTGGGCTCCGTGTATTGTAGATACGTTTTCATAAAAGGTCATATTTCAAAACCAGTGTTTTTCACCCTCATTGTATCTATATTTTCCTGTTTTTCTTGAAACATTTATTATATGTATAAAAATGTTTTTTTGTATTCTTGCGGTCAGGTTGATGGAAATATAGATGAATCTTTTTATTAAGATAAATTAAGAAAAATAATATAAAATAAAACTTTTTGAAAATGCCTTAAACAAAAGGCAAAACGTCAAAACACGTTATTTTTTCTCTAACATCAATGTATGAACCTTACCTCAAGAATACAAAAAAAAACATGTTGATACATATAGTAAATGGTTCAAGAAAAACAGGAAAAATAGTAAATGCAGTGAGGGTGAAAACCACAGATTTTGAAATATGACCTTTTATGAAAACGTATCTACAACACACGGAATTCAAGTTACGAGACAGTTGAAGGGAATATCAAAAACATATGTCAATCTAGCCGCAGAAAAAAAAAGACAAAACTTTTAGAAAATGCCTTAAACAAAAGGCAAAACGTCAAAACACGTTGTTATTTTTAACATCCATGTATGAACCTAACCCCAAGAATACAAAAAAAAACATAGTGATATATATATATATATATATATATATATATATATATATATATATATATATATATATATATATATACCGGGTGTCAACGAATCTATTAGACAAGTCATAATTTCTAGAGTATTATGTGTATCAAAATGAGAATTGGTACAGGTAAATGTTATGTGAAGAGGAGAGTTTTCGCATATTTTCCACTTTCCGGTCACTTCCGGTTTCACCGGAAATGGCCCCGGTTTTGAATTCTTAAATAGAACATCCTGTATATTTTAACATCCTTGGAATTCTGAGACAATTCTAGATCAGAATGTGACATTTTAAAAACTTTTTACGTCTACTTCATTTTTTTAGAGCCACTTTTAAAATTGCATCTAGGTGGCCATGATCGGACGAAAACTAATCTAACGGCCTTAGGTGATGTCAAAAAAATACAATCGCAAAGTTTTAGTGACTAGTATGAAAGACAGGAATTGGAGTAAAAATTTAACAAAATTAACAAAAAACTAACAAAATAAACTAATAACTTACACGACGCAGTTAAAATATTTGAAAGTACAGTAGCTGAATTTGTTAAAAAGTTTAGTGTTGTAAATGTTCAAAGTGCATTCCTTTTTGGGGCGTTATACTTCTAAATGCCCGTAAAATTCTTTTTTCTAATATTTCAAGAGTAGCTGGGGCTGCTCCATAGTAAACCCTTTCTTTAACATATCCCCAGACAAAGAAATCGAGCACAGTAAGATCCGGTGAGCGGGCTGGCCACCGTACCGGACCATTGGTTGCAATAATTCGATTATTAAAATGCTCTATTAAATAATTAGGAACTTCTCTAGGATTGTGAGGCGGTGCTCCATCTTGTTGAAAGTAAATTCGCCGTAAAACTGCTAAAGGTATATCATTGAGATGATTTTCGATTTCATTTTGAAGAAAACCTAAGTATCTAACCCCTGTTAACTGACCTTGAAACAATATTGGCCCAATTATTCTGTTTCTAACCAGCCCAGACATTGACGCCAAATCTTTCTTGAAAATTGCCCTCTCTCATTTCATGTTGATTTTGTTGGGCCCAGTACCGAGTATTTTGCTTATTGAACAACATACCATTATTTGTAAATCGGGATTCGTCGGAAAATAGAATAAAATCGATAAAATTTGGGTTAACTCTATGATTTTGAAGCAACCAATGTAACTGATATTTAACTGCTCGATATCCATGCTTTTTCAGTATTTTTCTTGCTGATTCATAACTTATCAGCAGTTCTTGACTAATTTTTCTTAACGAAACTGTTTTATCAACCTCAACCATAGCAAGTACGTTAATCTCAGTCTCTCCATTTATGATAAACCTCTGTTCCGCCTCTTGATTTCCTATTTGCCTAAAACGAGTCTCGACATACGGAAAATACTGATGGGCTGGATGTTGCCGATTCGGATATCTATGAGCATACAACTCCGGTGAAACCGGAAGTGGCCGGAAACTGGAAAATATGCGAAAACTCTCCCCTTCACATACCATTTACCTGTACCAATTCTCATTTTGATACACATAATACTCTAAAAATTATGACTTGTCTAATAAATTCGTTGACATCCGGTATATATATATATATATATATATATATATATATATATATATATATATATTTGGTCTAATACAAATGACGTAAAACAACCAGCGAAAGACCGAGGATCGAACTCAGTCCGCGCCGGTCGACCACTACACCAAGACGACGTCCTCAATAAAACATTTATGGAAAATTTTGGGAAGAAGATTTCGCAAACAAGTAATTGGAAAGAAAACAATGCAATTGATCAATGTTTAAAAAAAAACTGGTTCAGTCAATGTCAAATCCTTAATGAGAATTTATTAAACTAAAATAATACCCTACGCGATCTTAGTATAATATTAGTTTTGAAAATACGATTCTTGTGTTAACTGTATCTAACTAATTTTTACGATAAATCTAGTTTTAACTGAATAAGGTTACTTTCATGTAAATATTCTGAATATGATTATCAATGTATAAATATACAATAAATTTATTAGAAAAAAATATATTTGCATTTCGTATAGAGGAAATATTCAGACTTTTTAACGAATCGGTATACTGTACCAAGAATTATTTAGGTAATTCCTTATCTTTACTACCATTTTCTCGTTTATTTATTATTTGGCAAAGGCACTACCATTCCTCCAGATTTAACCAGGATAATTTTTTGCGAGAGTTATTGCCTAAAGAACAATACTCATAAAAAACAATATGATATCTACTAGGAAATAATTTGCACAATAATAATTATCATAGTTATTCTATAATAAACCAATCCCACAACAATGCTTAGTTAAAACTCCATCAGCGGCCTCAAAATTCCTGAATTTTGCATTTTCGATGCCCGGTGTGCAGGATAATGCACTATATAATTTACAAACGATTAAAAGCTCAAAATATTTACAGTTCAAAACACAAACAACAAAGTTGTTTGCTGAACGAGTAACTTAGTTATGATAACTACATTTCAAACTTTATAATAGAGTAGTATTTATGAATAAACTATTAAACAAAGTAACTAGAAACTGTGAAATGTCCATTGTGTACTCAACTCTCACCCAATTTAATAATCATACGACAACTCTTGTTTAAACATTGTTCCAAACTGAATTATGCAGGTCTCTTTAAATTTAAGTTTCCACTTAGATGTAAAGATAGAATTTGTGGTAAATTAACTAACTGAGTTTCGGAGATTGCAATCCCTTTTTAGTTTTCTTGATAATATAGCTTTTAAATGAAGCCATTTTTATTGAATTAACATTTATTGCAGCAAAATTAGAGTTAAACTAAGATGTCGGATAATTCTGAAATGTCGGAGGCGCTAAAAATATACGAAAGTGTCTATATCCAAAACACATTTGTAAATGTGTAACGCTAAGACCTAGTCCGGTACGGCCTTTGGCTTTGAGTTAATTGGGCCAGCATAGCCTCTGCTAATTCAAACATTCTCTTTCTTAATTCACAAAGCACTTAGACTTCTTCTCATTAGTGTACAGATAAATAAGTGCACTCGGTAAAATGGTTCCCCAGTGTTAAGTCTTTACTGTGTTCTTTTTCTCGTTTGTAATAAATAGTTCGTTGTTAGTTTTGTTCGATAAGACAAACGTTATAATACTGTAACGAATTTTACAGCGTTATACAAAAAAACAAAAAAGGCAGCGATTAAAAAAAGGTTGAAAATCTTTGTTCTATCATGTTTTAGTATTCCTGCTTTTGCTTTTGAGTTTTTTGTTCTCGCCTTTAAACTGAAAGGATAAAACTTTACAAACCGACATAAATTAGACTATCAATATTCGAATTCCCTAAGATACAAATCGTTTCAGATACATTTTTAAAATACAAATTGAATTTTAACTTTTCAGGCGCTCAAGTAACAATTCAATCACGAGTACTAAATTCTGGATTTCATATTCTTTCTGAAATGTCGCCTTGCGCAAAATAAATTATTTGATTACGGAAACTTCTATATTGGAAATTGAAAATAAAAATTGACAATTGATGGCAGTATTCGTTAAAATTGCTACGTAGAGACAGCGAATTCTATCAGAAATTTGACTGTTAATTGTAATTTTTTATTATCCTAAAGACGAAGTTTATTCGAAGTTTTGAAATTGAGTTGTCTTCGCTACTATTATGGGTATTGTTTTTTACTATCTATAAAAAAAGTCTCTTTTATAATGAAAATAAGTTAATGATTTTGGCAATGGCATAGATATTTTTTTATGGCATATATATATATATATATATATATATATATATATATATATATATATATATATATATATATATATATATATATATATATACAAGTATACTGGCCTTACTGTTGCTTCTTTCGGTGTTGAAAAAACAGTCACAGGAGGCTGCCAACTTACGCAAACACATGACTATATGTGTCCATTACAAAAAAAGTGTCAAACAAATTAATTAAACGCATGATCGGACACGTGCTTCCAATTCTCGTTCATTACATGATAAAGTTAGGTGGATAATTATAGAAGGTATGAAGAGGAATATAAAACAAAAGAAATATCCTGGAATTAATAAGTAGGCGGCGTAAGGCGATATAGGATTAATTTGCCAAAAAACTCACTTCTAAAAGGACCTTGGCTTCTAAAAAGAAGAACTGGAAGATGACACTTTTAAACAGCCAATGGCTATCTAATAAATACGAGAGCTTAAAATATTTATAAAGTGTCATTTTTCTCCCTCTAATTTCGGCACGTCATCGATCAACAACTAACCATCATAAGGGTACTTCTAGAATAAAATAGTGCTCTCGCTTTTGCAAAGATGGCCAACTAGTGGTATTTACAACATGGTATAATAAATGTCATTTTACGAAAAAACTATTGATTATACAAAAAAATCGCGAAGTTAATAACAAAATTATGAAAATGCTATTTGAGATTCTACAATAAATTTTAGATATTTTTCATAAAATGTTCCATTATTTTCAAAATATTTACACTTCTGATTTTTAAAATAACATTGATTTACCTATATTTATTATAGTCTAAGGTGTTTATAATTTTAAATCCTCACCGAGTCGAAGAAACTCATACCCATTATAATGAAACGATTAACGTTTGGACAGGCACTGGCGGAAACAGGGTAATCAGACCATTTTTCTTCGATAAAAGCCTCAATGGAGACAGAATATCTATATTCTCTTCAAAATGATCCAGTGTCAGTTCTAGAAATTCAATTTTTAGATGATGGTGCTCCTCCGCAATATGCTGTTCATGTAAGGGAAGACCTAAATACAATTTTCTTTTTTTTTTAATCAACTGGAGTATTTTTATGGAACCGCGTCAAAAATTTAGTTTATAAATTTTTAAGGAATTTTTGCAAAATCCGGCACTTTATTTTTTCTAACACACTCCATTTGTTCTATCATAATCATCTGATGTGATTATCGATCGCAAATAGACATCGTTCACTGAACTATTTTTTTACATTTGTCAGTGTTTTGTTTTCAAAGGAATGTTTTACTGAAAAAAATAATTATTTTTTTTTATATAATTTAACTTATTTAGTTAGAAAGAGTTTTGGATTATTGTTGTTATTTAATCATCTTGCTAATTCGGTTGGTTGGTTCTGCCAAAAAAAAATATATCAAACTTCTTTTATTTTGAAGGTTTTTTCTGTGGTAGGAAACCGGAGTTATAAACTCTTGGTCTTTGGCTAATATTTAACCAAACTTCCTTCTCTTGTTGTATTACGATTGTAACTTTCTTCTCTCGTTTTATTACTATTGTAAACTTTTTTTTTCTAAAAGTCTTATTAATTTGAAGAGATTATAGAAGGTCGATTTATTTCTATATTTAATAGAGTGCAAGGTGAGTACAAAAAGATTTCTTTGCTTTTTTAAAACTTAAAAAAGTCTACTTTCAATTTTGACAACACGTTTTGTGTTATAGTTTTCAAGTCGAGAGTACCAACCTTTTAATATGTCATTTAATTTTTTTTGTATGTAATAATTTTGCAACACCTATTGTTAATAAATTGTTTATTGTTGTTTCTTCCTAAACCTACATTTTTTAAATTTAGACTGCAACCTCCTAGAAGCGTTACTATCAATAACTTGTAGGGAACACAAATTTAAAAATAATATTCTTCACACGATTCTAAACTTTATTGAATAAGAATAAAGTTGAGTTAATAACCACAAGTTCGTTACTTAAATTATAATAAGTAGGAGGGTAACAAAATCTAAACCCGACTGGGTAGATATACCAAAGGAGTTCATTCAACGAGAAATACGAAAAATCATTTCACAAGTTATAACAAAAATGTCCAAAAGAGATTTTTAGACGATTGATCTACTGCTGGATACTTACTAAAAGACATTTTTAACATCTTATAAAATAATCTTTTTCATAGCTTGTTTGAATATTTTGTGTTAAAAACCACAAGTGTAAATATTTCGAAAACAGTCGAATATAGGTATATAACATATTTTGTGAAAAATGTTTACTGCTGAATCTTAAAATGTCATGATTTATAATGTGTTTCATTAAACAAATTTAAGTTCATACATTTTTTTCCTAAAATAATACATTCAAAGAAATAAAAATGACGTATCTGAACAATTTTTCATCAAATAAACACTAGTCTATAAAAAAAACTGTTCCATTTCTTTATCACAACCCTGTATATAATAATAACAATAAAAGCTCTCCTTGACACTACAAAATTAAACATAACCAAGTAGTTATGGTTTCGACAGTAATAAAGACTAATATTTTATGTTGATGTCACAAGACGGCATTAATTACCAGCTCAGAAATACATGGGGATGAAATGGGGTGCGAGAATAAATTATAGGCCTTTTACCCTACTTTAACAAACGCTCGGATTGAGTGGATTAGTGACGATTAATATGCGATCGCGGAATTAAGAAAATTCCTAGTACTTCCAGAAATATCAGTGGAAAATTGAAAATTTGCGTTTTGTTTATTGAATTAGTTGAAAAACGAATTGGAAAGACAAATTTAATTAATCGAATCTTTAGTATTCAATATGCCCGACATACAGCCAGTCATTCGTCCAGTCACCTCCGCGAGTTCGGTGCCTTCGTCCCAACTAAAACCTACCCAAAAGCATTATGCCGCTCTCTCTAAAAAATGTATCTAAGACGTGGAAGTTAACGTGTGATGTGGTAAAGAATTAAAAATCCAAACACGGTTATCAATATAGTATTGCTTGCGCCCTTGGACGAATTTTCGCATCAAAATTTCTACTCTTTTGATTCCTTCTCAAACAATTCGACTCTGTGAATCAGGGGCCTCCACCAGCCTGCGAGAATCATCAATCTGACCCATCATAGTTTGTTTTGATTACATTGTAAAATTTACAATGTAAATAAATCAGACAAAATAATAATCCGATGTTTTTATTAACCGACCAATTAAGGGGGCAGTGAGGATTTATTTTTTTTAAATTCGATTTTCCAGAAACATCAGTTTCATGTACTGCATACAAGTAGAAATACTGTACATATGGTCAATTTTGAATTTTGAAGCAGTTTAGCATATGTTTTCATTCAGATAGGTTGTGTTCATAAGTGTGGTGTAAAGCTACGTAAAAGAATATTCGCTTGTGATTTTAGAGCAAACATTTGTCAACGATGAATAAAAAATGTTGTAGGGATTCCTCTGCAAGGGATGATGGTCAAAAAAATACACTTGAGGAACAATTGGTTTACAAGTGAACGAGACAAAAGCTACACAAGTACATCAGCTGAAAATACATCCAAGAAAAATTCTGATTTTGAAGTAAATGTTGATCAAAATTTGAAGCTCAGAGAATTCTGAAGATTGTAAGGATCAGAAACAAAATATTACAATAAAATCAACTTTTTGAACAAGCAAAGAATAATGTAGTAACCAGGCATCGCTGATTGAGAGAAAGAGGCGTTTTTTACATTCCTACGTGTGATGTATGTATGTATCTCTTCGATTCGGACTACAACAATAAATATTCATTTATATTTAACCATATATATTTTTAAACAATGCAAGCTGTAAAAAAGTACGAAATATTGAAAAATCCGCCATTTTGTTTTTATGTATCACATGTAAAAGATTGTAATTCGAGTCATACCAATGGTTTTTCTGTTTATTAAATTACTCGACTTTTTACTTTCAGATGCTCTAAAGTCGAGATTTCATGTCAACCAGGTGCAAATAAGAACAATGTCAAGCAACAAGATTGCCGGGATAAGTCACAAAAAAAATTGAGATTGAACAAATAAATTTTACTGGGGTAAGAAATTGTTAAAACAGGACCAATAAATCCCTGCTGTACTTAACGATATCAAATTTATCCTAAAAACTATAAGTGACATATATAGGTAATTCACATAATGAAATTAAACATAATAATTATGATTAATGAGATTTAGGTAGCTGTAATTTTCCCGTGACAATTATTTGCATTTGTGGATTAAGTTTATTGGCGGAAATTATCAACGGCGACTTCAAATAAAGGGTGTTTTTTATAGATAGCGATGAAGCTCACTTTTGCTTGAATGGATAAGTCAATAAACAAAACTGCCGTATTTAGAGTGATGATAATCCTCAAGTGTATGTTGAGACACCGTTACATCCAGAAAAACTGACTGTTTGGTGTGTTTTATGGACTGGTGGAATCATTGGTCCGTACTTCTTTAAAAACGATGCTGGTCAGAACCTTACAGTCAATGGTGCCGCTATAGAGCCATGATTGCTGACTTTTTCGTTCATCAACTGAACAACCATGATGTGCAGGAGCTGTGGTTTCAACAAGACGGCGCAACATGTCACACAGCTCGTGCCACAATTGATTTATTGAAGGAAACGTTTGGTAACCGCATAGTTTCACGTTTCGGACCCGTGAATTGGCCTCCAAGATCGTGCGACTTAACGCCGCTAGACTATTTTCTGTGGGGATATGTGAAGTCGCTAGTCTACGCCGATAAGCCCGAAACGATTGATCACTTGGAGGACAACATTCGCCGCGTTATTGCCGATATACGGCCACAAATGTTGGAAAAAGTCATCGAAAATTGGACCTCCAGATTAGACTACGTCCGAGCCAGCCGTGGCTGTCATATGCCAGAAGTCATATTTAAATTATAATGCCAGAAGGTTATCTTTCGAATAAAGTAAATTTCATGTCAATTTAAAAAATTCATCTTTGTTTTATTCCATTTAAAAGTTCTATACCTCTATAAAAAAAACACCCTTTATTCATCAATTAATTTGGATCTGTAAATATTTTTTGTATATTTCATTTTGGTGAAAGTTGCTCGTAAGTACCAATTTAAGTTGAAAAGGAGCCCCTCCCCCCGTACCGCCACAGATATCTCACTAGCCAGCTAGCTCCAAGACGAAGATTGCGCGTAATTCAAAATTACGGTATGTTGATATGATGATTTAGCTAGGTTTTGGCCCTTGGGACTTAGAAGAGGAGTTGGGGTAAAAAATTTGGATACCCCTACTGTTGATTAACATCTCCTGAGACACCCTACGACATATGTTTGCCTATATCCTTCTTTATATAGAGTTGTAATTTGTATTGAGAGAATAAAAAAGACAAACAAGCTCATTAATCGCAACAAAAATATCTTAATCGAATTTATACAAATTAGTTCACAATCGGTCTGAAAGAGATTTTTTTCTAAATTATTTTTTACTTTGGATCTATTTACATAAACACATTACAAATAAATCGTCAGCGTTTCTTTATCCTTGTAAACTAAATAAAATTTTACGATGCGGTTATTTCTCCGTTGGTCCTCAATATTACGTTGCAGTATGATGTTTTTCTCCATAGTCCTCCTTGTTGCCATGCTAATTTAAAAGTTTTGGACTTCCGGGGTGAATCTCGTAAAACTTTTCTTATAAAACTCCAATTTAAGTTCGCTGAAGAGAACATTTTTTATGCCTTCATTATAAAGAAACAAAGACCTAAATTAATTATCCATGAACAAATTTAAATTTTACATTGAAAGACTCACTTTATTCATAGTTTTTAATATTTCTTTTTCAAATCACTTTTTTAACTAACCATTAAAAATGCCGAGTTTGCAATCGGGTTTTTATTTCTTTGTAAACTCTAAGTTCTGGAAGTTGTTAAAGTAAATTCAATTATACTCTTTCACCAACTATTATACCATTTAGTTTTCGTTAGTTTTACGACTTCAAAGATTTTTCTTTTACAGTAAAAGCGAAATTAAAAAACAACGAACGTACCAGGCAAATGTATGTCTACACACGCGGTAAAAATTGAATTTGATTCTACCAATCGATAAAATAAATTGAAATGTTTATCATAGACATAACGGTTCAGCGGTTTATTGGAAATACGGTAAATATTCATTAAGTACCATATCCACAAATGTTAATAGTTCGGGTGCTGGTTACCGTCCCGTAGTTTTTTCAAATTCTTTCTTCTTTCTCCAGCCCTTTACGTCCACTGCTAGACATAAGCCTCCCTCATTCTTGTCCATTATGCTCTATCTTCAGATCGTAAGGCCAATGAGTAAGGGGTCTTCCTCTACTTCTTTTGTCTAATCTCGGCCTCCACTCGAGTAACCTCTCCGTCCACCTTCCATCACTGATTCGGGCAACATATCCGGCCAAGTTCCATTTGAGTGTGGCAATTCGGGAAATTACGTCGGTAACTCCTGTCTTTCGTCTCAGGTCTTCATTTGAAACTCGGCCACGCAGCAATATACCTAGCATTGACCTTTCCATCTTTCTCTGAGCTATTTGCAGCGTTTTAGAAGTTGCTGTTGTCAATGTCAAAATTTCGGCACCATAGGTCATAACCGGTAACACACATTGGTCAAATGCTTTACGTTTTAAAGAAATTGCTATATCGCTTTTAAAGATGTCTTTAAGTTTTCCATAGGCTGCCCATGCGAGATTTACTCTTCTCAGTAGCTCGCATGTTTGATTATCTCTTGTGATCTTTATTTCGTGTCCAAGGTATATGTATTTTTCCACAAGCTCCACCTCGTTGTCTCCAATATTGATATTTCCACTAGGTACCAGATTGGTCATAAATTTTATTTTTGATATGTTTATTTTAAAACCCCATTGGCGCATACTTGCTGAAGTTCATGTAACATTGTACATATCTCCTTGAGATTATCAGAAAACAAAACTATGTCGTCCGCGAACCTCAAATTTGTTAATCTTTGGCCGTCTATATTCAGGCCTCTTTTTTCCCAGTTAAGTTTTTTACAGGCGTATTCTAGTATTGCAGTAAACAGTTTAGGCGATAAGGTATCACCCTGTCGGACTCCTCTGCCAATTGGGATATGATCAGTGTCTCTGTGTAGTTTCACTGACGTAGTTGCATTTCTATATATATAGTAAATTAACTTTGTATATCGATCGTCAATGCGGTATGCTTGTAATGCTTCCATAATTTCGTCAAGCTCTACCGTATCAAAGGCCTTATGGAAATCCACAAAAGCCAGAACGAGTGGTCGATTGTATTCGATAGTTTTTTTCTATTACCGTGTTGATGCTCTGTAGGTGATCGCTTGTTCCAAACCCAGTACGAAACCCCGCTTGCTCTATTTGTTGGTAGAAATCAAGTTTTTTGTCAAGTCGATTCGTTACTATTCTTGTTAGGAGTTTATATAGGTGACTAAGAAAGCTTATTGGTCTGTAGTTTTCCAAATCATGGGATCTCCTTTTTTGTAAATTAAAATTACCTCAGCGTTGTGCTACTTGTCGGGTATTGTACTGTCCAAAAGGCACATATTAAAAAGGTCTTCTATTTTTTTAAGTAGACAAACACCTCCGATTTTGATTGCATCAGTAACTACACCATCTTCGCCTGGAGATGTGTTATTCTTAGTTTTTCTTAGGGCTAGTTTTATTTCGTCTATTGTGATTTCCAGCATTTGTTCTGATACTTGGTTGACAATGCCCTTTTTCCTTGTCAATATTTCTGGTACTTGATATTTGCTATTCTCTTTATTTTGGATTCTGTATAGTAATTTGTACTATTTTAAGGATTTCCTCTCAGTCTGTTGAAAAGTACAAGGATAGAAACAACTTACTGTCATGTAGTTGTGTTCGCTGAAACCGAATTTGATGTTCAGAAATCACAAAAAGGGGTACCAATATATTTAAATCGCAATTGTTTAAACAAATAAAAAATTGATAATTTTTCGATGTAAAACCTATATCGTATAGCATGAATCAAAACAAGATATTTCTATTAATTGTAGATTGTAGATCTACGTTTACACTTACGAATTGTTTTTTGATTCTGAAAAAATATTGATTAGGTCAACAAAAATTTTACTTTCAATTATTAATAGCTCCAAAAGCATTAATTTTTTATGCGCAACATATATAGGGTTTTTACCTTGTTTTGACCCATACTATATGATAGTATAGTTTTTATATCGAAAAATTGTCATTATATTATTTGTTTAAACAAGTCGGAAAAAATCAATTTTTTGATTTGCAACCAATTTTCTTCTGACATATAAGAAACAAGTATGTATGTTACATACAAATAATTGATAGTTTATCAACATTTTAAGGTGGAAAAATTGCTCAGTTCATACTTCCTCGCCTATCGAATATTACCATAAATAGCCTCTTTTCATGAATTTATATTATTTCACGCGCTTATAAACAAATTGTAATTTCGACACATTTGAACTACGCGATAGGTACCATTCCATGCTTAGACAGAAAATGATATCAATATGTCATTATCAGATCACAAGAAACCCATTTTGTTTGTTATAGACGTAATTCTCTTTTCAGGCAGAGAATATGAAAACTATATATACAAACAGTTTATTTCCTACACATATCGCTCTGGTCCTCTCTCCATACGCGTTTCGATCACCTCATGATCTCGTCAGTGGAGCTGTATCGGACCGAGAACAACATTTGTAGGAAATAACTGATATATGAACCATAAATTTCAAAGTATGTCAGCAGGATATTGCACCTGCCATCTACCAACTTCGATGTCAGACTGAAAAATATCGCCAGTCAAACGACATCTATGAATCATCGGAGTAACGTGAAATTTTGAAAAATCAAAATTTATTTCTTATTGAAATTTGCAGGAAATAAACTGTTTGTATATATATATTTCATATTCTCTGCCTGAAAGAAGAATTACATATATAACAAACTATTTAAATAATGTAGAAATATTTCTTATATTTCTTACTGAAATTTTGTTTTTTAAAAATTTCAAGCGATATTTTTCAGTCTGACATCGAAGTTGGTAGATGGCAAGTGCAATATCCTGCCGACATACCTTGAAACTTATGGTTCATATATCAGTTATTTCCTGCTAATGTTGCTCTCGGTCCGAAACAGCTCCACTGACGAGATCATGAGTTGATCGAAACGCGTATGGAGAGAGGACCAGAGCGATATTTGCAGGAAATCAACTGTTTCTATATATATTTTTCATATTCTCTGCTTGAAAGGAGAATTACATATATAACAAACTATTTAAATACGGCAGACAGATTTCTTTATTTCTAACTGAAATTTTGATTTTTAAAAACGCACCTTGTGTTTACTGACCTCATAAAGGCCTATGACAATATTCTTATTAAACTTTTTGGGATGTTGTAGTCCCAAATTATTATTACTACCATAAATGCGATAAGAGAACTATACACATAAGCTCAGTAAAAAGTAAAAATAAATAATAATGCTCTGACACTAGGTTTTTTCGTTGAGACGAGACTGTTACATGTCACCAATTCTGTTTAAGATATGCCCCGATACTGCTGTAAAGATATGGGAATACCAATAGGGGAAAGAACAGTATATTCACTATATTACACTGACGTCCATAGAGTATTTGGTTCGAAAACTAGGAGAGGATTATACCAGCTGGGGACTGTCAATTATCTTGGACAAGACTGAATATAAGTGTAGATAGTGAAACTCAAGACTTTAAAAATGCAAGAAAAACCTGACGAACTGATTACCAGTCGGATTAATATGGCACAGTAAATAACAGGTGCTGTAACCTCTACTCTTTGGCAAAAAATAAACTAATAAAACTAAGTTATTGATATACAAAAGTATTCAGAAAAGAACATTGATGTACGAATTTCAAGTATGCCAAATAAATCAAAATCACCAAAGAAAGTTACTCACAACTGAGATGAACGTCTTTAGACATGCAGCTAGAACATAAAAAATGGAAAGAATTCGTAATGAAAAGAACCGAACTATAATGAGCAAAGAAAGAATTATATTAAAGAATATATAGAAAAAACAACGAAAATGATTTCGATATGTTAAAAGAAAAATGATTTCGATATGTTAAAAGAATGCCTGAGAATCGACACATAAAACAAATTATGAACTATATGCCTACAGAAAGACAAAAGCAAGAGCGATCTAGAAACAGGGCGATAAGGACTATGTAGGAAATAAAGCTAAAGGAAGGAGAACGGCTAGACAGAAAATACTGGCAACTGGGAACTGGAAGGCGACTTCACTCGCTGTTTGTAATTTTCAACTTCAAAATAATGAGTTGAATTTAATTGAAACAAAAAAAGTCAACAACTTTTGGGGTAAAGTTCTTCAGTTCAAGCAAAATATCGCTGAAGGTAAATACAGGTATTCTAAACATTAATATACCGAGTTGGCTTATAACCTTTCTCAAATACAAATTCAGCAGAATCATCAAATATAGAAGAAGAACGGAAAGAACTCACAACTATCGAAGAACTTAAAAGAAAAATTTATAAATGACTACTGGCTTCAAAAATCTATACCAGGACTCTACCGTGGATTGTGGGAAATGTTTCAAACATATTTAATTGCATTTTCCTCATCATGTTTGGAGAGGGGGTTCAGTGTGGTCGCAAATTTACCTTCCAAAACAGGAACAGACTGCAGATTACTGAGCGTGACGATTTTGAACGGTTGTTAAAACTGAAACCCACTGTTAACAAAATCTTAAAACTCTAACAGCCTCAACCATTTAATTAATTTTTTATAATTTATTGATTTTTATGACAATTTGCTAATTCATAATAAACCATATCCTAATATCTGTTAGTTTTTTTTTAATTTCTAATACGATATTCCAATATCAGGTACAAAATATTTTTTCAAATTTCTTATTGTTTCTTTTTCTACGTCAGTCAGCACTTCAAGTTTTTAAATAATGATAAGACCAGTTTAGAGTTGTCACGTATTTACGACGAACAACTCGAGGCTAAAGCTCAAAATCCCACCATGTCAGTTTAATTTAAACAGGTCCTTACAACTTAGTTAGAAACAACGATATCTCAGAAGGAGTTTCGTGTACATATATTAAATTGAGCTGGGGTTGTTACATTGGACATTCTAGTGTTCAAATAGACACTTCGTTGAATAGTTTATATGTAAATACACAGCTATTATGAAGTTTAAAGCGCAAGCAACATAACGAAATAGGTAGTTTGAATAATATAGATAAACAGAATTATTTAAACAACCTAAAGTTGTGATTAAGGCATTATTTATTGCTAATATTGTCGCTTACCTATTCATTCTGCTTTATAGGATTCGACACTGTCGTAGACTTACCTAAAACAAAACATATATATTATTTTTAATACGTAACTGTAGATATTAAAATCAAAATCAAGTAAATAATAAATAAATAATTTTATACGAAAGTAACCGTTTATATTTCGGGAATAACAACAAAAATAAATTTATTGATTTTTGAAATATTCTCCACAATTATCAATACACTCTTGCATGCATTTGAACCAATGCGAAAAGATTTTTTGTCACTATGAAAATGGTATCCCTAAAATAAGGTTTTTGAATACTTCATCCACCTCTTCTGGCAAAGAAAATCGGGGACCACGCAGTTGTTATCTTTTTATATTTAGCAGTTTTACTATAAGAGATAGAATTTGTTCCATATTATCTTTCAGAATCGTTTGAAAAAACAGTGACGTATCGTAAAGTTGTGAAACAAAAGAAATTTTAATTTTTTCAATGAAACACCTTATATATTCTTTCCTATAATGAAAGTTCTGAAAACTGATACAAAAGAAAACAGGAGACTTATTTTAAATTGCATTGTGGCGTTTTAGTATGGTTTCGATTACTTATTATATTGACTAATATACTTTTTTGAACTGGCATAGAAAACATTTAAAGATGGGTTATTCAGAAAAAGAAAAACATCAGGCAGTTTGTCTGTAAGTAGATATTTTTCAGTATAATAAAATATTGGACACCCAATACTACTAACACAGAAAATTTTTTAGGAAAATCTCTATACATTTTCAAAATATCCTCCACGATTATTAACACATTTAAAAATATTTTCTCGCTTTTATGATTATTAGAGTTTGAAATAAAACCTCTGTGGTCTTGGCTAAGCAATATTACTGTGCGTGCAATTTTTTTCCCTTTAATATATCCTTGTTTTGGGTCTGACATTATAAATTTCATATTTTAAAAACACCCCACAAAAAAAGATCTAATAGACTCAAATCTGGGCTACTGACCGGCCACCTAATTGTACCACGCCTTTCAGTTCAAAAGTTATATCGATTATTGTGTGTAACTGGCATCACACTGTGTGGCGGTGCGCCATCTTGCTACTAAACCAGATTATTGCTGAACTGCGATATTTTCTAAATGATCTTCTATATTAATTTCAATTAAATTTAAATAACGCCACACCAAACGTGAATTGATTGCCGACCCTGTACTTTTATGACATGTATTTTGTGCTTATTCTTTCTACTAAACATGATGCTTCGTCTATAAAAGTAATTTTATTTAGAAGCTCCTCATCTTTTCTAATATGACGTACTATTTCTAAGAAATATTGCAACCGCTACATCAAATTTCCTTTAATTAAATTCTGCACTGATATATAACTTTATAAGGATAATATTTATTAAACTGCACTATAATATAAATTTTATACCAAGTTTTATTAAAATATGATGCGGCACCGGGAATCGATCTTTTCGGATCTTCTAAAAATTACATCAACTAATATAATCTATTTTAAAATATTAGAGTGAAAAATTACCTCGAAAACAGAATAAAATATTTATGTCATCATCTTCATTTCTAACTACGATTCTGATTTTTCGCCTAAGACTTTTCATTACATTAAATTTTTTGACAGTGTATCGTACTGTACTAGTAGATGGTACTCGACGACCAGGATATATATTAGGTATTCATGTTGCAATCTGAATACATTGTTGAATGAATGAATCAAAAAGAGGTGGTGATACTAGATCATCGATGATTAGGCCTCCATTGGGCCCTTTACATCCCACCATATCTGCAGGTTATTCGAGGCCGATCGTCTTTGCGAATCCAAGCAGTCTCATTAGTTGAACTTGCCTAACTGCTTCCGGTAACAAAATTGTATCTCCGAGATATCTCTGCCTCAGTGCATTGAGTGCTGGGCACTCTCTAAGAACATGGCCAACATTTTCATCCTCCTCCAAACACCATCTGCATGTCGGGTCGTCTTCGACACCGATTCAATGAAGATGGCCCCTGAGGTGACAATGTCCTGTCAACAATCCCACCACAATTCGCAGCTCTTTCGTTCCCAAGGAGAGAACCTCCTTAGTACGCCGTGCACTAGGCCCAATTACATGTCCCTTAGCACACCTCATTCCAGGAGCTCCCCTCCACAATTCAATAAATTTGCTTTTCAGCAACGATTTTAATTCCCTTTTGCCAATAGCAATTGGGACAGGTAATATTGGTTGGGGTCCAAACGGTTCAGTCGCCGAACCCAACTTTGCCAGATGGTCTGCTTTCTCATGTCCGAGTGACCCGGAATCCATACGAGCCTGACTATGCAGCCTTTCTTTGTCATACTATTTAGTACATTCTTGCAATCAGACACCAGTCGCGAAGTCACGACACTGGACTTCAGTGCCAATATCGCAGTCTTACTGTCTGAGCATATATTTAATACTCTATTCCTGTCTATGTCCCTCTCACAAAGATGGGCACACTGTAGAATAGCATAAATTTCCGCTGTAAAAATTGTCGCACATTGTTCGAGAAGGTAGTACTCTCTGACCCCGTGCTCCTGCCGAATACTCCGGTTCCAGATCTTCCATCTTGTTAAGATCCATCAGTATACCACCAAGATCTATTTTTCGGAAGATTTCGTTCTCCTTCCCAATCCTCTTTACTTGACAGAAATATCTCCAGGGAGAGGTTGGGTTTTAAAAGCGGCGTCATGTAATCTGTCCGCATGAGGAGTGATGGACACCTCTCTACTGCGCTTTCCCAGATACCTGAGTCCGTTCCAATTCCAAGATGTCCCAGACAACTGAGATGATAAACAGTCTTCAGGGCCTCCTTCCAGAGCCCTGGTAGGAGCAGTCCTCGTCGCACTTAATATTCCCACACAAGCCATTCTCTGAACTTTGTCAAGTTGAAGAATGTGTTTGCGCTTTGTTGTACTACGCCACCATATAATAGCGGCGCACGTTATCATGGGGCGGATCACCATAGTGTATATCCAAAATAGCACTTTAGGAATCAGTCCCCATGTACACCCAAAGGTTCGTTTACAGGCCGAGAAAATATATTGTTATTATTCGAATAAAAAAAGACAATTTATGTGAGGTTTTCTTTTTTTTTCGATTAGCCCATGTCAAAATACGTCTTAGTCAATATAATATGTCAATATAAAAAGTATTCTAAACCATATTAAAATGTCACAATTATAATAAAGCATATGTTTTCTAGGCCTCCTCGCTTTTCTTTGTGTCAGTTTATTAATACTTTAAACTTAAGTATTTAAATAACGGCTAATCTGAACACTAACTATTTGTACATTTTTGAAATCAGGAGGAAAAGAACTGTCATTCTAGCAGAAAATATACAGAGTGTTCTGTTTAAAAAATTAAAATTCGTTTTGTTTCTCAACTTTACTATGCGTCACTGTTTTTACAAATATATCTAAAAGATAATATGAAAGAAATTCTACAACTCTAGTATTTAAAGTTTTTTCTCATCTCTTATAATAAAACCTTTAGGATGATCTATCAATTCCATTTTTTGAATACTCAAAAAGTCATTTGTTTGAGTCAATGAGACCTCCCATTGCATGGAGGAGAATGATCAGTCGTTCACCGAAGATTTCCGGTAAACCAACAGTTTGTGTACTATTCAAAATTGACTGTTTGACGACTCCGTAAATGCACAGTTACGAGATGACCAATTATCCCGAAAAAATAGGCTTCGTGCGAGAGCAACTTTTGTTGGTTTTGGCTCATTATGAATAACCTATACCGTCCACTGCTGTTTACTTTCGGATTTTTACGCATAGATCCAAGACTTGTCACTTATCACAATCTTATAAATGTTTTCGAGGCACCGCAATTGTATTTTTTGAACATTACCTTATATATAGTTGTTTTTATAGATGTTTTAGCGGTATATAAAAAACTAGATTCATCGATGCACTCTTGTTGAGATCAACCACAGTAATTTAAATCGTCATTTATTATTGGATGCCATTAATCCTATTTATGTAATCTGGCATCAAGTTATTTTTCAACAGTAAATCTAATGTTAATAAATGTTGGAGAGAAGCAAATTTTTAAAACTGTACACAAAAAACTTTAAAAGCTACAATTATTTTCCTGAACCGTTAATATTTAAAGCTCTACTTTCATAAAGCATTTTTCATCTCTTTCATTTGTGGTTATAAATTGCAATGGTTTCGATGCAGACACTTTTATTCTCGCAATAATTGAGAGTTATAGTCTCAAGGCGCAAAAATGGAAAGATCTGAGACAGATTCTGGTTAGTTTATCACAATCTACATAAAACAAAGACAATTGACAATTTTTAAGTTAGTAGCAAAAAATTTTTAACCGGGACACTTAAAAGTAAAAAATACAGAGGTCCCAAATAATTTTCAATTAAATATATTTAATTAACTCTGTACATTGATTCTGTAACAGTCGTTTTTATTAATCTACGTGTGTCATTTGATTTTACTTTTTGTAGTCTGAAAGTGTGAACAAAATTATATATCTGGACAAAACTTTGTGGCAAATTCTTTGGTACGATAGATAATCCTTGCAAATAGGTCGCACGCGTTTCGCCATCTACTAAGTAAGTTTGTGATTAGTATTGCAATTTTGTGAAAATGAAACATAACATATGCTATAACAACGACCACTTGTCACAGACCTGCTTAGAAAAACCGTCACAAATTCAGATGAGTAAAACCTAATTTAAAATAAAAAGAACAAACGATAAAGTTTAATGATAAAATATAAAGTGACAGTTTATCAGAAATATATTTTAAAGTATAAGCTATGATTTGGTAATCGCAATGAAAAAGAAATTGCAATATTATGTGGTACCAAGGAATTTTAAACATACTTTACTATTTTATTTTAAGCAATATTTATACCACTGTAAAATAAATATTAGGCCAGAGGAGGATTCAGCCTATCTCTTTGGGGGTGGGGGGGGTGATACCACAAAAGTACAACATGGCAAGCGACAGCAAGTTGTCGACGCGGGGGGGGGGGGGACCAGCAATATTCCCATTTCTAGTGTAAAAGTCAGGTCAGGCTCTATTTTTCTGAATTTGAAGCTCTTGGAGAGGGGGAGGCGATCACAAAAAAAAACAAGTTGCCCACTTGGGGGGGGGGTGAGCAGCAATACCACATTCCTAGTATAAGAGGCAGAATAGGGTCTATTTTCCTGAACTCAAAGCTCTTGGGGGGGGGGGGGGGGAGATCGTAAGCATAAACATTCCTATACTCTATTCAAGAACTAGAGAGAGTAGAAAACTGTTACCGAAACCTCCAACGTACCTGCTCCAGTGCCGCAGGTAACTGAGAACTGCCATAAATCTAATTATATTTAAATATTATAAGCTTTTATAAATTTACTGCAACAATAAAATTTCTGATAGTTAAATTTAATTTCTGTCAGTGAGCAAAGTACACCTTACAGTATGTCCTTAGTGATTTATCATGTTTGTGTTTGTTTTTATATATTATTTGAGATTAGTGAGATACCCAAAAGATATGGCCTCCACATCCATATTTATTCCAAAATCGTTAAACCAGGGCATTTTTTCCTCAACAAAAAACTTATAACGATGAATGTTTATGATGCCTTAAGATGTCAATATCTAGATAGTAATGTTAAAAGTTCTGTTGAGATGTGTTCCAACATGACAGCAGTTGGAAAATCTACTATGTACCGAATACTGAAGGAGAAAAAAACGACTGGAATTGTTAGTGCTCCCAAGCCACATTCGATCACAGGCAGACGAAAAACCTCGTTGGAAAAAGAGATGTAAACTGCAATAAAAGCAGTTGTACATACATTTTATTATGAGAAGCAGATCCCAACCATCGACAAAATTCTAATTAAAATCAATGAAGATCGGGATTTGCCTGAAATTAAAAGAACTGAGCTCTAGAAATTGCTCAGAGACCTTAATTTTGGTGGGAAGTCTGTTCATCTAGATCGTCCGTTAGAAAAGGAAATATCTCTCTCAAGTAAAAGGTAGACTTGCTAGAAATAATACAACTTACAAAATTAGTAACTTAACTGAACTTTTGAAAGATTTTTTTGAATAAAGTTACTGCAGAAAATGCGAAAAATCCATATAATAAAAGAATAAAACAAAATGTGGAAACTCGATCTCATGATCGGTGAGATAGAAGAACCAATTATAATTAATTTGAGCGAAGATAGCTTCACTGACTTTGATTACGAATTAGATACGTAATGTTTACCAGGGTAAACACAATTTATTATTTAAATTTTCTGTAACATATAAAAATTAATTACATTTAAATCCCTTTTTAGTGTTTAATTGTAATCCTGTAGATAGTTTAAGAAATAAATAAACTGAAACATCAAATATCCTAAAAATGTTTTTAATTAATAATAAAATGACCGATAGCCTCAAAAAAAATTTTAATATTATATGGACGAATTAATTTTTTATATATGTTCATCTTCTTGTATTTTTCGACAATGGGTATTTTGTAAATAGTCTTGAGTGTGCCTAAAACGGTTTCTATGCCAAAATTAAAAATAATAAAAATACAGTTGTGATTTGTGTTTAATATGTCAAAATTATCTATATTTTCTAAGTGAATTATTAAGAAATCATAAAAAATAAAATAATATTATAAAAACTTTTAATTTTAAATTTAATATCGAAATAATATTCTATGCCATAAATACTTGGTGATAAAATAAACGTCCTTCCGACGCCTATGAGAAGGATTAAAATCATTTTTAACACTTCACACATCCAAATCTGTATTGTGATCCAACCCAAATAATTATTATAGATCGGTATTTTTAATTATAAAATTTCTAACCCATTCCTATGAAAAATATATGTGTCTAACAGATTATGCCAATGACACCGGACTAAAGTACACAGGTAGTTTGCGAAAAAAAAGGGTAAAAAATTATTTATTACTCTCCCTAGTTCTTGAATAAACTATAGTATAAGAAGTAAAATCGAGTCTATTTTCCTGACCTCAAAGCTCTTGGGGGGGGGTCGTCCGGTAATAAATTTTAGCAAGAGTTTAATTTGGACAATTTACATTTTGTAGTTTATCTGCAGGGAATACAGATGGCAATTAGAATTTGATCTTTTATTTAAATAGATTTAGGAGGTTCTTTTTAGCTTTTACAATAAGTATATGAACTCTTCGCATCAAAATTACCTTGACAACAGCGGATTTATCTTTAAATGGAAATTAACAAATAAATATAATCTGTTTTCAATTATTCACCATGCAAATATAATTGGAATAGTTAAATATTTTTTTAAATATATAGACTCCATAAATCACCGTTGAGTTCAAGTTTACAAGGAAAGTAATAGTAGCGGCAAAAGCAATTAATTTCCCGAGACAAATTCGCCTTTTCAAGAGAACTGATTTAATAAAAAGACAAATGGATCTAAATATTTTCTGCTCAGTCTAAAAATGTAATATGCGCAATTTTAGATTTATAGAAGACATTTTTATATTTGAAAAGGTAGAGAATCAACTTCATTTACAATTATTTGAAATAACATTTATTTAATTTTTTACATTGTAAATATTTGTGATTTTAGCCCATCACTCAACCTGCAGAATCAAAGTATGTAAAGACGTCGCCAAGCAGCATTGCCCTTATCTCAAATAATGTAGGCTAATTCTTGCCTAATAAGGATGTTTTTATTAGTGAAAGAGAAGAACAATCACATTAAACATGTTCTGAGGTCCTATTTCCTATTTCATAACCCTGACATAAAAGAATATCCCATATTTTCACATTATATAACTGTTTATTAGCAGGAAGTGTCCAGTAAGAATCCCGGTCACTAAACGCAATTTTCTTTTGGACATCGCCACATATATTTTGTTTATTTCCACCTCCGGGCAATTTAATAACTACCTGGAGAGTACACAGTTTATGATTTCATCCCGTCCCAAATTTTTTAATTAATTTTTCACATTGTTAAATCTAAATCGCCCAATATAAAATCATTTTTTGAAATAACTTTATATATCCCTTTAAAAATTCTCTATGTCTTAAAGAAATCTAACAGTAACTATTTTCCTTTAATTAAGCTAAAAAATTATCTGAAAGATAATCAAAACATGTGAATTGTGAGTATTAAATTTTTAATTCAGTTCAAAAACCGCCAGTCATGGTAACGTTTTTTCTTATTCAATTCAAATTTCTGATATCTTAAAGGAATTAATCAAATTAAACATACATAAAGGCCTTAGGCCTGATCTTATTCATCCGATTCTGCATAAAAATTTTTAGGCAGGTTCTGACAGAGATGGGATGCGTTTAAACACTACCAAATGTAAATTCATGAGATTCTTTCGTCAACGTTGGGGGGTGATTTTTGAATACTAAATCGGGAGTGATATTGTGTCGTCTACTGTTCTAGTTAGGGATCTCGGAGTTACCTTGGATCCCGAGTTCTCATTTACTGAACATATAGCAAATATTGTCACCAACACCCTTAAAATACTGGCCTTTATACATAGGAGCTCTAGGGATTTCTCGCATCTGCAGTCCTTGAGACTTCTTTACTGCTCTCTGAATTTGCTTCGTCTCTGTGGAATCCATATTACATAACTCACAGACACAGGGTGTTGGGTGTTCAAAGAAAGTTTATGTATTACATTCACTATAAATTTTATAACAATATTGAATTTCATTATGATTTAATGTGTAATTTGATAGGACTTCCACATCTTTCTGTCAGAAGAGCCCATCATGAACTGCGTCTTTTCAACAAGGTGGTCAACTCCCTTGTTGACTGTCCTGTCTTGCTTGCCAGTGTGGAGTTGTGTACACCCATCAGGCCAACTCGTAGTCACCAAACTATTGACGTTTCTTATCATCGCACTAATTATGGAGTGAACTCTTACATCTTACGCGCCTCATCTCTGGCTAATTGTCATCCTGAGCTCCACTTTTTTTGTACTCATAGGAAATTTTTATCCCAGCTAAAATATATAAACTTATGATGATGAATAATTATTTACTGTTATAGTTATTTGTAGATATTAGGTTCTATTGTTTTTGTATTTTGATTTAATTCTTTGTATTAGTATTAGTATTGCAAATTTGTTAATAGACAAAATCCGTGAATAAATAAAATAAATAAATAAAAACGTACTAGTTTTATTTTCTTGGGGTACTTAAGAGCTCAAAAATACTCAAGGATAAATAACTACTCAGATAGTAATATGTAAGTCATAGTATATTCGAGAACATTATGAACAAAAACAAGATGTGTATATCATACATCTTTAAATTATGTAGAAAATAATAAAATTAGGTAAAAATTTAGAAATGATCTTAGAATCATATTTTCCAATAGAAATTTTATTTAAAAATTTAACGCCACACACACACAGCTGTGTGCAGTGCAAGAATGTTCTATTTATATGTCCTTGGAGCATTTAAAAATAAAATTAGCAACTAATAATATGTAAGTCATAACATTCCAAGTGATGAACACAAAGAAAAATATGAGTAACTTTTTCAATTTTAGATATAAATTTTTTGCAATTTATTTTTTAAAAGTAGACATTGGCTGTGCTCTTCTAATTCCTCATATACTAAAAAAAATTGACAAATAATTTAGTGATATTTCGTGTTAGTTAAACCATCATCGTTAAATTTTTACAACTTTGGTGTTTTGAGTCACTTTGTATACTTCATACACGCACCGCTTCAAGAGCGCTTTAACTGATTACAAGCAGCAGTTTACCTTAACCAATAAAAAAGCAAAACAGCAATAATGACTCTATAAACTCGAAATACTCAATCCTGCTAAATTAAAAATAACACATTTTCAGCCTGTGGGGCAAGGTTAAAATTTATATCTTTTCTGCACTTTCCTGACCGCTTTCGGACCAGCCACCGATTTGGGCTGACATATGGTTTGGCCGAACGCCAGTAATTTATTTGATAAATTATTATCAGGGGGATTTTTCGCAGTAACTCTTTACGATTAATTAAAAATGTTTCTAGAGTTCCGAGATTACAAAATTATACGTTATTATTTGTAAATTTAGCGATTAATACGGGTACAATTTATGAGGGGCTCTATTTTTATTTAATTTTGTAAATCTGAGTGTCTTTTTTATATTTATTTTTATGAAAACTTGGAATTAAGCAATCAATGAGACGTAGTGTTGCTAAAATAATTTTTGAGCTTCTCCATGGTGTTTAATTTTATATATAAACTTCTCCATCAATAGCCAAAGTAGCACATTTTTGCTCCTGCAGTTTTGCAAAACTTACTACCACCTTTTATGAAACTGATATTACCTTAACCTCCGATTCTCTTTCATTATCCTCTTCTAAGTTGGCAACAAACATTAACGATTATCACCTGAATTTAAACTCATACACCATCTTACAATAACCAAGTGAACTAATACAAAAGGAACATATTTTTACAGCTATTTTAAACCGTAAAATAATCTAATACTAAATACACTGTTGCTAAGAGTCCTTTTCATATCGACCAGTCCTGTCCAAGTTCAAGTGCGAATTTATTTGCAGCACGGCAATTTACCGCCGATTAAAAATCCAGGACCTCGTGTTGTATACGAACTGGGCTGCGTGCCCAAAGGTGATACATTTTTTCGTACGATTGAGAACAGAACCGTAATACAATGAAATCAAAATATATTTTTTGCTTGTAAATTATATTGAATGCATGCAGATTTTTGCAAGAGTGTAAGCGGTAATTTATCCTGCGCAAAACATTTTAACATTACAAATTACCAAAAGACATCACATCGTCTCTTTTATTTCCAAAGCCTACTTACGAGGATGGTTCGATAAGTTCTCGGCCTGAAACAGAGAGGGCGCTAGTAAGATCAAATAACTATAATATTTTGTAAGCATTAACCTTGAGATGACGCCCGGCAAACTTTCAGATGTTTGCGTGCAGTTGCTTGTTTGTAGCGATCGAGTGAACACATAAGGTTCGATATTTTGTGAAAGATGGATAAAATTGAAGCTCGAGCGGTTATGAAGTAGTTTGTTTTAAAGGGCTCAACTCCCACGGACATTAAAAATGAGTTCTACTTTAAAGGATTCTTCTTCTTCGTTTGAGTGCCGCGTTTGTTAACAGTCGACCAAAAACACCTTCGAATGAACACTTCGCAAGAGTGTTTAGACTTATTCAGACGCAATCCTGCTGAGTTTCTTCGATGTTTGATAACTGAGATGAAACACGGATTCACCATTACACACCAGAGACAAAGCAGCAGTCTAAACAGTGGATGGGGGCAGGTGAAGGTGCGTCAAAAAAAGCAAAATAGGTTCCGTCTGCAGGAAAAGTCATGGCAACAGTATTTTGGGATTCATATGGCGTGGTGCTTATAGACTATTTAGAACAAGGCAAGACCATCACTTGGGAGTATTGCGCTTCACTACTGGACCGTTTGCAGCATGTGATTAAGGCTGTTGCTGCAAAACTCCATGACCTACGTTTCGAAGTGCTTCCACATGTGCCATATCCGCCGGATCTGACTCCCAGCGATTACTTTCTCTTCCTAAACTTGAAAAAATGGCTCGCTGGATGAAAATTTCCTTCAAATAACGAGGTCAGAGTAGCGACAACCGCTTATTTTGCAGAGTTGGACAAATCGCATTTTACTACGGGTATTAAAATGTTTGAACATCGTTGGTCTAAATGTATTTAAGTACAAGAGGACTATGTTGAAAAATAAATAAAAACATTTTCAAAAATCTTTTGTTTTCGTTATCAGGCCGAGAACTTATCGAACCATCCTCGTATTTAGAAATATTACAGGATAACTGAATTTGTTTTAATTTGTCCCTATAGTGATATAAAATAGCCCCGTTTGTCATAAACGACAGAAGCAGATTTTGCTTGCAATATTGTCTTTTTTTTAGGTTTTAACAATACAATAACACTCATGAGTCGAATTTGAACTACACATTGAAAATCAACACCGTTAAGGACGTATTATTTCATTCATATTTACCCGAGAGAGACGACCAAGTGTTGCCACAGTTAAAAATTATAATTATTCTGAGGTTTTTGGTGACGAGAAACTATGGTGGAGAAAACTTATTATCTTCAAGTCAAGCATTAGTTTCTTGATGCCTATGCACACATAAGCATCATTGCCCTAACTACTAAACATAATTAAATCAATAGGAAAGGGTTGCATTCCGAGAATGTGCAAATTAGATACAACTACAACTTGGAAATATTACATTTTGATGCCAGATTTCCTGGGTCATCCCACGAATTATTCACTTTAGAGATCATCTGAAGTTAGATATTTTCTTGAAATTAGATCAAAATTAAGTACATTAGAAATATAAGTTCTTTATCTGGAAATTTTAAAATGCACGAATATACTTTTATCAATTTATATATTACACGGATGCCTCTGCATTTATCACTATTTATATTTAACTAGCGACCCGCCCCGGCTTCGCACGGGTGCAATGCTGATACTAAATACACTACAGAAAAACTGTGACTATTTATTTTATTTTTACAACAATTATTACATCGGCCTCCGACGCGCTATTTATAGGCACGCTGCCGCCGCCCCGGTCCGCCAGTACCGCCGCAAGCGCTACTTCCCGCAATTTTAAATCTGTAATATCTTCGAAAATATTCATTTAAATCTTGTGCTGTAAAGGACCATATAGATCTATATTAAATCAACAATGTATTTAAGCTATTTAATTGGATAAGGATTAATGCTGTATTGGTTAAAATCGCTTCAAAATTTGCCATTATTTGTCGTAAAAAGTCAATGACAAAAAAATGTTATTGTGGGATATCCATGAGAGATAGACATATACCATCGCGGAGTTTTCTGTAGACCTTTTCAATGTGTACAAATAATTAGTACATTATTTTGATAAATCTCGTAGGGTTCAGCCTGCGTTTGCAATGTAAGCGGAAAAAATATGATAATTAACGACATCACATTAGAAACCTCAAAAATAACAGTATTTCTCCACTATTTAATGGATGTTATTATACATATAAACCTTCCTCTTGAATCACTCTATCTATTGAAAAAAACCGCATCAAAATCCGGTGCGTAATTTTAAAGATTTAAGCATACAAAGGGACATAGGGACAGAGAAAGCGACTTTGTTTTATACTATGTAGTGATTATATAAGTATATAATTGATATAGTGAACGAGAAAAAAAAATATTGTTGCATGCAGGTGACAGAAATGTATAGCTTCAGGGTAGTTCAGGCTATGCCCTTTAGTATTAGTTTCGAACCCCCATTTCCAAAGTCTTTGAAACCAATTCTTTGGAAGAGAAATTTTTAAAAGAATGCTAAAAGTGGGCAATTAAACTTCTCCATATTTATTAAAAAACGAACTATGTTTAAAATAACTGTTGGATTGTTTTTTATATAAGTTTGAAATATTATTTACTAAAATAGTTTATATGATATTGTTACTTAGTTTTAGTTGTAGGTATAAGAGTAATACTGTGAAAGAAATTTATTATACTTCTTTAATTACACAGCACTACGTGAAATTTGTAAATCGAATAACAATAGTCCTTTCTTGCAGATTTTGAGTTGCTGAATTCTAATGCGGCCACAGAATTGCTCCATCACGTTTAACAACGTAACTAATTGGCATTAAATTTGGAATAACTTTTCTTTTAAATATAAAATCTGCAACAAAGAAAATTCTTAATACTATAAAATAAAATATATTTGTACTTAATCTGGATACACAATTTTTGTACTTACAACTGTTTTATATAAGAAAAAAATGTTTTAATACATTTTCTTTTAAATGCCCTAAATAAAAACAAAATTACATTATATTTTATTCCGTCGAGAAAAAAGTACAGTATATCATACTTATTACAACTACACGAGAGTTAAGTGACATGAAAGAGAAAAACGGATAAATTTGATCTATATTTTAAAGCTGTTTTTATTTACTGAGCATATCGTATTTCTAAAATGTTTATTCTGTCAATTTTAATATTTTATTTACAATGCTTATAAAAAATTCCAGACTTATTGTTCAAAAATGGTTGAAACTTACTGTGGATAAAACTGAAGAAGATAAATATGCAATTTATGAAATTTCCTCATATTAAAAATATAATATTTATGCACTTATCTCAAGTTTTTGCTTTGTTGAGACTTAAAACAAGTGTAGTGTCTCTTACAACAGTAGCAACAAGCAATAGCCTATCTTCAATATCTGATAGTCTTACAGACAATTTACCACTATCAATTTTTTGTTTATTTCAGTGCTTATTTTAAGCGCCTTTCATTTTATTCTGTTTCTACTTCCCAAATGGCAAAAATAACTGCAAATACATTTATTGTTAATTTTATTAATAATATAAATATCATATCCATTTACTAATATCCATTTTTCCGAAGTATTTAATCGATATCCCATCGAATTTAATATAAATTTAATACAATTCTATAAGAGAAACTTAACTCTCAACCAACTGAAAAAAAACCTTATACTATAAGGACAAACGTGCTCTGTTCTAACACAGTTAGAGACAAAGCACAATCTCAGATTGGAAGAATACCAGGAAAGGGTGGAAGCCTTTCCTATGGTAGTGCACCGCCATCTGTAGACCGGTTTCGAACTTGTTAGTTCTCGTCAGTACAAAATAGGCTAGCGCACTTCAGCATGGGAAAAGTAAATCCTTTAAGCAACTTATATTAGACAAAATATGAAATCTAATAAAAGCGGCGCCATCTCCCAGCATTCCACGCAATCTGAATATAAAATCTCGCATAGATCTGTATATATAAACCAAAAGTGGATAATATACTTGCAGTTGCGTGTATAAAAATAGAATTATATAAGAGAAACTTAGCTCTCAACCAACTGAAAAAAACCTTATACTATAAGGACAAACGTGGTCTGTTCTATCAGAGTTAGAGACAAAGCACAATAATAAACAGGCGACACCCAATATTAAGAAAAAGAAAAAACTTTGTACACTGTCAAAGACAAGAATAAACACTAAAGATATATGTAAATTTATTTCTCTATCTTTTTTAAGTTCGAGCATTTATCAATTATACCAATAACAACCTATTTGGCCTACAGAACAGGAAATTTCACAGTTATTAGAAATAAAAGCGATCCTTTTCCTTATATTTGTTACAAAATCTCGGCCCTAATGCCTTTTAAAATTTGCTAAAAAAAAAATAAATATTTGTAGAGCTGTTAAACAGCACCCTCTACCGGGCACTTTTAAACACGCGTAAATAAAATTTATACCAGAAAAGGTAAATCAGGACAACCCCTTTTTAACGGACCTCAATTTGTTCAATTCCGTCAGGCCAAACCTGAGTTGTCATTTCTGGTTTTGGGAGTTACCGGATTAAATATCCTCTAATAAGAATTAATTTTGTTCAAAATTAGTAAATTTCATTTTTACCAGTGTTTAATATTGAATGCAAAACTCGTTACATAAATATAATAAGAGTTATATTCTAATGATTATCGGTTGTTTATTACAAAATACAAAAATAATCCAATTTTACATTATTCACGCTGATACTGCAAGGAAATTGCAAACAAATACAAAACTATTCGCGAAATAAAATTTCTAACTAAAGGATTTTCCACGTACATGCTTCCATGTAGCTTGTTCAGCAGTAAACATTTGCCAATTGGACAAGTCAGTTATAGGCAAAGGAAACGGAACGCAAACCATGTCACGTACAAAATTCGTCGAACGTTTTTAAATTCTAGAACCGACTTTATTGCTGTGTTATTTGGCATTTTTCCAAACTGTTTGATTCACAAGCCCTTCGTAATCTTGAAATATGAAAGTAGGTATCCGTGTCAAGGCACGAATACAATTTCGAATCAATCGAATCGAAATAATTGAAATACCTGTAACTGAATCAGATGAAAAATAAAACTCTAAAATATACCAGGAATTTTTAAATATTGAAGAAATATTTTTATTATGTATACAAGGTATTTGGAAATCACATCAGGAAAATTAGGAAGGTAATATTATAAAAATAAAAGTTATTAATCAACCAATAACTGATATAGGAGGCTAGAGTTGAGAAGCCCATACAGTGTAGCCTAGCGATTGTTCTGCCTTTGCATTATGGGAGCCCTGAGAAGCACTTCGACAGCAGCCAAGGAAACTCTACTAGGTCTTGATATAACAATCAAGGCTGAAGCGAGCATACAGGCTGGAATGAGACAAGGCCTGTAGGACTAGACCTGTGCTCAGACATAGCAACATCAAACATATCATGATGGATTCTTTGAAGAAGATTAGCAGTAATTCCATGCAATGATAGACCCTACATCTCCTAGAGTGACTGAAAGGCAGGATTTCATAAATCACAATCACTAAGTTATCCAAGAAACCCAGTCTGGTGACGATTCAAAAACTGACTGAGGTGCAAGTGCCAGAATAAACGGAGCCATCCCCAGACTCAATAGAAGTAAGGCAGTGAGGCAACCCAGGACTATATCTAGGTAAAAATAAATACAATTGATTGAGAGAATCTGACGAGGAGTAAGAGGTAGGATCGTCCTCATCCTCTCTGACAGTCATGCAGCAATAAAAGAGCTTGCATTTCATCAGATAAAAGCTAAACAAGTATGGGACTGTCTTTAAAATTTTATTGCCCTAGCAAAACACAACAAGATTGGTCTTGGGTCAGCACCAGAACACAAGGGTATCCTAGGCAATGAAAAATAGGACCAACTTTAAAAACAAGGATCCGCTACCACATTTATTGGGGCAAAACCAGGATTTGCCTTTACTAAGACTGCTATTCATGAGTGGATATCCCGATGGATCAACCTTCAACACCAGACTAATTGCTACTACATTGCTGGTCCCAGATATAGCAAACTACTGATAAGAAAACCATTCGGCAAACTAAGTCAATAAATTCTGCATTTAAGCAGACAACAGAACAGGACAATCTAGTGAATAGGCTGCTAAACCTACCAACTTGTTAAAAAAAATAGATATAACAGGCAACACAATAAGTTACTAGGCTGCAATGTAAGGGCTTGTCATCCCTAACCTTAGCAATTAATTACCGAATGATTTAGATAAAAAATATATCGCACGACATATCAGGAGAAGCTAATCTGCAGGATCTGTATTTATTAAAGAAAATTAAATTATTTTTGATGAAATAAGGGCGTGAGCCTATTATAAATGTTCTATATGAACAGGTTAATTACCTTAGTCAGGCTCACGAACCTGTTCACTAGTTTGTTCTCTGAATATAAACATTCAGGATTGATCAATCCTGCCTTATCCTCCTCGTCATGGTCTACATATTGGTTTTTTATTATAGACACCAATTGTAGATGTTTCCTTAAGCTGCGGTAGTCGCTTCTTATTCCTTTACCAGCTTATTCTACTTAATACACCGGATAGTTTGTTCAGCAGTAGTTTGATGTGCCTATATCCCGTAAAATACCTCCAACGTTTGGTATCCACGTCTACCCAAGTATCTTTGATCATTCAGGTGACAACTGGAGTCCCTTGAGATACATTGAAGACTTAATATATAATAATGCAGGCAGCTGCATAGAAATTTTCACATAACAAAATTATAAGTTACCATAAGGTTCACAAGTTGTTCGGAAAATTTAAGAGTTCTAGTCAAAAAAAAAAACCTCTACAGAATTTTGAGAACCATCAAGTCGCGATATGTCTTAACTGATGCACAACGGGACGAATAAATTTAAAGAACGAACTAAGACCAAAAAAAAATATGCATTTGTAAGATAAATTCTTCATAGAAGTGGTTACTCAAATAATCTTCAACAGCAACTACAGCAAAGACAAAAGGTAAAGTAATTAGAACTAAACAGACCAAAATGAGTAACTTAAATTTTAAACTAACTAATAAATCCCATCCAACGGATTCAAATATGTTGGATATAAATTGCTTCTCACTTCACGACTTCGTTAAGACCAAATGGAGGAAGGAAAATGACTTTCCTTCCAAAAAAAAACATTGTTTCACAAAAAAACGGCCATGATGAGGTTGATCAGTGACCATAATTGTACATAGTCCAATACTATAAATGAGTACAATTGGAACTGCCACGGTAACTTTATTAATCAGGAAAAGACAAGTTGATCAGTACAATTCCCGAAAACTAATGTAGATACTAGATAAATTAAAGAAAACACAGATTATTTTACTGCAGAAAGTCAGAAAAATTATTCTATGCAATTTAAATTTATTTTGTTACAATTAAATGAAATTTTGTACAATAGTCAATAAAGAAGGAAATCCTCTAGACAAGTAACGTAGGAAGATAGAGATCAATCTAAAAAAATAACGGCATTCAACATCAATAAAAAAAAAGCCAAGCACAGTGTAGTAAAATATCGACACACACACATATATATATATATATATATATATATATATATATATATATATATATATATATATATATATATATATATATATATATATATATATATATATATATATATATATATATATATATATATATATATCGATTCCCAGTCTCTATTGTTTTCGGTCTTCCCAATCCCCTGAAAGTAAGTTTTTTTCGGACATGGCTCGGTTAATGCCCTTAATCCAGGTAACTTTTGGTCTTCCTCTTTTTATTTTTTCATTTGGTGTCCATTTCATGATTTGCTTTGGTAGCCGTTCGTCCGTCATTCTCTCCACATGTCCATACCATACCAGCTGACGTTGTTCGATTTCATCGAGAATAGTTTTCTTTACGCCCATAATCTCTCTAATTCTCTCGTTGGTTATCCGTTCAATCCTTGACTTTCCGGCAGATCTTCGCCAAAAGTCCATTTCAAGAGCCAACAGTTTACGTTCTAAAGTTTTATTTATCTGTCATGTCTCACATCCATGCAATACAACGCTTTTAAATATTGCATTGTATAAAAGATGTTTTCTTTCCTTGGATATGTTTGTTGACCATAATAGTGAGTTTAGGCATCCGATAGCTTTTTTCCCTGTTATTCGCTCCAATATTTCTTCTTCAGTTCGTCCACTTTGACTGATCTTTGTTCCAAGGTAGGTATAATCAGAACAAGATTTTACTATGATATTGTCATCCACTTCCAAATCTGTTTCTTCTCCACCGATACACATATATTTAATTTTACTGCAGTTGACGGTTAATCCCCATTCTGCATATTCTTTAAATAGTTTCCTCGTCACAAATTCGAGGTCTTCTTTATCTTGGGTCACTACCACTTGGTCATCTGCAAAATGAAGCGTATATAAATGTATATAAATATCGATATATTAGAGAACTATGACGGTTTGTGATATAGTAAAACCAAAAATGCAACGAATGAAATGCTGTTATTCAAAGAATTAATGAAAGATACTTAAGGAAAATTATATTATGTTTGCCCATACCGTGAGTATTTGCAAAAGCAAGATAAAATTAACTGTCATAGAGAACTTAAAGTGAAATTCAAACGGTGACACCACCAGGATATGTAACTACAAATAGCGGCTTTAGTGATGCCAAACTCTGGTTCCGGTCCAATGAATGTTGTAGCAAACACTATTGAAAGTTGATACGCTTTTTATTGAGTAACATAGCCTTGTTCTGTTTTGCCAGAACGATATGGTTTCAAAGACAGTTTAGATTTTATTTGAGTTCCGAGTCAGATTTTCTTGAAGGCATGAATAAATTGCATAGAATGCAGAGATATATTACCTGAGCGCCTCATTTATATTGATTCTGTCAATTACTAATGAAGGTGTAACTCATTTTAAAAATTTCTTTTTTTAGTAACAAGTAATCTATTTAGTTTCTAATTTATATTTAGTTTATTTATGGACGAGTTAAGTGAATATTTAGCATGAAGATTAAGACCAATAACCAGTCTCAACCACAGTACCTCCTGATTTCAGGAGAAGAATGCAACTGACAGATGTATGGAGAGCAATGCAGCTGAAGTGGAGATGGGCTGGCTATATTGCAAGACAGAGTACAGAGAGATGGACATACAAATTAGCAGCATGACGACCAAGAGAGAGAAAATGGAGTGTTGGCAGATCCCAAAGGAGATTGCGGGATGACATTCAGAGGAGCGCTGGAAGAAACTGGATGAGGATTGCTATGGAAAGGCAAAAATGGAAGACTATGGAAGAGGCCTACATTCAGGAGTGGATGGGGATGGGATGATAAGAAGAAGAAGACTCTTACTTGACATCGATAAATCAGTATTTGTATTCACTGATATGATTCGCTGATGGATTCTAAATGAAGAAGGAGGTTGAAGTGAGAGTTTAATACCATACTTTAAGCAGAAATGCATGGGATTTAAATTTACGCTAACAAATGTCTCAATAGAAATATTAAGAAGACCAAAATGTACATACTGTTAAATAGCTAAGCAACGTTAAAAGCTCTCATGTCAAACACCTGTGTGATTAAGTTAATTTGAGACTACAGATAAGCCCAAAAGCAACAGGTAAGACACAACAAGGTAACAATAATGTGGGTGTCAAGGCTTACGAAAATCAAAGAAAATGAGGGAGCAGACCGCCTCGCAAAAGCAGGATCAAAAACTCCTTTTCTCGACCCTAAACCTTTCTGCGGATTGCCAAGAAGCCACATAAAAGAGGAACTCCGAAGCTTGAAACAAAATCAGATAAAGTTAAGGCGGAACAATACATCTACTCTAAGATAAGCGAAGAAATTTATAAATAAATCGCCAAGGAATGCAAAAATTTCGAGTTGAGGACATCTGCCGCTTGTACACTAGCCTGATTTATTAAAAATTGGACTGCTCAAATATAATATCTCCGTTATAAATTTTTATTATATTGGTGAAAGCAGATTCTTGATATTGACTGAATACTTTTCATTTAAACAGAAATTTATTTATGCTTTGGCTTGTTTTATGCATTTTGTGTAAGCCTTTATTAGAAACAGGAACGTGAATTTTAATTTTCTTTTTGAATTTTCAAACAAAAAATGCGGTTCTTCACCTTTTTCACAGGATTTTGTGTTTTAGTCATTTATTACTCACTTACTTACTTACTCCGTGGCGTTACAACCCCGTGTGGGTTTTAGCCGACTTGACAATATGCCTCCATTCGTTTCTGTCCTTTGCTAGCTCCATCCAGTTCTCTACATCCATAGCTTTAAGGTCTCCTGCTATATTATCCCGCCACCGGAGCCGGGGTCGTCCAAGTGGTCTTTTTCCAGTTGGGGTTTCTTCCCACACCAGTGTCACTATTCTTTCGTTAGAGTGTCTTATGAGGTGGCCCGTCCACTGGAGTCTTCTAGACTTTATTTCTTTTACTATGTTGGCGTCTGCGTATAACTCTTCTAACTCTTTGTTTGTTCTTATTCTATATTGTCTCGTTGCCCCATCCAATAACGTCAAAGATTTTCCTTAGGATTTTTCTCTCCCAAACTCGCAGTCGCTCTTCGTTTGCCTTTGTTATTGTCCAAGTTTCGCTGCCGTACATCACTACTGGTCTTATAACTGTGTTATATAGATTTATCTTTGTTCGTCTTGTTAGTTGTTTCGATTTTATCAGGTCTCGAAGGGCGTAGCTACATCTGTTCCCAGCTTGGATCCTATTGTTTATTTCTTGTGATCCGTTATTATCTTCAGTTATTGTTGTTCCAAGATACTTAAATTCTCTGACGCGCTCAAAGTTGTTGTCGTCGATGGTGATGTTCTGTCCAATTCTGTCTCTGTTTCGAATATTGCGGCTCGTGTACATATATTTAGTTTTGTTTTCATTTATTTGTAGCCCCATCTTCTCTGCTTCCTTCTCGAACCTGATAAAAGTTTCCTTCATTTTTATTCTTGTGTTTTCTATTAGATCTACATCGTCTGCAAATGCCAGCAGTAAGTTTGGTCCTTCTCGATGGAATATGGAAGTCGGTGTATCAATTCTTGCATTTCTGATTATGTGTTCTAAAGCTACGTTGAAGAGTTTTGGTGAGAGTGCATCTCCCTGCTTCAGTCCATTGTTAATCTCAAATGTATCTGAGTACTGTTGCCCAACTCTCACCTTACATCGTAGTCCTTCCATACTCATCCGTATCAAGTTGACTAGTTTTTTAGGAAAGCCAAGTTCTTGCATCGCTGTCCACAGTCTCATCCGGCATACTCTATCGAAAGCCTGTTTGAAGTCTATGAACATCTGATGAAGCTCTCTATCGAACTCCCAGCATTTTTCCATTATTTGTTTTATAGTGAATATTTGGTCAACAGTAGATCGGCCGGGTCTGAATCCGCATTGATACTTTCCAATGATTTCTTCTGTGTACGATTGGTTCTTTCTAACAGAATGTTTGCAAGGATTTTGTAGGTAGTATTAATTAGTCATTTATTGACTACCCTTTAAATCATGGTTCAGGCAATTTAATGTTAAATTTTTTTATATGAAAAAATCTCTATCGTGGTTTTCTACGGAAACCTATATGTTTAGCTTGAATATGTATCAGTTTTAAAAATAAATGCGAAAATATAAAAAATACAAATTTCAAACCATAAAAACCTATTTCCGTCGATGTCATGTCGTTTTGCTCTTATCTCCGCTTTCAAATCCTTAAAGGCTTACCTTAACAGACAGGAAGCGATTTCGTTTGTAAGATCAAACGTACACACAAAATCCCGCTGTAAAATCTCATTTTGGAAAAGCGAATGCCTCTAATCCGTTTGATGAAATCACCCTTTTGCCGTTGGCATTTAATATTTTAAAAAATGCATAAAAGCTTTCTGGTCCAGGTTTTATCCAGAACAAAGAATGTGACAGGGATGTGACCGAGAGGTCTCCAAACTTGCTATCCTAACTTTTTATATATCATTATATATTAATAACATTTAAAACATTGCCCAATATATACGAATGTGACGACACTCATATATACTAGATATAAACTAAAATAAAGCATCTATGATTGTTTTTCTGTACATCGGCTTCGGCTGCCATACTGCTATGGTCACTAAAGATAAAAAAAAATGTATTAGTTTAAAATCTAAACAGCTGTACCAAAAGTTCATAATTTTTGTCAGGGACTCATCGCTAGCATATAGCGTGCCCCGGGATGTGCGCCAATAAGGCAAATCAATTCCAGTGACGTGTACATTTCAGAAAATAATAAATGATGAAATTTCATGGGAATATCAATATAACCTAGCCTAAGCCTATGTAACCCAGAAATCAAACGGGAGTTACAAATAAACATTAACAACAATCTAAATATACTGTGCGCAAATGGCGAATATCAAAACATAGAGAGCACAGATGACAAATGGCTGGGCTTAAAAACGGCGTTGATGACACCGGCAAGGACTATTCTGACTAAACAAAAATCAAAACAAAAGCAAGAATGGATGACTGATAAGATCCTTCAGCTAATGGATGATCGAAGAACTCTCAAAGGCAAGTGTGAACAAAGCTATAAACAAATACAAAAAGTCATCAAAACTGAAATCAGAATAGCCAAAGAAAATTTATATAAAAAAAATGTGAGGAAATAGAGCATCTACAGATGAAACATGACATTTTTAATATACATAAAAAAGTGAAAGAACTTGCGGGCACACAAAAACGCAAACAACCCAACACATTATATAACACAAACGGAACAATAATAACAGAACTGGAAGAAAAATTGGAGGTATGGAAGAACTATGTTAATGAACTTTTTACAGATGAAAGACATGAACCTAATCTAAACAGCATACAAGAGGATGAAGGCCCAGATATAACCAAAGAGGAAGTAATGTATGCACTAAGAAGAATGAGGGATGGAAAGGCTCCGGGTCCAGACGAACTACCGCTGGAAGTCCTCAAGCTCATAGAGGAAGAGTCGATTTATGCATTGGTGGAGCTTTTTAATCATATCTACAAAACAGGAATAATACCACAGGAATGGCTTTTATCCACATTTGTAACTATTCCAAAAAAGGGAAAAGCAAAACAATGCACCGACTATCGCACAATAAGCCTGATGAATCACATACTGAAAACATTTCTAAAAGTTATACACACTAGAATACATAAAAAACTGGAAATAGATATTAGCGATACCCAATTTGGATTTCGAAATGGACTCGGAACGAGAGAAGCGTTATTTGCACTGAATGTCATGTCTCAAAGATGCCTTGATATAAATCAAGATGTATATATGTGCTTCATAGACTACAATAAGGCCTTTGACAAAGTGAGACATGATCACCTTATCAGTCTATTGACGGAAAAGAACCTCGATAAAAGAGACATCAGAATTATATCGAATATTTATTACAATCAGAAAGCAGTAGTGCGAGTGGAGCATGAGACGACTGAAGAAGTCGAAATAAAAAGAGGAGTGAGACAAGGATGTATACTTTCACCGACCTTATTCAATCTTTACTCTGAGGACATAATGAATAGAGCACTTATTGACCAATTCGTTGGTATTAAAATAAATGGAATTTTAATAAACAACCTCAGATACGCCGATGACACAGTACTTATCGCAGAAACACTCGAGGATCTCCAGACCTTAGTCAATAGAGTAGCAACAGTCAGTGAAGAATATGGACTGTCACTAAACATAAGAAAAACAAAATGCATGTTAATATCCAAATCAACCCAAAATGTCCCAGATATACGCATACAGGGTCAAAATATAGAACACGTCAGAAAATACAACTATTTAGGCACCGTCATCAATGAAAACAACGATAGCTCTGAAGAAATCAAAATCCGGATAGAGAAAGCAAGAGCCGTATTCACGAAAATGAAGAGAGTGTTCTGTGGCAGAGACCTGAGTCTTGAATTAAAGGTTCATCTGGCAAGATGTTACGTACTGTCAGTTTTGTTTTATGGAATGGAGGCATGGACGCTTAAAAAGATCGATATTAACAGGTTGGAAGCCTTTGAATTGTGGATGTACCGCAGAATGTTAAGAATATCATGGATGGAGAAAATCACAAACGCTGAAGTACTGAGGAGAATGAATAAAGAAAAGGAGATCATACTTACAATTAAAAAACGAAAATTACAATACTTGGAACACGTTACGAGAGGAGAAAAATATCAACTACTGAGAACTATTATGCAGGGAAAAATTATGGGAAAGAGATCTGTAGGAAGAAGACGAAACTCTTGGGTAAAAAATCTAAGAGAATGGTATAATTGCAACAATAACCAGCTGTTTAGGTCAGCAGTCTCGAAAATACGTATAGCTCTGATGATCGCCAACCTTCGGAACGAAGACGGCACCTAAAGAAGATCAATATAATTTTTTCAAGTTCAATTTATTTCCTCACATTTTTATCAACACTTTCCTGGAGGGGAGACATTGCATAGGCACCTTCACAAAGTGTGAAAAGTACTGTCGGATTCTTACCAATTTTCCTTGGTCTGCGGTGGCTGCTGGCAGTCCAAGATTATTTAATGGAGCCTCCGTTTTCCCGTCAATTAAGCTTTAACAAACCTTTGGTCTTCACGAATTATAGCTGTTTTAGGTTCATTCTTTGTTCTTCCTCGTTAACATGATCGACACACTTTTTCCAATCACGAACCGTCACGTTAGTAATTACCTCGTCCAATAATATTTTGACATCTGCTAATTTGAATATTTTGTTTTTCCGTATCACTTCACTCTTTGTTTGCACCCATATTAATTCGATTGGATTAAGTTCATAATAGTCCGGCGGCAGTCTCAACACTTACATTTTTTTCCCGAGCCATTTCATCAATAGCATATTTGATAATTTTTTTTAATTGCCATCATTAAATCTATACTTTAAGTATTGTTTCGTCAAGTTTAATGTTTTTCGGGAAGAGCCATTGGCATATCTCCGCCTTTTTAGACACAGAAGCTGTAACTTTTTCTTGGCGTCGACTTTGATACGGGGCATTGTCCATTACAATTACCGAATCGGATCCCACAAGTTTTAAAATCAAATAATTGTGTTTTACATTTTTACTAATAGAACGGCCATTAAGACCAGTTATGTTAGTTACGTGATATTGTTATTCATTTCTAATTTTCTCATTGTGAATATTTTGGTTCCCTATTTATTTTTGTTAATAGATTTGAGTGTTTTGAGAAACTTGTTGTATTTAATTTAATTAAAAACCTTGACGCGATTAAACTCGCGGACGCAACGCTGTGAGAGCTTCAAACAAGAGATATCATCTGACCAGATAGTTAGCAGCCTTGCCGGAGTCCTGAAGTCCTGAGTTATGGTTCTGGTAAGCTTGAATAACCTGTAGTTATTTTAAACTAAAGCTGCAAGAGAGAAGAGAAACGTCCAGACTTTCAGAGTGTCAATGCATTTGTGATATTTCTTTATAGGTTCTTAGAATAAATATTAATAGGGGACAACAATTTGATTGTAGACAGAACGGCCTTACGCTACCAAAAAATATATCATTTGCAGAAGTTTACGATCAAATGTTCTTACATAAGATATCTAAAATTCATTTTTTATAAAATTCGTTTCAAAACTCGTAATAATATTTTAGATAAAGACAGGTTGTTATTAATTTCTGAATTCAAATTTTTCAATGTTGGTATTTCATTTTTGAAAAAGAAACCAAGGACTTTGCAACGAATGGTGTATTTTGTGTCAACGTCCAGGATTATATTTTTCCGCCCTCTTGTCCGCTTAGCGTTTTTTAGTTGTTTTCTTTACAATGACCATTTAAAACCCGTTAAACGCCGTTCGTGAAGAAATTTTCGTTAAAGTGCCACATATTTCTGCAGCATCCAAAGTGGTTATTTCACAGCTTCAGTCCTGAATATCATGGTAAACATTTTTAATTATTATTCGCTCTTTTAACGTCAATTGACTATTTTTATTTGGGAGAGCGTCAATAGAAGAAGGTTCGTTAATATCCATAGTTTACCTCAAATAAATACACCAAAAATACAGTACAATACACTATAATAAACTTTTTTAATCAACACAATATCTATATCCAATGAAAGTATAGTAATGAGTATGTAAACTCTTAGAATATATCGATGAATAAATAATAAATCAATAAAATATATAAACAAGAAGGAAACCCAGTCGGGACGCATATTTTCAAGTATATTTAAGATAGACATTTCGTGTAGGTATGTTGCTACATCCACTATCCTAGCGATAAGAAATCAAATATATGTTGGTGGCATCACTGTGCTATTTTAAAAGCTATCAGCGGATTGATATTTAATGATCGCGAAATATGACAACAATGCGTTTTAAGCTTTTAATCCCTACCTTGTTAATAGAGCGGCAAAGTTTTACATCATTTATAACTGCATGAGAGGTTTATTCAACCGCTTCGTCGCTTTGGCGACCGATATTAAAAGAGTTACTGACAGAAATTTTGGACTTTAAGTATAGGATGATACTGTACCTCTTGTAAAATTGCAGACTGCAAAATAGCAATATTCAAACGAGATTAATAATTTACATTCAATATTATTCTACTATTAATAAACTAACTTCATTTCTGTTAATATATATTCAGCAAGTATAATGAAATTTAAAATTGTCTCCGTGGTGGCTTCTAAAATAATATTAAACCCAATTACCAAGCGTAAAAGTTAAATTAAACTGGGTCCTCGAAAACTTCTTTGCTTACTCAAATATACGAAATTAAACAGCGCCGACGTCTACTTAGAATGTAAATTATCTTGGTAATTTTTATTTTAAATATTCGCTTTAATAATATTAAAATTATAGTACATCTTATGTAGTTCAATGGTCCAGCTATTTTAGAATATTTAAGCACTAAATTGTATTGAAACGAAGTATTCTTATTACAACTGAATGGTGAATAATTGAAAGTGGATTAAATTTAATTATTACTTCACATTCAATGATAAATCCTCAATGTCGACTTATGTATATTTTACAGCAGGAGCTGCATGTGATTTTAAACACTTGCTTTTCGGGTCGATTTTGTCCTTTGAGTTTCTTAGAGAGAAACCTACTCTTTTGTGTGTTTTTGTAATTTAATAAAGAATAAAATAAAAGCATTGTAATTGTAACAAAATCAATAAAAATTGCCAATGTATTGAAATAAATCGGAAATTTGTAAGGAAATCGTCCTTGTAATTACATTTTTCATTTGCTCGCCTAAAATGTAAGCTTTTCAACAACGTCTTTCCCCTCTTAAATAAATAATCTTTTACCTTTGCCTTAATTAAAATCCAAATTCTTCTGAAATATCATCGGTTAAAATATCTTTAGGGCGAAATTCATTTCGGTCTAATAAACTTTTAATTAAAACATGAAAAGAAATTCTTCGTACTGGATCTTTTATGTTGTATGTATTCCAGTAATCTACAAAATGTCGGAATACTTTCCAGTTTACGACTTTAAATCTATGCGAAGACTGTATAAAGTAAGAGTGGGTAAAAATTAATTTAAGATATAACTAAACACTGCATTTGTAAGACATGCCAGCAGGTAATGAATAAACTATTTCTAAATCTTTTTTCGCACGGTTTCTCTCGCATAAATATAACCCTACGCGACGAATTTTATTTGTTTTATCTTGTATGAAAACTGAATTTTTTTGTTAATTTTTGGGCGCTGAACACAAAAATGATAATAAAATTAAAAATTTAGTTGCAACTTGCAAGAACAAAGTTTTTTTCATTTTATTTCGAACAAAATAATAAGAAATACATAATTTTACACTTGTAGAGACACTAAATATACTTTTTTGCTTTTTTTTTGTGATTGTTTTTGGAGCATCTCTAACAAGAGTCCAACAGAATTGGGCAGCATGAAAGCATTCCACTTTCCCTGGTATCATTTCTCCATTGTTGATATATCCTGATGGAAGCGTTCGCCGTGCTCATCCCTAACAGCTCCGCAGTTGTCAGGAAAAAAGTCGAGATGCGAGTGTAGGAAATGGACCTTTAGAGACATATCGCAACCCATTTTTTGATACGATGAGAGCATATTTTCAACAAGAGCAACGGAATTGTCAGCTTTTTCATTTCCAAGAGGCGAAAGTCATTCCAAGCACTTTTTTTCAATATCTGAGAGTGCTGTCAAAATGTTTGTCTTTCACAATATTTCGAATATGTGGCCCAACAAAAATACCTTCCAAAATTTTTGCTTCACTGGAATTTCTGACGCAGGTACTGAAAAGCTGACCATCTGTATTTAGTGCCTTAACAAATTAATATTCTTAATAAATTTTAATATATATATATATATATATATATATATATATATATATATATATATATATATATATATATATAGATATAGAGATATATATATATATATATATATATATATATATATATATACAAAACAATAAAATTATTTGTTTCTGTGTGTGCAAGGAGCGTGAGGTCGAATAACTTTAGTTACGTTATTTCCTCCCGGTTGAAAATTTGTCAGGTAATTGTTGACATAATACTCTAAGTAATAAAAAAATCAGCTGGTAGTATGCCGAGGAAAAACCCGTCGGTTGGTGTATTCAAATTGGCGATCGACGCTCAACCCTGGCTCTTGCGCTACACCCTTCACTACATCAGCTGACAATCTTTCCACCAAAATACAACCAGCTGACATTTTTATTTATTCAAAGAAGCATATAAAACTGTCTGCCATCTGATAAATTTTTAACTGAACATATATTTTTCTTTCATGTTCGTGTGACCAGCTAACGTATAATCCAGCACCTTACAGCCAGCTGACTTTTTTTTTCTTGTATATATCAACTTATCAATATTATTTATATATATATATATATATATATATATATATATATATAACTTGACAAATTTTCAATCAGGAGGAAGTGATTAAAAATAATTTATTTTTATGTGAGTAAAGGGCCGCAACTGCTCAACCCACCCAAGGAGCCCCAGTTGACGTTCAAGAGGCTTCATGACACAACTCTCTGAAGCATTTCATTTCACGAGTTATCGCCCAGGAGGAATTTGGGCAGCAAAATCTTTATTATAAATACATATCTTTAGATATAAAGAATAAAAGAGAATCTATTACATTAAATGTTAAAAGAAATAATAATAAAAAAACCTCACGGAGAATTGAACCTGGGACGCTCGGCCACGAACCAAGATATATCCATAGTATCGGTTGCAAGTATATTTCTGTTGTATAAAATCTACCTAGGGAGGGGGGTTTGAATAGTTATATTCGCTTGAGGACTACGTGGTCTATGCTCCGCATATTAGAAAAAAAGTAGATTACTGCTTTTACTCTTCTTTCTCTCTCGCACTATGGGAACGGCAGGCATTGGGAATCCTCAATCTAGTATTTATTAAATCTGTGAATTCTACGAAGGTAACCGTTTATATTTTGGGAATAACAAACAATCAGTGAATATGGTTATGAATTTTCACTTTTACATGGGTTTAGACCAATAAGAAAAGAATGTTTGCCGCTGTGAGGGTGGTATATCCGAAACATAGTTTTTGAACCTATCAATCGCTTCTTCTGGCATATAAAATCTTTGACAATGAAATTTGTTTTTTATGTTCAAGAATTAAAAAAAATGATTGGTTACCAAATCAGGGCTGTAAGGCGGGCAATCCATCAATTCCACGTTTTGAGTGTTCAAAAAGTCGCTTGTTTGCGCTGATGTGTAAGAGCTCGCATTGTCAGAGTGTGGAATGATCAGTCATATGTGGTTTGTTTTTCTCAATTTGCCGAACACTTCTGGAAAACAATTGGTTGTATGCCACTCAGAATTGACTGTTCTGTGATATTCTAAAGTACGGTTACGACAAAGTCACTTATTCTGAAAAAACGGGCTTCTTGGGCGAACAGCTTTCGCATATATCGTCTAAAATATCATACTTTACAGTGGATATGTCAGAAAGTACCTAGCAACGCAAATGTTGCCAGTTACCGAAATATAAATAGCAACCCTCGTACAGGTGCGGATCCAAAAGGAAGGGGCGGTAGAAGCGATCGCCCCCTCCAAGAGCTTCAAATTTAAGAAAATACACCCTAATCTGCCTCTTACACTAGGAATATGAATGATGTTGGCATCTTATCCCCCCCCTCACGTCAACAACTCGTTTTGGCTTGCAATCGTCCCCCTCAAGAGCTTTGAATTCAGAAAAATAGACCTGACCCTGCCTCGTTCCTAGAAATGTGAATGCTGCTAGCATCTCCCCTCATCGACAACTCACATTCGCTTGCAATCGCCCCCACCCCAATAACTTCAATTTCAGAACTGCTGCCGTCTCCCCCCCCCCCCCCCAAGTTGCTTTCACTTGCCATACTCTATTTTTGTTATATCACTCCCCCTACAAAGAGAAAGACTGTATCCGCCCCTGCCCTCATACCACTTATTTTATCGATTTTTTACAAATAGCATTTTTTCCAAGAGTCAAAGTCTTTAAGCTAACAATAAGGGTACAAGATATGACTTTTATTATAGTCTGAAATAGAGAGTAAATATTTGCTTATAAAACAAATCCCTGGATTTATTTTATATTTATTAAAATAATATTTGCCGACTCATTAGCGCAACGAACCTAAATTTATATCAGTCAAATACAAACAACAAGATTATAAAAGTAAGTCGCCTATAGTTGAAGATTTTCTAGTAAGTTTAGTAATATTATATAAAAAGGAAACATATGTATGCGAAAATTCCAAAAACTACTAAACCATTGATCCCAAAACTTTAACATAAGATTTATTATATATCGCGCAGTGTCATAGGCTCTACAGTGGGTCCCACGACGTATTGTTGCAATCAGTTTCTCGGACAATAGGCTTTGGAATAAAATTTGGCAGTTTACTAAAGTCAACGAGGGCAATTGGGATATTGACTGTATTCAAATAAAAATATAATTTTGCCGCGGAACGGTAGTTTCCACAATAGAAATCCTAAAAAACAACATTTTTCTTAATTTTTAAGGAATTTTATTTTTATTTAATAATAAAAATGTAATTAAATCTCCTTCGAGTCGCATAACAACGAACACCAATCAAAGTGGATGATGTCACTCCATACTAATGTCATCGCTAGCATTCCGTCCTGATACGGTTATTCTTTTGAATCATTATTACTCTCAGTTTTATCACTTGAAGTAATCACGATCACTTCGAACTAATGCCAAATAAGTGCATATTCAAAAGAACATGGTTGTCAGTTTCACTTTTTTCACTTTAATCATTTGATAATTACTCTAAAGAATACAGCCAACGTCATCGCTGTCATGGACTTGACATATAAGTTTTTTAGTTTTATAATAATAATAATTATTATGTCTTTATTTCTGGCTCCATAAAATTAACAACATATTATAATTACTTAATATACAGGATAATATAGAGACAGAAAGGGCGAAGTCCAGATGTGGATAACACCTGAGTGACATCCACCCTGATCAACTCAACCCAGACAGAAAGTAAATAGGACCTAAATAATAATTAAACACAGAAGAGAAAAGTAACAATACTTATACACCCAAGTTAGATACATTGATACAAATTCTGGATTTTTCTTCATTAAAATTCAAAAGAAAAAGAGGAAACGACAATTTTCATATTTGTTTATCAAATGCGTGTTGGAAGACAACATATCTAAATTTTATAGGCGTGAGAGTTTTGAAGAAGTCCGGTAGAGAATTATATAGTTTAGCGACATTGTAGGTAAAAGAGCCTTCAAACAGAGAAGATTTATGCAGGGGCAGAGTTATTGTGCCTCGAAAACGAATGTTGACGTTATGCACGTGGGATCTAAAAATGATTCGTCTGTATAGATATTGTGGGCTTTTATAACATATAATTTTATGGTAAAAACAAGCTTCATGTAACCACCTTCTGCTCTACATATTCAGCCATTTTAAGTTGAGTAGCTTATGAAATATTCTCTCATATTTACGAACTCCATAAATTAGTCGCAAACAAGAGTTTTGCACTTTCTGTATTCTTCGTTTTTGAATGGCTGTTAGGCAGTTTCCATATATTACATCTCCGTGCTTAAAAATGGCGAGCACCAGAGAGTCACAGAACAAAGTCTTAAGTTTTATGGACAAATCATGGCGGTAACTGCAAAGAAGTTTTAGTCTAACATAAGCCCTCTGAACACAATGGGAAACATGCTTATCAAATCGCAGTGTACTGTCAAAGACAACACCCATATTTTTAACACCATCCTCAATAGGCAGAACTGAATCGCCAATCTTTACATTTATAAGATTTTTAACAATCTCTTTATCAGTCTTCTTTCCAAATATCATTATACAGCATTTTTTCGGATTAAGATACAAGGAGTGCTGTAAGGAGACCGAATGAATTGTTTTAAGGTCTTGGTTAAGAGCGTTGCAAGCCTCAAAAACATCCTCCCGTCTTAAAGACAAATATACCTGGGTATCATCCGGGTAGCAGTGCGACTTGCACCTTCTCAAGGCACTTGGTAAAAACGAAGTGTAGATTCTCGCCATCCAGTTTAACGCATTGCCTTCGACCCTCCAAAAAACACCCAAACAATGAAATGGCAAGATCACCAAGACCAATATAGTGAAGTATTGCTAATAGCAATCGGTGGTCCAAAGTGTCAAATGCTTTCGAAAAGTCGAGCAGTGTCAGGACTGTTACTTTTCCTGAATCGGTTGCCCGAAATATATCATCAGCGACATTTGCCAGAACAGTAGAACAGCCGTGATTCCTTCTAAACCCAGAATGAGTCTCAGGCAGTATTCGGTTAACCTCCACGTGCTCTGTAAGTTGTTCATTAATTATTTTTTCTAGTATTTTTGACATACAGGGCAAAATACTAATGGGACGAAGATCCCGAAGTTCACGGGGACCACTAACTTTTGGCAATGGCACTACTAAAGCCCTCTTCCAGCATTCTGGATAAACAGAATTTAATATACATGCATTCATTACATGCGTCAAGTAGGGCAAGATGAAAGGAGAGCAGAGTTCCACCAAATCAATACTCAATCCGTCGTGACCCTTCGCCTTAGACAGAAAGTTACATCATTTTTCACACCATTTTCATAAAATTTCAAAAGTTCATTATTATGTCCCCCTGAATCGGGCATAGAATATCTAAAAAATCTGTTTATTAAATTAGGATCCTTCAGATTTTCGGGGATATTAACTTTGTTTTTACTAACTGCTATATTGTTATGTCACTTTCGGGATGTCTGTCAAATGCTATGTTGCCTAGTTAATATTTTATAGTAATTTTTATGTAATTTCTTCGACATTTGGTTACTTTTCCCTTTGAAAACGATTCTAAGAAATTTTCTCATGAAGGAAAATGGATTTATTAAGGCAAACAGTTCGAATTTGCCGGGAATTGATTGTTTTGTGGTGGTCAATTTCTTCGCAACAAACAGTAATTTCTGCTGTGCTGAATTAAAAAATATGAAGACCTCCGTATAAGTAATTTATCAAGAATATTATTTCCGCAACCGATAATGAATACATGATAGTAATAATCGGTATTTATAAGCCCAAAACTAAAATAAAATGAGTAGTACCAGGCTAACTAAAGCCACATTTTCCTATTATTTTACGAACGTGGAAAGTGAATAAATAACTTTTCAGATGTTTTAATTGTAGTACTTGTACACTGAGGCAACGCACAACACCTAAAATAACTTAGAACTCATTCTATATCACAAAAATTACGAAAAAATTTATATATCCTTGTCAGTTTACCAGTGTGACGTCACATTGGTTAAGTGACAAGTAGTGGCGTTTTGGCAGAAATTTTGAAACGGAATTTAAAATTGATGATTTTTAAAGTACTAGTTGTATTAAAAAAAATTAATATTTTCGGCTACATTAGGTATTTATGCATGGTTTTAAACACTTTCCCAAATAATAGTCAAAATCCCAATTCGGAAAAAAAAATGCAAAGTGAGGACACTTCTGGTTTTATCGGAAATTGATGCCTTCTTGCTTATTTGAAACGGAACACCCTATATCTTATTACATTTTTCAATTTCTATGCAAAATTATAAACATATTCCATATATAATGTCATATATCTAAATTTAACTGTTGTTAACATATCTTAAATTTTATGTTTAAATCGGCGTTTGCAGACTTAAAAATAACTATCATTTTATCCTATATGAAAGCCTTTATCATTTAAATAGGGTTGATTTCCTTCTAAAAGGGGATCTAATTTAGTAGAGTGTCTTGATATTTTGACAATAAATAAATACAGGGTGATCAAAAACTAATATGAAATATTAATTTGAAAAATCGTTAAAAGGCCTATTTTTTAGCGTTATCTTATTAAGTATTAAAAATAAGGGTGACTTTGTAAAATGTTATCATAACGAGTATGGGGGAAGAACCAGAATGGAATTCGCAGGATATTATAAACTGTATACTTTTTCTCTCCCTTTATCAGTATGAAGAAGAAAAATAGAACTGGTACGTAAAGTTTTCTTTATATTTTATTTAATTTTCAAAGATTAAAGGTTTTTAATAGTATATAAAACAAAGTAAAAAATACAGAGTGTGCCACTTAATAAAAAAGTATTTTTTTAAATGAATTTTTTTGATTCGAGCTTTTATATACAAAATTGTTATCTTAAATATTATGTAAGCTTGAGTTTTCATCTTTGCACATTCTGTGGAAAGAATACAATAAAATATTTATTATTTCCCAATTTTTATTCTTTCATTGTTATATTTGTGCATCATTTTATGACTGACACAACATATAGCACAACCATATACATCGACACCAATTTAAATATTTTGATCTATTTTCCTAGAACACACGCTTCACAACATAAACTTTTATGACACACATTTCCTAATTTTCTGCTTTACGAGTATTCGAAATTTTATTTTTATGACTTTCTCATGTTTTTCTCAAAACAAAGACCTTTTTAGTTTTAAAATGTGCAAATAAAAGCAGCTGTGCACATTTTCATTGGACTATTCGAGCAAACTATTATGAAAAGTCTGAAAATGTATGGTTCACTTGCTATGGAAATTTCCGACATGTTTTTCCCAGAACTAGAATATTTTTATTGCGGTTTTATTAAAGAAGGTTTATTTTTTTAAAAACGGGCTATACATTTATACATAAATTTGCTACTTTTAATGCTAAATAGTGTCTATCGCAAAAACAACTGAATATAGAGTAATTTGGAAATAATATGGAAAACAAAAAAAGTTTAAAATTGATAAATATTTTAACAAAAAATGGAATAGTATGGAATTTTCCATACTATTGCTTTTAACTACAAATGCAAGCAGAATTCATAGAAAAAAAATTAAAAAGAAACAAAGTACAGCATCCTTAAAAGAAGTGTTTTAAGAGATAATCGAAGTTTGAACAATGACTATTTTAAAAGACAATATTTTAAAAGACTCTTTTGCGTTGCTATAAAAAAACAAAGACCCATCCATTTGGCACCAAAGCTGTCATCTACGCGGCATCGAAAATTTAAATGTTCAGTTTCGGAAATACAGGCGCAATTAATTTGCGAAACATATTCTCAGTAATATGTTAAAAACCATCTAACGTTCGTGTGGTATCCCACATGACTGAATACAAATAAATTAATTTTTGGCGTTCTAAATTTTCCTTCCCCCAAATTCACAAGAAAATATTTTTAAGTATGAGTCTTACACCAAATTTCAACCAGACAAGTTTATTTAATTCGATTAATACTGTCGCGAGACTAAACGAGAATGAGAAACAATCTCGTCGAGACGAAACGAGATTATAGGTCTGTCTCAATATAAGAACAATAAGAATTTGAAAATTAAAATTTAATGTTTTAAATTATTAGTGTGAAAAAAATTCATAGGTGTAAAAATTGCAATCCGATGCTCAAAGAGTCGACGATTTTGTCAATCTTAAGAAAACACAACATACAATCCATAAAAACAATAGCCAACATCCTGGAAAATCCCAAAGATAAGATCAACCTTGAAAATCATGGCGTTTACAGATTGCCATCAAACATATATAGGACAAAAAAACAGGCGCATATCAGCAAGAATCCAAGAACATAAAAACAGCCTCAAAAACAAACAGACAACATCAGCTCTATTTCAACATCACCAAACAACCGGACGCACCATCGATATCGAAAAAGCAAAAGAAATAGTACCAGTACAGAACTACGAATTGAGACAGCTGAATAAACGAGACGATGCTTAACAAATTCCAACTACATAGAAAATATTTATAAAAAATCGAGAAACAAAACAACAAAAATCAACAAATACACGAGAAACCAGCATACAAGAATCAAATATATCGCACTCGACAGAGGGGAGGAGCCTGCGAAGCCGCTTGTCCAATCAGAAAGCGAGCCTGGTAAACAAAACTCGAAATTCATCAGAGGCCACCATCAGTTCTCAGCTAGTATATATATATATATATATATATATATATATATATATATATATATATATATATATATATATATATATATATATGGTTCTAATGACTTAAGAATTTACTAATGATCGAAAACGACCTAAAATTTCAGCGAGTTAGGCGACTAAATATAAAATCATCTATGACTTTTTTAAATGCATTTTGTGCAGATCTATTCACAATACGCTTACTCGATGGCGTAGACAGATAAACAAAATTATCCCAGCTTTACTCATATGCGGATGCGCTCTAAATCCTACTTCTGAATACAAAAATTTCATCACAAAAGAAGAAAAATTACGAAGTTATCAGACTGTAATATACAGACAAAAAGACAGGCATTTCCATCACTCTATAGAATACGAAATAAACATTAAAGTTTTATTATACTCAAAGAGTACCAAATTCCTGTTACGAAAAGAGTTTATTAGATTGCACTACTGGCATTGAACAAAGGCAACATGCACCCTATCAGCCCTAACCGATAATAGCCTTAACCCGTCCTAAAGTTAGAAACAAAATAAAGTTATCCACATTTTGATTTTAATTGTGTTTAACAGCCTTATTATCATTCCGATCACGATTTTCGTGCTTTATGTATGCGGCCTTATTTTGATGATCACGAAACATTTACAATGTTGTTATTACAACCTGTAAATAGTATTTTTAAAATTAAAAAATAGAATTTCCTTCGATAATGATTAACAGAACAATTAGGTTTCTCAGCTATCAACAAATCGTCATATATATATATATATATATATATATATATATATATATATATATATATATATATATATATATATATATATATAGAAGTTCCCTCTACTTCAAATCAAAAAAAATCTTTCTTAATATTAATTTCAAAATTTTTAAATCAAATATAGTAATTAATGAATGAAATAAGTAACAGGAATAAAGTTGCCTCTACTTTAACTTTATATATGAGCAAAAATTCAGATTTTTGGATTTGGCAGTTAAAAAAACAAAGAGGGTCAAATTTATGTAATTTTTGACAAGGAATCGAATTACGTCATTGTTGAATTAAAAATACGAAAGTCAAAAATTTTATGAGCACTTTTATGATTTTTTCATGACGACTACTGGTGTTTACCAGACTTTTTTTTTAAATTAAAAACAAAAAAATATCAAAAATTGCCACTCGACCTTTAAAAGTTGAGGGTTTATGCTTTAAATGCTGTACTGAAAAGCTATTTTATACAAATCAATCTTATAAAAATACGATTGAAAGGCAGAAAATAAGCAAAAAAATAAAAATAAAAAAAAAGATCTTTCTTGATTTGAATTTCAAAATTTTCAATCAAATCGAACTCTTAACGTGTTTTAAAAACTTGAATTTTGTAGAACACCCTAAAAAATTATCGAATAAAAATATTTGATAATTCTTATTCGATGAAACAAAAGACAGAAACAAAGCTGACTCTATTTCAAATTTATATTTGAGGAAATAACGGTAAAAATTCAAATTTTCGAATTTTACGACTGAAAAATATACTCTATAAAAAAACAAAGAGGATTAAATTTAAGTATTTTTTGACAAGGAATCAGAACGCATTATTGCTAAATTAAAAAACGAAGTTGAAAAGTTTTATCAGCACTTTTATGACTTTTTCATGGCTTCAGATGTTTACCCTTTTTTTTTTAATTGAAAACAAAAAAATTCAAAATCGCCATTCACCATTCGAAAGTTGAGGTTTTAAACTTCAAAATTCTGTACCGCAAAGCTAACTTAAGTACAATATAAAATTTTCAGGTGGTATGTATGAGGGTGGTTGAATTGGTGGTATGTAATTGTATATATATTGTTCCGGACGGCCGGTATTTATATACAAGTGTTTTGCTTTGAAACTTTTTACTATCACAATTTTGACAACTTTTTAAACAATTCAAGTTGTATCAACGAACTCTCAAACTAAACTGTCCATGAAAGCCGATCTGGACCCTTTATATACCCTTTTGGCCGATACCAGAAGATTCCCTAACGTTCTAGAAGGTATATATTAAAAAGACAAGCAACATCCTTGTCTCAATCCTTTGACAATGAAGGAACTTATTGTTAGAGTCCATTACATCATATATATATATATATATATATATATATATATATATATATATATATATATATATATATATATATATATATATATATATATATATATATATGTCGGATATTCCCGTTCGCTCGTGGACGCCATACTGTGAGCTTTGAAAATGGTGAATGAGATTTCACCGAAACGTCAGCTGACTTACAGTCTTGAGAGGGACTCAGCATATAGACGATTACATATATATATATATATATATATATATATATATATATATATGTTTCGATTTTCTAGCCGAACAGCTTCGAACGCCCTCCAGGGAATATTTACTCATACCAGTTATACAAAGATACCAAAAGTATGGAGCTCTGTGGGGACCCTTTTCATGTTATCGGGTTCTAGGTGACGTGGTCTGCTGTATTTCCCACAAACTTCCGGATGGTCCACGCAGTTGCAAGGAGAACTGCTTTTTGAATCCGCTTATACAGAAGCTCATTAAGAACCAATCCCTTGATGTTCTGTAGGAGGTTCTTTGGTATCACTCCAGTTGTTGATAAAATTATGGGAATCGTTTGGACGCTGTTCATTGCCCATTGTCTTCGAATTTGCACCTCCAGATCTCTATATTTGGCGATCTTCTCGTTGTATTTTAACCTTAGGTTGTTGTTGTTAGGTACAGCAACGTCAATTAGTGTAGTTCGCCTAGAAATTTTATCTGTTAATATGATGTCTCGTCTATTATGAGCAACTGTCTGATCCGTCAGAACCGTTTGGTTCCAATATAGCTTGAACTCGTTGTTCTGAAGAAAAGGCTCCGGGTTGCCTTTGTAGTAAGGCACTTTTCAGACCTGCAATAGATTGAACTTATTTGCTAACTCTTGGTGAAGTATCTTTGCAGCTCTCATGTCTTTCCTTATACTCCGTTGCAGCGAACGCTGGGCATCCGCTGTCTGTGATGTTCGACAGCCCTATCTACATTGGTCGTTTTCTATTGAGGGATCTGTGATGAAGAATTTCCGGTAATTTTTCGTCGGAATAACCTTGTCTCAGATAGCTAATAAAAAGCCCTTCCTTTCCGGAAACATCTGTCCTGGAATTAACCAGTAGTTCGACGCCGAGTTATCGACATTATCTTGATTGATCTCATTTGGATGCCGTCCATGAAATGGCTTCCGTAGCCAGACTTGTAGCTTTTTTTGGTCTGTTTGATGGTGAGAAGCAATATCCTGTTCCTTCAGCTGTAGCGGCGTTGAATCGTCTGCCTCGCATTTTGCTCGATGTAGAGTGGAAGCGCCCTCTAACCTGTGGAAATAAGAACGTAAGTTTATTATTTGTTGGTCGAGCTGCTTACCAATATTCGCCAATCCTGTTCCTCCTTGATCTCTTGGAAGCATTGTACGTTCAGTAGCACTCCAAGGGTGGTGTTTGTGTGTTTTTGTGAAGAGTGTTCTTATTTTTCTTTGCAAGTTTTGGATATCCGACCTGCCCTATTTTATAATTTAAAAAGAATATATTAACGTAGAATTAAGAAGAGCCTTCTTTTTAAAAGATCAATAAAAAATGGTAGCCGATAAATTAGTGGTTCAAAATAAACCAATTTAAGACAAAAGACTATCTTTAATTCGTTTGAAGAACAGTTCTCCATTATTGTAATAAACTTGGCCTCTGGTAGAGAAACCACATTCGTAATTTTGGTGCAGTGTTTCTCACTAACTAGAATTTATCGTGGCACATAGTAAGTGGTAAAGGGAATTATTCACGCTACGTCCCCTTTCGCTTGTTCTATTTCAATGAGGAATGTAGCTTCGAGGTATATTCTAAGCGCACTTCATTTCGAAAGTAGGAAATTAATAACGGGCTTACATATACAGAGTGTTCGACGTTATATTCTTTATAGTCCGATCTCTAAAATGATAAATACAAATTTTTAATTATTTTTTAAGTACAAAGAATTCTTTAAAATCTACTAATATTAAGTCCCTATTAAATTTTTTATTACCAGCATGAATTGTCATGAACTACATTATTTAGGACTACAAAGATACAGAAATTTTTCACGAAACTACCTTGGCAATCTAAGAAACCTGCATATACTAAATAATATTTGTATATTTGATTAAATATTAATTTGTTAAAAATCATAAGAAATACATGTAAAATACTAATCATTGAAATGTTATTAAAGCCTGCAGATTTTAAGACTTTGGAAAGCGGCTTCATCTTAATATTTTCACTGAACCGAAAAATAATTTATTTCAACCCAACAAATTTTTATCGATAAATGGATTTCAGCATTGAAAGTAATATCTCACAAATACCAATTATATTTGCCTGTATATCATGTCAAATTTTGAGTTTTGTATAACACTGTATAAAATTTAAAGAACATAAAAAGCATCTATACTATGAAGGGGTATTTTTTCTTTATAGTATGCCTGTTAGAGGGGAACCAGTTTTACTAGTCTAAAATATTTTTCTCATCAGTACAAATTCGGCAATCATAGAAATTCCTATACAAACCGTGTCTGACTGCAAGTTAAATGCAGTTATACGTTATTTAAATGCAAAAAATCATCATGGCAATGCAGGTAGATATTGTAAATTTTTAACAAAACTAAAAAGTGTTATAAAACGAAAACATCCTGGCAATTTGTCGAAAAGTCTTGCATTTGCATGACAATTCTCATTCTTATTCTGCTGTAAAAACAAAAAAAATTATTGGGAAACTACAAATGGTATATTTCCGACCATCTATCACACTCTACAAACCTTGCACCGAGTGAAAAAAGCCTGGGTGACAAGCATTTCGGTAACAATAAGCATCTCAAGACGGAGGTTCATTCATGGTTTCGGAAACAGGACACCATTTTTTTAAACAAGGTTTGCAAAAATTGTATAACAGATATCAAAATGTATTGAAATCAAAAGCGACTAGGTAGAAAAATAGCTTAAGTGTAAAAGAATCGAATAAACATAATTTTATACCTAAAAATTTGCCTTTTATTTTTTTCCTAGCTAGAGAAACTCACTTTTTACCCCCCCCCCTCCACTTACATCCATACATACTCCGTATGTATTAAAAAAATTCAGATCTACAAGCCAAACGACTTCGCACACCCTCCAGGGATTATCGACACATACCAGGTATAAAATGACGCTCTGTGGGGACCCTTTCCAATTCATGGGGTCCTAGGTGACGTGGTCTTCTGTACTTCCTACAAACTTTTGGATGGTCCGCGTGGTTGCAAGGAGAACTGCTTTCCGAATCGGTTTATACGGATGCTCACTAAATCCCAGTCTCTTGATGTTCTACAGACGGTTCTTTGGTATCACTCCAGTTGTTGATAGTATTATGGGAATCATGTGGACGCTGTTCATTCGCCACTGTCTGCGGATTTGCACCTACAGATGTATTTGGCGATCTTCTCGTTGTATTTTGGTCTTAGGTTATTGTTATTAGGTATAGCAATGTCAATCAATGTAGTTCGCCTGGAAATTTTATCTGTTAGTATAATTCCTGGCCTGTTATGAGCAACTGTTTAATCTGTTAAAACTGTTCGATCCCAATATAACTTGAACTCGTTATTTTCAAGAATAGGCTCCGAATTTTATTTGTAGTAAGGCACTTTTCCTACCTACAATAGTTTTAACTTATCTGCTAACTCTTGGTGGAGTATCTTAGCGGCTGAGTCGTGTATTTTCTTATACTCGGTTGCGGCAAACACTTGGCATCCTCCAGTTATGTGCTAGATTGTCTCTGATGTTCGACAGCCATATCTAAATTGGTTGTTGTCTATTGAGGGATCTCTGATGATAAACTTCCGATAGTTTTTCGTTGGAATAACCTGGCCTTGGTTAGCTAACAAGAAGCCCGCCGTTTCTGGAAACATCTGTCCTGAAATCAACCAGCAGTTCGATGCTGAGTTGTCGACATTGTCCTGGATGACCTCATTTGGAAATGGTTTCTGTAGCCAGCCTTGTAACTTTTTTTGATCTGTTCGTTGGTGAGAAGAAATATCCCGTTCCCTCAGCTGTAGCGGCGTTAATATTATTATTAATATTAGTATCAGTCAAACTTTTATGAATAGAAGAGTTCTTACTGGAGGTAATATTGAAATTTTTTAAAGGCGCCCAGGTTTTGTGTGAGTTTTATTCTGAATACGAAGACTATAAATTTCCTTTTTTTTTTTTCTCTTCTGACTATTCTACGAAATTCCTGTTAAAACAAGAATAAAATCACTTAATATTTTAATTTTGTTATCCATATTATTTTAATAAAGAATCTAATTTCAGCGTAAACTATTCATGCCTATAAGAAGATTATTTTTATTAAAGTTAAATAATTTTAGATTCATGAGTTTTTTACTTAAACCTTCAAAAATCAGAATATTATGAGAACGTAATTCTCCAGAATCCCTTATTAACAAACACCGCATTCAGTAAAGTACTCACAATACCCATAATTCTTGTCTGTTCATCTATTATCCACTGTAAATGTTTGCTGCTCTTCCCTTCTTTATAGCACACTAAAATAGCCTCTGTGTAAACATAAATAATTCCCAAGACGCATAACTTTTCAACACCTCGCCACTATAAATAAAATAGCGGGAATTTTCGTAATTTAAAACGAACAAGACAATTTAATTAAACTTTTCTATGTTTGCTGAAAATATATCTGCTCGTAAATTCAAACTCATGTTTTGTACAGTCATTCAAATGCAGCTACTAACGATAAAGTCGAAGCTGAAAGGAATATTAAAATGCTGTGAATTGAAACGAGAGCAGTCGGTTTGCTCAGTGTCTTATCGCGACACACAAAGCTTTAGTTTATTTAATAATTTAAGTAAATAGAGAAGAGAACAAAAATACCACGATTGGTACAGACCTAGTTAGGGGTAACGTTCATAAAGCCGCACTATCGCACGATGTAACAAAAGATTTTTATTCCGTATACTATATTTATTCAAAAAATTATTTAACAATTTCATACTTTCCTTTTCCGAAAAACACGTAATACTTCTTTGAAAGTAGAGAAATTACAAGCTAAATTGGTTTTGTTTGGTTTTATTAACTATTAAAGGATAAATTACGAATTTGACTTGCTCAATGAATATCAGAATTTCCATTGAAATTGTCTCGCGGCCAATAACAAACAAGTGGCTTTTATTTAGGGTCTTTTTATGTATTGTAGTTTATTCTTTAAACAGCAACTGATACTTGCGACATATCCTCTCCATCGATAATTATTCAAAACGTAAAGGAACCTCCTGACATAATTGTTTGTGAAGCAAAATGTTAGGAACAAAGTAAGGTCCATCTGAAATCATTACAGTACTTTAATTTTCACGTTATCTTGCTGTAAATACTGTTTTTCTTTAGAATATTGAAAATTATGGATGTAGAATGACACGTGTGGACCAAAGTAAGGTGATTATAGGATAACGTTGAAATCATATACCACCACTAATATAATTTAATTTTCCCATTATGGCATATTCCCCAATTTCTTTGAAACGGACTACGCTGTACGGATATTTTTATTAGTCCATTTTACTTTCCATTTAATAAACTCGATTCCAGTTTATACAAACCACATTTGCCCATAATTCAAGAACAGTGTTTTGCACTAATTGGAATGCAACTACGCGAGTGGTAAAGGGAATTATTTACGGTACGTGATCCGGGCCCTCGACCATTTTAGATCTTCGGCTTCAGCTATGAGGATTTCGACTAGACGTGTATAGTGTACGTGCTCGTTTACCTTTAATTCCGGGTTTCTGTGGTATTATTATTATTCCTATTGAATGCTAATTTCTGAAAAGATGGAGGTTGTTAATTTTTAAAATTGTTTAACTCAAACAGGTCGAATTTCGCAGGATTAAATAAAAATATCGAGTAAAGTTAGCATACCAAAAAAGGGTATTAGGCAATGCCAAGCGAGAGGGAACTTTAAGAAGCTGCAACAAGCAGAGAGATGGAGAAAGAATAAAATCAGATTTTGCGAGGACGAAAATAAAACCTCTTATCGACGTTTGATCAGAATACATAGCCTGCAAAAACCCTTAGGATGCCATACCTGGAAGGGAATAAAATGGAAGGGGCAGAACCATCCAATCTGAAACCTCGCACATTTTAAGTTTCTTAAAAAAAAGGGATTGGAAGACCTACTTTAAACGGAAAAACAAGTAAATTAAAATTTGCCACAAGAAATGTTCAGTGGAATATCGAGAACTAGAAAAACATTCTGTTGATAAAGATAGTACTAGAATTCACTAATGGAAACCAGATGGACGAAAAGACATATATCACAGAACAAGCCAACGATACGTCAGCCACAATCTCATTTAGAGCATTAGTTTGAGAGGAGGGAGGGGGGGGGGGTAAAAACATTTCCCAAGTTAGTTAATTCTAGGAGGCTAATAATTGTCTGGCCTTAAGGAGGTAGTACTATGTAAACGGTTTGAAAAATAGCAATTTATTTATTAATGGAATCAATAGATAAACTTTTAGTGCATATAGCTCCAAAGATTAGATTTGATAGTCGAAGTCGATGAAGTTGCAAGATATAACATTGATGAGCGTCTAAAGACAAACAGCAAGGCATGAAGCGGAGCCAAACCCTCGAAAAAGCTGAAGGGTTACTCTATAGTTTGTATACAGAATAACTCAAAAGATTTTTGACCGATTCTATTGAAATTATACAAAACTGGATTCTCCAAGAATTGAATTTTTCAAATTAACAAATATTTATTTTTATTACTTGTTAACAATGTTTTTTCTTTGTTGCAGAAATACGAAATTTTTGTTCTAAATGTCCCTATTTTATTGATTTTTAAAATTTTGTTATTTATTTTAATACAGTCCCTAGACAATATAATATAAGTGAAGAGAGGTGCTTCGAGTAACAGTGAAAAAAGGATAAAACCGGAATTACTGGTGCCATTCAATTATTTTTTCTGGACGAGAAAACAGCAAAAGAAATTCATGAAAGATTTTTACCTAGATTGGGGAACTCATATCCCTATGAAACTGTTCAACTTTGTGTAAATCGTTTTAAGTGAGGTAGAACAAGCATCGAAGATGCACCAGCTCATGGAGCCCTAAAATCATCAATAAAGTCCATGATCTGGTTCTAGCCGACAGACAAATGAGAATGCGAGTTAGCAGAGGCCATAGGCATCTGATCTAAGGGTGTTCACTTCATTTTGCATAATGAATTGTATATAAAAACCTTTGCACCATCTTACGACTTTGAAAGAAATCTGATACACTTCTATGTTCTTGAAATCAAATCAGAGTCAAGGCGGTGGAAAACAGATGGCGAAGTGCGTCACTTTTGGAGCGATAAAAGGCGCCAAAAGCAAAGAAACAGCTAGGAATGGTTAACAAAAAGTTGGTATTTCCCATGACAACGCACAGGTTCATTCAAGTCGCATGGCTGAGCAAAAAGTGGTACACCTGCGATTTCAATTACTTCTACATACTGCTTATTCACCATATCTAGCTCCCTCAAACTACCATCTATTCTCTCGAAACTCTAAACTTTCCTGACAGTGTAAATATTTGAGTCAAATAAGGGGGTAAAGAAGTACACGACAATTTTGAGAACCTTGAAGAAACTCATTTCTGCGAAGGAATCACAAAGCTGGAGAAACGAAAATATTTCGAATATTAAAGTACATTACGAAACTCAAAGATTTTCTTTAACAATAAAGAACGAAAGCTTTCACGGTTTTGGTCAAGTTAATAATTATGGTTCATGTTTTTAGACCGTGTCAAATTGGAATTATTATCCGACATTTCGCCTAGGATTGCACGAAGCAGGGATCTTTACTCCATGAGAATAGAACACCGAATGACCATCGAGGAGCAAAAGCCCGGTATTTATATCCGACTGGCACTCAGCGAACCGTGATCCAGCATTATCATCGATTTCCATGTGTGATGTAGACTGTGACCTATATTATTTGGATATTTACAAATTTCGATTGATTCTCTAATTTTCCGTTTAAAGAAACCAGAGACTGATGCTAGCACCTAAGTTTATTTTACATTAAAGGTGTGAATTGTGCAATGTTGGTGTTTAGCTGCAGCAAATTGTACAATTTGTTTATTTTTAATGCACTTCTCATGTTTAGTAAGCCTAGTGAATATAGACCATCCTGACTCACCCACATACACTTTACCACAAAAGCAAGGTGTTTTATAAACGCTTTCTATTTGTAATGGTATTGCGTCCTTTGGTGACTTCAAACCACGAACAAGAGATATAAAACTGGACTGCTCATGAAAATAATTTTTGACCCCCCCTTATTGGTCGCCATTAAGTGCAATGATTTGTATGGCAACATTGAATTCCCTGCTAGTTTCTTACATTGGCGTGAATGTGTCGTGTGTGAATGTCAATTCTATTATTCTAACTAACAGATTTAGACAATAACTATCTCTTTCTATACTATATCTAAAACAATAAATCGCTCTTCCTTATTTTACTTGACAAGTTAATCGAGTATATTCAATAAAAAAGACCAGAGCTCCGATTCTGTAACCATATTTTTTGACATTCTCTTCCCTATCTCTTTTAGGACAGTGATACACTTATGTGTTAATTCAGACTGAACAAAGATAGAAGATCTTTATTATGATATTCTCTTTCCCTTTACTCTTATAGAATCGCAGCCCAGGATAATTGTTTCTGTAAAATAATATTTAACCTGAATATCTACTTTTAGTTTCCCCAAAATTATAATTTTTCTGTTTAAAGCAACTCCAATAAAGCGAATTTTTTTAACTTCTTTGGAACAGCGTAAATATGTAACAATTTTATTATTTTTAGATAACAAGCATGAAATGTCAATTCTTATAAATAAATGAAAATGCTTTTTCTATGACTGTTTACATATTTTATTTTTTACAATAAAACCGTTATTTAGCAAAATAGCTAAAATGTGAAATATGCGCCAAAAACAAATTGAGAATAATTTTTTTTTGAAATATCTCTTTTAGAAACATCCTTATTCGGACGTAGAGTATAAGAAATTAACGAAAAAAAGTATTAAGGCATTTATTTTTAAAAATTTTATATCATGAATTAATATAGAATATTGTTTAATGTAAGGTATCGAAATGTCCACATAATCTATTGCAAAGTAAGATAGTTTCATCATTTACAAATAGCTTCGATTAGGTCTTTGTTAAAATTATTTTCTCCTCGATGCTTTTAGGGAACTTATATGTTAGGTATTTATATAGGGTTGACAACACATTTCCTTCATAAAAACAGAGCTTTAATTTAAAGGAAGTAAAGTAACATTATATACTAACCATTTTTATAAAAAAAAATTCTTACATTAATACAATCCTTTTTAATCTAAATATATACATAAAGATTTACTAGCAACTTTTAATTTTTACACTAGGTCAAACTTTCCATTTACTTAACTGTTTAAGGATCTGGAATTGACCTTTCCTAGAGTTGAATTTTTGAAGTGGTAATCAATCGCAGCTTCTCACTACTTTGACAAAGGATTTTCATGACACAAATTTCCTATCTGAGCTAACATCAAGAATTTTTGTTTTATTAATTAATAACATATTCAAACAAAAGGTTATTATTTTATTTTTAGACAAAACAAATACATAAAAGTAAAATTTATGTAATTTCCAAACATCCTTAATAATATTTCTATTTTAATATGGCATATTGGTTTTTAAACGTATAATCATTTTAAATTTTAACACCAGTTTCGATATTCAACTTTATATGTCAGTGGAACATTAACTTTATGGTAAAACGATATTGTTGTTGGTTAATGCACACCTAATTCAGGACTTTTTTTTTGTAGAGCCAGTGTAGGTTATTAAGTCCAAGTTTAGTTGCTTCAAGATGTTTACATCAAACAGTGCTTCGTAGTTTTTTTCAGGCAGTTTATTTGTAAGAAGCACAACACAAACTTTTTGCTCATCTTCTTGTATAAAACAATTTCCAGAAAAATGCTTTGAACAGAGTTACTTATCTGGTGTATAAAAGAATTATGATCATAACCTATTTGCTTCAGCTCTTGAATTTGAAGATTCTTTTCGCTCAGAAAACTAAAATATTGATATCATTTAATAATTATCATATATCATATCCATAAGATTAAACTTGTTACCTTTGGATTTACAATTTGATTCTAAGGTAAAATTTTATATAATTATTATTAAATGCTTTATAACTTACCAATTAAATAAATTCAAATTTACCAGATGAGGTATTTGCACGTCTTACGATGAAGAATCACATTTTTTAAAATACAAAAAAAAACCTTAAAGTTCACATTCCTGTTTGAAATTTGCAGTAAAACGTTACATAAAATGTAACAAAATCCATAAAACAGCAAAATCAAAAATAATTTTTTATCAAAATGAAAAGTATTCAGTCAATGTCAAAAATACACTTTCACCAAAATTATAAAAACTTAGGGAATTCATTGTTCTTCTTCTTCTTCTAGGTAGAACCAAGTTCTGTTATCTACACAATGCCTCATCGATCCTCGTTTGACGTCGAAATCCAGCTGTCTCTCCATCTTTTGGGGGGCCGTCCAGGCGGCCGTTTGGTGTTTGGTTTCTGTCTGATCACGGTTTTTGCTAGTCTGTCATCGTCCATTCGTTCCACGTGATCTCCCCACTACCTACGGCGGTTTCGAATCCACTTCACAACATCCTCCACTCCGCTGTCCTCGCGTATTTTTGTGTTTCTTATTCTATCTCTTAAATTTGTTCCCGTGATCATTCTCAGAGTTTTCATTTCTATGGTTCTCATAATTTGTTTTGTCTCTGTGGTTTCATTTCTTGTTTCTGCGCCGTAGGTCAGTATCGGTCTTACACAGACCTTGTAAATTTTTGCTTTGCTCTCAACCGTCATATGTTTATTGTTCCAGATTATGTCTCTTAGTTGGCCTGATATCATGGCCGCTTTGTTGGCTTGTGTGCGTACTTTTTCCGTTACTGCCCTGTTACTTGTTATATGTGCTCCCCGGTATTTAAACTTCCCAACCTATTCGATATGTTTGTCATCAACCATTAGTTTGTATCTTACCAGTTCCTTTGCTATTACCATTGCTTTGGTTTTCTCCACAGATATTTTCATATTATACTGTTTGGCTGTTCGATTGAAATGGAAAAGCATTCTTTGTAAGTTGTCCTCGCTATCTGCTGTCAAGGCAACATCGTCTGCAAAGCATATAATCTGAACGGTGTTGTGTCCCATTGAGTACCCAATATTTGTGCTTTTTACCTCATCAATGATTTCGTTCATGATTACATTGAAAAATGTTGGACTTAGGCTATCACCCTGTCTTATTCCTATGGATAGTGGGATTTCCTCTGTTAGAGGGTTATTTGTTTTAATTACAATGGTGTTTTTGGAATTCAGTTCGTATATTATGCGTATGATTGCTTCGTTTATCGTATTCGATAGATTTTTTAACCAGCTGTCTGATAATAAATATACCGTCGATAGTAGAGCGGTTATTCCGGAAGCCGTGCTGTTCTTCGCACGCCCCTAACTTGTCTACGATCCGTTGTGACAGTATTTTGGTTAATAATTTGCTGAACTGTTCAGTAGGCTGATTCCCCTGTAGTTTTCAGGTTGTTTCTTTGATCCTCTTTTGTGGAAGTTTTTCGAATTTCCTTTTTTGCTTCATAGTGACTTGTTGACAGATTCTTTCTGCTTGAGCGTAGGTAATTTTATACATTTGTCCTGCTCCATTAGATGTAGTTCAAAGAGATGACGGGCACTTGTACCCAAATCACGACGAATTGCCTTAATCCTTTCTCTGACGAGAGTTGTGCTTGCATACTTGTAGTTATTAATATGAAACCAAGATACTTATTAAACCACCTTCGTAATTCAAAAAATTGCACTAAGAAGTAAAAAATAAATTAGAAGGGTTTTCATTATTTCAATTAAATATAAAGTAATTTGAAAATGTTTCAGCATTCTACGAGTCTTGGCTTATTAAGAGATACTCTTGTTTCGGTCTTAGAGCCCACCGAATGTTTAAATTTAGGTATATGATAAAAACGGTATCCCGTATTTCCTCTATCCAACAAAAACCAATCCAGAAAGGGAACGGTTAGGGTTTAATAAAATTTTTCGAGGTAAAAGGAATTAGTTACGCTTTACGGACATTGGGATTTGAGTTTCCTGGTTGGTTTGCTTTTCGAAATTTGTAATATCGAGCTATATACATTTTCATTATTTCTAAATTAACTAAGTTAGAACGAATGGCGCTTTCGATTCAGATAGGAAAATAATCCGATTTTCCGTTTTATTATACATTTTACACTTTTATAATAATATATTTAATACAAAAAGAAATTTTTGAGAACTCTGCAATATCCTTTGATAAAATATGACGTTTAGTATTTTAGCGTGTAATCTCAGGATCTTTTGACAGTTATTTGTAAAAGGAAAAAGAGATTAAAGGATTCATTTTATATGCTCAGTGATTACGAATATCCTGACAAAAACCGAAAATTTTACTGTAGTGGTAAAGCATAATCAAGCAGCACGTTTTGTTAAATCTTTTGACTGAAACTTGAAATCATTCGAATTTTTTTATTCAAGATGGATACAAGGGACATTAGAAAAGTTTACTTCCTAAATTTCAAACGTACTTTTTGTTAAACAATTTTGTTGGATGGATATAAAGAGCTGCCATAAACAAATGACAGATCGCGCTCACACTCAACTAAAATATTGAGGACAGTTTTCCCAACTTAACTAAAAAAGGAATTTTGCAATACCTTTAAGGAATTCTTTGAGCTACGGAAGCCAATAGAATACGTCTACTGTAAATAATAGGGGAAGGTGAGGTAATTGCGAACACTTAAGGGAGAACTGAAATACAATAAAACCAAATGAAGTTACAAGGCTTATTTATTGCTTAATATTTACTTAAACTAATCATTCTTATGTTCTCATAATCAATAAATAAAATCAAATTTCAACAAAAAACAAAAGCTCTGGTGTGCGGGATTACCCCACAGTTTGGGGGGTAATTATGGATGGTGTATGGGGTAATCACGGACATAGTCTAATTGGCACAGAAATCACAGATAAATCCGCTTGATGTGCTTGCACCACTCGTGCAATTTTCGTGGGCCCACAATTTACCTTTGATGTACATTATCCAATCTTCTGTGATTGGTTCTTCATACTTTTCATTACAAATAAGACAATAATAACCTTCATCAACCTTTGTAGCACTTTTGTTGACTTTCTTTTCCTTGCGCTGTACGTTCCTATCTTTAGCCTTCATTTTCAAATGCTTTAAGATTCTTCATACCTTTCTTTCTTTCAGTGGTTCGTACAGAGTTATCATTTTCTTTTGCCTCTTCTTTATTTTTCTTCCTTTGTTCCTTTTCTTCTAAAACGTCTTTCATAGGTGTACTAGTAATTATAATTGAATGTTTCTTTCTGGAACATTGCCTACTTTTCTGTTGTGGCAGTTGGGGAACATTAACAACATCTTGAAGTGGAATTGATTTGTCCAACACAGGTAAAGGTGTTACTGATCACTGTTGCACAACTGATAATGGAACTACTTGTGCATTAGGTGACACTGCTCTCTGCATAGATAGTGTCGGTGCAATCGGGGTATCAGGTGTTACTGCTCATTGCACAGATGGTGTCGGTGCTATCTGGGCATCAGGTGTTACTGCTCTTTGCATATTTGATGTCGATGCTGTCTGCACATCAGGTGATGTCGAATCAAAGAAATGTTCGTCAAATTTTGTTGTATCTAATGGCCAAATGCCAGCTGCCCGAAAACCATTTGCAGGTTTTTCTGTATTGCTGATTCGATTGAAAGCTTTAATAAAAAGCTCGACAACTTCATACTGTGTAATTTTTCGGCCAATATTTGAAGCCATGTATAAGTCACATTGTCGCTTGTATGTAGTTTTGAGCGGTCCAAAATATGTTAAGTCCAGCGGTTGCATACGATGTGACGTATGTGGTGGAAGAGATAACAGTATTATTCCATTCTGGCGACAAAGCAGGTAGCAAGCCAGGCTAATATGACTTTCATGGTTGTCTAAAATAAGAAGAATAGGTTCTTCAACAGTTGGTTTAGCGTAAGAGATAAAATGATGTAACCAATCTATGAATAGGTTTTCATTAATCCAACCCGAATCGCTCACGGCTGCAACCATATCAGCATTGCCTCCATGCAATGGATGAGCTTCATTCGCTTTCTCTTGAAAATAAAAAATGGAGGGACATACTTTCCTGAAGCACTGAATGCGCAAACAATTGTTGTTGTTGTGCCTCTTTCACCACTTGTAGCCATGCCGACTTGTTTCTGACCTTTCGGAGCTAGAATTCTAGAATTTTTCTGGACGTTAGAAATGCCGGTCTCGTCAACATTGTAAATGCGATTGGCATCAAACTGATATTTCCTTTGTAAGACTTCCAAGTTTTCGAAAAAGATTCTCACTTCTGTTTCATTAAACGCTGTAATTCTATTAATAGAAGTGGATTCAGGTTTGCGGAGAGAAATGTTGGGATGCCTTTTTCAAAATCTATAAAACCAGTCCTTTCCCGCCATTTGTGATGTTTGGTCAAAATTTTGCTTTAACTGATTTACTTCAGCAAATTAGAAAGCTATTTTCCTCACCATCTCTATAGTTAAGCCATAAAATAGTTTACTGCATTTTAAAATGTGTTCTTCTAATTCTTTTTCGTGGTATTCAGAAAATATATCCTTTCTTCCACTTCTCGGGGTCTTTATAATTTCTTTATTAAGAGGGTCGTGTATAGTGCTTTTTGGTATAGAGTAAACGATAGCTGCTTTTCCTAATGAAAGTTTTTTTCTTGACGTCCTGAATAGCTTTTTGTAAATCTTCTAATTTGTATTTGGTCTCCGTCTTTCTTTGGTAATTTCGAGGCATCTGAAATATAAAAAGGTTTAGGTAGGTTTATAAAAAATTATTTGAGTAGGTTTATAAAAAGTCTATATAACTGGGTATTCGGTCTATAATAACCCATATAGGGGTAATTACGGATGTCTGTAATTACCCCACACAAATCGTCCGCCATTACCCGACTCACAAAAAAACGAAAAACTATATATTTATTTGAGGTTAGAATATCGTAATGCACTTGGCGATTACTTACAAACGTTGCTTAATTAGACGTTAGTTCACTTTAACAAACGTGAATCCTATGTTTAGCTTGAAATAATATACACGTATTCAATTTTACTAAAAAAAAAGATGAAAATGTTGATAAATAATCGACTTAACTTACCTTGTACGGCGAACGCGACCTCACGTCACCATTCACTGTTCGGCACTGCATTCGGGCGCGACTCGCGATTGTGGCGGTTAAAATATCTGCTATCTTTTTCTAACATAGCTATACTGGCGTGTCCGTCATTACCCGCCGTCCGGGATTCCCCCACTCTCCCCTACTCTGTATATAATTTTACCTCTTGTATTCTTTACGTGACAAACCCTGTCTAATGGAAAATGGGATGGTTAAGTGTCGGTGAATGTTGTTTTAAACTCACGAAATTCATGGAACTAAAACACTTTGGTCTACTAAGTTTAATAATATCTTTGGACAAGAATTCACTTAAAATATATATTTTCTTTTCTTATTATCGTAAAACTACGAGTACTTTTGAAATATCCTTTGATGGATATTCTTTTTGATTGTTTTTATATAAGGTTCGTTATTTTACAAACTCGGCCGTTTCTACTTAATTAACGCCTTGTTATTTTTTGTCGGTACTAAATCCTTTGTTTTAATTCCATTTAACAGGCGTGCCTTAAAAATAAAGTCAGACATAATGTGTTGTATAAATTAGAGTTTTTTTTTTTGGAGGAAAATGATTTAATTATGCCCTACCCCATTTAGATTTATTTTTCGAACAGTTTATATAGGTTACAACGATTTAGTTACAGAACAAAGTTATACTATACTAGAGCTTAATTTGAATTATTTGTAACGATTAGTTAGTTACATATCGTTATTTTTTTAGTCTATTTTTGATCTTGTCAACTAAGACTTTTGTCACGGTACTACAATGAAGAATGTAGAAACAACCCCGAGATACAGATGAACTATTAAAAAAATGCTTTTTTTTTAGATCATACATATATATATATATATATATATATATATATATATATATATATATATATATATATACAGGGTGTCCAAGATAAGGATCCTAACCATGGGGATCTCGGAAACAGTTGGAGATACGAGGTCGGTCAAATTAGAGAAAAGTTGCGCAATTTAGTGCTAAATTAAACGCAATTTAAAAATTTTAAAAATTCAAAATACTTCCGGAGATTTCTGGAAAAAACCGAATTTTGGCAAAATCGTTTTTAATTTTTGTAGGCTTTATTTAAAGAGATATCAAAAAATAAAAGGTAGATTCTTCTTGCCACTTTTTATTTTTTATAATTTGGTCTAAACAAAATTTAAATCCGACGTTTCGTTTCTGAGATACCATCATGAACTTTCATTTTTTATATGGAACAAAAAAAAGTATCCCATGTATTTGATAGCATTTTTTATTACAAATTCAACGGTGTATCACACTTGCATATCAAGTGTGTAGTTCATTGGCTTTTATAAAACTGATATACCTTTCTCTCTCGCTCTCATAGAGCTCTTATGGAAAGTACTTGAACTACGTATTCGATATGCAAGGGTGATACATCGTTGAATTTGTAATAAAAAATGCTATCAAATACATGGGATACTTTTTTTTGTCCCATATAAAAAATGAAAGTTCATGATGGTATCTCAGAAACGAAACGTCGGATTTAAATTTTGTTTACACCATATTATAAAAAATAAAAAGTGGCAATGAGAATCTACCTTTTATTTTCTGATATCTCTTTAAATAAAGCCTGCAAAAATTAAAAACGATTTTGCCAAATTTCGTTTTTTTCCGGAAATCTCCGGAAGTGTTTGAAATTTTTAAATTTTTTTAACTGCGTTTAATTTAGCACTAAATTGCGCAACTTTTCTCTAATTTAACCGACCTCGTATCTCCAACTGTTTCCGAGATCCCCATGCTTAGGATCCTTATCTTGGACACCCTGTATATATATAATATAGGAATTAATTTTTCTTGAACTATTAAATATGTTTAAAGTTGGTTAGGTTAGTTGGTTATTTTCTTGGGAATATGGTTCATTTTTATATTGAAACTACATATATAAAGTAGTCATACTTGTTGTATATATATTTTATATTTCAGGACGTTTCGCTTCTTTCGAATCTTTTTCAACTGAAGGTTTCGGCGGATTCTACAAAAATATACATTTTTAATACTATTATATACGGAATAATGGGTTAAAAACTTACCATTAAGGACTGTTTTGTTTAAATAAAAATTAATTACATCACAAACCAATTATAATCAGACGCTCTCTTGTATATTAACTTTTCAATAGTATTTTTAAAAGTCCAGCTAGAAGAATGGACACTAAATTTTTAACCCTATAATTGCCTTAACTTGACTGAATGTGGAACCCAGATGGTGTATGTTTTAGGTACTTTAAGTGGCGTAAAAAGTTTGGGTCTTTTAATTGAAGTGACATTTTTCTGAAAAAAATCGTGATTCAATTTAGAAGAATTAAAAGCGGAGAATTATTTTTATTTGTTGTTTTATTTACTTTAGAAATTCCCTTATATTGGTTTATTTTAATATGTTGAAATAAATTTGATTTAGATTATTAATGCCTGTTTTATTGTTTACGGCATTCAGATTTTTTTTTATTGCGATCATTTCGTAAAATTATCGTTTTCCTTTGTTGGTTTCAGTTTTCAAGATTTTTGTATTTTCATAATCAAAGGTGTGCTTGTCTTTCATTTCGTGTTTTTTTTTAGGGCTGTAATATTTTTTTTTGTCATAATTATGTCTATTTAGACGATTTTGCAGATACTGACTAGTATGGCCGATATAATTCGATAGACAATCCTTGCAGGGTATTTGGTAGACAACATTTGATTTTTTGTTTTTTGGAATATCACTTTTTAATTTGCTGAAATTGCTTTTAACTAAATTATGGCCTTTATGACTAGTAGTTATATTATGTTTCTTAAAAAAGTTTTAAAGTTTTCGGAAAGTTTTGGTATGTATGGCAAGGAAAGATATTGTTTTTTGCTTTTATTGTGTTCTAAATTTTCTGTTTTAGTGTTTCCATGTTTGTATTTTTCTAGCCTTTTTTAAAAATTTTATTAATTAGTTTATTTGGGTAAGAGCAAATAAGGACCTCCTTTGCTTTTTTGATACAGTTGTTTCTAAATTCGGGACTACTAAGGATGATGGCTCTATTAGCTATTCCAATTATTACTGATTTTTTGTTGGGCTATGTGATGTTGGCAATTGTAGTTGAGGTAGCCACCAGACCATGTAGATTTTGTGTACCACTCAGTTAGTATTATATTATTTTTGTGATGCAACGTCATATCTAGCAAGTTTATGTGGTTATTATTTTCAAATTCTATGGTAAATTGTAATTGTTCATGATAGCTGTTAAATTTGTTTAAAATATATGAATCTTGATTTTTTGGTATAGCTGTAATGCAACCATCTACGTATCTGTAAAAGAATGGTAGTTTGAATTTTAAGCTATTGATAAACTCAGTTTCTAGGTCTTCTAACACTAATTGAGCAACAACACTCGATATGGATGCACCCATCGCGCAACCCTGAATTTGCTTAAAGAATAAATTTTTGTATTTGAAGTATCTAGAAGTAAGGTAGATTTCTACAGCTTCAAGAAAATCATCTAATGGTATATATCAGTGTATTTCTTTATTTCTGACCATTTTTTTCTGATTATTTTTAAGGACACATTTATGGGTATATTTGTGTAGAGAGATACAACGTCTAATGAGATCAACACGTGATTTTCTGGGATTTTAACGTTTTGTATTTTTTCTTTAAAACTCCATAGATCTTTAATGTAAAAATTATTTTGGCCAGTAATATTTGCAAAGATATTTATGAGGTATTTTGAGAGTGCATTAAAAGGCGATTGTATACAAGATACAATTGGTCAAAGTGGAGTTCCGGGTTTATGTAATTTAGGTAGCCCATATATGCGTGGTAGTGAGTTAATATACAAGAGAGTGTGTGATTATAATTGGTTTGTGATGTAATTAATGTTTATTTAAAACAAAAGTCTCTGAAATATAAAATATATATACAATAAGTACGACTATATATGTAGTTTCAATATAAAAATGAACCATATTCCCAAGAAAATAACCAACTAAATATATATATATATATATATATATATATATATATATATATATATATATATATATATATATATATAAAGAAATATGTGTATTAAACATACTTAGTATCAAAAAAAGTCAAAAGTTTAAATGCAGACAAAATTAAAAACTATTTTAAAAATTTTCCACATTTTCGTAATGCTCAAAATATTCCACTCATTCGTTTTAAAAATACAAGAATTTTTCTACAAACGGGATATACGGAATTTTCCCTGCGGATTTTCAGATAAGCTTGGTTGAATTTTTTGCGATTCTGAAATTTAATATTTATTTACTTTGTTTTTCGCTTCGCAAAGGATTTATTTTATTATGTAAATTTCTCGAGATATTATTTATAAAATGACAGAAACATTTAAGATACACATAATGTATAGAAAATAAAATATACATTAAAATTTCTAATGAAAAAATGTGGGGTCAATCAATATAAATGTAGAATAACAGTAATACCACCGATCCGAAGCAAATGCAGTAAGAATATTTTTCTTCTTAACTTACCTACTTTTCTATCATATAATCCTGCAATTGGTAAAAAAAATTATGTTTAAAAAACACAATAAAATAATGAAAACCGAGAAAATCTGTGCAGGTGTGTAAAGTAGTAATCCTGTCACAAACGTAAAATGACACCCTCCTTCCTTCTTTGGAACAGTGTTAAAAAAGTCTCCAAGTTAGTTTAAGCCTTCACTTTGCCCTTTTAGACGTCCCCATGCGTTGTTGCACAATTTCTCCAAACTTAGAAAAAAAAAGTAGATTTGACAACGTCGCTCCCGATTTGCTATAACAAATTAAATATCGCATAGGTACATTCTTATACTTGGTTTGCAGTCAATCAAAATATGTTAATATTCTCTAGATTTTGCTATGTGATACGATAGTTTACAGGTCAGTGTATGGGTAACATAGATAGAAATTATCGAAATAATACATTAGTTTGGCGGAAAAAAATTTCATACAAAACAGTGTTATTATTTTAAAGAGAAAAATTGGCTGCATTAAATATATTAAGAGGCAGAGGACAAAAAAAGATGCACCTTTAATTTTATGAAACTGACAACAGCAAAAATTTTATATGAACAAAAGCTTGCATTAAAACAAAATCAAATGATCCTATTTTAAATTATTGTTTCCGGATTGCTTATTGACATTCAAAATTAATTCCGAAATCAAATAACGAATACACAAACAGAGCCAAATGAATTTTATATTATAGCCACCAAACTGATGAACTTAATTAAATATTGATAATGTAAATTCTATGTTTTAGTGCTGTTTATTTAGGAAATGAAAAAATTTTCGGTATATGAACAAAACGCAAAAGCTTTATACAAATATATGTTTCAAAAACATTTTACATTAATAATTAAATGAGTGGTTAATGAATAAATAAATATGACCACAATAAAGCACAGTATTTCAGTTCAGTGTTTGAGTTGTCATCAGGGTCCAATGACGAACCAATAGATATTAATACCTGGGAAAATATGGAATTTTCTTTAACATCAGAAAAGATTGTATATGTAAAGGAAAATATAAAAAAACTAAAACCTATAACAAGTACAGGAGTGGATAATATTCTCTCATATAGGTATAAAGATTGCTCTGACTTCTTAGCAGGCCCTATCGCTCATATTTTTCAAGTTGCCCTTAAAACAATTTTTTTTTCCAACAAACTAAATTAGTTATTTCTCCCATATCAAAAAATGGTAAACAAACAAATATTGAAAATTATAGATCAACTAATGTACTTCTTAATTCACTTGCAAAGATATTTGAGATGATCTTTTCAAATAACTTTGTAAACAACATCACAGATAAAATAGTAGAACAACAGCATGAATTTGTAAGTGAAAAATCCACACTAACAAATTTATGTGTGTTTACAAATCATGCCTTCAAAGCTATTGATGGCGGGAAACAATTGGAGGCAGTTTTTATTGATCATGCAAAGGCATTTGGTAACGTTCACCATCGGAGGTAGCTGGGTAAGCTTGTCGAGTTTAGCTTTTCTAGGAATGGTTACCTGTTTATGAAAAATGATCTTTCGTGTAGGCCGCACATGATAAAGGTGGGAGGGTCATTTTCTCAGGCTTTTACGGCAACATCTGTTGTACCATAGGTTAGCAACCTAGACCCACTGTTGTTTTTAAGGTTTATAAAAAATTAACCTAATAGTGTTAAACATTCTGATGGTCTCTTATTTATACATGACTTTAAAATATTTAAGACAATAACAAACAGTAATGATTGCAGTGCACTGCAAGCAGTAAAAGAATGGTTTAAACGTTTTTAAATACTAATAAATGTTTTTTTATGTCTTATACAAACAAAAGTAATCCTATTCAATTCAATTACTTTATTGACGGAACAAAACTACAAAAAAAAAGACTGAATGCAAGGATCTTGGGATGCACTTTCAGTCTTAACTTGAAATTTAATACCCACTATCGCAGTAATATTAATAAAGCTCTTAGGGTGCTTGGTTTTGTGACTAAAAATACAAACCATTTTAATAATCTTAATATATTGCAGGTAGGAAAAGTGCCTTATTAAGAACCTTCTGCAAAACACCAAGGGACTGGGCCTTAGTGAGCAGCTGTATAAACCGATGCAGAAAGTAGTTCTCCTTGCAACAGCGAGGACCGTCCGAAAGTTTGTAGGAAGTACAGAAGACCACGCCACCTAGGACCTGACAACATGGAAACCCACTATCGCAGTATTATTAATAAAACTTTTAGAGTGCTTGGTTTTGTGATTAAAAATACAAACCGTTTTAATAATATTAATATAATAATAAAATTGAATAATGCATTTGTTCGCCCTCATCTAGAATATGCATCTCCTAGTGCAAATATGCATTGTGATGCTATTGAACATGTTCAAAAATGGATCTTGAGATGTTTATACAGGGTGCACCATCTTTTATGTCGGTATGTAAACATTGAATAACTTTGACTTTTTGAAACGTCAATTCAGTACAATTTTAACCATGAGTCACTTTACACCGAAACAACTCACCGAAATAGTGATAATGTACACTGAAAATAGTCGTTCAGTTGCGTTAACTTAATGTGCATATCGTTGAAAATATCGTGGCCAACAGGCACCATCCGACAGCACTATCCGTCGTTTGGTTTCGAAATTTGGTGAGTACGGGACAGTAGGAGATCGTCAACATATCGTTCATCAACAACCAAGACGTTCCAATGAACTGGTTGAAGCGATCAGAGAGAGCGTTGCCCAGAACCCAAAAATGTCGTATCGTCACCACGCTCAGCATTTTGGCGTCAGTAGAACCACTTTGCGGCACATTTTGAAAAATGATTTGCATTTGTTTCCGTATAAAGTGCAGTTAACACAAAGAATATTGCCGACAGACCGTCCACGTCGCTTGAAATAGGGCCAAACAGTCGCTCGAATGGTTGACACTGAACCTGATTTTTGGAAGCAAATTTTGATGACCGACGAGGCCCTTTTCACACTCTCTGGCGGCGTTAATAAGCAAAATTGCCCCATTTGGGGGACGGAGAATCCACACGAGATCCACGAAATTCCATTGCAGGATCGAGAAGTGACTATTTGGGCCGGCGTTTGCGCCAAAACCATCATTGGGCCATTTTTTTTTTTCAAAGAAAACGAAACAGTCGATGAAAATCGATATCGGTGGATGTTGGCTCATTATGTCTGCCCACAAATGCGTGAAAAAGATTTTGATGGTTACTGGTTTCAACAAGACGGTGCGCCATGCCACATTGCAAATCAAACAATCCAGTTTCTGCAACGGAAATTCCCTGGGCGTCTAATGTCAAAAAGTTAACCGCTCCGGACTTGTTTTTGTGGGGTTATTTAAAAAGCAAAGTATACGCCAGCAAGCCTCAGAACATTGAAGAGCACAAGGCAAACATTCGTGCCGAAATCACCGCTATACCACTCGAGATACTCGAAAAGGTAATGGAAAACGCAACAAAAAGGTCACATTTTGCTTTAGCCATTAAAGGTGGCCACTTGATCGATGTAGTATTTAAAAACTAGTCCCAATAAATTGTAAAGGACCGAATTTAATAAAAATGCCTCATATGGAGAAATCAGTCTTTTTTTTCAAACTAATTCAATGTTAACATACCGACATAAAAGATGGCGCACCCTGTATATTATGAAAAATATCTTATATCCATATCGAATCCCTTAGAGCAGTATGTTAAAAAGCTTTTAATTTCAAACCCTTCAGAAAACAAGGCAAATTCAATCTGTGATATTTATTATATTATCAATAATAAAGAGTTTATCAATTGTTCTTTGATTAGTTATATACCTCTTTATGTACATAAAATAGGATTAAGGATAAAAAGGAAACATTTTTCATGTCTCCATTGGTAATTGTACCCCAATGAATTTTATGTTAACTGAGTGCAACACACTATATAAGAATAATGAAACTAACTTTTTTAATTGTACTAAGATATTGCAGCGCTCAACCGATTTAAATCATTTGATTTTAATCAACGATTGAAATGACATGATTTTTTTAAATTTTAAGCCATGTTTTAAATCAAAAAAAAAATCAAAACTAGAAATATAGGTGTAATCATTGTTTAATACAAAATAAACATAAAACATTACAAAATAATCATAAAAAAAGAAAACATTTCTTAAAAGAGGGCAAGGGGCGAGGGCAGTGTGCTTCGTGCTTAGTACGCATACATTGCCGCAAAATCCAGATTTCGACGTTTTAACATTTTTTTTTTCGCGAAGGGACTAATTGGATATTATTTTTGAATACCTAGTAGTTCATTTAAAGTAATAAAAAAAAATCGTTTTTTTTTTCAACCTGCTACTGTACCTACCCCTTAAACAAATTCTTAACTCCTTCAAAAGTTCCATATGAGCTCTTTATATGTTAAAATGCCTCGAATGCTTTTATCAATACCTTTTTGAAATCGAATTTCGTCTATTCCTTGAAGCTTTCGTCTCTGCTTTTCGATGCGTTTTAGTTTTTCATAAGTATTTTGAACAACTGGAAAATTTTATTCCAGAGAAATTATGGATTCACAAGGTATGGTGACTTTTTTGGTCCAAATTGCCACTAAGCACACTAGGGAACTAGAACATTCTAATGTCAGTTCCACTGTAAGATCGGATTTCGAAATAATCCACATTAGAGGAATCGTTTTAGAATTCATTATCTAAATATATAAAAAAAAATCATCCAAATCAGTGAAAAATTGATAAATTGCTTTAATATTTAATCTAATATTTAAACTTTAGAGTTTAAAAATAGCTTTTATGAAAAATTTTATATTCTTTCTATAGAATTAGTGACAAGTACAATTTTGGAAAGTTCCCAGACGATTTGTGGATATGTGACCCTTTCAAAATAATTGGTAATTTTTAATGTTTTGTCGGACATCTCCATTACCCACTATCCTTCAAGAAAAACATTTCGAAGAAGGTATTAGATGCTCTACATTTACAAATGTACGAAAAGTAATTAAATTACTATATTTAAGGATGTGGTGAAACAATAAAAAGTTTACTACTAAAAGCAAAAACTCCACACTTCTCATGACTCTCATCTCCTGTTTATAGAGGTACATTAATAATAATAAAGTATGGCGACAATGTAGTTAAAATTTATGGTACCTTCCGCCTCTTAACCTCAATTTTAATTTTATGACAGCTTCCAAGATAAAGCAACATCAGTGTACGATTATTCCGTTTTATATCAGTCGTTAATTTTTATGAAAATGTAGATCGTAAATTTCAGAATACACATCTTTTTTTGTCTTTTTATTAATAAGGATTTTATTTTTAGTGATAAACTTGACTTTGGCTATAATTTTTTAACATTTTACACACTGTTCTTGCGTAAATTAAAAACCCTAAAAAATTTAATGTAGGTATTTTGTAAAAGTTGACTCTAAATTAGGTGCGGTATCTTTTATAATTAACCTGATAATATCAATCAACTAAGTTGATTGATTGATGTTCATTCTAGTCTCGAAATCAGATCCAATTTTCAGTATAGTTTTTGAGATATTTAGAAAAAATTTCCATTATTGTAATTTTTATATAAATTTCCTACAATTTCATTCTTGTGTCAGATAACAAATGTTATTTCCAACTTATAGTTATTTTATATTGATTAATGCAAAATTTATTGTACTAAACTGAGGAATTCTTTTGGACCACTTTGTATATGTATTCGGACCGTTGCCATGTATATCTTATATATCTACCCAAAAATCGTTATACATAAAGAAAAGTAAATTAGCTATCAAACTTAAGCATGCACTCTGCTTTATTATTTTGCTACATTGGTATTTAAATGAAAAAGGCGCTAGTAAGGTAGAACTGAGCTGAAGGCTAGAGGCGGCACCAGCGCGCAAAGTGCCAAGCTAGCCCCTATGCCGTAGAGTAAGGGTGGGTATTTAAAAGGGCGCTACTGAATTTAGCCCGGGTAAACGCAGAACCCCCCCCCCCCCCACGTTGTTGCTACACAAAATATTAATGAAAAGCAAGTTAAGCATTGCAAATGACAAGAAGTTGCGGGTCAAATAAAACTATAAAGGCTTAATACTAATTTTACTCTTTATTCATGAAAAAAGGGGGTCTCTGAAGGATTCTTTTCTGTAGAATCCATCCAGAGTGGACTGTTCTCGTTCCCGGAGGGTGGAACTGGGCTTGCTTGAACCCGAAGGATGAAATTGGATTTTCCTCTACACAGAGAGGTGAAACTGAGTTTTCTCTAACCCGAGGGTAGACCCGATGTTTTTGGGGTTTCGACTGATTCCTTCGTTGACACGTGCAAACTGCCCAAAATCCTTGCCTCCAGGTTTATCCCGATAAAACAAACCATAACTGCCAACCTGGCAAAAGATACGGTACACCAAAACTCAACAAAATTATGAGGATAATTTTCGACTTTCCATCTCATAATCCTAAAAACTTGGCAATTAAAAATTGAGATGGAAGTCTGCAACTGCTTCGTCCGAATCAAACTAGGAAAAAGTGAAAAATCAAGGCAAAATGGCCTCTATTTATAACCATGGCCCAGCTTGTGCGCTAATCAACTTCCGTTAAGCGCGTTCAATTACCACGTATGAAAGAAATGACAGCTCAAAAAGAATGACACTGGGAAACAACAGTGGCTTAAAATGCATTTGTTAGTTAAGCCAGTTCGTTAATCATTAGCATTTGCCACTCAAAACAGGAATAATGAATCTAATAAGTATCCCAGTACTTATTTTTAAACTTAAGAAATATAAATTAATACACCAATAGAAATTTCCTGATTTCTGCAACCCAGTATACATACAATCCCATCAAATGTAAATATAAATGTTCGGGAAAAAAAAACAAGACTTATCTGAATACAAAAAAAAGTTACAGTAAGATACTGATAAGCAAATACCTAAAGCACAGTGTAGTGAAATACCAAAGTAGGACAAAATAATGGTAAATAAAATTAATCGAAATTGTATTTAATGAAATGCTTTCCTTCAAAGAATCCCTGTTACCCATAATGACAGTATTTGCAAAACAAGGTTAAATTAAATAAATTAGCCATAGTGTCAATGTCAAAGAAACTCTATATTTGCTTATAACCAAGATGCAGTCGAGATCACCAAGGAAACGTTCTTTATAAACTGAGCAAATTTTCTCCTCCTAAAGAAACAAAAGAATATGTAAATAAAATAGCAACAATGCAATATGATTATTTCTTTATGGGTGCAAAGATTTCGTCTTTTGGTCATTTTTACCTATTCGACAAAAAATTAGAACAAGTAAAATGTGAGAGATGGATAAAAGACCGAGTAGGTTTTTCCCAGAGTCTAAGGTTGGAAATTTTAATTGATAAGAAGACGAAGAATAGATTGATTATTTTTTTGTATAAAAATTATTAGTCTAAGATGCACCCCATGGGTGCGTCGATATGTTACAAAATAACGTTTTATTGGTAAAGACATGTAAAGAATAGACCACGGATCTCAGCGTACCGACTTGCGCTTAATGTGAGAGAGACGCAAACATTTAAGGATATAGTTTTTCTCTCTCTCTAAAGGGGCGGGGCTGGACGTCGCACATACGTGCCAAAGATCGGCCGTACTCGCGAGGAGTTTTATCGTGTAATGTTGTCAAATTTATAAGTAAACATTTTATTTCTGCCTTAAGTGAAATTTTATAATAAAGAATGCTACATTGTTGTAAAGCAATCGTTTTCAGAACGGTTAAAAGGCAAGATGGTGGCCAAAAAAATAGTTGATGATGGAACTATTTTCCTAACTGGTTACCAGACAACCTTATTTCTTTCACAGCCTTGTTATATTTGCAGATATAATCACAAAATTTCAATAAATAATGTACTCTTGCTGCACTTGCCAGTTGGTCACAAATCGATAAAAAATATTTAATATATAGAAAATTAGATTGGTCTATATGAAGTGAGAGAATACATATTATTTAAAGCATTATATACCACCGCGATTTGGTCATTTTTTAAAAATAACTTGCTAACTTAATTTTCTCATACAGAATAACCTCCTTAAGTTCCCTAACTTTGTTTCTGATTACTCTGTATATCAGTAAAAATTCTTATGTCAACAGATATCATAAAAATACATTTTGCATAAATTCGTTTCATATAGTATATAACTATTTCGAATGCAAAATGAGAATATTTCAGGACGAATTCATATCCTGTCGGTTTTGTTCGGTGACTGAAATTGTTTTTCAATTTCCGAAAGCACATACACGGAATAGCATCGCTTAATATCTGAATGTTACATTTTAATTAATGTTGATTAAAATGCAGCTTTCCATCGATCTGGCTTGATTTAATATTGCGCTGTCACGGAAACTACGAACGCAGCAATATTAAATAACATTTTTTTAATTATATTTAAAAATAAACGTACAAAGGCGATAATATATGCTCTGACAGCAATACTGATATAAAGATTCAGTGTTGTTACCTGATGACTGGTGGCTGGTAGCCAGGGTGCCTTTGGGAGGTTGACAAAGAATGGCTACAGAATCAGATTTGTGTGGTTCTTAGTAGATCGCTGAAGCAAACTACGGGGAATAAGACGTCTCAAGAAACGTATTGCTTCCTTCATTAGGGAATTTCCTAAAGAAAAGAATTACGATTCGTGATAGAAGTACTGACGAGGCATAATCCCTCGTGGAAGCAATTTTATAAGATTAGATGACAAATGACACAGTAAAAAAATGAGGTCTAAAGGTGCCGGAACCTGGTGATCAAGTTCTCTAGAGATTGCCTAGCAATAAACTGAGACAAGGGTATTTCAAGGATGCAATATTATCAACTGAAAATGTCAGGTAAGCTCAAGTAACGAGGTGGCTTGAAAAGGTACTATATAGAGCATGCCCTAGATAAGGAGGGAACTATACGAATTTCGGTGACAGTAAGAAATATAGATTTAGTTAAATAGGAAAAAAATAGAATAATTTAAGAATCAGCAATAACGGTTAGAATTTTAGCTTTTAGTTTGGCTCTTACCTTAATAAAGGGTGTTTTTTATAGAGGTATAAAACTTTAAGTTGGCAACACTTTTTTAACTGGCGGCCATTTTGTCAGCTGACAAGTGATTTATGTTTAGTTTGGTTTGGCATTTCAACATGAATAGACTGACGCCTGAACAATGCTTCCAAATTGTGCAAATTTATTTTGAAAATCATGGTTCTGTTCCAAATGCGTATCGCGCACTAGGTCCATTTTACGGTCAACATAATCGTCCAACAATTAATTCGATTAACTATGGAACGTTTTCGCACCACGTTTACTCTAAATGATAATACGAGACGTCGTTCAGTGCGTACAGAAGAAGTCATTGCTGCTGTAAAGCGTAGCGTAGAGGAAGACCCGAATCAGCCTATCCGCCATCGTGCACAGGAATTAGATATGTGTCCATTCACTTTATGGAAGATTTTGCGGAAAGATCTTGGTTTGCGTGCTTACAAAATCTAACTCGTGCAAGAATTGAAGCCACACGATCACCTAGCAAGGCGTAGATTCGGTGAATGGGCTCAAAACAAGAAGCGAATTTTGTTTAGCGATGAAGCTCACTTTTGTTTGAATGGATACGTCAATAAACAAAACTGCCGTATTTGGAGTGATGATAATCCTCAAGTGTATGTTGAGACACCGTTACATCCAGAAAAACTGACTGTTTGGTGTGCTTTATGGGCTGGTGGAATCATTGGTCCGAACTTCTTTAAAAACGATGCTGGTCAGAACGTTACAGTCAATGGTGACCGCTATAGAGCCATGATTACTGACTTTTTCGTTCATCAATTGAACAACCATGATGTGCAGGAGCTGTGGTTTCAACAAGACGGCGCAACATGTCACACAGCTCATGCCACAATTGATTTATTGAAGGAAACGTTTGGTGACCGCATAGTTTCACATTTCGGACCCGTGAATTGGCCTCCAAGATCATGCGACTTAACGCCGCTAGACTATTTTCTGTGGGGATATGTGAAGTCGTTAGTCTACGCTGATAAGCCCGAAACGATTGATCATTTGGAGTACAACATTCGCCGCGTTATTGCCGATATACGGCCACAAATGTTGGAAAAAGTCATCGAAAATTGGACCTCCAGATTAGACTACGTCCGAGCCAGCCGTGGCGGTCATATGCCAGAAGTCATATTTAAATTATAATGCCAGAAGGTTATCTTTCGAATAAAGTAAATTTCATGTCAATTTAAAAAATTCATCTTTATTTTATTCCATTTAAAAGTTCTATACCTCTATAAAAAAACACCCTTTACAAACGCCAGAAAAAAATATAACTAAAAATTCAAAAATTATATTTTTTAAATATTTCCGACATTAAAAGTTATATAAAACAATTTCTAATCGACATATCATTGTTTCTTAAATTATGCAACTTTTTCCTCATTTAACCAACTCTGTATATTTGACTGTTACCGAAATTCCCATACTGACCCTCCTCATTTAGGGCACCCTGTATATGTCAATAATCGAATTTGATGTTTACATCTTGACGTGACTACTAAAAACCGAAGTCTCATTTATCCTGTTATTGTTATAGGAAGATTTAAATACAATAAAAACCGAAAGGGTTCACCTATAAAACCAAAGTAATCTGATCCCAGACGCTTCGAGTTCAAAAACAAAGTTCAGCGCTGACCTTAATAAGTTTTCTTTTGTTAAAAGCATTCGCATCTAAATTCATATTCGCAAAAAATGAAAGAGGAAATTACACGCCCATCGATCACCCGCGAGCAACAGTTTTTCCTGTCGAGATATCGAGTGTTGACACGCAACTAGACTTTTTTGTGGGTTTCGATTGCCACGTCAAAAACTAATTGACGTTTATATCTAGAGGCAACATCGTTTCAACGATTTTTCTTATTGGGGTCTAAAAATAAGAAAAAAAAACAAGAAAACGAGAGATTGCATGTATTTTTCTTTCTGAAAAGTTAAGTATTGTTAAATCACGTTAAAAGTTGAACTTGATTTCAAGTTACGTGCTAATAAACTCCAGGCATTTCTAAAGAAAACATTAAATTAATAAATTACAACATTTAAAGAGATCGTTGCTCTCAGCAATATTAACTTTGGTAGTCCAAAAGCCCGTTCAATGCCTGACACAAGTACAGCACATAATTTTTGTCTACGTCTCTCAAAAAGCTCCAGAGTACATCTGAAATACAATACTTTAAAATAAATATATCGGATCATTTTGTTCTATACCCGCCCAATTGTATATTTGTAGCAGCCATAGAACGGACACCATATTGCACAAGCACAGTCCAATAGAGTCCTGACACATTACAAAAATAACTGCTTTAAACATTATGGATTTGTAAAACCTTTACTATTTTTAACTATAAAACATACATTCTACAAGCCCTGTTAACAATACCCTTTATATATTTATTAAATGTTAATTTTTAATCAAATATTACACCCAAGTTTCTTCCCTCGTTAACTCTGACAAGCAAAACATTTGACATTGAATGTGGACATAATATTCAACCTATTTTCTAGTATATAGTAAAACCACACCTTTATTTACATTAAAGTATAACTCATTATCTAGCGACCATCTGTATCTCTTTGTAAAGTAAGACAATCGAATTGTTCTAATTGGGTAATAAGGTTTAAGGTCATCTGCAAACAACACACGTAACATCTTTTATACTACACAAACAATACTGTTTATATAAAGTAAATACTGTAAGGGAACAAAACTGCATTGTGATTTTTAATTATTTTAACATATATTAACTCTAAATAAATTTCCACAAAATGGAAGAATTTACTTGAGTATAAAGATTTGGATCGTTGAAATGTATATCTCGTGTCTAGCCAAAAATAGTCACGTATCAGGGAATATAATTCCATTAACATACTTAAACTTAAGCTCAGTTTTATTACTTTTGGGGGAGTAAAATTTTTCTAAAAAACAACATAAACTCAGTCAATTTATGAAGAAATAATAAGACCCTTTCTAACATTTGCCTATAAACCTGTCAAAGTAACTAAATAGTCTTAAAATCCACAACGTTAGGGGTTAAGGTCAAGTACTAAAGTGATCACCACATGTGGACGACCGTAAGAGAGCTTTCTTTTACTTAAACTGAGCAAATTTTCCCATCATAAGAAAACAAAAGAATATTTAAATAAAATCACTAAAATGCAATATTAGTATTTGTTACTATGTACAAAGTTTGCGTCTGTTACCCATTTTTCCGCAATTGACGAAAATACGAATAAGAAAATGTGAAAATGGTTAAATCCTTGGTGTTTTTTTCCATGGGTCCTTACACGATCTTTTGGTATAATTGTAAAATAGTTACCGATTACATTTGTGTAAAATAATTATTAGTTTTGAGCTCTGGCCAGTTATAATACTAAATTAAATTAAATTCGACGCATGGATGACTTATGCCATCTATGAATCAGGGGACCGAAAACTTACAGACGCTCGTAAACGAAAACTACCCTTCGCGCGCGGGGATGCATCGCGTAAGTACGTTCTATTGGTGAAAAAGCACGCATGTCGGAACCAACGCATCTAATAGGGGGATAAGGGAGGTTCCAAGGGATGAAAGTTAAGTTTGTTTTTAAAAATTAATTAAAGTCAGTTATAATTTGAAATTCGTTTTTTGGAAAAATTACGTAACGGATTTAATCGTTGGGAAAGAAGATTTCTTTATTTTGTTTTTCAGTTAATTTGGAAAATTAACAGATTATCGTGTGTTATTTTAGAGGAGCGTTTCGCGGTTTTTATAGTGTTTCATTAAGAAATATAAATAGCTGTTTTTCGCGTTCTATATCTTTTTCTGTTTAATATTTTAAAAAGCTATTTATACGTGTTTTTTTTTCAAAATTGGGTTTTATATTTTTAGTTAATAAAACGGCCAATAAGAGCAAATGTTAGTTTTTTTTTTCGTAATTGTTATTAGTTTTAAGTTTCTCATCGTAAATAGTTCGTTTTTCTATTTATTTTTGTTAATAGACTGTTTTGAAAAACTTCTTTTATTTAATTTTAATCAAAACCTTCGCACGACTAAGCTCGCGGACGTACTGCCGTGTGAGCTGAAAACAATCGATCCAGCTAATTAGCAGCCTTGCCTGAGTCCTGAAGTTCTGAGTTATGGTTGTGGTAAGCTTAAATAACCGTAGTTGTTTGGTACTAAAACTGCAAAAGAGAAGATGAACGTCCGGACTTCCAGAGTGTCTTTATTATTGTGAAATTTAATTATAGGTTATTGAAATAGCTACAAACTAATGTGTGGCAGCAAATTTGTTATAGATATAATGGCTAACGCTACCACAATATGTCATTAGCAGGAATCTATGATCAGATTCTGTCACAATACAATAAAAGGCAAAGGTTAGAACCCTGTGGAACACTTGAAGTTGGAACGAATGAACATAAAATGTAGCCCTTGATTATAACAACATGCTTATGACCGTAAGGATAAGATCTCAAAAAATTTTATAAAATTCTCGTGAAATCCAAATTCCTTATCTAATATATATAAAAATGTTATAAATGATACTCTTCATAATATATAACTTTCTCAAAATCTGTATGAATAATGTCCATTTGCTCACACGAATTTAAGACATCTGAAACAAACTTACTGATACAGTGATATCCTTTGTGTTACTTTAAAGAATACAAGTTTTAAAATAATGGATTCGCGGAATATTTATCTGCTAACAGCATTCTGATCTAACAAGGATTATCCAAAAAACGTAACTATCAACGTTCATGATTGACTGAGGCAGTGAGATATGCGATTTCTGATGAAAAAATTCATCAGAATTCGCACAATCGCAGTTTGCATGGATCCAACGGACGATTAGCCTAAGTTTAGGTTCATAAAAGTAATAAACAAATCTTTTTAACAGAACACTGCCTTACCTGGCGCATTCACTAAATTTCAAACTTATAAATAAAGACAAGAATTGTAAGCAACTTTAAAGGCTTATATTTTTATAATAAACAACTAAATAAAAAATAATATACATAATTTATTTTGTTTTTAAAAACCAATTTAACGATTACCCACTCGACCGGATAAACAAAAAAAGATATTAAATTATTAAGTATTTTTTTACCGGGTGTTCGAATAATGCATCAGAATTCTTGGAAAAGTCACTCTACATGATAAAATAAAGGTAGTAAGTCATATAACAACGAGTTAAAAACTCAATAATTCTCGAGTTACAACCTGTCAAAATTCATTTTTCCAAGGTATTGGTCCGCTTCATCCTATCTATCTGTCACAGAATATTTCGTTGAGATCTCTCCGCAAATCGAGATTTAAACGATGTGAAGTACCATCTTGAAATGGCAGGAACAGTTTCCAACAATTGTGGAAGATGATCTTGCTAATATTTTATCACTCGTATAACTTAGCTTTATTTATTACGTAAAACTTACCGTTTTCTTTGAATATTGTAGCAATCAGTGATTATTTTAATATTAATTTTACATGACTCGTTTCTTTTCTACAAAACTGGTACATTTTTGAAATTACGAGCAATCTCATTCGATCGCTTTCCTGGAATTTTAGGTCTTCCTGTTCGCGTGGCGCATTTTATTGAGTTTAACTACCTTTCGCCCCACTAAATAAACATATTTTTACTAGAATAATCCCGTAATTAACAATTATTTGCGTTCTATTTTTCTATAAACTGAAAATGTGTATTTGAAAATGCTAATTATTCCCTTTGGGAATTCCAATTCCGAATGTTACAACCCTGGTGATTGAAGTTTTACACTTTAGTGCTGAATTTTATTTTATAGAAATTTCCATCGAATTTTCTTTTATTTACTTGTTTGCATTTCCATTTGTTCTTTCGTAGCAAAAATGCATGTCATGATATACAATATTTTAATATTCATGAGCCATTTGGTAAATAATTAAATACCGTGTCAATTTTAAGGTTTTTACTCGTTTTACGTCGTCTAAAATAACAAAATTTTCTTTAATGTTTGTCAAATTTAATTAAATTTGAAGCATGGTAAATAACTTGATTTTTTGCTTCCATCTGAAAAACTGATTTTACTGGTAATAAAAATTTTAATTACAATTTGCACCTAAACGGTATTTATTGACTCGCATAAGGAGTACCTTTTTTATTAGGCATTCTTTTATCTTTAAAATGACACATCCTTTTTCCAATAGATGTTTAAACAAAAAAAAATATGTGAAAAATAAAATTTGAATTTCAGGCAAAGTGGCCTCTGGTGGCACAGTAGAGAAACATTTTTATAACAGAATGATAGAAATCATTGAACGTAGTTCCTATGCCAAATATCGACTTGATAAAGTAAAAACGAACTACAAGATGTTAAAATAAGAAAAAAAATTGATATTTGACGGGCAATAATTCGAGTAATATTGAGGTTTTTGTTAAATGACTTTCTTTCACCCACAGATACAATATTTATAGATCCGCAAAGCTTGATCCCAAAAACGGCAAATTTACGACAATAAACTGTAAACATCCTAGAACAGATGTCGGCATGCGCACTACAAAATGATCAGGTGACCATCGATAGGACCGAACTTCGAAAATCTATTTAGTTAGTTTAATTAGTCATAAATGGTGTCTAAATCAAGCAAGTTATCAAAGTTGCAATCTTTAGTAAAGAAGTCGGTCTCATGTAACTTTCTTGTTCTGGGAGTCACATCATATGGGCACAAATAATATCTGAAGCAGAAGGGAATAATCTGATCAGTGTACCGATGGGAGTTAGTTTAGTCATTTCTTATACTGTGAAAGTCAAATTGTGAAAAAAATGTATCTTACTATTTCTCTAATCTATTGTTTCCGTCTGTGTGCGTTAACTTACTTGTTGTGGGGTGGGAGTGAATAATTAACATTTTTAAGGTTCGGCAATTTATTCTCTAATTATGAAAAAATAATTACCATCTTTTCCTTATCTTTTTTTTTTAATTTTTTAAGAAAATATTGATACGAAATGTTTTTTTTAACGGATATGCAGGATTTGAAAATAATTTTATATAATAATATTTTTCTGCCGTAATGGTGAACGGAGCATATATTTTCTTATCTCATTAATTTTTTAGACAAAATGATGAAAATGTTATTTCAAATAAAATAAGTGAACAAGGTCATTGCTGGGGGTGAATAAAAAAATATACCAATAAAAGAAATTCACATTTGTCTAACTTATATCGTAATATTTTGCTTCTGTTAACATATTAATGAATTTTTTATTTGACGATTTCAAAGTGAGGATTTCCATGACAACATGATTCATGACAATGTCATAAAATGAGTACAGACATAACTAATTTGAATTTACTTCCAAAACCAGTATTAATAATGAACAACGCTTTTTAACGTCATGTCCTCAATCTTCAGACATACAAAATTATAAATCAGATTGGCTGCAGAACAAAAAAGAACATTTGAGCTGGTTGGAAACATCGGTTAAATATAAGGTAGATGAAGTTATGCAAGAATATGGACATTGTGCAAATTAGTAACTGGAAAAAAGTCGTTGGCAATTTGGAAAAATAATTCAAACAGAGCTTAGAAATTATAAAGCCAATAGCCGATTCTGGCTAAAATATAAACCTTGTACTGTAATATTTTATGTATATAACAAAATAATAATGCATTATAATTATTGTAAGTTATATATGTATGTTTTAAAATATTCCAACTTCATTTTGAGGATGTATGTCTTTATTTATGTAAGTTATGGAATAGATGGAGAATTGTACCATTTCTTGACATATTGATGAATGTACTTTTTCATATGATAGAATAAACTATTCTGTGGTTTGGAGCGAATTTTCAGATTTTTTTTTTAAGAATTGATTGCTTAAAAGTTCAGTTTATCTTTTGGTAATCTTTTGGAAAGTGCTGAAAATATATCATACTACATGTTTTGGAAATTTAATGTTATATGAAAACACTATAAATCCAAAACGTTGTAGAGCAACACTATTTTTTACCCTATAGAGAAAAAGGAAAATAAAACCAATAAAATATGTATACATTCCATTATATTAAATAAAAACACAAAAACAAATAAAATAAATCACTTAAAACGCTATAAATCCGTTTAAATTGCACGTAACTTACAAAGCAAAAATAAACACAAAAATGGCGTTAAGCCGATACTGTGCAGTTTACGGATGGCACTATGAAACAACCGATCGATAACAGGAAATCGCTTATGCGCATGCCCTTATCTGGTCAGCATCCAAAAATATGACTGCCGCCCGATGAGCAGAAACGAATTTTTTCGCTCATGGTTTGCCATTTTTTGGCTTTAGCAGCCGACAAGAGTAGGGATCCATAGTAGAGGTCAGTGCTTTCACCATGTAGAATCACCTCTCATCCGCCCTGTATATTTCATAGATTACTTTACGTAACTGATCCGTAATAACTCTCGTTGCACATATTTAAAAAGATCTATTATACCAAAGTTTTCAAAGTTTTACAATAAACCATTGGAAAGTTGGAAAATAGGGTGGTTCATACTTCCATTCATTTAGTTGTATTTTTGAAGACATATCCAATGATTTCTTACTTGATAAGGTTACGAAAAAAAATTTTTTTCATTACTGCTTTTCACACAATTTCGCTCTAGATTTGTTTTAGGTTAATAGAACGCTTGAGGACTGAAAACTGACGAAGTTATAGAACTACAACATACAGACGAACGGACGGACATAATGAAACTATAAGGATTCTTTTCAACCTACATATTTGTTTCTATAATTAAAATTTAAAGTAAATTATTTAATGCAATTTTTAAAACGGAAAGATAGTTTAATTTCAACTAACTGTAAAGCAAGTTACAAATAATACCCATCAATTTTAAATATTTATATATCTGACTATATTTACGTTCAATCAAATGCCCTTTGGCTTTATAATAATTGTAAATATTGGTGAATATTTATTTAACGTTGAATATTCCACAATATGTAAAATAGGCTGTCAGCACCGAGGTTACATTTTAAAATAAAACAGCTCTGAACGGAATAATTAAATAAATTCATAAAATAATGTTGATAAATGAAATACCATAATGTACAGGATGAGTCTACGCTTATGAGTAACATTTATCAATACACTATAATCACTACAATATACAAGATCTCTCACGATTTAAATCCTTCAAACTTGTATAATGCTGTTTTCGATAATGCTCTCTTCAAATGAAATAATAGCGATCCAGTTATACTGGAAGTTGTACAAAACTTACTTATTTTAAATGGATCACCCTGTATGTTATATTATTTTTGGCATTCCTTTCTTCATTTCTAATAACTTTTACACATTTTAGGAAACATTTAAAGTCGAATCGCGGAAGTTTTGAATTTTAAAAATCACCCCTACTACAAAATCTCAACGTTGACTAAAATGTGGTTGTCGGATTTGCATCGTCTTTATTTTTATTTATTTTTACGACGTTTCGATTAGGTTGTATCTCTAATCGTTATTAAATATAAATTGAATGTTTTGTCTTAAGACTACGAGCTTATATAGGGACTGTGTCCACTGAAGCATAAAGTTTCGCTTCACTATACACACCTCAATGATTTGATGTTACAAAATAGTGTTTGCCAAAGATTAGGTATCTCAACACTCGGTTTATTGAAGATTCCATTATTGTTTTTAATGTAAACTGCTTCTACAAAATTTCTTTTTGTCATGTTGGATTCCATATATATTGCCGCAGCCTCAGACCATTTTATATGGTGTTGTTTATTCCAGGAGTGTTCTGCAATACCTGATCTCGACGTTTCCCCTTTTTGTGTATGAGTTTTATGTTCCTTAATTCTAACTTCTAGTGGTCGTTTGGTTTCTCCAATATACATTTCACCACACTCACACGGAACTTTGGAAACACATTCTTTCTTATCGGTACTTTTTGGATTTGTTTTTGTTAAATGAGCTCTAAGTGTATTTCCTGATTTAAAGGCTGTTTTTATATTATAACTACCGGCAATTCATCTTATTTTCTCAGAAGTTCCTTTAATGTACGGAATTGTGAAGAAGGAATGTGTTTCTTGCTGTCCAGTGTTCGTTGTTCTAATATTATTTATAACATCGTCAATTAGTTTCAAAGGATAACCATTCTGATGTAAATCGGATTTAATATTTGCTACCTCTTTTTTCAACGAATCAGCATTATTGCATATAGATATAGCGCGATTATAGAGATTGCGTACAATTCCCCGTTTTGTTACAAAAGAATGATTAGAACTAGGAGTAAGATATTGTCCACTATGTGTTAGCTTTCTGTATACTGAAGTTTTAATAGTTTCGTTTGAGCGATTCACCATGACCTCTAGAACATATGATATATGAAATACCGTTAAAACGTATTAAAATATTGAACGATTTTCCCATTATTAGGAAACAAAAGAATGATCAAACAAACTCACTATAACAGAAATATATCGTTTGGTCATTTGTAAAAAGAATACTGAGTAATCACTATTTTTTCTATTCACAAGAAATAACAAGTTAAGATGTTTATTGCCAAAACAGCCAAGAAAAGTGAATAGTTTTTTTTACAGTCTTTAACATATATTCTTTTAGTTATAGAGAAATAGAATAGTTTTATCAATTGTGTTTATATAAAAATTAAGCTTAAGATGTTCACAGGTCAATTCGTGGATCAAGCATCCGGTATAGAATAGCTAACGCCCTCAGCATGTAACGATCGAAACCTTCGAACTTTAAGGGAAAGCAATTCACGTTTACCGGGTTCCATCTTGTAATTTGCATACAAAAGGGAAACAAAGGGAGAAGGGGTGTAAGATTCGAAGACACTCTTTTAAGGAATAGCAAAAGTTAGCCACAACTTGAATGTCGGTTAGTACGGTACTATGACTATCAGTGCCGTAGAATAATTACGTCACGGGGATAATCGTCGGGAAAGAAGGTTATCTTTGTTTAATTTGGGAAATTAAGGGATTATCGGGTGTTATTTTAGTGGCGCATTTAGCGATTTTTATACGGTTCGATTAAGTAATATAAATAGCTGTTTTTCGCGTTTTATTTCTTTTTTTTTTTGTTTAATATTTTATTAAGCTATTTATACGTGTTTTTTCAAAATTGGGTTTTAAGTTTTTGGTTAAATAACGGCCGAGAAGAGCAATTATGTTAGTTTTTGTAGTTGTTATTAGTTTTAAGTTTCTCATTGTAAAAATTTCGTTTTTCTATTTATTTTGTTAACAGAATAAGTGTTTTGAGAAACTTGTTTTATTCAATTTAATTAAAACCTTCACGCGAATTAACTTGCGGGCGCGCTGTTGCGAGACCTATAAAACAAGAGATGTCTACTGACCAACTAATTAGCAGCCTTTCCTGAGTCCTGAAGATCTGAGTCATGGTTGTGGTAAGCTTTAATAACCGTAATGTTTGGTACTAAAGCTGCAAGAGAGAAGTTGGACGACCAGACTTCCAGAGTGTCTTTATTACTATGAAATTCAATTATAGGTTATTAAAATAGTTACTAATTAAGATGGGGCAAAAAATGATTATAGATAAAATGATTAACGCTATCTCAATATGTCATTGGCCAGAGTCTATAATCAAATTCTGTCACAGGACAATATCTTAATCATAGTTCTAATCATTCTGTTGTAACAAAACGGGGAATTGTACGCAACCTCTATAATCGCGCTATATCTATATGCAATAATGCGGATTCATTGAAAAACAAGGTAGCAAATATTAAATCCGATTTACAACAGAATGGTTATCCTTTGAAACTAATTGGACGATGTTATAAATAATTTTAGAACAACGGACAGTGGACAGCAAGAAACACATTCCTTCTTCACAATTCCGTACATTAAGGGAACTTCTGAGAAAATAAGACGAATTGCCGGTAGTTATAATATAAAAACAGCCTTTAAATCAGGAAATACACTTAGAGCTCATTTAACAAAAACAAAACCAAAAAGTACCGATAAAAAAGAATGTGTTTACAAAGTTCCGTGTGAGTGTGGTGAAATGTATATTGGAGAAATCAAACGACCACTAGAAGTTAGAATTAAGGAACATAAAACTCATACACAAAAAGGGGAAACGTCGAGATCAGGTATTGCAGAACATGTCTGGGATAAATAACACCATATAAAATGGTCTGAGGCTGCGGCAATTTATGTGGAACCCAACGTGAAAAAAAGAAAATTTATAGAAGCAGCTTACATTAAAAACAATAATGGAATCTTCAGTAAACCGAGTGTTGAGATACCTAATCTTTGGCAACCACTATTTTGTAACATCAAATCATTAAGGTATGTAAAGTGAAGCGAAACTTTGCGCTTCAGTGGACACAGTCCCTATATAAGCTCGTAGTCTTAAGACAAATCATTCAGTTTACACTTGATAACAATTAGAGATACAACTTAATCGAAACGTCGTAAAAATAAATAAAAATAAAGACAATGCAAGTCCGACAACCACATTTTAGTCAATCTTCAACATTGTCTACAACCTTCAAACAAAATCTCAAAGTCTTTATTTATTTCTGTATGCACTATCACTATAGCGAAAAGTGTGCCCAAAATTATATACAAATTGAACAACAGTGGGTATTGAAAATCGCAAATGTATTTTAAAATCATAGTGAAAAATTGATCTTAAGAAAATAGGGATATTATGAATATTTGAACATTATACTCGCAACCAAAATTATTTACTTTCTCTTCCATAACCACTTCTTCACTGCTCTCGATGCCGGATTGTTGACCTTGCACACAGCGTAAAAAGTTATTAGTCGAAAGCGTGTAGAGCGTTTATAAAATGATCGTAAATTTAATAATAAAACCGACGAAGATGGTGATGATACATTAATGAAATTTTTATGCCGAGAAAAATAAAATATAATTCAGCGCCTTTACGACGCGTATACGTGATGCGATTGGATCAATCTCGTTTAGCTTTTACGTTGGTAAAGTCGATAAAATGCCATATAACGTTATAATATCGCGATAATATGGCGACGCCATGTTCATTAAATTTTCTCTATAACCCTTTCAATCTTTTCATATTTAGATGGATGTATTCATGTTGGAAAAATTGACCATCATTACTTCATTGGTGATTGGGAGAATGTCCTAATAAGGACACCAAGCGTAAATATGCTGACTAGATATAAAACATTAATAAATATTTGTTGGTACATCAATGCTTAATGAAAAGAAACGTAGTTTCTTAATTCAAAAATAAGCTGCCAGGTCAAATCTTGGCCGATTTGGATGAATCTTTGCTTCAATTACTTGTGAGTGTCATTGTTCGGTCCATTACTGCGCCATTTTGGAGAATAGTCATATATAACCTCCAAAAATAAGTCCGAAACGTAATATAGTATTTAATATAAAGTTATTATACCTTGACACGCTGAGAAAGGTCTATTTTTATATATAAAGTATTTTTCTCAGAATATTTTTAGGATTCTGGGCTAACGCTATCAAAATTTTAGAACCCCTAACCTCTAAATCTATAAATGTAATGCGTAAATATGCTGACTAGATATAAAACATAAATTAATAAATATTTGTTGGTATATCAATGCTTAATGAACAGAAACGTAGGTTTTTGATTCAAAATAGGCTGCCAGGCCAAATCTTGATCAATTTGGATGAATCTTTGCTTCAATTACTTGTGAGTGACATTGTTCGGATCCATTACTGTGACATTATGGAGAATAGTCATATATAACCTCTAAAAATAAGTTCGAAATGCAATATAGTATTTAATAAAAAGTTATTAGGCTTTGACATGCTAAAAAAAGGTCTATTTTTATATATAAAGTATTTTTCTGAGGATATTTTTAGGAATCTGAGCTAACACTATCAAAATTTTAGAATCTCTCTAACCTCTAAATCTATAAATGTAGATTTAAGGTGCACTCAGTTATCACACGACACATTTTCATGAAACAAATGTGGCTTGACAAAATGACAAATTTTAGGTTATAAAAGTAATTTAACCTTAAGCAATAAATGTTCACAGAGGCATAATCGTAAGTTCTTAATTAACAAGATGTGGAAAAAGTCTCCACCACATTCGCAACATACTGACATTTACCGAATCCTAGTTCAGCTTCTTAAGAAATCTTAAACCTCAAATTCCATTAGCTCAGATCCTGGATGCATACATTATCAGTTCTGTAGATATTTATACAAAAATTCAAAACTATGACCATGTGTACTTACTAAAATATCAATCTGGCTTCGTAAGATAACCAACTTTCGTTTGTAAGACTTCATAAAAAGTCTTACAGGTACAGGTTTGTATGTCCTTACGCACCAACAGGTTGAAAAGATCTCTCTCTACATTTGTAAAATATTTGTTGCATCTTTGTTTCACTGCTTCAATTCCATCGAACGCATACCCTCAAAACTCATCACATAACCCAGCGCACTCAATAAAACTGAACGGATAATTCCATACTTCCTAAAGCATATTACTGAAATACATTGGTAGACCTTTTGAACCCATTGGTATGTAAAGACTTACGATTATATTTCCGTGAACATTTATTTCTTTATATTCATAAATCTACCATTTTCTTTTAATATAATTGTTACAATATTTTCACATGTCCTTTACACTAAATATTTTATAACATACTTTTTGGTACAGCCGACAGCAACTGTCCGGGCAGCGAGTTCACAGCCTAGGCTGGAGCTTGATGTTAAGCTTGGAGTGTATATGACATTCTTGTTGAAATAGTGTGCGAAACTTCGGTGTGAACCTTTGACTGCATTTGGATAAGTTTTAGCCAGACAGCTTAGAAATTCCCTAGTTAGATATAAGTATATTTGGTTTATAGTTTATAGTGATTTTTCTAGGGGAAAAATTGGTGAAAAAAACCCTTTGAAGTATTCAAGTATGATAGCGTCTGGGAGATGCTTTTATGAGGAGGGTGGGGGGTTAGGTCTATTCCCTCGTGGGGGGAGGAAGGTATAGGGTCGTGCCCCCAGAGGGTAATCCTATCTTGACTGGTATGATACACTAAATTATATTATTCACATTTGCGTATTATACTTTAATCTATTGTGATACATCAACATAATTAATTGTTTATGGTTCTCTATTTGTAATTATGCATTATAATTATATACTGTATTGGTTTAACACCATTTCTTTTCATGTGGTGTACCGTTTATGGTTTCCTGATTTGTTATCATTAATTTATGTTATTTGGTCAATCATGGTGGAGTTGAGGTGAACTTTACAATCGTTTGTGAAAAACTCTGTGGTTGACACTGTATGTGCTAGTGTTTTCGTGCATGTCTGCTATCAGAGCATATCTGCTCACAGATCTACCCGATACTTGAAGGACAACTCGACAAGTTTCGATTTGGAATCAACAATGGTCTCGGTATAAGTGAAGCCCTACTTAGTGTTTGGGTTATAATCCAGAGATCTTGCGACGTAGACAACGACATATTCATTTGCTTACGAGATTGTGAAACGATTCGACAGAGTAAATCACATAAATATTGTCAACAAATTGATCAACAAATAATAAACTTAAGTTATTATTTCTACAGGTTAGCGGACTCTTCCACACTACATCGAGCAATATGCAAAGCAGACGATTCAACGCCGTTATAGCTGAGGGAATGGGATATTGCTTCTCACCACCGAACAGACCAAGAAAAGTTACAAGCCAAATGGGGTCATCCAGGACAATGTTGACAACTCAGCGTGGAACTACTGGTTGATTTCAGGACAGATGTTTCCGGAAACGGAGGACTTCTTGTTAGCTATCCAAGACCAGGTTATTCCGATGAAGAACTATCAGAAGTTCATCTTCAAAGATCCTTCAATAAAAAACAACCACTGTAGATATGGCTGGAGGATGCCAAGCGTTTGCCGCAACTGAGTATAAGGAAAGGCACGACTGAGCCGCAAAGATACTCCACCAAGGGTTAGCAGATAAGTTAAAACTACTGCAGGTAGGAAAAGTACCTTACTACAAATACATTTTGAAGCCTATTCTTGAAAACAACGAGTTTAATTTATATTGGGATCGAACTGTCCTAACAGATCAATCCGTTGCTCATAGTAGGCCAGACATTATACCAACAGATAAAATTTCTATGCGAACTACACATGAGGCGGGGGTAGATGGTATTTTTCTTAACGGAGAAACAATCAGTAAATTTAGATATGCGGACGACGATAGAGTATTGATACCGCTGTAAGACTGCAACATCATAAACAAGAGTAGCATGCGTCTTAACGCCAATAAAACAAAAATTATGATTATCAGTAAAAACATTAACATCGTTGTGACCACCAACTGCAATGCATTCCAAAGACTGGAAAACATATTATGCAATTTACCCCTAAACCTAGATAAAAGACTACGAATGCTGAACAGCTATATTTTCTCGGTTCTGTTGTAGACGTCTGGATCCTTCTGAAGCACACTGAAAAAGTAGAGGCCTTCAAGATGTGATTCTACGAATTTTCTAGGTACACCAGGTAACCAATCAGACCGTTCTCCAAAGAATAGAATGGGAAAGAGTGATAATAACCATCACCGAATAAAGTAAACTTTCATATTTCAACCCTGTAATGCGGAATGAAAAATACCGAGTTTTGTAAATTTCAAGATTAAAGGTTTGAAAATTATGAAAAGGTTAGTCTGGTTGCTGAAAATATAGACGGGATGATACATAATATATACAATAGATCTTTCTCAGCGTGCCAAAGCCTATGTGAAATTGTCTATAAACATTGGACGTTTCCGAAAGTGGAATTTTTCCAGATTTTTAAAACCCCAAACGTCTCTGAAATCGTGAGCAATTTATGGATATGCTAAAATCTAAATTACATATCTTGAAAATACCTTTCTTTCATTTTTGGTACGTCCCAACAACTTCAGGAGTCGCATTTCTACAGAGAGTTAAAGTTATTCATATAAATTCATCTCTCAAATATTGGGTGATTAAGGTTTAAAGCTAAAACCATTTAATAGCCATGCTCCAATGTTTGTTTAAAACTTTTTAAATAATATTGCCTTTAAAATCTACAAAGTTTTCAAAGCTAACATTATTTCAGGAAATTAAAGTTTACCCGGAGAGCTATCAGCTTTCGCAGTTACTAATTTTAAACTCTGATTATATTAAAACCTGCCCATATTGAAACTCTTTAAATTTAAGCCGGCAAAAAAGTTTGAAACAAATTGCTGAATAATTATTTCCTGAAATATTAATATTTTTTGTTTACAGTGAAGATTGCTGAATAAAAGCGTTTACTTAAAAGTCCGTTTTAACTTTCAGTGAAGTACAACAAGAGTGATAGAACCTACATATTCACTTGATCGGCCACTGTATGCAAAGAAATATTTGATACATATAACAAAATAGCAACAGAGTATAATGCATTTGTATACCAAAAAAGTGATCTTATTGTGTCTCTGAAACACTGATGTGTAAGCATCTCTGTAACGTTATGATTCTCATCCTGGGGAACCCATCTCACCTAGGAAGGTGTCGTACAATAAAAAAGAACGAGGCCAACAACTCGTAGATACAGCGCTGGTTCGTGACGTCATCACGCCATTTAAAGCAAAATGGCTGCAATATCCTTCAAAATAAGTCAACACGGGCGTTTCTGATTTTAGGTTGTCCATATCATGTTCTTCAGTACAAGTATTCTTTAGAATTTCCTCAATTTTATTAGAACAGTAGTCAGTACTATTCTGTTTGTGACATTCAGGTAAAAAGAGATATCGTTGTTTATAAGTCTTCAAATCTTCTTCTTCTTTGGATGCATATCCAATACTGGATGTTCTCGATCACATGCTCCATTGCTTCTCTATCTCGGGCGGTGTGGATCAGTGTTTGTACATCACGTAACCCTGTCCATTGTCTTATGTTCCGAAGCCAAGACATTTTCTTCCTCCCCATTCCCCTTCTGCCCTCAATTTTGCCCTCAATCATCAACTGTATGAACCCATATTTTTCGTTTCGCATGATATGTCCCAGATAGGCTGTTTTTCTTTTCTTGACTACTTCGAATAATTCACGCTCTCTTCCTAAACGCCCCAGAATTTCCTCATTTGTCTTCTTCTTCCTCCATCAGATTTTAAGAATTCTGCGATACAGTCACATCTCGAAGGCTTCCAGTTTATTGATATTACTCGTTTTTAGGGTCCAACCCTCCACGTCATAAAGAAGCACTGACCATACGTAGCATTTCATAAACCTCACCCTCGTCAATATCGAATTCTGAGCAGGTAAGCACATTTTGAAGCTTCAGGAAAGCCTGTCGGGCTTGCTCAACACGGCTTTTTATTTCTTTATCCGATGTCCAATCCTCACAAAGCCATGTTCCCAGGTATTTGAACTTGTCCACTCTTTCAATGGGCGCTGCATCAAATGTTATTTCGGAGTTTGTAAATACATCCAAGTTTCTGGAGATGATCATAAACTTTGTTTTCCTAGTATTGATGTTCAGACCCATAGATGCACTGTATTGTCTAACCATATTTACTGTTTGTTGTAGATCATCTATATTTTCGGCTATCAGGACCGTGTCATCGGCATAACGAATGTTGTTGATCCATACACATTTACTCTAATGCCCTTATTTACATCTTCTAAAGCCTCTCGGAATATAGATTAAATAGGAGCGGAGATAGTCCGCACCCCTGTCTCACTCCCCTCTCAATTTGTACAGTATTGGACATACCATTTTCAATTTTTACCTGTGCATTCTGGTTCCAATACAAATTTTGGATGCATCGGATGTCCTTTTGATAGATATCGAGCCTCTCGATGAGTTGTATTAACTTTTGATGTTGAACACGGTCGTAAGCCTTCTCATAATCTATGAAACATAGGCACACATCTTTTCTTTGGTCATAGCAATTTTGTACCAGTACCTGTGTTGCGACTATGGCCTCCCTTGTACCTAATCCCTGTCTAAATCCAAACTGGGAGTCGCTTACGTCTCTTTCACATTTGTTGTATATTCTTTGGTGTATTGTTTTTAAGAAAAGCTTTAATGTATGACACATTAGACTGATAAGTCTGTGATTTTCGCATCTTTTTGCATTGGGTTTCTTTGGTAACGTGATAAAAGTAGAACATAGCCATTATTTGGGGTAGAGACTCGTACTGTAGATGCTGTTAAAAACTTTATGCAATGCCACAAAACCTCTTTCATCTAGGAGGTTGAGTATTTCTGACGGGATTTTGTCTGGTCCAGCTGCTTTGTTGTATTTTAAGTTATAGATAGCTTTTTCAATCTATTTTCTTGTAATTAATGGGCCAGTCAAACTATCACCTAAATGAGTCTCTCTTGGTGATCTGTTGTCTTGAAAAAGTTCTCCGATATATTCCTCCCAGATGTCAATTTTTTCTTTGCTTTCGAGGACTATCTTGTTGTTCTGGTCTACCATTAAACTTGGTTTCCATCCTCTATATAATCCAGCAGTTTCTTTCAGCTTTTTGTGCAAATTTAAATGATCGTGTCTATTTTGCATTTATTCTATTTCAGTGCATTCATGTCTAAGCCAGTCATTCTTCGCTATTCTTATTTTTGTTTTTATTAATTTATGGATGTTTCTATAGATGTTTTGGTCCGCGTCATTGTTGTGTCTCCGTCGTTCGTCCATTATCCGTTTTACATCTTATCTTTCCAAGCTGCATGGATAAGTATTTTGGACAACTGTTAATTTTACTTGGTATACTACGTTTATTTAGTCGTAGTTTATTTAAAGTTCAGTAGGGAGGTTTGCCTGATAAAATCATCTTTATTTATTACACACTCATAATAAGAAAGTTAGAATACACTAACAAACTCTGCTATTATACTTGGGTACGATGCTTTCATGATGAATAACTTCCTACTATTTTATCCGGCCCGTACCGTCCGATCATTCGAGTAATTTCCCTTACAACCGAGTACGTAACTTCTATTCCTCATCTTAAAAGTATTTAAAATACTTTTTAAACTTGTGAAGTACGATTAAAAGCAAAAAAATCAATAATTTCAAGCAGTGATCGACAAACATAACGCAAAAGTGAAAACTAAAAAGTACTGCAAATCAACTAGGACTGTTGATAAAATAGCGATATATCGAAATATCGATATTATTTTTTGGAAATATGGATATTTATGACTAATATTTTTTAGGAAAATATATGGATAGTAAAATATAAGTATCGGAGACGATATTTTTTAAAATAAGTTATTGTTTCCCATTTTTCTCGTCAGTTATTTAAAAGATATTATCGTAAATTATTTAAACTATACCTATTCTTTTTCTACTCTTTTCTTATTTGTCTATCTATTCTTTTGAAACGGAATGTAATTTCGGCTACATTCGGTAAGTCGAGACAAGACGAAAGGTTATGTTAATTAATACTAATGTTATTTTTGTAAAAAGACATGTTTATTTAATTTAGTTCAGTTAGGTTAATAAGTGAAAAATGGCGAAGTGCTGTAATATGTCGTCCACAGTAAATTATTCAATTGTTTGGAAGTATTGTAAAAAGGTTAATATGAGAAAGGTTTCATGTAATTTGTGTGAACAAATAATGAAACTTTGATTTTGTCAATAAATCTATTTGGTTAAAAGAATCGTTTCTAGACTGACCTCTTTTTTAAATAAAATCAATATATGATTTTTTTGACGTATCGACTTCCGATATTGATATATTTAAAAATATAGATATATCGAAAATCCGATATATTTAGTAAGAGCCCTAATTGCAGATATATTATGGGAGTTGTTCCTAAGGCATATTATCAAAGTTAATAGATATTTCGGTTAATAATGTAGATTTTACTAAGAGATGCAGTCACTAATACGTTTGTTGGTATATACTAATGACATCTATAGAATTTCGAAAGGTAAATATACATCATTAAAAGCCAGTTTGTTATCATTTGTCACTGTGAAAACAATATACTTCTTTATAGATTCGAAAATGTCACATTTTGTACCAGAAAAAAATATTTTGTCTGGAAGTTTAATAACCTTCTGGTTAGCTATGACTTTTTTACATACCATAGGTACTTTGATTATTGAGGTTATTCTTTTGGTCTCGAAATAAATGCTCAAATTTTGAGAAAAACCAACATTATTAACCGAAACACCTATTATTACAAAATCAAAGAACGTCGGGCCGTGACATCATTGAAAAATTTTGTTTCTACCTTCAGTGCTAGTGTCTAGGAATTGCTGGCAGGGCGGATTATAGTTTACATTTATCCCTGGTAAATTCAAAGCTGATCGGAATAAAAAAAACCCTTAAAAGTGGAGCCCGATTAAAACTGATACGGAAACTAAGATCGCAAATGGTGTTTGAGAAACGCAGCTTAACATATATTTACGACTTGCTTTTAGGTCTTTTTATTTTAAAAATAATCTGTGCTAATTGAAGAGGAATTAACCAAAACCAACTAACCTAAAACTGTATGTATATAGCGTGCCAAATGCCTAATGAATGAACCGAATTCCGATTTTCATTTTATTAGAGAAAGAGAAACGAGGAAATGGGATATTTGTAACTGCCGGTTAGAACATTAAATGCTAAATACTATCTTCTTCACGAGGCAATTAGGTCGAGGTTTTAATGTCGACGACTCAGCAAATTTAGTGATTTACGGGACCGGCCTAAAAATTTCGAAACATTAAACAGTCGGGCGTGTAAAAAATTTATTACACAAAAAGATTAAAAAAAAAAGATTTTAACAGAAAACAAATGCGTAGTTCTGAATTTATGTGTCTGACTTGCAAAAACAAAATTCAAATTATCATGATATAAACTGAAACAAACCCGAATGTTACGAGTTTTTAACAACCTATGCATGGAGCATTCTTTTGCAGTAGTATCACTTAATAATTATACCAAATAAATATAAAAAACTAGGCAAGTGAATGTCAAACACGCAATATGTTTGGGTTCAGTAGTACTTATTGGCATCGTTAGTGTTTTTGTTAATTGAAAGCATGGGTCTTTCATAAATTAGTCCTCTTCTTCGATCGATTTCCTATCTTTCAGAGTTATATTTAGTTTCGACTGACATGATATTAGTTTATAGTTATTGCGAAGGAAATGATCGGAAATCGGTGAAAGTATACAGAGAAATCCCTAAGTTTTCCTGGAAAAACTCAGGGATATATTCAAGACAGATATACCCATAAACCCGAAACGGAAAGCCTTTAACCAATGTGTTCTCCCAGTCTTAACATATGGAGCGGAAACACTAACATTGACGAAAACAACTGCTAAGAAATTGCAAATAACACAACGCAGAATAGAGAGATCCATGCTGGGGATGTCCCCGAGAGATCGGGTCTGAAACGAGGAAGTTAGGAGGAAAACGGGGATAGATGTCATTGTGCGCATTACAAGGTTAAAGTGGAGAAGGGCCGGACATGTGGCTAGAATAGGGGCCAACAGATGGCCGAAAAGAGTTTTGGAATGGCCACCGAGAGCGGACAAACGCAGTCAGGGACGACCACCGACCAGATGGACAGACGACCTTAAAAGAATAGCAACAAATTGGATCGTAGTGGCTCAGAATAGAGGAGGATGGAAATCTCTTGAGAAGCCCTATGTTCAGCAGTGGACAGAAATGGGCTGATGATGATACAGAGAAATATTTTCAAATAGACGCATACCAAATCACTAAACATTTGCAGCTATTGAAAGGCGTTTTCGAGAAACTGATAGTTTTGCTCCTGCAACGATTGATTATCAACACAATCCTAGACTTAGGACACCGGAGGTTGAGGAAGAAACTAAAACGAGTTGAAGAAAATTCGAATCTGAGCACCAGACACATAAGTTTGGAGTTTCTAAAGACACAATAAGTTGGACTTTAAGAGAACAGCTGGTGCATCTATTCCACTTCCAGGCAATACAAGAGATTTTACTTCTCGACCTCCAGATGAAACTAGGCTTCTGTCGATTCGTTAATTAACCATGAGCACATGATGTAAATTTTCATAAAAAAATTATTTACCGATGAATGTTGCTTTACAAGAAGGGATACGACAAATTTACAAAATGAACATGTTTATGCTGACATACAATAAAGGTTTGTGCGTTCCCAACATGAATTTAAAATGAACCTATGAGCAGAGATCAGTACATCCCACACTTCATGTTAAATATCAGAAATCATTTAAACGATATTTTTCAAAATCAATGGATTGGTAGAGGAAATTATACTCCCGCAAATTGTCCACCCCGTTCACCGGAATAAATATCTATGGATTACTGTGCTTTATAGATCTCACTAAAGCCTTTGATAGGGTGAGACTGGATGATATTCTGCAAATAATGCGATTTAAAGGCATCCTAAACAATTTAATTAACCTAGTTGAACAGCTAAACTCCAACACCACAACACAAATCTCAGTAAGCGGCAACCTAACTAAGGATGTATCGATAGCGTCGGGCATACGACAGGGGGACTCTCTGAGTCCATTACTGTTTAACATGTAATGGACCAAATAATTGAGAACGTTAAAAGAGCGGCACCAGGGTACAGAATGAATACCGGGGAAATAACAATAATATGTTACGCCGATGACGCCGTCATAGTCTCGGAAAATGAAGACGATCTCCAAAGACTTCTATTTGCATTCCACACCATAAGCAAGCAATTCAACATGAAAATATCCATCGATAAAACTAAGTCAATTGTAATAAGCAAAGTGCCCTTAAGATGCAAACTAGTAGTGGATGACAAACCAATAGAACAACTCATGACCTTTAATTACTTAGGAGTTGAGATATCCGCAAACCAAGACAAAACAAGAGAAGTAAGAAACCAAGTAAACAAGGCAAATAGAATCTCAGGAAGCCAGGCGGATATAATATGGCACAACACATACATGAGCAAGGACGCAAAAACAAAAATCTACAAGACCTGTATTCGACCGATAATGACGTACGCAATAGAGACGAGAGCTGACAACACAAAAACAAAATCAATTCTAAGAACTGCCGAATGAAAGTACTAAAAAGAATATCGGGATACACATTAAGAGATCACATACGCAATTCAACAATACGCGAGGAATATGGAATGCAGGATATAGTAAGATGGGGACGGAAGCGCAGAAGAGCCTGGAATGAGCACATAGGAAGAATGGCGCAAAATAGGATAGCGAGAATCGCCCGAGATGGAACACCGGAAACCAGAAGACCAATAGGTAGACCACCTAAAAGATGGAGAGAGTCCTGGATTTCAACATCAAATGAGATGAATGATTGAGTTGGAAAAAACAGGATGTAAGCCTATAACAAGAGGAAGAAGAAGAAGAGGATTACTGTACCCCTGTAAACATCAAAGAAGGAATTGTTGATACAAATACAAAATTCAGTAGGTACTTTATGCTTAGACTCAGAGATGATGAAAAATGTATGTACACCGATTACTCCGGAACGACGGCACCGATTTGAATGAAAATTTTTACGTTATATTCAGAAAGTTGCTGCGGTGGTTCCATATATTTTTTTTTTGGACGAAATTGGTGCAGTAATATCCAAGATGGCACTGACAATATGGCGGCCAAAAAATTCATTTTGTATGATTTTCTCCAAAATTGGTATGGGGGAATTTTTGGGGTCATACACAACGAATCTGAAATTATTTTTAAAAAATTCAATATGGCGGATTCAATATGGCGGACAAAAAAAAACAATTTTATCAAAATTGGTGTGGGATAATTAATGATACTCATTAACCAAATACAAAAAGGCATCTTTGGATTTTATACGGGAGCAATCAAAATGAACTATTTTTCTTGAAAGTTTTTATGAGATTGAAACTAAATTTTTGGTTTTAAATACGCAATAGAATACTTCGCAACAGACTAAAGATAATAAATATTCAGTTTCATCAGCTTTGTCAACTTCTAACTTTAGACCCAGCATCAAAAAATCTCCGCCAAACATTTCCGAGTCGATTCTTATTGTTCCTTGTCAGTCCATTCCTACACTATTATCATCGTTAGAACGATGGTATAAATTTTTTTATTGTTGTTGATCTGTTGACCCTTAAACACACTCCAAATGTCTTAGATCAGTCTTAAGCCTGGATAAATGTGAAGGGTGCCACGAGTCTCGCAATAAAACATTATATATATATATATATATATATATATATATATATATATATATATATATATATATATATATATATATAACTTTGACACCCTGTATTTCGGAAATTTTTTTTCTATAGATCTTTTAAGAGACACTCTGTATATTTTTATTAGATTATTAATATTGCTCATATCTTTAATGATTCAAAAGTCTTGTTGTAGTCGACAAAAGCGAGATATATGTCTTTATTTCAAAAACCGTTGCAGAGAGAACCAGGATATGTCTAGAATTAATTGAAGAATCTAAAAACGCAATAACGTACAATGTACTTTATTAAACAAATATGAGTTGATACACTTTCCTGCCTCACCCAGTATAATATTTTTTTCTATAAAAGGGCATTTCAAATAAATGTTTCATCAAATAAGCGAAATTTTATATTAAAAGCTGATCCGTTACTTTACCACAACCCTGTATTTAAATAACCTTAAATTTAATGTACGTTCCTTAATTAAATTTAATGATTTTGTGATGATCGTGAATAAGTTACATGTAAAGGGTGTTTTTTATAGAGGTATAGAACTTTTAAATGGAATAAAACAAAGATGAATTTTTTAAATTGACATGAAATTTACTTTATTCGAAAGATAACCTTCTGGCATTATAATTTAAATATGACTTCTGACATATGACCGCCGCGGCTGGATCGGACGTAGTCTAATCTGGAGGTCCAATTTTCGATGACTTTTTCCAACATTTGTGGCCGTATATCGGCAATAACGCGGTGAATGTTATCTTCCAAGTGATCAATGGTTTCGGGCTTATCGGCGTAGACTAGCGACTTCACTTATCCCCACAGAAAATAGTCTAGCAGCGTTAAGTCGCACGATCTTGGAGGCCAATTCACGGGTCCGAAACGTGAAACTATGCGGTTACCAAACGTTTCCTTCAATAAATCAATTGTGGCACGAGCTGTATGACATGTTGCGCCGTCTTGTTGAAACCACAGCTCCTGCACATCATGGTTGTTTATTTGATGAACGAAAAAGTCAGTAATCATGGCTTTATAGCGGTCAGCATTGACTGTAACGTTCTGACCAGCATCATTTTTAAAGAAGTATGGACCAATGATTCCACTAGCTCATAAAGCATACCAAACAGTCAGTTTTTCTGGATGTAACGGTGTCTCAACATACACTTGAGGATTATCATCACTCCAAATACGGCAGTTTTGTTTATTGACGTATCCATTCAAACAAAAGTGAGCTTCATCGCTAAACAAAATTCGCTTATGAAAATCGGGATCAACGGCAATCTTGTTTTGGGCCCATTCACCGAATCTACGCCTTGCTAGGTGATCGTGTGGCTTCAATTCTTGCACGAGTTGGATTTTGGAAGCACGCAAACCAAGATCTTTCCGCAAAATCTTCCATAAAGTGAATGGACACATATCCAATTCCTGTGCACGATGGCGGATAGACTGATTCGCTACGCTCTACAGCAGCAATGATTTCTTCTGTACGCACTGTACGACGTCTCTGTGGATGCGTATTATCATTTAGAGTAAACGTGGTGCGAAAATGTTCCATAGTTAATCGAATTAATTGCTCTGATGGACGATTATGTTGACCGTAAAATGGACGTAGTGCGCGATACGTATTTCGAACAGAACCATGATTTAAAAATAAATTTGCACAATTTGGAAGCATTGTTCAGGCGTCAGTCTATTCATGTTGAAGTGCCAAACCAAACTAAACACAAATCACTTGACAGCTGACAAAATGGCAGCCAGTTAAAAAAGTGTTGCCAACTTAAAGTTTTATACCTCTATAAAAAAACACCCTTTACTTTGAAATTAAAGCTTTGCATAATAAATTTAGTTGAATGTTACCTTAAATTTCAATAAAGTAACTGAAAACATATTTAATGTATAACTACATTAGATTTAATGTAAAAATTATTAAATTTAATGCATTAACATTAAATGCATTTTATAAACGGTTTATGAAATTTGCTTTCAGCACATTACCTTAAAATTAATATTTTAAAAAAAGTTTTAAAAGTTTTTTTACAGTGTATTAAACCACAAACCAATGTCAAAAATATGATCCACAAAACTTACTGAGTCTGACTACCAGTAATAACCGAACCCCGGAAATTAATTAATATTAAAATTATATGCGATAAGAAGTCAAAACCAGGCCCGCTTAATTTTTTTTTTTAATTTAAGGGGCGATTTCCTGAAATGTCAAATTTGCAGGATGGCTTAAATATAAATCTTGACGTAATTAAGCAGGGGAGCGTTCAACATCCATTAAAAAATTTCCAATTTCCTCATTTCACACTTTTTAAAATGGATTTCGGAAGTTCGATAATTAGTTGGCGCTTCGGCAACTTTAATAATGATTTTTTAAATATAAAAATTTTGTTCTACCCTATAACATTTATGAAATTTATTAAATACGACGTTTAAACTGCAGTTGCGTGAAATATTTAGGCGGGATTAGAACATTTAAACTCATGGTGTACAGACGTAAGACAAATTTCTTTTTTCTTACAGTATTTTCTTTGATTTTCTACTGACCTTATTCAAAATATCTTTTCAGGAGATTTAAGTGTCAACTTTATCGTATTTAACAAGTGATTTATATTGGAAGAGAATCGGACCATTTTGTTTTTCTGATGTCGTTTAACTGGCGCTGACGTTGCAATTTTCCTCGAATCACTCGATCGGATCACATTTTCTTTATTGCATCGAATTTAAAATAAAATATATTAGTGTATAAAACTAGAGCTGTGATATTTAACTTTATTAATTTAAGTATTACACAAATTGGCGTATTTAATAAAATTTTTGTAAAAAATTTTCCCAAAAACTCTCGATTTTGTTTTGAAGGGTCTTTGAAGGTATAAAGTACGAATTTCAACTTATTTTTGAAAAATCCAATATGTTGAATCGAATATGGCAGACTAGACATTGATACTGGTAGGTTTTAGGATTAATATTCTATAAAGAACTTTAAAAAAAAAATTTAATTCAATATGGCGGACTAAAAATCTTTCAAAATTGATTTTGGTGCGTTTTTGGAGTTGTAGATTAGAAATTATAAATTATTTTTTCCAGATTCTTCCAAAATTGGGATAAGGGTGCTTTAGAGGCGTATTTAAAATTAATTTTGTCAAATTCAATATGCTGGATAGGGTATGTCAGACTAAAAAAGTTCATGTTTTTATATCGATATTGGGGAGCTTTTGGGGGCATAGATTACGAATCTAATATTAATTTGCTCATGGTTTAGTGTAGTTTACTATAACTTTGACTAAAATGGCCGCATTTTAGCAAGCATGGAAGCATTGCGAGATACACTATACATAATGTGACAGCATGATTCTGTAAAAGGAATATTTTGGGTAGCGTCGGCCGTTTCGTCTACAATCATAGTGCTGACCTATATTAATAGCTATTCTTAGAACCCATAAATAAAGATCACAGTGTAAAGGCAATTTTGAGATTCTGGTTGTTCCTCTTTTCTCTTACAGTTTTAGTTTCAAACAACTACAGGTTATTTAGGCTTACCACTATGATAACTTAAGACTTCGTGACTCGGGAAGGTTGCTATCCAGCTGGTCAGATCTCGCCTTTTGTTTTGAAGCTCTCACAACAGTGCGTCCGAGAGTTTAATCGCGTGAAGGTTTTTAATAAATTAAACAAAACAAGTTTCTCAAAACACTTAAGGCTATTAACAAAAATAAATAGAAAACTAAATTATTTAAAAACCTAAAATTTATAATGAATAACAATATCAAGATACTAAAATAATTTCTCCCGTTGGCCATTCTATTAGCAAAAATATGAAACCCAATTTATAAGATAAAACGTATAAATAGCTTTCTAAAATATTATATAAAAAAAAACAATAAAAACGCGAAAAAAACAGATAATAAAGTCTCTTCTTTTACCCAGTGAAATAAAAACAGGATATTTTCCCTTAAATTCCCCAAAGGAAATAAAAAAAACAAAACAAAGAAAACCTTCATTCCCGCCGTATATACACGTCACGTAATTTTCTATGACCTATTCCCAACGTCGTACCGCACTTAATGATTTCCAGACCGTAACTAAAGCTTAATATTTCTTAAAAAGTCAAAGTTTCATTCGCCGGAACCCCGCGAGTACGCATTTCACCCCATGCATCACTGTAACTGTAAATTTCATCCCCTAATAGGTCGAATAGTTTGTCCCAGAGGGTGTTAGCTATTCTATACCGAATATTCAATTCCCGAATTTGCCTCTGAGCGTCTTAATCTTATTTTTTATATAAAAACAGTTAATTAAACCAATCTACGTCTTCCTATAACTAAAAAAAATAACGATTTTAACAACCGTGTAAAAAAACTATTCACTCTCTTAGATATTTAACTTTTCTTGTGAATAGAAAGAAACAGTCATTGTACGATTTCTTTTTACATTTTATCAAACAATATATTAAATTATAGTGAGTTTAATTGATTATTATTTTGTTTCCTAATAATAGAAAAATCTTCAATATTTTAATACATTTTAACGGTATTTTGCAGATACCATATGTTACGACCTCCCTTGGCACTTATCTCTTCAGTTTTAACTACATAACCTGGGTAGGATTTCTTCGACAGATTTATTTATAAATATTAAAGGAGGGCTCAATCTTTAGTTTATGTCTTCATAAATTGTCGGAGTTTATATATTTTTAAGAAAACATTTAAACGACTTAAAAGTAATAAAGTTGAGGTTAAGTTTAAGTATGTTAATTGATTTATTTTTCCTTGGGTGGAAATAGAGAAATATACTATCTCGTTCCCACGGATAAAAAACACAGAGTGATGATTTAATTACCAATTTTAGCAGAAATTTTTTGAAGGCGGTGCTAAATTGATATTAAATAGAACAAATAGCGCGAGAAATAAACAAGATATAGTAAAAACGCAATCAAAAAGTCAGTTTTCAAAATTTTTGCACTTTTTTTGTTGATTACATTTTTTGAAGTCATAATTTAGCGCTGAATTCAAAAATTTCTAGTACATGTAAATATCTATATAGTAATTCTTCAGTATGATATTTGTAAAATCGCTTAAAAACATTTTTAAATTACTAATTTCACCGCTAGGGGGCGTCTTTGCAACAACGTTATAAAAAATTATTAATTTAGAAATATATTTCAAGTCTAATGTATGTCGGAAATACTATTTTTAAAATCTATGGTTTTTACTCTAAAATAAATGCTAAAGTTTCGTGATTAAAATTTAATAACACAAATTTCTTTTGTGTGTAAATGTTGTAACAAATTTAATTCAATTATTTTTAAACAAAAAACCTGAGTAATAAATTAACCGCGTGTACGAGATATACTAAACGGAAATCACAACGAAATTAATTAAAAATAATTCCACGAAGTAACAAATAATGGAGCTAAATTTTATCAATTTTTAATTATTTACCCGCTGTTGGAATTTAATTTTAAATTTACATATTTTTTATTGAAAACATCAATTTTAATTCGAAATTTGGGGCTGTCGAAACTTGAAATATATTTTTAATTTATTTTTATTACCTGGAGTATTAAAAGCTTTAGTAATACGAGAGTAGCAGTTTATATTCCGGGAACTGGCAACGCTGGCGTTGCTTAGATATCATCTGACGTATCCATTGGTTTTATACGGTACATTAACGTTTTATTATAAGGGTGCAATTTATGTAATTTACAGGAACTTCAAATTTTCATCTTGGACAAAAAATGGAATTATTTCAACAAGAGTACATCGATGAACTTAATTCTGTATTTGGCGACGAAGTATCAACAAAAGTCACTGTATATCACCAGTTTAGTAAATTCAATCGTAACCGTCGTTCGCTCACGGACGAGTAGCGTGAAGGTCATCCAAAATTGATTATAGTGCAAGTAAACATCGATGTGCGTAAACTGGTAATGCAAGACCGTCATATGAGATACCATGACATTGAGGCATTCCTGGGCATTAGTAACAGCAGCAAATAAAATATATTTAATGAACATTTGGGCGTGAATAAGCTATGATCGCTAAAAAAAAGGCTCGTGTCAATTGGTGAAAGGAAATGTTCAAAAAATACGACCGCGTTGCTCCAAAAAACATTTGTAAGATCGTGACTAATCTGAATCTATGCATATGATGCTGAAAATAAACAACAGTAAACCATTCTGGTCTTGCATGGTAAACCTAAATCATTTCTGGAGTATTTAATTTTCTTTTGTTGTTGTCTGTTTTTCGCCATGTTCCTGCTCCATATAGTAGATTATTTTTAATAAAAGTTTCGTAGATTCTATATTTTCGTTTTGTTCTTATTCGATTTAGTCAACTGATTGTTTTTCTGGCATGGGTTATTCTTTTTATAATGTTTTTGTCGCCCTTATCTGTTAAATCAAAAATCACCCCTAAATATGTGCATTAATCGCATAATATAAACACTTCATCATTTTTTAACTAGATGTCTGACAGTTCAGCTTCCCCAAAGTTTATATTTCTTTTGCAACTTCCTCGTCATATACTCTAAGTATTTTTTATCCGTACCTGACCATTAACGAAATACAAAATATATAAAGAGGTCTCTCCCAGAACTACACCCATATCTCTACATTTTTTTTTTTTGAATTCTTCAGAGCCTTTGCGACATATATCTTAATCAAAGCTGTAAAAACGGAACCGGCCTGGCGTAAATTGTTATTAATAAGGAATTGTTGTAATGATCTATTTCCTACTTTTACCTGAAATATTGATCCTTCACGTGTTGCTTTCCTACAATACTTATTACCGGGAACAGTATAGTATGCTTTGGGAAGGTCGATAAACATAAAGTAAGTCTTTTGTTCTGTGTATTCTAACCCAATCAGGTCTCGAAGAATCCATCCATATAGGAGATTTAAAGTAATAGTCATCGATATACCTCTATAATTTGAGTAGACAGACAGTGCAATACAAAATAAACAGGACTTTTTAAAAATAGCGCGTTCTAGTGGGGCCACGTGTTGATGGCTGTCTAAGTTGGGCTACATCTTTCACTGAAATGCCTTCAAAATTTTATGACCAACGGACGATTAGGCCAGATTCTCACCATAGGGCCGCTCTCAATACGATCTCGATACGCTCTCGGTCCGGTAAAATATTCCTGTAGAAGAAACCTATTCACACTATCGGTTTCGCGGGGATCTCGAAGAAGGTCGTGAAGAAATGATGACCAATATGTCGACCAATCGACATTTATGATAATAGAAAATACCATCAAAACTGTGAGTGAATTAATCAAAAATTGCCCAAATTCTTCATTAAAATTAATAGAGAAGGAATTGTATAATTTCCATAACATCAATTTTTCGCATTTTGACCGAATATTTGGGTCTCCGAAAAGTCTGTTCACGCTTTGTTCCGCACAAATTGACTGATGACCAAAAGCTGCTCAGAATTCAACATTCAAAAGACATCATCAAGGACTCAAAAAGAGACCCAAACTTCTTCCACACCATTGAAACGTGGTATTTTCAATACGACCCAGAACCAAAACACCAAAGTGTAACATAAAAGCACCCAAATGAGCCTAATCCGAGAAAAAGCCGTTTGGAGAAATCAAAGTTGATTTGTTTCTACGAATCGAAAAGAATAATTCATAAGAAGTTCACTCCTCCTGGTTAAATGGTTAATGTTGTGTTTTATCTTGATATTTTGAAGCAATTGGTGCGGCGTATTTGGCTTATTCGGCCAGAATATCATGAAGAAAGAAGTTAGCACCTGTTGCGTCAAGCACTCGCCGTATTCGCCTGATCTAACACCGTGTGGTTTATTCCGAAAATTGCATTTGCCGATGAAAAAAAAACTTATTATGCCGACGTGGACGCTATTCAAAAGGCCTGCACCGACATTTTCAAGGATATCTCTACAGACGACCTAAAAACTCGTTCGACATGCTTCTATTGATAAGTTTATGTTCTCAGTTTTAACAAGTCCTTTATACTTTGAAACGCACTGCGTATATATTGGTTTATATATCAAGTACTGCTTCAAAAATGTTCGCCTCCGATATGGATTTCTGTTGGTAATCTTGTGGTATATTTATTCCCGTTTTCTGTTAGTTTATCTTGGTAATGTACTCTACATTTTTCAATTGACATTAACATTGCTTTTATTTTCTGTAGACTTAATTTGATTTATAAATTTTAAATACAAATAAATATTATGCATCCCTACTAATATCTCATATATGCTGAAACTTTTGGTTTCGTCATATAATGAACAAATTGCGTTGACAATTGCAACTTCATTCTAAAACCCCCGTCATCACAAGCCCCTTGTTCCATATTCAGAGCTTATTTTAAACTAATCATAAACATAACATATTTTTTATAATTTTATTCGAAGTTCTGGTCAAAATACAACATGACCCGATAAAGTAATCCAATCTAGTCCCCTTTGGCAATATCATAATAAAGAGTTATGAAATATCAAAAACATGCTAATAACATTTTGCTGTAAAGAGTATTTTAATACAAAAGTTATGCAATATTTTGATGGCCAAATTTATGTGAAAATTCGAAATATGAACTGCGCGGAAGTAAAGTAATGCTTTCAAGCATATATTGTTACAGAATAAAATATGTATGTACTTTTATTATTCTGTATACGCTCGACATTTGAAATTTTAATGATTGCCTGACAGTCAGCGTAGATGCCCCTACCTGTCCCTTTTAAATTCACCCGCAGACCAATTTCTATAGGATGAATTTCTACTTAAATTACTAATTCTACAATCGAAATATTCATTTATTTTTTAATCTGTTAAAGTTTGGAAGTTCCAAGTGTCAGAGCGACCTTAAAGTATAATCACTCGTAAATTTTTTGCTGACATGATTCCCAATGTGACCACCGAGAACATCTGGTGAGACAATGACGAACAAAAAGAATTTGTGTTCAGTCCCCGTTGAACGTTTTTATGAATAATTTATAAGAACGGTCCACATTTTATAGTTTTAAAGCGCTTTGAAGAAAATGTTACGAAATATACCATTAAATATAAATGTACGTCGTAGGACGGGATAATAAAAGTTTCTATAAAGCTTTTAAAATAAAAGACGACCAATAAAATATTTACTTTTAAAGTTTTACATTTCGGAATGGACATTTGATATAATAAAACCAATAAATGGAGGAACGATTTCAGTGGAAATGGCTGACTTTTATAGATACGAACTTTCTTTCGCATTTAAGCAATATTAAACTTTATTGACAGCTTCCTTTTTACCTGCAAGCGATAAATTAGATCCTTAGCTTAATAAAATACGTTCAAATGTACCTACACTTATTAAGCAATGACTCCTACGAAATTGAAGTTTTACGGGAGTAACTGTTTATATTTTAGCCTGCGAGCCCAACGGGTTTTCGCAGCCGGTAAAGAGATATGACTCCACCAAAATCTCTTATATATATATATATATATATATATATATATATATATATATATATATATATATATATATATATATATATATATATTTATATATATATATATATATATATATATATATATATATATATATATATTTATATATATATATATATATATATATATATATATATATATATTAATCATAAAATAAACAATACAATAGCATAAGGAACTTCAGTTATTACAAATATTTTGCTTTGGTGTGCCGCTTCAGTTTTTTTATATTTAATGCTTTCCAAATATTTGTTTCCATACGGTATAAAGCATTAAGCGTATATATATATATATATATATATATATATATATATATATATATATATATATATATATATATAGGTTTCCAATTTATTTGTTACATCAAACACCATTTTAGCATTCTGCCTGTCATGACAGACTTTTTCAAAAATTTTTGTTTTTTTTTTAAAAATAAGTATTGTTTACAAACCTACAAAAAGAAACTGACTTTGTTTAACATTATTTTTAAAATATTAATTTTAATTAAAATTACAAAAAATTAAACACGGTAAATATATATATAAATAAGATCACACTTTAGGTTAAAATGTTTATAAATTTAAATGTACGTACCCCGAGACTTCGTGTTCGATCACTTACTACTCTTGCTCCGATTTAAAAAAAATATATATGTGAGAAGTTGGCAACAGTGTGTAGTGGGTGTGGATGAATTCTGGGTTCTTATAAAGAGATAAGTATTAAGTTTTGATAATCGTTTACAAATATTTTAACGAATTCGATTGTCATAAATTTGGCTTAAATTGCTGATATCTTGTTAGTCATTCAAGACATGATTCAAATAAAAAGAGAACAATATTTCTGTATAACAACCTAGACTTAATCTGTACCCGCAACACATTGTTACAAATTTTTGAGATATTTCAAAAAAATTTGCGACAATAGCAGTAAGTAATCAAACATAAAGCCTCGAGGTAGGTACATTTAAATTTATAAAGATTTTACGTAAAGTATGATATTATTTACACATATTTACTTTGTTTCATCATTTGTAACGTTAATTAATTTTAATATTTTAAAATAATGTCAGCTGAAGTCAATCTCTTTTTATACGTTTGTAAACAATACTTATCTTAAAAATAAAAAGAAAAATTTTTGAAAAAGCCTGTCTCAATATGCAAAACGTTAAATATCTTTTGATATAATAAATAAATTATAAACCTATGAATAAGAAATTAAAGAATAATATAAAATAAAATGTGTTTAAAGTATTAATGCAACGATAAGTGAAAACTATAATAGATTATGTGCACTAGGTGAGCGCTTGTAAGTAGATTTTGACTTCTGGGCCTACGTTATGATTGTGCTATTTGTTTATAGCGTTAAAAAACAATAAAAACGCTTTACGATTAATCCCAGCTTACAGTTCTTTACTTCAACTATCAATTGTTGGGAGCAAAATGTGAAAATATTTATTTAATTAAAAGGTATTCATGTTGAAAAGTGTTAAAAAATGACATTTTTCGAATGTTTAAGGATTCTGAACTCAAAAACTATGCGTCAGAATATATCATCACGAGATACTTTTTGCTTAGAATCGGTCAAGGAACACAAAAATATTTTATATTTAAAAAAAATTCTTTTGTTTATAAAAAAAACCTGACCGTTTTTCGAGAATCCACCCTCGATATTCCTAATCCGGGAGTCCAGCACAACAAAATGGCAGAAAACAAAATTTTTTTGTGAGCATTGTTTTCCTGTATGACCACAAATATTATGTAAAGAAAAATTATTCGAACAAGATCTTTAATGCAGAATACTTTTCCGAAAATCAGAACAAATCAAATTAATATTTTAAAGAAGTAACCTCAAAATGTTTATAATATTAATGTTACACACTCTGTTCTCCAATATAATATTGGTTAAACTTTACAAAATTTATAAAATATAAATTGTTTGTACTTATTAAAACCGTGTTTTTTTCGTCCGCAAAAAATTATTATGGCAGCTGCATAATTAATATAAGTGAATATTTCATGTATTCCCATAAATAAATTAATTTTAAAGCAGTCTGAATCCCCAATATGGCGACTGTTTAATAATAATTCAGTAAAAAAAGATTTATTTTGTAACAAACCGTTAAACGTATGACACTTTGATGAATATTTAAAATTATAAGTGTTATTATAATTTAATAAATTATGATATGCATTTAATTGAATTTAAACTTAAACTGAATTATTTTTATGAATTTGTGCCGCTAAAAAAAAAAAAGATTATTTTTTAACAGCATTTCCTTGTAAAGTTACAAAATTAACTTTTTAATTAACGTTTAATGGAAAAATTTCTTTAAAAATCGAACGAGTTTTATTAAAATATTTCCCAAAACCTTGTAAGAAATCTAACAAAGAAATGTTAGGCAAGATCCCTGAAATAAATATAAGATGAAGATCCGACAAAAAGAGAGTCCCTATGGTGAATAAAAAAAATACAGTCGGATGGAATATTTACTACTATGGACTAGAGTTTCAAACAAACACCCGAGAAAATTTATTTCCTGAGGGTTGAAACGCTTTGAACCGAATTGGTCATATTTTAGACCACGTTTATAGAGCCTGATTAATGGTTTTGGTTTAGGATTGACCCAGTTGTTTATTGGCGAAGCTAATAGAGATAAACCTCTGACAATTTCTTACAAAGGACACCAGTAATCCTAAAAAAAAATCTATAAAAAGTAAACATCTAAAAATATTTGTTTGAAGTTTGTAGATAATGTTAAAAATTAATAGAGGATATAAATAATATTAGAACAAAAAATAATTAAACAACAAGAAGTACAGTCTTTCTTCACAATCCTCTATTTTAAGGGAATATCAGAAAAAATAAAACAGACCTGCAGCATTTACAACATAAAACAGGCCTTCAATCGCGATATGCACTCAGAGTTTATTTAACAAAAACAAAGTTTCATGTAAGTGTAGTGAAGCATAAAACTCATATACAGAAAGAGAAAATGCCGAGATCTGGTATTGCTGAACATGCCTAGGATAAACAACCTCGTATAAAATGGTCTAAAGTTGCAGTAATATAGGTGGAACATAACATGATAAAGAGACAATTTAGAGAAGCAGCTTACATTAAAAATAAATATGGAAACTTCAGTAAATCTAATGGTGAGACACCTAATCTTTGGCACTTATACTCTATAACATGAAATTATTGAGTTTAAACTTGAAGACACTTAGAGATACAACTTAATCGAAACGTCGAACAAACAAACACTAATAAATAAATGAAAAACCGTCACCTACATGTTAGTGGATCTAAAGAATATTTCAAAAGATAATTTTTTTATATAGTACAAAATATGTTAACACAAAAGCCTAAAACCTTTTGTAATTTATACATTAACAATATAAACCAACAACTCTAAATGGCTCAGACGTGACCATTGACTGATTTAAAATTCCCTCAATACTGCCCAAAAGCACGAAAAACAGGAAAAGTGCAGTAATGGAACAAATGTTAATTATTTTTCACTGTTCAATGTGAACTATATTCTGTTACAATAAATAATTAAATAATCACTCTGTGAATAGATTTCCCGTGGGAATAGGGTAGTTATATTTTTTATCACTATCCACGAAAGTATAAAGGAAAAATAAATCAGTTATCGAGCTTAACTTTTATGATCTTTGTCGTTTAAATGTTTTCTTAAAAATATATAAACTCAGTAAATTTATGAAGACATAAAACTAAGAGACCCTTTCTAAGATTTGGCTATAAATCTGTCAAAATAATCCTACTCTGATTATGTAAGTAAAACCAGACGTGTTAAGGGTAGTTTTTAACATATGGTATATGAAATACCGTTAAAATGTATTAAAATATTGAACGATTTTCCCATTATTTGGAAACAAAAGAATAATCAAATAAACTCATTATACTGTAATATAACGTTTGATCTATGAAAAGAGGTGTGTAGCGTCCGTTTTTCCTGATTGCAAGAAAGAATGATTCAAATACCAGCATTATGAATAAAAGGGCACTCAGGTTTTTTCACAGACGTTATATTATCTTATTCCTTTAGTTATAAAAAGAAATAGAATAATTTTATTAATTGTGTTTATATAAAAATTAAGCTTAAGACGCTCACAGGCCAATTCGTGAATCAAACATCCGGTATAGAATAGCTAACGCCCTCAGCAGGTAACGATCGAAACCTTCAAACTTTAAGGGAAAGAAATTGACGTTTACCGGGTTCCATCGGGTAATATGGGTACAAACGGGAAACAGAGGGGTGTCGAGAGGTGTAAGATTCGAAGACACTCTTTTAAGGAAGAGTAAAAGTCAGTCACAGTTTGAATGTCGTTAGAACGGTACCGTGAGTACCAGTGCCGTAGAATAATTACGTCACGGGTATAATCGTCGGGGAAGAAGGTTATCTTTGTTTAATTTGGGAAATTAAGGGATTCTCGTGTGTTATTTTAGTGGGGTATTTCGCGATTTTTACACGGTTCGATTAAGTAATATAAATAGCTGTTTTTTCGAGTTTTATTTCTTTTTTGTTTAATATTTTATTAAGCTATTTATACGTGTTTTTTCAAAATTGGGTTTTACGTTTTTGGTTAAAATAACGGCCGAGAAGAGCAATTATGTTATTTTTCGTAATTGTTATTATTTTTAAGTTTCTCATTATAAATGGTTTGTTTTTCTATTTGTTTTTGTTAAATAGATTTAAGTGTTTTGAGAAACTTGTTTTATTCAATTTAATTAAAACCTTCACGCGAATTAACTTGCAGGCGCGCTGTTGCGAGACCTACAAAACAAGAGATGTCTTCTGACCAACTAATTAGCAGCCTCTCCTGAGTCCTGAAGTTCTGAGTTGTGGTTGGTAAGCTTAAATAACCGAAGTTGTTTGGTACTAAAGCTGCAAGAGAGAAGATGCACGACCAGACTTCCAGAGTGTCTTTATTACTATGAAATTCAGTTATAGGTTATTAAAATAGTTACTAATTAATATGAGGCAGAAAGTGATTATAGATAAAATGATTAACGCTACCTCAATATGTTATGTACAGGAGTCTATGATCAAATTCTGTCACAGTGCGACAAAAACCTATCACTGTTAAAAATTGATTTTTGAAAGAAAATTACTACTTTTTATCGGAAAAAAAATATCCATAGTGTAATGAAAAAAGCTGATATATGAAAGCAAGAATAAAATAAAAATAGTTCCAAATAGCTTCGCAGGGAATGACTAAGGTTCCAAACAAGACCCATGTAATGATAAAGGGATATGCGATAAAACTATATCGAAAGGTTAAACTCAATTTAAAATGAGAAATATACTTGGATCAAGGATTCTTTGCATGCACGTCATCAATTTATCATGGCTGATATGCATCCGAATCAATCAGCTGTCAAATCAGTGGCGAAGGTTAGAGGATTTTCTACGTTACGTCAACAGTCAAAAAAAAATAATAGAAATTTAGCAAATTAGTTATTTTGTAAAATTATTTCGTATGTAGTAACAAAATCAACGTAAAACAAATCGATTTGGGATAAACCTGTCTATTTTCTGTGTTTCATGTTTTACGCTGTCAGACGGCAGTGGAATCTCATCGATTAACGTCAATGTCAATGTTTACAATATTTATATTTTGGCATTAATTCAGTGTTTTTATTGTGTTAATACTATACTGAAATGAAGCACGATTTAAATAAATCCCTTTCTGTGGATATATGTGGCCTACCTAACAATACATTCCAATTTTGTAGGGTTAGTTTTATTATTTAATAATACAACAATACAACACAATTTTTTTTTGGATATTTTCTTGTATTATGATATATAACAACCAAAAAAAAAAACAGTTTAAAATATTATTTAACAAATAAGTATTTGTTAGTTATTAATAAAATAAATTGTGTAAGTTTGTTTGAAGGTCATAGACAATGATGTTTCATGCGAAATAATAGATATCTGTTGGACTTCCATTGTCTTTATTTTTGTTGAATATCACGACGTTTCGGCTAGTAGTTATCTCTAGCCGTTTTCAAGTGAAACTAGATAAATCCCTTAGCTACATGACTATTTGTACTAAAAGTAAATGCAGTAGAGTATGTCTGAGATGGGTGCAGTCATGCCTGCTATGGCAAAATCCCTTTTTTTATGCTGCATTTAGTTTTAGTTTACAATTACTATGAAGTGGTTTCCACACTTCTCTTATATCTAAAGATGGTTTACTAAAACAACTCGGGTTCTGATGTATAACCGCGGCTTCTTTGAATTTTCGTTTTCTTCAATGTTGTTCTCGGTGTAGTATTTTAGCGTCAGACCATTTTATGTGGTGTCCATGAGTCCACATTTGCCACATTCACATGGTATCTGATATACACAGTTCTTCATGTCTCTTTGAGTTGTTGGTTTGACCCTAGTGAGCCGACTTCTCAGAGAGTTATTTGAATTAAAAACAACGTTGATTTTATATCGTTTTCCTCTCCTTCTAACTTTTTCTGAAATGCTTTTAATATAGGGGATGTTCAATACTGGTTTTCGTTCTTCATTCGTTGTCGATATTGTCCTATTTCTGCGTTATTCAAGAAATTTATCCACTAGATATACTGGGTATCCGTTGGCTGTCAGATACCCAATATATCTAGTGGATAAATTTCTTGAACAACGCAGAAATAAGACAATATCGACAACGAATGAAGAACGAAAACCAGTACTGAACATCCCCTATGTTAAAGGCATTTCAGAAAAAGTTAAAAGGATAGGAAAACGATATAAAATTAACGTTGTTTTCAATTCAAACAACTCTCTGAGAAGTCGGCTCACTAGGGTCAAACTAACAACTCAAAGAGACATGAAGAACTGTGTATATCAGATACCATGTGAATGTGGCAATTCCTACATTGACGAAATAAAGAGACCTCTTGACGTAAGGATCAAAGAACACCAAAAATGCACATCTCGAGGAGAAACAGAAAAATCTGGTGCCGCCAACCATGCCTGGACTCATGGACACCACATAAAATGGTCTGAAGCTAAAATACTACACCGAGAACAACATTGGAGAAAAAGGAAATTCAAAGAAGCCGCGGTTATACATCAGAACCCTAGTTGTTTTAGTAAACCATCTTTAGATATAAGAGAAGTGTGGAAACCACTTCTTAGTAATTGTAAACTAAAACTAAATGCAGCATAAAAAAATGTGATTTTGCCATAGCAGGCATGACTGCACCCATCTTAGTCACACTCTACTGCATTTACTTTTAGTATAAATAGTCATGTAGCTACGGAATTTATTTAGTTTCACTTGAAAACGGCTAGAGATAACTACTAGCCGAAACGTCGTGATATTCAACAAAAATAAAGACAATGGAAGTCCAATAGATATCTACTACTTCGCAAATTGTGTAAGGATCGAAATTAGAGATATAAAGGGCCAGGTATAGTAATATGTACTGAAAACGCACATAATTGTGAAATTAATATTCATTCAATGGTTTTCTCAGACACTACTGACTCTCAAAATTTAACCTAGGTCTCCTAGCCCTTGACAGCGATTGCGAATGTGATATAAAACCAAAAAATTTATATGTCAAGTTCGTGACAGCGATGACGTTGGCTGTATTATCAAATGATCAAAGTGAAATTGAAAATCATGTTCTTTTGAATATGCATTTACTTGTCATTAGGTCGAAATGATCATGATTACTTCAAGTGATAGAACTGAAAGTAATAATAACTCAAAGGAATAACCGTATCAGGACGGAGTGCCAGTGATGACATTAGTATGGAGTGACATCATTCACTTTGATTGGTGTTCATGGTCACGTGACCCGAAGGAGATTTAATTATATTTTTATTATCGAATAAAAATAAAATACCTTAGAAATAAAGAAAAATATTGTGTTTTTTAGAATTTCAATTGTGGAAACTACCGTTTCGCGACAAAATTATGTTTTTATTTGAATACAGTCAACATCCCAATTGTTATACAATATTTTGACGATTTCGGAGGATGTCAAGAACAAGTTCAGACTTTTGCCCCCAAGTTATCATCTTATATTATATATTAACGCCGTAACAAATGATGAAAATAGAATCAAAATTCCCTCTGTAGTTTTCAAGATTAACATTTGGATGTTCTTTGAAAAAAGACAGTAAAAATATAATGCTAATAAAAATTTATCCCTCAAATATTTTCGTTGGATAGAGGCAATAATATAAAACCACACTGTTATGTTAGTGAAAATATTCAATATATAGAGGAATATATTCAAAAATAAAAGATTGAGATAAAATTCATATGTTATTTGTTTTATGGATTACTGAATAACGTTTTCAGCGAAAAACGCTTCAGGAAAAACCGCCTGAAAATCTCTTTTACATACCGAATGGGATTTTTTGTGGCTTAGGGAAAAAAGCCACCCATCAATGTCATTTCTAGCACTGGGATGATAGTTCTAAAATAAATGGCCTTTTGTATCAGGTTTTACGATTTTGAAAAATATTTTTATAGAAAATAGAATTTTTTTATTACCGAAAAAACTTTTAGATAAAAAAGATTTAGACATACTTTATATTGGTAAAATGTCTCGCCTCGCAAAAAAATAATTCATAATTGTTTTAACGTCATTTACACAGAGCCATCTAAAGGTGAATATATAGTAGGCGGTCCGTTATTTCTCAAACTGAACTTCATTTCTGTAACGCACCCTAAATCATAAGTTCATGCCCTAAAACCTTTTTATTGGTTTAAACCGCGCCGAAATTGCTTTTCCCATTCATTTAACATGAGATTTCATATTTTTTTATTTGTCGAAACTTTTTCTTTCAGCTAATTAATCAGTTACTAAAAAAATGATTTTCCTTCTCAAATAATGCATCTTGATGGAAAAATTTAAATAATGAGGAAAATATATATTTATTAAGATACGGAAGTTTATTTAACTATTTTGATCAGGTCGAGGCAATATTTGCAAAAAATTAAAAAGTTATTTCAAAAATTTTAGCATTGATTTGATAGATTTCAACCAAACTGTGAAAAATAGAGTATTTTTTTCATTAGCCTTTAAACTACATATGTGATCTAATGTAATCTAGAGGTTATCGTTAAAGGTAAAGGTCTATAATTTTTTTTGGAATGTGATATGGACAGTTTTACTTAACCAATCATAAGATAGAATTTATAAATCACTCACCTTTGTAGATTATTATTTCTTATATTACCTAAATGGCATAGGTAATGGCGTTAAGACAACATGTGGAATCATCAACAATACAACTTATAAAAGTTTACTAGAAAAAGTCAAAGAAACAGATATTACCATTAAAAAATTTCTACATACTATTTTGCCTCGTGACGACTACAAAGACCTTTTGGAGGTAAGTAAATATTTTTTGGGAACTTAGAATTTTAATGAAGTTAATTTTGCAAACCAGGAGACTTTCATCATGTTCCCATTACGCAACTGATTGTATAGATGTCATTTGACTGGCGATTGTTTTCAGTCTGGCATCGAAATCAGCAAGTTTTTAATATCCTACCGACAGCTGATGTTGCTCACAGTTCGACACATGATGAATGTCGAGTTTTGTTTAGCTGGCTCGCTTTCTGATTGGACGAGCGGCTTCGCAGGCTCCTTCCGTCTGCCGAGTGCGATATATTTGGTTCTTGTATGCTGGTTTCTCGTGTATTGGTTGATCTTTGTTGTTTTGTTTCTTGTTTCTTTATTAATGTTTTCCATGTTGTTGAAATATGTATCGCATCGTCTGGTTTATTCAGCTGTCTCGCTTTTTCGATTTCAAGGACCTCTCTTATAACGAATACCTTGTAGTTCTATACTGGTGCTATTTCATTTGCTTTTTCAAAGTCGATGGTATGGCCGGTGGTTTGGTGATGTTGAAATAGAGCTGAGGTTGTTTGTTTGTTTTTGAGGCTATTTTTGCGTTCTTGAATTCTTGCTGATGTGCACCTGTTTGTTTGTCCTACATATGTTTGCTGACAATCTGCACATGGGATGCTATAAACGCCATGATTTTCAAGGTAAGTCTTATCTTTGGGATTTCTCAGGATGTTGGCTATTGTTTTTTATGGTTTAAATATGGGCTGTATGTTGTGTTTTCTTAAGATTCTTCCGATTCTGCCCGTTATTCCTTTTATGTATGGGATTATGGCTTTGTTTCTTGGTTGAACTTGGTCTTTGGTTTTTGTTGTGGTTTTCTCATGTCTTTTATGGCTTTCTTTATGTCCGATTGTGAGAAACCATTCCGTTCTAGAGCTGTTGAAATGTGTCTTGTTTTGTGTCGAGTTCTGTTTGTCGGAGACATCTTGATATTAGTGTGTGAACTACTGCCTGCTTTTGAGAGGGATGATGATGTGACTCTGCACTGAGATATCGGTCAGTATGTGTGGGTTTCCGATATACGCTAAAACCTAGGGTGTTGTTGGGTTTTCTAGTAAATAACAGGTCCAAAAAAGGAAGTTTCTTTTCTTGCTCGATTTCTAGCGTGAATTGGATTCTATGGTGGATATTGTTCAGGTATATGAGGAAATCGTCCAGGTGTTCTTTTCGATGTGGCCATATTATAAAAATATCATCCACATAGCGTTTCCAAAATTTCGGTTTTAAGAATGCTTTTTGCAGTGCCTCTTGTTCGAAATATATTATGAAAAGATTGACTATAACTAGTGAAGGTGAGGACCCCATAGGTGCGCCATCTGTTTGTTTGTATATTTGGTTATTGAACATGAAATATGTATTGTTTAGGCAGTGTTCTGCAAGTTCAATTGTGTAGGCTGAAAAATCTTCGTTCATAGCGATTTTGTCCAAAGTCTCATCCAGTGGTATGCTTGGATATAGCGAGTTTATATCGAGGCTTGCTAAGATGTCATTTTCTTCGAGGTGAATGTTTTTGATCATGTTGGTCAGATGTTCGGAGTTTTTCACGAAGGAATCGGTCAGTTCGACTCTTAGTTGCATGATGCTTGCTAAATATTTTTCCAGTTTTTGTGTTGGAGATCCCACGGCGCTCACTATTGGTCTGAGTGGTGTATTTGTTTTGTGTATTTTAGGTAGGCCATACAGTTTTGGACATCTGCTTGATTTTCCCCTTGGTATTAAAGATTTTTCAGTTTCTGGGTCTAGTTTTGAGGCTTTGATCTTAGATCGTAGTTTTTTCACGGTATGTTGTTGGATCTCTGTTGGTTTGTTTGTAAGAGGCGTCTTTGAGAATTTCTGACATTTTTTGCATATATTCGTTGGTGTTCATTACAACCGTGACATTTCCCTTATCTGCTGGTATTAATGTGATTTCCTTATTCTTCTTTAAAGATGTTCAGCTCGCGTTAAATTTGAGTTAGGAGGCCGGCTTGATTTCAGAATTCGCGTTATGTCCTGTCTGGCTTGTTCGGCATTTTCTTCAGGGATGTTCTCTAGGGCCGCTTCTATATTCGAAATTATCTCTCCTAAGGGGACTGTTTTTGGCGTTACGGCAAAATTAAAACCTAGGGATAAATCAAGCAGATGTCCAAAACTGTATGGCCTACCTAAAATACACAGAACAAAAAACTATTTAAATACGGCAGGTTGTTAAGGAAAAGTCTCTTAAACATTTGTTTATTTATTGTTTTTATTTACCTACCAGTTTCAGCAACTCTGGCAGTGTATCCGAATCAAGATGTAAAATTTTTGAAATCTATATATCAACATATATAGGCCGACTCAAAAATTAAATTCTGAAACAGCAGCACTGTCATTTTTTGATACCTAGGTTACTGTACTTTATTTTCTATTATATATATATATATATATATATATATATATATATATATATATATATATATATGGTGGGGCATTTAATAAAAACAAAACAAAAAACTACCGATAAGAAAGAATGTATTTACAATGTTCTATGTGAGTATGGTGAAATATATATTGGAAAAATCAAGCGTCATCTAGAAGATACAATTAAGGAGCACGAAACTCATACACAAACAAACCTAGGATAAACAACATCATATAAAATGCTCTGAAGCTGCAGCAATTTACATAAAACCCCATATGAAAAAGAGAAAATTTATAGAAGCAATTTACATTAAAAATAATAACTGAATATTCAGTAAACTCAATCTTAAGATACCTAACCTTTGACAACCACTACTTTGGAATATCAAATCATTGCGATGTGAACCGTGAAGCGAAAACTTCACCCTTCAATAAACAAAGTTCATATAGAAGCTCGTAGCCTTAAGACAAAAGATTCAGTTTAAACTTGATATACAGAGATAGAACTTAATCAAAACGTCGTACAAACAATAAAAAGAAAATATAAGTCCAAAAACGACTTTTAGTCAAAATTCAACATTGCCCACAACTTTCAAATAAATTATAATATTGTTTCGGTTTTCTGAAGTTAAATTTTTAAATTCTATCATGGTAGGACATTTTTAAATCTAAATAATAAATAATTATTTGTAATTTCTCCAACAATTTAAAAATAACATAATTTATCCTTATATTTATTTTGCCGCCAAAATATACATTCTATATTTATTTTATCGCCAAAATATATTTTTAGTAAATACAGAAAATTTTCCATTCACATATCCAATATCGCTTGAAGGTTACACGTGCATAAGATTTCATATCAGATATAAATTTTCCTCAAATCTAACTCCAACCTTTTTCCTCCCTTTTCCAGATAAAATCTGGAGATAATAAAAATCTCATTGATACGGCGCTGTAAAAAAGGACGATAAAATGCAGGTCCTTACCTTTACGGCTTCGAACATCATTTGGCTTTTTGAGGAGTTTGAATGGTATATAAGGAATTTTCTTTATGATTCTTTGTTTGAAATTGACTTACCTAAAAGAAATAAAAAAAAACGTTAGTAACTATAATAAAAGTGAAAGAAAAAATGTATATTAAAGAAATTTAGTCTGTCTAGTTAATGCAAAATCTGACGAACTACAAAAGAACTGGCAATTTTTTTCTATCATAATGGGCTAGGTAGTTTTTTGCACTTTTCGCGTCATGACACTATCTGAAAATAGATAACTTTAAAAGTGATTTATTACAGTACTTTTACCAAAACCGCTGTAATGAATAAAATTTCTGAAACCTCTGTCGCACAAAAAAAGCTGCCGCTCCTATGCGATGGGTTATATTCGCAACTTGTTAAAATTCCCAGCTTGTATCTCGAAAACTTTTTAACAACTAAAATTTTCTTTTCGAGCTGTGAAAGGAATTTTTTATCCGTTTAGCATAGCTAATGAGTAAAGTTTAGAAACTGGTACAAAACGAGTCTACATAACTATATAAAAGTTTCGAAATATGTAGTCAATTTCTCAAAAGTTGCAAACTTAGAGTATTTGGTTAATCTGCTAATATGCTTTAAACCCAACTAAAATATACGTAATTGAAATTTTCCCAAAAATGGCTCATACCAGAGCATAGGGGGAAAAACTAATTTTTTGAATCACAAATCCGCGCTTAATGACATCTTTATCGATTTGAATAAGCCTTTGACCGGGGCTACTCTGTTTTTGGTTGTCTGGTGGGAGGGGGCATGGTATTTTTTGCTCTAAACCCTCAGAATAATGTCCATAACAATAAATGAGATATACTCCCTCTCAAAAAATACCGCTACATTTATTTATTTAATAAAAAATAAAAAAAATTTTAAAAAACGCATTTTTTCTCATTTTCTTTCTTAGAACTTTGAAAATATTCACTTTAGAGAAAAGTTCAAAAGAAAAAAGTTTCAGATATGGTTGGTTAGAAATCTCAAAATTCATTACCCTTGTTTCAAGATAGTAATAATCAAAAAAAGGCCAAAAAAAATGTTATTTTAAACGATTTTTTTCGACCACTTACATTTCTCTGAGGACCTTCATATTTGGGAACAAAAAAAGATTTTAATTATTTTCCATGGCACCTTTAACCATGGACCTTCGAAAACAATTGCTTTTTTCAGTCAACGTGTTATCAATTATTCTTTTGGCCATAATTCCGACACAAATAAGGATATCGAATAATTTTTTGCACTTTCTTTTACAAAGGGTCTAGCCGATTAAGAGTGTCGAAACTGCCCCCTCGGTCGAAACTGCCCCCTCGGTAATGAAAAAATAAAAAACACCCGGTTATTCTACATCAAAAAGTACCCCACTTTTATCGTCACATAACCTCAAAAAAAAATTTAAACGTCTTTTTTCGTTTTTTGACGATATCTTCGATTCTAATCATCGTAGAAACTTCTTCTTTTTTAATTTTGTAGATTTTTTTATTGCCTACAACAAGATTTTTTGTTTTTTAGACGCCAAACTATGTCCATGAATTTTTTCAGATTTCTAAAAGTGGTGAAACATAGTCAAAATGGCAAAAAAAAATGGCATTTACTAGCATGTTTTCGCATTTATAATATATATATATATATATATATATATATATATATATATATATATATATATATATATATATATATATATATATATATATATATATATATATATATATATATATATATATATATATATATAGTTTTAAGACAACTGAGGAATTATAAAAAAATTTCATGCTTTAAAACTCGATAAAAATACGAAAAAATGCTAATAAATGCCGTTTTTTGCGATTTTGACTATGTTTCGCAACTTTTAAAAATCTAAAAAAATCCATGGACATAGTTTGGCGTCTAAAAAAGAACATATTTTTTTTTCGGCCCTGCTATTGTTGTAGTTGTTATTTTATTGAATTTAGAAATTTTCGCACACACATAAAAATTTGAATTTCGCACTAAAATGTTTGTAAAAAATACCTTGTTACAGGCAATAAAAAAACCCTACAAAATGACAAAAAAAAAAGAATTTTCTACGATGATTAGAACCGAAGATATCGTCAAAAAACGAAAAAAGACGTTTTAATTTTTGTGTGACGATAAAAGTAGCTAAATTTTTTTTTATTTTTTTATTACCAATGGGGTAGTAGACCCTTTTAATCGGCTAGACCTTTTATTTTACTTTCCGAATATGATATAAAAACTATACGTTTCCATTTAAAATTTCGGATTAAATTTTAAAAAAGGGTTTCAAATAACGCCCTGTAGCGAAGGCCGTAAAAATCATTCTAATATAGCTATTATTAAACCTTAAACCAACTTTATTAAATTAGGTTCAGCCAAACCAAACTTATGGTAACTTTTATCCGTTGATTTTCCCCTTCCTCTCCCGCGCTACCTTACAGCAAAAAGTGTTAAATCAGAAAGATGTACAATTGTAGTAAAATTATCAGTATAATATTTTTTTGATAACTTATATAGAGATATTTTCCAGAAAAATGTCTTTTTTTACATGGTCATATCAATTGCGCCCCCTAGCGACAAAGTTAGGAACTTAAAAATTATTTCCACAATTTCTCTTGACCACTTTTCTTAACGGGATTTTTTCCCGAAGTTCCTGGACTATTACTTCCTGAGAAATAATACTCACCCACCCTTAATGAAACACCCTGTATATTCATAAGCATATACTGGAGAGTGAGCATGGTTCTGACATTAACAATAACCATAGACTTTTACATATAGAAAATAATTCCAATTTATTGAATAACTTTGAAAGCTTAGAAATCTTGAGAGTTTAAATATAGTTCACAAACAGACTCTTTAAATTATTTTTTAATAATTAATGAATTTTTGATTGGTTATTGAGTCGTTAAGCTCATGCTTTTTTCTCTTTTATTATTTAATATATTTTAATTATAATTTTTTTGATTTTGATTATCGTTGTTTAGTGATTTTTTAGGTAAATAATATTAGTGTGTTTTTCTATAGCTCTCTAATGCTTGCGTTGTTTTGAACCCGGAGCCGTTTCTTGTATATTTGATTTTGAATATATGATTTTTGGAAATTTCTTTAAATTACAGTATGGCGATTTTTTAAGAGGGCGTCCCTCCGTTTGGTAATTGGATCCATGTTTGGCTCATTATGCCTTTTTTAATCCTTTTTCGACACTGTACAGTTTATTAAATGGTAAATTTGGTTCGTAGTAGTACTACTGTCTTTAATGAAATTATTTTAATACTAATTTTGATTTTTCTGTTTATTCTGGGTTCGAAAATAAACCTCGGGTTTGTTCCTACAACAACCGACAAATCTCATTTATGTAAATTGCACTATTATCTTGAATTTGTTCTCACTTATCTCAACAGCCATCCCCTAAATTTTTTAATTTTTTTAATTTAGTTTTAAAGGTTAATTTTTAATTTTAATTATGATTGAATTATTGAATTAAAATTTATTGTGTTTTTTAATATCTACTGCTAGGTTGTTTTTTATTTGTTTGATTCGACACATGCCATTTTTGTTTATTTTAGTCTATTTCTCTGCCTGATGAACAAACATATCTTGTTACAAAGAATTTTGGAACCTAAGAAGACATTTTTTTACTTCAATTAGTCATTTTACTGCCCAAAAAATGGACTATTTAGAATCTTTTAATCTATATTCGTTGGTATAGTTATAATAGCTTAAAATTACAGTTCTTAATATGCAGCTTAAATACTGAAACTGTTTATAACGAACGTCAATGGTTAATGTCAATTTTTCTACAGCTTTTGAGGCAGTAATTGACTCTAGATTATTCAATTTCTTGATGAGATATTATTTGCTCTTCACTTGTCAGCATGTTTTCCTTTCAATAAAATTCACTACAACCGCTAGTTTTAAGTCGATGGTACTGACAAAAGTAATAAAGTCCTTGGCACATATTTTGATTTTAGTAAGATATTCAATCTGATTGATCACAGATTGTTATTATGAAAGATAGAATCTCTTGGTACACCTGGTGGTAATAGATCTTCCGATGTTTAAGTTACCTCTGCTTCTAATAAATATAATTATCCTTCTAACAAAATATTAGTTATAAAGGGTGTTTCCCAAGAATCAATTTTGAGTCTAATTTTATTTTTAATTTCTGTCAATTATATACATTTAATGGTAAATACAGAGTCTAATCCATCTAGCAGATGATACCTGACGTATGATTTCTTCTTCAAATGTTAATTTACTGTCCCAAGAAATGTGTGTGATGGGCGCCAATGTAATAGGAATATTTTCAATAGAGGAAAAAGAGCATTTATTGTATCTTTGTGTGTTTAAGTCAACTCCAGGACAATAAAACGGCCCCAGAAAGTTTCTTAGGATAATACTAAACAGAGAACTGAGATGATCCAGTGAAGCTCGGTTAGTTGCAGCAGAATCTTGCTGTATTATTCGAAAAACAAGAGAGCAGGTGCATGTGAATAGGATTAGGATGTTATTGTTTTGCAAGTGTCCAATGCGTTGTCGCCTACAGCATTCTATTTGGGTATGGATCATCGGTTGAGCATGTGAATGGTATATTTAAAGAACAGAACTGGACTTGCCATACCACCAAAGCTACAGGGGTTCATTCAGAAAGATGCTGTCAATGGTCACTTCTTAGATAACCGTGACACTAGAAATAGGGACGCTTTAAGTATTTCAGTGCACCTCACTTCCCATTTTAAGAAGCTGGGCTTTATTAGGGTCTTTAATGCACATCCTTGTGAGAAAACGTGGTTAATAATGTTAAAAAATTTAAAAGACTTTTCAACTGATCATGAATATTTTTACTTATTAGACACATATTTTGAAGCTTAACTAGATCATTTAAAATTACTCAGATTAATTTTTTTCACTGTTTAATTTTTAATGGTTCTCATTTTGTTACCGTACTTATTATGGTTGTGATGTTTGTTTCTTGACTGTATCAAAGTTATGACAGTATTTAATTTGTACGTTTATAACAAGATGAATAAATAAGAAAATTTGTAAATAAATTTATTCAATTCAAATCAATACAATAAATGCACTACTAAAGAAATCAATGTAAAAATGTTCAAATATGTAATTAAATATCTGCAAATTCTTGCATCGACGTTCCTTTTGTAATTAACAAAAAATTTAGCACCATAAAAGCCGAAATTTCGATATTATGATATGAATATATTAAACTACTCAAGATCGCAATGAAACAATTTTTATATAGTTGAAAAACAAAAATAGTTATACATTTTGTCTGTGCGACACCATATTTTAGCGAAATTCAGTCACATTTTAACAACTCAGGCAGCTTTTCACCACCACTATGTAGACAAGCACCTAATCCTTCTGTCCTTACGACCTTTGTCTTTGACTTACGTGTGTAAACATCAATCATGTGGGGAAATTACCACAAGTCTTAAGGTAAGATTTGTGTAATGCTCGTAATCACATGATACAGAGAGTTTAACTTTACTACTTCGTATATAAACATTAAAATAGAACAATTAATTTTGTTAAACTGTCATAAAAGCATTCCACCAGGAGAATATGAGGTAATTAAACAAAGTTTGCAGTATCTTAAATATGTCAAGATTTGTTGTAACATTGTGAAAAACTTCATAATCAAGGGTAATGTGACTTGCCGTTACATAGTATTTCTAAAGCTGAGTATAGAAACACGAACATACATTTTATATTGATTAGAGATCTAAATAAAACAAAACGTGACTGAGTTTCAATGTTACTTCTTTTGCAATTCTCTCATATTGTCGTTTAAATTAATCTCTAGTGGAGATAAAAATTTATTCTTAATATATTATGTTATGATTCGCATTTGTATCGAATAAAATGATATCATCAATCCCTCTGGCATATCAAGAATTACAGGTCAGAAGACTGTACCAAATGTATAAAGTGTTTGAACATCTCGCTTGCGAACGTTTTATATATTTTAAGAAAGGTACTCAAATGATGCATTCAACTTTTTCTATCTGGAGATACAAACTGTTTAAAAAAAATCACGCTTTATGCTCTTAAATACATACAAACGTATGTCACCCATAAAAATGCCTCTATATTGTTTGCATATCCAAAAAACAACTAGAAGAATTTGTGGTCTGACAAAATTACCATGCATGTATGTGCACTGCGATCTGAAAAATCTCAAAACTGTGTGATTGCTTCAGATTGGGTAGATCTCATCTAGTCAAATCGCTCCCAACTATCGCATTAGTAAACAATTAAAAAGGTTAATTAATATTTAACTAGCAATCTTTTTCTGGGGCAGAGGAAAAAAATTTAAATGTGCTATTACAAATAATAACTTTATTTCTCATTAATTTTTTTTTTATTGAAACTTAATATAACTGACGATAAAATAAAATAACTTTAAAGGAGTAATTTTAAACCTGTAGGGACTGTTCCCTTTAAGAAGGCGCCGTATAACAAACGGGAAGACACAAATTTACTAATAGGTAGTCGCCGCTCGTAGAATAATGTAACAGTGCCATGGCCTTAATTTTTTCCAAAAACATTTTTTTATTATTATTTTATAATGATTTCAAGCCAAACGGTTTCGCACTCCCTTTCTATGTTATCGGGTCCTAGGTGACGTGGTCTGCTGTATTTCCAACGAACTTTTGGACAGTTCGCAAGGTTGCAAGCAGAACTACTTTCTGAATCGGCTTATACAGATGCTCATTAAGGCCCAGTCCCTTGATGCTCTGCAGGAAGTTCTGTGGTATCACTCCAGTTGATGATAAAATTATGGGAATCGTTTGGACGCTGTTCATTGCCCATTGTCATCGGATTAGCACCTCCAGGTCTCTGTATTTGGCAATCTTCTCGTTGTATTTTAGACTTACGTAGTTGTTGTTAGGTACAGCAATATCGATTAGTGTAGTTTGTTTAGAAGTTTTATCTGTAAGTACAATGTCTGGTCTACTATGAGCAACTGTCGGATCCATCAGAACCGTTCGATCTCCATATAACTTGGTTATTCTCAAGAACAGGCTTCGTAATAAATTTGTAATAAGGCACTTTTCCTGCATACAATAAGTTTAACTTATCTGCTAACTCTTGATGGAGTATCTTAACGGCTGAATCGTGTCTTTCTTTATACTCAGTTGCGGCAAACGCTTGGCATCCTCCAGTTATATGCTGGATTGTCTCTGATGTTCGATACTATATCTACATAGTTTCTATTTAGAGATCTTTGATGATAATCTTCCGATGGTTCTCCGTCAAAATAACCTGGTCTTGATAGCTAACAAGAAGCCCTCCGTTTCCAGAAACAACTGTCTTGAAATAAACCAGTAGTTCGACACTGAGTTGTCGACATTTTCCTGGCTAACCACATTTAGATGTCATCCATGAAGTGGGTTCTGTAGCCAGATTTGTAACTTATCGTGGTCTGTTTGGTGGTGAGAAGCAATATCATGTTCCCTCAGCTGTAGCGGCGTTGAATCATCTGCCTCGCATATTGCTCGATGTAGTGGGGAAAAGTCCGCTAACCTGCGGAAATATGAACGTAAGTTTGTTATTTGTTGATGGAGTTGCTTACCAATATCCACCAATCCTCTTCCCCATTGATGTCTTGGAAGCATTGTACGTTCAATAGCACTCCGAGGGTGATGTTTTTGTGCTTTTGTTAGGAGTGTTCTTATTTTTCTTTGCAGGTTTTGGATGTCCATCCTGCTCCTTTTTACAATTCCAAAAAAGTAGCTAAGCGCAGAGCATGCGTACGTGTTCAACGCCTTAAACAAATTTTTACTGGTTAGGTTAGTTCGTAACTCCCGCCTTACCCTGTCAATTCGGCTTTCATAGTGCAATGGTCAATTATTTTAGCCTGTTTCATTCCTAGGCATATGTATGTTTGTCTGCTTTCATTGCAGCTATAGTTTCACCATTCTGCATTTCAAATGCTCCTGGCTGCATCTTACCTTTAACGATTTTCAAAATACGGCACTTGTCAAGTCCAAATTGCATTCCAATATCCCCCAGAGAACTCCCCTACAATTTTAAGCATTTGTTCCAGCTATGAGTTTAAGATCATCAATGTGTAGAAAATGATTCACTCTTACCACCTCTTCGTTGTTATTTCTAATACTAAAGCCGTATCTGGTAGAGTTCAAACGGCGTGATAGTGGGTTCATTGCAAGGCAGAACCACAATGAGCTAAGTGAATCGCCCTGAGATATTCCCGTTCGTATCGGAATTGTGTTAGTTTCGATAGTGTCGCTGGATGGCACTTGCAATTGGATCCTAGTTCTCCAGGTAGACATGATGCATTCTAACAAGAAAACAAAATAATTATCGACCCTATACATTCTCAATATAGTTGTGAGCCACTCATGTGGCACTGAGTCGAAGGCCTTCTTATATTCCACGTAGGCAGCAAGGAGATTTCTTCGGTTGGTAAGGCTTGGTTACATATGACAGAGTCAACAATCAATTGGTCCTTGCATCCCATTGCTCCCCTCGTACATCCTTTCTGTTGAGTTGCAATGATGTTATTTTGCTCACAATGTACATAGATGCGTTGGGTCAAGCAGGAGCTGATCACCTTATACAGTGTAGGGGGGTAGGCAAGTGATTGGCCTATACTTAGCTGGGTCATGTGTGTTGTGTTGGTCCTTTGGCAAGAGGTACCTAATGCCTTCGATCAAGAACAATGGTATTTTTGATGCGTTAAGATTATTGTCTTTATTTTTAATTTTTCTAAATACTTGTTTCTTTTCTAAATTAAGAAAGACATTTAATAACCGAGCAATAGCTTAACACGAACGGATTTTCTATATCCGGCAACATCGGATAGTTCCATTTACTGACAGTGGCCCAGAAGATAATGAACGCAATAGTTCTGAAGTAATTTTAACATTCAGTAGAACGATTGCGTACAAGATGGAGGGCTCTTAAAAAAATAATTTAAGATTATAAAAGGTTTATAAAATAAAACTGCACAATAATGTTTCATTAAAATGTTTTCAATCGTCTTTTTATAATAATAAATCTTTAGTTCCTTAAGTCAGTTATTCCGAAAGCAATTTACAGTTTTAACGGCTGCCTCGGAAGCATTTTATTTATAATTTATTTTTATTTACTATTAAAAGTGTCTAAAATAAATATCAAAAGTGTACGTCGTCAGATGGCAATAAAGCAATGTAATTACATTTTTTTAATTGCGCCCCATTAAATGTTGATGGCTTTTTTACTCGTGAAGGAACGGAGCAATTTTATAGGGAATGGCAAAGGTATGGAATACGAGGTGGAGCTATAAAATAACGAGAATATTGCTGTAAAACATTTTATTTTAAATTTCTACATATTAAGTTATTATCACCTTCAACATACATCCCTCTTCTATCTCTACAACGCTCCACACGAATTTTTTATTACTCAAAACAGTATTGGAAGTTTTCTTCTGTGAGTTCCTCATGACACGATCAGCTTTTTCTTTCGCAGCTTCACTGGGCTGAAATCTTGTTCTTTTTAATGCAGATCTGACCTTGAAGAACAGATAAAAATCACATGGTTCAAAGTCAGGTTATAATTGGATGGTCTAACACTAAGATATTGTTGATGGCGAATACATAACTTGTTCTTCCACGATTCGGATCGTTTTTGCCTTATTCTTTCACGGAGTTGAGGAACAACCTCAAGGTAGTAATGTTGAATAATTATTTGACCTTCAGGAACCCAGGGACGGTACACAATCCCATGAATATCGACAAATCAATCATCATCGCTTTAAATTTTGATTTGCTGATGCGAGCATTCTAAGCTCTCGGTGAAGTTAGGCCCTTCCACTGCATGGATTGGAGCTTAGTTTTAGGATCATAAGTGAAACATTTTCTCACGTTTCTTTTTGTTTGATTGTGAGAATTTTAGGTACCATGTTCGCATGTTAAAATTGTTATGTAAAATTTGTCTTACGCATTCTTTGTCAATTCCTACAGTTTCAGCAATCGTATGAATAGTTAACCGACAGTAAAATCGAATTAGATTACCGACTTTTTCAATATTTTCATACATTGTCATCCATAATTTTTAACGTGAAAAGGCGACCTGAGCGTGAATCATCTTCCACATCTTCTCGACCATCTTGAAAACACTTAAAGCACTCAAAATCTCGTACATGTGATAAAAATTCATTACCATATACTTCACTTAATAAAAAATAAGTTTCGTAGCGATTTTTCCATGTTTCATTTGAAATTTTACGACAATTCGTTGCTCTATTACTACACTCATCATTTTTTCGGAAAAACAAAGAACAGCTCTTACATAATCGAAGACCACGACTCGACTGATTTGTCTACAGATACGGGAGGCGCCCCATTAGAAAAAGAAGACTTCACCCTACACAACTAGGCACTGATGCTAGCACCTTAGTTTATTTTACATTAAAAGTGTGACCTGAGCAATGCTGGTGTTCAGCTACTGTAGATTGTACAATTTGTTTCTTTCTTATACATCTTTCATATTCCTTAAGCCTAGTGGATATAGACCGTCCTGTTTCACCTACATGGCCTTTACCACAAGAACAAGGTATCTTGTTAACACCTTCTGTTTGAAATGGAATTGCGTCCTTTGGAGACAAACATCTGGCAATCTTGTCGGTAGTTCCGTGTATGTAATAAGACAACACTGTCCATAGGAGGTTCATTTACGACATTTTGTTGAGGAGTTGGGTTTTTATATTTATTAAATGAACGTCTTACATCTTTAACACAATATCCGTTGCCTCTCAGAGCATTAGTCAGTGTTTCTGTTTCTGATTTCAGTGATTATTCATCACATATTGAAAGTGCTCTATGTACCAAAGAGTTTATGACAGATTGTTTTTGAGAAGGATGATGGTGTGACGTGGTGCTCTTGGACAATATGCGACAATTTTCACAGCGGAAATTTATGCTATTCTGCAGTGTGCCCATCTCTGTGAGAGGGACATAGACAGGAATAGAGTAATAAATATATGCTCAGACAGTAAGGCTGCGATATTAGCACTGAAGTCAAGTGTCGTGACTTTGCGACTGGTGTCTGAGTGCAAGGATGTACTAAATGGTATGATAAGGAAAGGCTGTACAGTCAGACTCGTATGGGTCCCGGGTCACTCGGGCATACACGGGAATGAGGAAGCAGACCGTCTGGCAAAGTTGGGTTCGGTGATCGAACCGTATGGACCCCAACCAATATTACCTGTTCCAATTGCCATTGGCAACAGGGAATTGAGATCGTTGCTGGAAAGCAAATTTATTGAATCATGGAGGGGAGCTCCTGGAATGAGATGTGCTAAGGAACATATAACGGGGTCTAGCGCACGGCGTACTAAGGAGCTTCTCTCCAAAAGGAAGGAAAGAGCTGCGAATTCTGGTGGGATTATTAACAGGACATTGTCACCTCCGGGGCTATCTTCATAGAATCGGTGTCGAAGGCGACCCGACATGCAGATGGTGTTTGGAGGAGGATGAAACTGTTGACCATGTTCTCAGAGGGTGCCCAGCACTCAACGGACTGAGACAGAGATATTTCGGAGATATAGTTTTGTTACCGGAAGCAGTTAGGCAAGTTCAAATAACGAGGCTGCTTGGATTCGCAAAGGCGATCGGCCTCGAATAACCTGCAGATATGGTGGGATGTAAAGGGCCCAATGGAGGCCACCACCCCTTTTTCATCCATTCATTCATTCGATGGTGTGACGTTGCATTGCGATATCGATTTGTATGTGTTGGTTTTCTGTACACAGAATGGCCTAATTTGCCATTCTCTTTCCTTTGCACCAGTACATCAAGAAAGGGAAGGGCATCATTTCTATTCTATTAATAAATATAAAATATCATAAATAAACTTCCTATAGACAGTGTTGTCTTACCTTACACACACGGAACTACCGACAAGATTGCCAGATTGCTTCAAAAATGTTTAAAGTCTCCAAAGGACGCAATTCCATTTGAAATAAAAATTGTACAATCTACAGTAGCTGAATACCAGCATTGCTCTGGTCATACTTTTAATGTAAAAGAAACTAAGGTGCTAGCATCAGTGTCTGATTTCTTTAAACGTAAAATTAAAGATTCAATTGACATATGTAAATATCCAAATAATATTAACAGAGATACGGGTTACAGTCTACAGGTATAAATACCGGGCTGTTGCTCCTCGATAGTCATTCAGTGATGTAAATCTCGTACAATAAAGCTTCCTGAAGATGCATCGTGTAATTGTAGGCGAAACGTCGGATCATAATTACAATTTAACATGGTCTAAACCCAAGAACAATGATTTTCAAGTATCAGACTCGTTATTTTATAGTCACTCCTCATACATCTTAAAAATATATAATTTAATTAAACTCTTAGATACCCACTTAAATACTTTCCATTTTAGCAAGTAATTTGTTGGTGTTAGGCTCAAAAAAAATCAGGCTAATAGTACAAAAAAACAACTTAATACAACAAATATGGTTTATGCCTTTAAAAATATATATAAATTTTTTACATAAAACAATGAGGCTTAAATTAAAAACATACCTATATACAAAACAGGGATCTAAGTTTTGCTCGGCCGACAAAAACCGGCTTAAACTCGTAATCTTCTTTAACTGAGACCACAACCCCGAAAACCCTTTGTTTTAAAAACACAAGTTGTATGTTTTGTTGTATGTTTACATCCATTGTTTCCAGTGAGCTCTCGTTTTAATCCGTGAATTTTTGTATTTCGGGACGATGAATTTATTTTAAAAGGTTATTTTTTGGTAAAAGGGTTTAAAATAAATCTCACCACAATCAAGTCGCTATATAAATCCGTCTAACACAGTGGCTGAGCAAGTCGTGCGTATATTTTATATTACGTTGGGTCTGTTCCCTATATCTATGCAAAATCGAGTTGTACCACGACAAATCTTTTTTGAAATATTTAATTATAACCCGTAAAGTCATTTACACTAATAGTCCATGGAAATTAAACTTTAGTAGGAAAAAAAATGTAACTAGAGATTTTATTGCTGAAAAGGGTATATTTTGGCATCACTAAAAACATACTTCAATGGAAATTCATACAGTCCATGGCTTACAAAATGGCGGCCAAAAAAATGGTCACTTTTTTCAGTTTTGACAGTTTATCTTGAAAAATAAGGGTTATATGAAAAAATATTGCAAACAAAAGTTGTAGCTAAATGAAAAACCTATCGATTGATGTAATTAAAGTTATAGGTGGCGCCACTAGTTTTGAAATATAATTTTTTTTCTCAGAAAGTTCCATTTTTTTTTTTATTTATAATTAAATGATATTTATTAATTAACTATCACTTCAGAATTCTAGGAAATGATAGATATTTTTGACCCAAAAAAGTGTGTTTAATCCTAAATTTGTGACTTGAATAGTTTCCGAGAAAATCGAGCTCAAAGTTGAAAATTCGATGTCGATTATTATCCTTCCTAATAAAGATACAGCAACCAGGTTGACAGCAATTTATTTGAAATGACGTATATTTTTAAGATATATTTTCAAAAATTTTTTTTTTGATTTTCCGTCGAGAAAATTGCGAAAAACAGTTTTTTGCACTCGAAAAATTGCAATTGTCAGGGTACTTACGATTATTTTAATACGTCTATTAGATTTAGATGTATCATTTCCGATCTCCGGAAAAAAAAATTGTTTTACGATAAAATTTATAGAAGACATTATTGAATACTTGTAGTTTATCGAGAAATTTTTCGGTTTCACGAAAAACATCCCTGTAAGATCTATGGACCTCTGAAAACTACCCACAGAACCTATCCGACGGTATTCAAATAGCGCGGGTACAGCTAGTCATCGGGTTGCTATGTTGCAAGGCGCAGATGTCTTCCACTATTGGCAGTATCCGGTTCGGAGCCGGCATTCTGGTAACACCTGTCATTTCGGAGTAGTATGCTTTGGAGTTAATTTAATATAACGTTTTGACATACTGGAAAGAAAAAATATTATAGTGTTTGTACATTTGTAAAAGCACTATTGCAAACATTTTTTGCTTTTAAAAGCGTTTTAGTGAAAGTTCACGCAGATTTTAACTTAAAAACAGTATTTGAACACGTGGTGAACCGTTGAATGTGAAATAATGAAATGTAGGGACGGCTGAACCATACTAATGTATATTTTTTATATTTTGTATTATTATATTATATATGTACACTTTTTGTTCAAACAAATGATGTATTGCTAATGCTGATTACATGTACATCAATGTACTAGTGTGTTGAATGTTTTGGTTTTAATTTTAATTTGTGACATAGTTTTTTAAAAATTTTTTAATTGTATACGATTTGTTCTGTGTGGAGGCTACGGCTGGCGACTGCTCTCAAACTGGCAGGGTTAAGGTGTGCCCTTTGACGAGGTCTGAGCCCTGAAGATGGTCTAAGTTAGACCGAAAGCGCTTAGCCGATATTAATAAAACATACACTGAAATACAAAACCCGTCTATTTTTTGATTTTTTCGGTGTACAACCTGTTAATAACTTATAACTTATACTAAGATTTATCACAAAAGAAAATATTACTTAATTTTTAAGCCGCCGTGTATATGGACTCCACTAAAAATATTTTTTCAGCATTCTCATTTAAGTTCTCTAGAGTTTACCTCTAATGAAGAGAAGAATAGGCCAAAGTTAACTACCCATCGGGACATTTAAAGCACTTTAATGAGAACTTTTACGAATAAAACTGCGGCATTTCACGTTTCTAAGTGTGGAGAGTAGCTACAGAAAACGCTCTAAATTTTATATACCATTTTGTGTAAGATATAGAAGATGTAAATTAGTACACAATTAAAAAATGAAATCATTTTTAACTAGCAATCGTTATTCTGAGGCAGAGGAAAAGTTTAAGGTGACATGAAATTATTTTAAAAATTTTTCTACAAACATTTTTTATTAGCATTTTTACTTTAAATTAACCTAAATATTTGTTCCTTTTCTGTATTAAATACTTGGATGTCAGACAATAGAGTGACAGCTAAATGCGCGCGGATGTTCTATAACTGACAACATAGAATAGTGTCATTAATTGATACGGTACAGCAGAAAGACGAAAATCTTACGGAGCATGAATGAAAGCAAGAAAGATGGAACTATGTTTTAATATTTTCCAGGTGCTGCTCTGTTGAAGGTTAAAGGAAATTTGTGCCAGGGGCTAAGGAAGTAGAATGCAGTTAAATAAATGCAAAAAAGGAACACACTTGTTAACGGGTACCTGGTAACGTTGCTGATGATTTTGTGCCCTTAACAGTGTGTTTTGTTTTGCTGCCACATATCCAACAAAGTTTTTTTAAAGAACTCTCTTAGTGCGCACTATTTAGAACAAAAAAACCGGGGGGCGCGAATAAAACTGGTAAAGAAATTCGGATCGCAAAACCGAGGCTGTTTTAAAGAGTATCATATTTTTTTGTTCTAAATGAAAAAATTTCCTAATAAGCCATTATGTGATTTAGTATTTTTTAAGGTTATGTATCCGCAGTGTAACATGCTAAGCTCTTAACCCCATTTGTTGTTAAATCCACACTTAAACATATGATTATTTTTGGCTGCCCTACAAGAAGTTTGTTGTAGGGGAAAGCGGCTTATATCGAACATTTTAAGTAATCAAATCCAAATGTAATGGTAAAGTTTCCTAATATCAGAAATGTAATATTTTCTTAATTTGTTGTAAAATATAAACTAAAACTATCAGATTGGTAATTTTTGTCCCGCTTGTGATCTCATGTCTTCGCATAACTGAGACAGAGTGCGTAGGAAGCATTCATAGCATGTTTTACGTTGTTTACAGTTGTTATCCATTTTTTACAAGAAGTAAATGTAAAAAGATAAAAGGTCAATAATCCTAAAATTGATATTTACACAGTAATGGCCATTTTTTTCAAACTCATTCTAAATTTGGGCAGAAATAAAAATCTCAATATTAATCACAGCCCACTAGTGAGAAAACCAATGATTATGAAGACGATTTGTAACAACGAATAGTAGAAATGACGTCATAGCGCTTACAAGGATCATATCAACTTACTTAAAACTCTTAGAACTCTGTAAGTTTTCATGATATCATAATTTTTTAACAGTTTTAATCTGTTAGGAATACAGAAAAATTATCTACCTAGCTAGGATAGAAACAGCTGACTGCCAATTGTTCTTTAACATATTTTTACTAGTGTCTTAAATTTTACAATTCACTTCCGAAACAGAAAATAATAATAAAATAAATTTTCCAGATATGACACTTATACGCAGAAAAAACAAAATTTTAACTGAATGGTACACCAAACCGACTTGGTCAGGAAGATATCTAAACTGTTTCTCTAATCACAAAAAAACTCAAAGAAATAGTGTTATAATCGGTCTGTCTGATCATGCTATCTAATTTCAATGCAAAAACTATCACCGAAATAATTAATAAAAGAACATATAAATTTTATAATAAGCTAATTACAAGAAACGCAAAACATAAACGGCAAAAATATGTAGCATTACCTTACAGTAGCTGTCAGAAAAAATTAAACACATTTTAAAAAAGCATGATATTATCGTATGCCACAGTTCTCATAATAAATTAAATACACTGTTCACTAATCTAAAAAGTAAAATCCCTTGTACAAATTGTCCCAAAAAATATATAAGCATGACGAGCCAATTACTAAAAAACAAATTGAATGGCCATAAATATACGAAAAACGCCTCAATAACAAACACACACAGGACGAAAAACATACCTTCGATTATAACAATACCATAATTAAAAACAAAGATATGAATTACCAAAAATTGCAGATAAAGGAAATGATGAAATTAAAGAAGAAAAAAACTCTGTTAACGACGGAACGGATATAGGAAATTTGAGACACATTTACACCAGCCTAATTTAAACAAAAATAATGATTATTCGATCCTGTTAATAAACATCACAAATTGAATATCCTCTTAAAAATAAAATCAAATGTATGAGTTTTTTCGAGTTTTCTTGATACATTGTAAAATATAAAAAATGAAACACACTCGCATTCCATGTATTCTCATTACCTAAATAGACGATGTAAAGTTTGCATTTTATTAACAATAAATAAATAAAATGTCAAGGTGTGTACTGGTAAAATTAAATATTTTTTTAAAAAAGTGTTTTAAAGTGTTTGTTTTATAAAATTGTATATACCTTCTTGTATGAATGTTTTTAATTATATAAAAAATATTTTTAGGAAGATAAATAAATAAAGGAAAAAAGTTTTGAAAATGCCTTAAATAAAGGGCGAAACGTCATATTATTTGGATTTTTTGTTAAATAAGGAACCTAAACCTAAAAAAAAGACAAAATGAAAAACAGTGTATATATATATATATATATATATATATATATATATATATATATATATATATATATATATATATATATATATATAATACGAACAGTAATTGCAAACTTCGTTCCATCATATCCTTTCCGTGTTAGAGGTTGCACAATTTGAATGAATTGCTACAGAACACAATTCATCCCATGACACCACCATCGAGATGATAGCCTACCTGTACCACCATACCGAGAAGAAAGTATAAACTTACCCTCCCCGCCATAGTGATACGGCAGAGATACATGTTATTCATCTATTCACGGAGTTGCATATAGTTGTACGTTTGCTGAATGTGATTTCAGCACTACAACGGCATAATGTGGATATATCCCCTGCTATTGCATCTCACACGGAGGAATCCGTGAAAGCCTCATAAACATATATATATATATATATATATATATATATATATATATATATATATATATATATATATATATATAAATATTCCAAAAATGGCAACCGAAATATCACAAGTTGCAACTAAAGCATTAGTATTATAATTACTTCTTATTAGTTGTTGTGAGTTTCAAATAATTTTCTAATAATTTTCAAGGAATTCTGAGTAAATTTTAGAGAAACGTTTCCTTTATCATCGATCATAATTTTTCTCTCCTCTTAAAATACGCTTGGAAATTCTGGCTTCAATAACAAAGTAATAAACAATCTGACAGGTAAACGAAATTTTCCAAGAGCTTGGGCATACCATGTGTCTTAATTATAAAAAGGAGATAGTGATACAAGATTCTTTAGATCAAGTGTCTCTAATGCAAATTTTTTTGCACAATTTTCTATTAAATTTTCGGTAAAATTCCGAACTCCAGTCAGTTTTCGTAACTACGGACTATTGGGACTCTAACCACCCTAATAGTCTGACGACTCTTTTAACAAGTTGTCACGCACGAAATTTGAACTCGTGCTAGTCATCGTCATCCCCTACTAGTCCAGCCCCTTAAATGATTGAGCTAATACCACACGTCGATGTAGTGGATCTACAAGAAAAATTAAAATCGGTATTCAAGAATATGGATTCACTGAGCCCAAATTTATCAGGATAGTATTTAGTCTTATTTAACAATATAAAATATAATCTTAAGATCATTATTCTACATATTTTCATGTATGGTTACATAAATTATATATAACTTTCCCTGATCACACCCTTTATTCGTTCAAGATATTGTTCGATACTATCCGACCTTCTCCCAATGCTAAATGTTCGCCTAAGCTCTTGCCGTGTTTTGACTGCATCGTGCTTATCGATTTTGACGCAGGTGCTGAGTCTATTTTTACGTAAAAAATGGCCACTTTTAGTTAAATTGGGAAGTTCACGTTCGTGTTTGCGGAACGGCGTTTTGTAATAAGGTTATTAGATTTTTAACATAGGCCGAGTCATGCAAAAGGCAATATAAAAAGTGAAATTATATATCAGAAAAAAAAATAATAAGTATTTTAAGACGTAAAGTAATTTCATTATTTCGTAAAAAAATGGGAACCAATCAGATCCTAATTATTTTAAAAGATGCAACACTGGTAGTACGAGGGCAGCCGTTTATATTTCAGAAATAACAAACAAAATTTACCACTGAAAAGAGTTTTATTACACTTTTGTATCAAAAAAGCATTTCTGTCATTGTAAAGATAGTATCTCTGAAACATGGTTCTTGAACGCACCAACCGCCTTTCTCGCCTGGAAAATTGTTAGCTGAGCAATTTGTTCTTCATGCATGGAAAGAAAAAGAAACCTATGAGTGCTAAATCAGGGCTGTACAGCACTTTTTGAGTGTTCAAAAAGTTCCTTGTTTGAGACGATATGAGAGTGTAGTGGAAATTATAAGAACGGTCCAAAAGTTCATATTTTTGGCTTTTCAACCGATATTGTTTTGCGAAAAAAATAGCGGAAAATTCGAGAGGCTTATAAGCCTAATGAAAATTTCAAAGATTGCAAATTACACTTTTCGAAGGTAATACGATTCGGAAAATGTCAGAGCAGGACCCACAAACACGAAAAATTGTTTCATGTAGTTGAAAAATCCTCGATTTAAGAAGGACCTCGTTTCGTCTTATTTTCCAAATTGTCCTAAGTATTTTTGTAAAAAATGCTCAAAATCGTAAAAATAAAGAGGAAGAATTAAAAGAATTCGATGACCTGGCGTTTTTTAAAACCGGTTGAAGAAAGCAAGCATAAATATGACATTCATAAAAGAGCAATATATTTTCAAAATTTTGAAGTTTTTTAGTTTGTTTACCACGTCTAAAATTAAAAAAGACTAATTTTCATTACCTAAACAAAGGAAATAATATAACATTATTTAAGCCCAAATATATCCTGACCCTTTTACAACATGGGCAATAGTAATTGACAAAAATTTACAACAAAAAGCCTTTTCATATGGTCAATACCTTACTGTTTCGGTATCAAAAGCAAATACTCCATTTACTGCTAGCAATTTGGATGAAATTCAAATTCTGATCGATATTATTAACGACATAATGATATCAATTCCTTTAGATAATCATGCCTAATTCTGATAAAATAAAATCTATTTGTAAATTTGTCTCAGATATTCTTGAAAATTGTCTTCTAAGGGGTACTGGCTAAGCGCTTACTTTTTATAATCTATTCATCATCTTCACTCAATCCTTTGAGTCCAATTTGTAAGATTTGTGCTGCTTGAATCCAGTGACTAGCAACTCTTTTGATATCAAAAGAACATTGAGCAGATGCTTTGCTCCATTTGTACGTTCTTAGCCACCACTTAAGCAGTCTCTTTGTCCATCTATGGTTTACAATTCGGTCTAGGTGACCTCCCAATTCTATTTCAGATAACATATCCTCACTAAAACAATAATCACTTCTCTTTTTAGTATTAGGTGTTCATTTCTACCATGGTCTCTGAGAGACAACCTTATCATTGATTTTCTTTATTAGTGTTACTGCTATATAGTTTATAGATCTCTACGAGATTTAATTCGAATTGCGGGAACTGATGGGAGATGGCGCAGCTTGTATTGACTTTCTATTTCTGCCCGATAAAAGCTACTAAAAGGATTCGCTTTCCTATGGTGGTTAGATGCACTTGCATTCGAAACTGGTCTGCAAGTGGCGGTGCACTGCCATTGCAGAAGCTTCTACTCATTCCTGGTAGTTTTTTACAATCTGAGAGATACTGCCTTGTTTCTAACCGATTAGGTTGGTTGTAAACTATGTAAGAATAATTATAGTTAATTTACATAGCCTGACATAATATAGATAAAAAAATTATTTAAATGTGAAAGTAAATTTTGTCAATTTTGAAGCAAAAATTTTAAAAGTGCCTTGAGGTACCCCATTTTGGTAATGTTATAAAATTTGCTTTTTATTTATGCATAAAATTATCCAAAATAATGCAAAAAAAAACAAATTTCCGCCAGGCCTTAAACCAAAAGCAGTCTAAATTAAAATTCCGCCCGAGTTTAGAGGAGTGTTTACTTTTCCCATTTCCAAGTTACCGAGAAAAAATATGCTAAATTTCGGCGGTCGGTTTTATTTGCCGTCGTAAAACATTGGGCATGTTTATTTCAGAAACGATCGACGGAAAAAAAGTTGTTTGAGAAGTTTCACTTTATTTTACCAGTTTATCAAGTAATGTATTTCGTAAAAGCCCCGTTAGAAAAAGTTTGGTCTGGTGCTTAAGGATGGACCCGGGAGATTTTTTTGTGTTTTTATCTAATTTACTCGTAAATAAAAGAAAAACAAGATTATTTACTTTGAAGCGATATAGCCGTAACGCCGACGTTATTCTTAATGTAGAAAGGGGTTTTTATTATTTATTTGGCAACTAAATGAAAACTAAAAAAAAAAACCTTGAACTACACAAATTTCCTATTTCTTATTTAAAAAATCATTTTATAAAAATAAAATTTAGTGTAGCTCTCTCAATATTTCATTAACAACCTCAACCTTAGTGAAAATGTCGATTTATTTAGGCTACAAGACGAGAATAATATAAGTTCAAAACACAATCTACAAGGATGCGGTAAAATTTTTCTTTAAAAGTAATATTTCAGAAGATTATGAAATTTCCCTATCAACATTAAGTTGATATTATAACACTTATTACTTAATTAACTACTTATTGAATGGTTTATAAGTAATTAAAGTGGATTAAGTAATGATATTAAGTTCCATGCTTTGAAAAATCCACAGAGCCTTAGTAAGCTAGCTCCTATTGAAGCGGCAATTATATATGAGCGAAGTTTTGGTACAAAATGCAAACGCAGCACTTCCTGAAGTTACTCTTACCGAAAGTTCAAAGCGCCATCTGTACCTTAAAACTGGTAAAATGGTAACTCCGGGAAGACTAATCTCTACAGACAGACTCTCCGGTTATCCAAATAAGAATCAATCAATTTAGAACGATTTTAAGGTTAAACCATGTAAGTGAATTAGGGGGTTAATGTTCACGATCACCCCAATGTAGAATCCAGTCTTCTATTATTTAAAACTGACTTACAACGCTGAGACGAGGGGGTTAACCAATTTCTCCACATAATCCAATGGATGTAAGTATATGCGTAGAATAGGGGTCTGTACACTGCGACCTGGTAAATCTATTGTGACCTCATACTGCTTCCGAATTGTCAGAGTTACCTTATCGACTAGAGCAGGTCCTCCAGTCCTATTTCCCACAAGAACCTAAGGTGCTAGACGGCTTCTAGCGCTCCCTTTCTTAGATTTAGTGTGTTCCCAAGAACGTCATCCTAGGGTTTTCTAGAGCGCTGCACTCTAAAAGGATATGAATAGAGGTTTCGTTCTCCTCTCAAAATCTGCACCCTTCTCCTTCTTCCAGTCCGAATTTCCTGAGGTGTCCCTTCAGGTGGCAACGCCCCGTCAATGGATAATGTAACAGCTTTTTTTACTTCTACGCTTCTTTTATTTTAATCTGGAATTGGACAAGAGATTGTATGCCTCTCGTCATCTATCGACATCGGTCACGATTTTCTTGGATTTCTATATCGCTATAAATTTTTGTGTCGTTTCTCTTGAAGTTTTGGGTAGATAATATTGAATTTTGAGAATACATCGTGTCGAATATATTTTTTTAACTTTTGAAATATGCTTTTTAACAAGTCTAGTTTTAAAATTTTGGCGATTTCAGCCATTTTCTTTATAATTGCCCTTTCTAGCAGACATGTAAAATTGTTAAAGAACAAAATCAGTGATCATCTGTGTGTTATTGTTATTTTAGTTGACTTGATTAATCTACACCGTAATCAGGTAACATTTTGTATTTTTCGTTTTAAACGCCGAGTTCCATAAATTAAATTATTTCCATTTTGTACACGCCATAACCTCACAAATTAGATTACTGACCCCGATGTTTATCTTTTATTTCAGGGGCCAGCATTTAGTTTTTATCCAGCGTATAAGGAATTTAAGTAATTTCAAGTTATTTCCCAGTTTTTAAATCATATCTCAGCATCTATAACCTGTATTTATGACATTTAAAGCATTTATAGTATTTAATGTTTTAAAACAATTTCTCAAGCTTTATTGCAGACCTATATCTTCGAAACCAGACGAATGTGTTGCGTGTGATTTCCTTTTGGCTACATATACCAAAGTACTGACAAGGAGATATTAGTATATTCGAAAGCTGTGCTCTTTCCAAGTATTCCAACGGCTGAGACCATCTTTTGGTGACTGCAACTAGACAGCAAATACTCACAAACAGATAAGTAGCTGTATTGTTTAAATTTGTAAGAAAAAGAAATGTAATATCGTATTATAAAGGAACTTGCAATTCTCGTTAAAGAACAACCTCTTTGCTATATTAATTTATTTAATCTACAGCTAACGTATGTTTTTATTAAAGTAAATTTCATAGTATATATATATATATATATATATATATATATATATATATATATATATATATATATATATATATATACGACCCGCTCGTATATAAAAAATATTTTTTCGAGTACTTCTCACGTAAAAAAAATAACAAAAAACATTTTTATTATCATAGATCTCGAATAAAAAAAATCCTTCAATTTCACGAAAGGCAAAAGTGATTTTCCAAAGTAATTCATTTAAAGTTTTGTTTATGTTGACCGGCGAATCGATTTCGTGACTTTTTGTTTTTCTTTGGAGTTAGCAAACTCCAAACTGGAGAGATTGGCGATTGAAGTCATATTGGTCTTCTATAATTGGGTATCTGGTAAAGTTTTACCCAGTAAATTTCTAAGTTAATTTAAAAATAATATTTGAAAATAACGGATATATTTTCGGGAAAAAAAAAGAGCTCCAGGAAAACTAATTAATAAAGTAAATTAGTTTAAATAAGAAATAGTAACGAATGTTAAAAAGTTTTAAACTAAAGAAAACTAGATAAAGACCAAAATATTTTATTGCAAGCGTCATAATATTACCAGTAGATAAAGGCAATTCATCGAAGATTATACCAAAAAAAAATACCTATAAAACGACCAAATATGTAAAATATACAAGCAAAATGTCCGTATAAGATCTATCGCTTGACTCCTCCACACAAAAGCTGGATAAATACCTTGCTATCCGAATGCAACGTGTTGAAGAAGACGCCATCACGACTTGAGAAAGATGATATCATGGCAAGCTTAAAAATAGAATCTCTGAATACCGATAGATTGTGGACCTCACTAAACCTTAAGAATGTCTATTTCTTGCTCAATGACCAGATATACAGACTGGTGGATCACGCTGCCATGAGTTCATCACTATGTACAGTTGCAAATTTTTTCACTATCTATTTCTAAACCAAAGCTCTCCAAGAATCCCACCCTAAACCCAAACTCGTATGTAGCTCCGTGGATAATATATTTGTGATACGACCTTATGACAAACATCAGCTCAACTGCTTCCATGATTTCTTCAACCATACAACCTGAAGACACAATTCACTCTGGAACTTGAAGAAAACAAGAAGTTAGACATACTAATAACACAGTCAATGGATGGACCGCAACACATCGTACATCGAAAATCAACCCACCTTGACACAGCGGCAGATCTAGCCTCTCCCTTTGTTGCAGAGAACTGCACGTTTTCCACCCGGATAATGTGTCCAAAGGGACCGCCCTGGCCTCCTGCCGGACCGCACCTTTCTGGTCTAGCACTGTAGGCAAGGCTTGTGTGTAAATGGTATTTCACCATTCGCTGCTTTCCTTACATCCTACCGCTAGTATCGAGGACCCTTATAAACACAGACAATGACGTTCCATCCTACCGACGTTGTCGAGGACCCTTAAAAAAATGGACATCGTCAGTTCTTTTTTATCCATTCTACCGATACTTATACACATACGCATTACATGCCGTCAGTTTTTTTGTTAGTTCCATAATAGTCAGGAACGTGTTTCACCGCTAGGTGGTCACCGATATCCGTCATTAAGGATCCATAACAAATGTAAACGCCCGTTAAGGCCAAGGTTTTACGCCCCGTTGTTTACCACCGCTTGTAAAGACGTCGCCTATCGCCAATCGACTCTAGGTTTATATAACCGACCGCTGCAGGTAGAATAGTACGAGACGCCGTGAATAGCATCGCACAGCAACGTAAAATTTAGTACGAGACGCCGTGACCAGCGTCGCAAAAGCTTCCAAATGCTTGCGATTATCCGACAGAAATATCTAGGTGGTCATCATATTCATGACATAAAAAAATCAGAAGCAATCCTTACAATTGACGTCATTTTTATAATACTTACATTACTTTATAGCTAGTCGCTATATAACTAGAAAATGTCATTAGACCACACACCAAGAATCATTAAATACAGTAAGCACATTTTCAAGAAATTTGGGAAAAATCAATATTTACTTAAAATTTTGACATCTATCGCTTGAACGAAGCAGTATCGGATATAAGTAAGTTGGCTTAAATCGATCTATTTTGACGTCAGTCAATAGTCTGTCATCAAATGTTGTACACGTATTTTCCAAATATATATATATATATATATATATATATATATATATATATATATATATATATATATATATATACAATATTATTGGAAACATCAATCGTATACAAACCACATTAACAAAATTACAGTTTTTGGTTAACCTAACTGGAATGAGAACATCCTCGATTTTGTCGAATATCTCGTCTGGAATGGAAACTGCACTAGATTGAGCTTCGGGAACAACGTGTTCCCAGATTCGAAACAGGAAATTCGAATTTCCTAGCTCGTAGCAAATCAGCCATACAACGCTGTAAATTGTAAATTGGCCGGTCTAGTGTATTGTACAGGAAAATTAGGTTTTAGCATAAAATAGGATGTGTGAAACGAGTCAAATTAATGTTGTAGATTCGTAACAAAGTCCTAGTTAAGTTAAAACTATTGTAATACAAATTATGGTATTAAGTCTGTCTTTAATTAGTCATGACTGCTACGAGATATTCAATGGAGACCTCACCATACTAAAGCAATAAAATGCAATGCTAAAAAGATGCTGGGGAGTTATTCTTGTTCAGTACATGCCGAAAGATACTAAAATAATAGTTGTTATCTACTGCAATACATTAACAAGACTGCGTACTTCTGTTGATCTAAAATATCCTGATTTGTTTTACAAGAATGCCTTCCTTTTTATTTATGCCGTTGCATTGGTCACAAAGCAACAAAAGTTCACCTTCTTTAAACTGGCAACCTTAGTATAATTAAGATTTGGCTGTGTTTGACATAATCTTATTTAGAAAATTCAAAAAGGACGTCATTTTTCAGAGGGTAAGCAGGTGAAAGAGGATATTAATGCCAATTCTGGAAGACAAAAGCAACCATTTTTTCTAATGAAATCAAGACGTAGAAGGTAAGGGAGATTATATTGGAAAATAAAATCATTGAAAGCATTTTGTTTCACCGTTAGGAGAAAAGGACAATTTATAGGATGATGAGAGATGAGGTCATAAAACGAAACCCCAATCTCTCATCCAGAAATCAACAAATCTGGGGCATACCTCAAGATGAAATGAAAAAGAAATTCAACTTGGTGAAAAACTTCAGCACAAAGTGGAGTCGCAAGAGCAACTGGGACAGAAACACCATTGAAAAGCTCAGCAAGAAATCCACTCCAAAACAACGGAGGGAACTGGAATGGAGGTGTATGGACCCGGCACCAGACACTATGAAAGCTTGGGTAAGTCACCAAGCATTGTCCAGGCAGAAATACATGGCATTAGGATGTGTAATCAATTGAGCAAGGAAAAAACTATCAGGGCCAAGAGATTATCATCATGACGGATAGTCAAGCAGCCATCTGTGCAATGAGTTCTCAAGTTATCAGTTCCAAAAAGGCCTGGGAATGCCTAGAGGAACTGAATGATAGAAAAAGAAAGCAGGAGATCCAATTATTGGATGGAGCTGCAAGGATTGAAACAAGCGATGAAACTTCTGAGGAACTACGACCAGAAGGGATCCAAAGAATGCATAAGCTTGAGTAAAAACCAACTCAGAGTTGTAACAGGGGTCCTAACGGGGCACTGCCACCTGAAGCGACACGTCAAGAAACTCGGACTTGTAGAAAGAGAAAAATGCAGATTCTGTAAGGAGGAGAACGAAACCTCTATTCATATCCCTGCAGAGTGCAACGCTCTAGAAAAAACTTGGATGCGGTTCTTAAGAACATACCAAATCGAAGAAGGGGAGCTACCCACCTTGAAGTCGTCCAACATCCTGAGATCTCTGAGGGAAATAGAATTGGAGGACCTACTCTAGCCGAAAAGGTAACTCTTACGACTGCGCAGCAGTAGGGGGGCACAATAGATCTACCAAGTCTCAGTGTACAGACCCCCAACTCTACGCACATACATACATATATGCATTCATTGTTAGGGAGGAAACTTTTATACTGTCCCTCTTAAAATTTAAAAAAAAATCATAATTTTTTGTTCAGTATTATTATAATGAAAAAGATTCCTATGAGAAAAGGTAAAGCATATATTCTCAAATTATGTTACTATATAGTATAAGAAAGTTCTCCGACAGCGCCAATCTGTATGTCCGAGCTAATCTCGAAAACTACCTTTGATTAAACCATTTTACCAGAAAGGTTTTGGTTTATAATACAAAGGTGTAGAGGAGTGTTTCGGGTAATGGTCGTCTAATATACAGGTGTATGTGGATGATCATCGACATTTTTTTCTCGATCATATCTTTTAAGCCAATTCCGTAGTAAATGTATAGATTTTTTTAGCCTTTTTCGTGTTTACATAGAAAAACTATTTCGTATTTTTTAAATTTCAAACTTACTATGAACATGTCTTACAGACTTTTAGGAATATTAAGCAACTATCAATGCACGGTGCGGAATAATTTAGAGCCTCAAGTGTTCGACGTACTTGTTTGATCTGGCTCTTGAAGAAAACACCTTTAACCTGGTCTATAAAGAAATTTTATTTACGAAAATCCAGGATAATAAATTAGGTCAATAAGCATCTGACAATTAATTAGTTGATCAATTAAGTTATTAACAATAACAATTATTAAAAGAGACGACTAATGTTAGGTATTATTAACCTTTGAGCAAGTATAAAACATACGAATATAAGCTCACATATCTCATTTATTATTAAATATCCCATGTTTTTACCAGTAAAATCTACCAATTAAGGTCCAATTATTTTATTAATAAATAACAAGAAACCACTTTTGCTTTATTCATAATGAAAACTTTTTTCGCTTTGTTCATATAAAAAAGGCTCTTAGGAAACCAAATTATGGAATGAAATGCTAGCCATAATGCAAGAATTTATATATATATATATATATATATATATATATATATATATATATATATATATATATATATATTTGCAAATTTCTAGGTAAAAATGAAATAACTGAACTTTCAAAGTGGTTTACCTAACAAGAGTGCATCGATGAATCTAATTTTTTATATAACTATAAAGGATCTATACAAACCACTTTATATCGTTAGTTTAATGAATTCAATTATGGCCGTTGTTTGTTCACGTATGAGCGGCATGAAGGTCGTCCAAAATTGGTAACAGCGCAAGAAAACCTCGATGAGGTGCACAAATCGATGATGCAAGATCACCATGTGACATAACGTGAGATTAAGGCATCCCTGAGCAATAATAACACCAGCATATATAATATATTGCATGAACGTTTAGCCATAAAGAAGCTATGTTCCCGATGTACCCCGCGTAATTTGGCAATCACTCAAAAAAAGGCTCGTGTCAACTCGCGCAAGAAAATGCTTAATAAATACAATCGCATTCTTTCAAAAAACATTTATAAGAACATCACATGTAACTAGTCTTGGATTTATAAGTATGAGCCAAACCAACAAATGCTGGTCGTGCATGAAACAGTACGAAACAAGTGGTCGCCTATTTTTTTAGAAAAACTACCATGTCGCAACAGTGCCTTTATAAAATCGTAGAACGATCAATTCTGGATGGAAGAAAACTACTGGTTTGTCGAAAGCCTTTGGTAAATCGAGGAAAACGAACCAAATAAGACTATTGATAAGATTTAATTTCACAAGTCTGGAGAAGCGCTGTACTGTACAACTGGTTAATAACAAGATTTTGGGAACTGATTTCCTCGCGAGAGTCCATTTTCATGTTTCAGGGATAACTAGATCTCCAGTATTTTTTTATTGGCCGAAACCAAGAACTAATTAATTACAATTATCACCGTTATACTCGATGTGTTCCCTTTATGATCACCTAAAAAACAATTGATATATTTTACTGCAATTATTCTGTTGTCAAATCGTTTATTTACAATTATCTGTGATTGATTTATAGGTTACGTTTTACTTATTGTACTGTCTGTATTATGTATATAACTTTAGCATCTATGTAACTCTTGTTATTTTTCCTGCCTAATAATAGGGACTCTGGTCCAATGTAAATAAAATAAATAAATAAATAAGTAATCAATGTAAATCATGTTTTGGAATACCATGTTGACAGAGGCAAAAATGCTTTTCGGATTGGTTCACACGCAAGCAAAAGTGTATTGATCATCGAGAAGAATATTTTGAATAACAACAGAATCATTCTCAACCCCTCATACCAAGATAATTTTAAATTAATAAATTACACCCTGATACCTAATCTTAAAACCATAAATAATGGCATCATTTAAAATTTATAAATATCCATAACTCAACGTTAAAAAAAAACCATAAACACGCCAATTGATATTTTTCTTATCTTTTCCCGTTCGAATTTTTCCCATTTTCCTCGCAAATAAAACCTTTTAATCCATTTAAAAAACTTATCAGAGAGAACCATCCAATATTTAGGAAAATAAAATATGTGGGGAAAAGCAGTAAATTCCAAATAAAAATACGAAAAATGGCGGGAGAACGAATGATCTTGAGAATCAGACAGTGTTTACATTTATAATGGGTAAGACATTCGACCAAAGCAGGTTTTATTTTCTTTGACGTTCAACCTATAAAATGTGTGTTTTGAGAACATATAGGTTTGTGTATCTTAAAACCTTTATGGTTTTCTAGAAGTTATTTTCGAACTAAGACATATGCTGTGAAATGAGTTGTGTATTTTTACTATTTATCCTTGTTTTAAAATGAAAAATCCAACCAAGCAAAAGTAAACTTGAAAAACTTAAAATAATATTTGTTTATATGTCAGAAAGCGTATAGTAAAGGTAGAGACTGAACATAAACTTCGGACAAAGTAGGAGATGCTGAGAAATTCGGTTTCTAAAACGCTTTATAACAAAAGACAGTAGAAATAAGAGTAGAATAGTGCAACGTAAAAAAGCTTCCTTGGAATGGAGATAATAGATCTTGTGGGCACAGTAATATATTTGGCTCGTATGTCAGAGAACAAGCACTAAAAGAAAACTGAACATATCACTCGAAGTAGATAGACTGGAAGTTGAAAAATTCTGTTACTAAAGCGCCTTATAACAAAAGCCGATCGAAACAAAAGAACAACATGGTAGCATATTTGATTTGTATGTGAGAAGAAAAGAAATTAAAGAAATCGAAACGTACAATTCGAAGCAAAAATGCTTTCTTGAAAAAGAGATAGGTACTAATAAGCAATATGAGTCTTGGGAACATGTGATATACTTACTTGTATGTCAAAAGATAAGTAATAGAAGGAAGCTGAAAGTAAGTCAGAACAGAGAGAGTAAAACAAAGGGTGTTTTTTATAGAGGTATAGAACTTTAAGTTGGCAACATTTTTTTAACTGGCGGCCATTTTGTCAGCTGTCAAGTGATTTATGTTTAGTTTGGTTTGGCATTTCAACATGAACAGACTGACGCCTGAACAATGCTTCCCAATTGTGCAAATTTATGTTGAAAATCATGGTTCTGTTTGAAATACGTATCGCGCACTACGTCCATTTTACGGTCAACATAATCGTCCATCAGAGCAATTAATTCGATTAACTATGGAACGTTTTCGCACCACGTTTACTCTAAATGATAATACGCATCCACAGAAACGTCGTACAGTGCGTACAGAAGAAGTCATTGCTGATGTAGAGCGTAGCGTAGAGGAAGACCCGAATCAGTCTATCCGCCATCGTGCACAGGAATTGGATATGTGTCCATTCACTTTATGGAAGATTTTGCGAAAAGATCTTGGTTTGCGTGCTTACATAATCCAACTCGTGCAAGAATTGAAGCCACACGATCACCTAGCAAGGCGTAGATTCGGTGAATGGGCCCAAAACAAGATTGCCGTTGATCCCGATTTTCATAAGAGAATTTTGTTTAGCGATGAAGCTCACTTTTGTTTGAATGGATACGTCAATAAACAAAACTGCCGTATTTGGAGGGATGATAATCCTCAAGTGTATGTTGAGACACCGTTACATCCAGAAAAACTGACTGTTTGGTGTGCTTTATGGGCTGGTGGAATCATTGGTCTGTACTTCTTTAAAAACGATGCTGGTCAGAACGTTACAGTCAATGGTGACCGCTATAGAGCCATGATTACTGACTTTTTCGTTCATCAATTGAAAAACCATGATGTGCAGGAGCTGTGGTTTCAACAAGACGGCGTAACATGTCACACAGATCGTGCCACAATTGATATTGAAGGAAACGTTTGGTAACCGCATAGTTTCACGTTTCAGACCCGTGAATTGGCCTCCAAGATCGTGCGACTTAACGCCGCTAGACTATTTTCTGTGGGGATGTGTGAAGTCGCTAGTCTACTTCGATAAGCCCGAAACGATTGATCACAATGAGGACAACATTCGCCGCGTTATTGCCGATATACGGCCCCAAATGTTGGAAAAAGTCATCGAAAATTGGACCTCCAGATTAGACGACGTCCGATCCAGCCGTGGCGGTCATATGCCAGAAGTCATATTTAAATTATAATGCCAGAAGGTTATCTTTCGAATAAAGTAAATTTCATGTCAATTTAAAAAATTCATCTTTGTTTTATTCCATTTAAAAGTTCTATACCTCTATAAAAAAACACCCTTTATATCGGTAAGTTATATTACTTAGGCGCTTTATAATAAAAAAACGATCGAAACAAGAACACTATAGTGCAAGTTAAAAAAGTTTTTTGAAGAATAAATAGTTACTAACAAGTAACGTATAGAAACAGTGGTACCATAAACGGCTTCTCGATTGAAAACTACTCTACAACGAATAAATTTGGGATGATTTGAAAGAAGAGGCAAATCTATACCTCTACGTTGCAAATATTTTCAAATGGAACGATACTTTCACGATAATTTTCATTTTCCTAAAAGGAATTCTTCGTATTGACCTAGTTTTTTTTGTTTTTCTTAATAACCTACGCTGAAATAAATATATTTTTTTAAATTATAAATATGTATAACTCATTTACCCTCTTCGTTTCAAAATACACCCGTCAACTAAGGTCATTATACGGATTTGAAAAGGAAATCGCACGTTTTTACCAAGGAAATATGCGCTAACTGAGCGCAGACGAATTCAGACAGTTTTGCAAAATTAATAACTTAAACCTGTTTGTTAAATTTATTATTTTCGTGCGTTGAAGCACTTTTTAGAATTAAACACTTGAACAACCAATTAAAGCTGGTTAGAACTCTTTAAGATTAAACAAAAGTGTTTATAATCATTTATTAACCACACTCTTCATTAGTTCTACATCATTTATCCTAAAAAAGCTAAAAGAATCAGTTAACTTCATGAGAACAGAAATTCTAGAAATAGTGCCACAGCACCACCACCAACATTCATATAAAGTAGGCAAAACTATGGATTCAGTATGCACTGATAAACAATGACACTGTAATATGTGCCTTTCTGAATACACAAGGAGCTTTTTACAATATTCCTCGTGAGGTTGAACAGCAGAAACATCTGGAAACCATTCGAAATTGAAAACTACAGTCTCGAAAATAAATCACGTAAAAAGCGTCAAAGATTTTTCTCGAACAACAATGTGACATCGACAATCACTGAACCTTCTAATTCTTCACATTCTAGTATCCAACACCACTTGAAACGTATTGGTAAAGTCTCAAATCTAATGACGTTACCCCTTGAAGTAAGGATCACTAAACATCAGAAATATGTTCTCGTGAAGAAACAGAAAAATCTGGTACCACCAATCACGCCAGGACTCATGGACATCACATAAAATGGTCTAAAGCTACAATCTTACACCGATTGGCCCTCTTTCTTAAAATCTCCGGGGGTCTTGAATACGAGCGAAGCCACGAAGAGTAAGTATGAATATTCTATAAATTCTATGAAGTTTTGGAAATTTTACAAGCCGTCTTCATATTGTTTTAATTACTTTCATATCAGATTCTTTAAAATAAAAACATGCTATAGGAATTTAAAATAGCTTTTATTATTAGGTTATCGCGTTCCATTTACATACTTTGTAAGTATTATTTTTTTTTATTCTCATCAATAACTTAATTTCTTTTTAAATTATACGTTACCTTACAACCTGTTTGTTCCCGCTATTATATTAGCATACCCTACTTCTACAAATTATATGTTTACTTGTAAAATTACCTTAATTTACGTACATTATTAATAGTAAATAATAACAGGTGAACAAAGCTTTATTCATATAAGAAAATTAAAAATGGAAAAACGAGGCCTGGGAACGAAGAAAGTTGTTATCACCCAAAATTAAATGTGATTTTGCATTTTTATAGTTCTGGGAATAAAAAATGGCTTTTATAAGCCCGGAAACATACACTCGAAGGCTTTTAGAACCGTTAATAATCCCCCCATGAGCGGCACTACAAGTATTTTCCAAGGAGGCTGAATCGCAAACAACTTTTTTTTTAAGTAAAAATTGCATTTTTTTTCATAAAATTTCGATCAAATCGATCCAGTATGTTTTGCGGAAATTATCAAAAACAGAAAAACAGGGATTTCCATATAATAGTGATAATCTGTTCACTCTGGCAAGAGAGAACTTCAATATTTTCTTGCGTTTTCTACTACGAGGATAAACATTTATTTTTTTGGAATTCTTGCATTAATATTTATCATTTTAAAAAATTTTTGTTTTTCAAAATGTTCTCCACGATGAACAACATACTTTTGGATACGTTTAAATCAATTCGAAGCATTTTTACTACTGTGAAGATGGTATCCCAAAACACAATTTTTGCTTCAGATCTCTTCTTTTGCTTTCTCAACCCATATTTGTCCACTAATGAATATACGTTTCTCTCAATACATTCAAGCATTCGCCAGTTTGGCGAATTTCTGATTTTATAAGATAATAAATTATAGTCTTTAAATCCCTCATAAAATAAAGTCCTTTGCAAAGCTGCCGTTTCCACATGATAAATATTATAGTTATTTTTTGATATTATATTTATATTTTGTATATTAATATAAGACTTGCTCTTTTGATTCACGTTTCAATATTTAACCAATTTAAAGTTTTCAACATATATTCAATTGGTATGTATTTATTGCACCCTATTAAAATGCGCATAATCATATTTTGCTGTAATTGCAACCTATTTATATCCTCCTGTGCATGACATGAGTAAAAAGGCGCAGTAATTAAAATGTGGCAAGATAATGGTTGTTGTATACTAAGATGCAATTCTTGAAAGAAATCCAATCTTCCTGCTTATTTTTCTACATAAATAATTTATATGGATCCAATACAATGCCAAGATATTTTATTTAAACCACAAAATTAATCGGGCTACCATTTAACTTAAGATCTAAAACCCTAAATAACTTACGATTTACTTTTCATCCAATTATCATACATTTTGTTTTTTCACTATTTAATTTAAGCCTATTCTAGCCTAGCCAGTCATATAATACAATTAGCTCTGAATTTAAAATGTCTGCAATTTCGTGAAAATTTTTACCAGATACTGAAATCAATGTATCATCAGCCAATAAACTTACAAAACAATTTTTTCAAACCCTTGTATATATCATTAATGTACATTACAAACAAAAGCGGACCCAACACACTACCCTGAGGAACACTTAACTCATTCTTGTTTTTTTAGAAACCCTACCGTCAATCCTGGTTTTATGATATCTGTTTTCTAAGTAATCTTCAATCCATCTTAAAGCATCTCCAACTACGTCATATCCCTTAAGTATACTCTTGCGTTCACCAAAGAGCTTAAAAGTGACTAAATTTCAACAGAATCAAAAGCTTTTTGAAAGTCAATAAATGCTAAATATATCGGTAAGTTATATTCCTCTCCTTTTTCTAACAATGTATCTACAGTATACAAGTGGTCGATCGTACTAAATTCCTTTCTAAAGCCCTTCTGTTCAACAAGTTGATAAAAATCTAATTTTGCGGTTATTCGATCTAATATTTTTGTGAACAGTTTATATAAATATAATAGAGAAGATTTTTTCAATATTTTTATTTTTTGAAGAGCCGTATAACCTTCAAATTGCATCATTTCACTGGAATGTTTCCGTTGCCAAGGCTTTAGTTCAATAAAATTTTGATTATTCTTTTTAATGTTTGTTCTCACAACTTTAACATTTCTGTACTGATTTGGTGTTCTCCCGGACACCTATTGTTCTTCATTTGTTTTAGGGCCATGTCTATTTCCTCTTTAGTAATTTCAGGTATTTCTTCGGATCCCACATTCCGGACGAAATTCTTATCTTGTGGTTCACATGAGTATAAATTAGTGTAGAATGTTTCAATAACCTTGATAATATTTTTCTTGCTTTGAGCCATTATGTTCCTTTCGTTCTATATTTTCGTGATTTTCGTTTTTCTCTTTGATAGCTGAGAACGTAGTACTCTCATGTTGCAGTCCTCTTTCATTGTATCAGCCATAATTTTTGTATTGTACTTTGTTTTCTCTTTTCCAATTTCTTTCTTCAACAGTTTGTTGAATGATTGTTTACCATTCAGAATTCACCATTCAACAATGCTCTAAAGGCGCGGTTGCGACAGTTTTTCTACACTACAACCGATTTTCTTGCACTACAACCGATTTTCGACGACCTTCACGCCATTCGTCCGTGAGCGAACGATGGCCAAGATTAAGTTCACTAAAACAGCGATATGTGGTGGATTTTATACGTCTTCATCGCCATATATTAAATGAAGCTTTTCGATGCACGCTGATTGAGATAAACCTTGTACGAAAATGTTCATAATTTAATTCCATACTCTCTAAAATATCAATCTTTACAATGGATATTTCAAATGCCACCTAGCAACGCCAGTGTTGCCAGTTGACTGCCTTCGTATATATGCGTATTTACTGATTATTTGTAAATTACCTAGAATTTAAAATGTTTCTTTGGTATTAACACTACGTGACTGTATTTGATATATCATATTATCGAGTAATCTGTAGACAACCTAAACAATCTAATTTATTATAAAACGAAAGCGTCAATTTTTAATCTAACAAAAATAAACTTTATCTAAACAACACATATCTTTTTTATTAAAGTTCTGACCCTCTCGCAAATATACTTCCGTTATCACTTTATCGCAGCCGACTGTGACTTTTTAACAAAACAAATCAATAACCCGGTGTCGTGGTCACGTGGAAAGACCGATAACAAAGCGGCATCGGCAGCCGGCCCCCTAAAAACGTATCGGGAGTAGTCGATAAGGGAGATAACATTGAACGAAAGTAGGTTAAATTGGGAGGTTTATTAGATATACGTTTTTAATCTGGTTCATTTAGTTGGTTTTTATATGACTTTTGGTGTGTTTTATAGGTAAAATTAGAGCGGTACAAGGAATACTTAACGTCGTAATTTTTGAATGAAGATAATACTATTTTAATTTCGCAGATAAATACTAATAAAACCTTTTTACAAACTAATCTAACAGTACCTACAGTCCAGTAGCGTAGCGAAGGCTCTGCAGAGTCCGCGGCGCAGGGAGCCCTAGCTTGGAGGGGGGGGGGGGCTCACCCAAATTCAATTTAATCAATCTCCAATAAACTTTACAATCCATTTAACGCAAGGTATCAGTAATTATTTATTATAAATGGACACGTATGCAACGCAGGACGTTTAGATTTATATTAAAAGTACTCACGGCAGGCGTGCAAAGTAAAATGTCAATTAAACCAGTCACATCAGAGACTTAGGTAATAATTTGTAGTGCTCAACACTTTCTTGTTTGAAATCCTAGCTAATCGTTTACCCGAGATGTAAATGAAATAAAGGTGATTACTCACAATTCAATTGTTGCAGAATTGCGAGTTTTGGAGCTTTTTGGATGCTTAAAAACAAGAATTAAGCGTCTTTTGAAGACGCTGTTTCTGTTTTTCAACCACAACAGGCAGATAAAGTTGCGAACCTTACGGCACCTCTATAATTGTTCACCTATAGATCAAAAGTTTAAAGTAAATGAAAAATATTACTACTAAAATGGCAAGGTACAGGTTTACATTTCTAGATAGGAATATTAAGAGTGAAGTAAAATGACGTCACACAATTGCATTCCAGCGAAAAAAAGTCGAAACTTGAGCAGAAGCCTGACTAGATAAAGAGCTAAAGCAGTAAAGTGATCTCGTGCTGGTAAATTGGTTTTGGATATTTCAGAACCTTCGCAAAAGGTTTAAACTACACTGCTGATTAAAAAAATGACAAGAAGGATTTTTAGCATGTTTTTCAGACACCAATGGTATAAAACAGGACGATACAGAATCCGTACCAATAAAGAACTGGACGATCTATATGGGGACGCAATGGACGGGACACGTAAGAAGACTACCAGATAGCCGCACAGTCAAACTCGCGTGGGAGAAAGCACCGGTAGGGAAAAGACCACTGGGACGCCCTCGCCTCCGATGGAAAGACAATATTGCCAAAGATCTAAAGGCAATGAATATTGATAATCCGCTAGATGCCATGGCAGACAGGCAGCAATGGAGGAGTATTGTGAAGTCGGCAAAGACCCACCAAGGGTTGTAAGCCATAGAGTAGTAGTAGTAATGGTACAAAAAGTGAATACTTTTTTGCATTTTAAAAGTTATTTGACCTTGAATAAAAGCTTGTACAGGCTTTTTTATAGTCATACCGATCTAAAAATGAAAAAATATTTGTTGTGTTAATTAAATTTCTTCTTTTTGTGTGTTATTCGTTGACCTCATTTTTCATTTTTATGTGGATGATAATAATAAAAAAATGCCTATACTAGTTCGTGCTAGAGGTCAAATAACTAGAAAACTGTTGATTATTGCATAGTTAAAAGTTATTTTTATTTTGAGTAGAAGTAAATAATGACTCAAAAACATAGCAAATAATTGCTATTAAACCAGTAGCGTACAGATTAGATGAAGTTAAGGAACCGCTTTCCACTGCTTGTTCCAATTGTTTTTGATTATAGTTGATTAAAACTGAACTAGATTTAAGCCAATTTATTTAATATTAAAGAATCAAGAATTCAGTGACCTTAGACCCTAAATATTGACTGACTGACTGATTCCGTAGTACTACAACCCAGGGTGGGTCTTGGCTGCCTCGACTATCTGCCTCCACCTGGAATGGTCTTGTGCCAGCTCCCTCCATTCTTGCTGGTCAACTTCAAGGATAGCTCGATCCTTGTGGATGTTATCTCTCTATCTATGCCTAGGTCTTCCCAGTGGTCTTTTTCCTTATGGTGCTTCCTCCCATACCCGTTCTATTAGTCGATCATTTTTAATCATATGTATATGACCTGACCATCGTAGTCTTCTAGATTTCATTTCTTGAATGATGTCAGTGCTTTGATATATTTGCGCAAGCTCTATATTGCTTCTCATTCTGTGACGGCCTGTTTCAAGGTCTCGGTATGGGCCATGTATTATGCTCAGGATTTTTCTCTCAAACCTTCTTAGCAGCTTCGTATCGTGGACTTTCAGGGTCCATGTTTCACAGGCGTAGATTGCTACTGGTCGTATTATTGTTCGATAAATTTCGGGTTTTGCCATTCTAGTGATAAATTTTGACTTCAGCAAGGTTTGTATCGTAAATGTACATTTATTTGCTTGTGTGATGCGCTGTTTAACCTCTTCTTGCATATTATTGTTTGCCGTTATCACAGCGCCCAGGTACTTGAAAACTCGCACATGCTCAAAATTATAGTCATCCATGGTGACGTTCTGCCTGATTCTGTCTCGGGCGGGGTTGCGGGAGACATGCATGTATTTGGTCTTTCCTTCATTTATTCGGAGCCCTATTCTCTGATCTTCTTTTTCTATCTTTATGAAGTTTTCCTTCACACTGACTGTGCTTTCTCCTATCGCGCCCATATCATCCGCGTAGGCCAAAATAAGTTTAGGGCCACTTGGCGCAAAAACCTCTGCATTAACTGATACTGTTCTTACGGCTTTCTCCAGTGCAAGGTTAAACAGTACTGGCGACAAAGCATCTCCCTGTTTTAATCCTCTGTTGATAGAAAATGTTTGGCTACACTCTCCTTCAATTTTGACACAGCTTTTTGCCCCCTCCAGGCACGCTCTACACAGTCTAATCAGCTTGTGCGGTATTCCAAATTCTTCCATAGTTTCCTACAACCTTATTCTAATAACACTGTCATATGCTTGCTCGAAATCTATGAACAGGGTATGTAAGTTTTTGTTAAACTCCCAACATTTCTCCAGCATCTGTCGGATAGTGAAAAGCTGGTCAACTGTTGATCTTTCGCTTCGAAAGCCATATTGGTAGTCTCCGATAATCTCCTCGGTATACGGAGAGAGACGTTGAAGGATGCTGGAGAATAATTTATAGGCGTGGCTTAGTAGAGCAATGCCTCGGAATTTTTACAATGCATTTGGTCTCCTTTCTTGTGGAGTGGAATTATTACCCCTTTTTTCCATTCATCAGGAATGATTTCTTGATTCCAAATTTGTTTCAAGATTGTGTGATTAGATCGTTCCCTCCATGTTTCAGACTTTCTGCCAAGATATTATCTCGACCTGCCGTTCTGAGCTTCTTAATGGCTCTAATGGTCTCTTCCATGAATGGAGGTGGGATATTAATCTCTGCCGTAGCGAATACTGTAGCTTCAGGTTCTTCCTGCATCGGCACGTCTAGTAGTTCTTCAAAGTAGCACTTCCACCTGTCCAGTATCTCCACTTTTGAGGCGGCGATTGTGCCATCGTTAAGCTTTAGCATTGTGGCACGTCTTGGGCGGAATCCCTTTTTATGCGTCCCCACTTCCTTGTAAAATTCCTAGTATTGCCGTTCTGAAAATCAGCCTGTAAGTTAAATACTTTTTCTGTCTCATGTTCTTTTTTCTTTTTCATGATCAATTTACGTAGCTGTGTTCTTAGTTCGTTAAACGTATAAAATATTGTTTATTCAATTATCTGTCGGTGAACTTTTTTTTGGTAAGAATTTATTTTATTTAATGAACCTATTGTTATACTTTTACTTGAATATTTTTTGTGAATAACTGGAGTCAAATTGGTAATTTTTCGTGAACATTTTGTTTTCTAAAAACTTAAAGATCACCTTCGATAATTTTTTTTTAGAATCCGCAGTGATTTAAAATTTTTAAATCAGAATTCTTGACATTGGCGAAGGTTGATTAATTTACTTGCTTGAACCTTATCTGTACGAACGCTATCTTAGGCATTGCTGCTTTATTGTAAGGGCCACCCTAGGAATTGAATCCATATTGGTGCCCGCCCAATCGGACATATTAAAATCTGTTAATCCGCCCTCGAGGCATATTGTACTACCCTCAGGGTTTATTCTTACTGCTGCGACCTGCGTGTTCCTGTGGTTGGTATGACACAGCCTACGCCGATAAACTAAGAAATTAATCAACTGACAAACTCAGGCAAACCTTCATATTAACTCATTTTTATTAATAATTTAATAATAATTTTGTTACCCAGAATTAAACTCTCTTATTGTGAGGAGTTGCCCAAAAATTCGGCATCTATGATCATACAGTACGTTTATATCGACAGTTCCGAGCGCGCTTGAAGTCAAGCGCCTTCTACAAGCGGCTTAGAAATAACGAATTAAACGGGCGACATTATACTTGAAGCCGGCTTGGAATTGTTAAGTCAAGCCTGAAACGATTTAGGGTTGACTTGACCCAAGCGCGGTTCGAGTGCGAAATAAACACCTCAAGCGCGCTTGAAATCAGCTGTTGACTTCTGAATGATTACGTCATGCGTGGAATAGGCGTTAATATATTATTTTCAATTATTTTTAACGTTTAAGAACACCTAAATTAAAGGCTAAATGCAGAATAAAACATTCTTCTCCTCACAATAGTCAACAGTTGGTTTTTAAATAAGAAACATATCAAAACAAGACGTTATTTTGAAGTTAGGTACAGACAAGACATCAACCTTTTACGAAAATGACTTAGAGCCAAGGTCAAGTAATGTTTAAGTTTGTGAAATAAATGCCTAGATTTTATGTAAGATATGAGGCGGCTTCAGTTTGAAGCTGGCTCGAGAAATGTCGATTTAAACGAAGTCATAGAGGAAAAAGAACGAGTTTATTTTATAATTCTAAAGCTAATAGGCTATATACTGTAAAGTTAATTGTCGACCAATTGGGTTAATTTCCTCCTGTTTTGTAAATTTATTCTAGTTCAATTTTTCTTTCAATTTTAAGATACATCTAGCTTACACTAGAGTTTAAATTTTAATTGAAGATTTTATTATAACGATCTAATTTATTAAAGATTTTATTATAACGATCTACTGTTTCATTTGACTCACATACTACTTGCGTTTGTATTTCTTTGATTTTGTCGTGCTTGCTGTGGAGTAAAGTTAAAAACTAGTTTCTAATGACATCGCGGAAGGTTTCTGTATTCAGCCTAGCTCTTGATGCAGTGGTGCCCTGAATAACTCACCCCTAATCTCCGGCATAGGGTTTCGGCTCGGCATTTTTGCTCGTTGGTGCTACTACTAGCCTTCAACTGTACTCTAATTTTTTTTTATTTTTGAATTTAATTAACTTTGCCTCTCGCCTCCATTGTGATTCCATTTTTTTTTCCATAAAACACTTTTACTAACATTTTAACAACCAACTAATATTGCTTGGAAATAAATACAAAAAATCTTCAAAAACCGGACGTTGGACAACACAATCAAATGAAATACACAACGTTAAGTATAACCCGTTCGCAAATTTTTTCTAACTCTAATCTCTAACATCTATGGCCCGAACACCCATTCTCCAAATCCCATCAATCTTGCTATGTTTTGTGTTGATTTCCAATCGTAAAAGCTTTAGTGCGCCCACATTAATCATTATAATCAATAGGTTATAAATGAAAATGTATTTTATAGTCCAAAAAGTGGGAGTAGTACTTTGGAAGTAAAATCTTTATTAATGACGCTTTTTTCGAAACGAGAAAACAAGAAAAATACGGCATAAATTATTCTCGGCTATTGCCAAAAGTATGGTCCTCGCCTTAGCTCCCCTCAAAATAGTTTTTCCGGAAAGATGTTTGCCGTTGATAAGCGGTGAAACAAATTTCCTGGGAGACAATAGGCCTGGAAATTGTATCACTATCTTTTGCTTCCGATCTTCTTCTTGAGACTGTTTAAAAACTATACTAATAAATAAATTTAGATGTAAATACGTGTATTGTCGAAGTATTTGTCGTTACTGAATAATTTCTCGAATAAAAGTCAAAATTTATGAGAAAAAACGTTGATCAAACCGACTTGAAAATGTTGAATTAAAAAGTCAATATTATTTGTTTTATATTGCAGTTAATTTAATAATCGTAATTTTACTAATTTAAGCACTAGTACTTTATGCTACTATATTATATTATTTGTTTTATATTGCAGTTAATTTAATAATCGTAATTTTACTAATTTAAGCACTAGTACTTTATGCTACTATATTATATTATTTGTTTTATATTGCAGTTAATTTAATAATCGTAATTTTACTAATTTAAGCACTAGTACTTTATGCTAGGTGTGGTCAATTTTCCTTTAACATACAAGCCAGGATGTCATGGATGTATACGCCAACATGGAATTTGTGGAGTTTGCTGGAGAGACAGGAGAGATTTTCTATTTAGAACCAAATATATAATTCTATTTCCTTTATGAAATTTATATTAATAACATGTATTACGTATAATAAATTATATATAGTGTGTCCAAAATTGATAATGACAGCATTGCAATCTCGAAAACTATGAGATAGAAAAGGGATTAAATGGAGAAAGTTTTAGGCAACTATGTCAGTAGGTTACTGATGCTTATGAATCGAATGATGGATTGACGCGTTTTTGATGTATTAAAAAAAGTATAATCTTGCGTTTCCTTATATCGTCTATAACTTTTTTATTTCCCAATGTTTTTTAAAAATCTGTTAACACTTTTTATGTTAAAACGTTTCGGTTTTCTGGAGGCATCGTCAACTTCGTGACCGCCATAATCGATTTTTTACTCATCGAAAAGTGCTCAATTTTTTCTATAACACTTTGTTAAACACTTATGCAAAAAAACAAAGTTATAACCTAAAAATAACTAAAAACAAATTTTTAATGAAAATTTAAATATTTGACAAAACCGTAATTTTTAATAATTCTTTTACTTAAAAATAAAGTCAAAGTAACAGCAATATTTCGTAAGCCTGGGTTCACTCTAGGTGAAAATCTTCCTAAAATACCTAAAAATCCTAATAAGAAACTTAAAAATAACTAAAAACACATTTTTTATGAAAATTTTAATATTTGACAATACCGAAATTTTAAATAATTATTTTACTTAAGAATAAAGTCAAAGTAATAACAATATTTCTTTAGTCTGAGTACACCCTGGGTAAAAATCTTCAAAAAGTACTTAAAATCCCAATAAGAATCTTAAAAATTAAGTCAAGCTAATTCATAAATCTTGTTTGTTTACAAGCTTGGGCTTTATTGTTGAAGACTCTCTGCGCTGGCCTTTCTTTTGTTTGAGGTTTATCGTTCATAGGCTATAACAGTTTGAATATTATACTAAACTGGTTTTTAAAGAAGGCGCAATATCTAACAATAAAGTGAAAACAAAAGTTAATTTATTGCATCAAATCACCAGAGTAGCAGCAAGCAAAAATGCCGAGCTAACTCCTACGCCTGAGAATAGGGATGGATTATTCAGGGCGCCACTGCATCGAACGCTAGGCCAAAAACAGAAACCTTCCACGATATTCTTAGCAACTAGCTTTCTACTTTACTCCCTAAAGATTGGCAACAACAACAAACAAAAAATATATACGCAAGTAGCATATGGGACACAAAACTCGGTAAAGATAGTTATAATAAAAATCTTTAATCTTAGTTTTCTGCGCAACCGCTTGTTACAAAAAAATACGCTAACTCAAAAGATCGTTTTTTAACAAACAAACTCAACAAATTAATATGGTTGCCTGTCTAATTCGAATGGTCTCCAATAGTTGTAGCACCCATAGGTCTTCAATAGTAATAGTACCAATAGAGTTAACTAACCAGAAATAATACTGTTTGGGTGGACACCAGTAATAATATACCCTGAGGGTGAATAGCGGCAATGATTCCACCCCTAGGGTGGATACCAGTTATGTTCAAACCAGTAAGGTGGACCCCGTTTCTTGAAGCCAAGACGAATTCTTTATCAAAAACATACCAAGACTGACAAAATCTCTGTTTTCAGGTTTTATATCGGTAAAACAGTCAAAAAAACACCAAGCAGGTAAAAAATACTAAACCAAACAGCACTACACTGTTACCGGGACAATCCAAACAAAATTCCAGCTCCAAATCCAGCAGGATACTGCAAATCAAACGGATGGAAATCTTTAGTCTTCTTTAGGCAGATTATAACACGAAAATGTGAAAATTAAGTCAATTTGGCCCCCATTTTATATATAAGCCCAATCTTGCGCAACACGCTTCTTCTTTCCAGATGTTAAAAGGAATTTTAAAGGGGTAGCAACTTAACAGAAATAGCATTACAAAATTGACCCGTAGCAACAAATGTTGGCTGAATTAGATTTGCTTGGTAACCCGATTCACCAATTGTTAACATTTTCGGTTCAACATCTAATAAGAAAACCATCGATTATATTGATGTTTAAATTCAGAAATATATATCTTCCGTCAGTCACTACCGACACAGAGTAAGTTACCAGTCCAAACTTCTTCCAAAAATTACCCACAGAAATAGCAACCCAACATAAAACTGCGTAATGAATAATCGGTTAGAGGTGTAAAATTGCCTCGGAATTGACACACTCGACAGTGACATTTGATCTAACCTCAACAAAATATTTATAAAGTCTATGGAATTATCAAAATAATATCAGGAAAAGTGCCATAAGAAAGGATAAAAATAAGAACGTTACTCGAATACCAGGCAAAGAAAACGATATCTATCAGAAAAAAAGGTAAATGTTCCTTATCTAAACAAAAACAACCTAGTACAGTATCGTACGACCTTATAAATCAAGCTAAAAATGAAATTTAACTTCAGGCTGTATTTTGTAGTGTAAGAGTATAGGAAAATTACAGAATAATAAAGAAAACCGTAAAAACGTTTAAATTTTTTGATACCTTAATCACCATATTTTAGCCCTCATTTTGAATTCTAATATTTATACTGTAAGTTATCCACTACTTTATGAGCCATATTGGGTCGGGCCATACTATTTCCTTGCAAAAGGCCACTCGGCAAAACATAAGACCATTTCTGAGTATAGGCCGAAGGTTGTGGGTAGCCTTTAGTTTTGGACACAGGGGGTGCTCCACGTTTAACTGAATTTCAACAATTTGTCAATTACGAATGTTCATCAAATGAGTATATATCCTCCATATACGCGTCCTCCTTTTTTGAAGTCGATTAGAAATAACCCATCACTGTGTACAGAAAAAAATACAAAATAATATGATATATCCATCACTCTGACACATAAATATTTGCCAACCCTCAATATTACAGGATTTCCGGCTTCTCCACATTTCGTTATAATATCACAACCCGGGCTCCGAGAAAATCTAATATGGCAGCCATATTTGTACTGTACATCGTCTTTTTCAGACCTCCGAGGAAGTAATAAAGTAACATGCTTTATGTAGCAAAAACACAACAAAATAAAACGCGATATATTCATTAAGGGTTTAAAACGAAGAACGAAAATATTTTCCTTCTTTATTCGTAGGAAATGAATTGAAAAAAAAAAACAAAGAAATATACAGTCAGTCTCGTTTTGGTGATAAATGGATTTTGGAAACTATAGGGAAATACAAAAATAATTCAATCCCATTATAAACATATACATACATTTACAAATGTTCGAAGTTACGCAGGTCTGCTTGATCTATCTTTCCTATGTATCTATCTAGAAAGGAAGGCAATGTAGGCTACTGTTGTGGAACATAAAATTGTATCACCGCTTTCCGGTAAAACTGGACTTAAATAGAGGTTCAAGTTTGTGGTAAGAACAAGGATATCTGAGAAAGATACCGGTGGATCCCACTGATGAGTCCACCACCGGTATCGGGACGAAACATCCATACATTTACTATGGTGGTCGCAAATAGTTCGTTAGTTCTATGCCCTTAACATCAGGGGCATTACTACGACATGGCGCCCAAGCAGGGACGACAAGATAGAAGACCGTCGAGTCGTGGCTTTGTGCTAAAGCCGGTACCCTAGTTTGGAAAGACCTCCTAGGATGTCTGTTCCACTTCCTTTTCAGGCCTGTGCTTTCTAACGGCTTAGACTGTCCCACAGTTAAAGCCGGAAAGCAAATGCCTTAGGGGGCATGTTGTGGAACATAACATTTAACTACCGCTTTCCGGCAAAACTGGACTTAAGTAGAGGTTCAAATTTGTGGAAAGTACAAGGATGTCTCACGAGTCCACCACCGGTATCGGGATGAAACATCCGTACATTTTAGGTGGTCGCAAATCGTTCGTTAGTTATATGCCCTTAACATCAGGGGAATTACTACGACACTACATATAGATCTTTTTAACTGCGACCCATTTTCGATTTTTCAAAAATGTTACCGTCCATCATATTTGATCGATGGGTTTGAAAATATACAGGGTGTCTTCCGACGAACTTCCGCGATCGATTTCTCAAAAAACAGACTTTAGAAAATTTTTAAAATTCGGCAAAAATATTTTCTCTGGTTATACCGGAAGTTGACGTCCTATATGACATAGTTCATGTATAATGAATTGACATGTTTTAAATTTTATGTCAAAAATGGTTTTTGCAGGCCTAAACATAACTATCAATTTCTCTTATATGAAACCCTTTATTATTTAATTGGGGTTGATTTCGTTCTAGAAGGGGATAATTTAAAAATAAATAAATACAGGATGAACAAAAACTAACATATAACTTGAATAAATCGTTAAAAGTCCATTTTTTGTGACTTTGTATTCTTCTACAGAAAAGGTACTCTTAATTTATTTCGATAAAACTAGCGCTTTTCGAGATAACTCGGTTTTTATGCTAAACACTCATAAGTTACGAAAGCTAAACACAAACAGATAAATCCCTTAAACTTTTACTTCTGGGGACATCTAAAAGAACTAGTTTATTCAACAGCAGTAAATACTAGAGAAAAACTACTAGCGAGAATAGCACAGCACAGAAGTCCGTAACAATGCCGTATCTCCGTTAAGAGGCATGAATTTTTTTTCTTTGGCAAAGTAAGGTTATTTTGACCTCCCTTGTATGCTCTCGAGGAGTTAGGAGGTACTTACCGTATTTGCCACTAAACTGTACGATAAGCTGATATAACATTGACAACCCAATGAAAAAAACAATACATTTAGACAACCCTTAAATCACTTGAACCAAACAATTGCAAATCCACAACAGTATGGATTTGCAAGAAAGCCTTATCCAGAATAAAAGCGATGAACAAGGTCGTAGTAATCTGTGCACTAGAACACATTGACAAGGTTAGGAACGAATTTTCAGACCTTCTCCCTAAAAGAGGAGCCGCTGGCAAATTTATTGGATCAAAGCCGTTTCTAGGAATATTCATATAATACTGCCAAGCAGTAACTATTGTTTTGGATGTAGGATAAAATGTTCCAAACCTTCCTCGATTTATAGTACCTAACAAATTTAAAGACAATGATATCTTACCCTCTGAATAAACAGAAAACTAATCGGAGCACAATAGGGCTTTGCTCAAAGTCCTGTTAGGACTGTACGTCGGACACTGCAAACTGAGACATCACATATACAAAATCTGTATAATTTCTAAATAAACAGTAACTGTCTTTATAACGGCTCGCGATCGTTCAAATTTTAAGTTATCGTTGAAATATTAGTTGCACCATTTTCTAAAATCATCTGTAATAGTTTTTTTCATTATTTTAAAAAATAAATATTCCTGGAACAACTTTACACGTAGTCTCTCGGTGAGTAATCATATTTCGGTTCGCTGAAACATTTATCTAGAGAGCTAGAAAGTCATACTGAATAATATACAGGGTCCGACAATGAAATGTGTCACATTTTAGCGTGACCCTGTATGATATAGATATGGGTGGGGGAATTCTGCCTGTCTGTATCTTGTTTGTTATTCTATGCATTTAGTAGTCATGAAGAATTGGCCAGTGAATCAACGTGTGTTCGCCGTGACGACTGACATTGAAACAAAGTTTGTAATTATGGTTCAACGACGACTTCGGGCTCAGTTTAACATCCCAAGACGGAGTCGGATTCCATCGCGGAACATCATTTTGCGATGGTTTAATAAGTGAAACAATTATAGGACTATTTGGGACCGTTTTGTTGATCCTTTACGTACAGACGCCTGAAAATATCGAAAGTGTAAGGCAAGCAGTGACAGCCAGTACAACAACCACCTATCAGGTGGAACACTGCGCCTTATTTTATATGATGATCTGAAGTTTCAATCATATAAAATTCAGATGGTTCATCAACTTTCTCCACAAAATGCACCTAACAACTCACATTTTGTAGAGATTTTGTAAGATTATTGAACGAAAGAGCAGATGTAATCAATCATTTAATGATGTCGGACGGAGCCCACTTCCACTTATCGGATTATGTTAATAAGCAGAACTTGGTGTGCAGAACAACCTATGCAGTTACATGAACAATCTTTACATGCCGAAAACGTTACTGTTTGGTGTGGCGTGGCATCCTTTGGAATTATTGGGCCGTATTTCTTCCAGGAGAATAATCGAACAAAAAGTAACGTCAGAGCAAATGCTGGAAACATTCTTTACTGCCGAATTACGACGTTTGGGGGTCAACAACAACGAAATATGGTTCCAAAAGGAGGCGCAACGAGTCATACCGCTCGAATAATTATGTTTATAGGAATATGTTTCCAGGACGATTAATATTTAGCAATAGAGACAGTGCCTGGCCAGCGCGTTCTCCCGACTTGACGGCTCCAGACTGTTTTTATGGGGATACTTAAAGTACATAGTGTATTTAAACAAGCCCCGTATCTTTCTTGCCTAAGGAATAACATCACACAAAAGATAAGAGAAATTGATAGAACACTTCGATGCGCAGTTGTGAACCACGTCCAAAAAAACAGCAAAAAATCTAAAGAATATACTGGTGGATATTTAAAATTTGACATATTAGTAAAAACTGCATTAAATGAGTATCATTTTCCTAACATTTCAGATTTTTTAAAATAATATTTCTCATTACTATAGTGTAGCAAAAAACAGCACATTCCACTATCCGACCCAGTATAAAAATAAATGCACTATATTTTCTAATTGTCTTTTTTTTTCCCAAAATACACGTTTTTGAACAATCACATCGCACTCTTGCCTCTGCTTAAATATTAAACTAAAATTTAGGAAAATATTTTTATTTCTCTACTAGGGCGGAGTTATCTAAACCAACTTTACTCATGAAATAGACAACCTTCAATTTCAAATCCACAATTTTTCGAAACCTTATCCATTTTATCCATTTAACCTGACAATTGACAGACTAAATTCTCTCTTACAAGCTACTATAGTCCGCTTCACTAAACTGTCCCATAACTTACTAAGTTTCGACAAACACTGTTAACACTTAACTTTATTCATCCTACCAAATCTTACTTAAAGTTAATCTAAAAAGTCCCTAATATAACATTAAGATAAATAGTTTTCCTTTTATAGAAAATTTTAAACAAACTATCAAATAACTGTTTTGAAATATTTTCACTCTAAAAACTAATTTAACTATTACAGAAATAAACAAAGGTCCAAGAAAAATTATCTCATTCTAAATCAGATTTTCTAAACCTCTGCCCACTTTTTGTATCCAACCTAAGGTCTTTAAAACTTTTTAAAAACAATTCATCCCCTTGACAAGAACAAATTTCGCCTGTAAGTTTTCATTGTTTGTTCCGCCAAACTGCCACATAACTTGCAAAGTTTCGACCAACAATTCCTTTTTGTAAGTTGCCCAAGTATGCTCTTTCGAAGTCAGCTAATGCATTAAGCTGCAATACTGACAACAAGCGGAAAATGATAAATAAAATACATTTGTGGGTGAAGATACGAATTTTTCCAAGAGGCAAACTTCAAAACAATGTTAAATGGGTCAATATATTTATCATTAAATGAATTGTCATTAAAAATAATTCTTAGTTTCAATTAGCCTTTAAAATGTTTAGGTATAATAGAAATGTTATACGAATGCATGAAAGATGTTTAAAAAGAAATATTTATTTATTTATTTAAAAATATTCCAGTATAGCAAAAGTGAAATTTTATTGGAGTCAACAAAAATAAATGCCATATCTAAGAACTTCTTCTTCTTCTTCATGTACCTTCTCCATTTCGGAGGTTGGCTATCATCATTGCTATTCTGACCCTGGAAGCTGCGGCCTTGAATAGATCAGATGACTTGACGTTGAACCATTCTCGCAAATTCCTAAGCCAGGATATTCTTCTTCTTCCAACAGATCTTTTTTCCACAATCTTTCCCTGGATTATGAGTTGCAGAATCTTATACCTTGGACCTCTCATGATATGGCCGAGATATTGCAATTTTCTCTTTTTTACTTCATATAGGATCTCTACGTCCTTCTTCATTCTTCTCAGAACCTCCAAGTTGGTCACATGTTCTGTCCATGATATTCGCAGCATCCTACGGTAGGTCCACATCTCGAAGGCTTCTAGTTTCTGCTCGCAATGTAAGTTGAGGGTCGAAGCTTCTACACCATACAACAGGACTGGGAATACATAACATTTAAGCATCCGAATTCTTAGATCCAGACTCAGATCGCGACTACAGAGCAGCTTCTTGATCTTCATAAAGGATGCACGGGCCTTCTCAATGCGAATATTTATTTCTGAACAATAGTCCACGGAACAGTTGACACTAAGAACTAACTTAACCTATATACGCCAAATAATCGTTTCTGCACCATTTTGTGTTTTTTTTAATAGATGTTCTAATATATCTAGTTGCCTATGGCATTTAAAAATGTATTTAATCTGTCAGTTTAGTCTGCAAAGCCTGTTGCTATAATAGCGATATTGTTTTTTGTAACTGTGAAACTTCATTTATTGAATTGAATTATTTGAACATTGTTGTGTTATTGTTTTGTCAAAATGAAGATTTATCTAAAGGAAGAGCATAATGATATGATTTTTATTCTTAGAGAATGTCATCAAAATTGTTTGTTGGCTTTTCGAGTCTATGCTCAAAGGTTCCCTGGAAGAAACCATCCTAAACCAGCCGTTTTTGTGAGACTATTAAACCAGTTTCGGAAAAGTGAAAGTGTCAGTTATAAAAAACCTTTTTAAGAAAATATGTCATGAAGAATATGATTTTACGGTACGTGGTTCAGTGATCGAAAATTCCAATATTAGTCAGAATCATATATTCTGCTTGTGGGTATTCTGGACCCTACTTTTTTGAAGGATCTTTAAATGGTTTGATGTTTGGCGATTTTCTTTTACACCAACTTCTAATTTTATTAGAAGATACCCTTTTAAATATTGGAACAAGTATGTGGTTTCAATCGAAACAAGTAGATTGGAAGAGACGGATTTCAAAATTTGCCCCCGAGATCTCCGGACTTATCTCCATCAGATTTCTTTTTATGAGGATACATAAAAGGAATTGTCTACAATGCACACCCGACAACACCACAAGATGTGAAAATATGCTTAAAAGACGCTTTTCAAACTGTAACCCCGCAAATGTTTTCCAGAGTTAGCTGTGGTTTCGAAAAAAGAATATGTAAATGTTTGGAAATGGATGGTGGATACTTCGAACGTCTACTATAAATATTTTGCTTCTGTTTTCTGCTATCGTCAATACGTTATTACCATTATTGCTGTTATAGCCTATTGAACGACTATAAATGGAGTTCCGAGTTTCTCAACATTTGTAAAGATTTTTCTGATTATTATTCTTATTGTTGTGAATTACCTGTCATTTACAAATGCTATAGACAACTAGATACATTAGAACATCTATTCAAAAAACACAAAATGGTGCAGAAAACGATTATTTGGCGTATTCTGTGAAAATGCGAAGACTTAGGTATAGAACACCCGAATGGTATCGATAGGTATTTATAAGGTAAATTTTCTGGTAAGGTAAAAAGTATAGCGTTCTATTTAAATTAATTAAGTTATAGCCACTTAAATTTCTTAATTAGTTTTAATTTTTGGACACCCTGTATAATATAGCAAGTTTATCATCATTGGGATATAAAATATGATTTATTATTACACTTCACTGTAAATTTCGAGTACATAACTGAAATATATATATATATATATATATATATATATATATATATATATATATATATATATATATATATATATATATATATATCACTAGTTGAAGGTTCGTTAATATCCATAGTTTACCACACAAATAGACATTGTAATAAACTTTTTTTACACAATATCTATAGACAACGTATAGTAATTAGAATGTGAACTCACAGAACCTATCCATGAATCAATAATAAATCAATAAAATAATCAAACAATGCGAAAACCTAGTCTATTCAAAATGGACATTCCGTGTGTGTTGCCACACAATTCCGTGTTGGTCCCATTTTAAATGCGATCAGCTGATTACTAGTTAAAGCTCGCGAAATATGACAACAATGCATTTTAAGCTTTTACTCTCTGCTCTGTTAATAGAGCGGTAAAGTTTTTTATTTATAGTTGCATGAGATGTTTATTCCGCCGCTTCGTCGCTCTGGTGATCGGTATTAAATGAGTCACTGACAGAAATTATGGCCCTCAGGTATACTACAGTGTTTAGATTTAACATTAAATAAAAATAGGTTAGAAAATATTCACAATGATTCTTATGATTCAAACCAGAATCGATATAGAGACCCTGAAATTTGGCGCCTCCATAGTTACCAATATTTAAGCCATTTAATTTAAAATTTAGAGTATTTATTGTATTGCCTCAAATGAAACATTACATTTTGTGTTTATATATGAAAAATAGAAGGAATTATAAAAAAACAACCGTGTATTCCATTAAAAGACTCCATCTACAATCTTGCTCAATGTAGCTCCACATTTATTAGACATAATTAGGAAAACGCCAGCGGCAAAATTTGTTACAAATACATTAGGTACAGCACAAGGTAATTTATTAACGTAATGTGTGAATACGCCAATAAAACAGTTTATACATTTTCACTCATATGTGACTTCTAAACATAGCAGACACATACTTAATGTTGGTGATCTATTAGGAAAAACTTATCCATTGATAGGATAGGTTTTTGAACCCAAATGAGCAAGCTTTCCTTACATCACTGTATAATCTACAAGTCAAAAGCCCTAATAGAATAACAAGGGATCCCAATAGGTACACTGAATAATCCGCTTATAAAAATGGTGCATGAATTGCATTTTTTTCTGTTAAAACATATTCAATCTAAAGACAATACTCAAATATTTCAGAAAAGACCGAACACAGAATTCTAAGCTTATAATTTTCATTTAAATGCATATCATCTTTACTATAAATAGAAATGATTTCCCCAGTTTTCAGAATAGTTTTAGATTTTCCTGAGCGAACGAGAAATTTATTAGGAAAGCCGAGTATAATCTGACGTAAGACCAAGCTTATTAAAAAACTTGGCACTTCATCCGGCCAAAATATCGTTTACTTTCAGTTTATGTTTATAGTAGCAAATAAATTTCCAAGGGATGAAATAATAGTAATTTTTTATTTTTTTAACAATTAGGATTCTTAATTTGTTTATTGGTATTTTATTTACTATGCAATAATTTTTTTTTAAATGGTAGTCAGTGGAACATCTTTAATTTTTAATAATACTATTCTATATGAAAATTCTCCCTGCCACACTAATGTATTATTCCAATAATTTTTGCCTTACGTTGACCAGTAAATTATCGTACCACGTAGCAAAATATAAAGAACATTAACAACATACTTTGTTTACTTGCAAAGCCGGTATAAAGATGAACCTATGCGACATATAAGTTGTTGAAGTACATCGAGATGCGACGTTACGAACTCTATGTTTTCTCTAAGTTTAGGGTAATTGTGCACAATCTAGCATGGAAGCATCTGGGGATGACCCCATCTACGAAGTCTCAACCCCGTAGGGTTTAAAATAACGCAGATACCCATTAAACCCCATGTAATTCCAAATTTCACCATGCCCTATAGTCGTAAAGCGTCAGCAACTTATCGAAGAGCCCCTGTATACAGGAATTAGATCGTCGCTTCTGGTACTATACGTCGTAATAGTAATGGTATGAAATATTTTTTACTTCAAAATAAAAATTAATCTGATATATCAGCTAGCTTTTGTTTTATTTGAAATTAAAAATAGGTAACTCTTAATAAAAAAACACACCTTTTTATGGAACGTCAATTAAATATATACTATAAAAGTAAATTGCCCGCTTTGCAGCATTCGACGAAAAAGTAACATCAAATTTTCCGACAAGAATCCACGAAAAAAAAACTAAGTTGTAATAAACAACTTTTTATTTGTATTTATACGGCAGGAAAGGTGAAAGAACAAAGGTAATTTTATAAAAAAAAAAAAGGTACAATCAAAAGGACAAAGGAACATTTGGGAAAAAAGTTGTTAAATTAACACTTCTAGAAGTAATAACTGGATTTAATAAAGTAAAATTCTATATACAATGTGGAGTATTGTCTTTACCTACTAACCGAGCTGATTTTTTTAAATTTGTATCCCATTACGGCGAAAAACACATTGTTGGATTCATTATTATTACTTCTTCTTCTTCTTCTTCTTCTTCTTCTTCTTCTAGGTAGAACCAAGTTCTGTTATCTACACAATGCCTCATCGATTCTCGTTTGACGTCGAAACCCAGCTGTCTCTCCATCTTTTGGGGGGCCGTCCAGGCGGCCGTTTAGTGTTTGGTTTCTCTCTCATCACGGTTTTTGCTAGTCTGTCATCGTCCATTCGTTCCACGTGATCTCTCCACTGCCTACGACGGTTTCGAACCCACTTCACAACATCCCCCACTTCGCTGTCCTCGCGTATTTTTGCGTTTCTTATTCTATCTCTTAAACTTGTTCCCGTGATCATTCTCGGCGTTTTCATTTTTGTGGTTCTCATAATTTGTTTTATCTTTGTTGTTTCATTTCTTGTTTCTGCGCCGTAGGTCAGTATCGGTCTTACACAGACTTTGCTCTCAACCGTCATATGTTTATTGTTCCAGATTATATCTCGTAGTTGGCCTGATATCATGGCCGCTTTGTTGGCTTGTGTGCGTACTTCTTCCGTTACTGCCCTGTTACTTGTTATATGTGCTCCCAGGTATTTAAACTTCCCAACCTGTTCGATACGTTTGTCATCAACCATTAGTTTGCATCTTACCGGTTCTTTTGCTATTACCATTGCTCTGGTTTTCTCCACAGATATTTTCATATTATACTGTTTGGCTGTTCGATTGAGATGGAAAATCATTCTTTGTAAGTTGTCCTCGCTATCTGCTGTCAAGGCAACATCGTCTGCAAAGCATATAATCTGAACGGTGTTGTGTCCCATTGGGTACCCAATATTTGTGCTTTTTACCTCATCAATGATTTCGTCCATGATTACATTGAAAAGTGTTGGACTTAGGCTATCACCCTGTCTTATTCCTATTACAATACATAGAATAAAATAATGTTCCGATCGAGTCTGTTTGTATGTTCGAACTAATCTCCAAAACAACTAAGCGAATTTTGATCTAGCTTTCACCAGTAATTAGACCATGTTCTAAAAAAGGTTTTGGTATATAATATATGCAAGTTGGATCAAAAGTGTATAAACGGTCTAATTATTCTTCAGTGTTTCAGACATAAGTTTCAAAGTTCATTTGAAGGTAAACACAACATTTTCAATAAGAACCCTATATTTTGACTTCAGATTGAGAAAGTGAGACATTTTACATTCAGATATAAAGTCATTTGAGCATTTATTTGACTCTTCTAAACCAAATTAAATATATCGGAAATTTCCAAAGAATAAATAGGCATATACATTACCGCAGCTATTAACATAACACAGTAGATACCACTCAGCACTGGAAAGGACTAAGCTGGAACCATATCTGTAAAATTCAATTCAGCGGTATTCTAACACCCTTTAGTTGATTTAAAGTAACGTTTTTATCCCAACTATAATAATATATTGACCTACAAACAACCTTAGAGAGAGGGACCTCTATATATGTAAGTTAGAAATGCCCCTTTCCATGTAAATCCAGGGAGAAAACCAAGACATTCTATTGAAAATTTCGGGTCAAATCCAAGGTCATCAAGTTATAATCCCCTTGAACCCCTTCACGTTTTACTGAAGTCATTATACTTTCAAATGACATATAGAGGTTACTTTGGTCATATATCTCAACGAAAAATTCCTGCTTTTTCTGAATCCGGGGCCAAAAATTTCAATTCAACATTATTTTAAAATGATTCCGAAATGTAACCACTGAGTCGATGTGGCCTATTTTAAACCTTTGAACCTTTTTCTAAAATACTGAAGAATTATTAGACTGTTCCCCTAGTTTTAGTAGACCCTGTAGAATGTAGAGTAATGAAGCAATGACGATCGTTTCAAATTAAGTTGGAAGTGAAGGTGCTGTCTTGCTTTATGCTGATTAAACCACTTGAGAAACATTAAAATAATATATGCCGAGACAGTAAATCTCAAAAAGTCCAGGAGGTCAAAATTGGACATACTTAGGTTAGATTAAAGGTAGTTCCGTTGGCTCTACACTGAGATTCTTGGGTCTATTATGGCTCACATCCATCTTAGATTTCTCCTAGCATTCTTAACCTCGTAAAATCATTAAATTAGACTGGAAGTATTCACGTTCTCTGGCATTAGTACGTATTTTTCAAAAATATTGTGTCTGATCCACAAACACAGGCGTCATATTAAATCTTCTGCTGATCCAATCCAGTGTCCAATACATAGTCCTGTAATGGTTTTGAACTCTTCTATGTTCTATTGTTATAAACTGTTTAAGATTTGCTCCTACACCTTCACCTGTATTCAATCCAGTCCAAAAGTAAACACGCAGAAGTCTGTTTTTACTAGGCTCCCCTTGTTCTGGCTCCAATCTTCTCTACTTAGAGTGAGTACAAAATATGACTGTCCTTGTTTAGATATATGAGCATATCCAAGACATAAATTGTTTTAATAAATTCATCAGTCCTCTATTTTTCACTTTACCTTTCTATATTACAAGCAACATAATGTTCTTACAGCTTCATCACATAATTTCACGTAGCAGAGCGAGTTGCTAAAACAGATGCAAAATAAACATACAAAACCCTCCATCATTCGTTATTCAACACCTTTGTTTATCTGCAAATCTTTCAATATTGCAATCTAATATGTTATGCGGCAACTCCAAAGAAATAAAGTTACCGAAACTTGGAAAAATAAGTTGTTTATCGAAAGTTCCAGAGTTGTTGGACAGTGTGATAAAACACACAAATATTAGTTACGACATCGGGAATTTAAGATTGTCGGGAAAATAAATTGTATCTAACTTTTTCAAGTTCGAAGTTAGACGAAATTAACAACCTTTATAAAACTTATTGTGAAAAAAATCACTGCTCTATTGTACTATAGAGCCTACTCTACAACTATTTTTTTTTCTTTCGATCCCAAGTTAATAATCGCAGTGCGCAAGGATCTCTGTTGAGTGTGAGTATTAAAAGACTCCTGCACGGTTTTCACGATTCATTCATAATCAGAAAAATCCTTCGCAACCAACATCTTGCAAACCACTACAGTAACGTTATGTTGAAAATTTATTATGAACGCTTTAGAACCCCCATAGATATGTTTTACATCTAGATATTGAAGCAGCTGATGAATAATTCACTGGGCTATAAATAAAAACGCAATAAAGAGAATTTATGCTTTTTAAAACAAAATTTCTTGAAACCGAGATTTCCCCTCATTTCTATTTCGATCAAATAGTAGAACAAAAACTGTACTGCGAACTTCCAACATAGAAGTCGTGTTTGTAATAAATAACGTCGTGTTTGTTCTCCATCGCAGGCTGTTAACCACAAGTGTTTGTGAAAAGGAATAGGTATAAGATTTGTGGTATATAGCAAGTAAAACCGAGGAAATCTGGGATTTCTTTAAAAGAAAGTAAACAAATTCTTGGTTGCCATTCTGTTAATAAAGTCATATTTGATTTCGACTATTTTTCAGACAAGTACTAATTAAATTTAAACGGCTTAATGCACTCTCGTGAACAAATTTTGCCAACAAAGATATTTGTTGTATTGTTCTTTCCCACGAAGTATTAAATTGAAGAAAGTTATTAATAAAGTTTCATAAATATTTTAACACACACCGACCAAATTTGAAACGAATAAAATCCAATTTGCCAAGGGAAAGAGGTCGCAAGGGTTAGGGAACAGATGCTGCGAAAGGAAAAAGGAAAGATAATCAAAAACAAGATAAATTTATTTGGAATATAATTTTTAAGATAAAATAGATTGATCAGCTATAAAAACTAAATAAAAAAAAAATGTGTATGGTTTAAAGAGGTTACTGTATTTTTGTTTTTCAACGTGATATTATTTTTACGAATATAAAGAATCAATATTTTTATGTACGCGAATGGGAAAAAAAGCTATAAGCTTACTCAAAAATAGATCAAATGGAATATATGCAGAACTTTTGAAATGAGGTACCGACAAGTTATTGGCCTCTTTGATAAGGTTTACTTGATCACCCTTCCCTCAACGAACGAAAGTTAAGAATGAAAACAACATATTTCCCAAACTATTTAAAATCTAAGCAACTAAAAAAAAACTTTTACAGTGGAATAGAAGTAATAGGGAAAAATAGGTAAAAATATATTTTTTATACCTCATAATTTGCACATGACTAGGTTGTCTGTGTTGGTGACTGAGACGATCTAGAATAATGGCCCAAAAGTTAAAAGAAGAATATGCAAATGGAACCTTACAATGAACATTGAAGAAACTACATATCTTTGCATGGGAAACATAAAAAAAAATCAGCTTCCATGCCTAGACGTCCTAGTTACCAAGACAATGAACAGACACCTGCAACATAAGGTGTATTGAAAACCAACTCACATGGACAGATACCTCAATGCTGATTCTTACCATCACCCCTCATAAATACAGGGCGTAGCCAACACCCTAGTCTCAAGATCCCTTCATCTAACTGATAATCAAGAAAAACAAAAAGAACCATCATACATAAAAAAGATCTTGAACAAAATGGCTACAAACCACCAACAACAAATAAAGCAATAAAATTGCAACAAAAAGCCATTCAAGAAATACCAATAATAGACAAATCACCTTACTTGCGTACATAAAAGGCGCAACAGATAGAATCGGTGGATTGCTCCAGAAACAAGATATCTACAACCTACAAACCACACAAAACAATAGACATCTCTAGGAAACTCAGAGGACAAAATCCATATGGAAAATCAAGGTGAATATAAGATCGCATAGGGCACTTGAAGTAAAAATTACACAAGCTAAACCAAAAGATGAATATCGGCAAGGCTAGAACGAAATAAACCCAGCATAAAAAATATGGCATCAGCCATTTTCCCACATCACCTCGATACAAAACACAAAACTGATTTTACAATTCTTTTGCAATTTCTGCAAACTTTTCCAATCATAATCATACAAGGCCAGCCAATGAACAACATCTGAATAGAATACAGTAGAAAGAATGAGGGTGTCACACAGTTTCAGTTTAATATCAGATGGGAAGTAATCCTTATGGAGATAAAGTATTTTAAGTTTTCCATATCCCTTCTGAAGGACGTGAGAAACGTATCCCTCAAAAAGCAGCTTTGAGTCCATAATTATGCCAAGATTTCTGGTGATATCACAGGAGTGAAGATATTTATTGTCGACTGTTAATTTAAAACTAATATTTGAATCCAAATGCTCGTTTTTTGCTAAAAAGAAGCATTTGACACTTATCTGTATTCAATGCCAGTCGATGTGCCCTGGAATATTCGGAAATAATTCAGAGATCCTCATTAATAGCCGCAGAAGCATCCCCAAGATCTTTCAGAAGAAAAGAATGGTATATCTGGGTATGGTCTGCATACTGGTGGGAACGAGAATTTTTTAGAAAGTTACTTAAGTCAGATGTATATATAGAAAATAATAAGAGGGATAAGATAGTACCAGCGCAGCATATCAAAAAATTTGCTATAATCTAAAAGGATGAAACAACCATTTTTACCTTGATGTACAAAAGTCAATTAATTGATCACTGATAATCCTTTCCAATATTTGTGAGAATGAAGGGATAATACTAATAGGATGAAAATTAGTTATTCCTAGAGATGTGTCTATCTTGGAAATCGAAATGACATTCGCTATTTTCCAGCTGGATGAGAAAGTGTTTGACACAAGACACATACTCAACATAAAAGTCATATGGCCAATAAGATATGGGATTATAAACATAATCATTTTAAAATCAATTTCATCACTTCCCCTAGCATCAGACTTAAACCTGTAAATTACTCTTTGAACTTCTTCCTCAGTGACAGTTGAGAATCGGAATTTCTCTTCAAAATTTTTAAAAAACTTGCCTTCATAATTATTGGCGATAAAAGAACTATTAACTGTGTTAATTACAGGCACACTATCAATAAAAAAACGGTTGAATGCATCTGATGTTCCGGACTTAGTCAGGTTAGATTTGGGTTTTCAAAGTTTTCCAAAATTTACCAGGGTCAACCCTAAAACGATATAGCAAATAAGCTCTTTTTTCATTTTTTATAGCACAATAAAAGGTTTCTCAACTGCTTGTACTCATTCCAGGCCAAATCGGTTCTCACTCTTTTATATTTAAAAAGTGCTTTCTTACGTAATTTAATCATATATTTAATATTATCAGTTAACCAGGGATTCAGAGATTTTATAAATCTGGAAATCTTAAGGGGAGCATGCAAATCAAATAAAGCAAATATAAAGAAAATTCACAGTATTTGAAGAATATTAATTTCAGCCTTACTTTTTTTAACACACTGTAGAATAAAAAGAAAAACTTATAAAGTCACGTTGATCAACATTAGTCACAAACTGGTATTAAAATCGGGATAGTTCAACAAAATTGGCTAACTATAAGGCTTTAAAACTGATGGATATATTTTTTTTTATATTGTTTTTTGACGAGCAGTTTAAAATAAGCCTAAAATAAATTGACTTTTCGATCTAGCGTTAAACTGAAAGTCCTTTGAGCTTTACAAAACCGTTGACAACAAACAACAATATATGTGCTTGACAACAACAGATTCTGTCGCGTAACCAAATAACTCACAATCGTTTTTTTGTAAGTTTCCGTAAATTCGTTGTTTCGGAGTGGCCTAATCTATGAAGCTGAAACAATAACTGTCGAAATTCAAAACAAAACGGAATCGACACGAGCGTCAATAAAACATTCATGTATATAACAATGGGTCGGTCGGTTGTGATCTTGGAACAAAACTTCGGCGTAGTCCTCTCTTGTTTTTTGTTGTATGTAAACAATATTCGTTACTTCAGTTAGAAGCCAATCTTTATTCACTATTATTCGCTACATATTATACGAGGACAGCCCTATATATTTCGGAAACTGATATTAACTTTGTTAGGTGCCATCTAACATATCCATTGTAAAATTTCACATTTTAGACGATATAAGTACATTTTGACATACGTACGTATTTGAGTTGTTTATAGTAATTTCAAAATTTCATCTCGGCCAAAAAATAGAATTAACTTGGGAACATTTTCAGGCGATTACTTTTCACTACATTCGCCGCAGTTTATCTTAACAAAAATGCCGCGATGAATTTAATTCTTTACAAGACAATGAAGCAGCTACAAAAACCACTGTGTATTATTGATTTAGTGAATTTACGTGGAGCCGTCGTTCGCTTAGGGACGAGTCGCGTGAAGGTAGTCCAAAATCGGCTGTAGTTCAAGAAAACATTGAAGCAATACGTGAACTGATAATGCAAGATCCGATTTTAAATTACCTTCGCGTGATTCGTCCGAAGGTGAACGACGACTACAATTAATTCACCAAACTAGCGATACGCAGTAATTTTTGTAGGTACTTCATCGCCATACAAAGAATTAAGTTCATAAATGCATTTCAAACGTGTACCTTACCCTTGCCATACAGCCCTCCATCGTTTTCACTTGATTATAATAAACGATATTTTTCATCGTTCCTCATATAAAATAATCTAACACAGTCAAATGAGAGGAATAAGGATATCACAGGAAAGGTCTATTGTTGATAACACACACAAATGTTGCTTACAAGAAGTTAGTAACTGGAACGGTTCTGTGTGGTGAGGCGTCATCGTGTTGGTAAAAAATTTATCTGTGTTCTGGATTTCTACCAGGAAATGTATGGCACGCTCTTCATAAAACTTTGTTCTGGATATCTATCAACAAATGCCTGGCATGTTGTTGATAAAACTTTGTTACATTACCCATAGATAATCAACAAATTTAAATAATCTTCGTGAGCATAATTTATTCGCACCGGCATGATTTTTATTAATAACTGTCATATGGCAAGAAATAGTGACATTTCTGTAGTGCTCTATTGTTTGCTTTCGTCGCGCTTCGCCGGCCAACTAATAACAAGACTTAAAAGCCGTATCGACTTCAGTAAACCGCCAAACTTTCCGAAGTATATTCTCCGAAAAATCGATCGCGGGAAATTGTCGTGAGATACGCTGTATGTGTCGAAACGTTCTGAACACGTATACCATCTAAAATGTCAAACCTTAAAATGGATATGTCAAATGGTACCCAGCAACGCCAGTGTTGCCAATTCCTGAAATATAAATGGCTACCCTTGTAATTGATGAGCTAGACCTTGCCAACGCGAAAAAGAAATATTTTCCACATAATTTATTTTCTCAGCATTTTTTTCGGCATTATAAAAGATTGATATATTACAAAAAATAAAATAAAGAAATCTGTCAGAATTTGTTTTAACGGCGAAAACTAGCAACACACGAAACTCGCTAAAGAATTTATAAGATAAAATGGTTTTGAAACAAACCTGCCACGGATGAACGTGATTTTGATCAAGTGAAAAATATTAAAGAAAATAAACAATTTTCCATTACTGGACCGACGGAAACGGTTTCCTGATGAAATTTCTTCCGATTATTTATTATTTAGTTAGAAATTTTCACTCAAAAAAACTTTGGAAAAAGGTTTATCGGAATGGCTGATTCTATTTCCGCAGGCTTTCTTAAAGTTCATTGTAAAAAGAGGGAAATAAAGAAGTCCTGCTACAGTATATTTGTTGACCAAAAAGTCCGAATATTTTCTTTAAATGAAAACATTTTTTCTTCTAATAAGTTTATCTATTATATTTATTTATTAATTAATAACCATATTGAAAATATTTACAAAAAGGTTAATTATCGAATTAATAACCCCAAAAAGGTATCGCAAAAGTAATGGCACAGTTAACAAACAACTAGTGTATATATATATATATATATATATATATATATATATATATATATATATATATATATATATATATATATATAAATACTTGGTCATACCTTGTAATTGTTTTAAGTACAAAGTAACATAGAAATAAATCGTTTCAGTTCGTGACAAAGTTTCTTTCGTTAAATATACATGTAAGTATTAAGAAGTATTATTACTATTTTAAACAGTAAGGTAATAAGGTATTAAAAAATCTTGTTTTATAACATGTTTATATATATATATATATATATATATATATATATATATATATATATATATATATATATATATATATATATACATACATAGTTTAATTGAGGATTCATAAGAAAATTAAATACTTCAAAACTCAATAATTATTTACAATAACTCGGGAATCATAAGGATTTCCTATACATTGCAAAAGTTTAAAAGTTCCTGTACGCGTCGTTCCTGTAATATTCCCTATAGAATTCATATTAGAACCTCAATTGATTAATTGTTCAATTTTAAATAGGAAAAATTGCAGAAAAGTGCATACGTACTCAAGATATATCACATATCGAAAAGCGAAAAATATCGGTTTCTAAAAAGTAATATTTTTTACTTACTTATTCCCAAGAAAAATGTGTAAGTACAGCTTACCTGCAAAAAAAAATAAATATGTCATTAAATTTATTAAAAAAACTAACCTAAAACTAATAAAAAAAAAAGTAAATTTGTCAACAAATTACAAGTATAGAGCATATTCACAGCACTTTTTTCTTATGCCTAAAAATAAGCTCCCGTCACATCTCGAGACCGAAATACATAGAAATAAATTTAAAGGTATTTGCATAAAACCCGATGTGGGAAGAACCAGAAGAGAAAATGAAAGGGCGAACGAGATACGCGACCTCGATATCATTCTTTAAGTTCAAATTGTATAGTAAATTTAAAGTTTTTAACATAAAATAAAGGAAAGCGTAATATACGCTGAAAGATTATGCAAAACTGAAATTAAAATTTAATATATAAGCATAAAAATGTATCAAATATTATTCTAAAGAGTAAAGCAAACAAAACTTGTTTTTTTTTCCAAACCAATTTGCATTAAACCACCGTGAAATCTTTATTAAGCAGGTTTAATTTTATAGATTTTAATAATTTGATAACGAATATACAAATACGACTGCAATCACTGGAAAACTTTGCTCCTAAAACTGCACCGAAAAAGCTTTTCGCCAAGATAAATATGGTCAACAAGGTCAAAGGCCTTGGTGAGATCCATTAAAACGCCGATGCATTTATTTTTATCATTAAAGTTTTCATAAATTTTTTTTAAAGATTTAAAAATCGCTGAGCATGTAGACCGGTCACGCAAAAGCTATAATGACAATGCTTGAGAATATTATTGAATCGTTCAAGAAAAAATACAATCTCGTCATATTCAATACGTTCTGATAAATTTGTTAATTTTTGGAAGTTATTCTTAATTTGTCTTTATAATGCTTTGCTTGGTTCTTCTTCTTCCTTTTTTAATATAGGCGAACCGCCTGTTTCCTTTCGTTGTCTCTCTCTCTGCCTATCGCAATGCTAAGTTATCACTTCATCGTTTTCGGGGGCGTCCTAAACTCCTGCGACCTAATGGTGATTGGTCGCGTGCAATTTTGACTATTCTTCTGTCGACCATTCTACTGATGTGCCAGTTCCATTCCCTTTTTCTACCCAGTACCCACTCATTAACGTTTTCTACCTTGCATGTTCTTCTTATATCTTCACTTCATACTCTCATTTCGGTTGTCTCTAGTAGTTGTTTAGTTTTCGCTATGTCAGGTCGAGTTTCTGCGGTATATGTCATAGTTGGTCTCGCCATTGCCTTGTAAATTCTTGATTTGGTTTCTAGCTTAATATTTTTATTCCTCCATGTTGTGTCATTTACACATCCTGCTATTCTTGTTGCCCTAGTTGTCTGTTCTCTTACCTCCACCTCAACATCACCATAACCTGAGATTTCTATGCCTAAATACTTAAATTTCATTTCTTACAGGATAACTTTGCCTTCAACTTCCAGTTTGCACCTTAATGCTATTTTTGACATTGTCATGCATTTAGTTTTCTGGGCCGATATCATCATATTAAATAATTTTACAGTGCAGTTAAATAGATGTATAATCGCTGTAGATCGTCTTCAGTCTCACCCAACAGTACAGCGTCATCGATGTAGCACCGAACAGTAATTTCCTGGTCGCCCATTCTGTATCCTTTCAATAAACATACATTTCTTATTATTTCATCCATAATGATATTGAAAAGACGAAGACTCAGAGAATCCCCCTGTTGAAACCACGGACCACAGCTTTTGGTTCAGTCAGGACCCCATTTATTTTTTTTTTTTAATCTGATTTCCTTCATATATATTTTCTATGGTTTTGATAAGGTTGTGGGGAATTTGCCTATTGTAAAAAAGGTGTATAACGTCTTTCAACTGCACCCGATCGAACGCTTTTTCCAAATCGATAAAACACATGTAGGCCAGTCTGTTGGATTAAATTAATTTTTCTGTTATCTGTCTTATGACAAAAACCGCGTCTGTGCAGGATCTACCCGATCTGGATCATTGCTGTTCATCTGCTCAGGGTGTTAAGTTATTAATTTTGTTATAATTTTTGTTGTAAGTTTCAGTGTAGCGCTTAAGAGATTTATACCTCTGTAGTTTGAGGGCAATTTCTTATCTCCTTTTTTAAACATAAGGATAGTGATGCTAGTTCGCCATTCATCGGGTATTCGGTGTTGGTAGAGGATTTTTCGAATGAGAAATGTTAATTGCTGTGTGAGACATCGATCGCCATATTTAAGTAATTCGTTTCGGATGCCATCTGGCCCTGGGCTCGTTCTATTCTTAAGCTTTCGAAGAGCTGTATTTACATCGACTGTCTCAATTTGTACGTTGTCGTTCGTTACTATTTCGGGTGTAATTCGTTCAACTTCAAATTCTTCTGATTTATACAGTTCCGTTAAATAGTTAATCCAAGTTTCCCTTGCAATCTGATTTGTTTCGATTAACTCATTAATCTCTTTTCTTTGAGTTCTAATAAAGCGTTAGATTTGTTTTTGAACTCCATAGTAGTCATCCTCCATTCGCTTTGAGAAAATTTGCCAATGATGATTTTTGTTTATCTTACTAGTGCTGTTGTTTCGTTTCGGATCCGTCTATATATTTCATACGATTCTGGTGTTCGTAATGTTCTGTAGGTGAGGTGCGCTATTTTTCTTTATACATTTTTCCTTAATTTCAGGACAAAACCATGGAATTTTATTCTTTCTAGTGTTATTTTTTACAGTTTGGGTGTCTAGAGCTTCATATGCGGCTTCTTTAATGTTGGTCTTCAGTTTCTCACAGGCAGCATTTATACTATCCTCCTCTCTTATTGGGTTGATTTGAATTTTCTTCTTCAATCTTTGCTCATATAGTTGCTTAATCGATAAGTCCTATATCAGCGGAATTCAGCATTCTGACGTCTAATATTTGAAGTGCGTGGATGTATCTGTTGGTAACAATATAGTCCATGGTTAACCTGAAGTCTCTGGTGTTGCAGAATGTGCATTTATATTGGTCTTTGTGGTTATAAATTGTGTTGTTGATTCGCAGCTCATTGAATGTATATGGATCGATCATAAGTTCTCCATTACCATTCAATACGTTCTCAATGAACCTTTGATTCCTGGGATGATTTCATTTCCAACTTTCCAACTAGAAATTCCAAAATCTACCACAACTACATCCAATCTTAAACTTAACTTTTCTTAGCAGTTCTGGATTAAAAATCTCTGAATACAATTGAATGTGTAACGCGTTTTATATCAAACTTACTTCATAAATTCACTCAAATGGATTCAAGAGGATTGGATGATTTTGTAATCGGACTTCTATAACGCCTAGTCGCAAAGATTTCCGACTGATCCATTTCTTTAATATTTCAAACGCCAGATTTTCGTTCGACTCTCCATTTATCCTTCCAAAAAAAAACAAATCTGGAATACGCACAACTTTTGACCAAGAAGGAAAGTTTTCCAACAAAACTTATTTACTTATAAAACCCACTGTAGATACTCTTGTACATTGTTCAATTGATATAGTGTTAAAAAAAACCCTGGGCTTAAATTATCCATCCAGCCGTGCCTTGAGACCTCTCCTCATAAATTTTGCAGTATTTGCATGAAACCCGTAGTTACCCTACAGGCTGTAGGCTACAGCCTCTATATTTCCCGTCGTATTTTCCCAGTATTTTATTTTAGTATCCCCAACCGTCCCTACGGACGTTATCTACCCCAATATAAATTTTTACTAACTGCGAAAAATACAATTACGCCGTTCGGATTTGTGTACCTACACCTCCACTTTAGCGTACAAAGGGTGTGTTTAACTAGGAGAGTTTTTGTACTTACTTTTTTATGACTTTTTTTTAATTATTACCTGAATCAAAATTACTCTGCCCTCGATGAATAAAAATTCAGTTTATAGGATTCTGTACCGCAAAAAAATTAAAATGTAACACTTACAAGATCATTTGCTTGTCCGTTTGTCTGTCACAGCTAAATTAAAACCTTTCTAAACAATAGCTTGACGTAATTTTGATGATAGATTACAGTTATTAATGCCAACACGTATATATTTCAAGATCCCCTGGGGAACTTAGGGTATTCTTATATTTTTTGGATCACTGATTCCTAATATTACCATAAATAAGCCCAAAAATTGTCGATTTATTTGTTAATATCAGTTTTATTACATTTTTTAAATTTGCCATAAGATAGGGTTGGTCGGAAATTTGAAAACATATTTCCCTTATTGCAAAATAGCAATAATTTAAAAAAAAAAACAGTTTTTTAATCAACCACTTAAATTTCTCTGAGAACCTTCATATTAGAGCAAAGAAAACTTTATGTTATGGTAAATAACACGCTAAAATTCGTTAGGACCGAATCGATAGTTTTTGCACAATAATTTTGCAATCCGATTTCGTTTACAAAAATTTACCATTTTTCAAGTTTGTCCAAAGTCCAAAATACCACGTTAACGTATTTAAATTTATTTTCGACATATAGTAGGAAACTCAAGTTTTCCTACGCTTTTTTGAGAATCAAAATCGAATAATTTAGACGCCGTCAGGAAAACGAATAAAATAATTTAAAACCAAATTTTGTTTCAATTTGTTTAAACAATGATTTTTTAAACAATTTTGATAATTAAAGTAAATAAATATAGTTATAGTTTACTTACTTATATTAATGAACAAAGGTTCGCCTGGAAAGGGGTGCAGTATGCTGTAAGTATGTTGCATAAAAAACGTCATTTGTTTATAACAAAATGAATGCATAATGGGCACACGGCATTATGATATTTGAGCTCCATTATTCACGATACATCGGTTTTAATAAAATGATCAAAATCGCTCCATTAGAAGTCGAGAAAATTTTTTTCAGATATGTATGTTGAATCTTCGAATTTAATTTTAAAATGAAAGTTCCCCATCCCCTTTTTTTAAATTTTTCACACGCGTGGACGATATTCTTTTCATTTTTTATTAGAGTTTCCGATAACATAAACATTTAAATATTTGTATCAAAAAAGAACTCGGCAAGACAAAGTTTTTGGTTCAAGAATCGGGTCTTTATTGTTTATAGATTCACCGTAACAGGCTGTCAAATTTGACAGTTTGTATCTCGGAAACCAATTGACGGATTTAAAAAATTTTTTCACGAAAAAAAGCGTCTTTCCAAGTACTTTCAAACCGTGCACTGCAAAAAAAAATTCAATGAAAATCCGCCAAGATAATCTATTTGTTTATAAGCAAAAATATCAACAATGTCTTGAAACAATTCCTGAGGGCGTCCAAATCATCCGATGAAAAAAGCGTTGGAAAACTTGAGTTGCCTACTATATGTCGAAAATAAATTTAAAGACGTTAACGTGATATTTTGGACTCAGACAAACTTGAAAAATGGTCAATTTTTGTAAACGAAATCACATTGCAAAATTATTGTGCAAAATTTATCGAATCGATCCTAACGAATTTTACCGTGTTATTTTATCATGGTATAAAGTTTTCTTTGCTCTAATATGAAGATCCTCAAGAGAAATTTAAATGGCCGAAAAAAATTGATTAAAAAACTTTCTTTTTTACCTTTTTTTTAATTATTGCTATTTTGCAATCAGGAAAATATATTTTTAGATTTCCAACCAACCCTGTCTTATGGCAAATTTAATTACGAAACATTTTTTCCTCTTCAACTTTCCTCTAGAATAAATATCTTAAAAGTTACACGAGTGAAAAATTGAAAAAAAAAAGTTTTATTTTCGTTAATTTTATATTTTTATTAATAAAAACAATGTTGCTCAATTTTTTGAAATGACGCATATCAAAATTATCGTTATTCAGGTTATTCTGAAAACTCTCATGCAAAAATCTCCATGTTCCATTTTACATCTATCTAACAACAGATAAACTCTGGTCTAAAAAGTAGACAGAATAATTTAAATGATGTAAAATCAAATAATCAAGTTCTGCAATAATGTTTTCTTTTTACTTACAATGTAACACACATAGTACAATAAAACAGATACATAATCGATAAGCACATATTAAAAAAACTGTATTGTACGTTCAAATTTCGCTGTCATAAATAATTTTCTCAGCGAATTTTCAGATGATCCATAAACATAAATAACTACACTCGACACGTTAATGGGTTTCCTCATCGCTCCCAATTTCTAAACAGATAAATCTTCGGAAATACACATATTTGCCGATCTGTAGTATCAATTAGTATATTTGCGAAATTATTTATAAGTTTAAAAAGCTTATACAAAAAGGAAATCTAAAATTAAATTTACAATTAACAGTAATTAATGCACTTTTAGTTTATGAGTAAAGTAAGTACCATTAAGATTATTTATAAAAATTAGAAAATATTAAAAATTCAACTTAGATGACCAAATATTTCTAATATTTCAAAGTTTGAAAAATATATATGAAAAAGGCAATGATAAAGGAAGAATGTTCGTTGAAATATAAAAGTGAAAAACCTTTTTCAGACTTGGCAAATGTGTTGGACAGCTTCGGATAAGTACGAAAATAATAGCAACTGTAATAAAACGTATCAAAAACAGTTTTTATATATTATTCAGAAACATGTTTCCTAATTAGAAAAATAACATTTTTCAAAAAAGTTAAAAAACTGAAAATAATAAAATTTTATATTCAAACAAAAGTTAATCGTAAAACGTGCAGTTGTGATAAAAAGAAAAAAGGTAAATCGTAAAATATAAAATTGTGTTAACAAATTACCATCGAATCACTTTAAAGTGGAAATATTTTAAGTATTAAATCTATAAAAATATCCTTATCATATATAGTATAAAAAAATTTTAATTCGTTTATTACCATTAGTTAATCTACTTCGCTAAGGCCCAGTTTCAAAATGTGTGGTCACCGAAAGGTTAAGAAAAAAACCGATGGTTATTTAAAAAAATTATTTCACAATTGATGATTTACGTTTTACCGGAAGTTAACCATGAGTTAAGTTTACCAGCAGGCAATCCTGTGGTTACTTACTTAACCAAAAGAACATAACCTCATTACTTTGCTTACGCTTTTTATTTGTTGACGATTCGGATAGAATAAAAATCATTTGCGTTTTTGTTGAATAACCCAAAATAAAGAAGATGGATAATTACGATATCAATTATAGTAGTGATGAAGAAGCCAGAAGACCCCGAATATTTAGACCACGAGTTGATTATTTTGAAGAATATGATGAATACAATTTTTTTGCAGATTTAGATTAATGCCGAAAAGCGGCTGTAGGCTGTATAGGTACCTCCTCCCGTTTTGTTAATTTCCATTTTATTTTTTGAAAAATTTTCTTTGGTTTTTCTTTTGAAATTTCTATATGTTTTTTTCAAAACTTTGACATTACTTGTGCCATTTACAATACAACTGGCGTTGAACTCATTTTGTAAAATTTGCCAACAATTTTCTTTATCACTTCAAGTGTGAGAATCACTCTTTTTACCTTCAATAATATTCTTATATTTGTCTACCAGAGATATAAGAGGGATTTCTTCTTCTTGAGAGAAATTTACAGCTCTTTTTCCTCTCTTCTCCACGATTATAAAATTTTCACAAATATTAGCTGTATATGATAATAAAATTATTTTCGAGGATTTTTGTTTTAAATACCGTCGTAAAAATAGAGGTTATTGTCAAACCAATCATTCTTCTTTATCTTTTAATTACGGCATTAAACCTAATTCCCATGAATTTCATAAAATGTGCGTGATATTTTCTTAAATGTCAGGTACTAACATTGACAAATAAGATTTAACCAATGGTTTCGTAACCAGCCCTCAATTCTTGTTTGTGAAACACCTACCTTTGAAAACTCATGGTTAACTTACAAGTGTTGGTTATTTAACCACTTCATGTTACCATCGATTGTGAAACTGGGTCTAAGAAGGCTTTAATTATAATACCTAGATACACAGGGTGAAGATTTTAAAGTGTTACAAGGTGATATCGAGAAAATGATTTGGAACATTTTAATAAAAAAAAACCATGACGTAATAAGACGACAGGGAGGCAGATTTTAAGATATTTAAATGGCAAGTGGCAAGTGTGTAAGTCAAAATTGTTTACATTTGCTCCACTAATTCCTTAGTTATGATTTTTTTAAATAAGAAAAATAAAATATAGCACCATATCACATAGCTCACATTTAGCACTTTAAGTCGATATTTACTAATAAAATTAAAGAAGCAGTAATACCATATACAAATAAAAATGACTTTTATGATCGTGGTTCTTAAAAATCATAATATAAATCCCAATATTTATTTGGAATGGGAAAAACATTAATTCTAACTGAGGTTTTAACTTCCACGCCACTGGAACATTATTCGCCCGCCATCAAAGATAAAGATCTGCATAAAGACGCTGAAAATTGACATGAAAGTAGGTCAGTACGTCGGGACTAGCCCGTATCGCTGCTATAAAGCTCTTTCCTAAGTAGGAAAATGATTGAATAGTTTTCCTAACCCTGGTAAAAGGTTTATTTATATTTTAATAATCAAATTTCGTAATAAAGCAAATAAAATAAATTTAATATACAATAAAAGTTAGTTTAGTTATCAACCAATAACTTCACAAAATTTTTGAAGCCTTTTACATGATTTAGTATATAGATCCCAGAATCGGACTCTACTTTAAAATTGATTTTTACATAATAATAATTGAAGTCTTCAGTTATATTTATTACGCAACTGCATTTATATTTTTCGCGTATGAACACAGCAATGTTTAAATAAATACACAATTTAAATTTTATAAATTGAGTAAAAGTTTAATCAATGTTCTCAACAAAGGCTGCATATCATAATATAAAAATAACAAATATTTTTGTTATTTTTATATCTGTTGCCGACAATACCTCTGATAGATCGCCTCTTGATGTAAATAATTACAAAGAGTTTTATTTGTTTAAAATATTTGTATGTTTATTATATAAATCTGACAATTTTTATGATTTGTTTAAGGGATATTGAATTGTAAAGTATTTGTGTGTTTTTTTTATTGATGCCAACACCCGTAACTTAGAAATTGAGTTAGTTGAATAAGATTTACAAAAAATCATGCTTTCAACACGAATAATAGTTTGGTTTTCTCTTTGAATATCTCTTCAGTTTTTACAATTTATCACATAAAAGAGCTCACATCATCAAGAAGTAGATTATAATGATCTCGGCTTTCATTAATTATCCTGGCACCAATATTTACTATGAAGATTACCTTTGTAAATGTCGAAAGTTCCTTTTTACTTTTGATTTGAATATTTTCCGATAGAGACTCCTACCCATGTAGAGCAAATGTTACTGACCATTTTAAAAAATGTTATGCTGAAAAGTTAATAGTTGACTAGTCTTAAGTTCAAATCTATCCGAAAAACATCATAAACAAATTAGAGAGATCAAACCAAGACACACAATTTCACCAAAACTTTTTACCAAGCAATGGAAAACGTTTTCAAAAAATTTAATTAGAAAATATAAGGAGTAAACATAAATGGAGAATACGAGGAACAACTAGAAATAATGGTTAATCAACTAGACACGTGTGGCTCAAAAAAACAGTTCGTTTATTTAAGGTGGGGTCTATGGTCGAACCGTGCAGTTCTCAACGATTCGATATGCAATGCTCTACAACGACGAGGCTCTGAGGCGACAGTAGTCGCATGGATCAGAGCAATGTTAACTCAGAGGATAATATATGCTGAGCTTAACAATGTAACTGTTAAAGCTTTGCCAACTAGGGACTGTCCACAGAGAGGAGTGCTATCGCCTTTGCTGTGGAGCCTTGTGGTGGACAGCCTGTTAAGTGAACTGAATGATGCTGATTTGTATACACAGGCCTATGCTGATAACCTGGTCACGATATCCGGGACCTGGAGGGGCCAATGACGCGAGCCCTCCGGATCGCGGAAAGATAGTGCCCCAGGGAAGGACTCGGAATAAACTCGAACAAGACCGAGGTAGTACTCTTTACAAAAAAAAAAGAGGAAAATGAAGAGACTTCCCACAACTGCATTGGTGGGAAAGACTCTTCAATTTAAAGGGACAGTTAAATACCTGGGAGTAATTCTGAACCCACGACTGAGCTGCAATAATCATATTGAGGCTCGAACCAAGAGAACCATATGTGCTTTCTGCGCTTGTAAAAGAGCCTTTGGGTGCACATGGGGACTGACACCTAAAGTGCTATTTTGGATATACACTAAGGTGTTCCGCTCCATAATAACGTACGCCACTACTGTATGGTGGCGTAGTACAACAAAGCGCAAACATTCTTCAACTTGACAAGGTTCAAAGAATGGCTTGTGTGAGGATATTGAGTGCGATGAGGACTGCTCCCACCAGGGCTCTTGAAATCCTGGTGAACCTGCCTCTTCTTCACTTATACATAAAGAACGAGGCCCTGAAGACTGTTTATCGTCTCAGTTGCCTAGGACATCTTGAAATTGAAACGGGCGGCTACTCAGGTGTCTGAGAAAGCGCGGCGGAGAGATGTCCATCACTCCCCATGCAGACAGATTACATAACGTCGCTTTTAAAACCTAACCTCTCCCTGGAGATATTTCTTCCAAGTAGAGAGGATTAATTATGAGGGAGAGCAAAATCTTCCTGGTGGTATACTGATGGATCTAAACAAGATGAAGGAGCTGAAGCCGGAGTATTCGGCAGAAGCACAGGAGTCACCCTCTCGGACAATGTGGGACAATCTTCATAGTGGAAATTTATGCTATTCTGCAGTGTGCAATCTCTGTGAGAGGGATATAGACAAGACTAGGGTAATAAATATATGCACAGACAGTAAGGCTGCGATATTGGCAGTCCAGTGTCATAACTTCGCGACTGGTGTCTGTGTGCAAGGACGTACTGGATGGTATAACAAGGCATGGTTGCACAGTCTGACTCGTATGGGTCCCAGGTTACTCGAGCATACGCGAAAATGAGGAAGCTGATCGTCTGGTAAAGTTGGCAAACTGAACAGTATGGACCCCAACCAATACTACCTCTCCCAATTGCTATTGGCAAAAGGGAATTAAAATCTTTGCTGGAAAGCAAATTGATTGAATCGTGGAGGGGAGCTCCTGGAATGAGGTATGCTAAGGAACATGTAACTGGGCATAGCGTACGGCGCACTAAGGAGCTTCTCTCCTTGGGAAGGAAAGAGCTGTGAATTATGATGGGATTGTTGACAAAACATTGTCACCTCAGGAGCCATCTTCACAGAATCGGTGTCGAAGAAGACCCGACGTGCATATGGTGTTTAGAGGAGGATGAAACTGTTAACCATATCCTCAAAGAGTGCCCAGCATTCAACGGACTGAGACAGAGATACAACTTTGTTACCGGAAGCAGTTAGGCAAGTTCAACTAACGAGGCTGCTTGGATTCGTAAAGACGATCGGCCTCGAATGACCTGCAGCTATGGTGGGACGTAAAGGGCCAAATAGAGGCCTAGGCATCGATGATCTAGTATCACTACCCCTTTTTCATTAATTTATTCATTCATTCAAAGTTCTCAACCACTTATACCTATTCTAATTAATATTGGAACTAAAACTGTCGCTTAAAAACAAATTTATTGAACCTATCTTTCCCTGAAGAGGAAGAAACTACAAATCGTAATGGGATTATTGACAAGATATTGTCACTTGTAAAGCCATCTTCATAAGATTGACATTACGGATAACTCGGCATGCAGATGGTATCAAGAGGAAAATGAAACTGTTTGCCATGTCCTTAAAGAGTACTCAACGTACTGAGACAAACACACTTCGGAAACAAATTATTATCATCCACAATAGTCAGACAAGTTCAGACAACGAGGCTGCTTGGATTTGTAAAGGCTATCGACCTTGTATAACTTGCAGTCATGCTAGAACGTAAACAATTCGACGAGGTCTTCAGCACCTTTATTCATTCATTCAATAATAATTTTTACCTAATTAAAAATAACTATAGTTACGTAGAAAGAACTATTTTCGCTTTAGGGGTTTTTTCCTATGAAAACCTCGTATTATATTTAACAATTTTGAAAATTAGAAAACTTTTATTACAATAAAGGACACCGTTAGGAAAACCACGCGACCCTGTGTAAGACATCACAAAAAGATCCTTGGTCTAAATTGCGTTTCTCCATGTTATTATTTACGTAAAAAGTTTCCGCTTGTGAAGGAGAACAAAAAGGATGAAGCTAAAATATTTAATACAACGTTGCTTGCAAAAAAGGTGTACGCTCAAGTAATATTAAAGTTAAAACCGCTCCTTGTTAGATTCTTAATAAGATTTTTAAGTGCTTCATGGTATTTTCATTATATCAGAGCATTGAAATGGTAATTGTTGGGGAACATTGTTAATATTAATATCACTGGAGTAAAACGTACCTGCATTTTTCATAGTCTCTTTAATAATATACGAAATTTTTTTCAAAACAAAATACAAGATCAATTTATATAAGAAAACTTGTTCTTAGAATTTGCATCACAGACACGAATTTATTTCTAGCATAACTTGTTTTATTCTTTATACGTAAACTAATTCCCCATATGCATTTTCCATATTTTACGTGCAAAGATACACAAATATCGATAAAAGTGACATTCACATCGAGTAAGCTCTATGAAATATTGCCCTGCGAAGATGGGAGATAAATTATGTTACTATAAGTAAAAGATTACCACAGGGATTGAGTTGTCATGCCTGGTAAGCTATCAGAGAAAATGAACGCAACAACGATAGTTTTGATATCTTAAGAGTGCTTATACACTTGGGAAATTAAAATATGTTTTCCAAGGTAATATCCTGAAGGACCGAACAGATTTTAAATTTTTTTTCCCTGTTGGAAAGATAACATTCCCCGTTTGAAGACACAAAGGGGGTTAAAAGTGAAGAAAGTCGGAAAAAATCCGTGCTGCCAAGCTTCTATCAACATTTATCAGAGACTATGCCAATAGCAACGTAGAATTCGTAACTCGCAATCTTGGGAATGGTTCTGGGGGTTAATTAAAATCACATTTTTTTATTCGTGTTGAGCATGTTTGTATGTATGTATGTGCATAGAGTTGGGGGTCTGTATACTGCGACCTGGTGCCCCCCTACTGCTGCCTAGTCGTAAGAATTACCTTATCAGCTAGAGCAGGTCCTCGAGTCTTATTTCCCTCAGGAATCGCAGGATGTTGGACGGCTTCAAGGTGGGTAGCTCCCCTTCTTCGATTTGACGTGTTTACAAGAACCGCATCCTAGGCTTTTCTAGAGCGCTGCACTCTGAAAAGATATGGATAGAGGTTTCGTCCTCCTCCTCACAGAATCTGCATTCTTCTCTTTCTATCAGTCCGAGTTTTTTGAGGTGTCCCTTCAGGTGACAATGCCCCGTCAGGACCCCTGTCAGAACTCTGAGTTAGTTTTTACTTAATCTTATGCATTCTTTGAATCTGTTCTAGTCGTAGTTCCCCAGAAGTATCTTCACTTGTCTCAATCCTTGCAGCTCCGTCCAATAACTGGATCTCCTGCTTTCTTCTTCTATCTTTAGTTCTTCCAGCATTACGCTGCTACTGATTCCACAGAAAGACTCTGGCCCCAGAAATGGTATCTCAGCCCCTTTCCTCGCGAGCTTGTCTACTATTTCGTTCCCTTCTCTCTCGGTATGTCCCGGTACCTACATGAGGGTGACTTTATTATTCTTACTCAAATCATTCAGTTCCTCTATACTAGGCATTCCCAGACCATCTTGGAAGTGATAACTTGAGAGCCCAGCGCAATGATTGCTCCTTGACTATCCGTCATGATGATAATATCTTGGCCGTGATAGTTTTCTCCTTGTTAAATTAAATACACATCCTAATGGCACGTATTTCTACCTGCAAAACGCTTGGTGACTTACCCAAGCTTTCGTAGTGTCTGGTGTCGGGTCCATACACTCCTATTCTAGTTCCTTCAGTTGTTTTTGAGCCATCTGTATACCATACAATGGATTTCTTGCTTAGTTTTTCAATGGTGTTTCTCTCCCATTCGCTCTTGTGACTCAACTTTGTACTGAAGTTTTTCACAAAGCTGTATTTCTTTTTCATTTCATCTTAGGGCGTATCCTAGATTGGTTGATTTTTGGATAAGAGATTGGGCCTTCGTTTTATGATCTCACCTCTCATCATCCTATAAATCGTCCTCTTCGCCATGTTCTCTAGAAATATATGTAGAAATGTGAGGTTTAGGATTATTTCCATGGCGGCCATTGAGCAAGTTTTTATTGCCCCGGTAATACATGCACAGGCCAGTCTTTTAACTTTCGAGAAGTTAGCTCTGGTATTAGCCAGACTGGTTTTTTTGCTTCAGATCACTACCCCATATGTGATGACTGATCTCACTTTGCAGAGTACATCCATTGCAGGATTTATGGGTTTGTAAACCATCTTTTTCCCGCAAAGTTTCTACACACCATAAAAGCTTTTGTAGCGTTGTTGATTACTTCTATTTCATGCTTACTCCAGAGGAGTTTGTTATCTAGGATTAGACCCAGATATTTAACCTCTGACTTCCACTCAATAACATTCCCATTCATTTTGATGGTTTTCAGATTGAGGTTTCTTTTCCTTGTGAAGGCTACTAGGGTGGTTTTGGTGGGGTTGATATTTAGTCCCATCATCTGGCACCATTCTCTAATGTATTCAAGCCCTCTTTGAACTATGTCTAAGAGAGAGGGTATTCTCGAATTTTCCTCTTGCGATCACGACCACGTCATCGGCATAGACCTGACAAGATATGCCGAGGTCAGTCAAATCACAGGGGAGTTGGTCGACAATTAAGTTCCACATAAGTGCAGAAGCTACTCCCCCCTGAGGGCATCCTCTAGTGATTCCGAAGGCGATAGTGTGCTATCCTATCTTTATCTCTGCTATTCTAGTGAGTGAAGTCGTTTCGTCCACTCCCCTATCGTCAAGTGCTCTTTTGACTGCCTCATGTGGAGTATTGTCAAAAGCCCCTTCTGTATCAAGGAAGGCACATATTACAGTTTCCTTCCTGATCAATGCTTCTTGAATCTCATCTGTCAACCGTATGAGTGCGGTTTCTGTAAACCTACCCACTTGATACGCATGTTGATGAGGATGCAGTGACGCCTGTTCAAGAATTTCTGTTCTGATATAATAATCTACTGCTTTCTCCATGGTTTTTAAAATAAACAATGTGAGGCTGATGGGTCGCAGGGATTTAGAGTGTGTAGTGTCCTTTTTCCCTTATTTCGGAATGAAGGTGAGGCCTTTCTCTATATTTCTGGTATATAGCCCAGCTTCAGGCTACTATGACTGATGCGTACTATGTGTGGTAACATCTCTTCCTGTCCTCGTTAGAGCAGGACCGGGATTATTCCATCAACTTCTGGGGTTTTAAATGGTTGAAAAGTGCTCATTACCCATTTTAAACAACAGCTACTGCATATGTGTCTGGCTATTTCTGCAGCTTCTCTGACCTTTCGCGATGTTCTATTACATCACTCGCGATACTAGGCTTGCTCGCCGGAAAGTGAGTGTTGAGTAAGAGTAATGCGCTTTCCTCCTCGCTCTCCATGAAGCTTCCGTCTAGCTTTCTGAGTCTCGCTGCGACAGGTGTAGTTTCAATGTCTTCACACGTCTGCGCGTTTCGGATCTTAGCTCTGACAGATGGTCATTCCACCAAGCTGTATCCCTACAGCTTTTGCTTGTTTGTAAGGGGCAGCTCGATTCATAATCTCCGAGTATCGCCTCATTTACTTCTTTTAAGTCACTTTCCAGCTCCAGATGGTGCTTAGCGGGACCTCAGGTCTGATTGCGTGCTACGTTTACTTTCAGATTGGTGCTGTATTTTTCCCAATCTGTTTTCCTTCTGAGGACTGGCTCAGAAGGATCGATTTCTAAACTGAATGTGATTATTCTATAATCTGAAAGAGTGTTGAGCATAAAATGATACCTTATAAAACGCGTAATCGAAATATACATATAAGAAAAAATAACCGGATATTTTGACAGTTAAAAATAAGGCAACGGGCAGAAGCAGACACCGCCATGAGCGCAGGCACACAACACGAGAGTGTTGCCAATTTATACTAATAGTGGGTGATTGGTTGACCCGTATCAAAATAAGCATCAATATCCTGTTTCAACCGGTAATTGTCTGCATCTAAAATGCTTTTTCGCATCACACAACGCTTGGATCAGATATACTTAATGCTTGAGCAATAGTAGACACTATCAAAACATCGAGAATGGTTGCAAAATGAAATTCAATGCGTACGAAGGAAACAACTATTAATAAATATAAAGCGAAATTTTCCAAAAACAAATATTTACAAACTAATAAGAAAAATTACCATTATTCCAAAAATCGGAAAAAAAACAAGAATAAAATAATAATATTACAGTGATCAAACGACGACTATCTTCTGTCATATTTAAGAAGCTTTTAGAGCACAGCAATAACACTTTTTTTTGCTTTAATAAAAACAACTTATACAGCCTTTAAACCTGGTGAACGAGCTACAAAAGCTTCGGAATAATGGATCGAAAGGAAAGAACAATTTAATTAAAATTAGGGGACCATGTGTTGAAAGCAATATAAACAGTCCTTTGTTTAACTAAAAAAGTTCGAGTTTGTAGGAAAGAAGGTGAGGAACTCCACCCCGTTTTTTATTAATGGATCGGTCGGCTCTTTACTGCACTTAGATTTTTTACTTCGATAAATAGTATTGTACTTAGATTTTTTACTTCGATAAATAGGATTGTGTGATAAACCATATCTCGAAGATCTACAGGATTTGAAGCTCAATTTAAAAAAATTATAACTAAAAAAAAAAAACTTTCAAAGTACCTTTTTAGAGTTCGATAGGAATTTTTATAGTTTCGTCATGTCCGTTCGTCCGTCCGTATCTCAGAGCCTTATAACTTGCCAGTCTCATTGGATATGTTTTTAATAATACAAATAAATGTTATATTACATATTTTATTTGATGGTTTCACTTCCGAAATATCAGTCTTCAAAGAGGCATTTTAGACCTGATTTTTGGATGATATATTCTAAAAATCCGAAAAAAAAAATTGGTATAATAGCTCTTACTGAACATATGCAACGAAAATCATGACAAGTAAGTCAGTGTATCTGCTTTTGGGGTCGCTAATCACGATCCCGGTGTCCATATGACCCCAGCCCGTCTGGATTAAGGTCATATGAAGGTCAAACACCTTAATTCGAATGGTAAATAAAAGTCAACTGGTCCAAGACCCATCCCTAGCCGAAAAATTAGCCGATTCAAGAGAAGAATCTGACCTCTAGATGACCACCAGAAGTCACTTTAACTAAAAGGTCAAAGTATATCTGAACCTAAAATTTCTTGTTCTTTCAGAATCCGGGGTGAAAAAAATTATATCATTTCAATTAAGGTGTTTGACCTTCATTTGACCTTGTCCCACACGTGTTGGGGTCATAAGGACATCGGGATTATGATCAGTGACCGCAAAAACTTATATCATCAACTGAACTCAGAGATGCTCCACCTCGATTTCATTTTGTAGCCCTGCGTTATCAGCGGATATGCGAAAAACAGGAGGTTTTCAAGTTTCGTGCCCACTGAGACATTTAATCAGAGGACCAAAATACACAACATACGATAATACTAACCATTTTAACGGAAACCGGATTTCCATAAGCTCCGAGCGGGATCCTTTCCAATTTGTGGAATTTTTTTTTTTTTTTTGGAATTTTAGAAAAATTTTTGAGATTTTTATGAAAAAAAAAGTCGATCCCTTTTTGTTTTACACATTCCAACTAAACAATAACCAAGCATAAATTCGATATGTACGCCCATTATTTCTTCTTCTTCTTCTAGGTAGAACCAAGTTCTGTAATCTATTCAATGCCTCATCGATCCTCGTTTAAGGTCGAAATCCAGCTGTCTTTCCATCTTTTGGGGGGCCTTCCAGGCGGCCGTTTGGTGTTTGGTTTCTCTCTCATCACGGTTTTTGCTAGTCTGTCATCGTCCATTCGTTCCACGTGGTCTCTCCACTGCCTACGACGATTTCGAACCCACTTCACAACATCCCCACTCCGCTGTCCTCGCGTATTTTTGCGTTTCTTATTCCCAGGTGTTTCCCCATGTCCTTTTATATTGCCATTTATATGGAAAGAAGGTGTTATTTATTCTCATCTCGTTTTGGGCGCACAGTTGTATGAGTTGTTCCCCGTTGTCATTTAGTGTTACCTCATTATATCTCTGCATTACTCCCGGAATGGGTTCGTTACCTATTCTTGAGTTGAAGTCTCCTAGCACACCTCTATCGGGTATGGTACTTAGTAGATCTTGCAGTTTATTGAAGAATGTTTCTCTGACCTCTTTGGGTTTGCTGATATCTGGTGCGTAGAAGCTTATGATGTTCATCTTTTCTAGTGGTAAGTTTAGGATGACGTGAATGAGTCTTTCATCGACGTACTGTATGTCCTCTATGTAGTGTTCGTATTTTTCGTGGATGAGCAGGCCCACTCCTTCTTGGGCTCTTTCTTCCTTTTGTTTCCCACTGTATATAAATAGGTAATTGTTGTACTTTTTGTTTCCTTTCCCTTTCTTTTTCGTCTCTGAAAGGGCGCAAATATCTATGGAGTGCCTGTTCATTTCTGCGACAACTTCCTGATCGTGCTTATGCCATGAAGTGACATTCCAGCATCCCAATCTAATGATATTCTGTTTTTTCCATGATCGTGTCCTAGTTCTCGCCAATGTCTGTTTCCGTGAGATTCGTCCAGTGTCCGAGGCATGTATGTTACTATGAGCTACATTGGTGTTTTACTGCGGGTAGGCTGCTAACCTGTCCCGCAATTATTTCAAACATGACAAATCATTTTGCTAATGAGAACAGCAAAAGTATATTTTATCTTTGTTGGTAGCATATATTCAGTAACAAAGAAGTTTTTCAGCCCAATAGAAAATATTCGCGAATGTTAAAAGTCGTATAACATTGTTCTCTTCACACAGAAAAATTTAGTTTAGTATGATTTTTGTCTTTTCGAATAAAATAATCTTAAATGAGTGAAACCGGCCCGTACGGTACGTGAAACTCAAAGACTTATTATATTTATCAGATGTGGTTTAAAATTTCCAAATTAAAAGATTTTGAAAACAAATTACGATTTTCTGATTTACCTAAATTAGCAAAAATAGTTTGTCCCACACAAATGCAGGGTATATAATTTTTGTTTGTCTTGTCATCTGCAAGGTAACTTTAAGACTTTATTCTTGTTATTACCTAACATGTTTGTGTAACCAATCATGTAGCCTCAAAAATCCAAACCAAATTATTCTGCTTTCTAAAGTTTGTTGTTTATATCGCCATAATATATGCAAATCTATAAGCAAAATATTTACCTGCCTCTTTTAGTTTGTTTACTGTTTTAAAGATTTAGCGAAGGTAAACTTGAAACGCTTCGAACGTGATAGAAAATCAGCCAGAAAAACAACAAAAAATGATAAATGAGCCTTTAATATAACACAGGTGTTTAGTAACAAGAGAAAAAATTAAAAACAGCAATTTTCTTCATTTTAAAATTAAGCTGAAACTTGAAATGGGTTATTGAAAGATCGACAATACCGTCAAAAAAGTATGATTAATAATTTGTATGTGCCCTTTTTATTCTTATATATATATATATATATATATATATATATATATATATATATATATATATATATATATATATATATATATATATATATATATATATATATATAGGACATTCTGTATTAAAACAGCCACCCTCTGTACGTTTCAATTTTGGAGATAAATTATTGATTTTGTAAATAAAATTTTTCGTATAACCTCTACTCTCAGATGCAATATGGCGATTTTGACAAATTAAATATGGCGACGCTGTAGCAGTAGATAAAACATATACTGGTGATATATACAGGGTGTCCGGTAAGTACCTCCTAATTTCTCGGAAGCATTCAGAAATGGTCAAAATAACCCTACTTTGTCATAGAAAAAAAATCCTAAAGTACCCCTTAACGGAGATAGAGGCCATAAAGAGTCATTAAACACAGTACATATTTTAGATCATTAGAAAAGTCAGGAAAGGACTTGCAGCTACACTCGTTAGGCCTAATTTTTGACAGGTGTTATTTTACAGAGACAACATTAATATTATAAATATTACTTGTGCTGCATAAGTTTCCTTGAAGCGCCAATGAATAATGCGCCTGAACTATGGCAACTTGCCAACAGCGGCCTGCAGCAACTATTTTCGATTAGATTCGGCCCAATTTTCGAAGGTTCACAGATCGTATGGAAGTGTATTTCTTGGATCCAAAAAATTCACAGGTAAAGTACAAGTATTAAAAAGCATCTGCTGTAAATTTGAACCCTTAATATTCATTTGCCACGCCATTATGAATTTTTGAAAAAAAACGTTTTTTTCATCCAACATTTTCTTTTTTTTTTGAGACCGGAAATGATACATCTAAATCCAATGCACGCATTAAAAAAATGTTGTCCATCCTGTGAAAAGTTATCGCAATTTTTTTGGTGCAAAAATTGGTTTTTGCAAAATTTCACACACCCAATTTTTTTTAATAGATCTTCAAAATATAAAGCAATACAAACAATTTCCATTAAAATTGAGCAAAACCGCCAGTTTTATCGAAATAAATTAAGAATACCTTTTTTGAAGAGGAATGACCAAAGTATTTAAAAAGTTTTCAGCTCCGTAAAATGACATCTGTCAAAAATTAGGCTCAACGTGTGTAGCTGCAAGTCCTTTCCTGACTTATCTGATAATCTAAAACAACTACTGTTATGGTTTAATGAGTCTATATGGCCTCTATAAAATATTAAAATTTCATTAAATTATACAAGTTGGTTCAAAAGTTAAAGCCGATAAGGTAAATCGCTGAGTACCCCTTTATGGCTCTATGTCTACGTTAAAGGGCACTTTAGAAATTTTTTTTCTATGACAAATTAAGAGGTACTTACGGGACACCCTGTATACTATAATATGTTATTTGTTTCTGTTTAGAGTTTTGATTTAAATACCTAGGTTAAGTGCGAAAGTTATGCTTCAATTTCGCCTTTTATAATTCTTTTAATTGCAATAAAGGCATCTATTATTATTATTAATCCACATCACTGCAAAAAAATGGTAAACAAATAAATAAATCGAGCATAATTTAATTAATTCTATTAAAAACGGTGATTAATTAATTTTTTCCGTGTTTACAAATCGTTTTACTAAAAAAAAAATAATAGAAACTGTTCCAATTAATATAACATAATAATAAAGTAAAAAGAAGATTAGAATTAGAATATCACTTCATATCTAAACACGGCCTTGTCGGAAAAGCCATCTTCCTGTCTATTTTAAGTCCAAAATCGTAGCGCTTGCTAATAATTTATCTCTATATTATTCGTAATTTGTGCCATTAACTATATTCCAAATTTTAATGCCTTCTGGCAGCCCCGGTATTCCATAATAGGATTTGTATCGAATCGACCGACGCCGACGGTGCTATTTTAACTCGAGAAATTGTATTTTACTTATCGGAATTCAAATCTGAAATAGTAATTTTAGATAACGAAATTCTTATTTTATCAATAATCATAGAAGGATACGCGATGAAGGTGCAATATAGAAAACTGGAATGTGAATTCGAATCGAATTCTACTACTAAATTTTAAGGCAATTTATTGCATATTCTGCGAACCGACAATACAGCGTTAATTCAGTGTTCTAATCTCGTGGAGTAAAGATTCCTGAAAATGTTTCGTGCAAACGTAGGCGCAACGTCGGCTAATAATTCCAATTTGACACGGTCTAAACCCACAACCATGATTTTCAACTTTATTTTCTGATTTACATATGATTACAAACTACCTCACTATATTAACTGCATGATACTTGTGGCATTCTTACTTCATGGTTTCAACTGAATGTTTTATTTAAATTGTTACAAATGAAATTGTTAAATTTGAGTTACTCCAGTCTTCCCAGAAGGTGAAAAAATTTATTGCAGATATCTGAAAGTTTCAAGTCATATGGGGCACCCAGTAGATGATAAATACGTAAAAAAGTACAGCTAGATCAGCCCTGTTTTTTTATAAACAACATGCAAAATCGGAAAGTTCGATTTTCTATCCGTAGAATTTTCCGGTTACATTTTAGAGAAAACTTGTCCAAATGAAAGTGGGTATTGAAAAGACCTTTAATTTCATTTTTTATACGTTAAAATCGATAAATAATTTATCGAGATAATGGCGAAAAACCATCTTTTTTGCACTATTATATAAATGTTAATAACTTTTGCAAAAAAGGCCGAAAGTGATATATAACCCCTTGATGATAAGGCCATTATGTGCCTTTATAATTGTGCGAAAGCTGGACCAAATCGGTGTGGTAATTTATGAATAATCTTAATTGTTTATCCCAGACACTAAATGTTCAAACAATTGTTCTTGCTCAGAGGATGATTCTACAGATCATCTACGATGCAAAAGCGGAATGGATTCTTTGAAGAAACTACAAACGAAGATGAAAAAACGATGGATTTTTAAAAAAATTATTGTTAAAAAAACCGTTTAAAGAAGGGGTACCTTTTTTACGTATAAACAATTGGAATAACTTTATTTATTTGAATGATACAAGTTTGTGAATAAGTGGACTTGAAAGCTGGTGGAAAAACACGAATTTTAAAAGAAAACAAACTCTCCTACGACCAATAGGAGCTAAGATAGGATTTTTTTTAGTCATATCTCTTTTGTTTATAAACATTAAGAGTCGAAATTTTCACAGATTTTAAACGAAGACCTATATTTTATGATGCAATTGATAAGTATGAAATTCATGCATAGTAAAGTTATAGCCCTTCGAAGTAAAGGTACTTTTGCCAGTGCGTTGTAGCGAGTGGTGGGGGAAGCTCGGCTTTCTCACGGTATGCTTCTGAAATTCAAACTTCAAATTGGACCGCGCAACAGAATTATTTATTGCCAGAAGACATATATATATATATATATATATATATATATATATATATATATATATATATATATATTGTTGTGAATATACGCTTATTTTACAACAAAATATTAAATTTTAGATTTAATATTGCCCCAAAACTCCCTAAACAAAATAATCTGAATAATACGGCAGACAGTGCTAAAACTACAATTCTGGCGAGACGGGGAAACCCAGAGAATAAACAGCACGGCGACGGTTTGATTCAGTGCTTCCCCTAATTCCGAATGCGACGTCACCACTGCTATAAAAGCGAAAAGACAGAGGCGTAATTAAGGACTTTACGGGTTGCTCTTTTAGAGTCAACTTGTCCTTTTTCCGATCGAGCTTAGCTCTCGGGGGCCACGTTGACTGTTCTATTTTTTAGGCAGCTCGTGGTTCTTAAAGTAGGTTGTCTTTGACAACATATCACACTACAGAAAATACAGATCATGCACGTATCTAAATTCCTGATATTTACACCGTCGATAAAAAGACGAGGTCAGTGGCGCGTACGAGTTGCTGAACCGACGCGTCCTGACTTTTAAACATTATTACCAGAACGTGACAAAGTGGAGAGAACCTGATATTGACACTGCAACTAATAGTCAACTTTGTGTTGGCTATAAAGTTATGAATACCGATCTTGACAAAACCCAAACGTGACAGTGGAGAGTGAAATAATCCCGAACTTGACTTGCGGAAAACAGTACTGGAAAAAAACAGTGAATAAAAAGTTAACTAAGAGTCAAGGATGAGTGTTACTTGATAACCTCTTCCTAATTGGCTCATTCCTTGGAAGTGTTCCTTTGAGAAAATAAAATTTAATTAATTTTCGTTATCTCTTGAGCTTCACTCATTCCCATTCTATCCCGGTGAGCGAGAAGAAAGGTGAGGCGGCTAGTTTTTATTCTAGTCGGGAGGTTTGGCGGGACTTCACCAACAAGGTCAGTGGCGCGTACGAGTTGCTGAACCGACGCGTCCTGACTTTTAAACATTATTACCAGAACGTAACAAAGTGGAGAGAACCTGATATTGACACTGCAACTAATAGTCAACTTTGTGTTGGCTATAAAGTTATGAATACCGATCTTGACAAAACCCAAACGTGACAGTGGAGAGTGAAATAATCCCGAACTTGACTTGCGGAAAACAGTACTGGAAAAAAACAGTGAATAAAAAGTTAACTAAGAGTCAAGGATGAGTGTTACTTGATAACCTCTTCCTAATTGGCTCATTCCTTGGAAGTGTTCCTTTGAGAAAATAAAATTTAATTAATTTTCGTTATCTCTTGAGCTTCACTCATTCCCATTCTATCCCGGTGAGCGAGAAGAAAGGTGAGGCGGCTAGTTTTTATTCTAGTCGGGAGGTTTGGCGGGACTTCACCAACAACCCTTGATTTGTGTTAAAACTTTGGTTTTACACAAATAGTTGATAATGCAAAAAAAAAATAATAAATTAAATTAATCCCGACGGAGACGAACTTCCACGTTTCTTGAAGGATAAAATTAATCCAATAAACCCGGTAAATAGGTCCATATTCTCGGAGATGGGTACAAAAAATTCCGAATTATGGCGAGATGCATTGACGTCTCGTTAAAATTGCGAAAGGTAGTTGGTAAAGTAAATTCATAATTAAATAAATTTAAAAAAAAAAACAACACTCATCATCCGTTAATACGACAATATATATATGAAATTAAACTGCTAGTAAAGTTTTTTGAAACAATATCAGTATTAACATTGCCAAAAAATGTGTTTTCCGATGAAATGTCAATTTACCGGTATTTCCCGATTTCCTATGATAATGAAAATAAGTCAGTTCGTCATACTTCGTCGAATTACCCCAGTTTAAAAAAAAATAAAGGCTCTACGTTATCTGGAACCCGAGATATCGTACAATTTTGTTGCGCGCTCCAATTTGAAGTTTGAATTTTAAAAATACATCGTGAAAAAGCCGAGCTTCCCCCACCACTCGCTACAACGCACTTGCAACAGTACCTTCGCTTCGAAGGACTATAACTTTACTAACGATGCATGAATTTCATACTTATCAATTGCATCATAAAACATAGCTCTTCGTTTAAAATCTGTGAACATTTCGATTCTTGATGTATATAAACAAAAGAGATATGACTTTTTTTTTAAAAAAAAATGCTATCTTAGCTCCTATTGGTCGTAGAAGACTTTCTTTTTAAATTCGTATTTTTTCACCAGCTTTTAGATTCATTTATTCACAAACTTGTATCATTTAAATTAACAAAGTTATTCCAATTGTTTATAAGTAAGAAAGGGACCCCTTCTTTAAACGGTTTTTTAACAATAATTTCTTTTAAAATCCATCGTTTTTTCATCTTTCAAACCAATTTGATCCAGCTTTCACACAATTATAAAGGCCCATAATGGCCTTATCATCAAGGGGTTATACATCACTTTCGGCCTTTCTTGCAAATGTTATTAACATTTATAAAAAAGTGCAAAAAAGGTGGTTTTTCGCCATTATCTCGATAAATTATTTATCGATTTTGACGTATAAAAAATGAAATTAAAGGTCTTTTCAATACCCACAACTTTCATTTGGACAAGTTTTCTCTAAAATATAACCAGAAAATTCTACGGGCAGAAAATCGAATTTTCCGAATATGGATGTTGTTTATAAAAAAACAAGGCTGATCTAGCTGTACTTTTTACGTCTTTATCATCTACTGGGTGCCCCCTATGACTTGAAACTTCCAGATATCTTCAATAAATTTTTACATGAAATCGCTACAAATCCAATAGCAAGACTGGAATAAGTTATCATCACAGCTTTTAATAACAAATTTACAAATATTAAAAAAGTACTTACAAAATATCTTGCAGTATACTTCAAAAACTAAAAATTATAGTTTATAAGTAAAACACACTAAAACTATAGATTTTTCACAATGTAAAATAAATTACAGTTCGTTAATTATTCAAAAATCTCCCATATTCATTATAAGTAATTAGTTATAAAAAAACTACAAAGTTCAAAATAGTTTACATGCAAGTAATACTTAAGGATTCTGGAAAAAAACAGTTTTAATAATTAAGTCCAAAAAATTTATCCTTTTCAATGAGGCTTGATAATTATTTAAGGAATCGCAATTTGCAAAATAATTGTAACTTATATTAAAAAAGTATATTTATATAAAATAAATATTACTGGCTGACTCATGCTTCCAAAAATTAACAACTAACACTAGGAAATTACTCTAAAGTAACATTTACATTATAAAATAAAAATGTGTTGTCTATACTTCAAAATTTATCAAAACAAACAAAAGTTTTGTACTTTTCAACTGTGGTGGAAAAGTATTTAAATGATTTTATGATTCATTTTTATGAAGTTTTATTTATTAATATTGTTATTTTTTATATTTTAATGTACTTATCAATTTTTCTTTAATTCAAAAACATCCAAAAGCAGACACGGATTAGACCAAGTTTGAAAATTAAATCAAGAAGTTAAAAGTTGACCAACTTCTTAACGGTTCAATGATAATTCTTATTTTTTAATTAAGACTATGAACAGGTAAAAGTAAAATGTATCATTTAACTTGTAAGTGAAAATTCTTAATGTAAATTCTTAGTTTTGTTAATAATTTTTGGAAATATGAGCAATCATAAAGTTTATATTTAAATAATGCACCTGCAACATTTCACGGACAAAGATTTTATGAAGAATGCACACCATAAACTCAACAATAAAAATTACATAACACTTTTTTTGACAGTTGACAGTTAGTTTGATAAATTCTCATGGTTACCAAGAGAACTAAATAATTAAAATAAGTTGCACCTAACATTGCGGTGAGTATCATTTTTGGTTTGACAGTTCAATTACAATCACTCATCCATTTTTTATGAGGTGTGTGCTAGGAACTAGAAAAGACAAAAAACAGAAGATTTTGAAATATTTTTTTAGTACGAGTTCATATGGCTGCTGAGACTGAGGCAATTTAGCCAGGCTCTTTTTCCCGTCCCGCGTTTACAGCCTCCTTGCCAAGGAACACATCCAACAAGTTTACACGTTAACCGGGTTTGGAAAACCGTTTCCTAAGAAAAAAACAGACAAAAGCATGCCTCATCTAAGAGGGCCAGGTTACTTCCATCATCCAAGCAGGATTGTAGGTTAGGTATGTGACCCACTATAACAAAAAAGTCACTTGTCACATGTGTGACAGGCATTTACATATTCCAGACGGATTCTTTGGCTTGCACTACCGAATGCAGAGTTAGTCGCCAACCACAGGTAGATCCATTCAGGAAAATCGCCCCGCTCTCCCTAGAGCACGCAGGCACACACCAACCTTCCCTAAGCACTTAAGGAATCAACCCTCAACAAGCGTTCCCCATACACCGTACATTCAGGCCGAACCTCCGTCTTCGTCCCCAAATGACGAAACCACATGTTTTCTTGCTTTTGCACAAGCTCATTAAGTAGGCATTGACAGTATAACGACCAAAAAGGATGCCCAATTTGGAGGTTAAGTCCAGTTTGTCAAGTTCTCGTGATAACGACAGTTTGAAACTTTTACTCATCTCTAGTGTAATATGAAGTATGTAGTTCTTGCTGGATATGGCGAAAAAACAGTAGTGATGCGATGGATAATTATAATTCGATAAGCAATAATTTGAAATTAATTTCAGCTACACCTCTGGTGAAAATAGCTTTACAGTAGTATAGCTGAATTCTAAAGCAAATATTTTACCAATGTATCTTTTTATTTTAGTTTGCCAACTATTAAAAAGCGCTCTGCATACATAAACATAATAAATTGCAAAGAAGATCGAACACCCACTCGTGGCAAAGGAAAAACAAGATGAAAAATGGAAGTTGCGATAACATTCTCTGCAAAAACAGAAGGTTCTCAAAAGGATCGATATCAGTGACTTGCGAAAAAAAAACAATTTCAACGTAATAAGGAATATACGGAAAAACGTGTTTTTTTTAATAAGAATTTAAGAAATTATGTTACACAGGGAGCCACTAAATAGAAGTCTCTTTACAGTCTTATTATGAACTTTTTAAGAATAATTGGAAGTTATGTCTTGGAGATACGGTCGTAGTCAATTAAATCGTCTATCTTGATTTAATAATATATAATAAATATGAAGCTATATATATATATATATATATATATATATATATATATATATATATATATATATATATATATATATATATATATATATATATAGCTTCATATTTTCGCAATTAACTAATTTATTTTCGTACTAAAATGTGAATTAAAAGACATTTTCCATGGGATAACCAAGATTTTTTTTCTATAAGTCGTGAAGAGGCGGGAATATCGTCTCGTCTCAAGATTAAGAGTAATTGATGCTGAGACTAGATGAGATTAGGTTAAGACGAAACTTAAATTAAAAAGATTTTTTAACAAGATTTTGGTATAACAGCTATTTTTGAGCACCTAGCTGATCAAGAAAACAATTAATAGTAATAACGTTAAAGAAAAAACTATTCTTTTCCAGTTTCCCCGCAAACATTTAACACCCGTTTTAAGTTAACCCTTTATTTTTAAACTTTAAATTGTTTCGTAAGTTTCATTATAAGATTTCAAAGGATTTCTAGTTGCCGTCATAATCGAGTTAAGAGAAGACTTTTACACGGCGTTACTCGTGGTATTTATAGATTTGCCAGCAGAAAAATTCCATTCTTTAAAAACAAAGAAAAGATATTATCAAGAAATATGATCTTAAAGAGATATATATATATATATATATATATATATATATATATATATATATATATATATATACATAGTCGTCAATTTTATTTTCTGAACCGTTTTTCTTGTATATTGTGTCTTTTTCTTCTTGGGAATAAGGTTGTTTTTTAAAAAAGATAATTTTCTTGTCTAAATTCGAACAACTAAAGAGTATGCTCTTAAAACACAACATTCCAGTCATACACAGGGGATAAAATTGTTTGAATTCACTGTTCACAAAACTAAAGACAAAGACTAAAAAAGATAAAAAAAAAACTCATGTTGTATACGAAATCCCATGCACCAACTGCAATGGAACATAGGGCAAACAAGTCAGCATCTCCAAAACCGACTACGGTCACATAAGTATGATAAGAAAAACCAAACAGCCCTTGCTACACATGAAGCCCAATATAATCATAAGTTTAATTACGAAAAAACAAAAATCCTAAAGATTAAGCCTCACAAAAAAAACGTGAAATCTACGAGACGATCGAAATAAAAAAATAAACATTCTATATGACAAAAAAGACATAAACTCACTTAATAAAATTTATTTTAACGTATAGTAAAAAACGAATAATCTATTATATAATTTACTCCTAACTTACTCAATAAAAAAATCAAATACCAATTTTATCGCGACGTGTGTTCAGATATTAGCAAGGCAAAAAGAAAACATATATATATATATATATATATATATATATATATATATATATATACATGTATTGTTGTAATTATTTTAATTGTAATTTGTTTTGTTGACTAAAATGTAATTTGTGACGTCATATATAATTTATTTTTGTATCTTAAACCTTTTCTTTAAGATTTTCCTGGGTTTAGGTTTTCTTATCTTATGATTAAAAGACGGCAATTCTTCTGACGGTTCGCTCTACATAGTGAACTTTTTCAAAGACTCATAAATATAACATAACTTTGAAAAAGCTCACTATGTAGAGCGAAACGTCAGAAGAATTACCGTCTTTTAATATTAAAATAACAAATCCTATATCCAGGAATATATTAAAGAAAAGTATATATATAAATATATATATATATATATATATATATATATATATATATTTATATGTTATCGAAAGTTTTTGGTATCCCGTGTGAGTGCTGAGTCCTTTTCAGGACTGTAGGGCAGCTGACTTTTTAATGACATCTCATTCGCCATTTTCAAAGATCACTATATGGAGTCTATGAGCGACCTGATGCTTACGACTCGGGTGCGGTCGGTCTTGTGTGTACGTGAGACATGTTCGTTGGCTGGATAGTTCTAGTCAATCAGTTTGCGAATTTTGCTGCGTGTCATCGGCCCTGTTGCCAATGTTTGGCGTCGTGTTGCCGAGTTATGATCCGTTTCTTTACAACCTACTATTGGTTGATGTTTTGTTAGCAAGTTTTTCCAAATATTAGGCAACCACTAACCGTCGTCTCTGCTATTTAAATTGTTGGGTATCTTCGCAATTTTTCGATGGCTTCCTATATAACTTTTGAGGACAGATTTTCACATCCCAATAGCATTTTTGTTTCTGAGAAGTTGATCTTATATCCTGTGTTTAACAAGTGTTGGGCCAGTGCAAAAGAAATTGTTTTTTGCTTGATGACATTTATAATTCGTCTCTTACGCCCTAAGTGCTTGTTTTGTATACTTTTCTTACCGTTAGCTCTTCATTCATTCTCATTAAGTGTTCATTCAATATCACTTGTTCTTCTATTATTTCTTGTACTAGCTTTATTTTTAGATTTTCTCTAAACGTGATGTTTCTAATTTTGAACTATATTGGCTTACCTTTTCTCTTTCTAAGGAACCTCATTTCGGTGTTTTACTTTTCTGTTTCTAATTTAGGGACCTTACTTTTGAACCATAAGTCAGAACTGGAATGGCCACTCGTTTAAAAATTTGTTTTTACGAGTACCTCTCTGAGAATATCTTTTTTTGCTAGAAATTGTTTTTCTATTGGGTTAAACAGTCTTCCTCCTGCTCCTATTCTATCATTTTTTTTCTTGGTCCAGTCTCTCCTACTCGATACTGTCGAGCTTAGACATTTAACGCTTTCTACTTGTTCTAGAATGTTTCGTCATAACATAATCTGATGTATTCTCTTCTCCCTACTCGCTATAACAGTCTTTACTTTCATGTATGTTATTATTTAAAAAAAAAAAAAAGCTTTTAAGTGTAAAATGTGCTCCTAGAGTTAAGTGCGTTCCCCGCAACTCACCCTATATAAACCTAAGAAAATTTTTCTCTTTGACTGCCACTTTCCACTAACCGAATACCTATTTTCTCTATTTGATCTGGACACTTCAGATAAAGACAAAACCGCATCATTTTTCACAATGACGAAATTCCCAATCGTCTCTTACTCGTTAGATATGATTCATGTCCCAGTTCGAAAATCCATTTTGGCATCGACGTCAATATACGCTCCCCGAGATGAGCATGGGCGGGATAAAGAGAAAACAAACGTGCAAAGAATAATTCAGAGAAAATTCGGATTTTCGTAAAAAAGTGCGTTTTGCGGAAAGGGGATATTTGAGATGTGGATGAGCACATATTTCAAGATTACATCGTAGATTTAGTTATACAGGATACTCCAAAAGTCTAGGAATAGGGAATGTTAATTCAACAACACCAGATTCAATTTCAAATTGTCACCCATTCATAAGACGCTGGAGTGAGGAAAGCCGCGCTTGTGCCAAACAAAATGGTAAACTATGTTTCAAGATATATCGTTTGACTCTTGGTCTCAATAATGAGGGTCGCTACCTGGGGCATTAAAACCTTTTTATGGTACCAAGTGCGGTGCCAAATTTAATTATAGACAACAGGCCAGGAGTATTTTTTAAAATCAGATTTGGGAATTTTTTATAAATATACGAGTTCTTTTATTTCTTGGTACCCACACCGATTCTATGCTATCCTTATCTAATTGCATTATTTAAATTAGTAAATGCTTAATCGGTTGCCTAAATTATCATGTTATTTTCAACATGTAAATAATACACAATAATATGGAATGGGCAGCCATCGAAAAGCGTACGTTTCAAATATTGTCTGATCTTCCCTCGAGATATCCCCTAAATTCATCTGTGTAAGAAACAATCATTACTTCTCTCCTAAACTGACATCACTAATACCTAATAATCCAATCTTTAACATAGATCTTCTTCTTCAAGTGCCTTCTCCATTGCGGAGGTTAGCAATCATAATAGCTATTTTAATTTTTGAGGCAGTTGCTCTAAATAATTGTTTTGAACTGCATCCAAACCATTCCCTTAAGTTTTTTAGCCATGAAATTCGTCGTCGTCCTACGCCTCTTCTGCCACTTATTTTGCCTTGGATTATGAGCTGTAAGATGCTGTACTTTTCTCCCCGCATAATGTGTCAGAAATATTGCAGTTTTCTCTCTTTTACTGTTATCTCGATTTCCTTTTCTTTCCCCATTCTTCTCAACACTTCGGCGTTCGTAACTCGATCCACCCACGAAATCCTCTGAATTCTTCTATAGGTCCACATTTCAAAAGAGTTAAGTCTTCTCATTGCCTCTCGATTCAGTGTCCATGCTTCCATTCCATAATATAGAACACTGTATGCGTAACATTTAGTCAGTCGTATTTTCAAGGCTAACGTTAGATCTTTGCTGCAGATAACCTATTTCATTCTTATAAAGTTGGCACGTGCTTTCTCGATTCTGGTTTTATTTCGACGGTATAGTCATTATTTTCTGTTATTAGGGTTCCCAAGTAAGTGTATCTCTTAACTCTTTCTATGTGCTGGCCTCCTACCATTAGGGTTTCATTATTATTGGTGTTGTTTTTACTAATTATCATGAACTTGGCCTTTTTCGTGTTAAGAGAGAGTCCATATTCTCCACTAACTCTTAATATTTTATTCATTATTTTTTCTAGGTCTTTCAAACTATCAGCTATTATTACGGTGTCATCTGCATACCTAATATTGTTAATTAAAACTCCGTTTACTTTTATCCCTGCTGTTTCAGATTCAAGACTCTCCAATATGACCTCTTCGGAATAAGCGTTAAATAGTAAATGTGACAATATACACCCTTGTCTGACTCCCCTTTATATTTCCACATCTCCGGATATTTCCTGTCCAATTTTTACTGCCGCTCGCTGATTGTAATACAGATTTGATATCAACCTTAAATCTCTTTCATCCAAATTTTTGCTTCTGAGAATCTCTATCAGTTTGTCATGTTTGACCCTATCAAAAGCTTTGTTGTAATCTATGAAGCAGACATAGAGGTCCTGACTGATATCTAAGCATCTTTGAGTAAGCACATTAAAAGCAAATAATGCTTCTCTTGTACCCACCCCGTTCCGGAAGCCAAACTGTGTGTCACCAATATCCAGCTCCAATTTGGAATGTATTCTAGCGTGTACAATTTTTAAAAGGGTTTTCAAAGTATGCGACATGAGACTGATTGTTCGATAGTCACTGCATTTTTTTGAATTTGCTTTCTTTGGTAAACATATGAATGTTGATGTTAACATTTCTCGGGGGATGGTTCCTGTCGTTTAAATTGTATTAAATAATCTCACCAATAAATCCAAATGCTTGTCATTGATCAGCTTCAACAACTCACCTGGCATTTCATCTGGACCAACAGCTTTATTAGTTTTTATGGATCTTAATGCATAAATGACCTCTGCTTTAGTAATTTCAGGCCCCATGTCACCGCTCAGACTGTTTATAGAAGAATTTTCGTGTCTTTGATCTTCAAATAGTTTTTCTATGTATTCTTTCCACCTGCATAATTTTTGTTGTGTTTCCATAATAATGTTTCCCTCTTGTCTAGCAATACGTTTGAGGTTTTTCTCTTTTCTATTCCAGCTAGTTCTTGGACTTTTTTATGCAAGTTGAAGATGTCGTACTTGTTTTACAACTCCTCTATTTCTTTGCATTTTCCAGAAAGGTACTCTTCTTTTGCTGCTCTTATTTTTCTTCTTATTTGAATTTGCAACTGTTGATATCGGGTCTTGTTGGTCTTGTGTTTTCTTCTTTCATCCATCAACTCCAAAATATCATCTGTCGTCCAATCTTCTTTCTTGTATCTTGATGTTGTAAGTACTTTCTTGCTTGATTCCATAATTGACGTTTTGAATAACTGCCACTGTTGTTCAACGTTGTCATCGTTTAACCCAGGCTTGCCTTGTTAACATAGATATTTTAACAAATTAGGATAAGTTAGGTTAGAGACAATGGAGTTGGATTCAGGGAGAACTCAGTTTACCCCATTTGGTGAAAACAATGTCAAGAGGATAAATATATGTAAGAAAAATAGTCTGGGATCATATATCGTCGTAATTCAAAGGGGCAGCCGTCGCAAATTTGTAAAATTATCACCCCTCGACCAATATTTATCTTCTGTGTTTCTAGGTCCTCTGTGATATTTACTTACAGTGTGGCCTTATTGTAAATACATTTCACAAGATTTCTGTATCTAGAATCAATCCTTACATTGTCCATCCTTACTATAATTGTAATGGAACAAATATTAATTATTTTACACTGTTCAATGTGAACTATATTCCGTTAAAATGAATAATTAAATAATCACTCTGTGAATAGATTTCTCGTGGGAATAGGGTAGTTATATTTTTTATCACTATCCAAAAAAGTGTAAAGAAAAAATAAATCAGTTATAGAGCTTAACTTTTATGATCTTTGTCGTTTAAATGTTTTCTTAAAAAAATATATAAAGTCAGTTAATTTATGAAGACATAATAAGACCCTCTCTTAGAATTGCCTATAAATCTGTCTAAGTAATCCTGCCCTGGTTATGTAAATAAAACCGAAAGATAAGGGAGGTTTATAACATATGGTATATGCACAAACTGTTAAAGTGTCTTAGAATATTGAACGATTTTCCCATTATTAGGAAACAAAACAATGATCAAATAAACTCACTATAATAGAAATATATCGTTTGGCCATTTGTAAAAAGAATTTTGATTAATCACTGTTTTTTCTATTTACAAAAAATAACAAGTTAGGATGTTTATTACCAAAACAGCCAAGAAAAATGAATAGTTTTTTTTTACAGTCTTTAACATATATTCTTTTCGTTATAAGAAGACGTAGGTTTTACTACTCTGTTATATAAAAATTAGGATTTAGACGCTCAGAGGCCAATTCGGGAATCAAACATCCGGTATAGAATAGCTAACGTCGTCAGCACGTAACGATCGAAACCTTCGAGCTTTAAGGGAAAGAAATTGACGTTTACAGGGTTCCATCGGCTAATATGGGTACAAACGGGAATCAGAGGGGTGTCGAGGAGGTGTAAGATTCGAAGACACTCTTTTAAGGAATAGTAAATTTCAGTCACAATTTGGAATTCGTTAGAAGGGTACCGTGAGTACCAGTGCCGTAGAATAATTACGTCACGGGTACAATCGTCGGGAAAGAAGGTTTTCTTTGATTTGTTTTGATTTCTTCTTCTTCTTCTTCTTCTTTCTTTGGTTTAGGCGAAACGCCTGTTTTCCCTCACCACTCTGTCCACTATACATTCAAGTTGTCGCTCCATCGCTTTCGGGGGCGTCCTGTACTCCTACGTCCCGCTGGTGACTTATCACGTGTTACTCTCACAATTCTTCGGTCGTCCATCCTGTCAATGTGCCCATTCCATTCCACCTTTCTGTTCAGCACCCAGTCGTTTATGTTTTCCACCTTGCACCTTTCTCTTACATTTTCACTCCTTTCTCTATCGTACAGTGTTTTTCCTGTTATCCTGCGCAGCACCCTCATTTCAGTTGTTTCTAAAATCTGTTTGGTTTTTGATGTATCGGGGCGAGTTTCAGCGGTATATGTCATAATTGGCCTAATTACTGCTTTATATATTCTGGATTTAGTTTCTGTTCCGATGTTTTTATTTCGCCATATAGTATCGTTCAGACACCCCGCTATTCTTGTCGCTTTTTGTGTTTGTTCCCTCATCTCAGTCTCGACATCACCAAATCCCGAGATTGATATTCCTAAATATTTAAACTTCATTTCTTGTTGTATAATTTTGCCATCAACTTCCAATTTACATCTCAATGGTATTTTTGACGTTGTCATGCATTTTGTTTTTAAGGCTGATATGGTCATATTGAATGATTTTGCTGTGCAGTTGAATCTGTGTAACAGTCGCTGCAGATCATCTTCGTTTTCTGCCAGCAGAACTGCATCATCAGCATAGCATAAGATATTAACGTCCCGATCTCCCATCCTATATCCTCTCAACACACGTACTGCTTTTATTATCTCGTCCATTATGATGTTAAATAGAAGAGGGCTTAAAGAGTCCCCTTGTCGGATGCCACATCCCACAGGTATTGGTTTGGTGAGATTTCCGTTTATTTTGGCTCGGATTTGATTGGCTGTGTATATATTTTCAATAGTTTTTATTATATTGCGAGGGATTTGTCTATTGTATAGGAGATGTACGATATCTCTCAATTGCACACGGTCGAAAGCCTTCACCAGGTCGATGAAGCACATATAAGCCGGTTTGTTGTATTCAATCGATTTTTCTGTTACTTGTCTTATGACAAAAACTGCATCTGTGCATGATCTTCCTGATCTGAAGCCTTGTTGTTCCTCTGCCAATGTAGTTAAGCTGTTAATTTTAGCCGTTATTATCTTTGTGGTAAGTTTCAGGGTGGTATTTAAGAGATTTATTCCTCTGTAATTCGATGGTATTTTTTTGTCTCCCTTTTTAAACATAAGAATGGTCGTGCTAGTGCGCCATTCGTCCGGTATTTTGTGTTGATGGAGAATTTTTTGAATCAGTTTTGTCAATTCTTGTGTAAGGCGTTGGCCACCGTATTTGAGTAGTTCATTCGGGATGCCATCATGTCCTGCGCTCTTCCTGTTCTTCAGCTTCTGGAGTGCCGCACTAACCTCCATGGTTCCAATTTCAATGTCTTCGTTTATCACTATTTCAGGTGTGCTAAGTTCAGTCTCGATGTTATCTGCTCTGAACAGTTCGCTTAGGTAGTCTATCCACTTTTCATTGGTAATGTGATTTGTTTCTACCAGCTCATTGACTTCTTTTCTTTGTGTTCGAATTAGTCGCCAGATTTGTTTTTGAAGCCCATAGAAGTCATTCTCCATTCGCTTAGAAAATGCTTCCCAGTGTTGATCTTTTATCTGTCTTACGCGTGTTGTAGTTTCGTTTCTAATTCTTCGGTATATTTCATATGATTCCGGTGTTCTTTGTGTCCTATAATTAAGATATGCTTTTCTTTTCTCCTTACATTTGTCTTTGATTTCCTGACAAAACCAAGGGGTTTTTGCGGCTTTTCCACTTCTATGTGGGATTCTTGTTCCTAAGGCCTCGCTGGCGGCTTCTTTTATGTTTTTCTGTACTTTTTTCCAGCTGGTATTAATGCTATCTTGTCCGTTTATTTGGTTAATCTCAATCTTTCCTTCGAGTCTCGTTTCGTACAGTTTTCTTATCGATGTGTCCCATAGTGCTTCTATATTGATCTTTTCCTGCTGTAAAGGTAGTTCTTGGTTTTTCTTTGGTGTAAGTTTCAAATTGATTTTCCCGAGTAGTAAGCTGTGATCGCTTCCCACATCAGCAGAGTTCAGTGTCCTGACATCAAGGATTTGGCTTGGGTGGAGGTGTCTATTAGTGACGATATAATCAATTATTGACTTAAATCCTCTAGTGTTAATGAATGTGAATTTATATTGGTCTTTATGATCGAAAAAGGTGTTGTTAATTCGCAGCTCATTAAGCGTGCAGAGGTTGATCATTAGCTCTCCATTATCGTTTAACATGTCTTCGTTAAACCTTTGTTTAACCCCAGGTATTGCATTGTTTCCAATGCAGGCGTTAAAGTCTCCCAAAATTATTAGTGATTGGTCTTGTGATAGTGATTGGATAGTGTCCTGGAGCTGGTCGTAGAATGATTCCCTTTCTTGCTTTGATTTATTGTCTTCGGGGGCATAGATTGATATTATATTTAGTTTTTGGTTTTCTGTTTCAAGTTTAACGGTCAGAATTCTTGGGGAGATGTAACCACATTCACGTATACTCCCTTGATATTTCTTATGTACTGCTAATGCCACTCCTTCTTTTGCTCTCTCATGTTTGTCTACCCCGCTGTATATTACTAGGTAGTCATCGTATTGTTTTTGGCCTTTCCCCTTCTTTTTGGTTTCCTGTAGGGCGCCTATGTCGATTTTATGATGTTTTAGTTCATTTAGTGTTTCCTGGTCTTTGTTGTTGAATGATCTTATATTCCATGTAGCAATTCGTATTGCACTTTTCCTATTCCAAATCGTTAACCTTTTTCTTGCGTGGGTCGTCATCTGTGAATCCGTCCTGTTCCGAGGCAGAGTGTTGGTTCTGTGAGCCTGCAATCTTTTTTTACCCAAGATAGGGAGCTAACCTGGTCTGGGAACCTTCCGGGCTTAGGACCGGCAACATGACCGTTGAGCTACTCAATTCACCCCTCGATCATGCAGGCGGAGTTTTGATTTAATTTGGAAAATTAAGGGATTATCGTGTGTTATTTTAGTGGGGCATTTCGCGATTTTCATACGGTTTGATTAAGTAATATAAATAGCTGTTTTTCGCGTTTTATTTCTTTTTTTCTGTTCAATATTTTAGTAAGCTATTTATACGTGTTTTTTTTTCTAAATTGGGTTTTATATTTTTGGTTATTAAATCGGCCAATAAGAGCAATTCTGTTGGTTTTTTGAATTGTTATTAGGTTTAAGTTTCTCACTGTAAAAATTTCGTTTTTCTATTTATTTGTGTTAAATAGATTAAAGTGTTTTGAGAAACTTGTTTTATTCAATTTAATTAAAACCTTCACGCGAATTAACTTGCGGACGCGCTGTTGCGAGACCTACAAAACAATGTCTTCTGACCAACTAATAAGCAGCCTTTCCAGAGTCCTGAAGTTCTGAGTTGTAGCTTAGTGTAAGCTTAAATAACCGTAGTTGTTTGGTACTAAAGCTGCAAGAAAGAAGATGCACGACCAGACTTCCAGAGTGCCTTTATTACTGTGAAGTTTAATTATAGGTTATTAAAATAGTTACAAATTAATGTGTGGCAACAATTTGGTTATAGATAGACTGGCTGACGCTACCACAATATGTCATTGGCAGGAATGTATGATCAAATTTTGTCACATAATCAACAAATGCTAGGTGGATTTGAATATTATATTCGGTGCATTTTTCAATTAGTAATTTGATGTTCTGTATCTGCTCTGTTGTACTAAAGCCCTTTCAAAACCCAGCTTGTTCTGGAAGTTGATAGGAGTCAAATTTGTTTGTTAGTCTATTAGTTATAATCTTTGTAAGCAATTTGTACGGATGTGGCAGAAGACTTATGGGGCGATTATTTTCGATATCTAATTTGTCGCCTTTTTTATACAGAAGAATGACTGTGGCGTTTTGCCAGTTGTCAGGGATTTTGCCGTTTTGAAGACATTTATTCTAAAGAATACTCATTGAGTGTAGCGTTACAGACCCTCCGAGCTCGAACATTTCTTTAAATATACCATCTTCACCTGGGGCACGATCAGATTTCATTTGTGACAAAGCATGTTTCAACTCTTCGATTGTGATGTCAGGTATTTCTTCTGAACCAACATTTGTAATATTGGGTAATATTGATGTCTGGTTTTGGGTTAATTGAAGTGTACAAATTTGAAAAGAACTCTTCTACGATGTTAGCCACTTCGTTTGGTCCATTTTTTGTTTCGTCTTCTTCATATTTAAGTTGGTTTATAGTGCTTTTACCAATTGAGTTTTGAAGTTTAATATTTTTGTTGTTTTCTATGATCGTTCTAATACTTTCGGTGTTATGCTTCCTGATATCGTGTCTAATTTTTTTTCTGATTTCTTTGTTTAGTTGTACGTAGTCTGCTGTCCCTTTTTCCATATTTCTGCGTTTATTTATCAGGTCTTTGGTCTGTTATGATAATTTATTATTTGTTTGTCTCCTAACAGTGCAGATTTTCTTTACTGCAGTTTGGATATGTTTTTGGATTTTATTTTCCAGTTTGTTTATTGTCAATGTATTAAGTTTATCTAATGGTGTAAGTAATTTCTTAATATACTCCTGATACGTATCTTTATTTTGTTTTAATTCCTCCGATGGCGAAAACGTTGGAGTTTAATAAGTTTATTCCTTTCTTTAATTCCTCCGATGGCGAAAACGTTGGAGTTTAATAAGTTTATTCCTTTCTTTTTTAATGTTGATGTTTATTTTTGCTCGAACGAGTCTGTGGTCACTACCCAAGTCGAATTTATTTAAAGTTGATACATCGGAAACAATATATATTGTTTTGGTAATAAAGTAATCTATTTCATTCTTTATTCGGTGGTCCAGTATCTATGCAATAAATGCTTTCATTCTGAAAATAGTTTGTTAGCGCTTCTCCTCTTCCATTGATGGTGCCGAGTCCAAAGCTTCCTCTATTTGGAATATTATCGCGTTGAAGTCGCCCATCCCAACACAATAGTGTGCATTTTCTACCTTTCGCACCGATGTAACATTCTCATATAGCTGTTCTATTTCGCTATTATCAACACTACTAATAGGGGCATAAGCTTGGATGACCTGCAAGTTGTACCTGTCTGATATATTCATGACTATATATGTGACCCGATCTGATATTGAACTCGTCTTTATAAGTTGATCCGTGATTCTTCTGTTGACCAGAATAGCTGTTCTTCCTAGATGTGTTTGACTTGCTTTATTGTTTAGGTAGATGATGTAATCAGATTGGAGTGTTATGCTTGTTTGTTGCTCTGATCTTCTGGTTTCACACAAGCCCAGGATTTCCCATTTTATGGTTCTCCTTCTAATTCCGCTAGGCGACAATCTTATATTAAATGTTGCCATGTAGAATGATGTGTTGGCTGAAATTTTAAGTGATTGCGAATTTTTGCCTTTTCCAAAATCCTTGAGACAGACCTTAGATGTGTGGGATATGGATCCATGGCTCCTATCCACCTGGAGTAATGTTCCATACGTTTTAAAATTCGCCATTCAAAGATTAATAACCTTAATCTTCCACCCTGGCTAGACGGGTTGGAAGATGTCTGTGTCAGCCGTCCCAAATCGGTGTCTATAGCAGTGAAGTGTATCAGTGCAAAATGAGGTCAAGTAAAAATATGTTAGGTGAAGTGCAAGATTAATGGAAAATAATGGACCATGGCATCAAGTCAGTTGGTTCAAGTTTTTTAAACTGTAACTGGGTAAATGCCTATGGCGGTACCCACATAGGCCTCCTTGGGAGTTTATTAAAACAGCCGCAGCAGAAAATCTATAGATACCATCCTTTACTTTAGTTGTCGATCTCGCCACCAAGCGCTGGTTGTACATTATTGCGCAGCCATAATATTTTAATTTAGATTGTCTATAATAATATTTGCTAAAATATAACAATCGCCGTACTACTTCAAAAAATGCCTTAATTATTATGTAAAAAAAGCTACGTGTCGACTTCGGCAGTAGCCCTTTTCATTTTATTTTATTCATTAGTTCAAACGAGTCGAACTTATCTCGATTGAATTGCAAACACAACGAACAAATAATATTTTATTTCGTTATTTGATTGGAAATGGGCGCCCTGATTTCATTGTACCACGAAAAATGAATGTTGGCTGAAAAATTGTAATTGGCAAAATCTAATTGGAAGTCATTATTATTTTATTGGTAATCGAAGACGAGTTTGCTGTTTATCAATTTTAATTGATGGAAAATTCTGTAAACCCAAACTTGAATCTGCGTTTAAAGTAATTGAAGGATTATTTTTAACCAAAGAAGTTTTAATACAATTATAAAAGAGACACTTGGCTCTCAACCAACTGGAAAAACCTTATACTATAAGGACAAACGTACTCTGTTCTAACACAGTTAGAGACAAAGCACTATCTCAGATTGCAAGAATATCAGGAAAGGGTGGAAGCCTTTCCTATGGTAGTGCGCCGCCATCTGTAGACCGATTTTGAACTTGTTAGTTCTCGTCAGTACAGAAAGGCTAGCGCACTTGAACATCGGAAAGGTAAATCCTTTAAGCAGCTTATATTAGACAAAATATGAAATCTAATATAAGTGGCGCCATCTCCCATCAATGTTCAGATTCTGTACTGACGAGAACTAACAAGTTCGAAACCGGTGTACAGATGGCGGTGCACTACCACAGGAAAGGCTTCCACCCTTTCCAGGTATTCTTGCAATATGAGATAGTGCTTTGTCTCTAACTGTGTTAGAACAGAGTACGTTTGTCCTTATAGTATAAGGTTTTTTTCAGTTGGTTGAGAGCCAAGTTTCTCTTTTATAATAGTATTTTATACACCAAACTGCAAGTATATTATCCACTTTTGGTTTATAAAGAAGTTTTATGTTAAAACAGAGACGGGCAACGACAAAAACCCTGTCCAAAATTCTCGACCGATAGTAAATCTAAAATACGGGTATAAATTTTTAAACCCTCCGTTTATAATTCATTTAAATTTACAAAGCAAATATTACCATGAATCAAACGATAATTTGATATTTATATTGATGAGTTTTTATCGATATGAAACAGTACTATATATTATCCATTTAGATTTAATAAACAGACGTCTTGTCGAAGATAGGACACCCAGTGAATGGAACAACGTTTACACAATTTTGATATATAAAAAAGGCGATCCGGCGACTCTGAACAATTATAGGCCTATATCCCTTCTCTCCCAGTTATACAAAACCTTCATGAAAATCATAACTAGCAGATTGACGAACAAATTCGACACATATCAACCTGTTGAACAAGCAGGATTCAGAAGGGGATATGGAACATGCGACCACCTGCATACACTAAAAATATTAGTATAAAAAACCAACGAGTATAATCTGCCTCTGTATATGGCCTTTGTTGACTACGAGAAAGCTTTCGACAGCGTAGAACTATGGGCTGTTGAAGAAGCTTTGATAAATAGCAGAATAGACTCGAAATACAAAAATCTATTGCATAATGTCTATCTAGACGCAACGATGACAGTACAACTTGATGACGAGCTAAAGACGAACCGCATTCCAATCAAAAGAGGAGTAAAACAGGGAGATACAATCTCGCCCAAATTATTTACAATGGCCCTGGAAGACTTGTTCAAATCATTAAATTGGGAAAATAAAGGGATAAACATTAATGGTAGATTCCTAAGTCATCTGAGATATGCAGATGACATACTCTTGATCGCATCCGACTGGGAAGAGCTGCAGTCAATGATAAACGACCTCAATGAAACATCGCTCCAACGAGGATTAAAGATGAATCTCAGAAAAACAAAAGTAATGTCAAACTCAGACGAACAACAAGTTATAACAGTAAATGCAACCGAAATAGAACAGGAGAATGAATATATATACTTAGGCCAGGCCATAAGAGCGAGTAAGGACAACCAGACAGCCGAATAGAACAGGTAAATGAATATATATACTTACTGCGTTCGGAAAACTATCCTATGTTTTGAAAAATCAGAAAATTCCCTTATACTTAAGAACCAAAGTATTTGATTGTTATATATTGCCGGTTCTAACATACGGAGCGCAGACGTGGACCTTTACAAAATCAAATTTGGACAGAATCCGCAAAACTCAAAGGGCTATGGAACGACACATGTTAGGAATATCACTCAGAGATAAAAAACGAAATGAGTGGATAAAAAGAAAAACCAACGCAATTGACGCTATAAAAAGAGCAGCATCACTAAAATGGAAATGGGCAGGCCATAACGAACGAATAAAAGACAATCGTTGGAATTCAGAAATTGGAAAATGGCGCCCATATGAAGGGAAAAGGTCCAGAGGCAGGCCACAGATGAGATGGAAGGATGACATAGTCAGACATGCCGGCTTGATGTGGCAAAGAAGAGCCCAGAATAGAGAGATTTGGAAACAAATAGGGGAGGCCTATATCCAGTTTTGGAAGGATGAAAATTAGGCTATAATGAAAAATGAAGCCGCACGTTAAAAGAATAAAAGAAAAAAAACCTTGACTGTCCACTTTTTTATAGAATACCCCAAATAAATAAACTTTTCAAAATGTCCCCGTTTGGTCTCTACACTCACCCTCATTTACCATGTTGATATTAAAATTTTTAATCTGTAACAACAATTTGTGTTATTGAATAAGTTATGTTATAGACCAGTAATTTTTTTGTAATAATATCTAGATCTATATTATTCTACTATTATCGACCAAACGCTTGTCCATTCTTCGGTTGTGTCTTTTATTCTGTTTCGAGATTATCACGCTACCTCTTCTTTTTTTTAACAGATTTATTTATTTATTTATTCTTGCAAATTACACACTATTTTACCACCGTTCATAGTTTAATACAATTTGTTTCATAAATACAACAATATCTTTAAAATAGTTCTAAAAATTAATTAAAATCCAAATCAAAACACAAGTGAAACAAAAGAAATGCCTATTATCACAAATTACAGTACGATGACTAATAATAAGCAATATTGCCGGGTTGTGCAATTAATCAGGTGAACTAATAATATGATAAATGTTAGCTATTTGTTAGACAAATGTTACAGAAAGAAGCTAAGGAGTTTTAGGTAAAAGCAATTCTTTATAAGTCGAAAAGCTTTAGATATTCCAGATATTATGTTATTTAATGTCTTATGATTTTTAAGAAGTTTGAAAATAAAATTTCTTTAAATCCAAAGAACATATTTTCTTATAAACGTAGAGCGGACTGCACAACAAAGCCCATCACTACCTGCTGGTTACCATGGCTACACGAGATCTCATGAGACACTAAATATTTATATAGATCGGGAATTTTGGACAGGGATTTTCTTTTCTGTACCTATCTATATTTTAACCTAAAACAACTTTGATTTAAATAATCAAATTTATACACTCTCCATTCATACAAAGCAGTAATACAGATAGAAGTCGTTTTACAAAGTTACTAGCTTCCATTTGAATTTTCTATTTGCAAAGTTAAAATAAATACAATCCTACGTGCCTAATCGTCATTTTTGCTGGAATATCTCCAGATTTAGAAAGAGCCCGCCTAAAAGAGCCTTGATAAAATGTTAAATAGTACGAGTTAGGGTAAAATAAGAGTAAATTACCCGGAATTAAATAGGCGTTTTTAGGTTTACAGTGGCGCATTTAAAAAGCAAAGTATTTTGCCTTTTTTTAGAGGTTATTTTAAACCGCAAAAAAAAAATATTTTATAAATTTGAATATATTTAGGTATTCTGACCCTGCCGGTTTATCTAGAAGTAGCTATAACTCTGTTATTTTAAAGATATTTTTAAAGATATTTTAAATATGACAAACATTTTACATTTCTTCAAAAGTCTTGCAACCCTAGCAGGAAAACTAAACGTAACGATAACGTCGCAATACGCAATCAGCGCTGAGATGGTCAATCCGGTACTATTTTAAAGAAGCTTGTTTACTTTTTGCATATATGTTACTGGCAACCTGGATAATTTGGTATTCTATATAATTGCCTAGGGGTAATGTATAGAATCTCTAAAACGTAAAGATAATGTATGAAATATTAATTTCATACTTTGCCTGGTCGAACCAGGTATTATATACATTGCCTAGGAATTGTATGGAATACTGAATTATACAGATTGCGGGTACCATATACATATAAAGTAGATACTGAGCATATTGTATAATCTTTGATTCCAACAGTAAAGGACAGATGTATATAAATATCGGATGTACTGTTTTTATACTTGCAGTAATAAAAATAAATTTTTATCTTACTACTAGTTCCTGTCGCATTTTAACTTTAAATAAAAACCACATTTATCATATAATAAAATAAGCTTAAAAACAAGCTTAGTAAATGTATTTAAACTTGTATTTTTGACGCCTTTGTATATTCAATTACAACCTAGTTTTATGTAACAGTGACCTTTTTTAAATTTATGTCTATCGACATATAACGCAAGAATTACAGGACATATTATAAAGTAATTTCCACAAATACATAGTTAGATCTTCGGGAATATTTTCGTGCATAAACTATTACCATTAATGAAATACATATACTACTAAGAATATCACAAAACAAGACCTAAGACACCGAATAATAGTGGAACGGTATTTTTCTCCAATAAACATTTAACTGCACCACCGAAGCATTAGCATATAATTAAAAGGAGGTCGTCGCCGCCAAGGCGTCGCGTAAACCCATCAACAAGCCACGACGCCGGCTGGGCTGTTATGGCGTCGCTGTGCAAAAAAAATCGACGTCAGTAAAGCGGTTATTAAAGCTGCATGGACGCAACCAGTGTGACGCTTTTGGAAAATCTTGGGTGATGCGGGAAAGTGATGTAATGGAAACAAAAGGGCATTGAACTGCGGTATAGTATTACGTATTAACTTAAAATCTTTCAAGGGTATAAACGAAAATGTGATATTTGATCACAAATTTGTTTTAAGAAAATATCGATAATTTTTAACCGAATTAATTCAACATTTTCAATAAAAACTTTTTCAAAAATCAATACTTGAATGACGATTTCGTAAGTAAACAATAATGTAACAAGTAATACTACGCAAATCCATTACAAGATTTTTATTTCTGATGGAATGAAAAATGTGAGTGTCCATGTTTCAACCGAGATTATATATTGCTTCAATACTTTCGTCTTCATGCAGGTTTTAAAATGTTTGTTCTTATTTTGTTATACATGTCTTAATCTACGTAACGCTGCCTAGGTCAAACTTATTCTTCGGTTTCGACCCGGATAAATCTGTATTCCTCCATTTCTTCTATTGGCGTTTAATTTAAGCACATTAGTTGATTATAGAGTTGGGTGGTTCGCTTCATTATTTTGGTTTTACTCGTGTTGTTTGTTTACCCCACTTCTTCTGGCTTCATTCGCTTCTTTTATCATTGTTCTTTGGATCTACACCATCGTCTGCGCATCAGAGATTAATTAGTCTTTGCCCTTCAATATTCCAAGACTTTCCCACTGTAACTTCTTGAACGTGTGTTCCACTACTAATGCAAACAGCTTTGGCGATATGGAGTATTCTTGTCTTATGCACTTTTCTAGTTTAATCTGTTCTAACTCTATGTGCAACTCCACATATATTTCTAGAGAACATGACAAAAAGGGCGATTTATAGGATGATGAAAGATGAGGGCCCATTCTCTTATCCAGAAATCAACAGATCTGGGACATGCCCCAACATGAAATGAAAAAGAAATTCAACTTTGTGAAAAATTTCCGCACAAAGCTGAGACACAAGAGCGAATGAGACAGAAACATCATTGAAAGGCACAGCAAGAAATCCATTATATGGTATACAGATGCCTCCAAAACAACGGAGGAAACTGGAGAGGAGTGTATGAACCCCTCACCAGACACTACGAAACCTTGAATAAGTCATCAAGCATTTTCCAGGAGAAAAACTGACAGGGGTCCTGACGGGGCATTGCCACCTGAAGGGGCACCTCAAAAAACTCGGACTGGTAGAAAGAGTGCAGATTCTGTGAGGAGGACGGAACCTTTATTCATATCCTTTCAGAGTGCAGCGCTCTAGAAAATCCTGGAGGACCTGCTCTAGCCGATAAGACAACTCTTACGACTGGGCAGCAGTAGGGGGGCACCAGGTCATAGTGTACAGACCCCCAATTCTAAACACATACATACGTACAAAGCTTTGTTATAGTCCATAAAAACCAAGTATAGATCTTTCTTATATTCTAATGTTTCTCTATAATGTTGCGAAGTGTCTGAATGTGATTGAGTATGCAATAGTATTTTCTGATACCTCCTTTTTCGGTATCGTGATATAGATCGAACTTGTTTATCAACCGTATATTTATTATTTTCATGAACAGTTTGTATACTTGACATAGAAGACTTATTTGCCTGTAATTTCTTATTTCAAATTTGTTCCACTAATATTAGGATTGCATTGTCCCATTCCTATTGTATTTTTCTTTCTTCAAGGCATTTATTAAGCCATATTTTAAGCTTTTCTGTCCGAATTTCTCCTCGATATTTCACTAATTCAGGTATTATGTTGCCCTTCCCCAGTACTCGTTTTAACTTCACCTCCTCAATTCCTTTCTTCATTTCATATGTTTCTATGGAGCTATTTCTTCTGATTCAACATTGACTAGTTGTTTCTTTCTTGTTGTTTGTTTCCTTTGTAGACTTAAACAGTTCTTCATAGAACTCCTTTGTTATTTGTAGTATTTCTTTTCTGTCGTGTGTTGGTGTTTCATTCTTCCTTTTCAGTTGTTTTACCACATGTAGATTCGAATTTAATTTTCTTTTCAGTATCTTTAAACTTCCTTTTTCCTCGGTCGTTCTTTTCGTTAGTTCCTTTGTATTTTGCTCTCATTTCGCCTCGTACATTTCTGTTCAATTCTGTATATTAATTTCTTCCTCTTTTGCCTTCACTCCCTATTTCTCGACTATTCATAATAAGTTCCTGGATTTCGTAGTAAAAATTTTTTCACGTGTTTAATCCCCTGGGATTTAGCCTGCATCTATCATTGAGTTTGTTATATTTTCATTCACATGTTCTAGGGAGCCATTTTCTTTTTTTCTGTGGTACCATAAAATTCTTTGTGGTTCTCTTTGATAATCTCTTGATCTTTCTTTAAGTAAGTGTCTCTCTATGTTTAGTCTGTATTAGTTTTTTTCTTTCTTTCTGTATGTTTATTCTTATACTCGCATACACCGATCTGTGATCACTTTTTGTTAGATATTGGTTTATTACGGTCACGTCTATTTGTTCGTGCGATGTTATTATGAAGTCTAATTCGTTTTTGACTAAGCCATAATGAGCTCTCAACGTCCACTTTGTGCTTTCCTTCTTCTCCAAGTGTGTATTCATGATGTATAGGTTCCTGCTTCCCATAAATCTCTTTAACATTTGACCTCTATCTGTTCTTACATATATTCCAAAATGCCCTCCCGATTTTTCGTTGTCCTCCTTCTCTCCTACTTTGGCATTTAGGTCTGCAATTATCAAATAATTATGTGTTTTGTTTGATATTATTGCTACCGATATGTCCTCGTAAAATTTTTCTAGCTCTTCTTCTTCGCATTCTGATGTTGGTGCGTAGAACTGGATTATTTGGAGCTGATATATTTTTAATAGCTTCAGTGTGAGCTATGGTACTCTTGGTAAAATGCTTCATATTTATCTTATAGTGTTCTCATTTTCTGTGAATTAAAAATCCTATTCCCACAATGTTTGGGTTGTTTTGTATTATGTTTGTGGTGTGATAAAATGTGTTTCCTGATGGATTAGTACATGATTCTACTTTTCGTCTTGTACATTTTACGTTACTATGATCATTTTGCTTTGATAATCTTTCCTGACTCGGAGACTCTTAATACCCTCCGACTTTTCACAGGGTTGGTTGCTGTCGTAACGATCTGTTTCCGATCTACCGAGAACTGACGGTTATTTTCTTTCTTCATGTTGCATAGAGGGATGTTTGGTCATTTCTCGCCATGCTGACCAGACTAGATGGCGAGAGATGGAGGAAGAAGTAAAGATGGGTTTAACTGGTTAGAATATGGTGTGTGGGATATGATTTATCCCGGTATTAGAGCTTGAGGGAAAATCAAGGCTCGCTAAGGGCGAGATCGCTTCCCTGAAAGAGACCTGTTCTCCATCAGGATCACAGAGCAGTGTCTGAACTTCACCCAAATATATGTTACATTCACAGTAAAACACGATAAAAGCAAAGGTTTTCTGTGGGATTGTTTCTCATACAACGGAGTGGGGCTCAATATATTCGACTTTAGGCGCAGTAGTAAATGCTTTTTATTTTTCAACAAGATAACCATTCAAAGGGTCCTTCACGAGTGATTTCAGGAAACTAACGTTCGGGTTTTGCAGTGGCTGACACAACCCCCAGACTTCAACTCCATTGAACTTTATCGATTTGGGTAATTAATTAATTGGAATAACGGAAATACCGAATTTTTCGCTGATTTTTTGCACACCCCCTATTTTGGGGTCATAAAATACGAATCTGAAGTTTATTTTGACGGTCGCACTTCGTTTTCCCAAAAAAATATGGTAATATTTCAATTAAGTATAATTTAGAAAAACTTTTCCTTTTAAAAAAATTTCTCTACATAACTACTGTTTTGAGGTCTTAAAATACGATTCTAGCTTTTAAACATACCCCTGTAGAATTAGCATAACGTCAAAACTAGGGCCCGGTTGTTTGAACGCTAAATAACGTAGTAATATTCTTATTTATATTTGAAAAATCGTTGATCAACAGTAGATATTTCATTTCTTGGTACACACATACCGATTTTTTGCTCTCCTTTTCTAATTGCATTATTTAAACGAGCATCATATGATAATCTGTACGTCAATTCTAGAATACAGGAAAGTATGAATTTATGGTTGCCTAAATTACTAGTATTGTTATTTTCAATAAGTAAACAATATCTAACAATATTTACCAATAAAAATAAGTTTTTAAATTCGCTTTTTGTTAATATTAATTGTAAACTTCGCATTTATAGTAATTTCTAATACTTAAAAACACTGAAAAGAGTCACGACAAGCAATTAAACTGAAAGAAAAGATAAGTAAACATATTTATGTATGTCAAACATCAAAAAAGCCTCTCCCCCACCGACCATAAACAGCCTTCAAACAAATCTATTGTTGTTTAAATATATAGGGTATGATCGAAGATTTTAGCCTTGGTTATCCACAAATTTTTCTTAGTTTTCCGAAAAACAAAGAAAAACACTTTTCACGTTAGGTTGAATTTTGGCCACTAAATCGTTAAAAAAAAAATTTACATTCACAAAATTTCAAGCATTTAGAAGATTCTAGTTTATATAAAATTCCATAATTTTGCACTTTTTAATCGGAAAAATAAAGGAAAATTACTATAAAAATTTAAAAACGAAATCACGGTTACACCTGTCAGCAACGTCACTTGTCTCAAAAGGAATTGAAAATACTTTTTTTAGTTTGCCCCTAACAAAATATGAAAATTTTGAGTCTTTGTGGAGGTCAAAATGTTTACCTAAAAAAAAGTTATGGCAATCAACATTTTGCGTCTTGGGATAAACAAATAGCAATATCTCAGCAACAAAGTATCTGATTTACTATTATAAAATATCATTTTGTTCAAAATAACAGGGGCTTCCCTTTAAAATCGAAAAAGTGCATAAGTTAATTAATATTCAAAAAATGGCCGATTTTAAGGTTTTTTTGTCATTTTTACAATAACAAATTGATGTAAATGATCGAACAAAAGCTCAATTGTAATCTCTATAACTTTTATTTGAAACTCTTTTTTCCAAAATACATTGCTTGGCTGGTAGAGTCGAAAAACTTGTTTCAGCCAACTTTGACCCCCCTCTTGGCCCCAACTTGTTCTTTTCTGTTACGTTTTATATAGGGTTTGTTCTTACATTGCTCCGAACACCCCTGGATAGGTTTCATCCATCTCGGAATTTACGTCAAAAACAGCATTAATTTTTACCTATGGCTTGGACTAGTAGTTTTCCTCCATTTCACTGAATCGAAATAATTACTTTTTAAATTAGGGGAACAAAACACTTTGTTTTTCTACTTTACCCTGGTACATGAACTACCAAAATTGGTAGTACTACAAAATCTTTGCTAAGCCAAAGAGTTTATTTTAAAGTTCGAAATTTTGCCCATATTTCAAAAATCCAAGTTCTATAGAGTGGATTAAAGTACTAACCTCTTTGAAATGTAATTTTGGACCTACAGGTGAAGGGGGGCGTTTAGGCTTGGGGTGTATTCCAACCAAATTTCCCATAATGAATTTAGACTACACACCCACAACTAGATAAATACAATTTCCCGAAAAGTATTTCAATACATATAATATTACACTTCGTTTTATTATTATTCAATACACACACGTAAAATCACTTTGGTTAAACAAAACTCAGCAAATAACATATTTAAAAATATCAATTACACCCAGTTTTTCACATAATGTATTTACGTATATGACCGCGAAATAATGCTTTACACAATTCATAGTCTGGATGATAATAAACGCACAAAAACACCTAAAACCACATTTTTTCTGCAAATAATTTAAATTTATTAATGTTTCTTCTTTTCTTCCTACGCGACGCAACGTATTTGTTTTAATCTCGAGGCAAACAAGGTAAAAACTACGGTAAAACAAACTATTCACCAACACAAAAGAAATAAATAAAAACAGTTCATTATCAAACAGTCGTTAATATACTGATTAGTTTGTGTTGACGGTTTTTTGAGGTATAAGTATTTAAATCGCATTTAAAACACATAAAATCTAATTTATCTATAACTGATTCACTTGGTGGATTGGAATACCAAGAATAGTGTACAGGGACGTACTGACTTACTGGGGCTTTCGACGACGATTGCCCGAATAAGTATATGGGTAATTCTACAGAAATTGAGGTTTGCGATTGCCCCAATAATTATATGGGTAATTCTATAAAAAAATAATTTTTCGCGACCACCTATAAAACTTAAAATTATTTTACGAGCTTTTCAAATAAAAAAATGACAACGGTGCTTCATTTTATTCGGTCAATGAATGAAAATACTTTTTCCCTAATGCACTGTGATTAAACAGGTTTGGGCAAATGTTCCGGAATGGCCCAATTAAGGGGAACGGACAGTGACAGCGAATCCAGGTTTTCGTCAACCTTCAGAACTACAATTATTCTATTCAATTGTTCATTTCATATGTCAGTGACGTCAACAATGTTTCATTCCAGAAAATTTCTTAATGGTATTGAACCGATTGTTTGAAATCTTTCCGTCTCCATTTGAGATAATCAGATAGAACAATTTGAACTTTTGTAGCCAGAGTTACTAAGAAGGTTAGGACTTAGACATGATCTAATTGCCATGAATGTTAGATTTTCTACTCGGCATGTTTTGTCTTGCTTATGATATTGTTATAATTTGTACCAAATACGTCAGCAAATAAACGCTTCTAAAGGAATATTGGGGATAAAAAGTCTTGAAGAATAGTTGCCCCCCAAAACTAAATTAAAATTTCCATTTTGACAAGTTTAGTAATAAAAGAAAACGATTTTTTTATTTTCAAGGTTCAAAACTTGACTGATCTATTGTTGCATTTGTTAATTTAAACCCTCCACTGTCTATTTAGACCTGTTTTAAAGTTAGAACATGTTGTAAATTAGGCGGTTGACGTTTATTTTATTTCTTAATGTGTTAGGCTTTGAATCATGTTTCCGATCTATTTAAATGATATTGATATCCGCCCCAGGAAATAAATATAAAAAAATAATCGTAGTAAGATAAACATTTACAAAAACAGTTACCTTGGAAAGTAGATCTTCTAATTAGATTTTCATCCATCTGGTTCGGATGATTGAATTCTAGTCATCTATCAGAACATGTATTTCAAAGAACAACCATGAATAGCTGTTATACACCTTCTGAACCCTTGACCAGGCTTTGGAATAAAATTTTCAATTTCTGATGGCTCTTATGAAATTCCAGCAATGACGAGTTTAAAGATTTTTCCTTAAGAATATCGTTACACTGCAAATCAATCCTTTCCATTTGTAGTTCTTGGGCAAGAATTTCTATATCGGTTTTAAAAAGATTTTTAAAATTCTTAATATTATTTGCAGTTGCATCAAAATCTGAAAAACGAGACCCAAAATTTATTTTTAAAATACCCAAAGCTTCAATTGCGAAGTCTACCCAAAATGGACAATACGTAGCGCACAGCACGCGCATCGGCTATCTCCGCCGCAATGAAATGTCCGCGACACTTGCCCGTAAGTACCAACTGAAATTGCGAACGGAGCGGAGTCCTCCCCCTCATCCTGCGCCTTAGATATCTCACTCGTAAGCTAGTACTAAGATGAAAATTTGCGAGTAATTCACAACAACAGTATGTTGATATGATGAGCTAGCTAGATCTTGGCTCTTGGGACTAAGTGGAGGAGTCCGTGGGGACCTTAGACTAAAAAGTTAAAAACGACTTCCATTTATTTTTTAACAAGACTTGAATACGGGATTTAATATTTCGGGGGTTACTAATATACAGGGTGTGCCATCTTTTATGTCGGTATGTAAACATTAAATAACTTTGACATTTACCAACCGATTGATTTGGTTATACGTGTTTTCTGAAACGTCAATTCAGTACAATTTTAACCATGAATCGCTTTATAACGGAAAAACGCGCCGAAATAGTGACAATGTACATTGAAAATAGTCGTTCAGCTGTGTTAACTCAACGTGCATATCGTCGAAAATATCGTGGCCAACAGGCACCCTCTGACAACACTATCCGTCATTTGGTTTCGAATTTGGTTGAGCATGGGACAGTGGGAGATCGTCAACATACTGTTTATCAACGACCAAGACGTTCCAATGAACTGGTTGAAGCGGTCAGAGAGAGCGTTGCCCAGAACCCAAAAGTGTCGTATCGTCACCGCGCTCAGCATTTTGGCGTCAGTGGGACCACTTTGCGGCGCATTTTGAAGGATGATTTGCATTTGTTTCCGTATAAAGCGCAGTTAACACAAAGAATATTGCCGATAGACCGTCCTTGTCGCTTGAAATACGGCCAAACAGTCGCTCGAATGGTTGACGCTGAACCTGATTTTTGGAAGCAAATTTTGATGACCGACGAGGCCCATTTCACACTGGCGGCGTTAATAAGCAAAATGCCGCATTTAGGAGACGGAGAATCTACACGAGATCCACGAAACGCCACTGCATGACCGAAAAGTAACTCTTTGGGCCGGCGTTTGCGCCAAAACCATCATTCGGCAATTTAAAAAAAAAAAAGAAAAAAGAAACAGTCGATGGAAATCGATATCGGTGATGTTGGCTCATTATGTCTGCCCACAAATGCGTGAAAAAGGTCTTGATGGTTACTGGTTTCAACAAGACGGGGCGTCATGCCACACTGCAAATCAAACAATCCAGTTTCTGCAACGGAAATACCCTGGACGTCTCATGTCAAAAAGAGGCGACATTGATTGGCCACCCAGATCTCCAGATTTGACTGCTCCGGACTTCTTTTTGTGGGGTTATTTAAAAAGCAAAGTGTACGCCAGCAAGCCTCAGACCATTGAAGAGTTCAAGGCAAACATTCGTGCCAAAATCACCGCTATACCACCCGAGATGCTCCAAAAGGTAATGGAAAACGCAGCAAAAAGTCACATTTTGCTTTGGCCAATAAGGGTGGCCACTTGATCGATGTAGTATTCAAAAACTAGTCCTAATAAATTGTAAAGGACCAAATTTAATAAAAATACCTTATATATAGAAATCAGTTTTTTTTTTTTTAAAGGTATTCAATGTTGACATACCGACATAAAAGATGGCGCACCCTGTGGAATCCGGTATTTCAAATCTTCTGGGATGGTTGCTGCTATAGCCATAACCTTATTTTTTATAAATCCCCAAAAAAAATGCAGGAGAGTCAAATCGGGTTCTATGGTATTAATAAATCGATACTACAACTCAAATTTAACACCAATACTTCACGTTGACACTGACATTACATAAATCATTCTCGACGGAGCCCGCTATTGAAATTTTAGATATGTTATGCTACATTTAAGTTCTTTATTACATAGTAAGTGCAAATATTTTCGACATAGACAATCAAAATGTCGAAAATAAGACATTTGATTTGAAATTTCACAGTTGCCACCCGCCATTTCACGTGTAGAAAGGGACTAAATGTCAAAAATATCTTAAAATCTGTCCCCCTGTCGCCTTATTACTCCACCAGACTTATATTTAAATATTACAAAGTGTTTCCCAACACTTTAAAATCCTCACCATGTATATTCTGTAAGATACCAGAGATACAGCAATTACGAAATTGTAGATCTCAAAAGGTTCTACAAATAAGACACCATATGCCTATCTTTTAAAGATGACCTGCAATAACTCTATTTGTCCTTTCACAATTGATAAAAAAACTTGGAGGCAGTCCGTCCCTGATGGTATGTTTAAAGCAGCCATGACCTAACGAACAAAGTAGTTAATAAAACCCGACCTTTCATTTATAGACATATTATTGCATTTTTACAGGTTAAATGAATAAAAAAACACAATGTAATAGCAATAATTGTTAAAATATTGAAAAAAGGTTCAGTTGCAAGCAGTCTTTTACTTAAATTTGAAACACATACTTGCTTGAACTAAACTACATTATCATTTTAAGAAAAGGAAGTAACTAACGTCCCTAAACGGACCTTTACCTAGTTCCGAATTATATTATTTATATTAACTATTCAATAAATTGTGGCTCCCAGCAACACGATAGCGAAGTGGTAATATAATGAACGGCCTAAATTTGAAACACATACTTGCTTGAACTAAACTACATTATCATTTTAAGAAAAGGAAGTAACTAACGTCCCTAAACGGACCTTTACCTAGTTCCGAATTACATTATTTATATTAACTATTCAATAAATTGTGCCTCCCAGCATCACGATAGCGAAGTGGTAATACAATGAACGGCCTAAATTTGAAACACATACTTGCTTGAACTAAACTACATTATCATTTTAAAAAAAGGAAGTAACTAACGTCTCTAAACGGACCTTTACCTAGTTCTGAATTATATTATACATACGACACTTTATATCAATTATTCAATAAATTGTGCCTCCCAGCAACACGATAGCGAAGTGGTAATGCAATGCACGGCCTTCTCATTGCCAAGTATCTGATTCGAAAATTGTCATCAAAATGTTTTTCGTTAATTATTTACCGAAAAACGTGTAGTTTTCTTGACTTAAACACCATTACAAAGAAATTAATAATAAATATGAATGATCCCCCTCAAAACGCTTAAATAAATAAATTCTTTTGAACATAATGTAGAGCCATCTAGTGAATGGTAGATTAAAGTCATTAAATTGCGTCATTCGGGATTCGGGACTGCACATTGGTCCCGCCTCGGGATGCTTGCCTCTACCTTAAAAATAGATTTCCTTTTTAATTGCGGGTCTATAGGTCCCGAAGCTAATCAAAAATTGGAAATATAAGTTTGAATGGACCATATAATTCAAATTATTTTTATGTTTTTATTTGTTTATATATTTATTTCTTCCTTGTGATTATATATATATATATATATATATATATATATATATATATATATATATACAGGGTGTCCAAGATAAGGATCCTAACCATGGGGATCTCGGAAACAGTTGGAGATACGAGGTCGGTTAAATTAGAGAAAAGTTGCGCAATTTAGTGCTAAATTAAACGCAATTTAAAAATTTTAAAAATTCAAAATACTTCCGGAGATTTCCGGAAAAAACCGAAATTTGGCAAAATCGTTTTTAATTTTTGCAGGCTTTATTTAAAGAGATATCAGAAAATAAAAGGTAGATTCTCATTGCCACTTTTTATTTTTTATAATATGGTCTAAACAAAATTTAAATCCGACGTTTCGTTTCTGAGATACCATCATGAACTTTCATTTTTTATATGGAACAAAAAAAAGTATCCCATGTGTTTGATAGCATTTTTTATTACAAATTCAACGGTGTATCACACTTGCATATCAAGTGTGTAGTTCATTGGCTTTTATAAAACTGATATACCTTTCTCTCTCGCTCTCATGGAGCTCTTATGGAAAGTACTTGAACTACGTATTCGATATGCAAGGGTGATACATCGTTAAATTTGTAATAAAAAATGCTATCAAATACATGGGATACTTTTTTTTGTTCCATATAAAAAATGAAAGTTCATGATGGTATCTCAGAAACGAAACGTCGGATTTAAATTTTGTTTAGACCATATTATAAAAAATAAAAAGTGGCAATGAGAATCTACCTTTTATTTTCTGATATCTCTTTAAATAAAGCCTGCAAAAATTAAAAACGATTTTGCCAAATTTCGTTTTTTTCCGGAAATCTCCGGAAGTGTTTGAAATTTTTAAATTTTTTTAACTGCGTTTAATTTAGCACTAAATTGCGCAACTTTTTTCTAATTCAACCGACCTCGTATCTCCAACTGTTTCCGAGATCCCCATGCTTAGGATCCTTATCTTGGACACCCTGTATATATATATATATATATATATATATATATATATATATATATATATATATATATATATATATATACGCTTTATCCATTACACTTAACTTTAAGAAAAGTTTAACCATTTTGACGCGTATACTCCTTAAATAGTCAACCTGAAAGGAAATGCAAATTCATAAATCAAATTTTCAAAGATGGCGGCAAGAAGCCATATTGACAGTAATGGCAGATACCACGTGCCTCCCAGATATAACTTTGAAGTATAGTCACAAGGTACTCGTTGTTCATTAATCTCACCTAAACTCACAGATGATAATACGGAACCCGCCTTTTATTTCTTTTAGATAACCAGGAAAAAATCAGTAATTGAGATATTATTTGTGTAAAAATATATGTCCGATTTTTTGATCTGATCTGCAAAGACCAAAATTATCTTCCTCTTACTACGCCAATGCTTAAAAAATCTAAAACCCTAAAAAATACTACTGGCGCCACAGCAAGTGGCCCTACATATTTTTAAAATTATGGCTTAGTATTGTTAAATTATGAATTAATAAAAGATATATTCGTATCTATCATAAAATTGCACACAATTTGGATAAAATCAATCAAATTTATAACAATTCATACAAATATTGAAAATCGAGAATATTATGCAAAAAATCAAAACATACACCCACGTCAATGTCACGATTGTGGCCTCGAAAGTGACGTAAAATAAATAAACATTTAAAAAACTTACCCTTTTTACTTGGAAATTTTCGGGTCGTAGGGTTTCTTGGATCTCCTGGTCCGGTCTGGAAGGGGGCTGAACCACGGAATTTCGGAAATTGTCTAAAACTCCTTTAAAAGTAAACTTTTTCATTTCTATTTTTTACCACCTCAAATGCGGACTTCCGTAGCATCACATTTGCCTTGGAGGCATATTTTCTTTGATCGTGGATTTTGTTTTATTTCTTCGCCAAATTTTCCTAGCTACGATGGGATTACCATTTTTTGCCGCAATAAAAAATTTCAAGTGCTAAAAGTTCACAGCATATTAGGTGCCAATGAAAATATGTCAGTTATCGAACGCCAGGTCTACACGCGTCCCGATCTGTCCCGGACAATTTTCCGATGTACAGTATCCCTCCGGAAAATCGGAAAATCCGGGATTCAGCAAAATACGCCAGCGAACTTATCTCAGACACACCTCGGTCGATTCCGTCTCGCTTCACTTAAACATTTTAAATCTACTTAAACGTAATTTTAAAGTCTTAACTTGACCCAGATGACTATAATTCTGCGCTAAGGGCCGTCAGCAACGACGCAAGATGAGATCTCGCGCGAAAACCAGATTAAAAGCAAAATATTTTTCGGGAAATTCGCCGTTGAAGGGTTTATCGCCGGACACCACTACACTCAACGCAAATATATCCTCTCCTGACACAACATAAAGTAAAAAAATAAACGTCAGATCGATATAGAGTCGAAAAACACACACATGTTGCTTTTTGGCGCATCCGAATTAAGACTTCCTGCCTTACTCTATCTCTATGCAGAGTCATGAAGCAAACAAAGACAATCTATCGCGTCCCGTCCATTCTATGACCAACCAAATAAAAGAAAACCTCTTATCAGCTGATTTGCTTAGCATTTCACGATCACATTCCACATTTTAACCTTCTTTTCAGTGGTGTGGGTGGAAAAATCAATTTTTTTGTGTAATTCGGGTTGCCAAGTGACCTTTTTTTGTAGTGTGAAGGTAGTGAAATGGTGGTTAAAGTTTTTATTCGGGGATTCACCCTGATTTATTGTCAGAAAAAGCGGGAGTTGTCAAAACTAGGGTAAGTTCTATGGCGGTAAGTTTAAAATTGATTTATTAGACATAAAATGTAATAATAAGCAAAAACCACGTTGTTGTTTTTATTTCAAATTATCCAAAATTAAGTATTTATCATTATTTTGTAACACTTACTAAATATAAATAAAAAATAAATTTAAACTCATTGTAAAAAAAAATTTCATTATTTTATTACAATTTTATCATAATCTTATCAATTTGTTTATCTATTCTATCCAATATAGATTGTTTAGGATGTAATTTAAACACTCAGAATTGATCACTATTGAACTTTGTAATAATACGAGTAGACTCATCAATTTTTATACGTATATTTCCTTAAAACGACTAGAAAACTCTAGAACTTGATTTATTATCCAACTATTTTATTTTTAATTTTTCAGAAAATACGGTACCATGTTAACTGCTGGTCTTACTTTATTTTCCAACAAAACCACCATCGATACGAAGGGCTTTATGGCAGAACCCATAACACCTCTCGAGAATCTCTCCCAAAACTCGGATGACATGAAAACAAAAGTAGAACTTCTAATTATGAGAATTCAAAGTGAAGTGTGCAAAGCTTTAGAAAATGAAGACAGTGTAAAGTTTCAAATCGACAGATGGGAAAGGAAGGAAGGAGGGGGTGGAATCACTTGTGTTTTACAGAATGGAAAGGTATACTAGAAGATCATTACAAAACTTTACACACACAATTTTTTTTCTACTTTCTTATCTTTAATTATATCTTTTTTAGGTTTTCGAAAAAGCTGGAGTGAATATTTCTGTAGTAGGAGGAAATTTAACTCCTAGTGCGGCTGCACAAATGAGGTCAAGGGGTAAAAAGCTAGAGGGAGACAAATTGCCATTTTTTGCTGCTGGAGTGAGTGCTGTGATACATCCTGTGAATCCTATGGTGCCTACTATACATTTTAATTATAGATATTTCGAGGTAAATTACTCATCAGCAGTTAAATTTTAACTTTAAACTAAGTATCACTACAAAGTAACAATCTAACATGTTCACAATTTGACATAATATGATGGTTATCCAAAATTGAACCTCATTTGAAAAGTAACTTTTCAATGAGGATTTGTTTTCAAATTAAACATCTATAATATTGCATATTGTAATATTTACACGTATTTTTGTTTTTGTTATTTTTAGGTTCAAAGTAACAATGAAACCCAGTGGTGGTTTGGAGGTGGAACTGATTTAACCCCTTATTATCTTAACATAGCTGATTGTGTACACTTTCACACAACCCTTAAAGAAGCCTGTGATAAGCATGATAAATCTTATTACCCTAAGTTTAAAAAGTGGTGTGATGATTACTTTCATATAGTTCATAGAGGTGAAAGAAGAGGAGTAGGAGGTATATTTTTTGATGATCTAGATACTCCCAGTGCAGATGAGTGTCTTCGATTTATAACGGATTGTGCAGATGCTGTTATACCATCTTATATACCTCTAGGTAAAAAAAAATTGTTTGTAAATAAAAATCCAAATTTTTTTTTATTAATATATTTTTATAAAACATTGCTTCTATCCTTGTAGTTTTTTAACCTATTGTAGTTCAAAGACACAAAATTGCCAATTACACCAAAGTAGAGAGAGAGTGGCAGTTACTGAGAAGGGGAAGATATGTTGAATTCAATCTTATCTATGATAGAGGCACCAAGTTTGGCTTGTACACTCCTGGAGCTAGATTTGAAAGCATTTTAATGTCGTTACCCTTATATGCAGTAAGTAGTATGAAATAATCGAAAGTAAATTATACAATTTAATATTTAATTAATTAAAATTTGATATTTCAGAAGTTCTACATGTTTTAAGAGCTTATTTTTTGACAGATAACAATAGACATATGATATTGCATCAGCAGTTATAGACCACGTTCCATTTTTGGGTTCGGTAACACTTTAGGAAAGCTTAGAATTTTGTCACGTGCCTCTATTTAACCGCCTGTATGTCACAACCTTTTAATTATGTTATTTATCTTCTTGCGCAATGAAATTTTGTAGGTATATGTCTTCAATTATCACAAAGCCAAACGTAAAGTAAAATTACAAAAATATTTCTTACTTACTTTTCCCATCATTAAATAAGTGTCCAAAAATACAGTTAAATAGATCAAAGTGGCTTTTAATTTAATGACGAATTTTTAAAATATCAAAAAAATTTGTCATAATAGTACTGAAAAACTTTCAACGAAAATTAGCAGGTTTATGTTATGCTCGCTAATTTTTTACATAAAAAAAGTTGTTTAAAATTTATTCTTTGATATTTTAATATGCTTTCCATTGAAAAAAATAAATAAACGTAATTATTTCGAACAAGTGAAATCAGGCTATATCTTTATGCCGCCTCCTCTATTTGGTCTCTGCTCGACAGTAACATTTTTTTTTTTAAAATTAATATATCTATGTCAGTTTAGGTTAGTTAGTTAAGTTTTCCATAATAACTAAAACCATAGACATAAAAGTATATAGACTATGGGTCCTAAAGAATACGTTGGCTCAGCGTTTTCGATGATTAGTACCTCTCTTTCTAATGGCGGTCAGGTAAGAGGGGGTATCCAATGACGTTTGTGGTGTCGCGCTTAGCTCCGTCCTTAAAAAGAGAATACTCGTCGAAAACGCTCCGCTCCTTCTAAACACAAGCCAACGTTCTTCTATAGGATCTGCAGTCTATACAATTACTTTTTTAAGTTTAAGAATAAGACCAAGCTTAACCTGAATTATTACAAACATGAACTACCCAAAATTTTTAGTCCAGATTAATTTTCCACTTATCTATAGATTTAAAAAATTAAAATACGTTGTTGACTGAAATAAATATTTATGATTTTTTTAAAAAAACAAGTTTATTACATAAAAATATTTTACATTTGGCAACGTTGCAACAAATATTTAGCTTTTTGAGTAATAAAAGTATTAACGAAGCTTATTTTTGCATTTTATTGAAACTTCAAGTTGTTCTTAATTTGTTTGCTAAAATTTATGCAAAAATAGTTGAGATAAATTCCATGAAATGTATTTTAACTAATAATAACAATAATAATAAAAAAGTTCATTTTTTTTTCCGAAATAGAAATGGCCTTGAAGTTTTGTTTCCTGCAAAAATTGTGAAAACCCAAGGCCAGAATCGTGTTCTACAACTTCGAAATAAAGGATTAAAAAAATGTTTTGCCATGTTACTTTTTCGAAATAATTACCAAAATAAAACAATTTAAGAAAAGTAAACAGCCGCTACAGAGCCTTAACGTAATGCGTTCGACAAGGCATAGTGTCACTCGACTTAAAATCCTAATTGTATACCATATGACTTCTCTTAAAACAGTTGTCGAACGAGTTAGAAAAGATGGTCGCTAACAGCTGATCTATATCAATACTGTCCTTTTTTTTGAAGTTATATTCAACAACATTGTTTATAGAAATGGGAATACATGCACCAGCCTGCAAAAGATTCTCCAGAAGGAACTTTGCTAGAAGTTTTAAGGAATCCTAGAGACTGGGTGGACCCCGCAAATTACAAAGAAACCGAGGTTACACAAGAATTAAAAAATGAATTGTAAAATTGTTGCTAAATCAGCATAGATGTACAAAAAAAAATTTCGTAATGCAATAATTTTTTTGCGAGTTTTTGTTTCAAATAAAGCTGACTTATAAGCAAGTAGGTTTTTTAAGGTAGTAAGAAAGGGGTAAGACAAGGTTAAGGGGACAGAGGAAATATTTATTTTAAGACAAAAGGCAGTTTTTATGTTAAAGTCAGCCATTTCCTAATATAATTAGATAATAGACCTTAAGACAAAAAAATCCCAGTATATTTTTTGCTACCAGGGTATTGTTGTTGTTTCTCTTTTATTTTAAATAATAAAACAATAGTTAATAGAAAAATTAACTTAATTTATTGTTTTAAATAAAGATTATTTTATTACAAATCGCCTATCTTATTTCTTTTCCTGAAGTAACATTAACGCCAGTTCTTCGGTTTCGTTTACATTCAGGTCGGCACTAAGTTGTTTTATATTTTGTTTCTTCTTTCTTTTTACCATAGTTTCTAGGTTCTCTACATTTCTAATTTTCTTTTTTTAGCTCTAAAAAGGTAAAAAATGATGTGTCCAATTGGATATTTGAAAAAGACAAGATATTTTCTATTGCAACACTTATTAAAAAAGAGTTAAACAAACATACTTTTTCTCTTTCGTTATTGTCTCTACAAACCTCTTTAACATCTATATCCATTGATATATCGTTAACTGTACCATCTTCATTACTATCTTCTACATCTATATTACCATAAATTTTGTCAGGATCAGGCAAACCAAGATAAATCTGAACCTATATGACGAAGACACAAAAAACTGAACAATTACCGCCTTTACTATTGGTGTTGTGTATTCAACTCAATATTATTCATTTAAGAACACTCACCTTCATCACTATCACTTTCTCCAAAATCATCTTTCTCTCCCTGTTCCTCCATCCGTTTCTGTTCCTTAAGTTTTCTTTTTGCCTTCTTGAGTTTGGCTTCAACTTTCCCTTTAAACGTCTATTTGTCTGATTTGTCTTCTCCAAGTCGCAATTTTGATTTCTCATAATCTTGAATACAAAAAATACTTTTTATTTTACAAATCTCTTTTTTTAAATGTATATTTTTGAAGTCTCAATATAAACTAGATAATTAATAAGCTATTTGACTCTATTAAAAATATATTACAAATTGTCATCCTAACAGATTTTAGCCTAAAAACGACTATTTTATTTTCCGAATAAAATATATTTAGGTTCAATAAAAAACGTAAATTAAATAAGGTTTTTTTATGTTTGATCGCGCGATGAACAACGCTCCACAATTGGTTGCAACTCTGGCGACGTCACATATAAGTAAACAAACTGACATCCTAGTCGCCGCAAGAATGTGAAACAGGCAATGTAAGTATTACTTGCAACCATAGATTTACGAAATACTGGATTGTGCGTTCACAATGCTACCCTTTCCCACTGTGCGAGAGGGGAAGACGAGTAAAATCATAATCTCCCTTTAATTGAAGGCAAATAGAACCTCTCCACCCATTTAAAAGAGAGATTACTGTTTTCACTCTTCTTTCTCTCTTGCACTGTGGGAACGACCGGCATTGGGGACGCGCTATCTAGTATTTCCTAAATCCATGCTCGCAACTTACGAGTACTTATTCAAAGAAATCACTCAAGAGTCGTACCAAAAACTTGAGTATAAAACCATGATATATTTGCACGTAATTATAACAAATATATTTAATTTTATAGATCAATCAAGAGAATAATAATGCCTTTGTCCTAGACTGTTCGAGCATACACTACTGGAGGCAGCCTTGTAATGGTCCGCGGCGTTACACGGCAAAAAGAGAGATGATAAACCTTTAGACAAGGAATGTTGATCAAAGTTTGTAATAGTTCAGCCGTGAGATATTGCAGTAGATACACTCACATTAAAGTGATTTTAAAAACCATAGAATTAGCTCATATGCATCTAAAGTCTCTACAAACTAGTTCTAACCAATTGTTTTGCCTCTTAAGATCGATTGGAACAATAACAAATACCTTTTCTGGAGAGCTTTTGAACGTTGATATGTATTGTAGCCCTACGCACCATTTATAAGCAATTTAATAACGGCAAATAAATAAAAATCTCACGAAATCAAACAAATTACCACTTAGCGTCATTTTGTTTACTATGATATGACGTCATACGTGTCAGGTGACTAGCTTCATTACCCAAATTGCGTTTCGGCACACTTTTTTACCATTCAAACTTAATTGGTCTTTACCGAAAAATCTTCAAGAAATATTCATGTGCATTAAATATAATAAAAAACAAAATGAAACATGTTCTAATAGTAGTCAAATACCCCGTTCTCTTGTGTTACCTATGTTAACACCCTTCTCATTATCAAATCCTGTAGTTAACGGTGGCTTTTCTTCTTTAGTACCATGTATAGGTTCATCATCTTCATCATAAAAGACTATTTTTGTATTTAAAACAATGTTCTGCTTACGCATTTGCTTAACAACTGCTGCTTTTGTGGCAAGTTTGTTCTTTTTATTGTGGCCTAAAACTTATAACAAAAAATATAAATATTAAACACGCACCAAAAGTTGTTTTTTTACTACCAAGTTACCTAAGACTGTTTCAATAGATTGAAAATTTTCTGGAATTTCAATATCGTGATTATTTTTTTAGCCCGTAGCCATTTATCTTCACTATCACAGTCTCATATTCCAAAGTTCGTGCTTCAATATTTTAGTTTAAAAGCATTATCTTAATCATTATCAGATTCTGCAATACCAGTATCACTACCCTTTGTCGAATTTTTATCTTTGTACCTGATGATTTTGCTATTCTTTTAGGCTCATACAGCACACAACAATATTTTATTTATCTAGGGATATTTCGAACTCTATATTGTCATTTTCACGTCGTTTACCTGTCAAATCGACGACTTCTCTCAATACTTTCAGCATATAGTAAAAGGTTTCCTGTGACAGGAAGGTACTTTACAAAGAATGTACGGAATAATAATAATAATGGATGTCGAAATGCAAAGCTACTAACATAAAATTACCCGGTTTAAATTCTTATCAACTTAGAGAACTACTCTCTGTTTTAACGAGCAGTAATTGAGCAACTCATGCACATATTATCCCTATCATTTACACTTGAATCATCACGTTATGAGTCCGCTCCTTATATTTGGGCAAAATCGAGTTGTATCGAGACAAATCAGTTTTTTGCATCTATTAAATCATTGATAGATATCTTTTTTCTATTTTAATTATTTATTTTTAATCAATTAAAATATAGTTAAAAAAATATTTATTCATATACATTGTATTATCTGCAAATATAATTCATCTATCATCAAATAAAATTTATTATAAACACTAATTACGCTGCTTATTTCTATTGAAATATTACTTCCATTTTATTTAATTGAGTAGTCCCTACATATAATTCGTGTTTTCATTTCGGTCTCATAACGAGGGTAGATTGCTTTTAGGGCGTGTGGTAAGGAAAGGATCTTCGGAATAAATGCAATCGAACGTAACAAAGGGACTCGTAACGCGACTCAACACTGTATAAGTAACTCAAAATAATTTTTTATTACAAAAAAATTATATACATTGTCCCTCAAAAATAAAAATCTAAAATTTTTTTAAAATATTCTATTTTATCCCCCCTCCCCCTTCAGAACAACAAAGCATCGAACGTAACATTAAAAACTTTTTTTTGGTTTCAATTTAGGCCAATTCGAGATAATTTAAGTTAAAAACTACAAATCAATTAAGGCAATTGTTTAGATTAAGTCAAATCTAGGAAAATTACTTTTTTTCTAGAAAATTCCTTTGTAAACCACCTAATTCGAAGGTGAACAACAAGATTCTGGTCTTGGTTTTCCACGATTTCTCATTTTTCCAGAAAGTAGAGAAAAACATTTTTCACTGTTGAATTAATTTTTTCCACGAAATCGTAAAAATTTTATTACATCTACAAATTTTCCCTTTATAGAAGGGTATATCTTATATTTCATAAATTTTCACTTTTCTAACGGGAAAAATCAAGAAAGAAACCAAAAAACCTTAAAAACAAGTCCGCTGAGAACGTTTGACAAGCCGACAATTTGCCCTAGCATGAATATAATTGATGTGTAATACACATATGTATATTTATGTTTTAAAGAAAAAAACTCGGAGAACATATTTTCATATTTCTGGTTTTTTTGATACATCTTAGCCACTTTTCCGTTATTTTTAAACCGAGTTTTTTTACTTTACAGCACCGGATATCAAACCCCGCTTTTCCACCTAGACTTTCCTCGAGATCCTTCACTGGCAGAGATTATCTCACCTCCACGTGTTCTATGTGGCACAATAACATTTATTTAATTAATAGAACTAGGTTAGTTTAGGTTTACTTTGGTTTTAGTTAAGGAAACATACCTGAGCTAACTGAAACTAACCTGAACTAACCAAAAATGCTAGTTGCGTAAGATTCATTTTAACTCAAACTTTATAGACAGGACTGTTTCGTCTAATTGGCTGAAAATTTGACTTTACCGATTGAGACTATGTTACCTATTTTACGTGCTTTACTCACTTGTCTTAGACTTTTTCTTGCAACCCTTTTCCCGTTTTACAGGCTGCCTGATGTTGGGTACTACTGAATGCAGCTCAGCGCCCTCTGATTTACCAAGTAGCGAATCAGTTGGAAGGGTTGAGCATGGGGGACGAACGTCTGAGCTCCTGGGACCTATTTCTTTTGAGTAGGTTAAATCACTGCAGGCCGGAGAAGGGCCATGTTACTGTGTTCAGCTTCAGCTCCGGCTGGTTCGCCTGTTGCGACAGATCAGTGGTAGTGACACCATGCGGAACACCCTATTTATTTTTTAGTTTGTTGTTGGGGTCCTTGGTGCGCTAGGGTAACACCTAACGTATCTTTAATTTGGTGGGTGCTTATAACTCACTCCTTTATGTTTGGCGGATCATCTGGGCTATCCCTCTTTCTCTTCTTAGTTTCTTTTGTTTACGGGTTGGTTTTCTTTTCCTTTTTGGGTTCTCTGCTGCGTGGCGCTTGGAGGCTTTCTTGGGAGCAGCTAATGTAAGGCTAATAAAAAAGGTTCCCCAAACTTTTTTTCGGGTATTACGCAATGCTAGCTGACCTGGCAATCTTAGATCGAAAGAGTGCTGTGCACCTCCGTCGGCAGCGTCGATGGACTTCGCTACACCAGATGCCTCCATGGGGGGTCGTCGAGTGCCTTGTTTCAAGGAGACCAACCAGATAAATGTTTTTTTTTTTTTGGGGGGGGGGGCTTAATTGATTACTTTGAAAAATTAACCGAACTAGTTAAAATGAACCTAAACAGAATTTTAAACTGTGACAAGTATAATGCGTAGTTCAAAAGTCTCAGTGGACATTAGGCTAAAAACAAATGGACAGTTATCGAGATATATAGGTTTAAAGTGCGCGTCAATTGGGTCACAACAGTTTCTGGGAGCAGAACTTGTAAAGTCCAGAATACTCGAATAGTATGATAATGAAGTTGATATGCCTTCAAATATAATTTACTTGCTATTTTAAGGTCATAAAGAGCACTATAGTCAAAGTACTGAAAGAACTTAGAAATCACTTATGACATTGACGGCAGTGGTTCTGGTTTATATAACTTTATTCAGTTGGTAATATGCTGGATCGAACTTTAAATTTCCATCGCAATTTTTTATAAAATTATTCCAATTGAAGGCATCAAATACATAGCATAAAAGATGAAATTATGAGAAAACGGATATTTTTTTATTTATTTTCGCACAAAATTGTTAACGAGTTTAAAGCACAACATAAAAATATTAATTTTAGCCACTTTGGGCTAGTACGGTACGCATTAATAATTTATTTATGAAAACTTCAAACTCCCTATATCACATGACTAAAGTCATTTTTATGTCATTAGTCTGTCAAATCGACGACTCAGTACTTTGAGTATACCAATAGATTCATCACAATGCATTCCGATCTATTAAGATAACATCAATTTTACTTTATTTCCATTTTGTTGCACCACCAAATGATAATGCCATAAAATCAATCACTTTTAGTTTTTATTTGATCTTTTTCTACCAAAATTAAATTACCTCTTTGTATAATATTAACTTGGAGTGGATTTTAAAGCTAGTAGACCAGGCGCACTTCATTTTTTTGGCTTGGTGTCCATTAACATTGTTAATCTACGCATTAAAACGTAGCTTTCAGTCCATTAGAAGAAATAGCAATGTCCATAAGATAAGGATCCTTTTATATTTTTTTTAAATAAAAGTTTACTATATGAAAATAATTGACATTTGGCAACGTCGTAATAAATATTTAGCCAACCTACGCTGTGGACAAGTACATAATAGAAATGTCAATGAAGTTTACAAAACTTATTTTTCCTTTTTCGTTAAAAATAGAAAGTATTTTTTATTTCGTTGCTAAAATTTGTGCAAAAAGGGTTGAAATATACCATATATTTTAACGAGGTCCATTCGCTACGCATAAATCAAATGAAGTGTTGTACCCAATATTTGACAAATTGAATTAAAAAACAAAAAATATAATTTAAAAACAAATAGTCATTTGTCATTAAAATTGAAAATATTATAAAAATATAATTAAATATAGAACATCATTCGATTCATTTAAATCAGATGGTCGTACGTAGTGTGTTAATCGGGCAACACTGTGTTTTTACTGTTTATCTTTATCTCCGAGATAAAATAGTAAAATGTTTACTCATAATGTGACAAAGATGCTGGCGTAAAAATATACTGAATGCAAAAAAAAAGCAAATTAGAAGAACATTTCGCTCCACAAGATGGATATGTTTATATCAATAAGATAGTGATAGAAATTAAATGTATTGCTGCTGATCTGTGATGTAAAAATTGCGATTTACCAATATCTTTAAGACAAGTCGTTAAAGAGGAAATTTATGAGCCAGTAAGTATTTCAATGAATCAAAGTGCTCATATTGAACGTATTCAAAGATCTGAGATGCACGCTCGTGCAACGTTGCCAAACGTTTCGCCTCCATTTTAATGTAAAAAAAGAATCGATTGACAAATGGTTTAAAGAAAAATGTCAAAATCCTGATATTCCATAAGACTCTGAGCAAATTTTTACATTTTTGAAAATTTAATTCTCAAAAATTTACATGTCTAAATTCCGCAATAGTATAGATTACGACTTAAACTGTTATAAAAAGATTGATTTTCATTATGCTCTAATATTTTTTATATAATATGGGCAGCGACTGGACCTTATTAACTTGTATTGTCAATAATAAATATTGAAGTTTGGTGTTTTTCCAAGACACAACAATAACTTTGAAGTTACGAGTGTTTTTTTTATGTTTTCTTAAAAAAATAATAAACAATTGGCATATCAAGTCCAGAATCATGATCAACAATTTCGAAACAACAGGAGGTATGTAAGGGAATTTTCAAGAAAAAACGTAATTTTTCTATATTTTACTTAATCTAAATAATTGCCTTCATTAATATTTCTAAAAAAAGGATCAAGATTGTTTTGAGGTTAAATAAATGTCTTAGACCTGGAACGATACTTACGATATTATTATAATTTGTATCACATATGTCAATAAACACACTTTTATGTAGGAAAGTTGAAGATAAAAACGTAAATATCAAACTCTGGAATCAGTAAGAATATTTTCTCCTTAAAATAAAATAAATTTTTCATTTTTACCAGTTTGATAATAAAAAAATCATTTTTTTATTCGTGTAATTTCAAAAACACATTAGTGAATTTTACCTAATTAAAAATAAAGTATATATTCGGTTAGTTAAAGTACCCAAAAACCTAAAAAAACTAGTGTAATGTTAATATTAACTTTTTAGAAAAAAAAATTGTATAAAAGGGAATCGCCTTTAAAACATTTTAATTCACCCTCGGCAACCTTGATCTCAGTTTAACTAAAACCAAGTTGATTCCTCACAGTTTGCACTTATTTCCTTTTCTAGTTATATTGTTATAAGGCTCAATTAACGGATACATTTCGTGAGAACTTTTGAACACAGTTATATCATTAATAACATTTGGTTTCACGGACGATTTGTGTGAATTTTCACTGTCTGTGGATGCTGCGTCGTCGATTTCATTGCTTTCCACTTCTTTTCCTACTCCAGCACCACCTTCAGCCATTGAAATTATGTATACTGAGAGTTTCTTTCGACGTTCTGCTTCGTCTTTAAGTAGCGTCTGAAAAACAAAAATTGGTGCATAAACTATCTATTACACTAGTCGACGGTAATGTGGTAAGTTGCCCACCGGGCTGTTTTTTGTAATTTTACATTTATTAATATACATATACATATATATATATATATATATATATATATATATATATATATATATATATATATATATATATATATATATATATATATATATATATATATATAATGTCAGATATTCTCACGGGTGTGATGTGCAATCGAAGGTTTTCGCACATAAACAGTATACACTTAAAAATTCAATTCACCATGAAAATATAACAGGAAAAAAACTATCTTTTCTAGATATCCTACTGAAAATAAAAGAGGATGGCTTGCTTTCGCACACTGTCTACAGACACCCCACTCACACCAACAGATATCTCAACGTCGATTCACGTAGCCACCCCGCACAATTATTTGGCGTAGTGAAATCACTTGCGTTTCGATCGCAGCCCCTTACAGATCAAGAAAATTACCACAAAGAAATAAACATACTGCAAGAGGCACTAATAAAAAACGGTTATAAAAAAGAAAATATAGACAGGACTCTAAAAAACAAACGTTTGGCCCCGAAAAATCGCGAAAGCCGGGAGAATCGCTTCAAAGTTTTTGTTCCTTATGTCAGAGGCACCACAGACAGGATCACAAAGATTCTCGGGAGAGACAACATTGAAACCATTTTCACCACAGACCGTAAAGTAAAAGATCTCTTGCCAACACTTAAAAAAAATCCCTCTAGAAAACCAGGGAGTGTACGAAATTCCATGTGGAAAATGCAGCTCATCTTACGTAGGCCAAACCAACCGTAAAATAAGCGCTAGGAGAGACAAACATATAAACGCTATCAAGCAAAAAACAACTTCTTCTGCACTGGCCCAATACTTGTTAAACATAAGACATAAGATAAATTTCTCAGGAACAAAAATGCTATCGAGATATGAACACCTGTCCTCAATAGTTATAAGGGAAGCCATCGAAATTGCAAAGAGGGCCAACAACCTAAATAGCAGAGATGATAGCCAGCGTTTTCCTAATACTGGCAACAGGGCCGATGACAAGCAGCAAGTCACGCAACCTGATTGGCTAGAACCATCCAGACAACGAACGCTCCCCACGTACACAAGGGACCGACAACACCCGAGTCTCAAGCATCAATTCGTCTGCCGTACAGTGAACTTTGAAAATGGTAAATGAGATTTCACCGATACATCAGCTGCTTTACAGTCCTGAGAAGGACTCAGCACATACTCAAATAAAGGAGGACATTTTTGTAGGACCACAAATAAGAGAGACTATAAAAAAAAACATGACTTTGAGGAAAGTTTGAATCGGACTGACAAAGCTGCATGGAAGCCTTTTAAAAAGGTCGTAACTACGGGGAATTCGTTTCGGAACTCTTTCAAAATTAAAAAGCTCTGGGAGGTAACATGTCCCTAAAAATACATTTTCTGGATTTCTCCTTGGGCTTATTTCCTGAAAAGCTCAGTGCTGTGAGCGACGAAACCGGTGCGTGATTCCCTCAAGATATTTCAACAATGAAAAAAAGTTATCAGGGAAAATGAAATTCCAATATGCTTGCAGACTATTGCTGGACACTAAAACGTTACGTTTCTCAAGCAAAGTACATTAGAAAATCGTTAAAAACTACATTTTGATTTAGATTTATATATTTAAAAAATTAAATCAAACTAATCACTTTACAACAGTATGAACTTTTTAACTTCTTATTGCAAAAAAACAACCTGTTCCAAAAAATGCGATGCAATTTGAAATTAATTTAATATACAAAATGTTAAATTTTGTCGATTAGTGTTATAAATGAAATTTTCATCAACCTTGCTTAATTAATACTGACACTTACATCATAAAAATCGATAACATCTTTCTTGTTCAAAGTTCGTAAGTAAGCTACCTCAGTTTCTGCTCTATTAAAATGATACTGTTGAGATGTTATTTCTCCCCAAAATTGATTGGTAAGTCCGAAAAGCTGTTTGGGGAATTCTAATTTTTGAGCTGCCAATGCCTCTCTATGCCTAAAAAAAAGTAAAATTAGTCAAACAAAATACACACGCGAAAAAAATTATTTTATTGTTTACATAATTTATCGGGAGAGCCTTTTAAAATTCTTACCTTAAAAATTTTTCTTCGCTCATGTCTTCTATATGCTGCCTCATATTCGCTAAAAATTCTTCTATTCTACCATCTAAATATGTAGGATGTCTGTCAGATTGTACTATAATTCTCAAAGCCTGTACACTGTTTGATTTGCATACTCCACTGGATACTATGTAACCTAGTTGTTCCTAAAAATCTCCTTACTTATAATTTTAATTTGTTTAGCAAATTTTGTTTCATCAAATTATATACCGAGAATCTTTTAAAGACAAGAAAGTATAATCCCAAAGATTTCCTCAGGAGGAGACAGTTGCCGAAACCCTTTTTTAAATTGGAGAAAACTTTGGCAGACAAAAAACGAAATTAACCTACTGCTTACGTTAGTTCTACTGTGGCAAAATTATGTATATGGTCTATGTCGAATTATTTTTCTTCTAAATTATGAATTCGTGAAACACAAAATTTATTGTCTCAACAAACTTTAACATAAGACAAGACAGTATAATCCCAAAGATTTCCTCAAGGATTAGGAGTTTAAAAATCTTTTTTTTTAAGTCAATATGGTGGATCCAATATGGTGGGTTGAAAATTTTACATTATTCACATTTTTTCAAAATTAGTATTAGGGGGCTTTCGAAATCGTAGGTTATGAATCTGAAAGTAATTTCTTAAAATTAAATATGGCGGATACAATATGGATGACTAAAAATTTTACATTTTACCGATTTTGTCGAAAATTGGGCGTTTCTTGGGGCGAATCTTAAAATAATTTTTTCATATTCAATAAATTCAAATTTCAGAGGCCCACAATTCATAGTAGAGGAGGGTTTGGAATTGTACAACACAATCTGTTCTTGTTGAGTTTGCGTGTTAATACCTGCTAATTGAAGTGGAAGAAGAGAGGTTAGGAATAAGTTTGTATCAGAAATATTCGGATCAGTGAATTTCATTTTGTACTGGCTCTGACCTGACGTTCCATCGAAGCCCTATTTGCAAATAAAACTTATATCTACAAATCTAATTTATCGATTTGTTCAAGGGCGTCTAATTGAAGCAATATAATTCGATCCACTGTATAATCCAGTAAGCCTTGGAATTTAACCTCGGCTTTTGATTTAGTAAAAGTTAGATACTCGTCATGTGGATAACATGCTTTTTTTGTATTTTACACACCAGAGTACGACGAAAATATATTACTGCCTTTCTGTTTAGCCCAATTTTGTAATCGTTGATATTTGTTTCTTGACAATCCAATGTCAAATAGAAGAGCGGCGCACAAATATAACTGCGCGACACAACCACAACACTGTTGCCTTTGACCTGAGACGAAACTTTAGAAAGGAAAGACTGGCCGTTCATATTACTGAGGTTTAATAGAAACGTTACTATAGCCAACCTTCTATTTTAAATTTCTTAACTAGAAATTATTTTAGCCGTTTCTCAAATTCTAACCCACTAAGCCCGTCTAACTTCTTTCAGGTTAGTTCGGGACAAAAGATCGTAGGGAACGCCTACGCACAATATTACCCCCGCTAACTTCCGTGCGACAAGAACACGAGCAGTACCTTGAAACGTTTCATTCGGGGTGTATTTACTTTTCGTCTAAACTTATAACGTAATCGACGGAATTTGGAATATTTAATGGCTATTTGATACATTGATTGTTTTAAATACATCAAATAGTCGAAATACAAAAAAATTAGTTTTTGTTGAGCGTTGAGCATAAAGAAAATTGATATTTCTGTTACAAAATAAACATTTATTCGAATAAAAATACTAGTGAGACGCAACGATAATTTCTAAGTAAATAAGCTAATAGACCACTTTAAAATTAAAAATCACTCTCAAAAATAAACTTTTATTCTGGTAAAAAATAAAAGTAACACGTTCAGTAATTGTAAATAAATAAACAAATAATTAGATTCAATTTAAATAAACAAAAACACCTAAAAGTCTACAAGAGGCGTTCAAACAGGCCTCCACTTTGAGCGAGACAATAACCCGGTCTATTGTAAAATACGGTTCGCATATTTGCCAAAACTTCAGGGGTTGTATCCTTATTAGCCTTTTCTATCATGTCCTCACAAAACACCTTACGTGTTTCCTGGTCTTTCGGAAAAATTTCTTGAGTTATTCGCAATTTGTAACAGCGATATTTGTTCCGCTTTAAAATATTCCAAAGTGTTCGAGCGTTCATATCAAGTTTTTCGGCAATTACGGTACTCTTGGTACGGTTGTCTCAAATTTTATAATAATTTCCGAAATTCTAAATTTTCAAGTAACGGGATGATTTTCGACCGTAAATACAAATCTGCCGATTATTTACCAGAATAATACAACTTAATAATCTGCTCTTTTTGTTCCGCGGAATAAACTACCATTGTAACAAAAAAATTTGGCGTGAAATACGGAAATACCAACACTCGATACTTACGCTTCGACGGCCTAAATGAAAGCAAATAACTTGGAATCCTCTTATTGTGCTCAGGCGTGGCGTATGCTGCCGCCCGCTCTCACCACGCCAGCATTGTATTACCCCTCAACCTAGGAACAAACTGGTAATTTACACGTATGTCGATGCTTACGACTATCTCATTCTGATTTGATGAATAATATATTATTTTCTTTATTTTACTTAAGAAACGTCCAGCTTCCGGTTTGGATTTTCCAGACCTGTATATCTCACAACAATTAATCAATTTGTATTATTTCAAAATATCAAAGGGTCAAAGTTTTCATATTAAATGTATTGAAAGATTCGAAGTGCACGCTCATGCAATGTTGCCAAACATTTCGAATCCATTTTAATGAAGGTTAATCTCGAATTTTATGTCATTTCTTTTAGTTGATATATCAGTAACTACACAGTAAGCTAAATATTTTATTGCAAAAAATCGGTATATTTCAAAAAGGTAATTTTTAATCTTTTTCAACCCCATCTAATCAACCAATGGTAGTATAATTCAAAGTGCCAAAATCGTAATTTCCCATAGGACTCTGGATAAATTTTTATGTTTTTGAAAACTGAATATTCAAAAATTTGCAGGGTAAAGTTAATCGAAATTTTGCGATAGTATAGATAGATTATGACTTAAACTGTTTAAAAATAAATTGATTTTTATTACGATCTAATATTTTTTATTTAACATTTCTCTTGTCTAATTTTTGATTAGTTTAACGATATAGTCGCAATCGAAAACCGGAATATTAAATGGACACCCTGTAAAAAATTATTAAAATTTATCCTTTACCTTCGTCCTTAAAATATTAAAGCACGGTTCTTTAATTAAGTGACAAAAAAGTTGTAGCTTGCTGTCGTTTTCTTTTGACCGTAATCCACACTGATAATAAACTTGAATACAGGAACTTTTATGAACCTAAAACACAATAAAAATGGAAGATCTTCGAAAGAATACAATAAACTCAAATATCTCCTTACTATTTTTAGCATAGTAGAGCTTGCAGAATAGGTTTTGCCTTAAGGATGCAATAAAAGCCTTTAGCGTCAAACTTATAAGACGCTAGTTATACCTTATTTTGTCTTTCAAACAAATAATGACATCCATCTTCAAGTTTTAAATCTCTATTTAAAAGAAGCTGCCTTTGTAATAGCGGTGACATGTTCAGTGACGACGTAAAAGCATCTTCGACTATTTGAACCATTTGTAAAGCTTTTTCTTTATTTACGTTGCCATGAACCAAACATTCAATATGCATTTTTGATAACATCTGCGGAATGAAGGCTTCTAGACGGTCGATGGTAATTTCTGAAGAAAAAAAGTTAATAACCAAGTCTTTAATGTAGAAACTTTATGGTATCAATAAAATACTACTTTCCATCTAATACGTCAATAAAGATCACATTGGTGCCATTGCACTCTCATCACTCTGAAACGTTAATAGAACTTCTATTACTGCCTGAAAATTATTCTTCCTATGAGGACTTTAGGCTTTGCATATTATCAAACTAACTAAAAGCGGTCGCTGTGAACCAGTCCTCCTAAAGAACCCCGCACTATCCTTATGAGATATGGCTCTGGTTCTTGAATAATAGAACAAAAGCTCTCATGGACACAAAGCTCAAAAATACTAGTTTTTGAGATATATGAACTTGAAATTACGATTTTTATAGAAATTTTGGTGAACCAAAAGTACGGATACTCTTGTAAATCTCGGAAACTAAGGGTTGTCGAGAAAAATTTTAAACACAAAAGTTGTAGAATTTTTCCTAGGACTTCTTCTAGTGACTTTGAATTTGACCTTGGCCTCGACCCTCGAGGTTATTTCAAGGTCAAGTTGAACCACCTTTTTCATTACAGAAATGAAAACTACGAAAAATTCTACGTTCCATGTGAAATATTTATAGCATTTCATATGATCTAAAGGTCATTTGAAGGTCAAAAACTAGTTCTTTGCATAAATAACAAAATCTAAGAATTCCGAAGAAAAATTTTGAACACAAAAATTATATAATTTTCCCTGGAAATTTTTGGTGACCTTAATTTTGACTTTGACCTTCAAAGTCACCAAAAGATGCACAAGAAAAAATTCTACAATTATTTTATTCAAAGTTTTTCTTCATAACTCTTCGTTTCTGAGTTATTTAGCCGAGCCTGCATTTGATACCATTAAAGTACGTTTTACCTTCAAATGACCTCAAGACACAATAAAAACATATAAGAATATTATATCAGTGATCATAGATTACTTTTGTATTTAAAGTTTTTCTCCAGAACCCTTAGTTTCTGAGATTTTCAAAGGATCCATACTTGTAATTCAACAAATCCTTTTAAAAATCGTAACTTCAAGTGCATATATCTTGACCGGGAGCCATTTCCTATAAGGAGAGTGCCGAGTTTTTTACTTCGGGTCACGTGTACCCTATAATGACAAAAAGGTATTCAAACAGGAACAACTGTAAAAAGAAATTAAAAAACTTACGATCTGTCGACGCCAATAACTCTACTTTAGTCCAAGAACGTTCATTGAACAATACTCTCAAATAGTAAGCGGCATGGTAATAAGGTTGTTCAGCTGAGAAGTTCTTCAAATTTCTGATATACTGAAAACATACAACAATTAAAACACTACTCATCTAGCTTTAAAATGAACAAAATGAAATTAACAACTTGTTACCAACATTTTCTTTCCATATGTTAAATCTCCTGGGATCTATCTTGAAATTCACGAGTCTCTCCACGATTTTTTTGAGTAAAATGTCTTGTTTATTGTTATAACCATTAATCCCAAGCTAAAATATGAAATTATAAAGGATAAATAACCAAGGTTACTCAAATAATTTAATGTACTACCAATTTCTGAAGTTTTAGCCCCATAGTTCAACAGCAAATAACAAAAAACCACAGGGTAAAAATATTGTTGTTAGGTCATTATCCAGTAATTTCCAAAAATTTGATTAACATATAATTAAGGTTTATTAAAGTTATTTAAATCAACTGAAAAAATAACATTTTGGCTACTTTATTTTTTCTTAATCGATTTTGTCAGGCCTATATTTTACCTGATTTGGACCACATTCAAAGAAAATCTAAAACAAAGTCTATTTAGCCTAAAAAGTTTTCTATTATTTTTTTGACCTAACAGAATTCTTCTCCTTTTTTGCAACTGTACATATTTTTTTCCTAAAAATTATATATATATTAATGGAACGTAATAAGATCCTGCCTATAAATCTGTCTAAATAATCCTGCCCTGGTTATGTAAATAAAACCGAAAGATAAGGGAGGTTTATAACATATGGTATATGCACAAACCGTTAAAATGTCTTAGAATATTGAACGATTTTCCCATTATTCGGAAACAAAAGAATGATCAAATAAACTCACTATAATAGAAATATATCGTTTGGCCATTTGTAAAAGAATCCTGATTAATCACTGTTTTTTCTATTCACAAGAAATAACGAGTTAAAATGTTTATTGCCAAAACAGCCAAGAAAAGTGAATAGTTTTTTTTTACAGTCTTTAACATATATTCTTTTCGTTATAAGAAGACGTAGGTTAGTTTGTTTTACTACTCTGTTATATAAAAATTAGAATTTAGACGCTCAGAGGCCAATTTGGGAATCAAACATCCAGTATAGAATAGCTAACGCCCTTAGCACGTAACGATCGAAACCTTCGAACTTTAAGGAAAAGAAATTGACGTTTACAGAGTTCCATCGGTAATATGGATACAAACGGGAAACAAAGGGGTGTAAGATTCGAAGACACTCTTTTAAGGAATAGTAAAAGGCTGTCATAATTTAAATGTCGTTAGAACGGTACCGTGAGTACCAGTGCCGTAGAATAATTACGTCGCGGGTATAATCGTCAGGAAAGAAGGTTATCTTTATTTAATTTGGGAAATTAAGGGATTATCGTGTGTTATTTTAGTGGGGCATTTCAAGATTTTCATACGGTTTGATAAAGTAATATAAATAGTTATTTTTAGCATTTTATTTCTTTTTCTGTTTAATATTTTAGTAAGCTATTTATACGTGTCTCTTCAAAATTGGGTTTTACATTTTTGGTTAACAGAACGGCCAATAAGAGCAATTATGCTAGTTTTTTTTGCAATTGTTATTAGTTTTAAGTTTCTCATTGTAAATAGTTCGTTTTTCTATTTATTTTTGTTAAATAGATTTAAGTGTTTTGAGAAACTTTTTATTCAATTTAATTAAAACCTTCACGCGAATTAACTTGCTGGCGCGCTGTGCCGAGACCTACAAAACAAGAGATGTCTTCTGACCAACTAATTAGCAGCCTTTCCTGATTCCTGAAGTTCTGAGTTGTGGTTGGTAAACTTAAATAACCGTAGTTGTTTGGTACTAAATATATATATATATATATATATATATATATATATATATATATATATATATATATATATATATATATATATATATATATTTGAGGCAAAAATAAACAGACCTCAGCCCTATTTCAACATTACCAAACAACCGGACATACCATCGACTTCGAAAAAACAAAAGAAATAGCACCATTACAGAACTACAAGGTACGCGTCATAAGAGAGGCCCTAGAAATCGAAAAAGCGGGATAGCTAAATAAACGAGACGATGCTATAAATTTTTCATCTACATGGAAAACATTAATAAAAAATCAAGGAAGAAAACAACAAAAATCAACTAGTACACGAGAGACCTGCATACAAGAACGAAGCCGCTCATCCAATCAGGCAGCGAGCCAGCTAAACAAAACTCGAAATTCATCAGTGGCCACCATCAGTTCTCAGCGAGTAACGAGACGAACCGCACTTGAAAATGCCAAATGAGATTTTGGCGGAACGTCGTGAAAACGATTTTTTGAACGAACGGATTGAAACCCGGAATAACCAAACTATTCATATATATATATATATATATATATATATATATATATATATATATATATATATATATATATATATATATATATATATATATATATATAGCAAACAGTTCGCTTGTAGACGCCTTACAGAGAGCTTTGAAAATGTTTGAACGCAGTTTTCAACGTCAAATGAAAGTCATTGGAACTTTTCAATATTTTCCCAAATCCGCAATTGCGTAACATTTAATATAAAAAAAAAATTATCTCATTAGCGTTATCCCAAATGGAGATAATGATTTTCGGAAAAATTAGTTCCAAATATCCCATAGTGCGCCACTGAAATCATCGTATTTTTCTATTTCCCAAAAAATAATACAATCGAACTTAATTTTACTTACCCTTAATCCAGAATCTGTATTAATAAACGTCCACTTCAAGCCAGCCAACATCGCAGCATAAGCGTACTCGTTCAACGCGTCCCTGAACAACTGAACGAACATGTTTGTCAAATTAGCATTCAACGTATCCAAGTAGGCCATTGAACTAACGAAATCGAACGTGACGCTGGCCTTGGGTAGGAAATATTTGTCATCTTGCTTGAACCACACTCGAGTGAGTGGCGTGTCTTGGATTATTACAGGATGCTCAGTGTTCTAAAAAAAAACAATACACTTAGATATGCACCGCAATATTTTTTTATTGACCTAAATAAGTATATTAACTTACTGGTTCTTCAAGTTTATATAGGCCAAATTCAGTAGGTATGAATTCGTTTTTTTCAGGTAATCTAAATTCTTCACAAAGTGCCGCATTCTGCCATTCCTGAAAAATACTAATGTTAACAAAAATTTTATAGAAGTACCATTAAAATTTATACTATTGTAAAAATATTGTTTTCAGAAAAAACGAATTTATTTTAAATCAAAACTACTCACCAACAATGTTTTTTCAGGAATTTTCTCTTGTTTATATTTAGTTTCATACCAAGGTTCAGTTTCAGTGCAAATACTTTCATAAGCTTTAGCAACAACAGTTAACCTGTTTAAAAAAATTAGTAAAAAGACAGAAATTTTAAATATTATCAGTTATTAAAAACATTATTTTTTATTTACTTTCATATCACTCTTGCCTTTCAGGCTTTTATATAATTTATTTTTTTAACAATTTATTATTACTAATAATATTGGCTTTTACCTAACTTTTTCTGGAATAAAGTTATCCCAAATTTTTTCGACAAGATCTGGTCTCCATTCCTTCAACATATAATTTGCAGAAAGGATGTCTTCAAAAGGATAATACTAAAAGTTAAAGCAAAAAGATATACACTTTAAATTTTAAGACTTTTTATATCTAATTGTAGCTAAAAATTGCAAAAACCAAATTAAAATTTAATAGATACACTGTACTCTTACCTGAAGGCTATTGACAATACTTGAAATATAAGCTCTAGGAGATACTTTATCTTTAAATCTAAAAATCATGTTAACAATGTCACTTTTTTCATCCTGTATCCACTTCTGTGGTTTCTCCTTTTTAAGCATATTAATATACTGAAATTTCAAACATCAAGTAAAAATTAGATAAAACTAAGAATACGAGTTTGGTTCAATAAGTAAGATAAAAAAGGAATAACATCACTGTTTACTTTTTTTTATTTTCCAACATAATCTACTTGGAGCTCTGTACACTTGGTCCAGCGGTATTCCACCTTCTTTATGCCTTCTGAAAAGTAGGAAGTATCCAAATCTTCAAAATAGTCTTTTAGCACCCCTAATAACAGCTTCATGTGATGAAAATCTCTGTCCTCTGAGCCCCTTTTCTAGGTTAGGAATGTGGAAAAAGTCACTAGGTGCCAAATCTGATAAACAAGATGGATTGGGTACGAATTCAAACCGTAATTCATCTAATTTTGACATTGCAACTGTATAAACGTGAACTCGATCATTGTCTTGATGAACAAGATTTTTTTGCGTCGTAGTCTTAGACATTTTTTTTTAATTCTTCATCCAAACGGCCAAGATGTGTTTCATAATAATCGCCTATGATTATTTGACCTTTTTTTAAATGGTCAATAAATATTATGCCTTGAGAATCCCAAAAAATAGTGGACATAACCATTCCGGCCGACAAAACATCTTCGACTAAAGTGTCTAGTGATGGATCCAAGTCTCGTCCACAGTCATGTAGCTACGCCAAAAATCTGCTGGATTACGTATAATCATCGATAAACACGGCTCAGAATTGATCTTACTGAAGAGTTTGTTTTCAGCTGTCAACAATCGCAGCCCCATCTGGCACACAGTTTTTCATACACAAAGGTTGATGTAAAATATTTCCTCAGTACTAATTGATATGCATATACATTTATATGTATAAAGAACCTTTATTCGAAGATCGTTGTCAAAAATACTGTTCCGGACGGTCGATTTTTGAACACACTCTATTATTTCAAAAGATCTTTGTTGTCAACTTTACTTTTGACACTTGTCAAACTTATTCAAGTTGTGTTGACAAGCTCTCAAACTATATGTCTACGAAAGCCGATCTGGACCCTTTATATACCCTTTTGGTCGATACCGGAAGAGTCTCTAATTTTCCAGAAGAATTTCCATATTATATGGTGTAATAAAAATAAGAAAAAGTAATAATCCCGCGATTTCTTCTATCATAGGCGTTCCATGTTAAAAATAAGGAAATAGAATTCTTTAAAAAGTTCTAGACCTTCTGAGAGAATAAACAAAAGTAAAGATAATTAAATAAATTATGAACTAGTAGAAAATAAACCTGAAACCTTACACACTACAAACACAAACTAATACTATGAAATGTAAAACGCTATAAAGTTCGTTAAAATACAATATATTTTTTTTATCGTTTCTGATATAGTGACGTCAACTGAGCGTGCCGAGCGTGTTTCACCTTTAGTTGATTTTCGATCACGTTTAAATTTGTTTATCCAAAAATAAATACTTTTCAAAGTCTATGCAGAACCTCTGTGAACAGTCAGCTATCCACTGTTTCATATAGAAATGTTTAATCACTGAACGAAACTCGTTTTTTTTCCATTATTTATAACAACGGAGTGATGACCTGCTTCAAATGACTGCCACATATAAATTAAAAATCGGACCATACTGAAACTTTGTAGAGGTTTCCACATAATCATATGCATTTAAAAATGCTAGTGGCGCCATCTATAACTAATTTACCTTACTTACTGAACCACCATCGTATATTGTCACAAAAATACCTGGAAAACTAATTTGACAATGTCGTTTACATGCTTCATCCCCTCTTCTGTCAAATCTACAAATATCCTAAAAAAGCTGAATCCTCTTGAACTAAACCTTGAACCAGCTGCCAAATGGTTTGACCATCCTCTTGCTTTCAATGCTGACAATATGCTTCCAGGTCCTTCATGCCCCAATAAATGACCGATATAGCTAAGTGGCTAGAAACAACACAGCGATAACTAATACCTTTTCTTACCTCATTTTTATATTAATACCCCCTCCCTTAAAATATAGGACAAGTTTTTTCTTTATAAAAGCTTATTTAATATTTACATTAAACTACTTTAATTACAACCTGATGAACCCAAAATTTTAAAATTTGTTGATCAATTTTATTAATGATAGCATTAGAGTAAGTTATTTGACTCTATTAAAAATATGTTACAAATTGTTGCCATCCTAATAAATTTCAGTGTAAAAAGGTGTATTTTATAAATTCTTTGAATAAAATATGTTTACATTCCAAAAAAAAAGTAAATTAAATAATTTTTTTTTTCACGTGATTGAAAACGCTCCACGATTGGTTGCAACGCTGGTAATGTCAAATATAAGTAAACAAACAGTATATCGATTTACTGATATGCAATTTCAACAATTTCTGGTATTATCCATTATGCAATCCTAATAAATTTAATTGTAAAAAGGCGCATTTTATAAATTCTTTGAATTAAATAAGTTTATATTCCAAAAAAAAATAAATTAAATAAATATTTTTTTCGCGGGATTGAAAACGATCCACGATTGGTTGCAACGCTGGTAATGTCACATAAAAGTAAACAAACAGTATATCGGTTTACTGATACGCAATTTTAACAATTTCTGGTATTATTGAGGGACTTTCGGGTTAACTATTGAAATATTTCTTACACACCTTTCAACGTTTAGTTATTTTTCAAGTTACTTTGTTATAAATATCAAAATGGAGACAAATTTTGTGCAAGGCGACAACAGAAACCTTCCCATAATAGACGCATTTAAGACTGAACTTTTCTTTAAAAGTAATCCTGATTTTTATACTAGAAGAAATAATAATTTGAGTTCTATATACAAAAGTGGAACATTGATCAAAATTTGTAACAGCTCAGCCATAAGATATTGCAGTAATATAGAAACAAATTTACTTTCATTAAAGTGATCTTCACACATAAAAACCATAGAATGTCTCTTAGAATCTATTGGAATAGAAACAAACACCTCTTCTGGGGTGCTTATGGAAATCAATGTACATTGTGACACTAAGTACCATTTATAAACCATTTTACCATGGCAAACAAATCTCAAAAAATTGGAATAAACTATCGTTTGCGTTGCTTACTATAATGTGACGTCATACGTACGATGTAACCAGCATCATTACTTAAATTGCATTTTGGCGTGCTTTTTTACCATTCAAACTATTTAAATGGTTTTTATTGAGAGTAAAACAGATCTCCATGAAATATTTATATAACGTGCATTAAATGTAATAAAAAAATAATATGAAGTAAATTTCTAAGAGTAGTCAAATACCCAATTATTAAAAGATTTTTGTTTATTACATAAACCCATTTACTACAAAAAAAATTAAAATTGCCGTCATTTTAATCGGTGTCAAATTCCAAATTGAAGTTAGCAGCGGAGGTGAAACCTAACCTCAAAACTTCTAATGAACACACTGTATCAAACAGTTCATAAATTACTGCTCTCGATTTATTGGCATGAACAGCTCGGAGCTGTACAGGTACAAGAAACGCTTGCTTTATTCAAGTAGTACATTATGCCTCGGCGCTTGTCAAATCTGGTTTCCCCTTACCCCTCAAGCACCAATAAAAATATTTGGTGTATAAAGCCCTAGCAGCTATCAGTTATCATTTTTAGATGCTATTTTTGGGCAAAAAAAATTTTATACACGAAATGGAGACACAAAAATAAGATTATTTCACAAGACAGTTCATAATTTTTTTAACGAATTGCGAAATGTTTATGGCCGAAAATGCCATGACACCAGACAAAACTCAAAACTAATAAGTAATAAAATAATATTTTTACCTTTTTGTCTTCAATATGTTTTGCTATGCATATTAAAAACACAAATTCCAAAAAAAAAATTATTTGGAGGTTATTTATCCTTCAAATTAACACTTTAACCGCTTTATTCAGATTTGCTTGGAGCTACTCACGGTTTGATGCACCTGAGCTTAAAACTCTTGAATCGAGGGCAGTAAATAATGGACTGTTATCGACGATTACGTACACACAAGCCCTCAAATTATGTATTTCCCACAGAATATTCCTACCAAAGAAATTGAGGAAATCACAGAACAGAGTTACGTATTTTGTAATTTTAAAGAATTATGTTCAGAAGCATTAAATTGTACATGTGTGCAACACAGTGGAACATATCCATATACAGTACTAAATGACCTAGAAAAATACATATTAACTTATAAAAACATCGATAAGCCAACTTACGAATGTAACAAGCACTATAAATGTAAAAATGCATTATGCAAAAACAAACTTGTTCAATGTGGACCAAGAAAAGGCTTGAACGTTAGGATTTGTAAAAATTCAAATAAAGGTATAGGTCTTTTTACAGAAAACCCAATAGATTCTGGAAATTTCATCTGTGAATATGCTGGAGGAGTAATTTCAGAAAAAGAAAAGAAAAGAAATACCGAGCTTAAACACATGAACTATATATTTTGCATAAATGAACACTATGGTGACAAAAACATAAAAACTTTTATAGATCCCACTTTTAAAGGCAATATAGGTCATTATATGAACCAAACTGTATTATGGTAACAACTCATATTAATAATATTCCTGTCTTAGGCTTATGCACTCGTAAGGATATTATGGTGGGAGAAGAGCTAACTTATGATTATGATACTTCCACAAGTAATAAATAAGAAAAAGCAGAATTGTATAGACCAAAGTGCCTCTGTGAAAGTAAGGATTGTAGAGGACTGTTGCCATATGATGCAACAATTATGTAAATAATTTTAATTTGTATATTTATATAAGAGTTATATGGAAAGTAAGTTAAATTAATAGCAACCAAAACATATAAATAGAGCAGTTAGAAAACATAAATACACATTCATTTCTGGTAGTAACAGAAATTAAAAAATTATTCTCCATTTAATAAAGCATTTAGATATAGTCTGAAAACTTGTGAAGCTGAAGTTTAAATTTATATACACAATCATGCAATATGCCTTTTTTATATCTTGTAGGGACAATTGAAGCAATTTATGAGTTTTTACATTCATAAAATCTATACAAATCAAAATACTCACTGCTGACTGATAATACTGAGTGTAGTCTTCACAAGGAAATACAATGTACAAATTTCTAACATCTTTTACAGGAGTTATATACACAGTTGTTCCAAACTGATCGTCTCTAAAAGGATGTCTGTCCCATCTAGAAGCTTCAATTTCCTTATTTTTGACTGCAGAAAATAATTCTAGTACTACAGATTCTAGTTCTTCTAAACTTTCTGTAATAGAGTAATGATATAAAACTTTAAGTAAAGTTTTTAATTACAGATCAAAAAAAAAAAGCATACCTTTTCCCAACACAGCTAGACACATAATACTGGCAGAGTACCATTGATTATAAAACTTTAATAGTTCATCTCTAACATTAATACCCTTTTCCTTCAATGTTGTACTCAATGTAAAGGTATTTCCTGACCCAAAGGTATTAAAAGGATGTTCAGGATCACATAAATGATGTTCAAGCTGTTTGATTCTCCAAACATCACTTGGAATGTTCTTGTCATGCTCAGAATTTACAGCGTTGATTTCACGTTCTGTTGCACTCTCAGTAAATAAAGGAGAAACAAAAAATTGAGCAAATCTAAAAGTACATTTTTGATATATATTTTATAAAGAGAATATGAAAAAGTAATGGAATTAAATACAGTAACCGCATTACCTATCCAATGCTTCCTTTAAATGCTCAGGTACAATATCAAAATAATACATTGTGTGGTCCATATAAGTAGTAGCATTACTGCTGCCACCATGTTCCTGTAAAAATTTTTTATAGTCATTTTCATTGGGATATTTCTGGGTGCCTAGAAAAAGCATATGTTCACAAAAGTGAGCTAGACCTTTAACTTCCTTAGGATCACTAAGGAAACCAACATTGACATCCATAACTGCTGCAGATTTGTCTGTACTAGGGTCACTTACTAAAAGTACCTTCATACCTAACGAAAATAAAAAATAAAAGAGTATATGCATGTGTAATTATAAGCCGTGTATTTTTATAATTCAGATGTTTACCATTCTTAAGTTCAAGTCCTCGATACGATCGCTTGTCTTCCTGGGACTTGGTTATATCTTCTACCCTTCGTAAAACAAATTCAGAAGATCCCGTCATTTTTGCAGAAGTTTTCCAAAAAAAGTAGTAGTACTAAAAAATATGACAATTAAAATATATTTAGTTTTCACTTTTAACTATCAAATAATTATTCCCGAATTTACCAACAGATAATATAACTTATTTAAAATGTATACAGCCAAATTTTTTTGTGAAAATTCAGAAGTTTTTTTTGTACCCACCTATAAAAACCCAACTTTTTTACACTTCCACCTGTAATCGATCTTATCAGTAACTTTGTAGTGTTAAGAATATGCATTCAGCTGGCTAAAACTATGATCTTTATTAATGAATCTTAATTAAATAACTTTAAATTTAAAATTTCGGTTTTATTTAGCGAGCATAGACCCTGGAACAAAAAAAGGTTAGTTGAAGTTAGACGAATGTAATGTGCGAAAACGTCAGTAGTAAAACCTTGAAATGGTATATTGGAACTATTTTGTGATGTCAAAATTTTAAAACAAGTTTTGATTTATTCCTCAAGCAATTTTAATTAACTGCACTTGACAAAAAAATTGGGGTTGGTTCACAAAACTTTGAATTTGCTCAACAATTCTCATTAGTTTTATACAAAAAATACAGGTTTTATATTTCGGGCATACTCTAGCCCAGAACAAAAAAGGTTAGTACTCTAGTGACTGGAGGCAGCACGTAATGTGACATTTAGTCCGCCATTTTTGCCCATTTACCTGTCATTCACAACTAATTCCGACGTTTTATACTAGATGTCACCCCTATGCAGAATAGAAGAAATAAATGTCAGCGTAAAATATAGTAAATCTTAAATTTAATAAATTTCTATTGATGAAGGCCCCGACTAACCACTTGACCTTGATAGCTTATTTAATTTTAACTTTAATATTATAAATTTTGTGCTCGTAAAACTTAAACGTTAGGTTATAAGGTTGACATACAGAAAAAACCTTGTTTCTAGGAATAAAGAATAAATTTTGTGTGATGTGTTCAAGACTGGATATAGAAACACAAAGCCAGAAAATCATAAATATTTTTAAAATAGTAGAAAAGGTTTTAAATAAAACGACGTAAGCATTTCATCTCGCAGGTTGGGACTCGAGTGTTTTTTCAAAAATAATAGGGAGGTACAATATTGTACATCTGTAGAAAAAATAGCACGCAAAAACCAATGTTTGTTTCAATTTAATTATTATATTTTTAGCTTTATAAATTCGCCAAAATGGTTTTGTACCTGGCTCTAAGCTTTAGAGTGACCAAAAGATATGAAACTTTTTGCGTTTGCTGCAGGTCCAACAGAAACAAAAAAAATGGATTTCTTAAATAAGGTATCTACTTATAATAGCACTTATGTGAGAAAATATGTTAAAGGAAAAACCTGGCAATATATTTTATTACAATTTTATTTATAAATTCAAATTTGTCGGACAAACAACAGAGAACCCTCAAGACATTGATTACAGCAACTGCCATTATATAAACATGGATCAAAAAAAAAGGATCAATCATATTTAAAATTTAACATTCAAAGGAAATTTAAATTTCCTTCTCCAGAGAAATGGTACGTATCTATATCAAAAATTTTTTTTTAAAAGAGGTCTGTTCAATATTTTTTTTTTGGCTAAAATCTACAAATATTTTAACAAATATTTAGAAATGAGATTTTAAAAAATAGTCTTACTTTTTTAAGAGAATTCCATATTTATATAAACTTTTTTTTTTCAGCAACATAGCTTTGAAAGAAACAGCTTCCCACAAAGGAAAAAAATAATGACAATTGGGTCTTATACAGCAACTGATTTTGAAGCTTTGAGCATTTCAAGATGTAAAAGAGCAAGTTCCAATGTAGAAGATATGCCATCTACATCGAGAAGTGTAAGCAGACGTTTTGGTGGCATCTTTGAAAACTGTAAAGTACTTTTTAAAGCAGGAATTAGAACAAAACCATGTAGAAATTAAAAAAATCTCTCCATGTGATTCAGTTATGAGCACATAAAAAATATTGATTCGCATGTGCTTATGTACACTGGAATACCAAGTACCATGTTTTTAACACTGTTCAAAATTATGGACACTTTTAATATAAAGTATTATGCAGCATGAAAAGTTAAACTGCTATCAAATATTAATCAGATTTTGATAACAAATAAAATTAAATTTATCTCATGAGGATTTGGGTCATCTGCTTTAGTTGTTGAAGTACTACAGTAACAATATAGCACTTCATTAAGTTCTTTTCAACTAAGTAATAAAGGCAAAAATACCAAGCTTGTTTTCCAACAGCATTTTTATTAGAAATTGTTGAATACTACATTGCACAGAAATTTACTCATCGATTCCAACAAACCTAGAAAACCCAAGGAAGACTTACAGTTTTTATAAAAAGAAATATTTCGAAGGTGAAGCTCCAAATGGTCATTATTTTTGTGAGCAAGGCATATCCAGAATCAATGTCAGATAAGAAGGTAATAGAACATTCTGAAATTTTGAAACAAATAGTTTTTTAGTGATCTTATACTACCTGATAAATGATTCCTGATCAAGGAACTACTTCCTGCAGGCGTCCTTAAATATCCCATTATTTTTAAATTTTGCAGAATTTGAACTGTATGAAACACAAACCATAGCAAGGGTAAAAATATATGTTGAAAGAGCTATTCGTAGAATTTTCAAATATCAGTTATGTGTTGTAACAAATTTCAAGTATCTTCTGTAACAAATTTTTAGTATCTTCTAATAAAAGAATGTGAGGAATATTATTATTGAATCAATAAATGTTTCCAAATTATAAATATTTTTTTATTATTAATAAAATGAAAATATTTTCATATCAAAAGGAAGTTTTTCCGTCGGCCATTTCTTGATATAATTAGATAATAGACTTTAAGACAAAAAAATCCCAGTACTTTTTTTGCTATCAGAGTATTATTGTTGTTTATCTTTTATTTTAAATAATAAAACACTAGTTAATAGAAAAATTAACTTAGATTTATTGTATTAAATAAAGACTATTTTATTACAAATCGCCTATCTTATTTCTTTCCCTGAAGTAACATTAACGCCAGTTCTTCGGTTTCGTTTACATTCAGGTCGGCACTAAGTTGTTCTATATTTTCTTTCTTCTTTCTTTTTACTATAGTTTCTAGGTTTTCTACATCTTTAATTTTCCTTTTTTTAGCTCTAAAAGGGTAAAAGAAGATATGTCAAATTGGATATTTGAAAAAGACAAGATATTTTCTATTGCAACACTTACTAAAAAATAGTTAAACAAACTTACCTTTTCTCTTTCGTTATTGTATCTACTACCTCTTTAACATCTGTATCCACTGATATATCATTAACTGCATCGTCATTACTATCTTCTACATCTTTTTCTTTTTTACCATAAATTTTCTCAGGGTCAGGCAACCAAGATAAATCTGGACCTATATGACAAAGACACAAAAACTGAACAATTACCACGTTTACTATTTGTGTTGTTTATTCAGCTCAACATTATTCATTTAAGAACACTCACCTTCATCACTATCACTTTCTCCAAAATCATCTTTCTCTCCCTGTTCCTCCATCCGTTTCTGTTCCTTAAGTTTTCTTTTTGCCTTCTTGTGTTTGGCTTTAACTTTCGCTTTAAACGTCTGTTTGTCTAATTTATCTTCTTCTCTAAATCGCAATTTTAATTTCTCATAATCTTGAATACAAAAAAAACTTTTTATTTTACAAATATCTTTTTTTAAATGTATATTTTTTAAATCTCAATATAAAAAACTAGATAATTAATAAGCTATTTGACTCTATTAAAAATATATTACAAATTGTTGCCATCCTGATAGATTTCCGCCTAAAAACATTCTGTAAAAAACGTAAATTAAATAAGTTTTTTTTTTTTTGATCGCGCGATGGAAAACGCTCCACGATTGGTTGCAACTCTGGCGACGCCACATATAAGTAAACAAACTAACATCCTAATCGCTACAAAAACGTGAAAAAGGCAATGTAAATATTACTTGCAACCATAGATTTACGAAATACTAGATTGTGCGTTCACAATGCAAGCCGTTCTCACAGCGCGAGAGGGGAAGACGAGTGAAATCATAATCTCTCTTTTTAATTGAAGACGGATAGAACCGCGTGACCCTAGACGCAAATAATATTCTGATTCTATACTCCACCATTTAAAAGGGAAATTACTGCTTTCACTCTTCTTTCTCTCTCGCACTGTGGGAACGGCCGGCATTGGGAACGCGCAATCTAGTATTTCCTATATCGATGCTCGGAACTTACGAGTACTTATTCAAAGAAATCTCTCAAAAGTCGTACCAAAAACTTGAGTATAAAACCATGGTATAGTTGCATGTAATTATAACAAATATATTTGATTTTTTAGATCAATCGAGAGAATAAAAATGCCTTTGTTCTAGAATGTTCGAGCATACACTACTGGAGACAGCCTTGCAATGGTCCGCGACGTTACACGGCAAAAAGAGAGAGATGATAAACCTTTAGACAAGGAATATTGATCAGTTTGTAATAGCTCAGACGTGAAATATTGCAGTAGATACACTCACATTAAAGTGATTTTAAAAACCACAGAATAAGCTCCTATGCATCTCGGGTCTCTACAAGCTAGTTCTAACCAATGTTTTGCCTTTTAGGATCGATTGGAACAGTAACAAACACCTTTTCTGGAGAGCTTTTGGACGTTGATATGCATTGTGGCCCTACGCACCATTTATATACAATTTAATAATGGCAAATAAATAAAAATCTCAAGAAATTAAACAAACTACCGCTTAGCGTCGCATTGTTTACTATGATATGACGTCATACGTGTCAGGTGACTAACTTCATTACCCAAATTGCGTTTCGGCACACTTTTTTGTCATTCAAACTTTATAATTGGTCTTTGCCGAAAAAACAAAAAATCTCCAAGAAATATTTATGTGCATTAAATATAATAAAAAACAAAATGAAATAATGTTCTAATAGTAGTCAAATACCCTGTTCTCTTTGTTACCTATGTTAACAGCCTTCTCATTATCAAGTCCTGTAGTTAATTGTGGCTTTTCTTCTTTAGTACCCTGTACAGGTTCATCACCTTCATCATCAAAGATTATTTTTGTATTTAATACAATGTTCTGCTTACGCATTTGCTTAACAACTGCTGCTTTTGTGACAGGTTTGTTCTTTTTATTGCGGCCTAAAGCTTATAAAAAAAATATAAATGTAAAACAAGCACCAACAGTTATTTTTTAATGTAATTAAGAGGATAATATTTTCTGAATATTCTTTAATTATCTAACTACCAAGTTACCTAAGAATGTTTCAATTGATTGAAAATTTTCTGGAATTTCAATATCATGATTCATTTTTTTAGCCTTTAGCCATTTATCTTCACTATTACAGTCTGATATTCCAAAGTTTGTACTTGAATGTTTTAGTTTAAAAGCATCAACTTGATCATTATCACATTCAGCAATACCACTATCACTATCCCCTGTTGAATTTTTATCTTTGTGCATGATGAGTTTGCTAATAACACAAATAAAAATTACTACTATAAATTTTTGATACAACTTCCTAAGCAAAAAAGTAAAAACAGGACACTACCATATTACTGACTACTAAAATAAAAACAATTTAAAATGCCTATAGAGTCAAAATTATTTACATTTATTTTTTGTCATAGTGAAACTTACTGAACTTTTTCTTCATCATCACTACCATTACTTGCATTATTGTTAACACGATTATCATCATCATTTCCAAAATATACTTTCTTATCTACCCCCTCCTTAATCTCATCAACATTTATCTGTAGTTCTACATTATCATCCATTATTTGTTGTTTTTTATTCATTCTAGCTAAAAACCTTATTCTAGGAGCTACATTTAAACCTAAACTTTTAGAATATGAGTCAAAATCTACCGCCTGCACGTTAAATATATCCTTATGTTTCATAAAATATAAGGCTCGTGCATAGTGTGTGACAGCTCTTTGTGCAGTATCTTTTAAAGTTGGATCTTTTGCAAGAAATATCTCCATTTTTCTTATTGGATTTTGTAATTTTATGGGGTTAACACTGTGAAAGAAAAACACAGTTACTTTGTTATTGCACTGATATTGAAACTATTTTAAAAAACAGTGTGTCTATCAGATTATGAAAATATTTAAATTACTTGAACCCTATCTATATGTATAAAAACAATTATATATACAACCTATGTGATATTTACTTACTCAATTTTTTCAATGGGAATTTTCTTCTCTTCCAAATACTCTACCATTTTTAACTCACTGGCCATTAACAACATCATACTTTCACCACCCTTATGGTATCTAGCAGTTCTACCAACTCTACAAAAAAAAAGTAATAATTTTTAAATACTTATTCTTTTTATTATAAAGTTTGTTAACTTAGAAATGAGATTGTTAAAAAATTAATTATAATCTGTTACTTACTATTTAACTACTAATTATATGCACCAACGAGTCCCATATCATTATATATATTTGCAAAATTAAATCATAACATTTAACTTTAAATTTTTAACATGGCATTACAAATTTACTTTTTTCAACATTTTTTATGTTTCATAAAGTTTTTATGTAAAAAGTTACTCTTTCCTGCACTAAAATTTACTTTGAGAAATACAAATTATAGTTTTATACAAGAAAATCTGAAAAATCTACTCTTTAATGTATCTTTATAGTAATGTAAAACAGCGCCAATTCCTAATAGGAATAAAACTGATAACAAACCGGTGTATGTAAGTTTCAACATCCTCAGGACAATCAGCTTGTACAACCCAATGTACCTCAGGAAAATCCAAACCTCTTGCTGCTAAATCTGTAGCAAAAAGCACTGCAGACTGTTTCCTACAGAACTCTTCATAAATTTTCATTCTTCTGAGTTGATGTAAAGTTCCATAAAGAGGCAAAAGGCTTAATCCAGGTCTTAATCTAAAAATTAAATGTTTTTTTTTTTGGAAAAATGTAATACTAAAAAATATTTTTCAAAATACCTACTTGCAAAACATTTCATAGAAGTACTTCACTTGTTTACAAGTAGAAAAGAATATAATAATCTTCTGTTTCAAATGATTCTTAATGAAACTCCAAAGAATTGTAAGTTTGTCCTGAAGATCACAAACAACATAACTTTGCTGAAGCTCTTTTGGTGTTCTCATTTCATGAACACTAACATATGAGGGGTCCTTTAAACTTAGCCTGAAATTTTAATAACAATGTAAGTAAGCAAATTTTACATTATTTTAAGTAAATAAACTCTTACCTAGCTAAATCCTGGATTGATTTAGTTTGAGTAGCAGAAAATAATAAGGTCTGCCTCTTAATCGGTAAATTTGCAATGATAGCATTCATAGTTTGTTTAAAACCCATATCCAAGCACCTATCGGCTTCGTCAAGAACCAAAATCTTCATGTTAGTACAATCAAATAAAGGGTTCTCATCCATATGTTGAAGTAAACGACCAGGAGTACATATAACAATATTACATTGGTCCATTCTCCTTCTTTCAAATTTTAAATCCTTGCCACCAATAATTAAACCAGCAGAAAAATCTTGGTATTTACCAATTTTTCTTAAAGTCTCAAATATTTGATATGCAAGCTCTCTTGTTGGAGTTATAACAAGAGCACCTACACCATCGAGTCTTGTCCATTGCTCACAATACAAACGCTCCAAAATTGGTACCAAAAAGGCCAAAGTTTTACCGGAACCAGTCTGGGCAGCTCCCAAAATGTCGTTGCCTTTTAAAGCCAAACCAATACTCTCCTTTTGAATATCGGTAAGATTATAATATTTTGACTCTTTTAAACCTTTAATAGTTTTGTGACTAAGTGGAAGATCAGTGAATTTTGTAATTTTACTCGTATCAATCTAAAAATTATTATTTGAGTAAATAGTAAAAATCAAAAGAAACTGTTCATCTTACCGTTTCATATTGTGATTTTAATCTCTCTATAACGACGTTTTCTGGCTCTGTTGTTTTCTTTTTCTTGGTAAAAACCTTAACTTTACTCTTTTCCATCTTTTTAAACTTATTTTTTTTAGATTTTTCCATTGCGCGCAGTAATATTTTCCCACAAACGTGGACCGTCGACGAAAATCCCTCGTTTGATGAACACAATAAAGTTAGGTTAAAGTAAAAACTGAAGATAGAAGCAGTAGTTCAAATGCAGTAGAAATTGAGCATATTTTGTATCAAATATAATGTAAAAAGAAGAATTTTTAAAAACGTGTCACAAGCCCAAAAACAAAAAAAGAAATTAGTTAAGCGTATGTCATTGTCATTGAGTCACCGGTGTCAACAAAAGATCATTCATCACCAAAATTTACAAATTTTAAAGTATTTCTAGCGCTTTACAATAAAAACAATGGGTGATATTAAAGTAATAACATCAGATTTTGTAAATCTACAAATATCTACTTCTAAAAACGACATATCTTTTGGTGAGAAGCGATTTCCCAAAGACCTAACCATATCAGATCTAAAGGTAGGTGCCTGAAATGCTAATTTGCTGTTTCATTGCCTAAAAAGGAGTGTTTTTATTCTGTAGATATAATTTTTACGCAGTTAGATACTACATACTCTTTTCTATTTAAATAGTTATGATGAAATTTAGTTTAATTTCCATCATGAGTATCGAGATATGTGCTGCTTTAGATGAGTGATATGTCTATGCTGTTTTAGATATGAAATGCCCTCTTTTAGGTTTACGATCTCACATATTGATATAGATAAGAACAAATAAATTCCCGCTTCATTGAAAACTAATTTATGTTTAACAATATTACCTAGTAGTTTGATACTTGTTACAAGCATGCTTTATTATGGTAGACCAAAGGACCCTATACTTTACTAACTACATACATTTTAATTAGCACCATTAATATTAACTCATAGTAATCTCAGACTTTGTTTTATTAGGCAAAACTTGAACTTATGACAGGTGGTAGCTGTCAAACAATGCGATTAGAAGCTTACACTAAAGATGACAAGCTGGTAACTAACTTAAATGACAACAACCAAGTTTTGGGTTTTTATCCTGTTGAAAATGGAATGAGGCTACATGTCATAGATGATTTCCAAATAAGAAATGAGTTCGATTCAGGAAATGTAGAGAAGTTCGAGTTGTCAGAGGAAGAATATGCAAAGAGAGGAGATTCTGTCAAGACATTTTTGATGAAGAACAAATTAGGTAAATGTGAAAAAAAGTTATCACTTACTAACAAGCTAGTTAAATAAGATTAATAATATTTATTTCCTATTTATATGTATCCAAATTACTTTCTTTTAAGGCAAGTACAATGAAGAATATATTAAAACTAAGGACCAACAGGAAGCCCAAGAAAAGTCTTTAGCTGAGAATATCAAAGTTGGATCGAGATGTAAAGTTACAGTATCAAATGCACCAACCAGATTAGGTACTGTGATGTACAGTGGCCTCCTTGAGGGACTAAATGGATATTGGATAGGAATTAAATATGATGAACCAGTGGGGAAACATAATGGAACGTAAGTATAGGGGTATTTTGAAAATCATATCATATCATATCATATTGCTTCATTAATTATTGAGTATTATACAAAGAAATACCACTTCCTACCTTTAAAGACATTGGATTTGATTAATTAAAAACTTATCTTTATATTTTTTTAGTGTGAAAGGGAAAAGTTACTTTCAATGTCAAGATAAATATGGCGCTTTTGTAAAGCCAGGTTGTGTATTAGTAGGCGACTTTCCTGAAGAAGACTATGATCTTAATGAAGAATTATAATCTCCTTGTGGTCATAATTTACTCTGCAGCATTTCAACATTATTAACATATACTTTAATTTGCAGTTAATGCATTCCTTAGATTCGTAAAGAAAATCTGCACTCTTGTGACACACTTTATATAACTTGGATATCAAGGCTTGACATAAGATTATTTTTACAGCAAAATTATAATGTTTATTTTTACCATAAAGTTTGGAATTCTATATATGCAAGATTTTTTTATTCAAACTTTATATCTATTAACCAGTTATTATACTATTTAAAGAAATTGTGCTTTTAAATTTCTTGTTTATATAGAGTGAGAATATATAATGTGATAAGTTGATTTTTTACTAAACTGCTTAAAATATAAAGTTTTTTATTTATCATGGTATTTCTATTAATCTATAAAAATATCTACAGAATTATTATTAAATCACAAATTAATACCAGTATAAAATAACATTCAACTGAGCATCTTGAAGCAATTAATGGAACCTGACTTTTTTTGTTTGTCAGTTGACATCAAAATACCAATGTAAATTTAAAATTGTTGAATGTTTCACTGGTATTAGACCACCATTTAAAGGCAAAAGAAGGATAGAATATATTGATTTGGACAGGAAGACCCAGCATTTTGCTTTTTTACATAATTTTGAGTACTGCAACAGGTGAAAGTATATTTTGTGCGAGAATTATTGCCACACTCTGTCAAGTTGAAGATGGTGTTTGCATTTTGTTGTACTAGGTCACTATACAATAGCAGCATACGTGATCATGGAGTGGAATCATAATGTATATCTGAAATAACAGTCATCATGATCATTCCAGTTCAGTCGTGAGTCCAGAATTATTCTCGGGTATTTAGCTGTTCCCTTGTATAGAGGGATTCTTCTCATCAATGTAATTGGCGGGGAGACTACCCTTTTTTTTTTTTTTTTGTAAAGACTACACCTCGGCCTTGTTCGAGTTTATTCCAAGCCTTTCTTTGTGGCACCATCGCTCCAGGATCCGGAGGAGCCGCATCATTGGTTCCCCCAGGTCCCGGATATCGGAACTGTGGGCAAGATGACCAGGTCGTCGCCACAGGCCTGTGTATTCAAACCAGCCACATTTAGTTCACTCAGGAGGTCGTATTCTACATAATATGCACACATTTCCGCACCACCTATTAGGTGGCGGATATTTATTAACATGTTTTCTCCACGATTTATTGTGGTTAAGTTTTATTAGACAGAATCCTGTCATGTGTTATTAACAAAGCAAAGATTGGAAAAACGTTTTGGAATAGAATTCCAAAACAAGAATTTCACTCTGTTAAATTAGTGTTGCTCTTCGCCATATATAGGTGGGGCCTAGGCAAAATATTTATTAGATCCGCATGGTTTAATCTCAAAAACGGCAAATTTACTATGGTAAAACATGTACATAACACCATACTTTTCATGGACACTACAAAGCGCTAGCTGACTATTGACAGGACCTATTTGGACAAAACGAAAGCATACACTTTGTGGAGCTCTGTAGTATACATGGAAATTAAAATTAGACAGTAGGGTAACTCTAAGAATCTTACTATGATTTCTATCCAATTTTTTTGCTGTTTACATTGTAATAAAATTCAATTAAGCTCCGACCTTGAAAGAATGCTACAGTACAACAGCGTTTGTCAATATTTATATATATTTAAGGATATTCAACGATTTTTGTCTGGAAACCTATAAAACTTCAAAATATGATTATTTAATATGTATGTGAAAAACAATCTTGAATTTTTTCAATATTATTTAACGGAGATTTTTGCGAAAACAAAACAACCCTATAGGTAGCTGCAAATAATATTGCTCTTACGTAAAATTCAAGCATAGGTCGTTTAAAACTTGATTTTTTAATATACCTGATGTTGAAATAGAATAAAAGCTAATGGTATGATAGAATAAGTTATTAAGAATGATTTGACCGCAAATTTTGGAAAGAAACATTCGTCTAAACTTTGTTTTGATACTATATTTAGACTGCTACAAAGGAATGAGAAGTCAAGGCAACACTGCCTTTGGCCGTAACGTATGTTTTGCCATTTCAGGTCTCTAATATCTTTTCTGGATTTTATTTTGCAAATTTGCCTTTCCATCGGATTGTCCACATTATACGGGGAGGCTTAATTGGATTTGTTATAGAAGAAGCGGATGTGAGTGATAAACAACGCGTTGACACCTGTCACGTAGAAAGATTAAAACTTTGACAGAAGTTAGCATACAAATGTATGCTATTTGCTTGAGATATTTTAAATTCTTTTATTCATTTGAGGGACTTTGAAAAGAACAAATATTTTTTATCTAATTTTTGCATCACTGCGATTTTCCCTTGCCTCCCCAATCCACACACCCTCCTCTATGACATCACTGAACATCTTTAAAATTAGTATAGTCCAAGGCACAAAAAAATCTCATATTTTTAAAATTATCAGCAGATAATAGACATTTTTAGAGTCATTATGTGGTAAATAGGTGTCAAGTTCTGTTCCAAAAGAAAAAAAAATAGTTTTTAAAATTTTGCAATTTGCACTTCTAAGTACTTCATCAAGACAGCGATTCAATAAATATAAGTAGGTGTGTTCTTTTCCGGTTGTTTCCTTTACTTGCAATCTAAGGCGTAAATTTACACAAAATATTAAGATTTTCAGTTAAGGAGATAAAGACCAAAATATGAAGTTTTTTTAGGGCTATATAGGCATAAGTTCGGTAAACTATCTAAATTTTACGAAGGTGAATAATAGTGCGTCTGTTATTTCTTTCCGAATAAGCCTGGCACATTGAGTAATAACCTTCGATCATACTCTAGATATAAACAACAATAGATTTGTCTGAAGGCTATTTATGGTCGGTGGGGAGACGCTTTTTTTGATGTTTGACAGACATAAACATATTTACATCTCTTGTCTTTCAGTTTAATTGCTTGTCGTGAGTTTTTTCGGTGTTTTTAAGTGTTAGAAATTACTATAAATGCGAAGTTTACAATTAATATTAACAAAAAGAGGATTTAAAAACTTATTTTTATCGGTAAATATTGTTAGATTGTTTACATATTGAAAATAACAATAATAAAAATTTAGGCAACCATATATTCATACTTTGTTTTCAGAATTGACGTACCCAGGGGTATGTTCGAAGGACGTACCGATGATACTCGTTTAAATAATGCAATTAGAAAAGGATAGCATAAAATCGGCATGTCTGTACCAAGAAATTAAATATCTACTGTTTATCAACACTTTTTGAAATATAAATAAAAATATTATTACGTTATTCAGCGTTCAAACAACCGGGCCCTAGTTTTGACGTTATGCTACTTCTACAGGGGTATGTTCGAAGGTAATAACAGAGTGCTCGAACAATAAAGTCGCTTTAAAGTATCTTAAAATTTATTGTTTTTCCATATTTTGATATCTCCTGAAAAAATACTCTGTATTAATTGAAACCATATAGCTTAAGACAAGTTAACAACTGAAATATTTCTCTTACCAATTTTATTCTGTTTTCCAAAATATTTTTAGTTTTGAACTTTTACTATCCAATTTATCATTTATCGCTTCTATAAGATGTATTGTGCCAGGTTATGTAAGAATTGAATACAGGGACAAATGTTTACAATTCTTTTTATGAGCTATAAATTTAACCAGGTTACTATAAGATCATAAAATTATTTTTGGAATTTACGCTTTCTATATACTCTACGCATTTCATTAACATTTAGCAGATAAAGGAATATGTCCCTTTTTTTGTATTTGTTACAAATACTTTTGATTTTAAACTATGTTTTTGGCGTGTATGTGCCAGTGGCAACAGGTAAGTCTTAAAAAATGTAGTACTTAATTTAGTTTCCATGGAAACGTTTGTTAAAATAATCTGCGCAACTTTTTTTTTATATTCAAGAAAATACGTCATTCGAAGTTCCCCAAGAAACTCAGCATGCTGTGTGCAAAGTTTTTACTAAAGAAATAGAAGCCTCTGCTAAAGCGACAATTACCAGACAACTTAAAGGCGTTTGTTCAGCAGGTAATTAAAACAGATCACAGCTATTTATTTCTGTAAATATTAAACTAATTTTAGATGAGTTAAATACTCGATTTGAACAACTCCAAAGTACAATTTTCCAAGAACTCCAAGATATTAAAAAAGCCCTGGGCTTGCCATACAAGAATAATTATAAAAGCTTAAATCCAACCGATGATATTATTAGATCGCCTAGTACCACCAGTTCAACTATAGAACCCCCCGCTTATGATTATCAGGACTATTTGGATATTGTAGATAATAATCCCAAAACAAAAAACTATAATACTAAAAACTTGGAACATTCTAACAGTAAGCCGAACTATGCCGCCGATAACGGTAATTTACGCGATGAAATTTTAATATATAACGACACTATAGTGGAAAGTAGTGAGGGTGATTTATATTTTTATTATTGGAAGATCACAGATATTGGCAAAGTTTTGAAAAAGAGAGACATTTATTTGTCAAGCCCATCATTTTCCATTTTAGGTAAGGATACTGATATACTAAATTCAAAATTTCTATTTTAGATGAATTATTAAATAAATAATTTATTTGCCCTCTTCAGAGGATAATCAAAATAATAATTAACTACTTACACAAAAATTGTTAAGGTCGCTAGACTCTCTATGAGCGTATTTTCTAAAGTGTTCGAGTGTGTAATGCATGATAGGCTAAGGAGTTATCTTTTCAAGTATAAACTGATTACTAAGTGTCAACATGAATTTCAGTCTGATAGGTCAACGGAGACGGCAGCGACAGAGTTTGTGGGCTATTTGGAAAGGGAAATGGATGGTAGGCGTATGTCGCTGCTGTTTTCTTTGATCTCTCAAAGGCTTCTGATAGCATCAATATCAATTTTATTAGATATAAGCTTTCCAACCTAGGTATAAGGATGAGTATGCTTGATTAGATTGTTGGCTTTTTGCTGATCGAAAACTGCTTGTTCTTTTAAATGACTGTAAGTCCAGTGAGTATGATGTTGATATGGATGTCGCTCAGGGTTCTGTACTGGACCACTAATTTTTACTCTGTTTATAAATGATTTGCCTTCTTATATAACTAGGGGTCCGGTGGTAAACTATGCGGATGATACCTCAATAGCTCTATCAGAAGCAACTCCTGAAGAACTTGGAGCATCCATTAAACAGATCTTTAGTGACATGGCTAGGTGGTGTGAAAAAAATAGACTCATATTAAATGTAGATAAAACTAAATGTGTATATTTTAATAAGAATAACTTAGCGATTCCAAGAATTTCGTGTGCCTCCTATAGCAAGTTTTTGGGTCTGACAGTGGATAGCGGTACTACGTGGGAATTGCATATCGGGGAGGTTGCCAATAAACTCAAGGCATATTTTGCTCTTTTAACTTTACGACGTGACTTATCACGTACTACATTGCTGCAGATATACTATGCTTTGGTATACTTGGCGATGTCTTACTCTGGGGAGCTGCATCAAATACAGATAAGAGTATCTCTAATACAGAAGAGAATTATTAGACATATTTAATTTAAAAAGGAATCATATAGGGATATTTTTAAGAATTATAAAATACTAACTTTTGTATGTGTATATGTTTTTGAGTGTTGTCTTTACGTTAAAAGCAACATTAAACGTTTTGAAACGAGTTCGACTTACCACCAGTATAACACCCGGAATGCAAATGTTCCACTTTACATCTCGCACAATACGTCTCACTTTGAAAGATCTGTCAATTATCATTCTATTCGTGTATACAACAAACTTCCTCAAATTATCAAATCAGCCAATAACTACAATAGCTTTAAGAATAAATTAAGAAAATATTTAATTGGGAAGGGCTTCTACTCATTCGCGGAATATTTTGAGTTGATTTGAAGGTGATACGATGGTTGATTTAAATTATATGTTCCGTTTTTGTTCTTTGTTTTATTATAGGTAACTAACTTTTAATTTTTAAGAAGTATAGCTAGTGTTTCATGCATATTGTATAATTTTGATATATAGCTGACCATATGACATCCTCCACATTAACCTTAATTGATATTAAAAGTGAATAAATGTTTGACTTTGTTTGCTAATAGTGACAAATAACTTTAAGAATAAATTAAAATTCTCAAAATTGAAGGTGTGTTGCTGACGTTGTATGTCTTCATTTTTATTATTTATTCTTGTAACTAGTTTTTAATTCTTTGACCTCCTCTTGCTAGTGTTATTTTACTGTATATTTTGGATATGTGATGTACCCAAGTGTAAATATATTTGGATATGTGGTGTACCTAAATGTCATTGTAAATTGATCTTAAAGGTGAATAAAGTATAAAGTATGAACTGGCAGGCGTTGCGATGAATGTATTTCACGGTGTAGAATAACCATTTTTTACATGTTCATTGGTGTAACCAAAGAGATTTTAGATTAAAATAGAGACCGTCAAGAGTATTCCAAGCCACACAAATGTTCACAGCCAAAATTGCTATGAATACGTGAAGAAAAACTATACCGTTTTATAAATCACAACAAAGGCTGGTACTCCACCTAGCACTCCTTTTTTTTTTAAGAGAGTGTACACACATTTATTTATACTTTCAAATTACACAGTATTTTACCATTGTTCAAAATTTAATTCACTCTGTTTCACAAAGACAAACCAACATTTTTAAAACAAAACTAAAATCTATTAAATTGAAAATTAAATCAGCGAGTAAAAGAAGACGAAATCCAATTTTCACAAATTACACCACAATGACTAATCATAAGCAACATTGCCGAGTTGTGCAGTTAATCTGGAAAAGTTATAATGTTACGAATTCCAGTTTAGGTAGAAAGCAAGGACTTCTAAGTAGAAAAATTCTATACATTCCAGAAATTAAGTCAATTAATGTCGTATGGTATTTAAATAATTAAAAAATGCGGATAAAAAATAAAATTTCTTTAAATTCTAAGAACTTCATATTTTTTACATAGTGCGGACTTAGCAACAAGGCAGATCACCTGGAGGATACCATGGCTACAACAGTACTCGTGAGATACCTGTTTGTACTTGTCTCTGTTTCAACCTAAAATCTCTTTTAAGAATAACTAATTACTTTAGGTTCATGTAAAATACAGGGTGATTCAAAAATCGATCACGAAACTTAAGGGGGTGATTCTACTTGACAAAATAAGGGTAGAGCTTCATATAATTTTTTTTCAAAATGTCATTCGTTTTCGAGTTACAAGCCGTCCAAGTTCAAGTTTTTATTTTTTGTTTTTTGAATTACTCGCTCACAGGAAAACCGATTTGACTAATATTTGAAAGATAGGCTAAGTCTTCTGCGCTTCATCATTTTAGTAACAATTCACATTGATTGTTTGCCGCTAGAGGGCACTTTACCTACATTGAAAATTGTTTTTTGTCATAATTTTTTAGTGTTGACAGCTACAGTAGTTTTTGGCATAATTTCTGAAAGACTGATGCCAGGCCTTTAAAAAAGGTGCTCTTTATTTACATCGCTAAACCCAACGGTTTAGACGTAAATCACCTTTAAAAATTAAATGGTAAATTTACTTTTCTCATTTCATTACCACCAGCTACCAGGTAAATAGCTATCAAAGTATACTAGAGCTGTCAGTTTAACATCAAATAAATTCGCTTTTTAAACTATTTAATTTATAATCTTAAAATAACTAATAATGGCTAATCAGTAAATATTCATATTATGGATTATTGCGATATACATTTAATTGATAAAAATTAATGAAACAGTACTAAACAAACTAAAAAAGATTCTCAAAATGTCCCCCATTTTCTTCAATACATTTCCTAACACTCTTCAAAAAATGTCGCCTAACTCAATGAAAAATTTCTGGTGTTTCTTTAATAATTTGGCACTTTTCGATTATCCCGAAGCGAAGATCCTCGACGTTGATTACTGGAATATCGTACACCAATTGTTTCAAATGACCCCAAAAGAAAAAATCCATAGGATTAAGGTCTGGTGACCTCGCTGCCCATGCCAATGGTCCACTTCGTCCTATCCATCGCTCAGGATACGTTGCATTCAAATACTGTCGGACACGTATACTAAAGTGGGGCGGAGCTCCGTCTTGGAGGATCCACATGTTGGCCCTTACTTCCAATGGCACATCTTCCAGATACAATGGGAGACGATTTTGGATAAAATCTAAGTATACGTCACCAGTTAATGGGCCATCAAAGAAATGGGGACCAATAAGGTAATCTCCTATTATCCCTGCCCACACATTTAGTGAAAATCTACGCTGATGTTTCGTTTCTACCACATTGTTTGGGTTCTCGTAAGCATATGTGTGGATGTTGTGTAGATTTGTTATGCCATCACGAGTGAAACCAGCTTCGTCAGTGAATAATATGACGCCAATTAATCGATTATAGTGTTCATACTTAGCTAGGATCTGATTGCACATTTCCAACCGTCTCGGCCGATCATCGTCATAAAGAGCCTGCACCTTTTTTGAATGAAACGGGTAGAGTTGTTCTTCTCTTAGTATCCTCCATGAACTAGCCTGACAGAGCCGCACTTCATTCCCAATTTTTCTAGTAGTAATACCTGGATTATCTTCAATAATTTCAAGCACTCTTTCTTCTTGTTGCACGTTTCTAGCAGTTCTAGGTCTTCCCCTATTTCCATTATAACTTTTAAAGGAACCACATTCCGCAAGCCTCCTGTGCACACTGGAAAATGTTTGAGCATGAGGGATATTTCTTTCCGGATAACTCTCCATATAATATCTTCTTGCCAACTCTGCATTACCATTTGCTTTTCCATAACAAAAATGGATATCACAATATTCGATATTTGAATATTGGTGATTAGCCATTATTAGTTATTTTAAGATTATAAATTAAATAGTTTAAAAAGCGAATTTATTTGATGTTAAACTGACAGCTCTAGTATACTTTGATAGCTATTTACCTGGTAGCTGGTGGTAATGAAATGAGAAAAGTAAATTTACCACTTAATTTTTAAGGGTGATTTACGTCTAAACCGTTGGGTTTAGCGATGTAAATAAAGAGCACCTTTTTTAAAGGCCTGGCATCAGTCTTTCAGAAATTATGCCAAAAACTATTGTAGCTGTCAACACTAAAAAATTATGACAAAAAAACAATTTTCAATGTAGGTAAAGTGTCCTCTAGCGGCAAACAATCAATGTGAATTGTTACTAAAATGATGAAGCGCAGAAGACTTAGCCTATCTTTCAAATATTAGTCAAATCGGTTTTCCTGTAAGCGAGTAATTCAAAAAACAAAAAATAAAAACTTGAACTTGGACGGCTTGTAACTCGAAAACGAATGACATTTTGAAAAAAAATTATATTAAGCTCTACCCTTATTTTGTCAAGTAGAATCACCCCCTTAAGTTTCGTGATCGATTTTTGAATCACCCTGTATTGTTTAATTACTAAGTTTAAGGGATATGTAAAAATTATGTCCACTTTCTTTCTCAATTTAAGATGCAAAGCAATTAGAAGAATAAAATCCGCAATATTATCCCTACATAAAACTCGAACCTGTCTCCTCGAATTTCGTTGCAACACAGCTTGTTTTTCAGCTATAAAAATTGCCCTTAAATCTTTCAACTGGGGCGAAGCTAAATCAGTCTACTTATTTTAGTTGTATTGGGGTTTAGAGATATACAAATGATAATTACACCATCCACTAGAAATAGAAGTTTTTCCTGTTGTAATAATGCAACGTTATTTTGCTTTAATTTTAAAATTTCTGTGCTATTTTCCAGATATAACCCTACTTTGGTATGTATTAGAAATATATTTTTTAGGACACATACTGCATCTTCAACTCTACCCAAACTATATGGATGAATACATCGGAATCCTTCTTAAGCCCGAGAGCAATTCATTTTTAAAAAAACACAAAATTATATTATTAGGACAGGCAAGTACACAAAACATGATATCTTCAAAAATTCTGTACGGTATTAAAAATGAAGAAAAAATGTTCAAGATTGAACCAGAAATGTTGGATCGAAATTTTATTCTTGGCGACAGTTTGTTGGTTAAGTTAAAGATTTACTTAAATTCCTAAAGAAATTTGAATTGAGAAATTAAATAGATATATGACACAGTGAAAAGTTGTTTAATTAAGAAAGCAATTGTAATGGAAGCGCTATTTAGCCAATCAAAATGGAGTAGGTAAAAATGAATGGTTATTTTTAGATGCGCACTGCAAACTCATAAAGAGTTTTGCTATTCCTTTAAAAGTAAGAAAAATCCTTGATCACATAAATTTTTTATTCAACGTCAAAATTTCACAATATTTTAAATACACCTTAGGTTCTTAATATTTTGAAACCCGTAAAAAATAGGGGGGAAACACTAAACAAAAAAAAAAGTTGACAGAGGTATAGTCAAAATACTGAATAAACCTAGGCTTGAACGGATCTGGTTTATATAACTTTTATTAGTTGGTATCACATTAATATAAACTTCAGAACCGGACTTTAAATATCCTAAATGATCCAACTTAATAGGAAATCAACTTTTTTTTGTATTCATTTATACACAAAATTTGCACACTAAAATAAAATAATAAGCCCAGTGACTTTGGGCGCATACAACACACAACAATATTTTATTTATCTAGGGAAATTTCGAATTCTTTATATGATATGATCGTTGTCATTTTCACGTCATTTATCTGTCAAATCGACGACTTCTCTCAATACTTTCAGCATAGAGTAAAAGGTTTCCTATGACAGGAAGGTACTTAACAGAGAATGTACGGAATCATAATAGATGTCGAAATGCAAAGCTACTAACACAAAATTACCCGGATTCATTTCTCATCAACTTAGAGAACTACTCTCTGTTTTACTGAGCAGTGACTGAGCAATTCGTGCACATATTTCCCCTACCATTTACATTTGTATCATCACGTTATGAGTCCGCTCTCTATATTTGGGCAAAATCGAATTGAGTCGAGACAAATCAGTTTTTTGCATCTATTAAATCATTGATAGATATCCTTTTTCTATTTTAATTATTTATTTTTAATCAATTAAAAAATTAGTTATAAAACTCTTTATTCATATGCATTGTATTATCTGTAAATATAATTCATCTAGCATAAAATAAAATTTATCATAAAAACTAATTACGCCGCTTATTTCTATTGAAATATTAGTTCCATATTATTTAATTGAGTAGTTAATCCTGCATAAAATGCGTGTTTTCATTTCGGTCTCATAACGAGGGTGTGTTTTTGTTTCGGGCGTGTGGTGAGGGAAGGATCTTCGGAATAAATGCAATCGAACGTAACAAGCGGACTCGTAACGCAACTCGATACTGTAGTAACTCAAAATAATTTTTTATTACAAAAAAATTATATAAATTGCCCTTCAAAAATAAAAACAGATCGAAAACCCACCCTCCCTTCCCCCAGAACAACAAATCATCGAACATAACTTTTTTTCGTTTCAATTTAGGCCAACGCGAGATAATTTATGTTGAAAACTACAAATCAATTAAGGTAATTGTTTAGATTAAGTCAAATCTAGGAAAATTACATTTTTCTAGAAGATTCATTTGAAAATCACCTAATTCGAAGCTGTACAACACAATTCTGGTCTTGGTTTTCCACGGTTTCTCATATTTCCAGAAAGTAGAGAAAAACACTTTTCACAGGCTGCCTGGTGTTAGGTGCTACCATTGACGAATTATACTAAGACGGCTCATTCTTATGGGAGGATTGGAAGCGCCAAGTATTAAAACTCGGTCATTGATAAAAGGTAAATTTTACTATAACTAGTAAAACGGCAAGGAATAATGTATATGCAGTGTTGTCGTATTGGATAGTTGATCTAAACTACGGGTATAAGTTTTTTTCCCTTGATTTATTATATTTGTTTAAGTTTACAAAGGGAACGTCAGTACAACTTCACTAGGCTGCGGCAACCTTACATTTAAATCGATAATAAGGTGGAGCTTACCCCTCTTACTCGGTAGGAAGGGATATGCACAGTTGCCATGTTTTCAACATAAATCCGAAAATTTAAATCTTTTATACTTGTTTCTAACAGAAGCATGTATATCACATTAGAATACTGATATCTAATCATTGACAATATTGTAAATTGATTTTTATGAATGAGACGGCGTACCAGTTTGCGTACCGTTTAGGAGCGTCAAAAATATAGCACAAGATAGGAATTCTTGGTATAATTCTTCTATGGTGCTACTGAATGCCGCTCAGCGCCCTCTGGTTTACCAGGGGGCAAATCAGTTGGAAGGGTTGAACATGTGGAACGGACGTCTGGGACCTATTTTTTTTTTGGGTAGTCTAAATCACTGTTGGCTGGCCAGCAGAGCGGGGGGGGTTGTCGGCGGTATATTACGGTGTTCGGCCTCAGCTTCGGCTGGTTCGCCTGTTGCGGCAGGTCAGTGGTAGGGACACCCTATTTAATTTTTTTGGTTTTTGTTGGGGTCTGCGGTGCGCTAGGGTAACACCTAACGCATCTTTTAGTTTGGGAGGTGTTTATAACTCACGCGCTTATGTTTAACGGATCATCTGGGCTATCCCTCTTTATCTTCTTATTTTTTTTTTGTTTACGGGTTCGTTTTTCCTTTTTAGTTATTCGCCCTTTGGGTTCCCTGCTACGGGGCGCTTGGAGGCTTTCTTGGGAGCAGCTGGTGTAAGGCTAATAAACGAGGTTCTTCAAACTTTTTTGAGGTGTTACGCAATGCTAGCTGACCTGCCCATTTTAGGTGCACCTCCGAAGGCAGCGTCGACGGACTTCGCTACACCAGATGCCTCCATGGGGGTCGCCGAGTTCCTTCGGGTTAATTTTCTTTTTGGGTTTTAATTAATTACATTACATTACATTAACTTACCTTGAAAATTAATCGAACTAGTTATAATGAACCTAAACGAAATTTTAAACTGTCACAAGTATAATGCATAGTTCAAAAATCTCAGTGGACATCAAGCTAAAAACAAATGGGCCGTTCACGAGGTGCGCATCAATTTTCAGTCAATTAGAGGATATGGCAATGTCCATAAGGTAAGGATCCTTTTATATATATTTTTTTAAATAAAAGTTTACTATATCAAAATTTTTGACATTTGGCAACATCGCAATAAATATTTGGCTTTTTCGCCACCCTGCGCTGTGGGCAAGTACATAGTAGAAATGTCATCGAAGTTTGCAAAACTTATTTATGCTCTTTCGTTAAAAATACAAAGTATTTTTTATTTTGGTTGCTAAAATTTGTGCAAAAGGGATTCAAATATATCACATACCATGTATTAGGAGGTCCATTCGCTGCGCATGAATCAAATGAAATGTTGTACCCAATATATATCAAATTAAACTAAACACCTAATAAAAAATTTATAATTTGTCATTAAAATAGAGAATATTATAAAAAAATAATTAAAATACAGAATTTCATTTGACTCATTTAAATCAACTGGCTGTAAGTTGTGTCCGCAATAGGATAGATTACGACTTATATAAAAAGACTGATTTTCATTATGATCTAATATTTAATATGGGGGGGGGGGGCGATTGGACCTTATTAACCTGTACTATCAATAAAAAGTATTGAAGTTAAGAGTGTTTCTTTAATGTTTTTTTTTTTTGAAAATATAATAAAAAACTAGAAAATCAAGTCCAGAATCATGTTCTACAACCTTCAAACAACAGGAGGTATGTAAGGGAATTTTCAAGAAAAAAACGTCATTTTTGTATATTGCACTTAATCTAAATAATTACCTTCACACGATACTTACGATATTATTATAATTTGTATTACATATTTCAATAAATAAACTTACATATAGGAAAGTTGAAGATAAAAACATAAAGATCAAGCTCTGGAATCAATAAGAATATTTTCTCCTTAAAATAAAATAAATTTTTCATTTTTACTAATTTGGTAATAAAGAAATCACTTTCTTATTCCTGTAATTTCAAGATCCAACAACTTATTGATTTATTGCACTGGTTAACTAGAACATATTAGTGAATTAGGGGGAAGGGGGGTATAATTTTACCTAATTAAAAATAAAATATATTTTCGGTTAGTAAAAGTATCTAAAGTCCTAAAAAACTAGTTTAATGTTAACATTAACTTTTTAGAAAAAAAATTGTATAAAAGGGAATCGCCTTTAAAACATTTTAATTCACCCTCTGCAACTTGGGCCTCAGTTTAACTAAGACCAAGTTAATTCCTCACAGTTTGCACTTATTTCCTTTCCTAGTTATATTGATGTAAGGCTGAACTAACGGATGCATTTCGTGAGAACTTTTGAACACAGTTATATCATTAACAACGTTTGGTTTCAAGGGCGATTTGTGGGAATTGTCATTGTCTGTGGATGCTGCGTCGTCGATTTCATTGCTTTCCACTTCTTTTCCTACTCCTGCACCACCTTCCGCCATTGAAATTATGTATACTGAGAGTTTTTTTCGACGTTCAGCTTCGTCTTTAAGTAGTGTCTGAAAAATAAAATTTGGTGCATAAACCATCTATTACACTGGTCGACAGTAATGTTGTAAGTTGCCCACCAGGCAAATATAAATACATTATATATATATATATATATATATATATATATATATATATATATATATATATATATATATATATATATATAGTGTCACTTCAGCTTAGTTTAGACCTGCGTATCAAGTTAAAAATGTGTTTATATTAATTTACAGTGAACTACTCGTCTTTACTTTGCGTTGAAGTGTTTTTGAAAGAACAAATTTTTTAAAATGCCGCGAAATTGTGAAAACCATCCAAACATCTTCTGTTATGTGTGTAGTGAATTTTGAAGGCCCAAAGTAGAAGTACGACTCCTTTGATTTCCAATTGTATGAAACCAAATGACCACTCCACGGGCTGTTAGTTCTGTGTTACAAAAATTGCCGGAATAAAAAGCAAGACCAAGAAGACTATTAAATATTCCAACCTCCCTTCAGCCATCAGGCATGTTTCGCAGATCGACGAGCTTCCAATCCCAGCGCCACCAAAAATTCAGGTTTTTGAGAAAACTCTGGCGATGAAGATTTACAATTAAATCGAGAAAAAAACGACCTTGAAGACCCAGATTTTGCTGGAAATTTTACAGAACCGTATAGAATCAATGAATCTGAATTCAATGATCTAGTTGGTGAGCTAACTTGTCAAAGAAGTAGACAGATTTGTTGACTTCCAGATTATAAGGTTGATTTCTCCTTGAGAAAGGAACTGAATTTTTTTTTTTATCATCGACGAGAATAAAGCCTCCAACACTTGTTCTCCGCAGAAGGCGATTTCGTGTATTGTATCGATCTTGATTAATTGCTGAAGGCATCAGAAGACTGTCATGGTCTTAAGGAATGGAGGTTGTTTATAGATTCCTCTAAACTCAGTTTAAAAGCCATATTACTTCATATTGGAAATGACAAACCTTTGATACCTCGTGACAATGCAGCCCATATGAAAGAGATGTATGGACAACATGAAAATTTTGCTACCGAAGATATAATACCAACAGTTAAGTTAGTTAAGTTTCTAACAAGGATATAATATACTAAATTTTGTTTTCTATGCGAGTGGGATAGCAGAGATCGCAAAAATCATTTTGTCAAGAAGTAGCCTAAAAGAAATCTTATTACCGGACAAAAACCGTAACTTGTAAACCACTTGTAAATCCTGAACAAATATATCTTTTTCCCTTGCACATCAAACTCAAGATAATAAAAAAATGTTGTTAAAGCGATGGATAAAAGTGGTCCACGTTTTCTGTACTTAAAGAACAAATTCCCTAGGATCAGTGAGGCTTAAATAAAAGAAGGCATATTTGTAGACACACAAATAAAGGAGCTTATAATAGAATAAGACTTTAAAGAAAGTTTGAATGAGATTAAAAAAGTTGCATGGAAGCCTTTCACAAAGGTCGTAACTATGGAGGACTATTTTCAAAACTCTTTTTTTCAAAATTATAAAACTCTGGGATGTAACATGCCCCCTAAAAATACATTTTCCGGATGCACATTTCGACTTCTTTGCTGAAAATCTCAGCATGGTGAGCGACGAACCTGGTGAACGATTCCACCAAGATATTTCAACAATGGAAAAAAGTTATCAGGAAAAATGAAATCCATTTTAGAACAGTATGAACTTTTTAACTCTTTATTGTAAAAAAAAAAACCATAACCCGTTGATTTGAAATTAATTTAATAAACAAAAAGTTAAATTTTCCCGATCAGTGTTATAAATGAAGTTACCTTTAATTTCATCAACCTTGCTTAATTCATACCGACACTTACATCATAAAAATCGATAACTTCTTTCTTGTTCAAAGTTCGTAAGTAAGCTACCTCAGTTTCTGCTCTATTAAAATGATACTGTTGAGATGTTATTTCTCCCCAAAATTGATTGGTAAGTCCAGAAAGCTGTTTGGGGAATTCTAATCTTTGAGCTGCCAATGCCTCCCTATGCCTAAAAAAAGTAAAATTAGTCGAACAAAATACACATGTGCAAATAATAACTATATTATTTATATAATTTATTATGAGAGCCTTTTAATATTCTTACCTTAAAAATTCTTCGTCACTCATGTCTTCTATAAGCTGCCTCATATTCGCTAAAAATTCTTCTATTCTACCATCTAAATATGTAGGATGTCGGTCAGATTGTACTATAATTCTCAAACCCTGTACACCGTTTGATTTTCTTACTCCGCTGAATACTATATAACCTAGTTGTTCCTAAAAATCTCCGTACTAATAATTTCAATTTGTTTAGCAAGTTTTATTTTATTAAATTATATACCGAGATTCTTTTAAACACATGACAGTATAATCTTAAAGATTTCCTCAGGGCGAGACAATTGAGGAAACACCTTTTCTAAATTTCAGAAAACTTTGGCTAACAAGGAACCAAGTGAACCTACTGCTAACGTTAACTCTACTGTGGCAAAATTATTTATATGGTCGAATTATTTTTCTTCTAAATCATGAATTTGTAATACACAAAATTTAATGTCCCAACGAACTTAAACATAAAAAGTATACCGGGTGTCCATTTAGTTCTCTGGTAGTCGATTGTGGCTCTATCACTATATTGATGAAAAATCTGATAATGGATGCTGATGAGGTTAAAGAGGTTACATTTTAAAAATAGCTTAGTTGATACAGGTTAATATAATAACTTGCATTTCTTTATCAAAATCTCATTGAAACCCTCTCTTTAACACTATTTTTTTGCCTTAAAATGTGATGTGCGAAATTATTATTTTTATATATTTATGTATAAGTTTTTATGCAAGTACGTCGATTACTACGGAACAGAGGTACTGATTTCAATGAAATTTCTTGCGTTATGTTCAGGAAGTTGCTGCTTTTTTTGTCCGATTTTTTCCGAAACTGGTATGAGAAAATTTTCGGGGTTACATACAACAAATCTAAAATTTTTTGCATTAAGTTCAATACGATGGATAAAAAATTTTACATCGCTCGATTGTGTCTAAAATTGGTATTAGGGTCAATATGGCGGATCCAATATGGTAGGTGGAAAATTTTACATTACTAACATTTTTTCAAAATTAGTATTAGGGGATTTTCGAAATTGTAGATTATGAATCTGAAATTAATTTCTTAAAATTAAATATGGTCGATACAATATGGACGTTTAAAAATTTTTCATTTTTCCGATTTTGTCCAAAATTAATATCGGGCGTTTCTTGGGAAGAATCCTACAGATCTTAAAATAATTTTTTCAAACTCAACATGCTGGATAAAATATGTAGGATGAAAAAATTTAGACGTCCCAAGTTCTTTCAATGTCAGTAGTGGGGTTTTTTTAGCGGCCACTTTTTAGAAGTTGTTTCAATATTTTTATTAAAATTGTACTAAATAATTTTTTGTCCAATATCAGTATTTTGCTTAAATTGTCATATACAATGTTAATGTACTTTTTTGCGGACGTTTGTGACAAGTTTTAGCTAGGATCATTTTGTCTCACAATAGTACAATATTTATTTTTTTTATACAGGGTTTCCAAATTAATTATTTAAATCCTGATATTTTTAATTTCGTTTTATGTCATTTTGAACGGATTATTTTAAACGTCAAAGTTGACATATATTTAACATTACGTTAAACAAAGGAAATCATGGTTAGATATTCATACATTTTCTGATTTTTAAATGAAGTATTAGGTATCAATATTAGCGTTATTGTTATAAGATTTACAAGCCAAACGGCTTCGCACTCCCTCCAGGGATTATTCACTCATACCAGGTATACAAAGACACCAAAAGTATGAAGCTCTGTGGGGACCCTTTCCATGTTATCGGGTCCTAGGTGGCGTGGTCTTCTGCACTTCCTACAAACTTTCGGACGGTTCGCGCGGTTGCAAAGAGAACCGCTTTCTGAATCGGTTTATACAGATGCTCACTAAGGCCCAGTCCCTTGATGTTCTGCAGAAGGTTCTTTGGTATCATTCCCGTTGACAGTATTATAGGAATCGTGTGGACGCTGTTCATTGCCCACTGTCTGCGGATTTGCACCTCCAGATCTCTGTATTTGGCGATCTTCTCGTTGTATTTTGACCTTAGGTTGTTGTTGTTCGGTACAGCGATGTCGATTAGTGTAGTTCGCCTGGAAATTTTATCTGTTAGTATAATGTCTGGCCTGTTATGAGCAACTGTTTGATCTGTTAGGACCGTTCGATCCCAGTATAACTTGAACTCGTTGTTCTCAAGAATAGGCTCTGGATTATATTTGTAGTAAGGCACCTTTCCTACCTACAATAGTTTTAACTTATCCACTAACTCTTGGTGGAGTATCTTAGCGGCTGAATCGTGTCTTTCCTTATACTCGGTTGCGGCAAACGCTTGGCATCCTCCAGTTATGTGCTGGATCGTCTCTGATATTCGACAGCCATATCTACATTGCTCATTTTCTATTGAGGGATCTCTGATAATGAATTTCCGATAGTTCTTCGTCGGAATAACCTGGTCTTAGATAGCTAACAAGAAGCCCTCCGTTTCGGAAAACATCCGTCCTGAAATCAACCAGTAGTTCGACGCTAAGTTGTCGACATTGTCCTGGTTGACCTCATTTGGATTCCGTCCATGAAGTGGCTTCTGTAGCCAGGCTTGTAACTTCTCTTGGTCTGTTCGGTGGTGAGAAGCAATATCCCGTTCCCTCAGCTGTAGCGGCGTTGAATCGTCTGCCTCGCATATTACTACTAATACTAATACTAAAAATATTGATTTTTTATTATTTGAAAATCTACAAAAGAGAATTGTTCAGAACAACAAAGTATCCACCGGGTTTATTCTTCAAATGAAAAACCATAATTGGTTTCTAACCTCGAAAGAGTCATAACGCATAAATAAGAATCGACCATTCTTTGTTTCTCAGACATTTCTGAAAAAAACTATTGGGAGATGAAATGATCCCAGTTTAGACTTGTCAGAATATTTTAAATTTAAGTGAAATACTAATTTCAGTCGAAAAATAATTAAATATTTAACAACTTTGCAACGTCGCATTTTAGGTAAAAAAGGAGAAATAAATAGAGGTTTCAATGAAACTTCACTTTCGATAAAAAATGTAAGGCATTAAATTTAAAATAAAATTTGGATTATCCTGAATAAGCTAAACTATTATTAAAATGTAACTTCCCTTTAATCCTATTAAGGAGGTCCATTCGCTACCACATGAGTTAAATGAAGTATAGTACGCAATATCTAACAAACTAAATTAAAAGCTATAACTGAAATAGCAAATATTAAAGAAAAAATCATGCAACTTCATTTGACTCATTTAAAAGAGCTGCGTGATTTGGCAACGTCGTATTTTTACTGTTTATGTTTATCTCCAAGACAGTAGTCTAATCCTACTCTTTCATAATAAGTAAGTTTATAAAATAGTAAAACGTTTACTGGTAATATTCGAATTTCTCGTGGCAAAGATGCTGGTAAATTTGTAAGTCTGAAACGTGAATATGTATGTTCATATCAACAACCCAATGACAGAAAGGAAATATATATAGCTGATGGTTTGTGGTGTAAAAATTGTGATTTATCAATATCTTTAAGACATGTCGTTAAAAAGAAAATGTTTGGGTCAGCAAGTATTTTTCATGCAAAATACATAAAATATAATAGTAAAAATTTAGTTCATACAAGTAGTTATAAAGAAGATAATCCACATCATAAACGTTAACGACATTAACTTCAAATTATCTTTGGTAAGTACTAATTTGATAAATATGAATATATTTATATATCTCACAACAATTAATTAATTTGTATTATTTCAAAATATCAAAGGATCAAAGTTTCCATATTAAATGTATTGAAAGATTTGAAGTGCGCGCTCATGCAATGTTGCCAAACATTTCAAATCCATTTTAATGAAGGTTAATCTCGGATTTTATGTCATTTCTTTTAATTGATATATCAGTAAGCTAAATATTCAATTACAAAAAATTGGTATGTTTCAAAAAGCGTATTTTTAATATTTTTCAACCTCATCTAATTAACAAATGGTAGTATAATTCAAAAGAAAATGCCAAGATCCTGATTTCCCATAGGATAAATTTTTATATTTTTGAAAATTGAATATTTAAAAATTTACAGGGTAAAGTTAATCGAAATTTCGCGATAGTATAGATAGATTATGACTTAAACTATTTAAAAAATTGATTTTCATTATGATCTAATATTTTTTATTAAACATTCCTCTTGTCTAATTTTTGATTAGTTTAATGATATAGTCGCAATTGAAAACCAGAATATTAAATGGACACCCTGTAAAAAATTATTGAAATTTATCCTTTACCTTCGTTCTTAAAATATTAAAGCACGGTTCTTGCAGTAATTGACAAAAAAGTTCTAGCTTGATATTGTTTTCTTTTGACTGTAATCCACATTGATAATAAACTTCTATACAGGAACTTTTATGAACCTAAAACACAATAAAAGTGCATAGTAGAGCTTGCAGAGAAGTGTGTCAAACTTATAAGACGCTGGTTATACCTTATTTTGTTTTTCATATAAATAATGACATCCATCTTCCAATTTTAACTCTCTATTTAAAAGTAGCTGCCTTGGTAATAGAGGTGACATGTTCAATGACGACGTCAAAGCATCTTCCACTATTTGAACCATTCGTAAAGCTTTTTCTTTATTCACGTTGCCATGAACCAAACATTCGATATGCATTTTTGACAACATCTGCGGAATGAAGGCTTCTAGACGGTCGATGGTAATTTCTGAAGAGAAAAAAAGATTAATAACTAAGTCTTTAAAGCAGAAATATTCTATATGGTACCAATAACACATTACTGTCCATGTAATACGTCAATAACGGTCACATTGGTGCCATTACACCCGGATACTCAGTGACTGGAACTTCTATAACTGCCTGAGAATTTATCTTCCTATGAGAACTTTAGGCTTTGCATATTATCAAACTAAAAGCGATCGCTGTGAACCAGTCCTCCTAAAGAACCCCGCACTATGCTTATGGGAGATGGCTCTTGTTCTTGAATAGTAGAATAAAAACTCTCATGGGCACGAAGCTCAAAAACTACTAGTTTTTAAGATATATAAACTTGAAATTACGATTCTTATAGAGATTTTGGTGATCCACAAGTACGGATACTCGTGTAAATTTCGAAAACTACGATTTTTCCTTGGACTTCTTTTAGTGATTTTGAATTTAACCTTGACCTCGACCCTTGAGGTTATTTCAAGGTCAAGTTGAACCTCCTTTTTCATTGCAGAAATGAAAACTACGGAAAATTCTATGTTCTATCTAAAATACTTATAGGATTTCAAATGATCGCATAAATCACGCAAACTAAGAATTCTGAAGAAGAATTACCAAATACCAAAGTTATATGATTTTTCCCTGGGAATCTTTTGGTGACCTTGATTTTGACCTTGACCTTTAAAGTCACTAAAAGATGCACAAGAAAAAATCCTAAAATCATTTTATTCAAATTTTTTCTTCAGTACTATTAGTTTCTGAGTTATTTAGCGGTCCCTGCTTGGTACACCATTAAAGTGCGTTTGACCTTCAAATGACCTCGAGATGAAATAAAAACATAAGAATATTACATCAGTAATCGAAGATTGTATATTTCGATTCTGCAATAAGAAATTGAGGTTCTCATTTTAAAAAAATCGACTTGACCTTGAAATAACCTTGAAGATCGAGTTCAAAATCAAGTTCACTACAAGATGTCCAAGAAAAAGTTCCTCAACTTTTATATTTACAGTTTTTCTCCAAAATCATTAGTTTCTGAGATTTCCAACAGATCCATACGTGTAATTCACCAAAATTCTTTTAAAAATCGTAACTTCAAGTTCATATATCTTGACTTGCAGCCCCGGGGTTCTTTAGTTCAGGTCACTTGTACCCTACACTAACAAAACACTACTCAAAGAGAAACAATTGTAAAAAGAAATTAAGAAACTTACGATCTGTCGACGCCAATAACTCTTCTTTAGTCCAAGAATGTTCCGTCAACAATACGGTCAAATAGTAAACGGCATGTTGATAAGGTTGTTCAGCTGAGAAGTTCTTCAAATTTCTGATATACTGAAAACATACAACAATTAAAACACTACTCATCTAGTTTTAAAATGAACAGAATGAATTTCTCAACTTATTACCTACATTTTCTTTCCATATGTTAAATCTTTTGGGATCTATCTTGAAATTTGCGAGTCTCTCCATGATTTTTTTGAGCAAAATATCTTGTTTATTGTTATAACCACCGATTCCAAGCTAAAACATGAAAATACAAGAGATAAAGAACCAAACTTACTCAAACAATTTAATGTACTACCAATTTCTAGAGTTTTGGTCCCTCAATTCAACAGCGAAATACAGGGTAAAAAAAGTTGTTGTTAGTAGTGATTTCCAAAATAGTAGTGTTCCTTTTGAGTGACAACAAAGTAAGGTCATGTAGAGGCACAATTATTAGTGATAAATAACTTTACTGATATAAGTGAAAATCATATTTATAAAACCTATAGTTCTTGTTTTGCAACCTGTCAAAATGAGAAGCGAAAATTATATATAGCAACAATATATCGATTTTTTTATAAATTATAAGCACTTTAGGATTTTTATAGATTATAAGCTCAAGCCCAAACTTGATTGAGACATATATTTTGATATGCCAAAACATATATTTCAAGATGGTCAAAATTGATCTCTACGAACTCTTTTTAAATTGAAGATTTAGCAACATAATTGTAAGTTTTGAAATTAGGTTGCACTCTTAAATTTTTTGAAGTGCGTATTGGAATTCTACGTGAAATTTCACTAGTAAATCTGTATTATTTTGGAAATTTTGCCCACAAAGATAGATTAACTTGAACTCAAGGTCTATACATATATATATATATATATATATATATATATATATATATATATATATATATATATATATATATATATATACTTCTCTCCATCATATCCTTTCTGTGTTAAAGGTTGCATAGTTAGAATAAATTGTTATAAAACGCAATTCACCCTTTTCCACCACCATCGAGATGATGGCCTACCTGTACCACCATACCGAGAAGAAAGTCAAAACTTACCCTCCCCGCCACGATGGTACGGCAGAAGTACATGTTTCGTCTCTACTAGACTCATTTGCATTTACTGTTGGTATTTTACTTCATTCATACGCGGAGCTGCATATAGTTGTACGTTTGCTGAATGTGATTTCAGCACTACAACGGCATAATGTGGATATATCCACTGTTATTGCATCTCACACGGAGGAATCCGTGAAAGCCGCATAAACATATATACGCCATCCGGCGGGAGGTCGGCGAAGCCGCGTTCAGTATTTGCATGCTTCCTTTCGATCTGTCCTTTGCACAGCTAGGTGCATGTCGGTACCCTGATGAGTCTAGTAGAGACGAAACATGTACCTCTGCCGTACCATTGTGGCGGGGAGGGTAAGTTTTGACTTTCTTCTCGGTATGGTGGTACAGGTAGGCCATCATCTCGATGGTGGTGGAATAGGGTGAATTGCATTTTATAACAATTTATTCTAACTGTGCAACCTCTAACACAGAAAGGATATGATGGAGAGAAGTTCGCATTTACTGTTGGCATTTTACTTCATATATATATATATATATATATATATATATATATATATATATATATATATATATATATATATATATATATATATATATTATATATATGTATATAATCTGTGTGTGGGTGTGTGTATTTCATCTAGAAGTGGCCTCTTCAAATGACTTTTGAGTGGTCTCTATGGATCGTCTTCGAGAAAAGGTCTCAACCTAAGCTTCCAGAAAGAAAACCTTACATATATTTATTTACTCAGATTGCGAAAAAAAATTCCGTTGTTTGTATCTAGAGAAATTACCTGGGGTGACCTTGAGAGACCTTTGCGGAATTCTTGAAAACAGGAACTTAAAAAATAACTTGCTAAAACTACCAAAAAGGGGGATTTTCATGCGAGATTCATGAGAAATGACCTTCAAATGACCTTTGAAGTTATATCTATGGATTCTCTTTAAGACAAGAATTTTTAACATTTTTTTCAAATCCGCAATTACATGATTGTTAAAAAAAATATATATCTCATTAGCGTTATCCCAAGTGCAGATATTTGATTTCTCGGCAAAAATAACTTCAAATATCCTATAGTCCGCCGCGGAAATGATCAGGAATACATATTTTTCTAATTTAATTAAAATAATACGATCGTCCTTAATTTTGCTTACAATTAATCCATATTTTGTATTAATTAACTCCCACTTCAAGCCAGCCAACTCTGCAGCATAAGCGTACTCGTTCAACGCGTCCCTGAACAACTGAACGAACATATGCGTCAAATTACCATTTAACGGATCCAAGTAAGCCATGGGACTGACGAAGTCGAACATGACATTGGCTTTGGGCAGGAGATATTTGTCATCTTGCTTGAACCACACTCGAGTCAGCGGTGTGTCTTGGATTATTACAGGATGCTCTGTGTTCTGAAAAAAAAAAACAATACACTTAGGATTTGCACTGCAATAATTATTTATTAACCTAAATAAGAATATTTACTTACTGGTTCTTCAAGTTTATATAGACCAAATTCGGTAGGTATGAACTCGTTTTTTTCAGGTAATCTAAATTCTTCACAAAGTGCCGCATTCTGCCATTCCTGAAAAATACTAATGTTAACAAAAATTTTACAGAAGTACCACTAAAATTTATACTATTGTAAAAATATTATTTAACATACTTTGCAGAAAAAACGAATTTTTTCAAAATAAAAACTACTCACTGACAATGTTTTTTCAGGAATTTTCTCCTGTTTATATTTGGTTCCATACCAGGGTTCAGTTTCAGTGCAAATACTTTCATAAGCTTTAGCAACAACAGCTAACCTATTAAAAATAAATTTTGTAAAAAACAGAAGTTTTATGTTTTATCGGTTTTTAAAAAGCTTATTTTTTATTCCTTTCGATATTACTTTTGCCTTTCAGGCTTTTATACAATTTATTTTTTTAACACTTTAATTTATTACTAATAATATCAGCTTTTACCTAACTTTTTCTGGAATAAAGTTATCCCAAACTTTTTCGACAAGATCTGGTCTCCACTCCTTCAACATATAATTTGCAGAAAGGATGTCTTCCAAAGGATAATACTAAAAGTCAAAGCAAAAAGATATACACTTTAAATTTTAAGATTTCTTATATTTAATTGTTGCTAAAAATTGCAATAAACCAAATTAAAATTTAATAGATACACTGTACTCTTACCTGAAGACTATTGACAATACTTGAAATATAAGTTCTTGGAGATTCTTTATCTTTAAATCTAAAAATCATGCTACCAATGTCTCTATTTTCATCCTGTATCCACTTTTGTGGTTTCTCCTTTTTAAGCATATTAATATACTGAAATTTCAAACATCAAATAAAAATTAAATAAAATTAAGAATACAAGTGTGGTTCAATAAGTAAAATAAAAAAGGAATAAAAATAACGTCATTGTTTACTTTTTTTTATTTTCTAACATAGTCTTCTTAGGCTCTGTACACTTGGTCCAACGGTATTCCAACTTCTTTATGCCTTCTGACAAGTAGGAAGTATCCAAATCTTCAAAAAAGCCTTCTACACCTCTAATAACAGCTTCATCTGATGAAAATCTCTGTCTTTTGAGCCACTTTTCTAGGTTAGAAATGAGGAAAAAGTCACTAGGTGCGAAATCTGATAAATGAGGTGGATGGGGTACAAATTCAAACCGTAATTCATTTAATTTTGACATTGCAACTGCATAAGCGTGAACTCGACCATCGTCTTGATGAAAAAGAACCTTTTTGCGTCGTAGTCTTGGACGTTTTTTTTTTAATTCTTCATCCAAACGGCCAAGAAGTGTTGCATAATAATCGCCTGTGATTATTTGACCTTTTTTTAAATAGTTTTGAGAATCTCAAAAATAACCTTGAGAATCCCAAAAAATAGTGGTCATAACCATTCCGGCCGACAAAACATCTTCGGATACCCTCCATTGTTTTGATTCAAGTCTCGTCCACAGTCACGTATCTACGCCAAAAATCTGTTGGATTACATATAATCGTCGATAAACACTGCTCAGAATTGTTCTTACCGAAAAGTTTGTTTTCAGCTGTCAACAATCGCGGCCCCATCTGGCACACAGTTTTTCATACACAAAGGTTGGTGTAAAGTATTTTCTACAGTACCAATTGGTATGGCTATACATTTAGATGTATGATGAACCTTTATTCTTAGATAGTTGTCAAAAAAACGATATATTTTTTCAATTCTTTCTGTTATAGTGACCTCAAATGGGCGTCCCGAGCGTGTTTCATCTTTAGCTGATTTTCGACCACGTTTAAATTTGTTTGTCCAAAAATAAATAGTTTTTAAAGTCTGTGCAGAACTTCTGTGAACAGTCAGATGTCCACTGTTTCATATTGAAATGCTTAATCACTGCTGGAAACTCGTCTTTTTCCATTATTTATAACAATGATGTGATGACCTGTTTCAAATGACTGCCACATACATATTAAACATTGGCTCATAGTAAAACTTTGTAGAGATACCTACATAATCATGCATTTAAAAATGATAGTGGCGCCATTTACAACTAATTTATCTTACTTACTGAACCACCATCGTATATTGTCACAAAAATACCTGGAAAACTAATTTGACAATGTCGTTTACATGCTTCATCCCCTCTTCTGTCAAATCTACAGATATTCCAAAAAAGCTGAACCCTCTTGAATTAAACCTTTGACCAGCTACCAAGTGGTTTGACCATCCTCTTGCTTTCAATGCTGACAATATGCTTCCAGGTCCCTCATGCCCCATTAAATGACTGATATAGCTAGGTGGCTATAAACAACACAGCAATAACTAATATTTTTTCTTACATCATTTTTATATTAATTTTACCAATTTGTGCTATTATTGAGCGATTTTCGGGTTAATTACTGTTATATTTCTTACAAACCTTTCATAGTATAGTAGTTATTTTTCAAGTTACTTTGTTATAAATATGAAAATGGAGATAATTTTTGTGCAAATCGACAACAGTAACCGTCCCATAATAGACGTATTAAAGATTGGACTTTTCTTTAAAAGTAATCCTGATTTTTATACTAGAAGAAATAATAATTTGAGTTCTATATACAAAAGTGGAACATTGATCAAAATTTGTAACAGCTCAGCCATAAGATATTGCAGTAATATAAACAAATTTACTTTCATTAAAGTGATCTTTACACATAAAAACCATAGAATGTCTTTCAGGACCCACTGGAATAGAAACAAACACCTTTTCTAGGGTGCTTATGGAAATCAATGTATACTGTGGCATTAAGTACCATTTATAAACCATTTTACAACGGCAAACAAATAAGAATCTCAAAAAATGGAATGAACTATCGTTTAGCGTTGCTATGGTGTGACCAGCATCATTACTTAAATTTCATTTCGGCGTGCTTTTTACCATTCAAACTTTTTAATTGATTTTTATTGAGAGTACACAGATCTTCACGAAATATTTATATAACGTGTATTAAATGTAATAAAAAATAATGTGAAATCATTTTCTAACAGTAGTCAAATACCCAATTATTAAAAGATTTTTGTTGATTACATATACCCATCTACTACAAAAAAATTAAAATTGCCGCCATTTTAATCCATGTCAAATTCCAAATTGAAGTTAGCAGCAGAAGTGGAACCTAACCTCAAAACTTCTAATAAATACACTTTTTCAAACAGTTCATAAATAATGGACTGTATCGACGATTATGTACACACAAGCCCTCAAATTATGTATTTCCCACAGAGTATTCCTACCAAAGAAATTGAGGAAATCATAGAAGAGAGTTACGTGTTTTGTAATTGTAAAGAATTATGTTCAGAAGCATTAAATTGTACATGTGTGCAACACAGTGGAACATATTATTCATATACATTACTGAATGACCTAGAAAATTACATATTAACTTATAAAAACATCGATAAGCCAACTTACGAATGTAACGAGCATTGTAAATGTAAAAATGCATTATGTGGAAACAAACTTGTTCAATGCGGTCCAAGAAAAGGCTTGAAAGTTAGAATTTGTAAAAATTCAAATAAAGGTGAAGGACTTTTTACAGAAACTCCTATAAAATCTGGAAATTTCGTCTGTGAATATGCTGGAGAAGTGATTTCAGAAAAAGAAGCATCTGTTCGTTACAAGAAAAATAGCAAGCTTAAACACATGAACTATATATTTTGCATAAATGAACACTTTGGCGACAAAAACATAAAAACTTTTATAGATCCCACTTTTTATGGCAATATAGGTCGTTATGTGAACCATAGCTGTGAACCAAACTGTGTTATGGTAGCAACTCGTATTAATAATAATATTCCGATCTTAGGCTTATTTGCTAATAAGGATATTATGGCGGGAGAAGAGTTAAGTTATGATTATGGTACTTCCACAAGTAATAAATGTGAAGAGGCAGAATTGGATAGACCTAAGTGCCTCTGTGAGAGTAAGAATTGTAGAGGACTTTTGCCATATGATCCAACAATTATTTAAATAATTTTTATTTGTATATTTATATAAGAGTTATATGGAAAGTAAGTTAAATTAATAGCAACCAAGACATATACATGGAGCAGTTAAAAAACATAAATACATATTCATTTCTAGTAGTAACAGAAATTAAAAGATTATTCTCCATTTAATAAAGCATTTATGTATAGTTTGAAAACATGTGATGTTGAAGTTTAAATTTATATACAGAATCATGCAATATGCCTTTTTTTTAAATCTTGTTGTAGGGAAAATTGAAACATGTTATAAGTTTTACATTCAAAAAATCTATATAAGTTAAAATACTCACTGCTGACTGATAATACTGGGTGTAGTCATCACAAGGAAATACAATGTTCAAATTTCTAACATCTTTTACGGGAGTTATATACACAGTTGTTTCAAACTGGTCATCCCTAAAAGGATGTCTGTCCCATCTAGAAGCTTCTGTTTCCTTATTTTTGACAGCAGAGAATAATTCTAGTACTACAGACTCTAGTTCTTCTAAACTTTCTGTAATAGAGTAATGATATAAAACGTTGAGAAAAGTTTTTAATTACACATGATCAAAAAAAAAGCATACCTTTTCCTAACACAGCTAGACACATAATACTGGAAGAGTACCACTGATCATGAAACTTTAATAGTTCGTCCCTAACATTAATACCCTTTTCCTTCAATGCTGTACTCAATGTAAAGGTATTTCCTGTCCCAAAAGTATTATAAGGATGTTCAGGATCACATAAATGATGTTCAAGCTGGTTAATTCTCCAATGATCACTTGGAATGTTCTTGTCATGCTCAGAATTTACAGCGTTGATTTCACGTTCTGTTGCACTCTCAGTAAATAAAGGAGAAACAAAAAATTGAGCAAATCTAAAAGTACATTTTTGATATACATATTTTATGAAGAGAATATGAAAAAGTAATGAAATTCAATAAAGTAACCGTGTTACCTATCCAATGCTTCCTTTAAATGTTCAGGTACAATATCAAAATAATACATTGTATGGTCCATATAAGTAGCAGCATTACTGCTGCCACCATGTTCCTGTAAAAATTTGTTATAGTCATTTTCATTCGGATATTTCTGGGTGCCTAGAAATAGCATATGTTCACAAAAGTGAGCTAGACCTTTAACTTCCTTAGGATCACTAAGGAAACCAACATTGACATCCATAGCTGCTGCAGATTTGTCTGTACTAGGGTCACTTACTAAAAGTACCTTCATACCTAAAAAAAATAAGAGTATATGCACATGTAATTACAAGTGGCATATTTCTACAATTTAAGTATTTACCATTCCTAAGTTCAAGTCCTCTATATGATCGCTTGTCTTCCTGGGACTTAGTTATATCTTCTACCCTCCGTAAAACAAATTCAGATGACCCCGTCATTTTTGGAGAAGTTTTTCCAAAAAAGGTAATGGTACTAAAATATATGACAATAAAAATATATTTATAAGTAGTTTCCACTTTTAACTATCAAATAATTATTCTAGAATTTACCAACAAATGATATAACTTATTTAAAATGTATACAGCCATATTTTTTCGTGAAAATTCAGAAGTTTATATTGTACCCACCTATAAAAACACAGCTTTTTTACACTTCCACCTGTAATCGATCTTATCAATAACTTTGTAGTGTTAAGAATATGCATTCAGCTGGCTAAAACTATGATCTTTATTAATGAATCTTAATTAAATAACTTTTAATTTAAATTTTTTGTTTTGTTTAGCGAGCATAGAAGAACGTAATGTCATGCAAAAACGTCAACAGTAAAACCTTGAAATTGTTTATTAGATCTATTTTGTGATGTCAAAATTTTAAAACAATTTTTGGTTTATCCTGAAGCAATTTTAATTAATGGCCATATAGCAAAAAAAATTAGGGGTTGGTTCACAAAGCTTTGAATTTGCTCAACAATTCTGATTAGTTTAATATTTTGGGCCAATATTAGAGGCTTCGAGAATACCGTACTGGAGGCAGCATCTAATGTACAGCGCGTGCGACATTCACATATCAAGTTCGTTTACTGGAGGTAGCCACAAAATAGGGATATTTTGTGGAGGTAGCATCGAGTGCTTCACAAATGTTACAGTAGAAAGAGAGATATGATGAATAGCAGTATATGTTCTCTCTCTCTCTCTGGATTAATTTTCTTCCCTCCTTACCACACGGATTTATGTGCCTGTCTTCCCGTTATGCTTTCAAAGCGCGCACCGACCAGGGAAAGAATTAGCATATATCCCTTATTCGCAACGTGTTTCTTTGTGTTGGTTAACGCGCCCTGAACTCAGAATGCCGTCACCACATTGTTCTAAAGTTCAATATGATGACCTAGGAATAAATCAAGGAAGTTTTTTTACATATCTCGTACAGTAAACAAAAGGAGACAGAAGATCCCTCTAACATTTTTGTGAAAGAAAATAGATGTAACTAACGGACTTGTAAACCAAAGTGGCTTCTGCACATGGCCGACTTTTATTTTCACTTTGACATTACTAGAGCCGTTTCATTTTTAGCCAACGTAGGCACCAAATGATAAGAAACTTGCTAATTTTTAAACATAGACACAACAAAACGACATTGAAAACTGTTGGGCTGCAACTTTTCATTATAAAAAAATTGGAATTATGCCATTTTTGACAAAATCAAATATCACGGAACCCCGGTCATGATACTTTACTATGGGGATATTATCCACTTGGCTGACCAAACTATCTTTACAATATTCATGAATTATCAGCTTATACATATATTTTATTTGTAGTTATATGAATACCAGTTTATAACACTCATGGACATACCTTTTTATTTTTTTGAAATCCGTGACACCTATATTGATTTACTCATCTTTACATTACATGCCACAAGAGGTCAGGACAATCGGCTGATAATTTGTTGGGTTAGAAATTAAATTTTAATGATTCGCAATGAAATAGAAAAAATAAAAGGTATTTTTCAAACAGGTTTGTATACCTGTTTATACTCCTATAGAATTTCATGTTTACTTCTAAAAATATCCTCGGCTATTTCTAGCTTTTGAAAAAAATAAATTTGAGTTGTTTACTCTCTTGTGTTTTTATGTGAATTTATATAAGAATATATCCCTGGCACATTCATAACTTAGTCTCTCGTACCCACTGTTGGACATAGTTAAAATAAAAAGATACTGGACACTTAATAACATAGTAACCATTAGAAATTTGTTTTTTATTTAATTTCAAGCTTAAGATTTTTTTTAATTTTTAGAGAACAATTGTATTGTTACAAGGCCTGCGAAAAAAGAAATGATTCAGTTAGGGACCACTATTCTTCAAGAGAAACCTTTTGTCTATGTGTTAAATTCAAAATTTCGTACAGAGTATTGTGATTTTTGTTTAAAAAAGTAAGTAGTTGAAGTTTGCCTAGTTTCACTAATTTTTATTTAGTGCGTTTGGAAATTATTTAGTTTTAAATTTAAATACTCAATTTTTATCTTTTCAGGGAAACTGATATATTAAAATGTTCAAGCTGTAAATATGTTTATTACTGTGGTAAGGCATGCCAGAGACAAGCATGGACAGTACATAAGCAAGAATGCAAAAATTTAGGGGCTATTTCACCTAGAATTTTACCAGATGCTGCGAGAATGTTATTTAGGTTATTAAGTTCCCCATTTCATTTACACACCACAATTAACTTGATGTCAAGTTACTGCTTACTTTTAAAAATATTATAACACAATTAATAGTGATTAAATTTAGAATATAAATATGACAAGTTTAATTTATATAATAATTTTAAACATTTTAATGTCCCAAAAATCGAGTAACTTTATTTTGTTTTATTTTATTAGACTTCTCAAGAAGCTAGAGAATGGTGGAATAATGTTGAAATCATATTATACAGAAAAAGAATATAGAATGTGGAGAGACCTAATGTCACGTAAGTTCTATTAAATACTCTTATTTACTTATTCCTTTTAAAAATAACATAATTATTTGAGAGGTTAATTCATTTATTTGCAAAATCTACGGGCATACCCCATTAAATTATTACAATTACAGTAATATTTTATTTAGACTAATTATCAAGAAACAAAGATACAGTAGACTGTTACAATATCACCAAGGGTATAGCACAAATCATCATAATCTGCCACACTATATATGAAAAACAGTGCTAGTTTTTTTTTTAAGTGAGGTGAGGGAATCTAAGAACTCGCTTTGCTGATGAACAAATTGCATGGCCTTAACCAATGGTAAATAAAATCCATGGTTGGTACTATGCTGACCAACCTGACATACTTCATAATATGTAAGAGCTCTTGCAGGGACATTTAAAGGTATTTAACATGAAGGAGACCAACTAATCCAACTTCCTATAATTTTGCTAAAAAAATATGTATCAAACATAATTCTTTTCTTAACTAACCTCTCAAGACCCACTATCTCCCTCATAAGATTGTAATCATGATATTCATTATTAATATTTCATTTATATGCACACAGTCTAAGAAATTTGTTTTGAACCTTCCCTAAATTACATATATGTACTAGATATACCACAGTGGAATACTCCATTAATTACCACACCAGTGCACAGTACTGCAATCTCCAAAAAGCAAGAGAGAAGTTGTGATAGTTTCTCTGAAATAAACCAAACATTTTTGAAGTCCTGATGACTACCACTAAATTGGTCAGAAACTAATAATCAATAGTCACAAATCATCCCAACATTATTAATTATTTTTAAGACTAGCCCATCAGCACTGTACTCACACTCCACTTATTTTAATCCCCTAAAAATCTTGCAATGTGACAACAGTAAGTTGCAAGCAGTTTAGTGTGTGGCTCACAATGCAAATCCATGCAAGGGTGCAGACAGGACATTTTAACATTATCAGCAAATATAAGCTACATGCAATAATATACTCTTTTATGTCATTTATAAACAGATTAAAAAGTAGAAGGGAGCAGTGCGCACCTTGCTGTACACCCAGTACTGCCACAGAATCCCTTGAAACTCTTTAACCATTACTCATGATCAACCCTATCAAATGCTTTATAGAAATGAATATAAATTGAGTTGATTTGCAACCACCTCTCTAAGACATATACCGATTCGGATTCGTAGACCACCAGGTTTATTGTCATAGAAATACCATGCGGCTGACTGATAACGCCCTCTTACCTCTTGAAAATTTGAACCCCGGAAAACCTACATACATAAGGACAATGCACTATTAAATCCATTTTATCGTTATCTCACGCAGCTTCTAGAAGATTAAAATCACCAGACATAAATAACTTAGCAGCAAACTGAATTGGGAAGCATATTGTCATAAAAATGTTTTTTTTTCTAATAAAAAAAAGGTTTTTGGTTTAGATTATCCAGATCTGAAACAGCATAGTAGAAGAATAGAACACTTGACATCACTCTATGGTGTTTTGAATGAGTTCTCTCAGAATAATGGGCTTCCAACTTTAGCAGAATTAATGGTGATCTATGGAAGGGTAAGGATGGGTGTTATTACAAGATATTTTGCTTAATTAGATGCCTAATGGTAAACTATGCATACCTAGATGAAGATTATTATCTATTAGACCAAACGTTGCCACGTTTACTTTTAATACTAAAATGGAATAACCTTTTTTCTAGATGTGTGTTAATAGTTTTAACATTTGCAACCAAGAATTGCAAAGCTTAGGTACCGGTATTTATATAGCTGCTTCTATAATAGATCATTCCTGCAAACCAACGGCTGTAGCAACCTTTGAAGGAACCACTTTGTATATTAGAACTCTAGAAAACTTACCTGAACTTGATTGGTCTAAGGTAATTGGAAGAATTAATAAATATTTGAGCGAATTTTTGTACTTGATGAACACTCACCTAAAATATAATTTTTAAACACTCTGTATATGTTTTAGGTAAGAATAAGCTATATAGACACACTAGCTTCAACAGAAGAAAGACAGAAAGAACTTTTAGACACTTATTATTTCCTGTGTGACTGTCTAAGATGCTTGGAACCAGAGAACCATGCAGAAATGTTTGGTGCTGCTTGTCAAAATAAAAACTGTGATAACAGTATTGAAATCATCAATGATAATAGTGAAACAAGTTGTGATAAATGTGGAACTAAATTATCACAAGAGTTTATTAAAGATTTTAGAAATGTTGTGGAAATAACGGAGATTCATTTGCAGGACATGAAGAATAAAATTTGTATCCTTTGTTCATAAACCAACAATATTAAAGCTCAAATGTTGTTTACTAATACCCTTTATTGTATTTAAAAATATACCTTTGAAACTTATAGAAGACGTGGAAAAAGTGGAGAAATAATTTTTTATTTCAAGTAAAAATCACACGAGCACATCTCCTCAGAGTTATAGCCGCCTCCAAGTCAGTTATCAATTGCTAGATTTTATTAACTTATTAGAGTCCAAAATGATATTTTCGAGCTTAATCTATTTTACAGTGTTGTATAATTATTTGGGAGGGATAAGATCATTGTTCATAAGATTTTCTTAAAAAGTGACCAAATTTTCTCCAGCAAGTTTACGTATCTACTGAATGAATTCATTTTCTGTGTATCATTTATATACTTTCTCGATTACTTATTTTTCATCTAGATTTGATTAAAATTGATTTTAACTTTACAAGGGTGTAATATTGAAAACTCTAAAGCATTCATGGCACGGTGCTTCCGAAGATTTTGAAGTCTTAACTATATTAAACTGGAAAAAAGTTTTAAAATTAGAAAGGGGTCATGTACAAATTACGAAATTCGTAATTTTCACCCCTCCTACCCTTACGAAAAGACATAGTAACTTTTGTTCATCCCAGTAGCGTAAGGTTAGTTAAAAATAAATTTATATTAACGTGATAACATAGATTTCTGTACTAATAAAACGATATTTATTACATTTGTGTGTAATACAGTGGGTCGCAAGGCAAGCAAGGTCACGAAAATTGACCTTTTCGATGGTAGTACTCAAATAAACTAATGTTGACATGTTAAAAAAATCAGGAGTTTTAAAAATGATTATGATGGTGATTTATAATTAAAAATTGAATACTTTTACCTAAGATAATTTATATCCTAATTAATTGGCGTTGTTAATAGAATTAAGGTTTTTGACCTGTTTGATAATTGGTCCTCTCTTAATATCTCTCTATTTTTTTCCTTAAATGCTTAGTAGACTTAGATGTCTGCAAAATATGTTTAAGTAAACAAAAAGGGGTCCTCAATAAGTACCATTTAAGACATATAAAAACTTTGGACTTAGCTTTTGAGGGATGCATTGATTTAGGCGATTTTGACAATGCTTTGAAGTATGGTTTGGAACTTGTGCAGGGTTTTTAGTAAGTATTTTAATCCTTCCAAGAACCAATCTAGTTATATCCATTAACACTATGTAATTTAATTTAAAATATTCTTACTTGAGGTTTAACAATTTACTTGATAGCAAATTGATAAATACATTTTATAAACATGTTTCTGCAACAGAACAGCAATTAATGTCGACTAGAGTAAGGGTATCTCCATGAAAATAATCAGAAAAAGTTTTTTTTTTGCTTTTTTAGCAAATACTATTCCAAGATACATCCCCTAACGGGCCTTCTTCATATAAAGCTTAGCAAACTATTATTTTACAACAATCGTCGTGAAGAAGGTTTAAATCATTTAAAAAAGGCACTGGAAATCTTAAAAATCACTCATGGTCCTACAAGTTCTCTCTATAAAACCGAGGTTTTTCCTTTAATTGACCAATGTAGGAATATGTTAAATGCAGAGAATTCAAGAAATTGTACTACCAACACTTCTCTGGATAAAATAAAGTGAAGACAGACTTAATGTATGTTATTATAAATAAATAACATTTCAGTGGATTAATAAAATTAAGAAAGCCAGTTACATGATTGGTTTATATCTTTTAACATGTAAGTGTGTCATTTTGAGTATGTTTTTCCACTACAAAGATGTTTTTTCAAATTTTCTTTTAACTACTTCATACTATTCAAAAAATATTGTTTGGAATGAATAAATAATATTGTAATAAAACTGAATTTTTAGAATGCTACTGAACTATCAAGCATGTTTGTTCATAAACTTTTGAATTGGATATGTCGCTAAATATGCACTCTATATGCACCTGCAAATCGTTGAGATAACTCGTGGTGTTTTTCTTTTAACAAAGTATTTTTTGCCTAACTTTGAAATTGTAATAATTATTTAAGGAACCTGATTCTACCAAGGCAAATTTGTTATCTTTAGATTCGTTTTGTCCTTGAACATAATCTTGTTTCTAAAATGTAGTTAATATACCGGGTATATATAATATATATGATCTAACCTGTTACTCTGAAACCATCCTATGAGGGTGAGAGAAATATTTAAAACGTAATAATGTATATATATATATATATATATATATATATATATATATATATATATATATATATATATATATATAGGGTGTCCGGAAAATACGTGTACTACGTTTGAAGACAGACTCTTGGTGTCAAATTAGGTCGATTTAGGCCAACTTAGTTTTATCCGATACTGCTTTGTTTCGGTGGTAGAAGAGGTCAATGTTTTAAGAAAATTTGTCTAACACTATGTTATGATATTTTATAGTGGTATAGCGCCGGGCTGTAAAGTACTGTTTTGTAAACGTGCATGTATGTATTTTAAAAGCATTGAAAAAACTTACTAAACAGAAAACATTAATAAAGCAAATGTGCAAAATGGCAACTATTTTGATGAAACCACTTATTAACACTTTAAAAAACAAAATTGGGCTTTATCGATATCTCAGGATTATTAAAAAGATCGCCAGCCTTTAAAATGTGCATCAATAATTCTTCGCGGGTGTTTACCGGAGTCTTTTATACTTCTGTTCTAAAAGCTCCCCACAAAAAAGTCACACATCTTTAACTCTGGAGAACATGGTGGCCCTCTTACTGGTGCCTCATTGCCTCTTCCAATCCATCGGTTGGGGTATTGATCGTCTACATATTACCCAACAGCAAAGGAAAAATGGGGTGGAGCACCATTTCGCATATACCATAGTTCTCGCCAAAGTAAAATAAACAAATTTTGACGTCAAGTCTGTCGTCAAACGTTGTACACGTATTTTCCGGATACCCGGTATATATTTTACTTATTGGGGTTTGTAAGCTGCGTAAGTATGTCTGTAGGTCTTATATGGAGAGCATTGTCGCACTAACGAGCATTTGGCCTCAAAAACCGGACAAAATTAATAACGTCGTTGTTTTTGACTCTAGACGTGTCAAAATCAGTATCCGGGGATTGTTGAGGGCGCCAAGTTGATTTCTGGCATTATTTTACTAATCGGGCAAAGGGGGGCTGACTTAGGGTGGGGGGGAAGGGGAGTAATATCAAAAAAACGTAATGGTTATCGTTTTATTTGTTTTTAGATGCTCCGATTTCATTTCTGGCATTATTTTACCAATCGGGTGAAGGGGCGTTGACTTAGGGTTGGGAGGGGGAAGGGAGTAATATTAAAAAAACATAATGGATATCGTTTTATATGTTGACGTAGGATAATTGTAAGCTTTCCCATAAAAAGTCTTTTACGAAGTTTGACATTCTAAAGTTTTCTACCGTTTCGTCTCCGTAACTCGGAATTACTCTGGTTTTGGATAGCAGAGTTTCTTTGCTTCTCTAATTAGAGTATAACAAGGAAATATACCCTCATTGGAATCGTATAACAACTCCCACTGCCTCCTTGTAAAGTCACCTTCAACAAAGATTTTGCAAAGCTTGCTCAGATGTGTAATTTTTTACTTTCGGTTTTGGAGCAGTATTTATTACCTTCCTGTAACTTTTGGCTCTTGTTGGTGTTGAAGTTGCATCTATTATAAGTTTAGAGTCTGCGGCATTTCCAGACATTCGTTGACTTACGCTGGCTGCATAGGTAAGCTCCTCAACAGGTACCGGTTCGCGGAGTTCTTTTGTATTTCGTCGTTTACTATGATCATGTAATTCTTGGAAATGCTTCCTTGGTCGTCCCGTAGAATTCGTGGCCCAGTTATGTACTGGTATTGATGTATTAAGCCATTTCTCCTTTTTTTTTTTCAAAAATCTTTCGTCAGTATAGTTAGATGATATCCATCTCTTCTTCAAATCACTATTAAAATGTTTTAAATCGTGACTTAAGGTATGGCACTCGTTTTGGGAACATTTCATCATTTCGCGGAGCTTATGTTCCATAAATGATACCTTATCTTCAAGTGTTATGGATGTGCTTTGTTTAAAAAGCATGTATAGCGTCTTCCGATATACCTCAATAACATTTAATGTCAAATCTGTACCTATAGGAAAAAAATATCTATGTAAGTAAAAAATAACCAAAATTATTGCAAAAAAAAACCGTGGAACTCAAAGTGTTTTTTTAAGAGGTGGAAACATGTGGAAAATGTTTTGACTATTATGATATAGCTAATGTCTATAGTTTATTATAAAAAAAAGAATTGTAGCCCGACCTAGCTCGGAACATTTTCAAAAACACTAATTAGTTAAAAAGAAAAACAAAAAAATAGAAAATTTTCTTGCATATTGTTTTAGGTCCATAAGAATACTAACCAGTCATTATATTTTTGAATAATATATTAAAATTAAATACATTCCTTGTTTTTCAGATTCCATCACAAAAATTTGTTTTTTTTAATATTCACTTTCCAAAATACCAGACATCAAACACAAGTTAAAAAAAAATCTATCAAGAACGAATGCGTGCGTATTGAACGAAGCTTAAATTGCAATTAACTGTGCGGAGCGTAGGGGCGGGGAGGGGCCACTTTATCATAATTTTATAAGGTTACTCAAGTATACAAAAAAAATAATTTCGATGATTACTTGTATAGTTTGCATTTCTCCTTTTTGTCCGGTTTTTGAGGCCAAATGCTCGTTAGTGTGTCGGCTGTAGATAAGGGCCGCTTATCGGCATTTTTTTGTCTGTTAGTTGTTTGCGTTATACCAATTCATTTTGCAGAGAAGAAAATATACGAGCGAAATTTTTACTTTTTTGTTGCTTGCTCCTCGTATAAACTAAAAAACAAACTTTTTATATGTGAATATTTTAATTGCACAAGAACATTAAGGTTATGTTATAGGTCAAATTCAAATCAAATATTTAATTTAATGCGATATAAACCACCATACGATTATTTTTTTTATCATAGTTTGAAAAATACTATTAAATGTATCAGTGTTCGAAAACGTCAGAAATTAACTAAAATGTTGGAAGAAGTTTTTGCAGTTTTAAAAAGAGTGGATGCAGTTTGTTTTGATGTCGACTCTACCGTTATTAGAGAAGAAGGAATCGATGAACTAGCGAAATTCTGTGAAAAAGGTAGTGAAATAGCCGATCTTACAATTAAAGCTATGACGGGAACGATGACCTTTCAAGAATCGCTTCATGTCAGGTTGGGCATTATACAACCTTCACTAGCACAAGTTAAAGACTTTATACGAATGAAGCCTCCAACGTTAACCCCTGGTATTAAAACTTTGGTCGATGTGTTACATAAACACCATATACCAATTTATCTAATTTCTGGAGGATTTAGATGTATAATCGCCCCTATAGCTGATCAGTTAAAGATCCCCCAGGACCACATTTACGCTAACAGGCTAAAATTTTATTACACAGGTGAATTTGCAGGATTCGATGAGCAGGAACCTACCTCTAAAAGTGGTGGTAAAGGAGTCGTTATCCAACATCTGAAATCAACATACGGATATAAGAATTTAATTCTGATTGGAGATGGTGCTACAGATGCAGAAGCATGCCCCCCTGCCGATGCTTTCATAGGATATGGCGGTAATGTGATCAGGCCTATTGTTAAAGCAAAAGCCAAGTGGTTCGTTACTGACTTTAATGAAATAACTAATGTGTTAACAAATCAACAGAGTATTTAAGTCTGATGTATGTAATTAATATTCATTAAAAATTTATTTTTGTATGTTTGTACTCTTATTACTACTTATTAATAAGAAAATCTATTTAATCATTTAAAAAACAGTGTTTATATTAAACATTCGATTTAAAAAAGTAGTCCTTTAAAACAAAATTACTGCCATTTGGCAAACTCCCAAAAAGTACCTTGGAAAGATTACGAGGTATCAACATAGTGGGTATCAACGTCTAAGATTTTTTTCAATTATGGCCACGTGGGATTCGTCCGCTTCACGAATTTAACGATTTTTATTGGTTTTTACAAACCGGTTATAACCATCACCTAACATACAGAAGGTGCATGACGTCATTTTCAGCAGAACAAATCGAATTTGTGTAGATGCGAATTTGGTCGCATTTCGGTTCTAAAGTTACCTAAAACGTCAAATATCTTGCTGCTCATTTATCTTCGAGCATTTTTCGTGTTTTGTGTACGCTACGCTCGAAGTCATTTTCCAACCAATATGTCGGTTTCAGCCTCTCCAAGTCTAAAATTTTGGTTTAACATAACTTTTTTTTTCTCGGGCGATAACAGCCTTTGAAGGTACCCACAAAGCAAGATTATGCCTTGTGAAAATCATAGACATAAGAGTAAATAAATTGAGAGAAAAGTGACAACATTTACCGTCGTGAATTCATGGATCTGAGCAGTTAGGAGCGGCTCAGGGGCAAAAAATGTTCGCTTTATTTATGGAGTACATTACGCCTTGCATTCATTGTATCTGCTTTTCCCTCGCGCACACGCACATATAAAGTAACTGTACTGATCGTGTAATGTCCGGATCATGTTATCCGCCATTTTGGGGAATGTTTACTTGTAACAAAAATGAATACGCTGTAGCCATAGGAAAATTATACGGGCTAAATATAATTCGTTATCTCTAACTGACGAGGTAGAAGCAATTCCCATAGCTTTCCGAATTTTAATTGACATAAGTAGTTGAACGAAACGAATAGAAAGAGATAAAATAACAGTATTACGTTATAAACTCGCCCGACGGTTAAATTGAAGTGCCAAAGCTACTTTTTCCCCAAAATGGCGAGGAGCATACTACGATTATTTTTTATCTGACAGCTCAATTTCAATCTATCATCCATTTTACCTTTAGAAATTCATGTTCGCGCACCACGAAACTAATGTCCAAAGAGCAAGTTTTGTCCAGTTTTTATTTTATTAATCGCATAACTTCGGTTATCTGTCCGCAAAACAGTACTCATCAGTTTATTCAGGCTTGTTCGGAGCTACTCAGGGTTTCGCACCTGCGTTTAGAAAATCATGTTTACTGCTACTCCCTCTTCCCGTCACATGTCAGAAAAACATAACCTAGCTTTTCCTCATTGGTCAAGAGTTTATCGTATGATTTCAAAATTTCTCACTTAATCAATAATCTGTAAAAATATTTAAGTATAAGGTTAAACTTGTGATAAGATAGTCCGTTTTATTAAATTAGAATAAATTGAGACATTCATATGCAATAAGTACGAAACAGTGTAGGTGAACACCTTGTATTTGTGTTAGAATACTAATTTTTAAACACTTTTTGAACTTTACACCTACTCTTTAAAACATGTTTTAATATTGCAATCATTATAATAAATATATAGCAGTTAAAAAGTTATTGAGCAAACATAATTTTGTAGGTCTTCAAAATGGACAACCATAAATATATTCTTCATGGTGAGCCTCTTGAGAGGCTTATGGACATGTCTTTGGGGGAACTGCTTATAATGGTGCTTAACATGCATGATGATAATATAATTTTGGTAAGTAACTTATGAATTATTAAATTTGACTATTACTTCTAGTTTTGATAGAAAAAAATTATTTAATAATTATAGAAACCACCTATCACCATAAAATTGTATCAGATTTATTAAAAATTATGGTAAGTGGATATGACCAAAGGTTATATATATCGAGGCCAAAACATTTAAACAGCAAAATTACAGAAAGTTACTGATACACAGCGGATCTAGGCAATTTAACAAAAAAGAATTTAAATCAATTTTCAAAGTGAAGCTACATTTAAAATTACATTAGTACATTAAACTATACCCTGTATGGGTACTTATGCACCCAACGTGACCTTATCCTTCAAAAATATTTGAATAAGTGTGTTCACAATTTTTTTTGTTTTACCAGTAATCTAGATAAAAAATGTGACGGTATTGAAGAGTATAAAAGTGCAAAGATTAATTAGATCGTTACAACCATTGTTATAAAGATTGGGCATTTTTTAGATAATTTAATTTTGACATACTTTTGAAGTACAGGGTTTTTTTCTTATATTTTATAAGCTTTGGTGATTTTATTATACTCGTTAGAAAAAAACCTTAAATTCATAACTTGCTGAATTTTTTTTAATCGCAAGAATATTTTATTAGAAAAAACATACTTATGAAAAATTGTATTTTTTTAAGTAAATTCAGTTTTTGAAAATGGAACATCCTTCATGTTACTAAATATTAAAATAGAGCTTAAAATTCACTTTTCAAAAATATGTATGCTGCCTACGTTTGCTTCAACCGTTTTTGGAATATTTACCTCAAAATATTAAATATTTCAAAAAGTCATCATAGTCATGTAAATTATGAAACGATTGAAAAAAAAAAGAACATAAGATACCGTAGTCGTATTATAATATCAAATCAAGTTTGCTGGGGGAAAATAAATATACTCTCTAATGACGGTAAAATAATTTTATTAATAACTGATTAGAAATCAAGTGATGTCTTGGCACAAATTTTTTAGAAACTTCAAATAAAAGAATATAATTACAATATGCACTTTACTATTAACAAAGGATTTTCTGCATATGTATATGTATATATATATATATATATATATATATATATATATATATATATATATATATATATATATATATCTATATATATATATCTATATATATATATATCTATATATATATATATATATATATATATATATATATATATATATATATGTTTATGCGACTTTCAAGGATTCCTCCGTGTGAGATGCAATAGCAGTGGTTGTATCCACATTATGCTGTTGTAGTGCTGAAATCACATTCAGCACACATACAACTATATGCAACTGCATGTTTGAATGAAGTATATATATATATATATATATATATATATATATATATATATATATATATATATACACATTTATTTTCTTGATTCTTGAACCATAGATTATATCATGTTTACTTTATTTTGTCTTTTCTTGGGTTTAGGTTCTATATTTAATAAAAAAACACAAAACAATTTAACGTTTCGCCCTTTATTTAAGGCATTTTCTAAACTTTTTCCTCCTTGATATGATTTAGTAATAGAATAACAAAATGTCAAGGAGGAAAAAGTTTTGAAAATGCCTTAAATAAAGGGCGAAACGTCAAATTGTTTTGTGTTTTTTATTAAATATAGAACCTAAACCCAAGAAAAGACAAAATAAAAGAAAAAATCATATATATATACATACAGGGCGATTCTCCAGGAATTTTATTGATCGATTGTTCTAAAATTATAATATTTTCAAGGTGTCAACTTGCTTATTTTAAACGAAACACCCTTTATATTATTACATATTTGATTTCTACATAAAATTCTAGACATATTTCATGTATAATGTTCTATACTTAAGTCTCACCATTTTGGACATATTTAAATTTTTATGTTAAAAATAACGATTACGGACCAAACTTTAACTATAAATTTTTCCTATAAGAAGGTCTTTTTATTATTTAATTTGGGTTAGTTTTCTTGTGCCCGAGGATCGACTTTAGTAGTCTTTTTATGATATTTTAAAAATTATTAGTACAGAGTGGTCAAAAAAGAATAAAAATTATATTTAAAAAATCGTCAAAAGTCAATTTTTTCAAATACAAATCACCTATTTTTATAACTCTGTACTAATAATTTTCAAAATATCATAAAAAGACTACTAAACTCGATCTTCGTCAACAAGAAAACTAACCCAGATTAAATAATAAAGACTTCCTTATAAATTTATAGTTAAGTTTTGGTCCGCAAACCTCATTTTTGACTTAAAAATTTAAATATGTCCAAAACGGTGAGACTTAACTATAGAACATTATACATAAAATATGTCTAGAAATTTACCTACAAGTAAAAAATGAAATAATATATAGGGTGTTCCATTTAAAATAAACAAGTTGACATCTACTTCCTGTATAACTGGAAGTGCCGCCATCTTGAAAATATTTTAGCCGACTGTCTCCTATGCACGTTAGTACACTGTCAAATTTTCAGATTCTTCCTAATTATAGTTTTCCCACAATTGACCTATAAACTTCCCGAAGAATAACCCTGTATACACTGGCGTACAAAAAATTTAGGTCAATTAAGAAGATGCAAATAATTTTAGGAGTAATGATAATAAGGGAATTATTGTGCTAGTAGGCGCTTAATCATTTGTTTTCTGAGAAATGTTATCTATCATATTTGTTACCTGTCATGTATTGATACTGTATTTATGACTTTTATCAAATAGCATGCATTCACTCTAATTAAAAATTCACATTTTGTTGCCTATTTACATTAAATGAATTTAAGAAATGGTTTATGAAATTTGCTTGCAACATTTTACCTTAAAATTAATATGACGTTTTTTTACAGTGTAGATTATAATTCAAAAGATCTCATTCATTTATAATCATAGGTGTTATTGTAAAATAACTAACTATTTCTGTTTCTATGATTCTAGAAAATGACTTTAGAGCTGAAAAGGTTGCGATTTCATTTTTTTAAATTTTCTGTATGAGCTGTATAAGTTGTAATCTAGTTAAACAAGAATAAAGTATAAAACAGACGACCTTTAAAATAGTTAATACCATTTTATTATTTAATAGTTGGGTAATAAAGTCCATAATATTCTTTGCTGAAGAAAAGTCAAAAAAAAAGTGTTTACCAAAATATAAAATTGTATTTTTTAAATGACATTCTATAAACTGAATTATATTATGAAATTATGTATACTTATACCTGCATTTAGTAGTTATTTTACATAACTTTGATAAACAAGTTTTTAATGAGGTATTTAAATTACTAATTAGATAACTAGCTTGCTAATTAGAAAAAAACTGGCTTTGCGTGTATAAAATAAAAAAATTCCACATTTCAGCTTTATTAAATACAGTCCTCTATCGCTATTGGAGGGGGTTGCGTTTTTGAGACGTACCGAAGGGAACTTGTATAGATCGCGGTCCAAGAATTTAAAGAAACTTTTTCTAAAGATGAAAATCACTTTTAATTTTAAAAAATGAAAATTCAATGAAGTGTAACAAGGCAATTCAATTAATTTTATTATTTACATTAAAGAAAATTTTTATTTATTTAACAAAATGTATTAAAAATTACTATCTTTATTCTTATGTTATATACATTAAACCAATGCACGCTAAAAAAGGGGTTTTATTGGCCTTCGTTAGTTTAGTAATAATGGTTTAGCGAACGCTAACGAACGGTCGTTAGCGTTTATGGATGATCAGCAGTGTGACGGTAACATTACAAGAAATGCAGCGTTCAAGCGAATTTGAAAAAGACTCCTCTGATATCCTTGGTGCCTTACGCTACATTCAAATGATCCAACGGTCATAAAAACTGAAAATTCTTAAATTGTCGACACTAGAAATATTATTCTCGGTTGGTATTAAAATTTAGAAAATATCCAAATTTTGACATTTTGGATGTTTCATAAAAAGTTAATTTAAATGTTAGATTAAAATGTTATGGTTGAAGCAGTTACATTAAAAAAGCTGTATAAAATATAAATCATATTTTAATCTTCCAGATAAAAATGACATTAATCAGTTGTAACATACATGTTATGTACAATATCAAATAAAAATATCATTTTTCAGACTTATTATAACAATAATAATTAAAAAAATTTTGTAAAAGTTAGGTCGGACTTACAGACAAAAATCATATTTTAAATCAGAACTTGTTGTTATCCTGATCGTGTACCTGGTAATTAGAAATAAAAATAATTCTTAATTCTAAACTTTGGAACTATTTGTAGGCAACTTGTTTGTACCAAGTATTGGTAAAACAGATGATTATAAATATGGTGAATACACCAAAAATATAAAAATTCCCATTTTTCAATTCCAAACCTAATATTTTGATATAATTTTTTCTTAAGTCCAGTATCCCGATATTTTTGAAATTATAGAATTGCTCCTTAGAAACACGTCGAAAAAAACAAAATACTTTAAAAATAACCGCAGGCTGACGCACACTAAAGAGGGTATTAGATTACACAATACAGGCGACTTTTGTAGTTACTCTTTGTTATTTCCTCAAAAATCACAAATTATTTAGTTTAATTTTTTAGTATTGTGTTAAAATTGTAATATGATACCATTGTAAAAGGTTTTCCAATAAAAGTATCCCGATGTTTTCTTCAAATAAAACACAATTTATTTAACAAATTTGTTTTATTTTTATGTGAGATAATTCTACAGATGTGTACAATTATATGTGAAAAATAATGTCAGCTAAATGACCCCCTCTGCTTCTTTAACAGGCAATAATGCTTTTGTCCAAATTTTGAATAACGTCTAACCACAAATTGGGTTCTATCTCACTAATTACTCGCCTAATCTCATTTTTTTAAATCGGGAATTGTTTGTGGATTGTTGACATACACCTTGCTTTTCACGTAGCCCCACAGAAAATAATCAAGTGGCGTCAAGTCACAAGATCTCGGCGGCCAATTGACATTATCATTTTGGTTTGCACAAGGGCCATTGTCTCCCGGGCTGTGTGGCACGTTGCCCCGTCCTGTTGAAACCAAATACCGTCTAGATCAATATTTTACAATTCTGGCAATAAAAAATCGATAACGTTCGCCATTCATCGTAAGGGCTTGTTCTTGCTTTCGAAGAAAAAACGGCCCAATCATGCTCGTAGAAACAAGCTGCCCAAATTTGATTAACCTACGATATTGCCAAACTGTCAATATTTGTGAACAAAATCGGGACACTCTTATCGGAAAACCTTATACATATTTTATTTTAGATTTCCTTGCTTACGAATCGAATGGAAATTTCCATAATCGTTTGAGTTTATACTTTTTTTGTATAAAATCTAGAAATTTTATTTATCCAAAACGTTTTACATTAGTTTGATAGATAATAAATTAAGTTATTTTTTATCTTTTATACTTTAATCAGAATAATAAGTTTAATTGTAGTGTTATCTAAAACACTATTTTCTATAAAATTTTTCAAGGAATTAATTTAAACAATTTTTTTCATTTCTTTGGACGAAAATATATAAAACAGTTTATAAAGCTAGTTTTTATGGGTCATATTTTCGTTCAAAAAATTTAGAAATTCGACATCAAAAACATGATGTTTTTTACGTTACTAGTTTTTTGTGTTTTTGGTGAATTAGAGAGGCAAAATTAAGAATCATCATATTCAGTATTCCTAACTAAGTTAGGAACTGAATTCATTGTGATGTAATAGCATTTAAGGCGGCAGTTAGGAACCTAATTAGGACGGTCTGGCGATGCCGATCTTTCTTATACAGTTAGAACCCTAATTAGGACATGATTTAGTATGGTGTGTAATGACATTTATAAAACTTGGTCGAAGCAGCGAGCGATCATGGGCTATTATAATTAGAGTAGGGCCGCTTGTAAGTGGAAGCGTTACGCCGATAGAAAGAGAAAGAAAATAGGAGATCTTTTGATATCTCAGAGCTCTCTTCTCATCAGCAAACAAAACACTTGTTTTTTAGCGATTAAACAATTGGAAATGCAAATTATAAAAATATGAGATATGATGGTTAAAAAGTGCTGTTCCCCAGCATTACATTCTTTTTTTTTTTAATTTCCATATAATGAGATACTACAGCTTGGACAAAGCCTCTTTTTATGTATTTAGAAAGTGCGGGTACCACCTTAAATATGCTAGTTTTCGTACCCTTGACAATCACTCACTGACTGATTTACAATCCTTATCAAGAACTGTGTAATTGGCGGGCTCTAAATATCTTCCTTACCTAATTCCTAGTTGAGAATACTAAATATTAAGTCTAATAGCCATTTTACTTTTTCCATTTGCAATAATATATTTTAAAAATATTTTTATTAACAAAAAAAAAATGATGTTTTAGGTTGATGCCTCGACAAACGAAGAAATCCCAGCCAATCTACTTCTTGCCAGAGCTATTCAAATTGCCAAATGGTTCAAATCAGAAAACATAGGCATAGGCGATTGTGTTTCTGTAAATAGCGAGAACCGTATCGAATTCGCTATTGCAGCAGTTGCTACGATGCTGGTAGCTGCTACATTTGCACCTTTAAACCCCGATTATACACCAGGTATGTTATGAAAATTTAAAACTATTTAAAATATATGCAAAAATATCAATGGCGACTCGTAGGGTGGTGCTACAGTTCCATTTTTTTTTAAACATGTCTTTATGTTATCTTTGCTTTAAATTTTTCCTAATACTTTTTCCTTTTCCATATTTATTATTTTATACGCGCGCATTTTCTATTCGTTCAGCGCAAAATCATGGAAGGGGGAGCAAAAGCGATACTAACGTGAGTTACGGATATTTCAAATACTTGGGGGCGATATTTGATACTTTTGACAGAAAATACACGTGCCAATTTCAATTTTTTTTTAAATAGTTGAAAACTATGGATTTGTAAGTGGAAAGTCCGCAGTAACAAATTTATGTGTTTTTACAAATTATGCCTCGGAGGCTATTGATGGCGGGAAACAGCTGGATACAGGGTATATTGATTGTGCAAAGGCATTTGATAAGACGGACCATCGGGTGTTGCTGGCTAAGCTTGTCGAGTTTGGCTTTTCTAGGAATCCTTACCTCTTTATGAAAACTTATTGTTCGTGTAGACCGCACATGGTGAGGGTGGAAGGGTAATTTTTTCAGACCCACTGTTGTTTTTAATGTCTATAAATTATTTACCTAATAGTGTTAAACATTATGATGGTCTCTTATTTGCGGATGACTTTAAAATATTTAAGAAAGTAACAAACAGTAATGATTGTAATGCACTGCACGCAGACCTAAATTCGGTAACGGAATGGTTTCAATTAAATAAAACGTTTTTAAAAACTAATAAATGCTTTTTTTATGTCTTATACAAAAATAAATCCTTTATTGATGGAACAAAACTACAAAAAAAATACTGAATGCAGTGTTTGGGGGTGCACTTCCAGTCTAATTTGAAATTTAATACCCACTACCGCAATATTATTAATAAGGCTCTTAGTTTGTGTGATTAGAAATACAAGCCAGTTTAATAACCACAGTATAATAAAATTGTATAATGCACTTGTTTGTTCTCATCTAGAATATGCATCTAATATATGGTCTCCTATTGCAAATGTGCATTGTGATGCTATTGAGCGTATTCAAAAAAGGTTTTTGAGATATTTATATGTTAGGAAAAATAGCTTATATCCATATCTGATCTCTGATAGCAGTATGCTAGAAAGCTTTAAATTTCCAACCCTTCAGAAAAGAAGGCAAATACAATCTGTGATATTTGTTTATTGAATTATCAATATAACAATTGTTCTTTGATTAATTATATACCTCTTCATGTACCTAAGATAGGATTAAGAATAAAAAAAGGAAAAATTCTTCCATGTCTCCATTGGTAGTCATTCTCCAGTGACTTTAATGTTGACTGAGTTCAACATACTATATAAGAGTAATGAAATTGTCTTTTTTAATGCAGTGATCTTTAGGTTTGTTCAGGCTCTTGTCTGTGCTCTTTTTGTTCTGTGTTAGTAACTATATTAAAATTTCTCATACTTACAATAACCTTGTAACTGTTATGTTTAGGTGTTTGTAAGAGTATCAATAAGTAAATAAATAAATGATAAACAAGCGGAGTTGCTGTGTACTAAATTGTAAAAAGAAAATGGAAATTAAATCAAAGAAATAAATGAATAAGGTTAAGAACACTAGTATATCGCGTGTTAGATGTTCCGATGTTAAGTAGTATTTTAAGTAATAAAATACATAAGTTATCTTTATTTTAATGGCCATCCAGGGTAGGTACACAACAATATACATATAATAATTTTTATTCCACTTTATTATTTAAAGGTAGTTTTTTTTTTGACAATACTTAACCCAAATTTCAAAGAGTTTTAATTATTTCTATATTGATTATTGGTACGTTTTTTTTAGCTGAAATAGTAAAAATATGTAATAATTAATCTTTTCACTGCTTTTATAAACCAATATATTTTTATTAAAAACAAAAAATATAATTTTAATTGCGAATTTCCATTTTATTGTACTGTGAATATACGCAAATACCGTCCTTTAGTTCATGTATTAATTGGCGCTGCTGTCACGCACGGAGTTAATAATCGGCAACAAACGGCTGTGCAATTTATTGATACAGCACAATGGAAAAACGAAGGTGGAACGGGTTTATATGTGAGTAAGAAAGATGGAACTATGTGTTAATATTTTCCGTATGCAACTATATTCAAAATTAAACAAAATTTGTGCGAGGCACTTAATGACTGGAATACTAAGTCGAATAAAGATCAGATTTTTACCGAGTAACTGGTGATATTAGTTCATTATTTTGTCGCTCGTGTTTGTTGTTTGTTCTTCGCGGTTCTCAGAAAAATATTTTAAATCAAATTTTAGCTATTATTGTGTAATTACCGAGCTATTTACGTAATTGTTTTTTTCCTCATTGGATGTGTTTTTTTTTTATTACTAAAACTTATTTTATTTGCCTCAATTACTACAAAGTTAATCTTTTGAAATAGGATTAAATAAAAACGAAAAATCCAAGGTTCACATGAATAATGTTTTTAGTTTCCTCATATGTTGACACACACAGTGAAAAAGTTGATAAAAACAGACATGTTTTAAATACAATTAAAAACTGCATATGGTTATGGGGGATATTTGAATTAACCTTGAGAAGTCACAAAATAGGGGCATGTTGAAACAGCTCGTTAATTTAAGGACTGAACTACTGGCACTACCTCTTAGAGTCAATCCTTGTGTTAAACAGCATACATTTCCTCAAGTGTTAAAAATGGGCATTGTAACAGCAATTCCCCAGAGGGGTGATTCATCTCTGCCAGCAAACTATAGATTAATATGTTTTTTGCCAATTATCCCTAAAATAATAGAGAAGTGCATGCCCATAAAGACAGTCCAATATTTGAAACTAATGCTTTATTTTCCATAGAACAGTTTGGTTGCAGAAAAGGTAAGAACACTGTTATGGACATCTGGTCTGATGTCAGGGAGTGGTTTGATGCAAATGGACTACTTCTGAATAACAATAAAAGCAAGCAAGTGGTATTTTTTCCTACGTCAGTTGGGAGACACAAATGGGAGTTTGCTAAGTGCTATATTCTTGGAAGTTCATATTGATCCTGGCCTTACTTGAGAAGCTCATATAGAGCAGGTTTCGGGGAGGCTCCTTAGCAGTCTGTTTGCTTCGAGACGTCTGACGCTATGTATTAGCATGTTGGTTCTGAGAGCTTCATACTTTCCGCTATTCCATTCGGTGATGTCATACGCACTGCCTGTCCGGGGCCACGCATTGCGGGCGGCACGAGTGTTTGGGCTTCAGAGAATGGCTGTGAAGGTGATGCACGGTATGAGCTACAAGGAGGACTATAGAGCAACATTCTCTCTCTACTTACTGTATGTCAACAAATATAAAGAAAGTCCACAGTCGGGACAATTTGGTACATGCATATTTTCGCCTGAGAAGATGTCAAAATGGGCCTGGTTGTCTAGCACTAAAATTCCTTAATATTTTGCCTTTATCATTGAGAGAGCTTCCAGATAATCCTTTTAAATTTATCATAAAACAAATTTTAATCCAAAATGCATTTTATAATTTTGACGAATTTATTCATTACAAATTTTAGGCACAATTTTAAACTAAACCTAATCTAGGCTCCATGTGAAATGTATTTAATTAGAATTTTAAATATGAATATATTTGTAATGTTTTTTATTTTATTTATTGAACCTTATGTCAGACATCAAACGAGCATATCACAGGTGGCAGTACAGCGCGGTTTTGTTCTGCGATCCCAGTAAGGCCTTTGACTGTGTGATTGTTCTCTGATAACTTAATTATTACAACTTTGATGCGAATAGCATTAAGCTAATAGAATCCTATCTTCACCCCAGGTGTCGGGTGGGGAGGGTTATTGGTGCGGTATCAGCGAAGAGTGAAATTAATATTGAAACGACCTCCCTAATGGAGAGGTTTCAGCTAAGTTCACGCTCTTCGCTGATGATACGACAGTGATTCGTCCTGCGAACACCTGTGAAGATTCGCTCAGCAGGTTGCAGGCGACACAGGAGAGGGCTGAAATCTGGTTTTGTTCAAATAGGCTACTTCTTAATATAGACAGGACAAACAGGATGATGTTCCCTATGACGAATTTAATTGGTGCAGGGGTGTATCTGAGGAGTGCTTTTTGAGGTTAAGTTTTGACCCAAGACAACAGTGGAGTAAGCATACTGATGATCTTGCTAGGAAACTTAGCGTGAATATTTATATGCTTCGAAATTTGTACCAGTGTGACTTCGCTGGTATATTACTAACAGCATTTTTTGAAGCCATGTCTCTTATGCAATTCTTGCATGGGGGCAATCAGCTAAGACATGTAGGGTATTTGTTCCGCAGAGAAGGTCAGTGAGGGTTGTATCTATCAAGATCGGGTTATAGGGGTGCGTTTGCGAGTCTTGGTTTTTTTAATTCTACCATGTTTGTATATACTTGAGGCATGTAAATCGAAGCGAGGGCTAGTTCGGTGCTCATGAAAACATCCACGACTATAATACTCGTACAAAACATAAAGGGCCGTCCATAAATCGCGTGATGGTCTGGAGGGGTGGGGGTTCGAGGTTCACGAACACATCCTGGTCGATAACTTAGCGGGGGTAGGGGGTTTTGAAACCAATGACGTGATGCTTTGTACTGTAGGATTTTTTATATCTTTCTAATTATCTATAATAAACTGACGCTGCACTTTGTGGAATGCAATCGAAAGTAATTTTTTTTATAAAATTAATTATTTTAACAATTTTTAATAATTTTAATTTGAAATCGTTATTTTTAAAACATAATGACAGCGAGATAATAGCATATCAGGGATAAGATAAACAATAGTCAACAAGCTGTTAAGATGCATCGACGCACATCCCTCTAAATTCCACTCAAAACACGACTCTAAATGATGTTACTGACGAATATGAGATTATAGCATACACTTGTGCTTATGAAAACTGATTAAAAAGCTAAATAATTTTATAATTTACTATTAATATAAAGTTACTTTTAAAAATTATTTAAAAAGTTATAAATATTTTTATAAAATTAATAAATATAATTAGAAAGTTCAACAAGTGTAATTTATTCTTATTATCCCAGGGTAGAGGGGGAGGGGGTATTTTGACGTGTGTAAATAAATTATAAAGTATTGAGTAAATAGTCTCTAGCCGCCACTGAAAAATATGTGAATTAGCTTAGAAAAACTGAAAGCAAAATTGCAATATTAAGTAAATCCAATAGAAATGACCCAGTATCATGTTGCTCAACATTTTTGATTTTCTTATTTTTTACCCCAAAGTAACTGGTATAAAAATTAGCAAAACCAAAAAAGTTAAGCAAAAAATTTAATTCTATCTGGGTGATCGATTGACCTTATTTCAGTTTGTAAATCAGTAAATTTTGAGAACAATACCCTGACGAAGTCTTGCCCTCTAACTTGTTAAAATTTATTTATTAAATTTTTTATTTAAATATTCAAAACACTATTTTATTTCAGCCGAACTTCAACATGTACAAAATCTTTCAAAACCAAAAGTGATATTTTGCTCAGACAAAACGATCAACAAAATGGTATCAGTATTACCAAAACACCCATATATTAAAAAACTCGTCTTCTTTGATGGAAAACATTCTCATCCCCAAGTAATTGATTACAATGATATATTGCAAGGTAAGGTAGGACGCCAAAAGATTTTTTTAATAATTGTATCAAATTTCAATTTTTTTTTCGTACTCGTATAATTAAAAATATAACAATTTTTTTAGGTGTGACAGAAGTAGACGACACATATGCAGCTCCCCCAATTGATATTTCAGAAGCAGTAGCTACTATTTTATGTTCTTCAGGCACTACGGGTATGCCCAAAGGTGTCATGTGTACACATGACAATATGGGTGCTTTTATTGATGTAGGAAGGTACGTTTTTTAAAATTATGGGTACTGTGGATAAAAATGTTTGAAAATATGTACAGTCGAGTCCCGTTATGTATCCGTCACGTGCACACTATACGCGCTAAAAAAAAACTAATAGATGCTTTTGGTTATCAACCTGGAATGAAAACACCAATTTTCTGCAGAGTTAACGGCGTAATTTAAAAAAAAAATGCCAAATTAAATATTTCAAAAATATAATAACTTTTGTAAATTAACCCAATGGATCTGCATATCATTTTGAAAGGAAACAGTTCCTCACAACAAGTGCATAAAGCTTAAAGGTTCTCGCAAAAAACAAAATATAAAAATATCAAATAACCAATCTAAAAATCATGATAAAAATTAAAATTTTGTGGTAAATATTAATTAGTTATTATTTAACACATAAACTACAAATAAACTAATTAATATTGGTAAAAACAATTTTTTTTAAATTAAAAAATAAATTACCTACATTCATCTGGGTGTGACGTCATAATTTTTAATTACCTAGTAAGGACAGACGTTTTTTTTTATCTTTAAAAAAACTATAAATGAAACGTAACGTAAAAGTAGCTTGTAGTAAATGTTGAGATGGTGAGTATATTAGCCACAGAACCGTTTCAATGGAAATACGAAACTTTATAAGATTGACGTGGACTATTTAACTAATTTATTTTTTTATTATGTGTTTTTTGGAACATAAATGTATCAAATTGTCATTTTGTTAATAGTGTCGCTTAGTGCGTATCTGTTACACATAATTTTTGCTGCTGCCGACCACAATGTGAATATGCCAGGAATTTGTTAACGTATTCGGAGAAGCTGATTGAAACGCTGCCAGACTTGCAGAGATTTAATTAACAGACAAAAAAAAAATTTTACACGCACCGAAATTTGAAATGTGTGGTCTGTTTCCCACGGAAATTGTTGCATTTTCGATACATGTCATAAGATTATTTTTTTTTATTTAAAATAATGTGTAGAATGGTTGTAAAAAAATAATCCCGCTTATATTTGAGCTTGGAGTTACATACCAATGGCGTGGAGGGAAACAAAAGTAGTCTTTATTCCCAAGGTAGGAAGGACAGACTACACAAACCCTAAATCTTTCCGCCCTATCAGTCTAACCAGTTTCTTATTAAAGACACAGGGAAGGTTGATGGATCAATGCATTAAGGAAGAAATAATGGTACAGTGTCCCTTACATCCTTTACAATTTGCCTATCGGGCAGGAAAATCCATAGACACGGCGCTACATCAACTCATCACAACAGTCGAAAACGCACTGTCGAACGAACAATCCACCTTAGGTACTTTTATCGATATCGAGGGGGCGTTTGATAGCAGACCTCACGATTCAATCTGTAATGCTCCAAAACGACGAGAACTGACGGTAGTTGCATGGATCAGAGAAATGTTAACTCGGAGATATGTATGCTGAACTTCACAATATCAAAATACTGTCAAGTAGAGGCTGGTCACAGGGAGGAGTTCTGTTGCCTTTGTTGTGGAACTTTGTGGTGCACAGCCTGCTGAGTGAACTACATGACGCTGTTTTGTATACACAGGCCTACGCCGATGACCTGGTCATTCTGTGCTCTTGTCGCGATATCCGAGACCTGGAGGGACCAATGATGCGGGCCTTCGAATCGCGAGGCGTGGTGCCACAGGGAGGGGTTCAGAATAAACTCGGATGAGGCTGAGGTGATCCTCTTTACAAAAAAAAAGGAAAATGGGGAGACTTCCCACAATTACATTGTCGGGAAGGACTCTGGAACGAGCGGCTACTCGGATGTCTGGGAAAGCGTGGTGGAGAGGTGTTCATCACTCCCGAGGCAGACATGTTACATGGCGCCGCTTTTAAAACCCAGCCTTTCTCTTGAGATATTTCTGTCAGATGGAGAGGATTAGGAGGGAGAGAAAATGAAAGAGCTGAAGCCGGAGTGTTCGGCAACAGTATGGGAGTCAGAGAATTTATATACTCTCTTGGACACGTGCGACGATCTTGACAGCGGAAATTTATGCTATTCTGCAGTATGGTCATCTCTCTCTTTTATTTAAGACTCCATTTAGGGAAAGAAGAGTGTGAGAGGGACATAAAAAGGAACAAGATAATAACCATATGCTCAGACTGTACTGAAGAGTTTGACTCGTGTGGGTCCCGGTTCATTCGGGAATATGCGGGAATGAGGAGGCGGAATGCCTGTCAAAGATGGGATACGCAACTGAACCATAAGGACAACAAACAATTCTGCGTGTCCCAATTACCGTTGGTAAAAGGGAATTAAAATTGTTGCTGCAAAACAAATTTATTGAATCGTGGAGAGGAGTTCCTGAAATGAAGCGTGCCAAGGAACTTATAACTGGACCTAGCGCACAGCTTACAAGGAGCTTCTCTACTTAGGAAGGAAAGAGCTGCGAATTGTGGTGGGATTGTTGACAGAACATTGTCACCTGAGGGACCATCTTCATAAGATCGGTGTCATAGACAACCCAACGTGCAGATAGTGTCTGGAGAAGGATGAAACCATTGACCATGTCCTCAGATTGTGTTCAGCACTCAACGGATTGAGACAGAGGCACTTTAGAGATTCAGTTTTGTTACCGGAAGCAATTAGGCAAGTTCAATTAACGAGGTTGCTTTGATTCGCAAAGGCGATCGGCCTCGAATGGCCTGCAGCTATGGTGGGATGTAACATCCATGGTTGGATAAATTTACGAAAGTTAAACCCCTAATACCATGTAAACAGTTTAAAACCATTTATTAGTTATAAAGGTGATGATAAGAAGTTAATAGGCGTGAAATAGTTGTAAATTCCATAAAGGCATTGACAAACATTTGACAAAAAAGAATAAAGAACAATTTTGGTTATAATTTTTTGATTATTGATGGTTAATAAAATGATGTAACAATTTTAAATTTCAAATACATGTATTATTTATTGAGAATCGCTGATTTGACTTGAATCTAATGCAAAATTAATAGACGAATAAATAAAATTATAATTGACCTTAAATTGAATAAAACCATAAAGTAGAAAAATAATACCTATTGTAGTAAACAGTCAAATGTTACACTTGAAAGAAAAAAATGTTGCATTTCAATTTAAGAAGCGGACTTATAATTCAAGGATATAAACGTAAACGGTGTTAAGAAAATATGATTAAGGGTGCGATAATCGTCATAATTTATCACCCTACACCCCAGAGAAAGATTTACAATGGGACTCGACTGTATTACTATTCACTTAAATATAATACTATTAATTTAATGTGGGTAATTATTAATTAGAATAATATAAAACATTCTAGGACACAACTGCAAGGCATAGCTTTAAATGAAGACCCCTCTGACGCCATGATTGGGTTAACCCCATTTTTCCATTCCATGGGATTTATGTTAATGTTCCTTAATATACTCAGGGGTAAAACAATGGTAGTTCTAAGGAAATTTAGCGTTAAAATATTCTTGGAATCTATAGTTAAATTTAAGGTATGTTGATTAGATATATATATATATATATATATATATATATATATATATATATATATATATATATATATATATATATATAAATTATTTTATGCTGGTTTATTTTAGATTAGAAGGTTAATAGTTCCACCTCCTGTCTTATTAATTTTGCTCAAGAGCCCCATTGTTAACGAATATGATTTGTCCTGTTTACGAGAAGTTAGAAGTGGAGCCGCTCCCCTGGGTAAAGACATGGAAAAAGAACTTAAAGAAAGGTAATATTTTTACTGAAGATTTTATTTTCCTTAAGATATTTTATGTTCGGATTATGTGATGGTTGCAGAATTTTACAAATTCAGTATCAATTGAGGTTTTAAAATCAACACTACACTTTACCAAATTATTTTATTTACGATTTTATTTTTGTTTTTATTGATTATTTTATTTAAACACAACAGATTTATTTATTTCGTACTGAAATTTTTATTTTTAAAATTTCACACTACTCTGGTGAATGTATAGATGTTGTTTGGCTTGGTGAGATTTTTCAGTCTGACATCGAAGTCGGTAGGTTTTTAATTTCCTACTGACATGTATCGAAATTTATATTTTATTTAGCAGTTGTTTCTCGCGAATGTTGCTCATAAAGTACGTATGCCGATAGTTGCGAGGTTTTTAAAAATATGACTGGCGCCTGATGTGCACAAACCTATTTTTCGTGCGGGTCCATTATGGAGGCTAGTCTTCAGGAATTATTGTTTTTCTTTAAATCAGTAGCGTAGAGCGAAATGAACGCGGAGGATAATTAAAACAGGGATGACGATACAGATTCGTGTTTTATTACCCAAAATTTTAGTAATTGTGTTGTTATTTTTTAGATTCAAAATTGATAGTGTATCCCAATCATATGGGATGACAGAAACAACATTAGGTGTCTTACTAAATCTGGGAGACAATCCTTCAAAACTCGGATCAGTTGGACAAGTAGTCGCTGGAATGATGATTAAGGTAAAATAATAAAAAAAAAATTTGATGCAACACGTAGGGGCTTCTTTATGTCGGATAAGAATTACCAAAAATAGTATATTCCTGTGTTTTTGACTATTAGTTTAACAAGACTTTCTTTCTTTTAAGGTTATAGACGAGAATGGTCAACCCTTAGGACCTTACCAAGAAGGCGAAATTTGTGTCAAAGGACCTTTAGTTATGAAGGGGTACGTGGGGGACCCAGAAGCCACGGCCAATACCATCGACAAAGACGGATGGTTACATACAGGAGATGTAGCGTACTATGATGAAGACGGATACTTTTTTATCGTTGATAGGATTAAAGAGTTGATTAAATACAAAGCATTCCAGGTAAAGAGAGACTGTGTTGAAAATGTCTTAATTTTGAAATATTACGTGTTTATTTTAACAATTTTCGTCATTTTCCACTCTTAGGTAGCACCGGCTGAACTAGAAGCACTGCTTTTAACTCATCCTTGTATAAAAGACGCTGCTGTGATAGGTTTGCCAGATGAAACTGCTGGAGAGCTACCTTTAGCGTACGTAGTCAAAAGGGAAGGGAAAGATGTGACTGAAGAGGAAGTAATAAAATTTGTTGCAGGTAAATGACAATATGATGTCAATAAATAGATAAGTTATATTAAAAAAAAATTTGAAGAATTTAACATTGAAAAGTATGTATGTAAAATACATCTTCTTTTACAGATACCATGTCAAATCAAAAACAACTCAGAGGGGGCGTTATTTTCGTATATGAAATCCCTAAGAATCAAACTGGCAAAATTTTAAGAAGAGTATTGAGGGATAGAGCAAAGAATCTGATCAAAGCCAAATCAAAGTTATAAATTAAGTTAGATATATATTTTAGGAAATTCTTTAGTGTGGTGGTTCTTACCTGATTTTTACCGTTATTTTAAAGCCGAATTTTATGCGCAGTCGGGGCGCGGTTTAAATCGACCCAAGGGTTATCGGGGAGTTGCGCCTTGTAGGGTAGTACCACAGTGTCATGGCATCACTAAAAACTATTTTAATTTTTTTTTAATTTATATGCTTTTTCCGTTTCCATATTTATTATTTGAACATCTGGCAATGGAGCAACAGTTTAACACTCGCAAATTTTTTATAATCGGCAAATAATCATAGGTGTCATTTATTGATCTAATGGGATTTATATGTGAACAAGAAAGATTAAACTTTGTATTAATATTTTCCATATGAAGCCGTATTTAAAGTTAAACAACATTTGTGCCACTGAAAAACTTTAAATATATCGAATAAAAACAAGCCTTTTCTTATTTCAGTGTTCGGGTTTGTTCAGGTGATTCTAAAAAACAGTAGTTAGTTATTTATTGTGTCTTTACCAATACATTTAGATACTTATTTTTTCTACGTCGGTATGCGGTTTTGTTTTGTTACTAAAAGTCGTGTTATTTACCGCTATGACTACAAAATTAATGTTTTTAAAAACTCGTTTAGTACGCTCTCTTTGGAGAAAAAACTTAAAATAAAAGAATCTGGAATGTGGAAGTGAAGAAAAATATTACTGTGACAAATTTAATAAAAATAGGTGGCGAGCGTGACGAAATGCATAAACTGTTTTGTATGTGTGTTATTTGGAGGTGACAAAACTTGGCTGAAAAAGGAAAAAATGGCCTCGTTCATATATGAGATAAAGTAAAGACTTTTGAAACATCTAACGTCCACGTAAATAATATTTGTTACTTTTCCATGCTTGGTAAACATAAAAACAATTGCTTTACTTGTTTTAAAGTGATCCTATATTTTGCACTATTTCTCTAAACAGTCACGAATCGCCACTGGTGTAGAGGAACACAATTCTGAAAGAAATCGTTGAGTATATTTCCCCTTTACATTTATAATCTTGTTATAAGCCCTCTTCTTATATCTTTTTAAAACTGAATTGCTTCATGATAAATCCAATAGAAGACTAACGTAGTGATTGTCAATTAATTAGTAGGTTATCCCCAAGTTATAATCCTTTATAAAATTTCGGTCTCATAACGAGGGGGCGTCACGTATTTTTTTTTATTGATGCTCATGTCTTCGATATAAATGAGCAACGCAACTCGACTATGATAATTTTTTTTTTTAAATATTTATTTATATTTTAGAACTCAATTATGCAGGAAGACACTATCGTGAAAAAGACTATTTTAAAATAAATCCTTTTTATTAAACATTATTATTAGACAAATTGTGTTTGCAATAAAGTGTTGACATCTTTTTAAGCTACTTTTAAAAACTTTCTGGCCAAAGTATAAAAATTTTATTATGAACAGTGTAAATTGCAAACAAATATTTTACAAACTGCGTTCGTCAATAATATGATATTTTTTATAAACATAGTTCAGTTTTTGACCTAAGGGTGGTGTTATGTTAATTTTATAGAAATATTTTTACTCAAGGTAGCTTGTAGTAGACAGCAGCACTATTTTTATGGTACAAGAAGTAGGTTTTAAATTTTGTTTGACCTCTATATGGGGGATTTAAATTATCTCGAAACAGGAAGAGGGTACCAGGTTGGTTAAATTATAAGGTATTTAAAATATAGATAATTTGGCAACATTGCAGGCGTGTCATATATATTAAAAAAAGCAGCTTTTTCATAATATGACTGATCTTGTATTTCTTACTGTTTCCGAGATGGTTGTCGCTTAAATTTAACACTATATAAGCCGGAGGTTTTGTAGTATGTGGTAAGCTTAAAAAATTAAATATGTCAAATTAGCCAATTTCGGAGTAGTATCTCCTTTTTTAAAGTACTATTTGGCGTTTACCATGTGCTTATAAATCCGCCTTGCCATTGTAAATTATTGTGATCGTAAAAGTATTTTTTTAATTAGATTTGTTATATTGTGACGTGAATTGTAACATTTTATTACTTATTTGTATTAAAACTTTGCCAAATTAAAGAATACCAAATGTATAAATTGTTGTTGTTTATTGCTGATGTTTTTGTTGTTTTTGAATAGATTTTTTGCATAAACTAGCGTTTTATTGTCTCTTTATTTCATTCATTTAGGAACGTAAATTTTACACATTTTTCAGTTAACAAATCTACAGGTTTGGAAACACTTAAAGAGTAGTATCACCCCAGTTACCACCCTATATTCCCAAGATTAGTGTTTCTTTCTGCTAATAAAATTTTAAAAACTGAATTTTTTTAAAATGCGCTAAAAAGTGAAAAATTTTTATAGGAAATTTAAATTTTTGAAGTTTGCGCCAAATTAGTACTTGACAAAATGTAATTCACAAGAAAAAGATTGAGAAATACTTTATTTCTAATTGCTTTTTTATCATAGCTTGTATATATCTCGTGTTAGTAATTATTTGTTTCATTTGGTAACAATTTGGCACCCATATAGAAATTTATATTATTATTTTTCGTTTTAATGCACATTTTAAGAAGTTGGTATTGAACTCTTTACAATATCCATAAATTAACAATAATAATAATAATATCCTTTATTGTCAACTAAACCATTGAAAATGAAACCAGCAACTTCACAAACCTAATAGCTAGTTAGTTATTAGTTGTAAATAATGATCAGTAAAAATAACCTTAAAATTTTGATATATAAACACACTAAAATCCGCATATCACTACATAGTATAAAACAAAGTCGCTTTCTCTGTCCCTATGTCCCTTTGTATGCTCAAATCTTTAAAACTACGCACCGGATTTTGATGCGGTTTTTTTCAATAGATAGAGTGATTCAAGAGGAAGGTTTATATGTATAATAACATCCATTAAATAGTGGAGAAATACTGTTATTTTTGAGGTTTCTAATGTTATGTCGTTAAGCGGGAAGTAGCGCTTGCGGCGGTACTGGCCGACCGGGGCGGCGGCAGCGTGCCTATAAATAGCGTGTCGGAGGCCAATGTAATAATTGTTGTAAAAATAAAATAAATAGTCACAGTTTTTCTGTAGTGTATTTAGTATCAGCATTGCACCCGTGCGAAGCCGGGGCGGGTCGCTAGTATTATATATGCAGAACTTGGTGAAAAAGTTGGAAGTCACGTCAGATCACTGATACATCCTGTTTGAAATTGACGTTGAACAAGATAGTAGTAGCGGAATTCCGAAATCCTTGGACCAGAAACTAGAATCTCTTCCAGGGGAAACTGGGAGGCAGAGCCATAGGGTTCTTATCGAGATGCTGTAATGAAGCTGACATCGAAATCACTACCAAACAAACCAGTAATGCGCTTCGGGGTTTATTTGAGGCCAGCTGTCAAATAAGATGAAGGCTCATGAATCCATACGGCCTGGGTTGTACCCAGCAGCAAACTTTCGATCCAAATATCAAAGTCAACGCGGTTAAAGGCCTTGGAGAAATCAGTGTAATCATCATCTAGCTGCACACCACTCTCCCAGCCCTGCAACACGGCAATCTGATAAACAGCGAAATTCTCAGTTGTCGATCTGCCCTTTCAAAAATCAAACTGGCCATTAGATATGATTCCACCACAAGACCAACTTAGTTTGTCATAGACAGGACTGTCAAACAACTTTGGCATTGACGACTAAATGCAGATATCCCTATAATTACCCATGTCACTGGCATCACCCGACTTAAAAATTGGCACAACATAACTATGGTTCCATATGGAGGGAAAAATGCCGGTCTCCAACGATTTATTAAAAATAAGCTGTAAGGGCTTTGATATTGAAAATCTTGGAAATTTTGTCTGGGTCACTGCTATTTTTAAACGGTAGGTTTTGAATCTGAAAATTTCAGAAAGTAAGTTGTCAATATTTATAATGTCATTGGTGCTGAATCAAACTCAGATATTTGACAATCTGAATTGTCATACAGGCTCGAAAAGTGCCCAGCAAACAACTCGACAATTTCCTCCTTAATCTCGGATATTCTCTCACTCATGTGCACGCAATCTGGTATATTATTTATCCCTTTCAAATCACTGACGTAGTTCCACAAGTAATGCAGGTCATTTTTTAATGATTCCTCAGTTTTTTTCAAAAATAACTCGTAACAAGAATTGTTTTGACATTCACATAAAGAGTGAATATTAGAGAAAGTGTCATAATCGTTACGATTCCTATTCTGGATGTACCGCTTGTGGACAATCTTTTTTTTTACGTAATTTACACCCTCGGAAACACCCCCGCCCCGTACCAGTTTTGACCAAAACGACACCTGAAATTTTTTTAGAACGCCATAATGAATCTGCCTCTTACTAATCGTGGGGCTAATTTTACCCTCTTTGCCGATGACAACCATCCTTGTGGCGGCGGACACACTGGGGGCTGAGGATTGGTTCAACTCTAACAAATTGCTTTCGAATGCGAATAAGACGACGAGACTAGTGTTCTCGATGAGGAATTTGGCTGGAATCAATCCTGCAAAAGAGACAAAATTTCTAGGCGTCCTTGTCGATCCAGGACTACTGTGGATGGTCACATCAGTTCAGTCGCCACTAGACTTTCAAAAGATTTGTTTCTGATGCGTAGTCTTGCTAATAGTGTCCATTATGGTATTAAAGGCAGCATATTTTGCAATTCCCAGGCTCACCTTCATTATGCTGTTCTAGTCTGGGAACATGCACCTGAAACTTGTCTTTTCGGCATGCAGCGAAGGACGGTGAGGTTGTTGGGTGGTCTGGGCTTAAGGGAGAACTGCAGGGAGGCCTTTAGGAGCATGGGGATTTTAACATTGCTATGTTTGTATATATTGGAGAGTTTGATGCCTATAAGGAAATATTTTGTTATACCAAGCACAAAAGAACCCACAACTAAGGAATTAGTTACTGTGGTAACGTTGAACCTGTTTACTGACGGATAAGTAGGTATCGAGAAGGATCAGGATATTGGTCAATAAAATTTTTCACCGTATTACTGGAAAGAATAAGAAATCGTCCTTGTGTAAGTTTCAAGAAGTGTATTAAGGGCATGTTAATCAAAAATAGTTTTTACTTTTTAATGAATACTTAAATTTTAATATTATGTGACATAATGCTTTATATAACTGTATTTGTAAACTTGTAATTTTAATTTGTGGTACTGACATGAATAAATATCTGATCTTATCAAAAAAAGTAAAACAGCAAACTTAATTTGAAAACTTTCTTTTATTTTTTCTTAAATAGTGTTATTAAAAAAGTACTTATTAATAACAGTTTTCTTTCTAAGGCCAGTAAGCTTTGGCAAATCTACCTTTAGTTTTAGGTGTATCAGGCCTAAGAACCTTAGGAATATACTCAGGTAATCTGTCGTCCAACCTTCTGTCTTGGGGTTTCTGGAACAGTTCAAAGAATCTCCTCCTCCTCTCCATAAACCTCGTGTTATGGTCAATCTTGTAGATCTTTTCCCAGGCGTAAATTTCATCCATTTCCTTGTACCGTGGCCTGTTCGACATAAGATTTTTATATTCGCGTTCAAGCCATTTACGTTTGTCATCATCCTGAAATTCAAATTATATTCATAAATTTACAAGAAATACTCATAAAATTAGCTTGGTCTACACTATGATTTAAGGAACATATACATAAGCAGGGGCGGATCCAGCCTCTCTCTCTTGGGGGGGGGGGGGGGCGGTGATATCACAAAGGTACAGTATGGCAAGAAAAACAAGTTGTCAACGGGGGGGGGGGGGGGGGGGAAGCAACATACTCATTCCTAATATAAAAGGCAGAATGGCTTTTATTTTCCTGAACTCAAAGCTCTTGGGGGAGGGGATAGCAAGTATACTGTATTCAAGAACTAGAGATAGTAATAAAACTATTACCGAAACCTCCAACGTACCTGCTCCAGTGCTGCTGGTAACTGAAAACTGCCGTAAATCTAATTATATTTCACTATGTTTAAATACATTTTATAAATTTACTGCAATATAAAAATTTTAAATAGTTTAATTTAATTTCTGTCAGTGAGCAAAGTACAATTTACAGTTTGTTCTTAGTGATTTATCTTGTTTGCGCTTTCACCTCTATATTTATTCCAAAATCGTTAAATCAGGGCATTTTTTCCTCAACGAAAAACCTATTAGGATGAATGTTTATGATGCCTTAAGATATCAATATCTAGATAATAATGTTAAAAGCTCTGTTCAGATGTGTTCCAACATGACAGGAGTTGGAAAATTTACTATATACCGAATACTGAAGGAGAAACAAACGACGAGAATGGTTAGTACTCCCAAGCCACATTCTATCACAGGCAGACGAAAAACCTCGAAGAGATGAAAACTGCAATTAAAGGGGTTATATATACATTTTATTATGAGAAGCAGATCCCAACCGTCCACAAAATTCTAACTAAAATCAATGAAGATCGCGATTTACCTGAAATTAAAAGAACTGATCTCTGGAAATTGCTCACAGAAGTTAATTTTTTCTGGGAAAAACCAGACAGAAAATCTGTTCCTATAGATCGTCCGGAAACTGTCCGTTGGAGAAGTAAATATCTCTCTTAAGTAAAAGGTAAAATTACTAGAAATAACACAATTAACAAAATTAGTAATTTAACTAAACTTTTGAAATATTTTTTTGAATAAAGTTACTGCGGAAAATTGGGAAAAATCCATATAACAAAAGAATAAAACAAAATGTGAGAACTTGATCTCATGATCGATGAGATAGAGGAACCAATTATAATTAATTTATGCGAAGATAGTTTCACTGACTTTGATTAGGAATTAGATACGTAATGTTTACTAGTGTAAAAACAATTTATTATTTAAACTTTTGTTTTTGTTGTATTTTATTGTTTAATGTTGTTTATATGTTTTTTTTAATTTTTTTTATATTTTTATTTTAGTGTGTCCTACTCTTTAATTTTATATATATTTAATTCTAATTAGCCATAAGTTTTTTATTATTTTATTATTGTATTTGTGTCTTTTTCTTAAGCGTGTAGAATTAACATGTTTATCTTATTTTTTTTTGGGGGCTGTCATATTTCCATATAATAAAGTAAATTAAATTAAGATATCAGTACAATAGAAATAAAAATAAGTAGGTCTAATTTTAATTACAACATAAAAAAAGTAATTACATTTGAATCTCTTTTTAGTGTTTAAATAAACTGAAACATCAAATACCCTAAAAATGTTTTTAATTAATAATAAAATGACCGATAGCCCCAAAAATATTTTAATATTATATGAACGAATTTATATTTTTATATATGTTTACCTTTTTGTATTTTTGATAATGGATATTTCGTAAGTATTTAAATTATAACTTCGAATTTTTTGAGAGAATAAGGCTACATTTTAGTCCAATATTATAGACCGGTATTTTTGATTATAAAATTTCTAACTCCGTTCCTATGAAAAATATGTGTCTAACAGATTTTGCTAAAGACACGGAATTAAAGAACACATGTAGTTTGCGAAAAAAAAAGGGTAAAAAATGATTTATTACTCTCTCCAGTTCTTAAGTAAACTGTAGTATAAGAGGAAAAATCGTGTCCATTTTCCTAAACTCAAAGCTCTTGGGGGGGGGGCGATCGCCCCCCCACCACCCCCCCTTGGATCCGCGCCTGTACATAAGACAGATTAGCAGATACTAATATTTAATGAACTTGAGTAATTACCTCATAATCGGCAATAACCTTTTCTTCTTGACTTAAATAAGGTCTCAAATTAATTCCCAGTCTCTCACTAGGCACATTACTGTACAATTTAATCAATATCTTCACCACTTCTTCATTAAATCCAACTATTTTTCCATCTTTAACTTCTTCATACAGCCTTAATTCTTCACTCGCCCAACAAATATTTCTTTTTGGATTTGTCTTGATATTTTTAAATGTAGAAAATATTGTATTTAGTTGGTAGATGTAAAAATTAAATATTTTTCCATTGGTGATTATAGTTTGAGTTACCAGTGGGTATGTTATGTCATTAAAAGTAGTAAAACCTAAAAAAAATAAAAAAGTCCAATCGAAACCCATTTTAAATAAAAAATATTGAAAATAATGAATATCAATTTTCTTTTTAAACAGTGTAGGTTGAAATCTATACACTATCGCGGAATTTTGATTAACCCCTGATGATCAGATGGTTTGGCAACGTTGCATGAGCGAGCACTTCAGATCTTTGAACATACTCAACATGAAAATTTTAACCCATAGATATTTTGAAATAACACAAATTAATTATTTAGACATTAGACTGTCTCAGATATAAACATAAACAGTAAAAACACAACGTTAGCATATCACATTCTAGTTACAACCAGATAATTTAAATGAGTCCAATGAAGTTTCGTAATGAATTATTTTTTTATAATTTCAATGATAAATGTCTTACAAACTTTACTTTTAAGTTATATTATTTTTTATTAGTATTTTAATTTAATATGTCAAATATTTGACATATGTAGTAGTGAACGGACCCCCTTAAATAGATTACATAACTCTAATAATTTTTTAAAGATAAAACACAAATAAAAGAAATTTTTACCTAAATAATTGGCCTGTGAATGTAACCATGCATAAGAAGATAATATGGCTTGACGATCTAAAGCCTCCTTGTGGTCTTCTTCATCTGGAATAAGAGTGAATCTTCCTAACATATGGCCCCTCTTAAGAAAAGAAGTGAGTCCAAAAGTGTGCGAGTCTGCTGCCCAAAATCCTAAAAGAAAAAATTATCAAAATAAAATACTCAATTTGTTTTTCAGTTTGCTGCCAGCTGTACTGATTTAATTGAAAAAGGATCTAAAGTGCAATGTTTAAGTAAATAATTAAATTAAAATGACTTCAAGTTGTGTACAACCCAAAAAAAAAAATAAAAATTTTAATCCTAAAAAAATTATGGAATCTTTTGGAAGATATTTCATAATACGTTAGAAACCTGGCAAATAGTTTTAAATAATTTAAAGTTCTTTTTCTTAAAGTTTTAGGTATGATTTGTAAACTATTTTACCTCATTTTGATTGAATACTAAAAATTACCTGGTACATTTGCCATATGCTTATGATCTGTACCCATTCCCACAACCCTTGGATCGTACTGGAAATAAGGTACTTCTAATGCTGGATTTTCAGCTTCTGAGGGAGGAACAACATAGGGAAGGGGTAATTCTGCCCTAAAACCCATGAATACTATCAATAACATACCATGACTAATAAAACTATTGGATCTTTAACAGCTAAACAATATACTTAATTAATTAATGTCTAAAGTATCTAGACTAAAGAATCTTCAGTCTACAGAAATTTTAGTTTAAACCCAAAATAATAACAAACCAATATATCAGATTAAAAGACTGTATTTAGAGTACCTAATTGTTAAAACTGGTGATCCAATATAGTACATAAGTCGATCTATTGGATCATCAGCAAACTGTTTATAATATCTGTGTCCTTTCCTGCATTTTCTTATGTTTTCAGGAGGGTTCATGCCACCTGCATACCATGCCGATTCTAATCTTGGTTCTAGGTCCACCTTAAAATAACACAGTGTAAGAAAAATGAAATATGTGCACTAAAACAACTCGATTTATAAATATTTCTGAAAACAAAATTATCTATTATTATTGGCTTAGTATATATAAAATATGTATTCTTGACTCGGCTCCAGCAATTCACCTCATTTTGAAGAATATGTGGGTACTTATGCACCAAAGTGTTATTCAAAACCCTGTTAACTGACTTCACAATGCTGGATCCTATGATGTCTTCTTTTTCTCCATCTGTTAAGTCTTCACTTCTTAGATCGTGAAGTCTCCTGAAACATAAAGGATATTTATAATCCGGTATAATTACACCAATTAGTGCTTAAATCTTACTGAAATCCATCTATTTCTATTAACAGAGCCTCCTGAATATTCTTTAAAATGTCCTCTATATTCTCGCTCTCAATATTGTTATAATATTCTGGTAAGTCTTTATTTTTTATCAAGTGTGTTCTAGTGACATGCTGGGCTAGAGTTAAACTATCATAAGGAATTTGTTCTTCTAATAGCATATAACTTTTAAAACCATAATATCTAAAAAAGGCAACATTAGCAATGATCGAATTTGAAAACTTTAGGGTTTATATCTAGTGCTGTACCTTGGCATATTAAGCTTAATTTGCTTCTCTTCTACAGTCTTAACTGCTTTAATTTCGTCGTACATAGATTGCCGTTTTCTTTCATTTACTTTCTCTGGTGAGAGATCTAAAATTGGGGGATATTGTGGGGTTGCTGTGTATTCTTCTTCTGTCTGAGAAGCTACAGTGGAAAAACATTTTGTTCGGAATATGATTCGGGGCGTAAGACTCCGATTTATACGAATTAAACTCATTAGTATTATTTTAGATTTGTCTAACCAAAACTTAACTAAATATATGGAAATTATTTAAAAACAAATTTAACATAACCTCCTTTTTGTCGCGTAGAGTGATCATAGACGTAGAAGTAACTAAATAAAATTAGGAATAATTAATATCTTCTACGTCTATGACCTTTGTGTTTCTTGGGAATCTGCTATTATGGTTGCATAAAGTCTAAAAGAAATTTTTAGCGCACGACACAACCGAGCTTTCACCGTTGCTGCTACTATTAGAACCTTTCAGACCCAGAGCAAAAAAGTTGGTCAAGGATTCTCATCAATTCCACTCACTAATTTCAGTCAATTTACATGTCCGTGATTCCACTGGATAAATATTTTATCTATGATTAACTCTAGGTTTAGGACGCAGGATAATCCTATGTTGCCACTTTGACATAAATTTTGGCCTTTTGGATAATTGACCTAACCTCACTATTAGATTAAAGAATTTTCATTTTGGCTAGCAAATAATTTATGTTGGTTGTTTAATCCCTTAACATTAACTGACTACTTTATTCATAAGTAATTTCTAGTTTTAATCAAAAAAATGGTACTGAAAATTTTTTGGATTAAAGAAAAATTAAAAATAATTAGTATTTTCATTTAATATTCAAACTGAAAAATGGAAACTAGTTCCCAAATTAAACTGGAAACTCAGGAAATTGAACTAATATCTAAAAATGATGGTCTAGAAGGGCATATTAGTGAAAATCTAGATGATAGTGTTAATAAAGATTTAGAAGAACATGTTGGTGAATATCTAAAAAAGCGTGTTTGTGAAGGTTTAGAAGAACATGTTAGTGAAGAAAATTCTCGAACAGAAAAAGATGGGCGGAAAGGCAAACCTATACCAGGTTTTGCAAGGGAAGTAATTTTAAAGGTAATATGATTTTTTTTCAATAAGTAACATTAGGTGTATATATACTTGATATTTCAGGTAGCTTCTGTATGTGAACATGAAGCAAAAAATAATTTTTCCAAGTATCCCCTAAATGCACCAACAAAAAGGGCTGCTCAATACACAGGAGTATCTGAAAGAACTATACAAAGAATAAGAAACGAAGACCGAAAAAGGAAATACAGTGAAAATGAAGAAGAATCTGTTGGCCATAACAAAAAAACTGAGGTAATCTCATTTACATATATTTAATTTTTTATTTTATTACTGAAATAAACCTTAGATAAAAAGAGATCATCCTGATGAAGAATCAAACTACAATACAATGAAAAGAAAAAGCAAAAAAGGACAGACCATTCCAAATAGTGCTAGAAATGTAATATCAAAAGTTATAGATATATGTGACCAAGAACACAAAAATGGTGGATATATGATTCCATTTATATGCAAGAGTAAACGAACAGCTTTGTATACAGGTTTGAATAAACATGATTTAAATCTAGATCTAAAGACCTGTTTACACTGGAATAGTGTAACTAGCAAAAAACAGATAACAAAAATTTTTCTGACAAAATATTTTCAGTTTGAATAGATAAATGTTGGCAACAAGCTGGTAAACCTTTTTTATGAACTGCTAGTTGGTAACGTTCCCGAGAGTTTCTTTGAATATTTTCGATCTAGATTACAACTAAACAAATTATTATTTTAATAGAAAAAATTGAAAAAATCAAAAAGTTGTCATTACCACAGATTATTTCATGTTGCAGATGCGACAAAAGACGTTTCCGCCAATACTAAATTTCGTGACCTTGCTTGCCTTGCGACCCGCAATATTACACTGAAAGAAATTGTAGAATTAGATAAAATTCCGACACAGATTATGTTATCTTAACTTGAGGAGACAAAAGACATTCCCGCCAAACAAGTTTCTATGCTAATTTCTTTCATTGGATTGAACCTATATAAAATATTTTTGCTTGAAAATGGCATGAGTAACTTCCTGTGTTTTTGAATTCCCTAAATAATCTCTTAAGGAAAACTTTTTAATATTCTTAGAAATGATAAGAACCAAAAAAGTCACGTGCTGATCCAAAATAGCAAAATTTAACAAATAATTAACCTATGTTTAACTGTAACTTAAGCTTAGCTCATACAACGTCTATTTTGCTGTTAGATTGCTTTCTAGATTTTGCCGATGGGTCCCAAGGGGCTGGAACGCTGGATGTTGTGATAGGTTCTTTATGTCATTGGGCGGGGCTTGTAGACAATTTCAATGCATGTAAAATGACAATTTGGAAAATAAGACGCTATTGTAACGAATTTTCTGTTAAAGTTTACCATCAATTTTATAACAATAACTGTGAATTTTTTTAAAATTGTCTTGAAATAACAATAATTGACCATAGACAAGGCATCATTTCTTATCGGAAATCCTTGTAATTCATGGACTATTGACTACCGGCTATCGTGGTAAACTCACACTTACTTAACAATACCAGAGTTTCTTTTTAGTTAGAGATCAAACTCGTAAGGGAAACAAACATGGAAAATAGGACATAATCTATAACTGATCTCACTGACAGGCCCACGAAATGGATCCTGCATAACGTCATTTTTTATTATTGTAGCAAGTACAGTAGCAATTACAGCGCCTAGCACGCGGTCCAACAGCGAAAAAAGTGTTGTGTGTGTTAAGCTTTGGTGTCAAAAATATTTATCTAGATGACTGACAAAAAAATATGAGTAATGAAGTTATCTAATAAAATGTTACACATAAATATAGAGTAATTATTTAAGTAGTGTTCCAAAACGGTTTTTAAAAACAGGTGTATCCCAAAGAACAGTTCAGAGAATAAGAAATGAAGATGAAAAAAGAAACAATACTAATGAAGAAAAAATTTTAATTACTCCTGGTCGGCAACGTAAGAGGGCGACATTTAATGATAAAATTGATGATTTTGATTTTCATTCTATACGCCGATTAATAGATGACTTAACATTGGTTAAGAAAGCTTTTCCAACATGTACTTCATTGCATCTGGCAGTTAAAGAAAGAATCAATTTTCCTTACAGTGAAAATACTTTACACAGGTGGGTAAATGAAAAGTTTTCCATTTCCCACTATTTTTGGTATTTTAATTATTCCAAAATGCTCTTTAACTGGGGTTTGAAAGCACAACTAATTATGAATTGTAAATCTTTAGGTTGTTACATTGCAAAGGTTATGAATGGCATAAAGGTCAAAAAGGAAAAAGAGTGTTATTAGAAAAACCGGAGATATTTAGAACGAGACTGGATTATTTGAAAAAAATTAAAAACTATGAGGAGCAGGGAAAGTTCATTATTTACTTAGATGAGAAGTGGATCGGGCACAACAAAGAAGACACTCATTTTTGCAAGGGAATTTTTGGAGTAAAGGGTGGAGTTTGCTGCTCTGGAAGATTAGTTGTACTGAACGAATTTTCGGCTATGGGATTTATACGGAGAGCCGAAAAAATGTTTAAGCCAAATGTTGGTAAGTTTGAAATATTTTATTTTAAACATATTTTTAAATACATTCACTACTGAGAAAATTTCATTTTTGAGGTCACCCAGAATCTAAAAAATAAAAAAAAAGTTATCAAATATTGCCATCAAATGTACCTCTTTAAGAATAAACTTCAGAATTCTATCATGTCTAATTACTGTATTTAAGAATGTTTCGTTTATTATAAATATAACAACCAGATTCACTAAAAAGGTGTAAGCTTTAAATCCGATTTAATTCCCATGGGAGTTAGTTCTTCAAGTTGATTAATTTGATTTCGCGTATGATATAATTTGCATTATATATTTCAATAAGTAAATCTTTATAAGGGAAAATTAGGGATAAAAACCTAAACACAAATCCCTGGAATTGACAATAAAAATATTTTTTTTATTATTTTATTGTTAAGTCCAAAACTTAGTTAACCTAATGTTGCGCTTGTTAGTTTAAACCGTCTATTGTTAACTTAGGTCAGCTTTAAAATTCATCAAATCATGTTTATGAAGTAAGGGTAATATTCTTATCCAAATAATAATAAAAAATTTTAAATTTTAGAAATGGTATATTAATTAAATTTCATTAATCTATGATTTTTAGTTAATTTAGAAATAAAGCCTGATATTTCTACTGTAGAGAAATGGATGAAAGAAAACCTTTTTCCCCATATCCCTTCAAATAGCGTCATAGTAATGAGTACCAATCTCTATAAGAAGGTGATTTCCTTAAAGTATTAATAATTCTGTACCTCTTTTTTAACACTTTCTAAGTAATTAAAAAGATATTTCTTTAAGCCTGGTAAAGGGAAATTATCAATCAGTGAATTTTACCAATAGTTATCACCCATACAGTATAAAAGAAAGTTTTCGGCCGCCCCTGTCTGTATGTCCATTGATTAGTTCGTTTTCCGCGAAAGATTTTGGTGGCGGCTCCTACGGTTGGAATAATGGTTTTAGTTTTTCTATGCTTGATAAGATATACATAACAAACAGTTAAATTCTTCGTACCGATGAGGGAATTGTTTTACATGTTACATAATGATCCTGTATTTTACCCATATATTGACACTACCTGCCTAAACAGTTACCAGCCATGACTGATATAATGTAATGCACCTGAGCAATGAAGATGATTTCTAATTAACTTGAAGACAAAATATAGATTAGGCTTACACACACACTGTGTGACGAGATTATAAACTTCAAAAAGTTCTACAAATAAGTCTGCGACATCATATGTTGGTCTTGAGAGGCTACTCCACAATAATTACATTTGTCCTTTAAAGTTTAATAATAAATAAAGATAAAACTTCAAAAACTAATAAGCACAATTATTTTACATATTTACGTATCATCTTATTTATGAGATGATATGTAAATATGTAAACACTTATTTAGAACCTTAATCGCACCCGTGCAAAGCCTGAGCAGGTCGCTAGTATGTCATAAATAAATTTTGGCTGTTATTATTTGCATATAAAATGCAAATCGTAGTGAAATATGTCAGATTACAGAAAGTATTTTTTGTAGATTAAAAACTTAGTTTGTTACAATCATAATGATATCTACATCTGTAGAAAATATTGTACCTTTTACCAGTCTTAAAAGAATTTATCTTTTTAGTTACACTTAGAAACATATACATGATTTTCATATCTGTAATTTTCAGGAAGATTCTATCCCCAATGAATACAGTCCCAAACAAACTCTAGTCCAATTTCTCAGAAAAAAAAGATTAAAGTATAGTCCACTCCAAACTCATCTAGATTTACATGGTATTATTAAAAATTATTTGTCTAAATTGCCTTATGAATGGAGCGGAATTGACAAATTAATTGAAAACCATGGGCACACCGTATTAAGGTAAATTACTTACTTCTAATGCTTTTTCTTGAGTACCAATTAATTTTACTTTAATAAAATCTTTATACTCTATTTTTGAAGATTTGTTAATCAATTATATCTTGAGCAAATTGATAACTTTTCAGGCTGCCATCGTATATGTCAGAATTCAACCCCATAGAACTCGCTTGGGCCGACGTTAAGCGATATGTTAGAAATAAAAATCCGAATGGCAAATTATCCTTTAAACTGGTGAAAGAAATTACCTTGGAGGCTATTGAGTGCCTCCAAAATGACACGCTTCAAGGTTACGTTTATCACGTCATTCAAATGGAGGATTATTTTTGGGAAAGGCGAAGGCTTATACAAGAACATTATGATGATGTCACTAATAGTAGTCATACTAGTTTTAGTGAGAGTGATACCACTGATAAAACAGTATTGCCAAATGTTTCACTCAGCGCCAATACAAATATTAACAACGGTAGTTCCCTTCTACGCGATTACCTACATAAAGATGGTACCGCGACATTTATTAACCCACCTTTACCAGAAAACAGTATTATAACTGAGCATTCTGATGTTAATGTGACTCAAAATAGTTATTCGTCAATGTTACCTCCTAACCAGCTAGGTTATAATGTGAAAAATGTGGTTACGCTTGTTCCTGATAAATCAGCTGTAATCTGTGAAAACCAGGGAATCGATGGTGGAATGATACAAGCGGGTCCCTCGTATTTGAATTTGTAGAATTTTGTGTTTTGTATAAATCTGTTTGTTTTTTTTTAATTTTAAATAATAATTTTTAAGTCTGAATATCATGTGTATGCATTATCCCTATTTATATCTATATTTTGACCTTTACTTGTAAAGGTCATAGTATGTACTAATATTTATAAGAGGTAAAGTTCGTTTGTTTGTGATAATTTTCGAAACTACCGAACCGATTTTATAAAGAGGTGGTATTTCTACTCCTATCAAAAGTCAAAGAGGAAATCTTAATACATAAGTAAAAATAGCAAAACTTTTTTGATAATTGTGAAATATTGTAAGGGAACAAACATTGCTTACGATTTATTTTAATTAAATGTTGTTTTACTTTAAATATAGTGCACCAAATGAAGGAATTAAATAATCACTTTGTATATAGATTTTAACCATAGAAACTGAAAGAGTGTATATTTTATATTTCCGTCCCAAAATCGTTTTAAATTCAGAAAAATAAATCGGTTATCAAATTTAGTCAGATTTATTATCTTTCGTCTACTATCGGCTTTTCTGGAACCATAAAGTTAAACATTTTATGTAGGATAATACTAAAAAAAGTGTTTTGTCTTTAGGAGTATTCAAACTTCTGGTCTGTACCGTATATCTAAGAAACCCTGTCCTTGTCAGTGATCAAAAGCCGTAAGGATTAATGGCAGAGATGACATGTTTTAAACTGAACAAATTTGCCCATCATAAGGAAACAAAAGAATATTTAAATAAAATCGGTATAATGCAATATATTCGTTTGATTGTGTAAAGAATTTGTCGTGATAATTTTTTTTCAATTGCCCAACAAAAAAGAACTGTTAAAATATATCCAAAATTAGACCAGTATGTTTTTTCATAATTACTGACGGAAACTTCTAATTACGAAAGCTCAAACATTTTCAATTGGAGTTACCCTTGCCCAAGGCGTAACGAATGCAAGGTAGGCATTAACACGAATTAACAGGGGTTAGAAATTTTGTTGGCGCTTTAAAGAAGTAATTTTTTTCAGTTATGGGTTAAAATTCGTCAGGAGCAGTTACAATATGAATAACGTTCAAATAAGTTACTTTCTGAAATCTATTAGAGTAAGTTATGACTTAGAATTTATCTCGGTGCCTAACCGGTTCGAAGATTTTTATTTTTCTATTATCTTCGGGATAAGATAAAGTTATGTAGAAATTTTATTTTATTCTCCATTGGTGGTGAAGCGAGTACTCCGTACTATTCTTTTTAAACAATTCAAATAGCTGTTGTGTATTTTTTATTAAATATTTTAGAAAGCTTTTTAAACTTAACATTTTCAAAGCTGGGTTTGACTATGATATCTGGATTTAGAGTAAAGGCCAATAAGAGTTTTTGTTTTAGTTGCTTTAAAGTTGTCTGTAAGTTACTCATTGCAAATACTTGTTTTTTTTTTATTTATTTTTGTTAAATAAATTTAAAGTGTTAAATAGTTAGTACAAATAAACATGTGTTTCAGAGCTCTCCAAATTTCTAGGGCTAAAATGTGGGTTTATTTTTATTAGAATTTTTATATCGCACGATCCAACGGTTAAAATTGGAGGCATCAAAACTGTCATGTACCCTCTTGATAATACGTGTTAGTTTTAATCACTATTCAATTACATATCAACACTATATTAAGAACACATTATACATACTAACAGAATCTAATATAGGCTAAATGTAAAAGAGTTATAATACCATGAGCTAAAAACTACATATTTTCTTTGAAAAAAAAATGTCTTGGTTTATGAAAATATATATTTTTTTTTCTTAAAAGATCCACGCACAAATGAAAAAAACATCCTGTCTGTACCAAACAATATTTTGGCCTTTGTGAAGGTTCATATCGTTTTCGCCGAATTGCACACGTATTGACATATGCATTAACATTTTAAAACAGATTCCCAATTTTTTAAGTTGAATTTACGACATACATATCTTGAGGGCTTAAACACCTTTTTAGAATATTCCTTCACTAAAATAAATATTTAAACCCTGGTCTACGCTACTGAATGAAAAAAAAAATTAGCTAAAACAAGAGAAATTTGAACTCTTACTAATTTCTAGGATTTTAAATTAAAATAAAAACCTAGAGGCAAGGGAATATTGATACTTAATTATTCTTATTCGTTTTTGAAGTTTACAATTATATGACAATTTAAATTTGTCAAACTAATCACTCTGTTAAAATCAATAAATTAATCAAGACGAAGTTAAAAAAAAATATCAAAATAATACAGTTATTCACTTTAAACAGAGCGAATTCTTGAATAGTACGATCTTCCACGTGCAAATCTTATATGCTGGAAGAGTCCTCGGGATAAAGTGCCAAATCCCTGATATATAACGATGCTGGAATATCTCTAATCTATAATAAGGCTGATATAGATCCGTGATTTGGTAATGAAGAAAAGGTGGTGATACTTGATCATCAATGCCCAGGTCCTGTAGAACCTTTTACATCCTACTATAGCTGCAGCTCATTCTAGACCGATCGTCTCTGCGCATCCACGCTTGTTGATTGACGCCCAATGGCTTCTGGTGACAAAATTGTATCTCCGAAATGTCTGCCTCAGTCCGTTGAGTAATGTGCATTCTCTGAGGATATGGTTAACAGTTTCATCCTCCTCCAGACACCATCTGCACATCGAGTCATCTACGACATCAATCTCACGAAGATGGCCCCTCAGGTGACAATGTCCTGTCAACAGTCTCACCACAATTTGCAGCTCTTTCTTTTCTAAGAGGGCAAGCTCCCTAATATGTCGTGCGCTAAGTTCAATTATATGTTCCTTGGTACACTTCATTCCAGGAGTTTCTTTCCACGATTCAATAAATTTTCTTTTCAGCAACGGTTTTAATTCCTTTTTACCAACGACAATTGAGACGGATAGAATTGGTTAGAATTCATATGGTTCAATCGCTAACCCCATCTTTGTCAGCTGATTTGCTTCCTCATTCCCGTGTATACGTGAATGACCCCGGAGTCTGATGTGCAGCCGTTACTTATCAAACTATTTAGTACATTGTTGCACTCAGACACCAGTCGTGAAGTTACATTAGACTTCAGTGCCATTATCGCAGCCCTACTTTCTACTTTCCGCGTATATGTTTATTATCCCATTTCTGTTTATGTCCCTCTTACAGAGATGGCCACACTGCAGAATAGCATAAATTTCAACTGTAAAAATCGTCGCACGTTGTCCGAGAGAGTAGAACTCTCTGACTTCCGTGCTCCTCCCAAACACTCCGGCTCCAGCTCTTTCATCTTGTCGAGGTCCATCTGTAAACCATCAAGATTCGTTTGTAAATCGCCATGATCCATTACTCTGAAGATTTTGCTCCCCCTCCCAACACTCTTTATTCGACAAAAGTATCCCAAGGGAGTGGTTTGGTTTCAAAACCGACTCCAATTGGTTAAACATTGGAGTTGAGTTTTCATGCAAATGTGCCTCTTCAAACTTTTTCGACTCATCTGCCCTGACAAATATGCCGAGGGCTTCTTATAAGGGAGAAGCTCTCCCCCCTGAGGGCATCTCCTGGTGGTACAGAGGACGATAGTGCCCTGTCCTATCTTTGCCTCTGCTATTCTAGTGGAAGAAGTCACACCATCCATTTCGGCGTCGTTCCGTCTACTTTTTTGACTGTCTCACGTGGAGTGTTGTCAAAAGCCCCTTCTATATCAAGAAAGGCCCATACTTCGGTTTTCTTATTGTTCAGTGCGTCTTGAATCTCATCGGTCAATTATGTCAGTGCGGTTTCCGTAGATATGCCTGCTTGATACGTATGTTGATGAGGGTGCAGTGGCACCTGTTCAACAATTTCTGTTCTGATATCGTTATCAACTGCTTTCTCCAGCGTTTTAAAAATAAACGATGTGAGGCTGATCGGTCGCAGGAATGTAGGGTGTATGTATAGTGGCCTTTTTTCCCGCTTTCGGAATGAAGGTGGTTCTTCTGCCGATATAAAAAATACATGTCAAAACAATATTTTTCATTTTATTAATTCACTTTCATTCATGTTTATGTAATATATTTATTTATTTACAGGTGAAATTATGGAAGTTATAATTATTCTAAAATCAACTGCTCCATTCTTTTGACATGTTTCATATAATATGTCTTTATGTGAAGATTTGTTTTAATAAAATCGTGTTTATGACATATGTGCATACAATATTTATCCAAATTTTGACTCCATCGAATGAGCGGGCGAAGCTGCGACGGGTAACTGCTAGTCCTGTAAAACCATGATATAATCAACGAAAATAAATGGCGGATGCGACGATGACTTTTGTCCTTAAGACATGCACTTGTATTATAAATATTTATTTACAATTATCTTGCAACCTAACAATTTTAATTGAGCAAAATATATTCCAAACGCGATCCGTTTAGCATTGTTGGGAAAAAAGTAAAACCGCTGACATTGTAGTGAAAGCGGAAATTAAACAAAATTTACGTGCTTAACGGGTTTTTATTTCTTAAATAACTTTTTTTTTAACTATTACTATGCTCTGAATATTTTATTTTGACCGAGCTTTTGGTATTGATCGAGTTTTTCTTTAAAATAGTTTTTCCTGTATTTGTTTTGACTAATGGATAACTTTTTACAGGGTACTTTAAATGTAATTTATTATGTTTTAACAATATTTGATTATGATTTATTCTGAAAAACGCTTCGGTGAAGGTTAAGTCATATGAAAAATAAAACATTATTATATAACAGAAGAAATATTCCTGTCAAAATAAAAAAAGTCCATATAAAAATATGTCCAAACTGTTTTTTTTTCTAAGATCGGTATGCAGAAATCAGTTATTTTTTAAGTATATTATAATTTTCAAAATTTCTCTAAGCAGCCAAAGATATATATATATATATATATATATATATATATATATATATATATATATATATATATATATATATATATATATATATATATAATTTGCTTTTTTTAAACGTAAACCCCCTATTTTTATAATGTTATTTTATTTAGCATTAAAAATAAGGGTGACTTTCCATGAGTTTGTCTATTCGAAAAATTTGTAGTTTTCAAAATATTAGCAATATAACATTTTTGTATTATAAAAATGCTATACGGCTTTTAAGTTTTTAGTTGGCCATGACAGCGAAACGTGACGAAATAAAACAATAGAATCCTACAGAAATGTTACTATTTCTTGCCATTTGACAATTATTAATAAAAATCATGCCGGTACTTTTTTTTGTTCCAGGCTATACACACGAAAATTATTTAAATTTGTTTATTATCTATGGGGAAAGTAATCAAGAATACGCCGGACATTTTCTGATAGATATCTTGATAAATAGAAACCGTTACGGAACAGTATTAAAAGAATATTGGAAAATTGCAAAAATTTTAGCACCATTAAGGCCAAAATGCATAAAATGAAACCTATTATCAATGATGAAAATGTCGAAATTGCAATTCTGAGATATTTTGCGGCACATCCTCCTTGTTAAGACAAGTGGCTTTCCAAATAGGCATCACGAAGAGCTTAATATACATAGAATTGAAACACAACTTCCACCGTTATTTAATATATATGGTTCAACTCTTAAGAGATACTGATTTGCCGAAAATACTGCAATTTTGCTAATTTATATTAACCATGATATAAGACTTGGACTGATGAAGCAAAATTTACGAAAAATGGCCTTTTTAACAGACACAATTGCCATTTTTGGAGTGATTCAAATCCTCATATAGTAAGATTGCGGAAATTTCAAGAAATCTGACAAGTTAATGTATTTTGTGCTGTAAGAAATGATGAAGTAGTAAAGCTACATTTTTACGAAGAAAATTTAAATGGTAAATTATTAACAATACAAAGCAAATTATGTCCGCATGTAAATTATGTCTTAACTTTTGTAGGAGAAAAATATTTACATATTTTAGAAGAGTTAGACAATCAATTCTTTGGCGGAACGCAGGCAAATTTTTTACCAACATGCAGAACCGTTTCAGTTACCAAGTTCTTATAAGCAAGATTTTTTGACAAGTGGATTGTCTTTTCTGTGGTCTCCTCGTTTTTGCGTTTGGCCGTCTTAGATTATTTAATATGGGAAACTATAAAAAAACATCGTTTATTGTAATCCAGTGACAACGATTGAGGACTGTATGGCAAGGGTAAGGGACGCGTTTGAAAGTTTATCTCCAGATTTAATTAGAGCGGCTACCCATGACGATCTAACTCGGAGATGCGAAAAGTATTTTGAAGTTCAGAGTAGAAATTTTGAATATTTATTAAAATAAGTTGTTTCCCTACTGCTGTAGGTAAGTCGTTTAGCATTTTTGCAATACAAAAATATTAAATTACCAATTGGGATCTTGACTATTTTTGAGAAAGTGTTTAAAACCATGCATAACCACCTAATGTAGCCGAAAATATTTAAAATGTTTTTTTAAGACAACTAGTACTTTAAAAATCATAAATTTTGAATTCCGTTTAATATTTCCCGCCAAAACGCCAATACTTGTCACTTGACCGATGTGACGTCACACTGATATACTGACAAGAATATATAATTTTTTTTCGTAATTTTTGTAATATAAGATGAGTTCTAAGTTATTTTAAGTGTTGTGTAGTATCTCAGTGTACAAGTACTACAGTTAAAACACCTGAAATGTTATTTATTCTAGTTCCATCTTCGGAAAACAATAGGAAAATGTGGCTTCAGCTAACCCGGCACTACTCGTTTTATTTTAGTTTTGAGCTTATAAATACCAATTATTATTATTATGTATTCATTATCGGTTACGGAAATAACAATTCTTGATAAATTACTTACGGGGAGGTCTTTATATTTCTAAATTCAGCAGAGCAGAAGTTACTGTTTGTTGCGAATAAACTGGCCACCATAAAACAATCAATTCTCGGCAAATTCGAACTATTTGCCTTAATAAATCCACTTTCCTTCATGAGAAAATTTCTTAGAATCGTTGTCAAAGGGAAAAGTAAGCAAATTTCGAAGAAATTACATAAAAATGACTATAAAGTATGAACTAGGTAACGTAGCCCTTGACAGTGATCACAAGTGTGACAAAAAACCAAAAAATTTATATGTCAAGTTCGTGACAGCCATGACGTTGGCTGTATTCTTTAGAGTAATTATCAAACGATCAAAATGAAACTGATAACCATGTTCTTTTGAATATACATTTACTTGTCATTAGATCGAAGTCATCATGATTACTTCAAGTGATAGAACTGAAAGTAATAATGACTCAAAAGAATAACCTTGTCAGGACGGAGTGCTAGCGATGACGTTGGTATGGAGTGACATCATTCACTTTGATTGGTGTTCGTTGTCACGTAACTCGAAGGAAATTTAATTATATCTTTAATAAAGAAAATTAAATTCCTTAAAAATAAAGAAAAATATTGTGTTTTTTTAGGATTTTTGTTGTGGAAACTATCGTTCCGCGGCAAAATTATATTTTTATTTAAATACAGTCAACATCCCAATTTTTGAAAAACTACAAATTTTTGGAATAGATAACTTTATGCAAAGTCACCTTTATTTTTAATGTTAAATAAGAACATAAAAATAAAAATTTACATTTAAAAAAATTTACTGAACGATTCTTTCAAATTAATATTTAATGTTAGTTTTTGATCACCACGTATTTATTTTTTATCAAAATATCAACAGAGACTACTAAAGTAGATCTCCTTCTAGAAGAAAACCAACCCCAATTAGTTAATAAAGGCTTTCATATATGAAAAATTGATTGATTATGCCTGCAAAGGCCATTTTTGACATAAGATTTAAAATAGGTCAAAAACAGTTAAACTTAGGTATAGGATATCACTACATAGTATAAAACAAAGTCGCTTTCTCTGTCCCTATGTCCCTTTGTATGCTTAAATCTTTAAAACTACGCACCGGATTTTGATGCGGTTTTTTTCAATAGATAGAGTGATTCAAGAGGAAGGTTTATATGTATAATAACATCCATTAAATAGTGGAGAAATACTGTTATTTTTGAGGTTTCTAATGTGATGTCGTTAATTATCATATTTTTTTCCGCTTACATTGCAAACGCAGGCTGAACCCTGCGAGATTTATCAAAATAATGTACTAATTATTTGTACACATTGAAAAGGTCTACAGAAAACTCCGCGATGGTATATGTCTATCTCTCATGGATATCCCACAATAACATTTTTTTGTCATTTACTTTTTACGACAAATAATGGCAAATTTTGAAGCGATTTTAACCAATACAGCATTAATCCTTATCCAATTAAATAGCTTAAATACATTGTTGATTTAATATAGATCTATATGGTCCTTTACAGCACAAGATTTAAATGAATATTTTCGAAGATATTACAGATTTAAAATTGCGGGAAGTAGCGCTTGCGGCGGTACTGGCCGATCGGGGCGGCGGCAGCGTGCCTATAAATAGTGCGTCGGAGCCCGATGTAATAATTGTTGTAAAAATAAAATAAATAGTCACAGTTTTTCTGTAGTGTATTTAGTATCAGCATTGCATCCGTGCGAAGCCGGGGCGGGTCGCTAGTTATAGATAAAATATGTTTATAATTTTACGTAGAATCTAAAAATGAAATAACATATAGGATGTTCAATTTAAATTAAGTAAGAAGACATCAACTTCCAGTATAACCGGAAGTGCGACCATCTTGAAAATATTTTATCCGAATTGTCCCATCAACTTTAATGAACTACCAAACTTAAAATAATTTTCAGTCTATTTCCCAAGAAATCCATCGTGGCAATTCTTCGTGGGAGATCCTGTATATAAAAAAAAGATCAGGACCCAAAATAAAAGGTTATTTCAAACAGAATACCCCTTATATGTTTACCTTGGCAGGGAAATTAATTATTCTCTGCAAACACGTTTAAAGATTGGCCTTTTTGTTGCTACTCTTAATTTGCATTTTTCTGTCAATTTTTTACTCCAGAGAAATGAAGTATTTAATTACCATTAATTACTATCAAAAGAATGACAATTTAAAATAGTATCTAATGTCTCCGAGTTTAGGGATAGTAACACGTGCAACTACAACCATTGACAACAGTCACATATGGTTTAAATTTTTGTTAACTATGTTGTAAAAGTTTTATTTTGGTTGAGCTTCTGGCATTTTCTCATTTGTAAATATGTTTTCCTTGTATTCGTTTTGAATATTAGAAAATACAGAATGCTATAAAAGTAGTTTAAGTTTTAAAAATATTTGATTAGGGTTTATTTTGAAATAGCTTCTGTGAAGGTTAAATAATATTAAAAATACAATATATAATAATGGGACAGACCAAATCTTTGCTTCAAAATTGACAAAATGGTTCATATAAAAGTTTCCATATTCGTCTGAAATTATTTTTAACGACAAAAAAATTAATAAAAGTAATCGATACTTAATCATCGATGCTTTAGCCTCGCTGAGCCCTTTAGAACCCACCATAACTGCAAGTGGTTCGAGGCGGACAGCCTTTGCAAATCCAAACAGCCTTGTTACCTAGATTTGCCGCCAGCTTCAGGTGATATTTCAATGAAATGTCTCTATCTCAGTCCGTCAAGTACTGGTCAACAGATTCATCCTCCTCTAGACACCATTTGTACACCGGATCATGATGCCGGTGTTACGACGATGGCCTCGCACGTGACAATGTCTTATTAGTAAAGTAATCCCAAAACGATTCGCAGTTTCTTCCTCTGCAGGAATTGTTACCTTGTTACATTACCTTCAAAAATGATGAAAAACCATGATTTTCGTACTTTTAGGTTAGAATATCGTGAAAACCCAAAGTAGCAGGTTAATTCAGACGTCAGAATTGTATTCAGCTTGTTGAGATCCTTCGAAAAAGTAGGGTCTAGTTTCAAATACTGGACATAATTTGCTAAAATAGAGTCATCAAAATCTAGTCAACCTCTGTAATTGGAACAGGCTGAGCACTATCTAAAGGCAGTCAACAATTTCATTCTCGCCTAAGCATCAACTGCACATCGAGTCATTTCAGTGCCCCTTCCAGAATTCAATAAATTTACTTTCCAGTGAACAGTTTTCATTCCTTCTTAACAACGGTCATCTAAACAGGTAGAATTGGTTGGGGTCCGTATAATTCACCTGCGGACCCCATATTTACCAAACGATCTGCTTCTTCGTTTCCGTGTACATCCGAGTAACCCGGGGCCTATACAAATGTTATCATACAGCCGTTCTTTGTCAGACTATCCAGTACATCCTTGCACTCAGACACAAGTGGTGAAGTACATTAGATTTCAGTGCCAATATTGCAGCCCTACTATTTCACTGTTTTATTCCTGTTTATGTCCTTCTCATAGAAATAACCACTTTGCAGAATAGCATACATTTCTGCTCGAGAAAATGTTGCATGTCGACCGAGAGAACAAAATTCTCCGACTTCCGTGCTCTTACCGAATACTTCAGCTTCAGCTCTTTCATCCTGTCGAGATCCGTCTGTAAACCATCAAGATATCATTTCTCGGAAAAGTTTGCTATTCCTCGCAATCCTCAAGGCTTAGCAAAATGACTTTTGTGACACATAAATTGGTGGCTATCTGGTGGTAAGAGGCGAAATGAGCAATGGGATCAACACACAAATCCAAACACTAACACCAAAAACTGAGGTAGATCTGACCGAATCTTGGGCAAGGTTAACAAATATTACAACAAATGCCATGAAAAATACACTGGTATGTAGATCGGAAGACAAGAAGCAAAAGTGGATGACAGACGAGATTTTATTGCTAATGAATGAACGTCGAAAACACAGGAGCGACAGAGATAACACCAAATATAAAAGTATTCAACGATTAGTAAGATCAAAGTTAAGAATAGCAAAAAACGAATGGCTTAAACGTGAATGCGCTGAAATAGAACAACTCAAGAAGCAACTCGATGATCGTAACCTACACAAACAGTTGAAAGAAACCGCTGTGATATATAGACGGAGAAGACCAGGCGTATTGGTCAACCAAGACAACCAGATAGTTCTTGATAGCACAGAAAAAAATAATGTGTGGGAAAAGTATGTAGAAGCACTCTTCTATGACGACAGACCTCTGGAAACGGGTAATAGGTGCGACTGTTTAACGGGCCCATCAATCACCAAAGAAGAGATAGAAAAAGCTATACAAAATTAAAAAAACAACAAGACAACTGGCCCAGACCAAATACCGTCTGAGATATTGAAACTTCTGGATGAAAGCGGCATCGCGGCGCTTCATAAAATATTCAACATTATTTACGAAATGGGTTACTACCCCAAACTATGTTCTACCTTCATTCTCTTGCCTAAGAAGACCAACGCAAGAAAATGTGAAGATCATAGACTCATTAGTTTGATGAGTCATACACTAAAAATATTTCTAAAAATAATACATCAAAGAATATATAATAAATGCGAAAGAGACATAAGCGACTCATAGTTTGGGTTTAGGCGGGGCCTAGGTACGAGAGAAGCGATAGTCGCTGCACAGGTGCTTGTTCAGAACTGTTACGATCAGAGAAAAGATGTGTGCCTATGCTTCATCGATTACGAAAAAGCATTCGATAGTGTACAACATCATAAACTAATCCTGCTTCTCAGAAAACTCGATATAGATCAGAAAGACTTGAACATCAATACAATGAAAACAAAATTCATGATTATCTCAAGGAATCTCAATTTATTCCAAAACGCCAACATAAGATTCAACGCAGTACCCATAGAAAGAGTAACCAAATAAAAATATCTGGGCACATGGATATTCGAAGAATGGACTTCTGACAATGAAGTAAAATGTCGCATTGAACAGGCGCGACAGGCTTTTGTAAAACTCAGGCAAGTGCTTACGTGTCCGGATTTTGACTTGAAATTAAGACTGAGGTTCATAAAAGGTTACGTATGGTCAATACTTCGTTATGGTGTGGAGGGTTGAACATTAAAGACAAGCGCTATCAATAAATTAGAGGCTTTTGAGATGTAGATATACAGAAGAATCCTTAAGATATGGACAGCGAGAATGACCAATGAAGAAGTTCTCTCGCGTATTGGGAAAGAACGTGAACTATTCAATATAATCAGGAAAAGAAAGACGGCCTATCTTGAGCACATCATGCGAAGTGAGAGATACCAATTCCTACAGTCGATGATTGAAGACAAGATCGAGGGCAAAAGAGGAATTGGAAGAAAGAAGATGTCCTGGCTCCGTAATATCAGACAGTGGACGGGGTTGCAAGATATTCAGACACTGATACACACCGCGAGAAGTAGGGAAGAAATGGAAACTGTAATCGCAAACATCCATTAGTTGATATGCATTTGAAGAAGAAGAAGAATCCGGTTATTTATTGGTGATTTATTGTTACATACCCAATCTTCCAATTATGCCGAGTTGAAAAGAATTGATTCGATACGTGTCCTACTTGAAGCAGAACACCCACTTAATAGATTCACTTTATTCCGGAACGATTCAGCACAATCCCAGCTGATTTATGGTCTTTCAAAAGAACTAATACAGTGCATACCAAAACCTCCGATTATACTGAACCATGGCGATTGAACTAAATTTATTCAGTATGCGTTCAGGTTAACTGGTTGTTCAGCTTAAACTTATTGGATGAAAGCTACAAAATAAATTTAAAACCTTGCAATATGTTTGTCACTAAGATATATAATACTGCAATAAAAAGTTACCAGTTAAAATAGAGTATATTTGTAATATAGTTAAAATACTTAAAGCAAAAATAGTTTCATGCTTCCCAAATGTGAATTAATCTCTTTGGTAGCTTTTTAAAAATTAAATTTCTAAAGGTAGGAAATTGCGGTTACTTTGTAATTAGAAGGTCAAGTATAAATTCTTGTCAATGCAAATAATTGCGGACCCTTGCTAGTAATATTAATACATAATAACTATAATAAAATTGCCCCACCTTTAAAATTCTTCATGACACAACCTAGACTAGCAGAGAGACGAGTTTAAAATTGATGCCACAGATATAATTGTTTTAGAGTCCTAATAACGAATCATTAATCTAAATATTATGCGATGGTATTATAAAACTGAAAATGAAAGTTTATTTATCATACTTAAGAGCAATATTAAATGCTATACTAACGCCTAGGTGTTAAATCACAGGCGCGCAACCGAAAACGAAGACTTTTTAGTCTTTTTTTTTTAAATAAAATTAAAATATAACTCCAATTGTTTAACATCTAAAAATTTTTTTATTTAAGATATTAAAAGTACACTGTAGAGTCATAACAATAGTCTAAAACGTAAGGTCAACAGGAGTCTTCGTTTTAAGACCTCATCTCTCATCATCCTATAAATTGTCGTCTTCACCTTATTCTCTAAAAGTATATGTAGAGGTGTGAGATTTAGGATTACTTCCATGGAGGCTGTTGAACAGGTTTTCATTGCATTCCAACAAGAGTCTTACTCCCAGAATCAATTGACTACATCGATCTCCATGCAGTTAGACTTTGTCAACCAGATTCACTAATATGGTTTAATTTTAAAATCATCCTAAGTTGACAGCAGAGAGCTTAAACTAACAAGAGCAACAATAAGTCAAGCAAATTTTAAACCCTAAAAATACAAGCATTAAAAATATTTTTGTTTTATTACTGAACGGGCAAAAATGGAGAATTTTATTTTCGGTATATAACCTGTTGTGTGTTACATATTATAAGGATTTATCGCAAGGTTTTTATTCTTAATATCTCTATATAAGCGTTTATTTGTTAACATATGTGATATAAATTATAACAATATCATAAGCAAAATAAAATTGGCCAAGTGGAAGATTTTGATGCCCACTGGGTAGGGTTTAATTTTTTAATATTCTTAGTAATTCTGGCTGTTTATTTTCGAAGGACTCGTTTTCTGACAGATAACCGCAGACTTATGATATTCATCAGTTGTCACAGACCATGGTCCGTTTTTTAATCAGCTCTAGTATTACATAACCTTACATGTTAATTGTGTCACGTGACTTTTCGTAGACTATTCATCAGAATTAATAAAGTAGCATGTCTGTTAACAGCTGATATGTGACATTGATGGTCGTTTGAGGTTATATTTGATAAGATCTAAAAATTTAAGAATATTTAATTTAAATGTACCTTTAAGATACCTTAAAGCAGGGCGGTGGTACCTACCCTGGTAGCAAACATTTTTCAATTCTGAAGCTTAATCCGAACTATATCTCTTCTGTTTCCGACTTTTATATATTTACTTACATAAAATGCTGATGGATAATGACGTGACAGCAGCTTTGAGTAAGTTCATCATAAGATTTAAAATATTCTGTCTCTAATAATCAGCATCTTACTGATGTTTTGCATACGTTCTACTTATGAATCTGCTCTACGGTTCCAAAAAATAGATTGGAAGAAACATACTTAATTCTGTTGTAGATCATCAAGAATATTTTATAGATTGCAGCTTATTACGAATTTCCACTGTAAATATGCTCTAAAAATAGTATGTCATTTCTTCAGCATTGTCTGCTAAGCAGGGTGTGTTACCAGGGTATGCTTTACTAGTATATATGTATGTATATATATATATATATATATATATATATATATATATATATATATATATATATATATATTAAAGGAATAACATTAAAATACGTAATAATTTTTAGCAAATGAAGCGTTAAAACAAGTATAAGATAGTCAACGGCTTAAAATTACCGACAGATATTTTATTGTTCGCGCTTTACCCTTTTATTTTTAACGTACGAACGTCACTGTAACTGTCCCCCTGGTCGTTCATATTACAAGAATTTATTGGGGTGTGGCAAATATATAATAATCTGTACCTTACCACAGATCCCATTTTGCTTGATCCCAACACGATGTCAATTTTCTGAAAGTGAAAGTGATCGATTTGGTTTTTTGGTTTTTTAGTTTTTGATCGAATTTAGGCAAGATGACTCGGTGGAGTGTTACCAGCGTATTTTTAGTGGTAAGTTAATGACATTTGAATTTTTAAATTATGTTTCGCCCTCGGCGGGCTAGGCAAGTCCTGGAACGGCAAAACAAATTTGATAATAAAGAGTAATTATACGCATGAATTTTCTTGGAAGAAAATACAACCGTGTTGAGCTTTACTTTTTGGAAATTGCAAAATAGATGTCAAGATGTAATTAATAAACAAATATTTAATAGCAAAAATTAATCGGGTGTGGTGCTATTTGTATTTCGAAACAATAAAATAGAAACGAATATTTTTTTAAACTATAAAAAGTTTATAGTTAACATATGTATTATGTTTTTACAGCAAACTTATTTTTCTGAGAAATATAAGTAGATATTTTCCATTTGTCTGTTTTGTTATCTCTTTTTATCAGAGACAATTTGGAGCAAAGAGAGAGTTAAGTTGAATAATAAAACACACACAGATATTTATATATTTTTTTTCGTATGTTTGTATGTGTTTAATGTCCATCAAAAAAAAAGGAAAAAAAAAGTTCTCTTCACATAATGAACGTTTCGGTCATGTTTTCGACCTTCTTCGGAGCTTTATTTCTTGTTAGTCTAAACAGCAGAAATGCAATCAGTAGCAAATTAGAGAAAATAGCACAAAGTCAAAAATAAGATATATATATATATATATATATATATATATATATATATATATATATATATATATATATATATAGTTTTTTTTTGTTTCTTGACTAAAAGTTAAACGCCTGCAAATTACAAATTCAAATTATTTTGATACACTAAAACCAAAAGATTTTAATAATTATTTATTATGTACATTTTATTTATGCGTCTCGAAATTATAAATAACGAAAATATTTTTCTGAAACATCCTTTTGCTTGTTTTGTTCTGTCATCTTGTGCGTGCTTAAAAATCGATTAGATATGTCTTAGATAAATAATTGAAATAATAACAGAGTAATTATTTTTATAACTGGAATGAGTAGATGTTTATTAAAAAGAATAATCGAAAGATTCACCAAGAAGCTAAATGGCCCAAGGACAATATTTATACGATTTAAAGGCAACAAAAAATATATTTTTCTGCATTTTATACAAACTACCAAGAAACAGTGTGCCTCAACTTGAGGCGTATTTATATATATATACATATTAAGTGTGGATCTTCCAGTCTTTTTTTGAGCCATCGTCTTTTTCATATCAGGATTTTTTTTAAAATCAGCGTCTGATTTGAGATTTATTTAAAATACCTGAAAGCTACACTCAAATCCTCTTAAATAGGACAAACAGAAATGAAATACAAATCAAAAGCTATGTAAATAATATAATAGCAATTCTAATCCAGGTGTGTAAAGGGTCTATTAAACTACACAACATTTAGATGTCCAAAGATGTAAGAAAGGAAAGTATTTAGAGCGCGCTAATCACGCCATCTCTAATCAGGATCTTAAATCATTTGGAGAGTGATTATCGAGCATACGAGAATTCCGATACTTACTGCGGTACCCCCGCTTTTTAGTACGTAATAAGAGGCCTTGTCCTAGCCGTAATGGCTGATTGTATGAAAATTTAATAAAAACTGTATAACCAACGTTTATTTAAATAATCTTTAAATATTTATTCCATAAGAATGGCATATATTCGTTAATATTGAGAATATATGATAAAACTCCCTTTTCTTTATTTGTCATTTTCGGACGTTACTGACAACAATACCTCAGCTCACGTCACTTGCGTAGAAATATTACATTTACTTGTAAAACAATAATTATATTAAAAATATACTTTTAATAAATGTAAAAGTTTTATTTATTACTCTACATGAAATATTATATATGACCAAAAAAATTATCACGCAAAGAATATATATATATATATATATATATATATATATATATATATATATATATATATATGTATATATATATATATATATATATATATATATATATATATATATATATATATATATATATATATATAGTTTGTGCTGTTGAAAGTAGCAACAACTGCCTGGCCAACATTAATAACAGCAGAAAACTGGGACCGTTGTTATGGCCTGGGGCCAGCATATTTTGTGATCGTTTATTTCCTAGTCTTTGGTAGTAACATTAAGCTACATTTTAATTTTAGTTTTTACTTAATGGGCTTGAAAAGATTATTGAACTGGTTCTATTTATGAAGGATTTCTTGTAATTTGGTTTGAAAGAAAACTAGATGGTAAATAACTTTTGACTGTGATGCAAACACTTTATCCACTTGACTACTATGATTATTACCAAATAAATGTTTGGAACTTGTATATAAGCATTGTGTCAAAGTTCAGTGTTTTGGATTTAATTACATTTTAGGTTGGTTTGGTGGTTTTGTCATTTATATTATTTCATAATATTCATGATTGTAGCATTTCCGATTGTTTAATCATCCATATTATCTTGTTAATACAATCAGTGTCTATGCACATGGGAAGAGAGTTTTGTACTGAGCATGCGGGATTGAAGAAAGATAGAGAAAGGTTTTCTATTTTCTTTCTCTCTTTCTATCGGCTAAACGCTTTCACTCGCCTGCAGCCCTACCCTATCTATAATAATTCTCGCCGCTTCGATTAAGTATTCTAAATGCTATGACACCTACTAAATAATTTCTTAATTACGACACTAACTGTGTAAGGAAGATCGGCATCGGCCTCCTGTCCTAATTCCTAGCTGTACTAACCGTTCATTTTCTAACTTGGTTAAGAATACTGATCGAATTAATTAAATTAAATGCATTTTTTAAAATCAATTTAATTTTTTTCATAAAATCATTTATTATTTACTAAATTACGAATTTTCGTAACAAAGTTCTGGGTCCCTAGTGAAGGCTTGCCACAAATTCGACGTGTTTTTATTCTTATTTTATTGCCAATAACTTATTTCACAAGTTAAGAGTAAGTACTCTTACATTTGCGAAATAAAAAGCTATATAATAGTTCATTATAATCGGCACATAATGCCATTAAAAGAAGGCTCTTTAATTCATATTGCATATAGAGGATAATGTTTTAACCATAACGATGACTTTCGAAGATGTTGACATTTCAATTTTATATAATTGATTTTAAAATTTTTTTTATTTTGTTTTTTAATTGTTGATTAAAGCATTAAATCTTGTTTTTATGTGTATCAAATTAAGATCTTACAATGTTTTGAAAAGATTTGATAAAATATGTCCTGCATTGCTTTGTTTAATTTGCACAAATCATTATGATATAAAAATTTCATTAATTTCGCATTCTATTTATTTAAATAATACTAAGCCAATACAAAATTGCGTTTCCAAAAATTGTAATTTGAATGTTATCATTCTAACGTTACAATTTTACACTGTAATGACTAAATCTATTTCCTGTTAAATGAATGGAAAACGGTTGGAACTGTATTCTAGAATTTTAAATATTAATCTTGAAATGAAATTTTTATAAAAGATAACCTAGTAAAACTCGATTTTTAGTTAAAAATTCCACTTTAATTGAAATTTGAATAAAAAGAAATTCAACATGTTTCGCTACGCGGTAACTTTATCAAGAATGAATTCAATTCTTAGGTCTAGGTAGAATAAACAAACTCTGGATTTTCCAATAATAAACAAGTAATTGAAATGAATCATTCAAATAGGTTCGGTGAAGGAGAGTTGTTTAGGTCTAGTTGACAATTTAACAAAGAATCGGTATTTTTAAATTTATTTATTTCTAGGGATTCTAACAAATCTAATTTAGGCCTTTATGTAAAATTTAGAAATTTTGATCGAAATTATGATTGAATTCTATTAAGTGATTTGAATAATGAGAATCTGTTTTTTCTTTAATAAAACTGCTAAAATGTTCCTTTGTTCTTGTTGAAAATTTTCTGCCTGACTGTCCTATATAAAACTTTGGACAATCTTTACATATTATTTTATATACACCAGATTTATTTTCTTTTTTTATTTTTGCTTTATTGTATTTATAATATTGCTAGTCGAATTATTGGTCTTACAAACCACAGTAATATTGAACTTTTTTAGGTTTTAAGGAACTGTCTTCTTCTTCTTCTTCAGGTGCTATCTTCTATCGGAGGTTGGATATCATCATTGCCACTCTCACTCTATTTGCCGCTACTCGAAAAAGTTCTACTGAGCTACAATTGAACCACTCTCCCAAATTTATCAACCATGAAATTCTTGTTCTTCCGATATTTCTTCTTCCTTCTATTTTACCTTGGATGATCAATCTAAGCAACTCGTATCGCTGGTCTCTCATTATATGTCCAAGATATTGCAGTTTCCTTATTTTTATGTTGTTAATTATTTCATAGTTTTTGTCCATCGCTAGCAATACTTCTACGTTTGTTTTTCTCTCCGTCCAAGATATTCTCAACATCCTTCTGTAACACCACATTTCATACGCTTGCAGTTTATTTATGTGTTCTTGTTTTAGTGTCCAGCCTTCCAACCCATACTGCAGCACTGAAAATACATAACATCTTAAAATTATCATTCTTAGTTCTAGAGTGATGTCTCTGCTGCACAGAATGATTTTCAGTTTTACAAACGCACTTCTTGCCATTTCTATTCTCGTTCTTATTTCTGTTGTTTGTTCATTATTTGCTGTTATCCATGTGCCCAAGTATTTGTATTTTTGCACTTTTTCCAAATTCACACCTCGCAACTTGTTTGCATGTTTTGTTTTTTAGTTATTACCATATATTTAGTCTTTTTGGTGTTCATTTTTAATCCGTGTTGCTCGCAAACGTTATTTATTTCGTTCACTAGTTCTTGGAGTTCTTCAGCGGAGCTAGCTATGATAGCAGTGTCGTCTGCAAATCTTATGTTGTTTACAGCTCTTCCGTTTATTATTATTCCCTTACTTTCCGTTAACAGTGCTTCTTCGAAAATTGATTCAGTGTACACATTGAATAGTAGGGGTGACAAAATGCATCCTTGTCTCACTCCTCTCCCTATTTCAATTTCCGGACTTGTTTCGTTATCTACTATTATGTGTGCGCGTTGATTCCAATATAGGTTAGTTATTATTCTTAAATCTTTGTTGTCTATGTTTTTTCTTCTTAGAATCTCGACTAGTTTTTCATGTCTAATTTTATCAAAAGCCTTCTCGAAGTCAACATAACAAATGTGTAAATCGGTGTTCATATCCATACACCTCTGTGAAAGCACATTAAGTGCAAACAATGCGTCTCTGGTGCCTATACCATTTCTGAATCCAAACTGACTATCATCTATCCCCTTTTCAAGTTCTTTATAAATGCGTCAGTGTATTACTTTTAAAAACATCTTGAGTACATGGCTTATCAAAGATATTGTTCTATATTCGCTGCAGTATTTTGCATTTTTGTTTTTTGGAATAGCGCAAAAGGTGGAGAGTAACAATTCTCTGGGTATATTCCCCGTTTTATATATTGTGTTGAACAGATCCAACAATATATCCATGGTATTCATGCATTTTAAGATTTCTACTGGGATTTGAGCTGGCCCTAGTGCTTTTCTATTTTTGCTGTTTCTTACAGCTGCTTTTATTTCATCTTTCAGTATCGTTAATGCCTTGTTATCTTCTACTTCAATCTCCATCTGCTCTACTCTATTGTCTTTAAACAAGGAACTGTAAAACCAAGTAAATTTTGACAAAGAACTAAATATTATTAAACAAATTGCTGTCAACAATGGATACACCCATAAATAATAAACAAAATTTTGAATAAAAAATTATATATGAAAGCGTTAAATCTGGTGTTTCCTGTAATAAAAAATGCTATAAAAAATTTTATTCTGTTACATATTTCGGTCGAGCAAGTTATTGCATCGAAAATTTCTAAAAATGTTCAATATTACTGTAGCTTTTAAGATCAATAATTCCACTGGCAATATTACAAAAAATAACAAAACAAAAATAAAAAAAGAAAGTAAATCTGGTGTATATAAAATAACATGTAAAGATTGCCCAACATTTTACATAGGACAGTCAGGCAGAAGTTTTTCAACAAGAATAAAGGAACACTTTAGTAGTTTTATTGAAGAAAAACAGATTCTCATTCCAAATTTTACATACAGAAAATAAAGGTACTAAATTAAATTTGTTGGAATCCCTAGAAATAAATAAATTTTAAAATACCGATTCTTTGTTAAACTGTCAATTAGACCTAAACCACTCTACTTTATTGAACCTATTTTAATGACCCATTTAACTTACCTGTTTATTATTGGAAAAATCCAGAGTTAGTCTATCCTACCTAGACCTAAGATTTTGCATTCATTATTGATAAAGCTACCCTATAGCCAAACATGTTGAATATCTTTTTATTCCAGTTTCCACTAAAGTGGAATTTTTAAGTAAAAATCGACGTTTACTACGTCAGAATAGGTCGACTTAAGCCAACTTGGTCTTATCCGATATTGCTTCGTTTGATATTGATTTTTCCTAAATTTCTTGAAAACGTGATAACTGAACTTGATGATTTTTGGTGTGCGGTCTAACATTATAATATGGCGTTTCTAGAGGTATAGCTTCTGATTTTTTATGTCATGACTCCTAGCTTCAAATTTTTCTTAGAGCTATTCGTTTCTAGGAGATGAGGCGCAATGTTTTAAGGTTTGGTATTTGGCGGTTAGAAAATCTAACACTTCGACGCCCATTTCCTATTTCCTTTACAAGACCCATACACTTGTATAGTTGCCCATGTTAATAGTAAAATAGAAGTTTAGAATGTTGATCTTAGTTTAGTCGACTTCTGGGACAGTGATGGCAATTTGTCAATAGACAAATTATTAAATGGCCAGCTACAAAATCACTGGAAAAATTATTGTTACAGGTATTTTTTATTATTACAGTTAATTAGTGTATGCATGTAATCCAAAATACTTTTTTCCTAGTTAAACCGCTCTTCCAACGAAAATTTTTCAAGGGGTAAAAAAGCTTCCATGTCTTCATGAACTCAAATCATTCAAAACCTTTACAATGTGATAACGTAATAGAACCGTCATATGTAGCTTCTATGTTCGTATTTGGATATAACTTTGGGAACTTTTTTTTAAAACGATTCATAACTGTGCTCTTCTTCTTCTTCTTCTTCTTACGTGGCCTTATTCATTGCGGACGTTGGTTATTAACATAGCGATTCGTATCTTGGTGGTGGCTAGTCTAAATAGTTTGACAGATGTTAGTCCGAACCATTTTGGTTTTACATCCATGAATTTCCTTTTCTGCCTGGACCTCTCCTACCATCGATTTTTCCCTGTAGGATACATTGTTGGAGGCAATATTTTTTGTATCTCATATGTGGCCAAGGTATTCCAACTTCCATTTCTTTACTTCCTCGCTTGTGATATGATCCTTCCAGGATATTTTTAGGATTCGTCGGTACACCCACATTTCAAAGGCCAAGAGCTTTTTCACAAGTTATTCTGTCATGGTCCACACTTCCATCCCATATAGTAAGACCGGGAAGACATGGCATTTTACTAATCTGATTTTAGTGCTAATGAAATGTCTCTACTGCTAAGTATGTGTTTCATTTTAGTAAAACTTGACCTAGCGTTTTCAATTCTAGATCTGACCTCTGTCGTCATGTCCCATTGTACATGAACGATGATTTCCAAATACGTATATTTTTCAACGTGTTCTATAGTTATTGCTTGATCTAACGTAAGTTTTTCTGTAGATGATCGGTTTTTACTAACTGACATGCATTTCGTTTTTGAGACATTTAATTTTGGCTCAAACTCTTCAGATAGGTCACTCTTTGTAGGAGGCCTTGTAGATCTTCAATGCTATTAGTTGAGATGATAGTATCGTCTGCGTATCTGATATTATTTATGTGTTCTCCATTCACCCTTACTCTCTCTCAAGCATTATGAAGTATTTCATCAAAGATCGCTTCTCAGTATATATTGAAGAGTGTAGATGAAAGACCACATCCTTAGCGGACTCCTTTTTTGATTTGAATATTTTCTGACAAGTTTGCAGACTAATTCTAGTATAGGTTAGTTATGATTCTGATATCTTTAGAATCTAAGCCCTTACCTTTAAGAAGTTTTGCAAGTTTTTCGTGTTTTACATTATCAGAAGCTTTTGAAAAGTCGATGAAACATATATACACATCTCGGTTCATATCTCTACATCTTTGTATAAGCACTTGCAGGGAAAAAACAGCCTCTTGGGTGCCGAAACCACTTCTAAAGCCAAGTTGGGTCTCTGCCACATTTGATTCACTGATTTTGACATGAAATTTTTACAATTGAGTTTAGACTGGGACTATAAAAATAAAAATTGATATTCATTTTCAGAATACTAAAAAATTGAATATATTGTTGCGAACAATTCTAGAACAATTGTAAAGATGGATTAGAAATTCTAAATACATCTAATCTAGAAATTTTAAAAGATGGTGAGGTTCCATTTTCTCATAAACTCAAAACACTCGATATTAATAAAGACATTAACACATAACAGAATATATGCAGTCTCTATATCCATATTTGGATCCATCATATGTGTTCTAGAATTTCGATTATTTTAATGCAGTTAAAATTGATTTCAAAATTAAATTTATATGATTTAGTTCGAATTCCGAATCTTACGTGGGCAGCCGTTGATATTTCGGGAATAACAAACAAAAACAAATAGTTATGTCACATAAAAATCTTGCATTCACGCATAACATCGATGTTTTCTTGCACTACAACCGATTTTAAACGACCTTCATGCGACTCGTCCATGACAGAATGACGCCCACGATTAATTCACCAAACCAGTGATATGAAGTAGTTTTTCTAAGTGCTTCATCGCCGTATAAATAACTAAGTTCATCGATGCCCTTTTGTAGAAATAAACCAAGTCGAATTTTTTGGCCAACACAAAATTTTGAACTTACTGTAAGCAACACAATTAGCGTTCGTATGTCAAAACGTTCCGAATACGTATACTGTTTAAAATATCAAACTTATATAGGAAATAACTTTGTAAATAAAGGTTTCGATAGATAAGTGTGATATTTAAGAAAAAATTTATAGTTTTGAAACTTGGCCAGAAATTGTAAAAGGCGACATCTACTAGTGGTATAGAATGGCGGGAATTTCAAATTGAATTTTATTAGGATTTTGAAGCCACACCTTATACTTCCCCTAAAGTTTATTCACACATCACAGGGCCGTATTTGTGTGTCTACCATCTATATAGTCAAAATACAGGCAGTTGGTACGTTAATACAAACGTCAGGACCGGGCCAGTTTTCTCAGCACTTTTAATATAACGTACATTAGTCGAGCAAAGTCGATGATTCTAAATTAATTCGAAAACATAAGGAGTTTGGGCCCCTTTTGATCTCTTGCCTTCACTAAACCTTTGAGATACATCTAAATAATGTATTACAAGGTTGTAGGTCTCCAATGTATGTCTGCATTTATCAAGAAAACTGATAAAGTGTTGCAAATAAGAACATTAGGACTATTCAGACTTTATTTTTTGCAATCATAGAATTCCAGCAATTAAGTAATTTTTAAAATGTCACTTGTATACTTAACGCTTTGCCAACTAACCATAAAATTACTTATACGTTATGTTGTTTAAATATGGAATAAAAAACGCCCATGCATTAATTGTAAAACGTTTTTTGCAAGGCCAAATAACTGCCAAGTATAACTTTTATTAATGTATAGCTATTGGTACTGGTTATTGCAGTAACTAGTGCATATAGAGTGAGACAATTATGTATTATGCGGATATTAAAATACGATTTTTATTTCAATTAAACGTGACCAAATAGTCAGTATCAATGAAGCTTGAAGCTTTTTAATATGAATAGTCTTGCCATCTGTTCTGTTCACAATAAAATTATGTACACATGAAAACTTTTATTATCAATTTTCCAGAAAATTTACAAGATATAAAAAAATCTCCAAATTTATATTCTAGACACTTCTCTTTCTATCTAAAATGATCTGATACAATTGATGCGTTCAAATTTGAACTTTCTCATAGCCAGTGTCAGCATCAATTCACTCTTAATCGAATCCTGCGAAGATATTACTAGCTTGTAACCAAGAAATCATCCTAGAACTTTATTTCTTTATCCAGTATCGCTTTCTCAATTTTTTTCTCAAGTTTCAAGCTTTCTTCACAGAAATGGAACTGTGTGAAGTCATCAACTTTACTCCTCAATGATCCTAGCACGAACGTAGAGTGATGTTGTGTTTCCTCCTTTAAACCGTGTGCTAAAAGTCTTTAACAAATGTATGTATAGATTTTATAGCCTGCAGGTTAAGATCCTGCCCACATATTTCGGATAAGGATTTTATATAGTGTGAATTTTGCTCTCGATTCGCTGCAGCTTCACTGATGAGACCATTAAATGGCCGAAACGCGTAACTAGATCGGGATTCGCAGAGAATAAATTTTATCAGCCTGCAGAAAAAACTGTAACGTGAAACTAATTCTACGACCGTAATATATTAATTAGATCCTATATAGGCTGTTGTTCTTATTTTTGTGAAAAGATGTGTAACAAACAGCGGGAGAGTTGTTTTGACACAAAATTCGACCAAAATAATTACAGATTTCTTGAAAAAAGATACAGCTATTAATAATATTGATACAAATATAAAACTATTCATATTGTGGTACACTTTTTGTATGCATAAAAAGCGTGAAAGGCCTGAAATATAATTTAAATATCAATTTTCGATAATAAAAACGATATTAATCGAAATATACAATCGTTTTTCGCGCCCGGTGCAGGTGTATATTTTGAGAAAGCCTACGACCTTATGAAGTTATGTAACCACAACGCAGTTTACGTAAGCTCCTTATTTTCATACTGGGCCAGACTAATTCGTACACACACGCCGAGATCGAAAACAGGTTTGGTTGCAAATGGACCGCATTATCCATTGTTCTTAAATTTTGTGGGTACAAGTTTAATTTATGTTATTTCATTTTGTAGTTGCTAAAAAGTGATATCACTGCTTGAGAGGTTATAAATTTTGAAAAAGGGTCATTTATTTATTACTGGGTATTTTATTTTAAGAAGGTATGAAAATTTCTACGGAAAAAAAAATATTCGGCAGAATGAGTATAGCAATATTCACCTACAGCACGTTTTAAAATGGCAATTTGTAAAAATGAAGAAAATTCATTTACTGTCGTCATTTTTTCTCCATGATCATTCAGTTTTTCGAAAGTTTAAGTGATGTCAAAATGGCAGAGGTTATAAGTTAAAATTTTGTTTTTTTATGTAAAATAGTTTGCTTTTACTAATAAAAAACCTTTGACGAAAACTTCAAAAAATATTTCGATCAACGACAATCTTTATGAGTTTCGATATCTGCAAAGCTGGAATAAAATCGGTGCAATGGTTTTTGGGAAGTCGCGGACACCGGTGTGAAAAATACCGTCAAATGCTGTTGTAAAACAAACAGGATTAAAGTTCAAAGGGAGGAGTTTACAATAAAATGAACAACTTATTTTTTTATACAAATACAAAATACAAAAATTATGAAAATCCTCTTTTGAAAATATGTGTTTGCGCAACTGATGCATACTGGGCAGTAAAGTAGATTTTTGATTAAAAAATGGGCAGCCAACTCAAATCTTTATCAATTTGGAAAAAGGAGTGTCGCTACTCGTGTGAGCTACTCGTAAACTTATAAAGATATGGATCACGGGTTCGATAGAAGAACGTTGGCTCTCGCTTAGTAAGAGACAGAGCGAAATATCTCAGTAGTAGTAGTGAGGGGTATCGCGCGTACGGGGCTTTTAGCTCCGCCCATAGCTACTAGTGACCTCTGTCTCTAAGCGGGAGCAAATGCGCTTTTATAGGACCCGCGGTCTATACCTTTATATGTCTATGGTGCTACTGTGGCATAACCTCCAAAAATCAAAAATCAGTTCATGCAACATAGCATTTAATAAAACGTATTAGGGTTTGACATCTTGAAAAAGGCCTATTCTTATATTTAAGACATTTTCCTTTATATATTTTCAGGATTCTGGACTAAATTAGATACTGGTAATGACCCGTGGAAGCAATGAGTAAAATATGATCCCAACAATGTGAAACAGCAGTATTAAAGTCGCATAAGTTTATCTCTTCATTCCCACAGTCCTCTGTGCGCAGAAGCTCATTGTTTTCATTTTAATGGTTATTTTGAATGACCTCTAGCATGGTCATATTTACATATTTTTCTCAGAAAAATGGATTAGCTTCAAATTCTTCTAAAATTTTATGTTTTCCTGATGTACGACAGGGGTGTATACTATCACTCCTTGCTATTCAACTTATTGATCAAGTATTGAAGGAAGTAGTAGAGAAACTAGCAGATTACGGCGTTAAGATAAATGGAGTACCATTAACTACAATTAGATATACAGACGATACGGTCATTCTATCTGACACTATAGAGGGACTTCAAGAGCTTTTAAATAGTATCAACACAATAGGAGAAAGATTTGAACTCAACATAAACATAGCTAAAACTAAGTTTGTGGTTGTGGTATATAGTCGAAGAACATACAACAATATCACGTTAAAAGTAAATGAAGCGCAGATAAAAAACGTCGAAAGACTTGGAAAGCATTATTACGCGAAACCTGGACTCTGACTGTCAGATTAAGAGTAGAATAGAAATTGCACGCGCAAAATTCAACAAATGCGACCATTTTTATGCGATGATAATCTAGACTTAAAACTAAGACAACTACAGAATGCTATGTGTGGTCAGTATTATAATATGGTGTCGAAACGTGGACATTAAAAATAAAAACATCAATCGTTTTGAGGCTTTCGAGAAGAATAGAAGAATGCTTCGCATCTCATGGGTAGAACATACATATCTCACAGATGTTCTACAAAAGGCGAATATTAAGAGAACATTATTAACCACAATAAAGTGCAGAAAAGTATCGTATCTGGGGCACGTGCTTAGGGGAGAAAAATACGGCTTATTACTACTAATACTCAAAGGTAAAATTGAAGGCCGACGGGGAATTGGAAGGAAACAACAATCATGGCTCCGAAACATTCGAGAATGAACTGGCATACGGAGTGCTGAACAGGTTTTACATATGGTGGCAGACAGAATGACTCTTGCTATAGTGATCGCCAACGTCCGGGAGACCGGAGAGGGTACTTAAAAGAAAAAGAAGATGTACGATAAATAATGAACTTTGAATGAAAGGCCGTCTTTATATTTAAAGTATCATTTAAAGACAATAAACATCACTATAACCCAAAATTTGGTCTAGAGAATCCACGCCGTCGAAACAATTTAAAATTATATAAAGTTCGCTTTCTTTCCGTCTCGCAGTTGAGCGCTGAATATCTTGGAAAGAGGAGATAGGCTTATGGGGATTTATATACATCTGTCCTTAAATGTTGGGATTAAAGATTATTCAATATACTCAAATTCTAAGAGCCATACATAACCCTAAATAAATGTTCACAGAAGCATAATTGTACGTCTTCATATATCAACAAGTTGAAAAAGTCTCCTACGACATTTGTAACACACTTGTACAAAAATTTACTGAATCCTAGTTAAGCTTCTTTAAAATCCTCGAATACATAACCTCAAATTCTATCAGCTTAGATTCAAGATGCATACATCAATAATTCTGGAGATAATTATATGAAAACTCCTTTAGTATGAATCGAAAAGTGACTCTCATAAGAAATTTAAGGGTTGCAGTCTAAGTTTACTGCACAAAATTTCAGTAATTTTTTTTATAGAAATATTTATTCAAATGTTTCAAAACTTTTGTACCATAAAATATATATACTGAACTTTATGAAAAAAAAAATTTTTTTTCGTTTATTTATAGCGACAAAATGATAGCCCTAAGGGAACCCTTTAAAAAATTGGTTGACATTATATCTCGGGTCAGGTACGCCTGAAACAAAAAATTCGAACTGCATTTTGAAATATAAGTAAGCTGCTATGGTAGATAGAGGAATTAAACATTTTAGGTGAAAAAAACAACATAGTGGACTTATGAATTTTTTTAAGCCTTTTTGCGACTAAAATAAAAAAAAGAGTTAAAAATATATAAAAAAAATCTGATTCTACTATGGACCTAGGCTATATATATATATATATATATATATATATATATATATATATATATATATATATATATATATATGCTGAATATTTCCTAAAAATTTCAGCCTAATCGATCAAATAGATTTTTCAAAATCGTGTCAACCAGGTCAAAAACGTTGTTGTATATATGTACATATAATAATCGTAACCTTAGCGTTATATTGAGCTCTCAAACAACTTTTCTAAATAAAAGCCGACCTTCAATTGCTTGTATACTACGATAAAAATATGTGAGAAGCAAATATATATTGAATAATAGGTGGAAAAACGAAGCATATATATATATATATATATATATATATATATATATATATATATATATATATATATATATATATATATATATATATATATATTTGGAAAATCGAGGAAGATTGGACTGGATGGCGGACTTTTAAATCAAAAAACTACTTGTCTGTCTACTGCACGGTGCTTCAGTGGTTGGATATGTTTTTTAGAGGTGTTTTCGTCCAAGCCTGTAACGTAGGCGTTCGTTGCTGCGCCGCCTTCAGAATCGAAACCATACTTTTTCAGACCAATGCAGTCCGAAGGAGCCAAATCGTGTGACTTACAATTTCAATTCATAAATTTTAGCCATCAACATTATGGTCTGGTGGATCGTAGCGGTATCCTAATGAAAGAGGACTTTCTCTTCTCCAGAGCTGGCCTTTCTTCCTTGATCTTTTGTTTAATCTGATTTAGACTAGATAATCCGTCCCGCTATTTGCTAGATAATTTACTAATAAAATTCCTGTAATCTTAATAAAACAGTAGCCTCGATATTCGTTGCAGATGACCTCAATAGTGGTTGGTTCTTCCTTGTCTGTGCACTGACTTCTTCGATTGTGGTGGCATTTAGTCTTCTAAAATCGCCGCATTAAACAGATCTTTCAAATTCTTGGTTAATACTGAAGAAAATTACGTTTTTGAGTAGTAGAAGCAAAATGGGCAGCGAGCGCCATCTCTATGACCTGCATTAAACTTTTTGTCCCGTCTTAGTAAAGATGAACATGAATGAATATATATTGCTTTGAAAAAGAAGCCTCAGAAATCATTGTCTTAGGCACACACTAATCAAAATCTGTCAGGTATTTCTCGTATAATTAGAAACTTTAAATTCAGTACATAGATATTTGGCACCAATAAGGAATAAAACTAAAAACCTAGTTTTACAAAAGCGAAAATTGATATTCACAAAACCTCACCAATTTGATCATACATTCAGTTCAAAAATTTCACAAAATCTTGAAACTTGCAGTTTCATGACTTAAAAATCAACCAGTTTGATTAGCGAAGTGGCTATGAAATTTTCACCTTGGCCAATTCGAAGGTGAAAGTGTTCTAAAAAATGGTGCTGCACCCCATTAAATTACCCAATTTGGAAGAATAAAATGCAAACTAGGAAGTTAAAGGAAATTTTTGCCACGATATAAAAATATTTGAACAGGTCGACCTCGAATTATGGAACTATGTGAACTAGTTTCGATAAATCGGTTTATTAATTTATTTTAATTATTTTATTACATATTAATGTGTGTTTCTTAAGTTGTAGACAACGTGCAGTGAAAGAAAGTGGTTTTGAATTCATAAAGTGTTTTTTTAATTTAAATTACTACCGGCATACTTAAGACTGAATCAGTAGTTTAAAAAATAGGCGGGTTTTCGATGTGTTGAATATTCCTAGTGCATTGTATTTTACATACTTTTACATATAAAAATAAGTGCAATAAGATCAAGAAATCCTTTTAGGTGAGGCAATTTGTAACTGCCATTACCTTGGTCACTGAAACATAGTATTGTATTAGTGACAGCGTAACACACCTATAAAAATAATTATAAATAATTATAAAATATTTAACTTTACATACACATATACAAGGTGTTTCATCTACACCGTCAATAGCGCCTAAAAAGCTTTCAAAACCAAGGCTAATTTACTCACGGCAAAAAATAGAAAAAAGTTATTTTTTTAAAACTCGAGAGAGTTTTACGCTAAATAATTAATCAACTCTAAAACATATTTTAAAAGTGGCAATCAATATTAGGGATAATTAGATGAAGATACAAATGTTAAATATGTTATTAATTTAAGATTATTCTAATTTGCTTGAGTTTTTTTTTCAGCAAATAATATAACATGTGTTTCATTTTAAAAAAAGGACGTTTTACACGTGAAAATCAATTGTTTTTGTACAGATTCGCATTTACCGGAAAAATATGTCTGATAATTTCCAAATTATCATATTCGTGATATTTCCAATTTTCTTACATTATTCTTTTTTAATGTATCCCCAGGAGCAAAAATCGGTCAGCTTAAGGTCGGAGCTCCGCGCAGTGATGGCTCGTAACTCTTTGGATAGGTGACATCAATACGTGGGACAAAATATAAGATTATTATAAAACATGTAAAGCGACAATTCTCTTACTTATAATCACGGTAAAAAGAATTTAACTGTTTCTATTTATCTTACTAAGCATGCAAAAGCTTGAGTCAGACAATGACTTGATCCTTTTACTCCAGGTTTATTTTTTAAAAAGAGCGCACTAAAAAAATTCTTTAAAAAAAAATGTGTAGTCATAACGGCAAATAAAACGACTTTTAGTAACCAAACCAAAAACCCTCACCGACGTTAAAAATAAATACTATGGAAATATCTCGTTAAATACGCAAATAAGCAACTATTTCAATGTACTTAAAATAAAATATATTATATTATACTGCCACGGGTAAACAAAACAAACACGAATTCCAAAACAAAAAATGAATGTCACTGCCCACCCAGTAACAGTTTTGTTCTTTATTAAATTTACTTAATAACATTTCAGTTATTTGGCGCCTGGCACAAATTTCGTCATACGGAAAATATTAGTATATAGTTCCATCTTTCTCGCTCACATATAAGCCTCTTTAGAACCTTTTTTTCCACTGTGTCGCATCAGTAAATAGTACTATTCTATGTTGCCGATTATAGACAATCCGCGCATTTGAAACTGTTGCTCTGTTGCCATGCATCCAAATTATTAATAGGAAGAAGGAAAAGTATTCGAAAATGTTTTAAGTAAAAAAAAATTAAAAAAAAACGTGCTTTTAGTAAAGAATTAAGTTGTGCCATTAATACCTAGGTAGGTTCTGATAGGTCTAGCTAAATTTAGTAATAGTTAATGTTTTTAACTAGACCATATCTCACATCGTTTAAAAATAAATCAGGTCTAGACATTATAATCCAAATTTGCTAAGAGATTTTTAAAAAACATAAAAAATGCTGATAAAGAAATAAATTTTACAGAAATAAGGTTTAAAATTATTGGTACCTTTGTTTATTTCAATATCTATTTCGTAATTGTAAATAGCCCTAAATCATATTTAAAATTGGTTGCATTAGAAATTATGTTCAGTTTTTTTTGGCCGATCACACATTATATATATATATATATATATATATATATATATATATATATATATATATATATATATATATATATATATATATATATATATATATCAGCAAGAATTCAAGATCATAAAAAATAGTCTCAAAAACACACATACAACCTCAGCTATATTTCAACATCACTAAACAACCGGACATACCATTTCGAAAAAGCAAAAGAAATAGCACCAGCACAAAACTACAAGGTACGCGTCATAAGAGAGGCCCAAGAAATCGGAAAAGCGCTGAATAAACGAGACCATGATTTAAATATTCCATTTACATAGAAAACAGTAATAAAAAGTCTTGATTTTAGGGCGATTTTGGAGTTGCTGTTGTTTCAGTTTTTTCACCACCAATATTGAAAAAAATTCACAAAACATTTTCTATAATGATTTTGTTCGATGAAGACGAAAAATGTATCAATCACGTGAAAGAAAGTTTCTTAATGGCACGATAAAAAAACTGTGGTTACAAAAATGCTAAATCGTGATTACAATTTTAATTTTAAAAATAAATAAATTACAAATAGCTTATAAAATTGCCGGTCATTGTGTTCTTTTTATTTGCAGAGTACTTTTTTAGATCGATTTAATATTTATAAAATTGTTTGGTAAAAACATTTGATATAAAATCCGGCTTTTCTTTCATTTTTAAAGTATTTTGTATAATAATAAAAGAGGATAAAATTTACTTTTGAAAATTTATTATTCTAATATTATGGAATAACTTTTATACACTAACATCATGTTTATTGTTTGAGAAAAAAATTATTGACAGCACACACACACACATATATATATATATATATATATATATATATATATATATATATATATATATATATATATATATATATATATATACTTCTTATTTTTCCTTTTTTTTTAATTGTTGGGCGCCAGGCACAAATAACTATACCTGAGTATAATTGATTTTTATCAAAAATTTTTTATTTTAATAAAAAAGCCTCCACAAATACACATGTGCTGTATTTCTTAATATACCCCGTTTTTCGTGATCAGATGTTTAAAAACATCGATGTCAATTCTCTCTCTTTCTCAGGTGAGTTCAGATTAAATTATTATTATTATTAGAAAAGTCAAACCAATGATTCATAAACACACGTATACACTTTATTAAAATAATACAAATATGTCAGTTGGTGCAGTTTTATGGAATATTTATAAATGACCTTATCTATTTCGAATTAAAATTTTCAATATTATTTAAGGTGCACTTTTTCTCTTTTGTTGGATTAAGGATTATATAACAGGATGGTTAAAATTGCACCTAAACCCATCCAATAGTTTCTGCGAAAATCATGAATTGGTATTCATACATAATAACCTGAACGTTGCTATGGATGTCCCTTACAAATTTAGCGTTCAAGGGTAAAAAAATTGTAAAAATACATTTTCAATCTCGTATTCATACATTTTTTATATGTTTCTTAATTTTATGTACAATCATTTGGAATTAAATACAAATACAGAAAGTTTCTTTATTACAGATATTTATAAGTTACACCACAGCTCAAGTTCCTCCAAGATTACTCATTCCAGGAGCTATCCCTGCTGGTGCAAGACCAGCCCCCTTCAGACCGCAAAATGCCCAGGGTCCAAGATTAAGGAGGCCGAATTCCATTCCTGCTAGAGAAGTAAGAGAAAATTTTATTTAATTTTTTTTTAGTCGATATACGGTGGTGTTCAGTGAATGAGAAACAATATGAAAAAATAAATAAAATTGAACATTTTTATAGATAATTAAAGTATGTGTGTTCTTATTTAGTACATAGGTTTTCTTCTAAAAAATACTTTTAAATAAAACATAAATTGTAACGCGTTTCAAAATAAGGCCAAGTTTTATTACAGGGGTGATTGATTGAGAAGCCCTTACATTTCAGCCTAGTAACTTATTGTGTCACCTGTTATATGTTTTATGTGAATAGACTGGTTGCCTTAATCAGGTTTAGGAGCCTGTTCACTTGTTTGTCCTCTAGGTGTAAATCTGCAGGATTTATCTATTCTTGTAGGTGCCTAAAGTAGGTTAAAACTTCACATTTGAAAATAATGTGTGAGGTTGTTCCGCCCTCTTCTACAGGGTACTATATTTTATTCGACAAACTAAATTCTGACAAAAAATTATAATGAAAGAACCGTTATTAGACTTAAATATATTAGTTGATATGTGGATTGATATCTTTTGTTTTAAATATCAACCCAGCATCTTCTACACATTGACTCAAAAATGTTGACATCCCTTCAGAGATACCGAGTTTCATTTGTGTCGAGCTATTTCATATAATTTATTTAATTTGATAGCCTTTTCTGCCTGTAGTTTCATTTTTCGGTCACCCAAAGTTTTTCTGTAGATTTTAGGTCAGGGTTACAAGATGGCCAGTTTATTAATCTAACTCAGTTTTCTTGAAACCATTTTTTACTGAACGAGCTTGTGGTCATTCTCCTGTTGTTACACCTAAGTAACGGTCATATTTTCTTGAGCAAAAGAAAGGACTTGGTTTTCTACATACTGTTATGTGTTTTTCGATCCTTCAGTCCGCACTAGAGGAAAAAAGTAACCCCATAAAGAAATTCAGTGGTGTCAAAGAATGAGAGCGGAGACAGGGAAGGCATGGAATGAAGTCATAGGATGATCACAGTGCTGCACACCTTAGATAAAAAATATGTCGTTTTCAACGGCTCTTAAAAAAGAACCTAAAATATCTCAAAGCAATAATATTTTCAACTGTATTATGAGCATATAAAAGGATTTAGAAAGTTATAAGATTATTGATAATATTTATTTTATAAATGTTGAATGAGGTTTGGTAACAGTGTATACATTTTGTATTGTCAATTTTTTGTTAGCGAACTATTGTATTATCAATTTTTTGTTTGTGAACTTCTGTCTAATTTTCAACCTTTCTATGAGCTATGTACGCGTTATTTATCAGTGATTCCTCAATGAATCTGACCAGACCTCCGCATATTGTGTCGATCGTCCGATGGAAAGGCAAATTTATGAAAGGTATATTCGAGAAATTATATTAACGAGATCCAAAATGGCAAGATATACATTATGTTATAGGCGGTATTGTCCAGTTTTTCATTCTGCTGTAGCAGCGTCAAAATATAGCATCAGAACTAGAAGTTTTATTATTCTTGAAGCAGTCTTAACTACCTCATTTAAATTATATATATATATATATATATATATATATATATATATATATATATATATATATATATATATATATATATATATATGTATATATGTATATATATATATATATATATATATATATATATATATATATATATATATACATACATACATACATACATATATATCGAAATCCTAAAGAATTTTGTGAAGCAAGGCAGTTTTATATTTCTGTATTCATTATTTTTCATATTGGCCACCATTGTGAAAAGTATTAAAATAACCGAAATGTTCACCAAGGTGCAGAGAATAAATATCCGGTTTAAATCTTGTAGAACAGTAAATAGACATTAAGGACAAATTATAAGGGTGATGACGAGTGATATTTACTTTTAAGGTTAATTTTTGCTATCGTTTTGTTAGTTTTCTAATGCCACAGCCTTCAAGACTACAATTGCTTCTTCATCTGAGCTACGCACGAAATACTAACAATCTCCCGCACCTGTAGGAGTGTTTTTTGAAGGCTTTTGTCAATACGCACCTTTGCTTTTATTAATTCGACATTTCAAATATCTTTGAAAAATTTAGTTAATTTTTAGGATGAAATAAGTGAAGGTGTAAAAGAAGCTGATTAAAATTTGGTCTAAAATTTTATTTCTACAGCAGAAAATTTATAACATAATCGAAATATTTTCTAACTAATTAAAAGACATCATTTGAAAGGGGAGTGTCATGTTGCACACCAAAAAATATAAAGTCAACTTTATATCTTAATATTTTATTGTATGGTGTAAAAGTACATCACAAACATCTTGTTAACATGGGTTGACATTAAAAGACGTCTTTTATCGGAAAATACCCAACTCAAGAGAGAAAATGAGCCAAATATATAAATAAAGCAGTGTCTATTGGTCCAACTCAGGACTATCTCCAAAATCGCCGCACAAGTTGTATCTGTTTTCATTTTTAAGGTGAGACCAGTAGTAGAAGAAATCGAAGAGCCAAATTATCCTTCTCCGAGTCCTACTTCAGCTTTTGATGAGGAAGTAAATAAAATACAATTTTCAGCCCAAGCTGCTGTTAGAGAAGATGAGGAAGGTAAATATTTGAATTTTAAACAATTTAAAAAATGCCATTACACAAATGAAAAATATAAAATAATAGAAAATACCATTTATAAGTTCTCTACATTTATCCGTTAAACAGATGTACAAACAATAAAACACATAATCTTCATGTTCTAGAGGAATTTTATGTTTTGTAGTTACGAAGGTAAACTTTTAAGTTTTGACAAAACCTAGGAAAAAAAATTCTGTTCTATTGCTTTTCAAAATATTGCCTGCGTTCAAACCAATTATGGAAACATTTTTTTTCACTATAAAGTTAGTATCTCAAAAACATGGTTTTTGAAGGTCGCGTGTTGTAAATAAATTGAATTTAGAGTAACAACAGCTTTCTTAAATTTCAAATAAACAAAAATAAATAAATATTTTGTTCTTAACCTTAACCCAAAACCGACAAAATGTCAAAATCATATGTCCCGACGATCACCAATTTGACGTTTGCAAACCGTTTATGTCGCATTTTGAAGGCGTTTTAGTCATTTTATTTTAAGCATGACTTGAGTTATTCAAGTCACTTTGAAGCGCATTTATTTCACTTTTTCAAGTGCCTGTTAAAAACCGCTTGAACTCAAACTATGCTCAACTCATCGATGATTAATTCGATGTTTTTTTTTTCAAATGATTGTTTGATGTGTTCTGTAAAAGGTGGCATTGTCGATGACTTCTGACAAACAAATTGTTGTATACCATTCAACACAAACTGTTCGATTATCTAAAGGAATGGTTGTACCGCCGAAGAAACAAACGATCATTTTCTTGAAAGTTCTTTGTGAACGTAGGACTTTTGTGATATTCGCTTCATTTTGGAACACTCAACAGTGGATTTTTGCTTAGTTGCAGTCCCTCGGTCCAATTTTTTAAGCATTTCGTTACAACCAATTAATGTGAGCCATTTTTAAGCGTCTGTCAAATTATGCGGAATCCATTGGGAAGATTTTTTTCATAGCTAAATATTTCTGCAGAATCGAGCGTATTAGTTTTCGATAGATCTAGGGATGCCTCTATCTCATGGTAAGTCCAATGTCCAGCTTATTTAATCATATTGGGCACAGCATTGATTTTATCGGAATAACAACTCACGGACGCACCGTCACGACGAAATTCTGCAAACTATTTGTAAACTGTCGGTGCTTCATCACGAAACGTCGAACAAAGCGACTCTTCTTTTTTCACAAAACTTCCTTTTTAAACCCCCACTGTAAACAAACTACTCTTTCAATTTATAACCTATAATAAAAATACAACTTTTTTCACACTAACAAACGTCAAATATTACGAAAATGCTAATTACATATCTCAATGGCGCCACCTAGTTGATGTTTGTAAAAACTTACAAGGCTGCCCTAGTATATACATAGCGTATACATATATTCCAGTCTGTGGACGAAATTCATGACGTTAATTTACGTCATAAAAGGACCTATTTATCGTCCACGGACTGGACTAATATAAAATAAATACTGAACATGTTGAACAATCATTATCCCACCATTGAAGGACGGATGAATATAAATTCCCATAAGTCTTCGTTCCTTTCGGTCTTTATGTTTTCACGGCATGGATTTCCTAAACAAAATGTTAGGTTATAGTAATGTTTATCATCTTCAAATAGAAAGACGGGCTTTCATTGAAAGTTTGTTATTTATCGTACATTAAAAAATCATTTAATTTTATAAAAATTTAAAGGTAATCTATAATTTCAGGAAAATATATAAATATAACCATGCTTGAGATCGTTCAAAATAACCAATAAAATTAAAGTATGTAGCGTATGCGCATAGAGGACTTTGGGAACTAGGAGATGAACTTATGCAACTTTAATATTGCTGTTTCATATTGTTGGGATCATATTCCACATATTGCTTTTACGGACCCTTATTAGTATTTATTTCATATGTATATGATACAAAGCAACTCACACGGGCAAACAAACCTACTGCTTGTCTAAAGCAAAAATTAAATTACATTATTACAGGTATTTCTTAAAACCTGATTTATTTTACTTTTAATCTTAATAGATAGAGTTAGTTTGTTAAAATAAAATAGTTTTTATTCTAATTATTTAATATTTTATTTAATTAGAATACCGCTACAGTGGAACACCCAGAGGTAAGACACAACAATATGGGTGATAAAATAACAACTAAAAAAGTTACTAACATTGATAATAAGGCAGAATTTTTGTATTGTTTTTAAAAGCAACGATGAGTAATTTTTGTTGAAATTTGGTTTGGTCGTGTATAAATAGTATAAGCATCACAAACGTTAAGGGTTACTAGTCTCAGTCCCAACCTGTTCATTTGCAAACGGATGTATTTTCGAAAACGTACTTTCTACAGTTTGAGGCAAACGCCATCAGAACCACCTAGTGATCCAAATAATACACTACCTACTACCTACTACCCAGAGAGATTTTAGATTAATAGAGGCCGTCAAACCATTCCAAGCCATACAATTGTTTAAACCAAAATTATTATTAATACGTATGCGTCACAATAAAGTTTGATACTCCAGCATGCACCTTTTCTTTTTTTAGGAGATGCGTGTACTCCGTAAATTTATTTATTTATTTATTATTGAAAATTATGCAGTATTTTACCATTGTTTACAACTGAATTCACTTTTTTTTACGAGGATACACCAAAGTAGCACTAAAAATCGTGAAAGAAAAATAAGTGTCAACTTGTCATAAATAAAGCAACGTTGCCGGATTGTTCAATTAATCTTTAGAGAATTGCAATTAATCTCTATACATTCCAGATAATACTTTAATATCTTATGATATTTAAATTATTAAAAAATGTAATCTAAAGTAAATTTGTTTAAATCCTAAGAACTTAATATTTTCTTAAAAACATTGCGCGGAGGTTGCCATGGCTACACAAGTACTCGGAAGATATCCAATACTTACATAGGAAGAGAATTTTGGAGAGGATTTTTCTTGTCTGTGTCGTTCTCTGTTCTAACCTTCAATCTCTTTGCTAGTACCAAATACGTTTTCCAAATATTAAAGTTTTTAATTTCCATTCTAACTAATATGGATAATTAAAATGTAACCTCAGATTGTACATTTCATCACCAAACCTCATACATAGACGTAAGAGAAATTAATATTACTTAATATAAACTGCAGATTCTATAGAAGAGTTAGCTCACGCTTGAAAAGAGAAAGAGGGTTTTCGAGGAGTAGTACCAGATAGACTATATCATCATAAACAAAAGATTTCAGAATTCCGTAAAATCCGCAAAAGCATATCCGGTAGCGGATGTCCCTTCAGACCATAATCTTTTGCTGAGCCGGATTAAGCTACACATGAAAAAGATCTGGAAAGAAAAATTCCAAAAACAACCGGACATTCAGAGGTTGAAAGATAACACCACAAGAGACGAAGTCAAAGAGGAATTAAACAACAAAATAACGATCATAGCCACGGATATTAACAAGGAGAACATAAATGTGGATGATATGTGGAAGAAGATAAAAAAATGTCTGTAATTCAATAGTGGATAATAAACTAAAAGCAGGAAAAAATATAGAGAAACATCCGTGGATAACAGAAGAAATATTAGAACTCATGGAAGAGCGAAGAAAATACAGACATAAAAATGAAAGAAGGTACAAAGACATAAACAAAGTTATTAACAATAGGATCAAGGAAGCAAAAGAGTTGTGGCTACAAAACGAATGTAAAGAAATCGAATCCTTAGAACAAAAACATGACATTTTTAACTTGCATAAGAAAATCAAGGCCCTAACCAGAGGAAACAACTCACGCAGCAATAATTCAGTACTGGACAAACACAACAATCTGCTGTACGAGAATGAAAAAATACTTGAAAGATGGAAGGAATATATGGGAGAATTATTCGATGAAGAACAGCAGACAGAAACAGATGTCCTTGGATTTTCCGGACCAGAAATAACACTCAGAGAAGTAACATATGCAATAAAACGATTAAAAAACAATAAGTCACCTGGGCCGGATAATATACAATCAGAAATACTAAAACTATTTGAAGATGACCAACTTAAACTCCTAACAAGTCTACTTAATAAAATTTACGAAACTGGCGAATTGCCTGGAGATTGGCTAGTTTCCACCTTCATTCCTCTTCCTAAGAAAACAAATGCCACCAGATGCTCTGATTACAGAATTATAAGCTTAATGAGCCATGCGCTGAAAATCCTTCTCAGTATCATTCACTCTCGAATATATAGAAAACTTGAAGAAACCGTTAGCAATGTTCAAATTGGCTTTAGAAATGGACTTGGAACACGAGAAGCTCTATTTTCTATTCAAATTTTTATACAAAGAGCTCGGGACATAAACTGCAATGTCTATGCATGTTTTATCGATTTCGAGAAAGCATTCGACAAAGTGCAACATCACAAATTGCTTCAAATATTAAATGAATCTGGTATCGATGACAAGGATTGACGCCTTATTAGAAACCTTTACTCACAGCAAAGGGCGACTGTACGTGTAGGCAACGAAACATCACAAGAATTTACAATAAAACGGGGAGTTCGTCAGGGCTGTATTTTATCGCCGACGTTATTCAATACGTACTCGGAAATGCTGTTCAGGGAAGCTATCAGTGGAATGAGAGAGGGCATAAAAATTAATGGTGAAAGCATTAACAACTTAAGATATGCAGACGGCATAGTTCTGTTGGCCGATAATGCAGAGGATCTGCAAACACTAATAGACCGCATAGTGGAACCCTGTGAAAGATACGGCATGAAATTAAACTGTAAAAAGACAAAAATCCTTATAGTAAGCAAAAATGACGAAATACACCACCAATTTAGAGCAAATAATGAAACTTTGGAAACTGTTGACAAAGTTACGTATCTAGGATGCAGTCTGAACAGAGAATGGGACCACTCACAGGAGATTAGATGCCGCATAGAGAAGGCGAGAGCTGACTTCAACCGCCTCAGAAAGATCTTGTGCAATATGCACCTGAACATTGATATAAGAACACGAGTCTTGAGATGTTATGTATTTTCAACTCTTCTATATGGAGTGGAAGCCTGGACTTTGACAGAAACAACATCTAAACGACTGGAAGCCTTCGAAATGTGGTGTTACCGCCGCATGCTCAGAATTTCATACATCCATCATGTCACAAATAACACCGTGATGCAACGTATGAAAAAAGACCCAGAAATTATGCGCAATGTGAAAATCAGAAAGATATCATACTTAGGGCATGTAATGCGCAATGAGAAATACCAACTAATTCAGTTAATTTTGCAAGGTAAGATAGAGGGTAAAAGAACTCAGAGTCGCCGACGAACATCATGGCTCAGGAATATCAGCCAATGGACAGGAATGACGACGGTACATTTATTTAGAACAGCTGTCAATAAGGTCATATGGGCCAATGTGATTGCCAACATCCACAGAGGATAGGCACCAACAGAAGAAGAAGAAGTACCTCTTTTTCTAATTTCGGTTAGGTGACAGAGATATCCAATGACGGTTGGGGTATCGTACTTATCTCCGCCATTAGAAAAAGAGGTACTACTCCTCGAAAACGCTCTATTTCTTTTTAAGCGTGAGCCAACTTTCTTGTATAGGATCTAAGTCTATATTAAGTAATACTGATTTCTCTTGCGTCTATAATCTCATACCACAACTTAGGTTGAAAAAATAATTTGTAGTACTAACTTCCAAAATACCTTCATTAACCTTTTTTAACTATTTATGTGTGTTCCAGTACCATCTCCACATAAATAAATTTTAAAATAATTTATTTTATTTTAGATCGTCCCGCCCCACTACCTTTCAGACCGGAAAGACCCGTACCCATCGCTAGAGAACAAGTTAGAGAAAAACCAATTGCCCGACCACCCCCCAGACCCGTTATCAGAGACGAACCTTTACCGATAAAACAACAAGTAGTAAGACAACAAGTAAGTTTCTGAAATACGTAATTGTAGAGAATTATTTCCACAATTTTTTTATAGCTAAGTAGACCAGCACCTTCTCCCCAACCTTTCCGTAGCGCTTCTAAAAGTGCTCCACGTCAACAAGCTTATGACGACGACGATGACTTAAGAGAAAGAAGACGAAGACCAGTCGTAGAAATTGTGAGGAAGTACCGTGATGACAACGAAGATGGAAGTATTACATGGGGATTCGAGAACTCCGATGGCACTTTTAAAGAAGAAACATTGGGTGCTGACTGTATAATCAGGGGAAAATATGGATATGTGGATCCTGATGGTGTAAAGAGGTAAACCGGTCGTTATTAAAATTATATGGCAAAGTTTTATCATAAGTTGTATGTATAATATAATAATAATAATAATAACCGCGCGAACCGTCCGAAAGTTCATGGGAAATACAGCAGACCACGCCACCTAGGACCCGATAACATGGAGAGGGTCCCCACAGAGCTTCATACTGTTGGTGTCTTTGTATGCCTGGTATGAGTGAATAATCCCTGGAGGGAGTGCGAAGCCGTTTGGCTTGTAAATCTGATAATAATAACAGTACAGCCAGCAACGCCAGCTATCCGCTGACCTTTGACCATATCCTTTCTTTACCTTTTAAACATCCCTCTGTCCTGACCCACTTACACTCAATTCCTACATAATTCCTTAGGAGCCACTTTCCCCTCAACCTCAACCAATCGTAGGAGGCGATTAAATGGGAAGAACTTTTATATAATAATAATAATAAAGCCTTTAATATGCTCAAAAAAAATTAAGCTGATCCTTATTGTTTTTGCAGAGAATTCTCTTATGAAACTGGAAACAAATGTGATGAACCCGAAGAAGAAGAAGAAGAGTTACCTCTAAAGCAGAGTATTCCTCAATCCAAAAATCGTCCTTTGCCTTACAGTAGGCCTGCTCCACAAGGACAGCCTCAATTTTTAAATTAGATTAGGAAAATGGTGCTTAATAATTCATAGGAATTATAATTTTTTACCTGTTAGTTCTTATAGTTTCATTTTTTTCTTATTTATTGTGTATCTATATCTTTTATTCTATTCCAGTATAAATCTATTTTGCCACAATTACCTATATTTTAATAATACTTTTTTTCTTTGCTGTATTCTCACTTTTAATGAACTTCTTTTCTAAATTCTCCTTTCTCTTACTATTTTTGTCTATAATCACTTAATTTTCATTCTTTCTTATCTCAATCCTTCACTGTCCTTTTTGTACTTCTCTTACTCTCTAATTATTATTTCTACTTCCTATTGCACATTTCTTTCTTTCAAAAATTCAAACTCACACAATTTTTGTTATTTTATTCGATTCTTACAATTCTTATGAATTATTAGTTTAAAAATTAGATGTAAAACTAATGTTTTTGAATTTAATGACAAAATTGCCATATTTTAAGTAATTTTTATGAACTATTTTTGTTAATAAAAGTTTTTTAAAAATAATAGATAGTTTTATTTTGATATTCTGGTAGACTATAGTTTACTGATATCTTTCTAGGACTATTTTATTTGCCTACGGATGACTCAGATAACAAACAATTAATATTTTAATAGTCTCATAAAAAAATTTGACTTCTACGTCCTGCATAATTGTTACATCAATTTTCAGAATTCATAAAAATAATTCTTTTGTTAACATTCTTACTTAATTTAATTTTGTTTTTAAATAATAAAATTCTAGAAATGCAAACATTATATTATTACGTGTTAATAGACTTTTTCCATGAGTCACAATAACTATACAAAATAAGCAATAAAAATTAAGATTTCACGCATTTATCTCGCAGTATGATGGGTAAAAATATGGAGATGAAGCGATTACCTGTTTATAATTGTGTAATCGGGGTACACCACTGGGAACAGGATCACAAACCTGGGGGAAGTTCCGGGTCACTAAGTCTACCTGTCTTACAATTTTCACTTTGGCCACTTTAGAATAAATCGAAAAGTAGCGTGACAACAGGGAGACATGTCACGTGACCAAATTACTTATATAATCCTTTTTCATAAGGGCTACTTGTCTGCAAAATATTAACTTTCTAGCTCTTATCCGTTTCGAAATACATTAATGATGAATCTGGATGTAGTTGAACTCCTGAAGGAATTGTCGAATTTATATACATATTGACATAAATTTAGGATATAACAGAACTGAAGTTCCAATATAGCATCCTATATTACTTTTATAATTATTATATAAAGAAAAAAAATGTAATATCCGATGGGTTTACAAATATAATATTACAAAAATGTTTCTTGATTTACCTCTTAAAGGCTGCAAAAGAAACTTCTGCGTTGTTACAAAATTGATTAAAATAATTTGTTCTACACCAGCACATAAATGAAATTGGCTGTTTTACATGATATTGAAAGAAAAATTAACTAGGAAACTGGTGGAGCCAATGAAAAGATTTTCGGTAGTAGATTTTGAGAGAATCGAAAAGAAATACGTTTCCATTTAATATTTCACATTTGCCACCCGCTATGTGGAGGGGGGTAAGTGGCAAAAATATTTTAAAATCCACCCCTCTGCCACCTTATTACTCCACCAGTCTTGTATTAAAACATTTTACATTCTTTTTCTGATATAGCCGTGTAACATTTTAAAATTCTCAGCCTGTACACCTATAAAATAAAGAAAAGAAGACTCAGATGACGTCCTTGGGGTACTCCAAACGTAGCTTCAAATGGGAAACAGGGATAAATATATATTTCAATGATCAACATCCGATGAACACCTATAAAATAATGAAGAGAAGACCCAGATGACTTTCTTGGGTACTCCAGGAGTAACTTCAAATGGGAAACTGTGATAAATATTTATTGCAACAATCTGCATCCAATGATGAATCTAGGATCAAACTGAATTTAAAAGTCCTGCGCAAACATCCATTTCAGCACAGGGGCGGATCCAGAATGAAGTGATTCTGATATCACAAAAGTACAGTATTGCAAGCGAAAGCAAGTTGTCGACGGAGGGGGGAAACGCCAGCAACATTCCCATTTCTAATGTAAAAATCAGGGTGGGGTCTATTTTTCTGAATTCGAAGCCCTTGAAGGGGGTGATCACAGGAATAAAGAAGTTGTCGACCGAGGGGGGGGGGGGGCGGAAGCCAGCAGCATACACATTTCTAGTATAAGAGCCAGAATCGGTTTTTTTTCCTACACTCAGAGGTCTTGGAGGGGGCGATCGCAAAAAAAAACAAGTTGTCTACGGAGGAGTGGAAGCCAACAGCATACACATTCCTAGTATAAGAGGCAGAATTAGGTGTATTTTCCTGAAATCTAAGCTCTTGGGGGGGGGGGGGGGCAATCGCCCCTGCCTTTCGATCCGCGCCTGCTTCAGTAAGGCTATGGATCAACCGATTATGACCAATCTTGTCAAGTACCTTACTGAAGTTAATGTACACGTATACGTGTGATCTCAGCTTTCCATTACCTCACATCATGAGAGTAAGAAAGCAGGTTAGTTTCAAGAGATTACCCATTTAAAAGAGACAGGATATTTGTCTTATTCAGTTATTTTTGTTATTTATGATAACATATATTCACATTATTTAATGACTTAAAAAATAAATTTTCCCAGTTAATGGACTTATCATCAGCTTCATGCTCTGATGAGAGAGTGTTTTATTATGTGGTTCACTGACATGGAAATCTATAGATGGATGGTTTAATTCATCCATCATAGTGTAATCGTAATGAGAATAGAAACATCACTACTGACTGTTAAAGTACTAATGAACTTTTTTGATTTTTATGGTGTAAAGACTACATACGTACACGAGATGTGGCTATACATGTACATGAAAATAAATATTTATTTAACAACTTTTTATTTCGTTTTATTATCCATCTTCTTAGGCAACAGAACGGCCTGTATATTGGGTAATATACCTCCTTGAGCGATGGTTACTCCAGGAAGAAGTTTATTTAATTCTTCGTCATTTTTAATGGCCGATTGAAGATGTGTGGGGATGATACGAGTTTTCTTATTATCTCTTGCGGCATTACCGGCCAACTCCAAAACTTCGGCCGCTAAATATTCCATAACGGCAGCAAGATATACAGGTGCGCCAGCTCCTACTCTTTCAGCATCGTTACCTTTTCGCAGTAAACGGTGAATACAACCGACTGGAAATTGTAATCCTGCACGACTAGAACGAGACTTTGCCTTTCCTTCAACTTTACCATCCTTACCGCGACCCGGCATTATGAATTATTTTTTTTTAATTATAAAACTAAAAATCACCCAACTGCACTCCGCTATGATGCGGATTAGATGCTTCTACAGAAGTGCGCATGCGGCAGACAAATCAGTCTGGCCGTGGGAATGTATAAGACCTGTCTGTCTTTTAATTTTGCCAAAAAAAGAGTAATAATAGAACCACGAATTTTCGTGAAATTTCCCATTGAACTTGGAGAAACCCCTACAGAAACTTATCTTTTATTAAAAGAAGTATATGGTAATGAATGTGTATCACGTATGCTTGTTTCTAAGTGGTTTAAACGTTCCGAAGATGATCGAGAAGACGTTGAAGATTCAAAGCGATGATGATGGTTTTCTTTCGGTATTCATAGGATTGTGTACCTTCATTGGATTCCTGAAGGCCAAATACTTAACATTACTACGTTGAGGTTCTTGTTCCACTCCGTAAAATAATAATAAAAAAATGATCCGTCTTATTCGCCTGACTTTGCACCGTGTGACTTTCATCTGTCCTCCAAAAAAGCGGCCCACGTAATGAAGGAGCTCACACAAAAGACTTTCAGCACTGTTTCGAACAATGAAAATTCCGTATGGAGCGTTGAAGGTAATAATAAATAAATATGTATAAATTTAAAACAAAATGTTTTACATGAAAAATGGCTCTTGAATAACAAGAGTTTATTTAAAAAATGCACTAAAAAATAAAAAATGTCTTTCAAAAACTCTAACCTGTAAAAGAATATTACGACCCGTTTCTCAATATCTTGTGGTAACAGTCATAGAATTTTCAAAGAAACAGTTATTGCCACAATAGTTTATTTGGAAGTTATGAGATTATTATTGCTAACATTACGTTAAGAAATTCGGCTGTAATAATATAAACACTTGTTTAATTCTACAAATTTTGCATTCGATTCTTTTCTGTCAGTATTATTGAAAGGTGTTCCACAATTGGTGTCTTTAAAAAGCCTTTTTCTTGGTCTCACTTCAATATGGAATGTTTTCCTTTTAAAATGGAAAATTATTTCCTTCTGTGTTAAAGGCTTTAATAAAAATCTTCATAAAGCCTAATTTTTGCGGAGCGGATGTAATTGTCAATTATGCTGTTGACCAAAGCTTCTTGTTTTTGGCTTTGATATCAGTGTTGCCAACCAGTTGAAAATAAAAACCACGACAGATAATTAAGAGTTGCCGCGTTTTTATGAAATAAGGCCGTGTTGTTTAATTTTAATATACCTACAAACCTAAAAAATATCGAGTTTCATAGATTATTTTACGAAGATTAATAAATATGTACAACAAGGATAACTCATTATCATCTTCGGTTACATGTGACTTATTGTTAGGGATAAATTACAATTTTTAACATTTTTTTAAACATGTCATTATTTGGTTTGAATTAACCACAAGAATCATTTTTGTTTTACAAGTTCTTGGTTAGTTAATCAAATTTCATTAATAGTTGTCGTAATCAGAGGATTAATACTGAATCATTGCCGAGTTGTAATCTGTTTCGTTAGTACCTACTACTGGTTGATGTTTTGTAAGCAGATTTTTCCAAGTAGTAGGCAACCGCTGGCTATCATCTCTGTTATTTAAGTTGTTGGGCCTCTTTGCAATTTCGATGACTTCCCTTCTAACTCTTGTGAGCATGTTTTCACATCTCGATAGCATTTTTGTTCCTGAAAAATTTATCTTATATCCTGTGTTTAACCAGTGTGGGGCCAGTGCAGAAGAAGTTGTTTTTGCTTGACACTGTTTATATGTTCGTCTCTTCTGGCGCTTATTTGACGGTTGTACGGGTCTACATAAGATGAGCTGCATTCTCCGCATGGAATTTCGTACACTCCCTGGTTTTCAAGAGGGATTCTTTCTCTAGGTGTTGGCAAGAGATCTTTTACTTTACGATCTGTGGTGAAAATGGTTTCAATGTTGTATCTCTTAAGAATTTTTTAGATTTTGTGTGTGGTGCCTCTGACATAAGGAACAAAAACTTAGGAGCTTTTCCCTTGGTTTTCGCGATTTTTCGGGGCGAAGCGTTTGTTTTTTAGAGTCTTGTCTATATGTTCTTTATTATAGCCGTTTTTTGTTAGGGCGTCTTGTAGTATGTTCATCTCTTTGTGGTAATTTTCTTGATCTGTAGGGGACTGCGATCAAAACGCAAGTGATTTCACTACTACAAATAATTGGGCGGGGTAATGATGTGAATCGGCGTTAAGGTATCTGTTGGTGTGAGTGGGCTTTCTGTAGACAGTGTGCGAAAGCAAGCCATCCTCTTTTCTTTTCAATAGGATATCTAGAAAAGATAGTTTTCTTTCCTGTTCTGTCTCCATGGTGAATTTAATTTTTGGGTGTATACTGTTTATGTGATTTAGGAAATTTTTAAGATTTTCTTCTCCATATTGCCAGATAATGAATGTGTTAGCTACGTAACGCAGCCACAGTCGTGTAAGGAAGTCTCTAGAGCTTTTGATTCGAAGTCTTCCATAAATAAATTAGCGAGTGCAAGTCAACGGAGCCCCTATGGTATCACCGCTATCTCCTTCTATATATATATATATATATATATATATATATATATATATATATATATATATATATATATATATAAATATATATATATATATATATATATATATATATATATATATATATAAATATATATATATATATATATATATATATATATATATATATATATATATATATATATATATATATATATATATATATATATATAAACACTTTGTTCAGTAAAAATCGTTTCTGTATACAGGTTGGCATAGAATTATTTTTGGGAATACCAAATTTAAGTATTTAATTAAAATAATTTGACGCATCATCACATTCTACATCATAACCTACAATTTAAGGGTGCAGCTCGACAAAAGCTGACTTGAAAATGTGGTAGGATCATTATATAGCAAAATATCAATATATTATGAAATATTTTTAGGTACAATATATGTTGTCAAAAATTTTGGACAAAGAGAAAACATTTTTTAGGTCTCCATTACCTAATAAAATCGATTTAAATTATATATATATATATATATATATATATATATATATATATATATATATATATATATATATATATATATATATATATATATGTATATATACATATTACTTTTTCATATATTTGATATAGTTATAAATTTGCATATATCAATAATATGCTTCCGTTTCTTTCATAATCAGTATTCAGATACAGGTAATTCCTAGTTCGTATGTGATATGTACTTTGAGCTTCGTTATGTTTGCATAGGGGCCTATTCTTAAAGAAATCCAAAATACACTCTTACTAGATATTATTTATCTTCAGGAGCAGTGAAAAAGATTCGGTAAGCTCTTACGATTTCGTTTTTGGCGTATTAAAATACGGTCGACGCAAACAAGTCGTATAAATGTGAATCAAAAGGTACACAGTAAACATCCAAGGGGGGTCCTTGACTAATTAAACATAACATCAATATTATAAACGTATTTGAAAAATTAATTTAGGACGAATTTAGTATTCTTAGTATCAAGTTAGAAATGTTTCATTTAATTTCAGCATTGTTCTTGTAAGTAGTAAAAGTATATAAACAGTAAATATTTACTAAAAGTCTTAATGCATTTATAACGTGATATTTAGAGAATAACACTGCTGGAAAAATTTTAGCTTTGGGATGTATTTGACTATTTTAAGTTTCTAGATATATTATCGGTTTCGAAATACTACGAGTAAATAAGGGAATTCCTTTTTTCCGTTTCATCAAGCCCTTGAAAAAATTTAATAAGAGTCAGAACCACGATATTAATTAGCTACACAGCCCTGTAATTATGATCGAGGAACCAAGCGCGGATCCAAGGGGGGTGGCGGTGGGGACGATCGCCCCCCCCCCTCCCCCCAAGAGCTTTGAGTTCAGGAAAATATACCCGATTTTACCTCTTATACTATAGTTAATTCAAGGACTAGAGAGAGTAATAAATCATTTTTTACCCTTTTTCCTTCGCAAACTGCCTGTGTTCTTTAGTTCGGTATCTTTGGCAAAATCTGTTAGATATATATATTTTTCCTAGGAATGGGTTAGAAATTTTATAATCAAAAATACCGGTCTATAATAATGGACTATTTGGGTTGGATAACAATAGACATTTGGAAGTGTTAAAAAGGATTTTAATCCTTGTCATAGGCGTCGGAAAGAGGTTTATTTTAACACTAAGTATTTATGGCATAGAATATTATTTCGGTAATAGATTTAAAATAAAAGTTTTTATATTATTATTTTATTTCTTATGATTTCTTTATAATTCACATACAGTACAAAATACAGATAATTTTGACATATTTAACACAAATCACAACTGTATTTTTATTATTTTTAATTTTGCCATAAAAACCGTTTTAGGCACATTCAGACTAAAACGTATATTCCTCCAAAAAATTCGAAGTTGCAATTTAAATACTTACAAAATACTCATTGTCAAAAAGAAAAGAAGTTAAACATATATAAAAAAAGAAATTCGTCCATATAATATTAAAATTTTATTTTGGGAGCTATCGGTCATTTTATTATTAATTATAAACATTTTTAGGAAATTTGACGTTTCAGTTTATTTATTTCTTAAATTAAACACTAAAAAGGGATTCAAATGTAATTAATTTTTATATGTTACAGTTAAAATTAGATCTATTTATTTTTATTTCTATTGCATTGGCATCTTAATTTAATTTTCTTTATTATATGAAATATCCGATAGGCTTAAAAAAATAAAATAAACGTGTTAATTCTACACGCTTAAGAAAAAGACACAAATATAATAATAAAATAATAAAGAAATTACGGCTAATTGGAATTAAACATATATAAAATTAAAGAATGGGACACACTAAAATAAAAATATATAAACAACATTAAACAATAAAATACAACAAAAATAAATTGTGTTTACACTGGTAAACATTACGTATCTAATTCGTAATCAAATTCAGTGAAGCTATCGTCGCTCAATTAATTGAGTTTCCACATTTTGTTTTATTCTTTTATTATATGGATTTTTCCCAATTTTCTGCAGTAACTTTGTTCAAAAAAATCTTTCAAAAGTTCAGTTAAATTACTAATTTTGTACATTGTATTATTTCTAGCAACTCTGCCTTTTACTTGAGAGAGATATTTCCTTCTCCAACGGACATTTTCCGGACGATCTATAAGAACAGATCTCGTATCTGGTTTTTTCCATCAAAAATTAAGTTCTCTGAGCAATTTCTAGAGCTCAGTTCTTTTAATTTCAGGTAAATCCCGATCTTCATTGATTTTAGTAAGAATTTTGTTGACGGTTGGGATCTGCTTCTCATAATAAAATGTATGTACAACTCCTTTTATTGCAGTTTTCATCTCTTCTTCCAACGAGGTTTTTCATCTGCCTGTGATCGAATGGGGGAGTACGAAACATTTCAGTCGTTTTTTCTCCTTTAGTATTCGGTACATAGTAGATTTTCCTGTCATGTTGGAACACATCTCAATAGAGCTTTTAACATTATTATCTAGATATTGATATCTTAGGGCATCATAAGCATTCATCGTAATAAATTTTTTATTGAGGAAAAATGCCTTGATTTAACGATTTTGGAATAAATATAGAAGTGAAGGCCATATTTTTTCGGTATCTTACTAATCTTAAATATTATATAAAAACAAGCACAAACAAGATAAATCACTAAGGACACACTGTAAAGTGTACTTTTCTCACTGACAGAAACAAAAATGAACTATCATAAATTTTATTGATGCAGTAAATTTATAAAAGCTTATAATATTTAAATATAATTAGATTTACGGCAGTCCTCCGTTACCTGCGGTACTGGAGCAAGTACGTTGGGGATTTCGGTAACAGGTTTATTACTCTCTCTAGTTCTTGAATAGAGTATAGGAATTTGTATGCTTGCGATCGCCCCCCCCCTCCCAAGACTTCTGAGTTCAGGAAAATAGAACCGATTCTGCCTTTTATATTAGGAATGTGTATGCTGCTGACACTCCCTCCCCGTTGACAACTTGTTTTTCTTGCGATAGCCGCCCCCCAATAGCTTTGAGTTCAGGAAAATAGACCCGATTCTGTCTCTTATACTAGGAATGTGTATGTTGCTGGCATCCCCTCCTCTCCAAGAGCTTCAAATTCAGAAAAATAGGCACGACCCTGCCATTTACATTAGAAATGGGAATGTCTCCGGTGTCCCCCCCCCCTCCCGTCGACAACTTGCTTTCGCTTGCTATAATGTACTTTTGTGATGTCACCGCCCCTCCCCCCCCCCAAAGAGAGAGGCTAGATCCGCCCCTGCGAGGAACAAACGGGGGTCAAATCATTTAATCCGGTTTTCTCTCACTTTCCACTACTTAAATAAGCTAAAATTTTGCACACGTGTATAAAACCAATGTTTATTTATTAAGACTTGAAGATCGTGATACAATGGCTGTATTCTTTATAATAATTATCAAATGACCAAAATGAAAAAAGTGAAACCGATAACTTCATGTTCTTTTGAATATGCATTGACCTGTCATTAGGACGAAGTGATCATGATTACTTCAAGTGATAGAACTGAATAAAGATAATGACTCAAAAGAATAGCCCTAATATTTCTTATTCATAAATAAACACCTAAGACTGTCTGGCAATCGAATACAGGACCTAGATGATGCAAAATCAATTTACCTGACAACTAGAAATCACCATAAAATTACTGACAATACAGTATTTCAAATTATGGGGCTCTTCTGATAACCAGGACAATGTTGACGGATCTCTAGATCGGCTGTAGATATGCGTCGAATTTGTACCTTCACGTTTAAGGTCATAGTTACACTCCTACACCTCGAACGTTGAAGGTCTAATATTGACTAGGAAAGTAGTAGATTTGACAACGACTAGGAAGGTCGTAGCGAATTTCTGTCATGGCTACACCACTAAAGAGCACAGTTGCTTCATATCTTAAATTTAGAGTTTGTGTTGGATCTTCAAACAAAAGATCATTTCTACCATTTGGATGACATTTTAGACACCCATGATAATAACATCCGTGAAATTCGAAAATTTCATTTGTTTCCGGACAAAAACCATCAACTTTTACTCCATGCAAAATAACTTCTTGATCTTTCGCAGCATGTATAATATTTATTTGCTTTTGATTTTCCATACAGATTATCCACTGAATTCCAATTTTACTTTGATTATCCCTCCATCTATATCCATTTTTGGGAATTATTCCTATTGTGTTAGGTCTTAGGAAATTTCTTCGAAATACCTTGTTACAAGCGGATTAATAAATATCATTTAATTATAAATTTAAAAAAATGGAATTTTCCGAGAAAAAAAAATATATTTCGATAACTAGTGGCGCCACCTATAACTTTAATTATATCAATCGATAGGTTTTCAATTATCTATAACTTTCGTTTGAAACATTTTTTCATACAAACCTTATTTTTCAAGATAAACTGGAAAAACTAAAAAAAGTGACCATTTTTTGGCCGTCATTTTGTAAGCCATGGACCGTATGAATTTCCACCCTTTTCAGCAATAAAATCGCTAGTTACATTTTTTTCCCAAAACGGCTCTTTTTGAGTCTAATTTCCATGAATGAATTTAGCAGCCAACACAATAAGCACAATAAAGCTGCACTGTAAGAGCTCTTCAACCCTGCCCTGTTATGTCAAATAATCAATCAATCAATTTTTAAAAATGCTTTTATTTTTATATTTTAGATCCGTTTTGTGCGATCCTGAAAACATTTTGGGGAAAATCGGACAAAATTAATTTCTTGGTCCGCCATATTATAAACGCCATCTTGGATTTTACTAAACCAATTGCGGCCAAAATGATATGGAATCTCCGCAACAACTTCCCGCTCATACTGTAAAAATTTTTATTCAAATCTGAGCCGTCGTTCCAGAATAATCGACGTACATACATAAAAAAATGTATAGCGGTCGAATTTCGAACCTCCTTCTTTTTAGAAGCCCGTTAACTATAATAAAGTTAAAAATAAAAAAGGTATCATACAAAACATTTTTTACTCCCACAAAATCGATAAGAAATGTTTTGAAAGATCTTAAATTTTGAATCCAAAATTTAAAAGATAGATAGTTCACTTATACGGTAAAAAAAAATAAGTAAAACAACCAAATTTGTAAGACTATATGGTACACCAACTTTAAATTAAACCTAAATACAATAGACTCGTAAGCCTTATTTTTTGACATCACAATACGGCTACGTTTTTTTATTAAAAAAACGGAAAATAAGTTTAATTTAAAATAAATCTAGTACTTTCAACATTAAAATCTAATTTTTCTTATATCTTAATCTACATTATTTGATATCCGAAATCACGCTGCAAAACATGTCTTACACAATAGCACCAACAACTTCATTTCTTCGCATAACAACTATTATCATTAATTCCCAAATAAATAACTTAATCCCTAAAAACACCAGGATTTTTCTTATTATTCACCTTTAGGGGACTATTTATCTCAGATAAACAATAAAATTTGGCATCACCAACGTCATTTATTTAACACTATAAAAATGGTATTAAATCTTCTGCACACTCACAGTATTTCGAACGATTTAACGAACGAATAGTTACAAGTGCGATATTACAATGAAAATACAAATTTTTATTTTCGCGTTATGCGTGATACAAACTTTAACTGCACCGAGTATTTTCGATTTCGAGCTTACTACGGACTTTTATGAAGAAAGTGTGGAACCCTGTGTTTCGGAAGCTTCTAACTCGGAATTTGAAACAAATGGAAACGATGTAACCATACAGGATGACCAGTATATTTCACAACTTCCCGAAGTTGTGGAAGTACCAGCTGAAAACGGAAACCCTAAAGGGCCCCCGGATCCTGCTAAGGATGCCAATATTCAACCTGAATCCGACCCAAGCCCAGAAGAAAGGGAAGGCAGTGGTGCTTCTTCAAATGATCCACAAAGTGAAGCTGATAAAAGCCAAGACAACTCGGCCGACGCATCTCAATCTGGAGCTGACGTAAGTCAAGATAATTCTGCAGATACCTCTCAATCAGGAGTCAATCCAAGCCAAGATAGTTCTGCCGACGCTCCACAACCTGGAGCAGATCAAAGTCAAGACAGTTCAGCAGGTGCCTCTCAATCTGGATCTGATGCAAGCCAAGATAGTTCTGCCGACGCCTCCGAATCTGGAGCCGATGAAAGCCAAGATAGTTCCGTAGATGCCTCCCAATCTGAAGCTGATGCAAGCCAAGATAGTTCTGCTGACTCCTCACAATCTGGGGCAGATGCAAGCCAAGATGGCTCAGTAGATTCATCTCAATCTGGATCTAATGCAAGCCAAGATAGTTCTGCCGATGCCCCCGAATCTGGAGCTGATGAAAGCCAAGATAGTTCCGCAGATGCCTCCCAATCTGGGGCTGCTGCAAGCCAAGATAATTCAGCAGATACCTCACAATCTGGAGCCGATGAAAACCAAGATAGTTCCGCAGATGCCTCCCAATCTGGAGCTGATGCAAGCCAAGATAGTTCTGCTGACGCCTCACAATCTGAAGCAGATGCAAACCAAGATAGTTCTGCTGACGCTTCCCAATCGGGAGTAGATGCAAGCCAAGATAGCTCGGCAGATGCGTCCCAATCTGGAGCTGATGCAAGCCAAGACAGTTCTGCCGACGCTTCACAATCAGGAGCTGATGCAAGTCAAGATAGTTCAGCCGACAACTCACAATCTGGAGCTGATGAAAGCCAAGATAGTTCAGCAGATGCCTCCCAATCTGAAGCTGATGCAAGCCAAGATAGTTCTGCTGACGCTTCCCAATCTGGAGCAGATGCAAGCCAAGATAGCTCCGCAGATGCCTCCCAATCTGGAGCTGATGCAAGCCAAGACAGTTCTGCCGACGCTTCACAATCAGAAGCTGATGCAAGCCAAGATAACTCTGCTGACGCCTCTCAATCAGAAGACAACGCAAGCCAAGACAACTCAGCAGATGCCTCTCAACCTGGAGCTGATGCAAGCCAAGATAGTTCTGCCAACGCCGCTGAATCTGGAACCGGAGAGGGTTCCGCAGATAACTCGCAATCTGGAGCTGAAGCAAGTCAAGATAGTTCTGCCGATGCCTCCCAAACTGAAGATGATGCAAACCAAGATAGTTCTGCAGACGCCTCCCAATCTGGAGCAGATGCAAGTCAAGATAGTTCAGTAGATGCTTCTCAATCGGGAGCAGATGCTAGCCAAGGCAATTCCGCCGACGCTTCCCAATCTGTAGCTGATGCAAGCCAAGATAGTTCTGCTGACGCCTCCGAATCCGGAGCAGACGCAAGCCAAGACAATTCCGCCGACGCCTCCCAATCTGGAACCGATGAAAGCCAAGAAAGCCCCGCAGATGCCTCTCAATCAGGAGCTGATGCAAGCCAAGATAGTTCTGCCGACGCTCCACAATCTGAAGCAGATGCTAGTCAAGATAGTTCAGCAGGTGCCTCTCAATCTGGATCTGATGCAAGCCAAGATAGTTCTGCCGATGCTCCCGAATCTGGAGCCGATGAAAGCCAAGACAACTCAGTAGATGCTTCTCAATCTGGAGCTGATGTAAGCCAAGATAATTCTGCCGACGCCTCCCAATCTGAAGACAACACAAACCAAGACAACTCAGCAGATGCCTCTCAACCTGAAGCTGATGCAAGCCAGGATAATTCCGCCAACGCCTCCGAATCTGAAGCCGATGCAAGCCAAGATAATTCCGCAAACAACTCCCAATCTGAAGCTGAAGCAAATCAGGATAGCTCTGCCGACGCTTCCCAATCAGGAGCCGGCGCAAACCAAGATAGTTCTGCCGACGCCTCCCAATCGGGAGCAGATGCAAGCCAAGACAATTCTGCCGACGCCTCTCAACCTGGAGCAGATGCAAGCCAAGACAGCGCTGCAGATGCTTCCCAATCTGGAGAGAATGCAAACCAAGCCGGCTCAGTAGATGCCTCTCAATCTGGATCTGATACAAGCCAAGATAATTCTGCTGACGCTAACCAATCTGAAGCAGGTGCAAGCCAAGATAGCTCAGCAGATGCTTCTCAATCTGGATCTGATGCAAACAAAGATAGTTCTGCTGACGCTTCCCAATCTGGAGCAAATGCAAGCCAAGAGAGCTCAGCAGATGCCTCTCAAGCTGGAGCTGATGCAAGCCAAAACGGTTCAGCAGACCCATCTGGAACAGGAAACGATTCGGCTGAAAATAATAACTCTCAACCTTCCCAAGAACAAAACAGCGAAGAAAATGGTAACCAGAGCCAAGAACAAAACGCCAATAGTAACGAAGTATCTCAAGAACAAAACGAACACAGTAAACAGGCTTCTCAAGAAGAAGACGGTAATAGCAAAGAAGTATCCCAGGAGCAAGTTGAAAACAGTAATCAGGAATCTAATGAAAATAGCCAAGAACAGAACGGCAGCAATGAGAACTCCCAAGAACAAAGCAGTCTAGAAAATAATGCTTCAAACCAAGACGAGCAAAAGGCTAATTCTAATAACAATTGGAAAGAATGGAAAGACAAAAAAGATAAACACAAAAAGAACAAGGAACAAAATGATAGCAATGATGATGATGATGATGACAACTCCAGTGATAGGCAAGACCAAATCTCTGTATGTAGGTGGCACACTTGCAATAAAGAATGTGTAAGTTCCAATCAAAAAGGAGGATACTGTAAATATGGACTCGAATGTACTTGCTATAATGAGGATGATGAACAGAAACAAGATGATGGCAATGATGATGATGATGATGATGATGATGACAACTCCAGTGATAGGTGGAACAATCAACACCAAATCTCTGTGTGTAGGTGGCACACTTGCAATAAAGAATGTGTAAGTTCCAATCAAAAAGGAGGATACTGTAAATATGGACTCGAATGTACTTGCTATAATGAAGATGATGAACAACAAGACAATCAAAATGACGATAGAAACAAGAGGGACAGAAACAGACAGAATGACGAGGAACAAAATGGAAATGATAGTGATTCAGAAAATAGGAACAAAGATAGAAACAATAGAAATCAACAAAATCAAGACAGAAACAACCAGAATCAAGATAGAAACAGAGAAAACCAAGAAAGAAACAGGCAAAATCAAAACGAAAATAGCGAGAATCAAGAAAGAAACAGGGAGAACCAAGAAAGAAACAGAGAGAATCAAGAAAGAAACAGGGAGAACCAAGAAAGAAACAGACAAAATCAAAACGAAAATAGTGAAAATCAAGAAAGAAATAGGCAGAATCAAGAGAGAAACAGGGAGAACCAAGAAAGGAACAGGCAAAATCAAAACGAAAATAGCGAGAATCAAGAGAGAAACAGGAATAATCAAGATAGAAACAGAGAGAGCCAAGAAAGAAACAGAGAAAACCAAGAAAGAAACAGAGAAAACCAAGAAAGAAACAGAGAAAATCAAGACAGAAACAGACAGAATCAAGAGAGAAACAGGGAGAACCAAGAAAGAAACAGGCAAAATCAAAACGAAAATAGCGAGAATCAAGAAAGAAACAGGCAGAGTCAAGATAGAAACAGAGAGAACCAAGAAAGAAACAGAGAGAACCAAGAAAGAAACAGAGAGAATCAAGAAAGAAACAGGGAAAATCAAGACAGAAATAGGCAGAACCAAGACAGAAACAGGGAGAACCAAGAAAGGAACAGACAAAATCAAAACGAAAATAGCGAAAATCAAGAAAGAAACAGGCAGAATCAAGAAAGAAACAGAGAAAATCAAGAAAGAAACAGGGAGAATCAAGACAGAAACAGACAAAATCAAGATAGAAATAGGGAGAATCAAGAAAGAAACAGGCAAAATCAAAACGAAAACAACGCTAATCAAGACAGAAACAGACAAAATCAAGAGAGGAACAGAAACGATAATTCCAATGCTCAGAATGAAGCCTTAGAACGTAAGTACTTAAATATTCTTAAGAATACAAAATTTGTCCAATTAGTGAACTGTCCAAACAAAAAAAATTAAAGTTTGTTAGCCACATTTTTAAGGTTCAGAACTTAATTAACTTATTGTTGCACTTATCAATTTAGCCTCTTTTTTTGTCAACTTAGACCGGTTTTAAAATTAAACCTTATTAGTGAATTAGGGGGTTGAAGCTTAAATGCTCCACACATGAGCCACAACCTACATGATCTTGGCATTAGCAGAGAGCCTGTAAGCTCAAAAACTATACTGACCTTTTGTTTTGTTTTTTTCAGAATATATTAAGGATCAAATCACTGGAAAATGCAGATGGGAAACTTGCAACAGCGAATGTATAAGTTCCAATCAAAAAGGAGGATACTGTAAATATGGAACCGAATGTACCTGTTACAACGAAGACCAAAATGAGAATAATAATTCCAACGCTAATAATCATCAAAACGATCAGAACGATGACAGAAATAACAACAGCAATGATAGCAACGAGAACAATGATAGCGATGAGAAAAATGATAGCGATGAGAACGACAGTAATGAGGATGATGCTAAACGCAAAGCAGCAGAACGTAAGTAGACATCTTTAATGATAATTTTGTTAAAAAAAAATTAGGTGCTAACTAAATAATAAAAAAAATTAATTATATTGCCTATTTTTCGGTTATTTTTTTTTATATAAGAAAATTCTTATTTCAGTACAACACAAAAGCAGATAAAAAATTGTTAATGATTGAAATATTAGACAATATTCTGGCAATAATATCTGAACAATTTTTCTAGTTTATTTTTCCTTCATAATAACTGATTGTTCTGTTTTTTCTTTTAGAATATATAAAAGACCAAATTTATGGAAAATGTATATGGGCTACCTGCAACAGCGAATGTAGAAATTCTGATCAAAAAGGAGGGTACTGTAAATACGGAACTGTCTGCACCTGTTACTAAATTATCTCTAATGTAGTCCTTAGAAAAAAATGTGTAATTTTTCTTGATATACCCTGACCACAGCCATTATTAAATGCCATACTCTTAGTGCCATATAATGATATATTTTATTGTTTAATAATTATTTATTTTGTATTAAGGTGTCAAAATTATTCCAAACATAATTTTCATATTGTTGGTTATAAATAGTTAAATAAAAAAGTAGTTAATATCGGTAGTTTAATTTTAAATGATTTGTAAGTAAATTATATGTATATATCAAAGACATAACTTAGGATATAAATAATTTTAGTCAGAATGATATTTGTTTTTTTATACAGCTTTTTATATCAGTAGATTAGGAAATATTTATATAAATAAAGTTTTTTTTTTAACTTTTTAGTTGTGGTTCTGAACTGATTTAAAATAAAAAAAAATGTGTTAAAAATGCCCTAAAACAAAAATTTCAAATAAAAAAATATTCTGCGTCATGCAAATACTTGACAAGATTGTTAAGTTTGAAAATATCTTTAATCCTAAAAATATGAGGGAATTCTAAGGGAATTAAAGCATTTTTTTACTTAAGTCAATCGTAAATTTATTTATAAAAAATCAACTTCAATTTTTCACAATACTTTTATTTATGGTCATGCTATTAAAACTATATAATAGAATTTTAATTTGTTCTATGAAAATGTTTATAAATTGAAATAGTTCAAATGTCATATCTAATAAAAAAGTGCAAGAAAACAAGTAAGTTACACCAGAATCACAAAAAAAATATTCAAATGTGCTTAAAACTTAATTATTTTTGAATTTATAATACTGTTATTTATTCAGCACTTACAGAGATAAAAGTTTGCTATTTAACATTTATTAGTAAAAAAAGTTATATTTTAATTGACCAGATAGATATCAATCAATCCAATAAGTTCTCCACTCCATAAGTATTATAAATTCAAAGTCTTAATTTGCTTTAATATACTTTAATACGGTCTTCCTCTATTTCCGAAATTATTGTTTGAATAGTTCTTCCCTCTGTTATTCCAGTTATCTGGAGGGGTGATTGCAATATCCATATAGTCTCCTAATGTTATTCTAAAGAATCCTAGGGTTTTAAGATCGTCTAGTCCTTTGACTCCAGTAATAGTACTTCCAATGTCCCTCATTCTACAAATATAGGATCATATATATCATTAATGCCCAAGTTACAGCATTGTAAAATTTATAATGATTATCCATTTATTTTTAAAAAGTACTCAATATAATCTTAAATGGTGCTTTGATTTTAAAAAATTTATGAAATAGCAATTGTATTACCAAAAAATCCAATCCAGCAAACATATTTTCTTTCAGCATGAATAGAAATTAATATAATTAAATCCCTACCTATACATTGGACCCCTCAAATCAGGATAAACCAGGGCGAAACTAAACTTTGTCCCTTTACGACGGGCCTCGGGATTTACTTCTTTAACAAGCTGAGTGAGTTCATGTAATGTAGCATCTTTCCATGTATAAATTTGCAGTTCGTTTGTAGGTGTATTTCCTTTGTGGTATTCAGTTATTTTATGATGTTGTCCCGATGAAGAGACGAAAACACGAAGAAGGAAAGGGCACACCTGATTGATAAAAGAACAAAATTGTGAAAAAGATTATATAGTTATTAGGTTAATATTATAATTTCAATTCAAATGTAATTATTCGGAATATTGAAAACAATGAATTCCTTGTTAAACTGTATAAATCTGAACCAACTTAGCTCATGCTCGTAACTGTTTGAGGGAATATAGACCCTTGTCCTAGGTACTTAAAGTCTTTATGGTGCGGATATTTCCTACTAAATAAATATTCCACTAAATAGTTAGGAAAGTAACACTTACACCAAGTGAATTTCAGAACATTTCCACCAGTTTCAACCTTTTGTGACATCACTGATATTTAATTTCTGTTAATCCGCTTCCAAAAATCATTTTAATCTTCATTGAAACATAGGGCCATAGAATGTAAAGATGACACAGAGTGTAAAGGGCATATGATATAAAGAGCGAAGGCGCACATGGAGGCTAACACCAAAAGTGATATACTGGATATACACTATGGTGATCCATTCTATAATTACATATGCTGCTATCACCATGAACCTAGCCATGTTCAAAAAATGGCTTGTGAAGGAACGATGCGATAAGATCTGCCCCTGCTAAAGCACTGATTGTTCTAGTGAGTCTCCCTCCTCTCCATATATTTATAGAGAACGAGGCCCTGAAGGTTGTTACTGTGTTAGTTGCTTAGGACACTTCAGAGCACTGGCGGAACATGGTGAAAAGATGCCAATATCACCTAAGCAATTAGACTACATGGAACCAGTTTTAAAAATCAACTACACTCTTGACATACTTTTACCAAGCAGAGAGGATTGGGAGGAAGAGAAAACTCCACCGATAAATAGATCATGGTGGTTTACTCGAAAAGGTGAAAGAGTTGGAGCATTTGGTAGGAGCATGGGAGTAAAAGAGTTCTACTCTCTGAGTATGCAGTGATCTTTCAAGCGGAAATTTATGCTTTTCTACGATGTGAGAGGGACATAAACTCATATTAACATATGCTTGGACAGTAGGACTGCATTATTGGCACTAGAACCCAATGTCGTAGCTTCAAGATTGGTGTTTAAGTGCAAGAATATACTTGATAATCTGACAAAGAATGGCTGCACAATTAGACTCATGGAGGTCCCAGGTTACTCAGATATACATGGGAAGGGAAAAAGTAGATTTTTGGCATGTGTGGGGTACGTGGTTAAACTATATGGACCTCAACCAATTCTTCCTGATTCAAATTCACATGGTATATTTCCACAGATATACATAGTGTATATTGGAATGGTCAGAGATAATTAACAAAACACAAAAACAAAAAAAGAACAATTTGACTAAAGTAACAATTAAAAAATAAAACTAAAATATTCTTCCAATCAATAAAAAGGATTAAGAGCCAGTAAGATCCTCAAGGTTTTCTTAAAAGTATTTTGGTTATTTATATCTTTTAAATGGGGCAGTAAATGATTATGGATTTTTAAAGAGGTAATATCAGGCCCCCATTTGAACCTCTTTTAATTTTACCCCAGATATATAAAGTTGTTTTGCCTAACGCGTTTGGTAGGAATTAAGATCACCATATCTTACAAAACTGTCAGATCTACCACGAACGTAAAAACTGCATTACAAAATATACAGATTTATCACAGTCAGAATTTTTCGTTTACAAATACAGGGCGACACGATTCCCTGAACTCTAGTTTGTACATCGTTCTTTAAATGCGCTTTTGACTGATTAAACTCTACACAGATGGTCGGAGTTACCCCATACCTACAAGCCATATGATTATATCGAGTTTATGACTGAGTAATATAATGCTTTGAAGTTTTGTCTTTTCTAATTGCAGTAGTATGAAACTCACAAAGATTGTCTTTCTTGCTTTATATGATCTAATCAAGACTTTCATACAAATTTGGGTAATAATTCAGATTAAAGTAAATCTAGGACATTTTTTTTGAAAAAATTTTGATACTTACCTCCCCCCCCCCATCCTATTTCAAGGTTGTAGAATATGATTCTGACCTCGGTTTTTCATAATTTCTCTTCAATTTTGCGGAAAACAGGGGAAATCACTTTTCACTTTAGGTTCAATTTTTTTTCCCTAAATCGTTAAAATTTGCACTTTTTTTTCTAGGAAAAAAATCAAGAAAATTATTAAAAAACAAACCAAAATAAAATAGCTACCACTATTTTTTCTCCTAGATTTACTTTTATCCAAACAATTACCCAAATTTGATAAATAGTAAGAAACTTATTGTTTCTTACTAATTATAATAAATTAAATTTATATTAATATTATAAGAGAAAATATATATTAAAGCAAATGGCAAAAGTGAAAAAAATGATTTATATGGTCCCCTTTTTGAACATTTTTAATGAGCTGCCAACGTGATAATGTGGTGACTGAAGTGGCTGTTAGTGCTCTTTATTGTTAGATCTTTACTATTTTCAATTTCAGGCATATGAATAATTTAAAAATTCATGCTGCCACCTCCCTAACTATAGGAAAGAACTAAAAATCAGGAAAAAAAATCGATATTTCCATTATTCCTAATAATTATAGACAAACAAGTAATTGTGTCAATAAATTTCTTACTCATTATAGCAGATTAGATTTATATTAATATTATGTGAGATAATATATGTTAAAGCAAATACCAAAAGGGAAAAAATGATTTACATAGTCCCCTTTTTAAACATTTTTAATGAGCTGCTAATGTAGTGACTGAAGTAGCTGTTATGTTTTTTTATTGTAAGATCTTTACTATTTTCAACTTCTGGAACATGAATAATTCATTTAAAAATTCATGCCGCCACCTCTCTAATTATAGGAAATAATTAAAAATCAGGAAAAAATTCGAAGTTTCCATTATTCCTAATAATTACCTAAACAAATGTAAAAAATAAGAAAATGTTTGACAAGTAGTTATACCAACTCGAACTTCAAGGGATTTTGTAAGCTTCCTAGTTTCTGGTAATATTCATACCTTTTGTCTGTCCACGGAATCGTCTTTCTTTTCTTCGATAATAACATCCACACCAGCCATTTCTTAAGGTTTTATTGATAAAAAGTTTATTTTTTGAAGCGCCCAACTGCACAAACAAGACACTTGTTTTTATTTTAATTGAAAATGGGGTTAGGTACTCCTCATCTCTTTTATTTAGTATATGGCTTCAGCCGCCAAAGTTATATAGCCAGTAACGTTTTCTCTTAAACTATTGTGGTATATATTTCCGTTATGTGACCTATTCCAGTTTTTATTTTTGTAAAAATTGTGGAGACTGTTTAAACAAAATTGTTCAAATATGGTCTCTATTGCTCAACAGAAACTTACTCAATTTATTGAATTGTTCTTTTATATTTTGTAAATTCGGTATAGATCGTAAATCTTGTATCTATAAGCGGAAATTTAGGCCTCTTATACATATATTTTGAATTTTATATGACCCTAAACTGAGGAACGTTTTAGTTGCCTATTCATTCTCGTTTCAAGTAGTTAAAGAAAAGAACATATACAGTTTGTTTTCTGCAAATACAACCATGGTTCTCTTCATTCGCGTTTCGACCACATCGTCTCATCAGTGGAGCTGTATCGAACCAAGAGCAAGATTCACAGGAAACAACTGTCTATACAAAACATAAATTCACAGACGCATATGGAAAGAAAACCAGAGCTGTTTTTGTAGAAAACCAACTATTTATATATATTTTTTCCTTTAACTACCTGAAAGGAGAATAAATATAGGCAACTATTTAAACATGGCACCAAATAGATTTATTTATTTCTTACTAAAATCTTAATTTTTTGAATAACGTTTTGTTATAAAAGAAAGAAAATGAACACAAACACTAGACTTGTCTATTACTACAAATTTAGAGGTTCATACTTACTATATATTTTAACTGATAAAACACCTTATTTTGTAATTTTTTAATTTATTTTTATTAAGGTAAATTCAAATGAGTTTACATCTTAATGTCCTTCATATACATTTAACACACATACAAAAATCTCAAAATCATAAACACTTCAATTAAGTTAACTCAAACCCTACAATATACTTTAACCACTTTTCATACCTCTTAGCTAAATCCATTCGAAATGTACTACCAACACAATTTCTACTTACAAAACTTTTTTCTGAATCACACAAAATTTTATACATATTACTAGACTCAAATTTATTTGGCTGAGATTTAAATATCTTAGGTTGCTTTTCTCCATAATTATCATTAATAATAAAATTTATAAAATTGTTGCTATAAATATTTGTACTATTTTTTGAGGTTGTGTTATGGAAATCAATATTTTTGGCAGTCGTAAAGTTTTCTCCTAAATATTCATGCGATATCTGAAGCAAGCTATACAAAATGTATCGTCTGTGTAACCACAATGATTCATGCTCGATATAAACTGTATTTATGTTCTCTATGACTACTAAAAGTTCATATAAAAGAAGAACTACATAATTTATATACTGAGGTAGGTCCTCTATTGGCCTATTTTTTATCGGTTTGCCCAGTAAGAAAACTATAAGTTGCACTGCTTCACCATCATTTAAAATATTTAGTTGTCTAATAACTGGGTTAAAATATTGTGTTAATATAGGAATATTCTGACAATTTTTAAATTTATTTATCAAAAATTGTCTATAGTGATACCCAGTGTTTTCAGAAACATGCTCACTAATCCATCTTTCACTAAATTCCAACTCCCTAGTAATCATATCTGGAAAGTATGATGAAAATTGTTCCATACACCATGTTCGATGAGTCCATGCATGGTAGTTATTTTGGGAATTGTCCGCTGTTAATACACATACTGATAACTCATTTTCCAATAGGCTTAATGGTGGGATAACTCCATTTTTTGACATTTTTTCAAGAATACGTTTAAGAAGCCATCGACGGTAACAAAAAGCTTCATTTGATTTGTTTTTTCTGGTTAGGACTAGTTTACTAAAACACAAATATTGAAAGTGAAACACCAACTTTGACTTAATTAGCTTAACTATTCAATACTATTTTCAAATTTTCTTTTCAAAACTACTCACCTAAATCTTAATTCTTCTTCGTAATTTAATATTATATCACCTTCCAATAATTCTCTCCTCATATTCCAGAAAGTTGTAACATCAGGATTGATAAAAAGCCCTCCCATTATCAAATAGTTCAGGTTTTCCTTTTTCGAATAACTAATTTTTCCACTTGACAAGCTTTTCCGAACTTTAAATAACTCAGCACACACATATTGGTAGACATATTTAATACACCAGGATTCTAGGCCTAAATGGTGTTCTTCATATAAAACAGGACTTTTGTTTTGTGTATTGTCTTCAGTAGGAATAATTGTGAAATCTTGCCTAAAATTTTTGTCACAAAATTTGTTAATATTGTATTTGTTAAGCATTGACCGATACAATAGCAGTGTAAAGAGGTGGTGCATGTGGCCCTTACAAATTTGTTTTTAAATGAATATTTCAAGACCTTTTTTTATGTAAAAAAAAATAAGGTTATGATTTAAAAAAAAAAAAAAAAAAAAAGCATTTCAAAACTTACAAAATTGGATCGCTACTGACGATATTTTCTATGGAACGAAGAATTCTTTCTGACATAGAAGAATATTCCATTATTTTTCAAAAATGGTTAATTTAGACCATAAAAACATTTTTTAAATTATTTAAACCGAATTTAAACGTTTACCGACCAATGACAGAGATCATATGTGTATTAGGATGGTTGATTAAATATCGATATACCAAATATTCGAGATCTTTTCTTTTAATATCGATTGTATGTCAATACAGTGTCGGGGTAGTTTTTGAACAAAATTCTTCATGAAAATTTTTATATGGTAATTATTTTGTAGGTGTCGTTGGTTTGTTGTGCGGTACGCTAATGAATTTTTTTACGTTTTGGTATTGGTAAAAACCAAAATGAATTCAGTTCAGAGTTTAATTGCAGAACCATTTTATGGTGTCATTAGGTGATAAGGCTGAAATAAAAAAGCTCGGAATGCCTATTCCAAATTTAAAAATTGAGCAATCCGTGCCTAGCCAAAAAAGGGCTTTTACTAGGATGTTTAATCCGGATCTTTATAATAAACATACATGGCTTTGTGATTGTGAAATTAAAAATGCTCTATTATGTTTTCCTTGTTTATTATTTGGAGGCGAAACCTCTTGGACGAAAGTAGTTTTACCGATTTAAATCATTCGAAGGACCGTAAGCACACGTTGTCCGCAAAATATATGAAAAATTGTTTGCAATATTGCAATTTAAACATTATAATTAGTTGTATGCGTGTCCGTGGAACTTTCGAACTCGCATTACTAGGACATGATGAGTCTACGTCTTCCTCTAATCCCGAGGTTTTTCGAGGTTTAATTGATTTTAGTGCTGAGTTAGACGGTGCTCTGAAACAACATTTGGAAAAAGCATCGGTATTTAAGGGTATGTCAAAAACCATTCAAAAATAAATGTTACGAGCAATGTTTATTGTATGTCAAGAGGAAATTTCAGGACTTCTTATAAGTGAGACATTTAGTGAAGTTTTAGACATTTTGAATTATTATTCCGATGACATCGGCTGAAACAGAACGGTGCTTTTCTACCCTCAAACGGATAAAAACTTTTTTACGGAATACTATGAGCCAAAAAAGACATTCTGCCTTGGCAATGCTTTTTAGGGAAATAGATCTTATAGAAAGCATACCTGATTTCAATCAGCAGATTATTGATAAGTTTGCTAATGCCAAAGATCGGCGTATGGATTTCTTTATAAATAATTCACATAGTAAGTTATACGTGCATTTTGTTTTGACTGCTATATTTTTAAATTTTACTGCATTCTTTATGTTTAGTTATTTAATCAACATTGCTTTGTTTATACTAAATCAATTTTTAAATACGTTTTTTTTTATCCACCTGTACCTATGGCAGGTTTTGTACATATCTATGTTTTTAATGGAATTGCAACCCCTAATTTGTTAATGCACTAGCCGCCACTGCTGCTTACTAATTTAAAAAAAATGACCAACATATCGATACTTTTAAAAATATTAACATCCCTAGTATGTGTTCAAATTTTAGTGTAAAAGGAACTTATAAAATTTAAAACGAAATTTAGGAATGTTTTTTGATTTTTTGTATAATGTTCTCCTATGATAGTGTTATGATTGTTTATATTTAGAACTATATATTTTTTAATTATTTATTTGGTTACCGATAAATTCATGTTCCAGGTTCCCTAAATATTTTTCTGTTCCCGGTGAAATATCACAATTACAATTTTTTAGGGCTTTTACCAAATACTAAAATAGAGCTAAAGTTCTTATCACGTTCATAATCCGGCCTGAAAATTAACAAAGATTTATAACCTCTCTACATTCTTCTATAAAATTATAAAAAAAAAGTCTTATTTAATATTTCTATATTGGAATATAGATACTTATACCTAAATTGCCTATTAATATAAACCATTATTTCTTCATGTACCCTTTATTTTCTTGAGGAAGTTTTTTGTAACACATTCTCTTCAAGAAAGATGCTGCATGGTCCAGACTGGTCAGACAGCGACGAGGATAGTCTTTTTGGAGATGATGGAGATTACAAGAATTTTAAGGTAAGATTAATAATTGATTAAACTAGTATCCTTACATTTCCAATTTTTTTTATACACCTAGGAAAAAATTAGGAGCCAAAATGTGTATAACAACTCCCAACAATTAACCGAAGAACAAAAAAGAAAGCAGGATCTGGAATTATTTTTTAATGCTGTCTCCAGTGGAAACATTGAGAAAGTTATCGAGTTTTTGGAAAGAGGTACAATGAAATATATTTATTTTTATAAATTATTAAGTTAAAATGTAATGTTTCCAGTTTTGTTTAGTTCATGTATTACAAGAAAAGATTTGCCTTTATAAAACTGTGTTTTAGAATAGTTTTCAAGCACTTTACGATAGAGCTTTTAGAATCCTGCTCTGTATTTATTATATTTATCTTAGGGAAAATTTTAGGTTTTGATGTTAATTTAAATATAAGGGATGGTTGGACACCTTTATTGTTATCAGCAAGTTGTGGTAATCCTGATCTGACTAAAGTCCTTGTTGATAATGGAGCTAATGTAAATCAAGGTCGAGGTAAGTTCTGTCACTAAAACACTGGTTAAATTGAAAACTTAACTGTGCTCACTCTCATAAATGCAAAAGTTTCTCATCAACTCTTAATGTTGAACTAGAGAGCTTGGTTTATTTTTTCACCTTGTATCTGGATAAAAATATATTCAAGAAATGTACTGCCATGTTTTTTTTTTTAGATGAAGTAACAGCATTGATGATGGCATGCAACTGCCCAGATTTTACATCACCATTTGAAAAATCCTTGGAAGTTATAAAAATATTAGTCGAACACGGTGCTAACATAAGGTCCATTAACAGAAAAAGAATGAATGCATTAATGTATGCTGCATGTATAGGTAAAGAAAAAGCACTAAAACAAAATACGAAAATAAAATCACTTCATGCAATCATTTTGTACTATTTTAGGAAATTTACCTGCTGTAAAATACCTTGTACCCAAATCCAGTAAACAAGCAGTAGATAATCAACGTTGGAGTGTAAGAATTTGTTTTTTTTATATTTTATTTATTTTTACATCACTAGATCTTACAATAATTACCTAAATTACATATACCCATACCTTGTAGATCATGTCACACAAAGAAAAAAAATACTAATGCTCATTTCATTTTATAAATTGTTCTGACACATCTTTTTTGCAGTATAAATATTCTGTCAGTATCCACCGAGTTTCCCCAGAATATAATACCATATCTTACTCTAGATTGTATATAGGCATGATACGCTGTCAGAGCGGCATCATCATTTACCATGTTTGCAATAATTCTAAGGGCATAGCAATACCTTGTAATGTTACCCGCAAGCTGATCCACATAAGATCTCCAGTTCAATCTACGGTTAATTCAAATGCCCAAAAACGAAAGGCCCTCCACCGATTCAGCTACCATATTCTTATATTGATCCGATATTTTATGTTTATTACGTACACCAAAGATGAGGAGCTTTGTCTTTGAGACATTCAGCAGCAGGTCATTCACATCAAACCTCTCTTTCAAGAGCACCCAGGAAACAATCACCACACTCCCTTACATTCTCTGCCTTGCATATTACTGAGGTGTCAAGAGCAAACAGCACAACATCACTATCGATGACATTTACTATATCATTTGTATATAATATATAGAGAAGCAGACCCAAACCGAGCCCTGAGGTACTCGTCTCCATATGTATAAAAGGGTCAGTTATCAACTACTCCTCACTCTCGCTTCTTCCAATTGCACGTTGTTTTCTTTGAGCCAGACACGCCCCTATGACCTCCAGAGGAACACCCCTGATATCACACTGTTCTATTTTTTCCAAAAGCCATCTCAAATATTTTGTTTACATTCGAGAGACGCGAAATCGGTCTGTAGGTATAGTCCCTAGCATTTTTTTTTGTTTATGGGTCTAATCCAGACCTCCTTAATCTCCCCAGGGTACACTCCTTTTGAAAGGATAAGTTATTATTATGTGTTAATGGAATTGCTATGATCTCCGCTGCCCTCTTAAGGGCATCACAACCCACTGATTTTTTATTTTTTAACATTATATACTTAAATACATCATACTCAACTATTGGTTCAAAGAAAATGCTATATTTACATGGTCTAATTTTCGATAAATTTATTTGTTTATTTTTATTTATATTAGAACTAATGTTTAGGGAATAATTGTTAAAATCACTGAGGAGATCAAGATTATCTCTGTCTGTAAAAGAATCAAATATTGAGATGTTTTTTTATTCATATTAGTTATTTCTTTTATACAGACCAAGTCGCCCTTGTTTTATTTTCCATTGAATTTATGTAATTATAATGAGAATGTACATTTAATATCTGTACCTATAAATTATAAAACAAAATGTTTAATTATTTTCGATTTTAGGCTTTAACATGGGCTGTTAGCACCAATCAAGTAGAAGTAGTTATATATCTTCTTTCAGAAAATTTTGACATAAATTTGATAGATGTAAGAGGTAATAAACTTTTAGATATAGCTAGAGACAATGGTTGTGATGAAATTGTCAATTTGTTTCCTAAGAAAGAATTAGATATTGTTAGTGAAATAACTGAAACAAATAAATTAGAATTTGAAGATAATTTTTTGGGTTTAAAGAGTGGTGAAAGGTAAGTTGTCAGTTTTTTTCTTATAACAAACTATAATAATAAATTTAGAAAATTTTTAGTATTTCTTGAGACTTAAATCAGCCTTAGAGTATTTTTATTTCTAGGCCGCGATTTTTTGGGGAACTTTGTGATATGTTATTTGCAGTGAAATGCAGTCACCTAATTCCGACTTTCCTAAGCAAAAACGTAACTCTGGATCAGTTTTTATCTATGAATGACGATGATCTTAAACAAATTGGAGTGTTATTACCATATCAAAGAAGCAGAATTTTGACTGGATTACATCGTTTCCACAAACAGCCTTATCATCCAAAATCTTTGCATGTTTGTGTTAAGAGCGATTCATATAGGTAATGCAATTTGTTTCCTAAATTTTATGGAATTTCGAGTTGAAACTCTGAAAAGGTACTGACTGATAAAACGTTTTTTTTTATCTTTTTTCTTACGTTAAAACACAAAGAAGAAGAATACATAGGCGCTTGGGGAATAGTCCAAATACGAGGTGTGACTATAAAATAACGAGACTGATGTTCTACAGAAGAATTACGCGAGCGACCGACAGCTATGCAATGTGAAGTCTTCTCTTTCGAATGCGGTGCCTCCCGTGTCTTCCCCAACTGTTTTGGTTTAGAGCTTTATATTTCAACATCATTAAACAATATAGCTTAAAAACTCATTTATTCTATTCGATGAAGTATTACAAATAGCAAATGATGAAGATATCTTACCAACATAATAAAGCAAAATGAGATTTATTTGCTAATTTACTCAGTATATACAACTGTCGATTATTTTTCTCAAGATATATTTATTTTTTTTCCCCAAACAATAGCCTGGAGCTTATTAACTGATTATTTACATGTTTTAATAAAAAAAATGCGTTTTTATATAGCCTATAACATACAATAAAGCTACAGTTAAAATTTGGTGATATATGATGTAATAATTCTTGAGATTTTTTTTTAACATATAAACATACATTTCCTCTTTATATAATAGTGGGATTTATTTATTTATTTACAAACTCTACAGATTTACATACAATTACAGAGTAGGACAACATACTTAGTTTAAGAAAATCAATATTAATAGTAAGAAGAAAATAAACTGCTAAACACTAAAATTCCACTGTATCAATTACATTATATCATACAGCAATGCTCTGAGCTTATTTGATATGCTGATATCACAAATATCAAATCTCGATCGTATTTGGTTGTATAACCTACACATTACCATAATAGGTGATTTATTGTAGTAGTTAGTAGGAGTATTATCAACATAAAAAATAAGTGGATTTCTGGTTCTATATGGAGGAGCATAAAAGTTAATTAAGATATCAGTTTATTCCTTCAAACTTGTGACAGAATTTCTTCAAGGAAAAGCGTTTCACATAAGGAATAAAATTTTTTACTACCTACTCTCCCTATACTACCTCTATGAGCTTTTTAAATGTGCGTGAACTGAAAAAGTCACAGTCTATCCGCCACCTATCAGAGAACAAACATACTGTGCTTTAAAGCATAATCTTTTTAACGTTTTTAATGGAAAAATTTTGGTCTGTTTGGTTAAGTAGGCTTTTCTATTACAAACAAAAACCCTCTTTTTCTTTGTATTATAGTATTGATAGAATTTTTAAGAACCATTTGTCACGTTATGAGGATAAAGTGGCAACAAAATTGTTCTCCGTCCTTTCTTTGCAAAAAGGTAACACAAAAAATAGAATTGAAGGAAAATAGTCGATATTTTGAGTATATTATTTTGACATATTTTAGTATATTAATTTTAAACAACTAAAAAAAATCCGATTTTATTTTTTTCGAGAAATAAATTTGGTACGAAAAATTTTTTTTTGCGCCACTCTTTTTTCAAAGGTTTTATTAGAAACATTTTAACCTAAACATTTTGCGACCTTAATATTTAAATTAATTTTTAGCAATTTAGATATAGCAACACAAATAATGTCTGCTGTACAACAGATAATAGCAATGGAATCTAGTTTAAAATTTATCTTAAAGACAATAGATGGAGGTAAATTAACAGAAGAACATAGAGATCTATCTATCAGAAGTATTAAAAATATTAAATTAAAAATTAAAAGTTGCAAGATGGTAGTTAAGAAATTGGCACCAAAATTTACAATGGTAAGTTTTTGCTCTTGCTGCTTTGACTGCAGATTTGACCAATACATTGTATTGACAAAAAATTCTGACTTGTTTTTTCATTTGGGAAAATAAAATATACTCTTCAATCTTTCATTATTGATTAAAGAATCCATGTCTTAACGTTAGCAAAACTATCTTGCATATTTGGCATAATATAGAAAGTTACTGAACTACAAATGATGGAAAACAAAAACTAAGATTGTGGTGCTATTGGTACAAATTGATTTTAGCTTGGCTGACATGTTTCTAGCTTCTGAAAATATTTGCTTACTATAGGCACATCTTGACAGCCAATGTGAAGTAATTCTTTCTATTTTTCAATTGATGTAATTTTTTTAGTGGGATAAACAAGTCGAACCAGCCGATCTGGTAACTAAAAACACGATAAGAAGTATGTTTCCATGGAAAAAAGTTATGTTTTGTATAGGTATTGTAAGTGTAATAGTAGTATGTAAGCTTAAAAATTGAAATTAATAAATTTTGATAATTTTGTACGCTTTGAATTTTAAATATGTTTAAGTAAAGATCCTATTAATACGTCCTTTACTTACTTCAGTGGTTGTCAGCTGAAAGGACAATAGGCATAAGCCTATTATAGAGAAACCACAAACTAGTCGGCCTTAACGAGAAATTGCAAAAACAGTGTAATTAGTTCAGGGGATGGGTACCTTCCCTTTGCTTTTTTAAAGTTCAAGGATAGAAACAACTTCTTCCCATGTATTTTTGTCCGCTGAAACCGAATTTGTTTCTATTACCCGATCGTACATCCCTAGAATGAATGTAGGAAGGAAGATAACTGAACGATGTCGATGGTTAGTATATTTGCCCACGATATATCGGATGTCGCTCATCTAAATATCGATGTTTATGAACGAAGCATCTATGTTTTGCAAACATCGGTCTATCGTTTGCATCCCTACACACAACGTAAATTTTTACAAGTTTGGGTTAGCTTCAGTTCCACTAATTTGGCCACCATTTCAAATAAACTAATCTGCGATGTCGGATATGAGGAGAGGAGAAACAAAAAATTAAAAAAAAAACAGGCCATATTTGATTCTATATCAACATAAAAAATAATTTAATGGTGTTTAATTGCATCTTGCTTTTGTTTTTATAAACAGTTTCCCAAATACGGTTGACGTATAAATCCTCCCGACTGGTTCTCGGCCGTACAAACTATTACTTTAAAAAAAGGGGACGTATAAATCTGCATTTGGCAATTCAAGCAAAAAAAAACTACTTGAAATATGTAAATGAGAGTCACACTATTTTATGTACACATGTGACGAATGACTTTTTTGTTATAATAGACCACATACGTGACCAACAATCTTTGTTGGATGATGGAAGTATTCAGGCCCTCTTAGATAAAACATCCTTTTTTTTTGAATTTTAGAAAACTATCGCGTAAACTCGGTTAACGTGTAAACATTCCCTTATTCCCTGAAGCTGGCTAAATTGCTTCAGGCGCAGCAGCTATATAAACATGTAATTGAAAAAAAGGCTGACGTTTCTTTGCATCTGTCAATATGTTTCGTTTTTTGTAGGCAATTCAAGCAAAATAATCGGTTTGAAATATGTAAATGTCAGGCACTATTTTATGTGTATATGTACACATGTGACAAATGACTTTTTTGTTATACGTCTATGCCACGGATTTCTGAACTAAATGGATGACAGGTGGTAATGGAGCTGTCAACGGAAAAATGTCCGGAGTATGCTCTGCGCCATTTTGGGTAAGAGTGACGTTTTGGCACGTCAAATTAACCGTCAAAAGTCAAAAATAGTGTCATTGTTGTTATTATTGTGAAATAATCTTTGTTTTTCCTTGGATTAAATTTATTTTAAATAACTTAATAACCAAGTAATATGCACCAAGCCATCAGTCAAATATTTAGGTGTAAATATAGACCACAAAATTATCTTAAATTGGCACTTTAGAACTGTTAAACAAAAAATGTATACAAAGGGTCAAATACCTTAGGAGTCTAATACACAAAAAAAAAGGAATCTGAAGAAAAACAACTCATATATACAAAGCAATATACTGACTTTAATAGGAATACATACCTCCTATATACAGTAATTGCAGGAAGCCAGCACTCGTAAAACTTGAAACGGTAGAAACCTCTGCTCTATGTAGTATTACTCAAATCCATCGTCCTAGCTATCCACCAATCAATTATTGTATGAATTCACTTAACATCTAGCCGATTATTGTAAGACTTTCTGTCCTGACAAGTAAGTTTGAAAGAAAACATGAAACTTGACCGGTGATAGAGGAACTGAGTACGAGCAGGGGCCGGAACCATAGGCCAGCCCGAAGACCCCCATTAATGATACTATTCAACCCTTAATATACTTTTTTATTATTTTGTGAAGATTTGTAGGGGCTTGAAGACCAAACGTACTATAAATAAGCTTTTTATTCTGAAGGACCTCGTTTGTTGGCTTGTATGGTTCAAATTTATATGTCCTAATAAATTATAATCAATAATATTTATTTAATTGTAGTGTAGTATAGTGTTTAACACAGCCTAAGGAAGTAAAATGTTGTATTTAACATTATTTGAATATAAAATTGAATGTTACTTATTTTAATAAAAGTTTTAAATATCTTACAAATTGTTACTTCTCAATTTTTTTTATAAGTTGTGTTGATGAAAACAATTATGTTACACTTAACTGTTTAAAGTAAGTTATGGACATACGGACACAGGTGTTTATATTAAATCCATAATTAGAACTAGTCGTAGGAAAACAATTTTTAAGCAGCACGCTCATACTATTGAGATATGAACAAAATTTAGTGTAATAATTTTGTATGTCTATAATCTCAAATTTACTTGAAATTTGCGAAACATTCAACTTTCTAAGGAAATTTTAATTAGAAAATACTGAAAATAACGGGGTACTACCTAATTAATATTTCAACTGTTTTTTCAAAAAATAAAACGTTTTGAAGAAACGGTTCGTCAACATATTGCTTTTTTAAGGACTAGTTATTTTTAACAACCAAAAATATAATAAAAATTATTAATTTATTTTTACGACCGACCAATAGTATGACAAATATCCACACATAACAATCAATTGACACCAATTGGATTTGTTGAGTAAGGTTATAACGTAATACTGTCATTTTATCTCTTTCTACCATTCGTTTCGTTCAATTACTTATGTCGCTGAAATTTCGGAAAGGAATGCAAATTGCTTCAAACCTTGTCAGTGGGAGGTAAACGATTACGTTTAGTCGTTATAATTTTTCAGTGGCGACAGCGTATTCATTGTTATTATAACTTCACCTTACCCAAAATGGCGCATAGCATGGTCCGGACATTTTCTGTGTATTTGACGATCAGTACATATATATACGTGCGTGGTCTATGCACATACGTGGCCAACAATCTAGGTTCTTTTCTTTTGTTTGCGCCCCCCCCTTGCGAAAGGGCAATGGCTTTGTTGCAAGGCAATTCGCCAGCTCGTCCCACGGCCCGGCGTTTAGCTAGAGCCAGAGCCACCCTTCTGGATAGGTTACACGAACTCCGGATTGTGGGCACTAAACGGTGAGGATTCCGGATAATCGGGTATGTACCCCCGAAAATTCTCTAATAATACATAACTTAAAAAAATTGACATATAACACAAGCTATGAAATGCATGAACTGCCGGATGTGGAGATGATCGCACGTCACAAGTATATCCTTCTGTCAATGCGCAGAGCTCCGTTTCGTAGGGCAAAAAACACCCCGCTCACCATAGAGCACGCGACCACGCACAAACTTCACCCCTTGCACATTAGGACTCACCCTATAACGAGCGCTCTCCCCAACACCGCACAATCAGCCCGGACCCCGCTTTCATCCCCAAACGTCCCAAGCACGTTATTTTTTCTTGCTTACCGCAAGCGCCACCCGGCAACGTGTTGTTCGTTCAACAATCAAAACGGAAGTCCTGAACAATCTTAGTTGGATGATTTAGGTTCGGTTACACGAGGCATCCTTCTAGTCTTTTTATCTTCGGAAACGAAATTCCAAACCCGATTAACGTGTCAATATTCTCGTCTGGTTCTCGGACAAAGAGTGTAAATGCGGGACGGAGGAAGAGAAACTGTCTAAATTACCACAGTCGCAACGGCCATACTAACCTAAAAAAAAAATTGTTTTTGTGGCGGTTTTTTTAAAGGCTTTCAAAGTTTGTTAATAAAATAAAAAGTTCTGCTGTTATTTCTTTCGATTCATATTATTGGATATTCAATATAGGATAATGACAATTCAATTATTATTGCGGACGTAGAAAAAAATAACAGTGATGCAAGATAATAAGCTATTCTTTTCATATGAGTTACAAAAAATTAAGGTGGGTAAAGAATAGATACGTAGGTAAGTTTGGGTCTGAGAATTTAATGTTAGTTTTTAAAAAGAATCATATCAATTTTCTTTACAAGAATTTATAGTCAAATATAGGCTATTTACTTAAGTAAAATCAATAAAAAATGTTTTTTTTTTTTAAATTCCCCTATAGACATACTATTTTCAGGTAGAATATGATTTTGGCTTTGACTTTTCACATTTTTTCAATAGTTTTCCAGAAAATGCAATAATACGAAGAGTTCTGAAGCTGGGAATAAAGATAAAATTAGGGTGAAACAATATGCCTAGTCTCGAACAAAATTTATGTATCTATGGGCAGAGAATGCAGAAAGGATTTTTAATCTCCCAAAAAGGGATATCGGGTAATAACAAATCAATTCATGGTACATGGCGGTCTTAGATACCAACTCAAAAAGACGTGGGCGAAGCTAAGGAAGAGATTTGTTGTTTTTGTGACCGTTCAGCTGAAGCAGTAGAACCTCTGCTAAACTAAGGTAACGCATAAAAAACTTTATAAGTCAAGGTGGTGTAGAGAAGCAAAAAAGGCATCTTGCAGTGAGTACAATATCTCTGGCTTCGGTCATCCGAAATAAAAAAAAAATATATGTTAATATAAGGGGATTAATGGAAGGACTGAGCAAAATATTAATTTTTAACAAATGGCGGCTTTAAAAAAAATCAGTTTTGATAAAAATTTTGGCCTAAAATTGTTAATAAAATGAAAACTTCATAAACAAAAACAATTTAATACCAGCTTCACTACAGTTCTCTGTCTAAATCTATTATGATCACTTGCTGTTCTCATTAGCGGAGATGAATTAAATCAAGAGTGAAATTCACAGAAAGCAGCTACCACTTTAAAATGACCATTTTATGATTTACAACAGTCGATTTGATGCCATTCTGTAAAGTACAATAGTCAGATTTCATCTAAAAATTAAGGGAAAATATTGAAACTGAGGATACTAGCTTAAGATTTTATATTGTAGGTTTGGATGACTGCAGAAAACGTTGCTCTTAGTAGAAACGTCCTTAAAAACAGAAAGGGTCCTGGATTCAAGCTTCTTCTGAAAACTTCAGCCATGGTTTCCTAGGTAAGATAGGTAAATATTTTCATAAAAATTTCTGTTTGTTTCAAAAAAAATTTAAATGTGTGGAAATAAAAGTGTCTTGCTTGTTTTACTCAGCTTTGACTATTCTTCTTTTCTTTCAATTATTTTTTAATAAAGTTTTTAAAAATGGGATAAAAATATTCAAGTTAATGACACATTTACCATATTAACATAAGTGTTCGCATGTCGAAAAAAATCATCTTTTTAATGGGCACATTCGCTACGATGTCAAGATTTGTTGCAATTAATTCAAAAAAGATACCAGCGATACTAGCTTAAGATTTAAAATTGTAGGTTTGGGTCACTGCGTCAAACGTTGCTCCTAGTAGGGATGTCATGTCTTTACGACAGAAATGGCTCTGGATTCAAGCCTTCCTTGAAAACTTCGCCCAGTGTTGACTTGAAGTACTTCCCGTTGGTGTTCAGAATTTTACATAGCGTATACAGATTTGAGGTGGAACCTTTGGATACTGGTTATTTATTTACTAGTTCCGATAGGTAAATATTTTTATAAAAATTTCCGCTTATTTCAAAAAAATGTTTGAATATGTGAAAATAACAATGTTTTGCTGGTTTTACTCGAGTTTTAACTATTCTTCTTTTCTTTAAATTATTTTTTAATGAATTTAAAAAAAATGAGATAATATTCTAGTTAATGATACATTCACTAGATTTATTAACATAAGTGTTCGCTGATCGAAAAATTATATTTTTAATCGGCGCATTCGCCCCAATGTCAAGACGTGTGAATAATTTTATTAATCTCTAACGTCCAGAAATTTTTAATATTACTTTTAAGCCGAGCGCTCACCTTTCAAACAAAGACAAGGTATAGTATTCAAGTAATAAAGCTTTTATCATGCTGTTTATTAACATACGTGTTCTCTTATCGAAAAATTATGTTTTTAATGGGCGTATTCGCTACGACATCAAGATTTGTATCAGTTAATTCGTGAAGGATGCTAGCTTAAGATTTAACATTGTAGGTTTGGATGACTGCGTCAAATGTAGCTCCCAGTAGGGACGTCCTGTCGGTACGACAGAAATGACTCTGGATTCAAGTCTTCTCTGAAAACTTTAGCCATTGGTGAACTTGAAGTACTTCCCGTTGGTGCTCAGAATTTTGCATAGTGCATACAAGTTTCAGGGGGAACCTTTGGATATTAGCTATTAGTTTACTAGGTAAGGTAGGTAAATATTTTCATATAAATTTCCGCTGGTTTCAAGAAAATTTTTAAATGTGTGAAATTAAAAATGTTTTGCTTGTTTTGCTAAGTTTGGACTATTCTTCTTTTCTTTAAATTATTTTTTAACAAATTAAAAGAAATAATGTAATATTCTGGTTAATGACACATTTACCAAGTTTATTAACATGTGTTCGCTTTTCTAAAAATTATCTTTTAATATGGGCATTCGCCCCGATTTCAAGATTTGTGTTAATTAAAAATTTTATCAATCTCGCATACCATGCATATGGGGATCTTCTGGTATCGGCGAAAACAGTATATGAAGTGTCAAGATCGGCTTTTGTGGACAGTTTATTTTGAGAAACATTCTTTCTTTGTCCCGATTTTTGGAGTTGGCTGCCACGTTTTTACTTCCAGCGCCGTATTCCATCATATCAATTCCGAGCATGACCAGCCTAGAAAAGCGCCGAATTTTCTTAAGTATACACTTTGGGATTAAGATATTACATATATTATAGACTGTTCTGATCTTTTGGCGCTTATTAACTATCAGGTTCCTTCACGAAGCACTCGTCTCACCGTTAACAGGAGCCGAACAGATGTTGGCAGTTACAGTGTTATGAATTGAATCATGCGTTATTTTAACATTTATGTCCCCTTTGACACCGAATTCAACGGTACAGTGATAATGTTTAAACGAAAACTAAATTTACTCATATCTGACGATGTCTGACATTCAGAGATACCGTGATGATTGCGACTCTAATGTTTCCTCTGTTGTTGAGTTGTATGTTTGTGATTGAGTATATATACATATATTTTTTTTAACTGTTATTGTATTTTTATTAAACTAGTTTAAATTTTCAATGTATTATTGTATTTTAATTTTAATCTGTAACTAGCTTTGACAACAGTGTACTATTTGGATTTAGATCTGTAATGTACTGTATTGTAAATAAATAAATAATCTATGTAGGGAATTTCAGGTAATGATATCTGTACCCCCGAAAATCCCTGATTATTACAAAACGTCACTTATATGACGATTATTACAAGAAAGTTATCTTCTGGCACACCTGGAGTATGTAGAACTCCCTTCATCTGATAAAGTCTGTTGCTCATAACCTTTTCTTTTAGCCACACTTCTCCGTTACCCTTCCCTCCGCGATAAACACTAGGAATGTATATGCTGCTGGCTCCCCCCCCCTCGTCGATAATTTGTTCATTCCTACGATCACTCCCCTCAAGAGCTTCGAATTTTACCTGACTTTTACACAAGAAATGGGAATGTTGCTGGCGTCTCTTCCCCCCCGTCGACAATTTGCTTTCGCTTGCATATATCACCGCCCCCACCCCCCAAAGAGAGAGGCTGGATCCGCCCCTGATGACATATTTATCATATTAGTGTTCACTTGTCGAAAAAATCATCTTTTTAATGGGCGCATTCGCCCCGATGTCAAGATTTGTGTTAACCAACAATTTTATTAATTTTAGACGTTCAGAAATGTTTAATATTACTGTTTAGCCGAGCACCTACCTATCAGATAAAGGCAAGGCATAGTATTTACGTAATAATGCTTTTACCATGATGTATATTAACATATATGGTCGCCTATCGAAAGATTGTCTTTTAATTGGCGCATTCGCCAAGACGTCAAGATTTGTTACAATTAATTCAAAGAAGGATACTAGCTTAAGATTTAAAATTGTAGGTTTGGATGACTTAGTCAAACGTTGCTCCTAGTAGGGATGTCATGTATTTATGACAGAAATGGCTCTGAATTCAAGCCTTCCTTGAAAATTTCGTCCAGCGTTGAATTTAAAGTACTTCCCGTTAGTGTTCAGAATTTTACATAGCGCATACAGATTTGGGGGGAACCCTTGAATACTGGTTATTTGTTAACTAGGTACGCTAGGTAAACATTTTCATAAGAATTTCCGTGTGGAAATAACAATGTTTTGCTTGTTTTACTCAAATTTTAACTATTTTCTTTTCTTTAAAATATTTTTTAATAAATTAAAAAAAAATATGAGAAAATAATATTCTAGTTAAAGACACATTTACCTGATTTATTAACATAAGTGTTCGCTGGTCGAAAAATTATATTTTTAATAGGCGCATCCGCCCCGATGTCAAGACTTGCGTTAATTAACAATTTTATTAATCTCCAACGTTCAGAAATTTTTAACATTACTTTTAAGCCAAGCGCTCACCTATAAGACAAAGACAAGATATAGTATTCAAGTAATAACACTTTTATTAACATGGGTGTTCTTTTAACGGAAAATTGTTTTTAATGGGCGCATTCGCCACGATGTCAAGATTTGTACCAATTCATTCGTGAAGGATGCTAACTTAAGATTTAATATTGTAGGTTTGGATGACCGCGTCAAATCTAGCTCCCAGTAGGGACGTTGTCTCGATTCAAGCCTTCTCTGAAAACTTCGGCCATTGTTGAACTTCCCGTTGTTGCTCAGAATTTTGCATAGTACATACAAGTTTAAGGGGGAACCTTTGGATACTGGCTATGGGTTTACTAGGTAAGAGACGTAAATATTTTCATATAAATTTCCGCTGGTATCAAGAAAATTTTTAAATGTGTGAAAATGACAATGCTTTGCTTGTTTTACTAAGTATTACTTTCCTTTAAATTATTTTTTAACAAATTAAAAGAAATAATGTGATAATATTCCAGTTAATGACACATTTACCATGTTTATTAACGTAAGTATTCGTTCTTCTAAAAATTATCTTTTAGTGAACGCATTCGCCCCGAAGTCAAGATTTGTGTTCATTAACAATTTTATCAATCTCGCACACCATGCAGTATGAAAATCCTTCTAGAAGTTTCGGAAATCTTCTGGTATAGGCGAAAACGGTATATGAAGTGTCAAGATCGGCTTTCGTGGACAATTTATTTTGAGAAGCGTTCTTTCTTTCTACTGATTTTTGGAGTTGGCTGCAACGTTTTTATTCCAGCACAATTTGGGTAGGGAATTTCAGATAATGATGTCTGTACCCCTGAAAATCCGTACCTATTACAAAACGTCACTTGTATGATGATTATTACAAAAAAATTATCTTTTGGCACGCTTGGAGTATGTAGAATTCCCTTCATCTGATAAGGTCTATTGCGCCTGACCTTTTCTTTCAGCCACCCTTTTCCGCTATCCTCCCCTCCAATAGTGATTTTAGACCTTATCGCTTACTCCCCTTGGATTCTGTAGAACTCGCCCTAAACGGCCTGCGAAATTTACTCCCCAGACGCATTTTTCCGCCTAAATCAGGGATGCACTCGGGCCACGATATGACCGGTATAAATATTGTCCCAATTGTGACTGTGTATAAATATAGGCCGTCCGAAACAGGATTCAAGTAGTAACACTTCTGTCATGCTGTTTATTAACATACGTGCTCGCCTATCGAAATATTATCTTTTTAATAGGCGCATTAGCCCCGATGTCAAGATTTATATTAATTAGCAATTTTTATTAATCTCTGACGTTCAGAGAATTTTAATATTACTTTTAAGCCGAGCGCGCACCTATCAGACAAAGACAAGACATAGTATTCAAGTAATAACGTTTTTACTATGCTATTTATAAACGTACATGATCGCCTATAGAAAATTTTCTTTTTAATGGGCGCATTCGCCCCGATGTCAAGATTTGTGTTAATAATTTTATTAATCTCTGACGTTCAGAGAATTTTAATATTATTTTTAAGCCGAGCGCGCACCTATCAGACAAAGACAAGACATAGTATTCAAGTAATAATGCTTTTACCACGCTGTTTATTAATGCACGTGTTCGCCTATAGAAAATTTTCTTTTTAATGGGCGCATTCACCAAGATGTCAAGATTTTTGTTCATTAATAATTTCATTAATCTCCGACGTTCAGATAATTTTAATATTACTTTTAAGCCGATCGCGCACCTATCAGACAAAGACAAGACATAGTATTCAAGTAATAACGCTTTTACTATGCTGTTCATAAACATACGTGATCGCCTATAGAAAATTTTCTTTTTAATGGGCACATTCGCCCCAATGTCAAGATTTGTATTGATTAACAATTTTATTAATATCTGACGTTCAGAGATTTTTAATATTACTTTTAAGCCGAGCGCCCACCTAACAGACAAAGACAAAACATAGTATTCAAGTAATAACGCTTTTACTATGCTATTTATTAACATACGTTATCGCCTATCGAAAAATTATCTTTTTAATGAGTGCATTCGCCACAATGTCAAGATTTGTTGTAATTAATTCATGAACGAAATTGATGAAAAAAAATTTTTTTTGTGAGGTTGGTTTGTTATCCACTTTTATCAATTGCTTTTTTGTCATTTTCGCATTTAATATGAACTTCACCCTATCTAATCTGTGATCATTTGTTGGTGAGAAGTTGTTATTCAGCGGTAAAAACTTATTAATTTATTTACCAAAAGAAAGGGATAACGTAAAAATATCGTTACTTGGTATTTAATTTTTCCTTTTGTAAATGGAATATGAAGGAAATACACATACCATATGCGCAAACAATATAATTTAAAATAAGGCTATTTTCTATTTTCTACCTATTCTTTTTAAGATTTTCTTTTTTTGACTACACACAATGTAGAAAACTTATACTTACCCAACTCTAGTTTTTCCTATTTTCAATAACTTACCTGTTCTTCGTTTTGGAATGTCCCATATACTGAATCCACAGTGGCATCCCCCGTTTCTTCATAATTAGTGGTTTTAGAGTAACGACTTCAAACATACACTGGAAATCATATAATTCCAATATATTAATCACTTGTTTCGTCCTACGTAGGACTCGTCAGCGTTGTACGGTCCGTATTGATAGAGAATAATTATGCAATATAAAATTTATTGTAAAAATTATTCAACAATATGAACAACAACGGACAAAGTGATTTTTATATTAATACCTAGCAATGCGCCCCTCTTTCGTTTAACTCTTCTTTTTTCTGACCTCATGAAATTTAAACAAATTATACCTTCTCTATCAATTACTGAAAATCTGAATAAAATTCGTTCAGCAGTTACTGAAAAATTCGTGCATAGACAGACATATTATTTAATTAAGAATTTATTTGATATATCCCTTGATATTGTTGCTGTTTTGGCTACGTATTTCAAAAAACTGGTAAAGAAGTCAACAATTTTTTCTGTGAATTTCATTCTAGTTGTGTATTTCTTTTTGCACGCATTTTGATCACTTGCTATGCTCAGTAGAGATGAATCAAACCAAGAATGAAATTTACAGAAATTAGGTACTACTTTAAAATGAATGTCGCATGATTTCTTCTTCTTCTTTCTAACACAGTTAACTATGCTAGTAGGCTATTACCTGTTCATTGCCATCACGTTTTCCCCGGAAGATGAGGTCCAGCATTCTCGACATCGTTTTGGTGGGCTTCCCCGTGATATTTTTCCTATTGGGTTATTCATTTTTGCGCTTTTAACGAGTCTACCGTCCTCAATTCTCCGTATCGCCTTTGTCTAACCCATCTTCCTATGTCCTGTATCCCGCATTATTGTCTGATATCTTCATTCCGTATTCTGTCGTGTAGAGTTTTGCCTTGTATACTTCTTAATGTTTTCATTTCGACTGTTCTCAACATTTGTAGAGTTCTGCCTGTATCCTGGTCTTGTTTCTGCCGCGTATGTTATGATGGATCTTAGAGCCGTTTTATATATCTTAGTTTTACTTTCGGTATTAAGGTATCTGTTCTCTTACTTCGTTAAAAAGGTTTCCATGGCTCGTTATTTCTGCTCCCCGATATTTGAAGTGATTTACCTGTTTGACAATTTCGGAGTCGATTTCCAACTTGCACTGTATTGGTTCTTTGGATGTTACTAAGCATTTGGTCTTCTCGGTGTTGATGAGCATATTTTATTCTTTCGCTTTAGTATTAAAAGAGTGCAGTAGTCTTTGAAGATTGTTTTTCATTTTGCATCCTGCTGTTCTGGGGAGATTTTCTATTATTTTAACCATTATTATATGGAGGGGCTGAGCGAATCGCTCTGTCTAATTCCTGTGTTTACATATATGTCTTCCGTTGTTATATGGTCTACTCTGATTTTTGTTTTGCACTGGATGTTAATATCGTATGTTAGGTTAATTAGCCTATGGTTTAGACCTTTTTTTGTCATTATTTCTAAGACTTCCTTTAAGCGTACTCTGTCAAAAGCCTTGGTTATATCGACGAAGCATGTGTACGCAGGTTTATTAAATTCTAGGGATTTTTCAGTTATTTGTTTGTCAATGAATATTGCGTCAATAGTGGATCTGTTCTTTCTGAAACCTTGTTGTTCTTCTCGTATACCTATGATTTTGGTGATTTTTTCCAGTATAGTTTTTGTGAATGCTATCAAGCAGTGTTATTTCTCGATAGTTTTATGGATGCGTTTTCTGTCCTTTTTTAAAAATGAGTATTGTTACACTATTCTTCCATTCATTCGGTATTTTTTGTTCTTCTATGATATTTTTGAATAGAGTTAATATTTCATTCCATAGCTTTTTCCCTCCTTATTTAAACATCTCATTACGGATCTAATCTGATCTAGGGCTTTTTTTTATTCTTAAGAGATTCTAAGGTGTTTTCTATATTGTCATTTGTTAGTTCTATGCTATCGTCCTCCTCATATTCATTTTGTATCTGTTTCATGTTCTCCTCTTCCTTATATAGATTTTTAAAGTATGTTTCCCACTGCTCTAATGTGATTTTATTAATTCTCATGGTATCTTTGACTTCAAGCTTGTTTCTTCTTAACATTCCCCATATTTTGCTATGGCTTCCATACATGTCTCTCTCCATCCCTTTTGTGAACCTTTCCCAATAGTTTCCTTTTAGTTCTTTTATTCTTGCGTTTACCTCGTCCCTTTCCCTCCGGTAGTTGTTCCAGTTTTCAGGTGTTTTATTTCGTATGTATTGAATGTATGCATTTTTCTTTTGTTTAGCTAGTTCCTTTCCTTCCAGCGTAAACCAAGGTGTTCTATTGATTGTATTGACATTTACCTGTCTCTTTCCTACTGCTTCCATGGCGGCGTCTAATATGTTATTTTTTATTGTTTTCCATTGTTGGTCTATGTTATTTTTGATATTAACTGGCCTTTGCACTATTTTTTGGTTTAATCGGTCTTCGTATAGGTATTGTATATTTTTGTCTTCTAGTGATTCGACGTTGAATTTGCTAATTATTTGCGGTTTAGGTTTTGAGGCCTTGGGCATTTTTAGTCTCATTTTGCAAAGTACCATCTTATGATCGCTTCCAGAGTTGGCGCCATTTAAAGTTCTTACGTCTAGTACTGTTTGAGGGGCGACTTCTCTGTTAATGATAATATAGTCTAATACCGATTGTTGCCCTCTTGTATTCCGCCATGTGTATTTGTACTTCACGTCATGTTTGAAGAAAGTGTTATTAATTCACATGTTGTTGTTTGTACAAAATATTTTCAGTAGTTCTCTATTTTCGTTCATAGTCTCTTTGTTGAATCATGATTTCACTTGTGTTAAATGGCATCCAAATTGTCCTGGAATAATGGCAAAATTTTACATTTTAGGTTTGGATGACCTCGTCCAACATTGCTCCTGATAGATGTTCATCAATCTTTAAGATCAACAAAAACATTCCTGAGTTTTAAACTTTCATTGTAAACTACAGGACATTGTCGAACTTGAAGTACCTCCCGATAGTGCTGACAAGTTTGAGGGGATAATACTCCAAACTGCCTTAGTTACTGAGACTCTCTGGATATTTCTCAACTAGGTAAGATAGGTAAACTTTTTCATAAAAATTTCCATCCTTATTATTTCATGAATGTGTGAAAATAAAAAAGCATTGCATATTTTACTCAGTTTAGACTATTGTTAAACTCCTTGTTATCATACTTTATAATAAATTGGAAAACAGAAAGTTATAATATTCTAGTTAGTGATTTAGGAAATATTAGAGTGCTTGTTTTTAGTGTCAGTCGTTTCCACAGTACGAGAAAGGAAGAAATTGTGGGAACAGCCGGCATTGGGGACGCGCAATTCTAATATTTCCTAAATCTATGAATGGACCCATTTACTACAATGGTAATTTTGGTATATGTATTAGCCACGATGTCGAGTTTTAATTAACAACTTTTTAAAAGGAAAATACATGTAAAAGACCAAAATTGAACCATTTCATGATTTTCTTTCATGAAAACTTTAAATTTAATTTTTTCAATATCGTGACGGCGATATTCGCTTTTTTTAAAATAGGCCGAAACGACACAGTGGTATTGATTTGGTGGGCACTCTAGACTCCATTTATTTCGATTTGGAACTTATAGAATGATAAAAATGTGCTAACAAGGATAATTTGTAGTTTTTGTAGTTAATTTCTATAAATTGTGACAAATTTTGAAAATGTATGAGAAATTGCAAACGTATGAAGAGGAAGCTAAAATTTTAAGTGTTGTGGAACCTGAAGATATTACTGTTCTATAGATTGGTTTAAACTTTTAACCAGGGGCGAATCCAGCCTCTTTCTTTAGGGGGGGGGGGTGATATCACAAAAGTACGGTATGGCATAGTAAAGATAATGAAACAGCAACCTCTCCCCCCCCCCACCTCAGAAAAAAAAGGCGATAGGAAATAAAAAATTTTTAATATTACTTTTATAATTTTATCTTCAAAGAGTGAAACTCTCACCTACTGAAGACGCCTTCAAGGATCGAATAATCCAGAGGGCCATTGAATCACTATCTTCCTGAAGGTAATATTCGCATAATAGACCTGGAAACTATGCTTAAAACAGTTATGGGAAATGTCGAAAAAAATCCTTATTATGAAGAAACCAGGGAACTGTATAGAATGTTATATGAAATTTAGGAAGTTCAATGCTTTATATAAAAAAGATTTTTGGAGTACTGTGTACAAGTGCGTATCCAGCCCCCCCCCCCCCCCCCCAAGAGCTTCAAGTTCAGAAAAATAGATCTGATTCTGCCTCTTATACTAGGAATGTGTATGCTGCTGACATTCCCCACCCCATCGACAACTTGTTTTTTCTTGCGATCGCCTTCCCTCCTCAAGAGCTTCAAATTGAGAAAAATAGACCCGACCCTTTTACACTAAAAATGGGAATGTTGCTGGCGTCTCCCCCCATCGACAACTTGCTTTCGCTTCCCATACTGTACATCCCCCCCCCCCAAAGAGAGAGGCTGGATCCGCCTCTGACTGTGTGTAACATTTGTTTTTTAAATTTTTTGTCAAAGTTTAAATGTAAATTTTCGAACGCCAGTTTTCAATTTGATAAAGAATTGACATGTTAAAAATTAATTTTTGTACTTATTATACTGTATCATATCAAATAAAACACGTTTTTTATTTGTATTTATTTATTTTACAGATACAAAAGACAAGAACCATGTACCTCACTTGCTGCTACTGATCTATTCTCCAAGCATCTATACTCCGGTCACAAAAAGGCAACGATGAACCTGTAACAGCTTTACTAACAAGTTAAAACTTCACACGGGCCTCGTTAAAGTTTGTTAACATTACCAATAACTAAATAAACAATGCATTACAAAACATATTTTATCCCTTTTCATTTATAGTCTCGAAAAGTTAGATAATAATAAAAACTTGCATGTACTATTTTTAGTGAAACTGTTCATAAGAGTAAATCATTTACAAACTGTCTATATTCTTCTTTTAAGCAATTAGAGTAAAAAATGTACAGAAAATTTATTTCCTGCAAATACAACACTAGTTCTCCATCCGTACACGTTTCAAACACCAATTGGTCTCGTCAGTCGAGCTGTAACAAACCAAAAGCGAGGAGAATATAGACAATTTGTTAAATTTCTTACTGAAATTTTAATTTTTGAAATTTGTGTTTTAATTATTATATGATAAAAAAACATTTTAATAGATTTTCTGCAATAATAAATGTCAACACCATGGCCTTGATGTGGCAAATATAATTTAGAATTCTACTCGATAAATCTTAAAACACGATACAGTGCTTTTTTTTTATAGAACAAATTTTAATGGGCGCATTCGCCACGGTGTCAAGAATATATATTCTGTTAATTGCTTTACCTCTTCACTTTTTTAATTTTAACGAAAATATACTTAAAAAAAAAAATAAATTAGGAAAAATTTAAACATATAAATAAACTTGAAGTGTCTGTCTGTCTGTTTGCATGGGCTCATCTTCGAAATGGCTGAACGGATTTCGTTGAAACTTTACAGACATTAAGAGGCGGTTGTCAGGAGCGATTTCGGGGGCGGATCCAGCCTCGCTCTTGGGGGGGGGGGAGGGCGCGTGATATCACAAAAGGACAGTATGTCAAGCGAAAGCAAGTTGTCGACGGGGGAGAGAGACACCAGCAACATTCCCGTTTCTAATGTAAAAGGCAGGGTCCGGTATATTTTTCTTAATTCGAAGTACTTAAGGGGGGGGGGCGATTGCAAGAAAAAACAAATTTTCAAAGGGAGGGGGAGATGCCAGCAGCATACACATTCGTAGTATAAGAGGCAGAATTCAAAGCTCTTGGGGGGGGGGGAGTGATCGCAAGAAAAAAGAGATGTCGACGAGGAAGCAGATGCCAGCTGCATAAAGATTCCTAGTATGAGGCTAAATCGGATTTATTTTCCTGAACCCAGAGCTCTGGGAGGGGGTGCGATTGCAAGAAAAAACAAGTTGTCGACGGTGGGGGGGGGGGGGTAAATTTCTGCACGCATTTTCGAATTTATTGGAAAATTGATGTATGGAATACACATTTGAACTTATTTTTAAATCAAAAGCAATTTGTATTTGTATTTATTTATTTAATCTCATATTCTGCAACCAACCTACCTTTTAAGCATCTGTACTCCAATCACCAAAAGGTAAGCAGGAACATATAAACGCTTGACCTACAAGTTATTTTATGTTGGCCTCTTCAAAGTTTTTGGGCATTACAGAACATGTTTTATCTCTTTTCTTTTATAATTTCGAAAAAAATACTAATGAAAACTTACTCCTACGCATAAGGTGTATTGCTTGTGTGAAAAGGGATCCATACCAATTTTGGTGAAACTATTCATACGAATAAAGCATTTCATGTTTTAGTTATTATATCATAACAAATATTTTAACAGAGGCTCCCATAAAAGTAAATATTCTTAACACCATGGTCTTGGTATGGCGAGTACAATTTAGACTGACTACCGAATAACATTATGTCAAGAAAATTTACTTTTAAAGTATTCTTCATATTGAACAAATATGTTTCTAATGGATGCATTTACTATGACGTTAAAATTTATACCGTAACTATATAAACCTGTTGACCAGTTTTAACATAATTTTAATCGGCACCTTCACCATGGTGTCAAGGATACTTGGTAAATTTTGCGAGAACCGATTCAGATTTTGTTAAAATTCTAGTTTAATGTCTGAAAGCATTAACGAAAATCTGCTTCTATTAAGATAGAGTGAGCTCGTAAAAGTATAAAAAGAATCTCTTATGAACTAGTACTTATGAGGAAAGTGATCGAATTGACCAAAGTCAATTTTAATGACATTATATATAGATTTAAAGCATTTGAGGTTTGGTAGTTAAATCGTCAAAAAGATTAGAATAAATGTTAACATCATGATCAGGATAAATCTTTACCCGATACACTATAAATCTAATTAATATTTATTCCCTCTATTAAACAATTATCACCGGCATACAAAAAAAAAGTGATCTGATCTCGGTACCCCACCATAGTATTTTCAAGAATTTTGACACGCTGAATTCGAAAACGGAGTCCGTTTGATCCCATCACCCACAGTTTTTTCGCAAATCAAAATAGCTGAAAAAGCGGAAAATTGCTTACGTAATATTTTACCGTCACGATTGTCGTGATAAACAAAAAAGAAATGATACATGGATGCAATGGACGCATAGATCAACTCCTCATAAGTTGGCAACTTGGCTTATGGGGTGTAAGGGGCTACAAGAAAAGTTCTAAAAACATGGCAGGCACATCAAAGGAAAAATTGGTTACGATGCAGGGATTCGGATGCCTAGTATCGGCGGCTGGTCAGGATGAGCAAGCGGGCCGCAGCTCCTTATCAGTTGACAACTTGATTGATAAGGAGTATGAAGCTACAAGAAGAACTAATGCACCTGCCAGGCATCGCGACAGAAGCATGTCTGTTACGTTTGTAGAAAATATGAAGTAAGCAAATTATACGTAGGAAAATGAGTGATACATGTAAAAATATATATCGTGAATGTTATGAAACTGTAATATCTAATCAAAATGATACATGTGCTCCAGGCAGTATTTGCTGCCCTTGGTACAACAATCCCAGACGATGGACTGAAAAAAGAAACAACAAAGTTTTAAAATACATCTATATAGTCAGAACCTCAATCACAAGAGAACTATTACTTTTGCAATACAACATTGGAAGGATTCAATGCGAAGACCAGATCAATAATATCTTATTCGATAGTTTCTTCTGTTGTACCAGCAAAAACTCATTTAGAGTCCAATATTGAAGGTATGGATACCAGCGCTACAATGAATGAAGCTTCAACAAGTGTTGAAGAAACAGATAGAGAAGTGACGGAAGACGGTGAAGAAGAATCTGGAAGTGGTTGGGACCAAGAAGATAAAGATGAAGAATATCTGCCAAAAGGGAAGAGAAATAAACCTGTAAGACTATTTGATCAAGAAAGTTTGAGTGATTTCATCAGGAACATCGTTCTACCTAAAAATGTATCTGAATATATGTCCGCAGAGTTGAAAAGCCGTAGGATGCTAAAACAAGGAATAAACTGAACGTTGTACAGGAATCGAGGGGAGCCATACCGTCAATACTTCAATAAAGATGAAGCGGGATCTTTGGTGTATTGTACAAACGTTTGCGGTTTGATAAATGAAATGAAACAAGATTGTTATGTTCCTGAAGAATGGAGATTGTTCATAAACTCTTCAAAACAGTCTCAAGGCAGTACTCCTACACAATGGAAATTATTACGCAAGTATTCCAATAGCTGACTCAACACAATTAAGAGAAAGTTATGAAAATGTCAAATATGTATTACAGAAAATTCGATACTATGAGCATGAATGGCAAGTTTGTGGTGATTTAAAAACCATAGCGATCATCCTAGGCCAACAATCAGGATATACAAGTATCCCTGCTTCTTATGTTTATGGGACAGCAGATATCGCGCAAATCATTACGAGAAAAAAGTCTGGCAAGCAAGAGCAGGCGAACCAGGAAATAACAATGTACTGAAAAAGCCTTTAATTGAACCATCAAAAGTATTACTTCCGCCTCTTCATATAAAACTTGGATGGATTAAACAATTTGTCAAGTCCTTAGATAAGGAAGGACAATGTTATCAGTACCTGAAAAGCCAATTTCCTCAGTTGACTGAGGCTAAAGTGACAAAAGGAATATTTGATGGACCTCAGAACCGTAAAATGTTCAACCACGGATATTTCATAAGCACAATGAACTTAATTTTCGAGATGTTTCTCGAAACTTTTTGGGAAATAACAAAAGTGATGACTATGCAGCCATCGTAGCAACCACAGTAAACAATTTCAGACGTTTAGGATGTTTGACGAGTCCCAAACTCCATTTATTGGATTCTCATATGAGCTATTTTCGTGAGAACTAAGGCGACAACAGGGAAGAGCAAGGCGAGCGTTTCCATCAAGATATGAAAGAAGTTGAACGAAGGCGGCAAGGAAGATGGGACGTAAATTTGATGTCAGACTACTGTTGGCTACTGAAGAGAGATACTGAAGATGACAGTTATTCGAAAAGGGTAAGAAATCCATTACACAGATCTTTTGAAAATAAAAGAAAACGTTTCAGACGAAAGAAAGAAAAAAAAGTTTACTGAAATATAACCCATAGCTGCTCGATTAGAAAACTGGTCTATTGCAAAAAAAAAATTAAGACTAACTTAAAGAACAGAAGAAAGATGGATAGAATGACATGACAATTTATTGCGAGATTGCAGTTTTAAGTCAAATCTTTCGACAGCTTAGAAATATATATGGAAGCATTTAATGAATCAAGTGTTACCTTCCGGATTTTCCGCTTTTTCAGCATTTATCGTGATTTGCTGAAAAACTGTGGGTGATGAAATCAAAAGGACTCCGTACCCGAATTCAGCGAGTCAAATTACATCAAAATACTATGATGGGGTACCGAGATCAGACCACTTTTTTTTTTGTGTGCCTATCAATTTAATACTCATAATACGGTTTGTATTTGTATTTATTTATTTTACAGATACTAAAGAAAGTAACCATGATCTTAGTTTCTGCTACGAACCTACCTTTTAAGTACTCCAATCACAAAAAGGAACACGTAAAGGCTTGACCTACAAGTTAAAATTGTGTGTGGGCCTCTTCAGAGTTTTTGAGCATTACAGAACATGTTTTATCTCTTTTCTTTTATAATTTTGAAAAGTTAAATACTAAACAAAAACTTACTCCTGTGAATAAGGTGTATTCCTTGTGCGAAAAGAGATCCGTACCAATTTGAGTGAAACTATTAATACGAGTAAAGCATTTCATGTTTTGGTTATTATATCATAACAAATATTTTAACAGAGGCTCCCGTAAAAGTAAATATTCTTAACACCATGGTCTTGATATGTCGAGTACAATTTAGACTGACTACCGAATAACATTAAGTCAAGAAACTTTACTTTTAAAGTATCCTTCGTATTGAATCTGAACGTATTAACGAAAAATCTGCTTCTATTAAGATAGACTGAGCTTTGTAAAAGTATAAAAAGAATTCTTTATGAACTATTGCTTATTAGGAACGTAACCGTATTGACCGAAATCAATTTTAATGATATTATATATAGGTTTAAAGCATTTGAGGTTTGGTAGTTAAATCGTCAAAAGGATTAGAATAAATGTTAACATCACGATCAGAATAAATTTTTACCCGATACACTATAAATCTCGTTAATATTTATTCCCTCTATTAAATAATTATCAATTTAATATGCATAAACGGTTTGTATTTGTATTTATTTATTTTACAGATATTAAAGAAAGTTACCACGATCTCAGTTTATGCTAATAACCTACCTTTTAAGCATCTGTACTCCAATCACAAAAAGGCAAAAAGGAACAAGTAAAGGCCTGACCTACAAGTTAAAATTGTATGTGGACCTCTTCAAAGGTTTTGAGTATTACAGAACATGTTTTATCTCTTTTCTTTTATAATTTCTAAATGTTAAATACTAAACAAAAACTTATTCCTGTGCATAAAGTGTATTGCTTCTGTGAAAAGGGATCCATACCAATTTTAGTGAAACTATTCATACGAGTAAAGCATTTCATGTTTTGGTTATTATATCATAACAAATATTTTAACAGAGGCTCCCATAAAAGTAAATATTCTTAACACCATGGTCTTGATATGGCGAGTACAATTTAGACTGACTACCGAATAACATTTCAAGAAAATTTACTTTTAAAGTATCCTTCATATTGAACAAATATATAAACTTGTTGATCAGTTTTAAAAATAGTTTTAATAGTCTCCTTCGCCATAGTGTCAAGGATACTTGGTAAATTAAAATTTTGCAGGAACCGATTCAGATTTTGTTAAAATGCTGGTTTAATGTTTGGAATTATTAACGAAAACCTGCTTCTATTAAGATGGACTGGGCTTGTAAAAGTACAAAAAGAATCCCTTATAAACTATTGCTTATGAGGAACGTAACCATACTACCCGAGGTCAATTTTAATGACCCTATACATTGCATTTGAGCATTTGAGGTTTTGGTTGTTAAATCGTCAAAAGGATTAGAATAAATCTTTTTACCCGATTTTCAATTTTATCATAAACCTACCTTTATGAAAACAAACTAGACTTGTACAAAAATAAATACATAAAAACAAACTATACATTAAAGCAAAGCATTCATATTAACAGGGTAACTTGACAGAATATATTTTACTGCTCAAGTTAGATTGTAACAAACTATTGCTGAACAAACCATCCGCAAAATGATGCTGCGAAATCCTGTGTTTAAGCGGACAACAGATTAGTCTGCTAACAGGACTAATAACCAGAGACACTGCAACTTAAGGAAACATCTACACAAGATGGGCAGGCATTTAGTCTGGAGAACCAACATGTAGACTACGTGACGAAGAGGACGAAACAGCCTCACACATTATCTTCGAACGTGAAGCTTGAACCTACCGGAGACACCTTCAAGGATTGGTCGATCAAGATATAAAGCAAAATTAAACCAACAAAAAAGAAAATATGTTACAGAAGAAGCAATTTTATCTCAAAATAAGCAAAAGCTCATATGACAAATAATGAGATATATTCCTTATTATTATTATTACAAATGGAGTACTTCAGGGCTCAATTCTAGGCCTAATCACTTTTATATTATATCTGAATGATTTTCCATATCACCATAGTAATATTAAAGTGATACAGTATGCTGATGATACTACTCAAAAAAAAAACAATTTTGGAGAATCTTATTAAAATGAATTTAATGTAGTCAAAAGACTGGTTTGAGGTCAACGATTTGGCGTTTAATCCTGAGAAAACAAGTAGTCTGCAGTTTTCACTGAAAAAAGACTCTGAAAACAATACCAGTAAAATTCTTGGACTATAATATTGACTCTGAAATAATATTTAAAGACCATATACCCAAGTTAAGTTCTCAATATCTAGTGTTATCCTTTTACCGCGTAAAATAAAATAGTACTCATTCGTGAACAAATTAAGCTATGGTATTTTATTGCGCCGCAATACAGTTGATTGGCCAACACCTGAAAAAGAAAGCATCATTAATTTTTTAAATATCTATTTCGTAAATCCACCTTTAAAATTTTTGTATCTGTGGCAAATAATTTGTAAGTTAGTTTGAAAAAAAAACCCTTCTCTTTAGAAGAAATATGACAGTTACAGACATTTTTAAACCATACGAAGAAAAAAAAATTATACTCATCACATCCCAAACTACTTCTGTTAGTTCTTTTTTCTCTCCCTTCACTGGCACGCGTTCCAATCTGATATCTGGAACAATAGAGAAACACTATTAATTACACAACAAAAATATAATGAATAAAAAGTACAGTCTTTCCGGGTAAAAAAAATTATATATAACTATATATAATTATATAAAATTATATATAATTATATATAAATATATATTTTTTATATAATTTAATGTAATTATATCTAAGTTCTCATATAAAATTATATAACATATTACATAAAAATTTATAGTTGTCTATAATTATTTAATGGTGCAATACCCCTTAAATCCTTTGCAATTTGCATATCAGGCAGGAAAATCCACAGTTGCGGCGCTACACCGACTCGTCACAAGAGTCGAAAGCGCGCTGTTGGGTGGAAAATCTGCCTTAGGTACCTTTATCGATATCGAAGGGGCATTCGACAACACGTCTCACGATTCGATATGCAATGCTCTACAACGACGAGGCTCTGAACCGACAGTAACACAACAATGTAACTGTTAAAGCACTGTCAAGTAGGGGCTGTCCACAGAGGGGTGTGCTGTCGCCTTTGCTGTGGAGCCTTGTGGTGGACAGCCTGTTGAGTGAACTGAATGATGCCGGTTTGTATACACAGGCTTCTGCTGATGACCTAGTCATTTTGTGCCCTGGTCGCCATGTCAGGGACCTGGAGGGGCCAATGATGCGGGCCCTCCGGATCACGGAACAATGGTGCCGCAGGAAGGGGCTGGGAATAAATACGGACAAGGCCGAGATAGTACTCTTTACAAAAAAAGAGGAAAATGGAGAGACTTCCCACAATTACATTGGTGAGAAGGACTCTTCAACTTAAGGGGACAGTTAAATACCTGGGAGTAATTCTGGACTCACGACTGAGTTGGAATGATCATATTGATGCTCGAACCAAGAAACTATATGTGCTTTCTGGGCTTGCAAACGAGCCTTTGGTTATACATGGAGACTGACACCTAAAATGCTATTTTGGATATACACTATGGTGATCCGCCCCATGATAGCGTACAACGCTATTGTATGGTGGCGTAGTACAACAAAGCGCAAACACATTCTTCAACTTGACAAAGTTCAGAGAATGGCTTGTGTGGGAATATTGAGTGCGACGAGGACTGCACCTACCAGGGCTCTGGAAGTCTTGATGAACCTGGCTCCTCTTCACTTATACATAGAGAACGAGGCCCTGAAGACTGTTTATCGTCTCAGTTGCCTGGGACATCTTGGATTTGGAACGGGCGGCTACTCAAGTGTCTGAGAAAGCACGGTGGAGAGGTGTCCATTACTTCCCATCCGAACAAATTAGATGACGCCGCTTTTAAGACCTAACCTCTCCCTGAAGATATTTCTGCCAAATAGAGAGGATTGGGAGGGAGAACAAAATCTTCCGAAAAATGGATCCTGGTGGAATACTAATGGATCTCGACAAGATGAAAGAGGTGGAGCCGGAGTTTTCGGCAGGACCACGGGAGTCAGAGAGTACTACGTTCTCGGACCATGTGCGACAATTTTCACAGCGGAAATTTATGCTATTCTGCAGTGTGTCCATCTATGTGAGAGGGACATAGACAGGAATAGTGTAATAAATATATGCTCAGACAGTAACGTTGCGATATTGGCACTGAAGTCCAGTGTCATGACTTCGCCTCTGGTGTCTGAGTGCAAGGATGTACTAAATATGACAAGGAAATGCTGCACAGTCAGACTCGTATGGGTCCCAGGTCACTCGGGCATACGCGGGAATGAGGAAGCAGACCGTCTGGCAAAGTTGGGTTCGGCCACTGAACCGTATGGACCCCAACCAATATTACCTGTCCCCATTGCTATTGGTAAAAGAGAACTAAAATCGTTGCTGGAAAGCAAATTTATTAAATCGTGGAGGGGAGCTCCTGGAATGAGGTGTGTTAAAGAACATATAACTGGACCTAGTGCACGGCGTACGAAGAAGCTTCTCTCCTTGGGAAGAAAAGAGCTGGGAATTGTGGTGGGATTGTTGACAGGACATTATCACCTCAGGGGCCATTTTCATAGAATCGGTGTCGAAGACGACCCGACATGCAGATAGTATTTGGAGGAGGATGAAACTGTTGACCTTGTCCTCAGAGAGTGCCCAGTACTCAACGGACTGAGACAGAGATATTTCAGAGATACAATTTTGTTACCGGAAGCAGTTAGGCAAGTTCAACTAACGAGGCTGCTTGGATTCGCAAAGGCGATCGGCCTCGAATAACCTGCAGATATGGTGGGAAGTAAAGGGCCCAATGGAGGCCTAGGCATCGATGATCTAGTATCACCACCTCTTTTTATCCATTCATTCATTCATATAATTATTTATATTTATATATAATCATATATAATTTTGTAAAATTTAGAAAATTTTAAGTAAATATTTATGTATTATTATACAGGGTGATTCAAAAATCGATCACGAACTTAAGGGGGTGATTCTACTTGACAAAATAAGGGTAGAGCTTCATATAATTTTTTTTCAAAATGTCATTCGTTTTCGAGTTACAAGCCGTCCAAGTTCAAGTTTTTATTTTTTGTTTTTTGAATTACTCGCTTACAGGAAAACCGATTTGACTAATATTTGAAAGATAGGCTAAGTCTTCTGCGCTTCATCATTTTAGTAACAATTCACATTGATTGTTTGCCGCTAGAGGGCACTTTACCTACATTGAAAATTGTTTTTTGTCATAATTTTTTAGTGTTGATAGCTACAGTAGTTTTTGGCATAATTTCTGAAAGACTGATGCCAGGCCTTTAAAAAAGGTGCTCTTTATTTACATCGCTAAACCCAACGGTTTAGACGTAAATCACCCTTAAAAATTAAGTGGTAAATTTATTTTTCTCATTTCATTACCACCAGCTACCAGGTAAATAGCTATCAAAGTATACTAGAGCTGTCAGTTTAACATCAAATAAATTCGCTTTTTAAACTATTTAATTTATAATCTTAAAATAACTAATAATGGCTAATCAGTAAATATTCATATTATGGATTATTGCGATATACATTTAATTGATAAAAATTAATGAAACAGTACTAAACAAACTAAAAAAGATTCTCAAAATGTCCCCCATTTTCTTCCATACATTTCCTAACACTCTGCAAAAAATGTCGCCTAACTCGATGAAAAATTCCTGGTGTTTCTTTAATAATTTGGCACTTTTCGATTATCCTGAAGCGAAGATCCTCGACGTTGATTACTGGAATATCGTACACCAATTGTTTCAAATGACCCCAAAAGAAAAAATCCATAGGATTAAGGTCTGGTGACCTCGCTGCCCATGCCAATGGTCCACTTCGTCCTATCCATCGCTCAGGATACGTTGCATTCAAATACTGTCGGACACGTATACTAAAGTGGGGCGGAGCTCCGTCTTGGAGGATCCACATGTTGGCCCTTACTTCCAATGGCACATCTTCCAGATACAATGGGAGACGATTTTGGATAAAATCTAAGTATACGTCACCAGTTAATGGGCCATCAAAGAAATGAGGACCAATAAGGTAATCTCCTATTATCCCTGCCCACACATTTAGTGAACATCTACGCTGATGTTTCGTTTCTACCACATTGTTTGGGTTCTCGTAAGCATATGTGTGGATGTTGTGTAGATTTGTTATGCCATCACGAGTGAAACCAGCTTCGTTAGTGAATAATATGACGCCAATTAATCGATTATCGTGTTCATACTTAGCTAGGATCTGATTGCACATTTCCAACCGTCTCGGCCGATCATCGTCATAAAGAGCCTGCACCTTTTTTGAATGAAACGGGTAGAGTTGTTCTTCTCTTAGTATCCTACATGAACTAGCCTGACAGAGCCGCACTTCATTCCCAATTTTTCTAGTACTAATACCTGGATTATCTTCAATAATTTCAAGCACTCTTTCTTCTTGTTGCACGTTTCTAGCAGTTCTAGGTCTTCCCCTATTTCCATTATAACTTTTAAAGGAACCACATTCTGCAAGCCTCCTGTGCACACTGGAAAATGTTTGAGCATGAGGGATATTTCTTTCCGGATAACTCTCCATATAATATCTTCTTGCCAACTCTGCATTACCATTTGCTTTTCCATAACAAAAATGGATATCACAATATTCGATATTTGAATATTGGTGATTAGCCATTATTAGTTATTTTAAGATTATAAATTAAATAGTTTAAAAAGCGAATTTATTTGATGTTAAACTGACAGCTCTAGTATACTTTGATAGCTATTTACCTGGTAGCTGGTGGTAATGAAATGAGAAAAGTAAATTTACCACTTAATTTTTAAGGGTGATTTACGTCTAACCCGTTGGGTTTAGCGATGTAAATAAAGAGCACCTTTTTTAAAGGCCTGGCATCAGTCTTTCAGAAATTATGCCAAAAACTACTGTAGCTGTCAACACTAAAAAATTATGACAAAAAAACAATTTTCAATGTAGGTAAAGTGCCCTCTAGCGGCAAACAATCAATGTGAATTGTTACTAAAATGATGAAGCGCAGAAGACTTAGGCTATCTTTCAAATATTAGTCAAATCGGTTTTCCTGTAAGCGAGTAATTCAAAAAACAAAAAATAAAAACTTGAACTTGGACGGCTTGTAACTCGAAAACGAATGACATTTTGAAAAAAAAATTATATGAAGCTCTACCCTTATTTTGTCAAGTAGAATCACCCCCTTAAGTTTCGTGATCGATTTTTGAATCACCCTGTATATAAATATGTATTTAAATATATCGTTATGAACGACTAGAAAAACTTATTGATACTCCCTCGTATACAAATATTCCGATGCACCGAAAGAAATTTATATCGATGAGTTATATTTCTAGGTTGTTCTCGGATTTTACGCTAGCGAATTTCTTGTTAATTCTGGTAACTTTTACTGGTATATAAATATGGATAGGATATTAGTTTTAGAGTTAGTTGTATAGTTAAGAGTTGTAGAGTTGTATTTGAATAGTGAAGATTAAGAAGTAGTAATAAGATTGTGTTGTAGCTGTGTTAATAAGTATTAAAAGTATTAGTGAAAGGTGAGTTTTATTCTGTGAACTCAGTGAACGATTTTAAAGAGACAATTGGTGTCAGAAGTGAGGATTACAGTATCACCGGGTTTCCAGAAAATTGTATTAGAAATTAGAAGAGATAGAGAAAAACAGATTTCACTGTTGAATTTGTTATCAAATAAGGAAATAATATTAATTTTCGATACAATTCTAGAATGTTCTATTTTAGACCCAAAAAAATATCGAAAAACGGACTTCACCATCGAATTTGTCATCAATAAAGAAGTTTAGAACAGAATTTTCAACCAAGTTCTAGAACATTCTATTTGAAAACTAAAAGTGGATTGATAAAGGATTTGTCATTAAGAAAGAAGCGTAGAACTGAATTTTCGACAACATGGAGCCAAAATGGAGCAAATAAATAAAGTATTGTCTGATCTTATGGAAAGTCTTGAACAACATCGCCTTAAAAACAAACAAGAAGAAAAAATCGTCGCCAAAAAGAAAAACAAGAAGAAGAAGAAGCGGGTCGCCTTAAAGAAAAACAGGAAGCAGAAAAAAAAGGACCGTCGCCTAGAAGAAAAACAGGAAGAAGAAGCACGACGCCAAAACGAAAAAGAACATCGGCTAAAAGAAGAACAATGCCGTCTAAAAGAAACACAGAACGAAGAAGCACGTTACCAAAAAGACGAACGTCGCCTAAAAGAAGAACAGTTTCGTCTGAAAGAAAGACAAGAAGATGAAGAACGTCGCATTAAAGATGAAAATAAATTTAGCAAATGGATCCAAGAGCTATTTGTACAAGGGCGACAAAAAGTCGATCAAGCTATATAAGGACAAACACAAAAGTTTAAGACAGGGCTAGGCAAAATGCTAAAAGACATAGAAGACAAGACAAGATGTAGGAGAAGTGCGACAAGAAATGAACGAAGTCATAGACGAGATAGAATTAAAAGTACACCAAGAGGTAAATACTATTGAATCAAAAGTATATAGTATTGAATCAATTGTACGACACAACATAGGAGAAATGCGACAAAAGGTAAAAGAAATCGTAGACGAGATAGAAGTAAAAGTAATAAAGAAGTAAATAATATTGATTCTATTGTGTGACAAGACATAGGAGATGTACGTCAAGAGGTGCGACAAGAAATGAGAGAAGTCGTAGACGGAATAGAATCTAAAATGAAGAGCCTACAGATAGAAATCAATAAAATAAAGACGCATGGGCCTTCTGACAAAGTGATAACCATAGGACAGAAAATTAAACCTCCAACTTACGATAGTCAAACATTTTGGATAATGCACAAACGACAATTTGAAGCTGCCGCTAGTACAAATTACGAAGAGATGGCTACTGCATTAGTAATTACACTTTGTGGACCAGCCCTAGAGTTACTGCAGACAATTCTTATAACCCCACAAAAAGACTATGGAATCCTTAATGCTGCGCTAGAAAGATCATTTGGAGATCTGCATCGGCGCCAGTTATATCAGTCACAGCTCAATTTGCGGGTTGAATTAATCATTAAATGTATTCCTGTTCCCAAGGAATTAAAACCGAGATGCGTTTTTGGAAGGCAAAAAACGAGTCGCAATTTAAAGACAATTTGTTTTTACTCAGATAGAGCGTATCCAAAATAATTTTATGTCATTTATAAAATCTATCGAAATTAGAAAGACCGAAAAAAACAACAATTTGGACCGACACACACATCAGAAGAATTTCTCAAATTGATCCTTGGAAATGAGTGTCTAGAATTATTTGTGAAACACCAAAAATTATGGTTAGTCCACGGACAAGACAGAAACGACTAGTAGATGTAAAGCGGTTTAGTAAGCATCCATCCAAAAAAACCCTTATTTCAGGGGATAAATAGAGTTTTATTTAGTGAAGAAACCAGGGGCGGATCCAGAAAAACAAATTGCCGATAGGTGGGAGGATGCGAGCAGCATATACATTCCTAGTATAAGAGGCAGAATCGGGCCTATTTTCCTGAACTCAAAGCTCTTAGGAGGGACTATCGCAAGAAAAATAAATCGTCAACGAGGGTGAGTGCCAGCAGCATACATATTCCTAATAAACAAGGCAGAATCGGTTCTATTTTCCTGAACTAAGAATTCTTGGGAAGGGGAGGGGCGATCGCAAGCCTACATATTCTTATACTCTATTCAAGAATTAGAGAGAGTAATAAAACTGTTACTGAAATCTCCAACGTACTTGCTCCAATGCCGCAGGTAACTGAGGACTGCCGTAAATCTAATTATATTTAATTATATATCAGTGAGCAAAGTACACGTTACAGTGTGTCCTTAGTGATTTATCGTGTTTGTGCTTGTTTTTATACATTATTTGAGATTAGTGAGATACCCAAAAGATATGGCTTCTACATCTATATTTATTTCAAAATCGTTAAACCAGGGCATTTTTTACTCAACGAAAAAAAAAACTGCTTACAGGTATTTTGCTGAAACGTGAAGTAAATCTGTATCGCGAAACTAATATTTTTATATTAAAATATGGTACGTCAGTGTTCTTGCCTGAGTTCTCAGGCGAGTCAATGCTTTGCCAATCGAAACTGCTGAAATGGTATCATGTTTTATTGTGCTAAAAAAAGCCGATTTGAAATAAGTATTATACTTATTTAATTGCACACTCCTCACCCATAATTTGTACAACATAAAGGTGCTTAAAAATAAACCAAAAATGGGTATAATACAGTATATTTTTAACAATACATTATATTTCTAAAAAATAAAAAGATGAAATAAATTTTCCAATTTCAAGGCATTAATGACATAAAAATTGAGAAAAATAAATTAATTTTGATATTATCCTTTAACTAAGACCATCAACACATGCAATATTCCGTGTTCTATTTACGTGAAATGAAGATCCCTGAAGATGTTTCGAGCAATCTAGGTAAAAAGTTGCATAACAATTCAAATTTGACTTGGTCTAAACTCAAGAACCACTATTTCTCAATTGACCAAAACCATGAAAGCTTCCGTTGGTTAAGACCAATTTGTGTTTCTGCAAAATATTTCAAATAATTTGTACTGCCACATACTACTCTACTTTTTTTCAGGTACATAGTACTGAATGCAGGAAATGAAAATGGATTCGTTGAAGATGCAATGCTGATTTTTAAATCAAAGTCAAAAACTGGAGATTACCATGGAGAAATGAATTCGGAAAACTTTGAAGCTTGGTTAAAAGATTTTTTGCCAAAACTGGAAACACCTTCTTTAATTGTTTTAGATAATGCTTCCTATCATAGTAGGCAACTTCAAAAATGGCCAACAAAGGGTTGGAACAAGGATGCTATGAAAGCGTGGCTGAAAGAAAAATATATCAACTTTGGAGAAGATGCTACAAAAGATACTTTGTGGTCTTTGATATCTCGGGTACCAAAGCCTGCAAAATGCTTTGTAGTAGATGAGCTAATAGAATCTTCTGGACATAAAGTTTTACGCTTGCCTCCATACCATTGCCATTTTAACCCAATTGAAATGGTATGGAGTCAGGCAAAGAGAAATTATGACCAACTGATTCTACAAGTTAAAGAATCAATAGAGGCTTGGAAAAAGGCGTTAGGAACAGTAACAAAACAGAATTGGGCTAACTATGTGGAACACACAAATAATATTATTAAAAAGCAGTGGGAAATTGAAAAGAAAATTCGAGTTCCTTTACAGCCACTTATTATTCATGTTGGTGAGAGTGATAGCGATTCCTCAGAATAAGAGAAGTCATTTTGACCCTTAATCCTCTTTTCAGTTTTTGGTAATATGTGGATGTACAGACATTTTTAATAATTTTCTTTTGTGTTTTTTTTAATCTCTTTTGGCATTTTCATACATAAAAATTTCACCACTTCTAAAGTATTCTCATAAAATTCTTTTTTACATATTTTCTAAATTTTTAACTTAAATTTTTTATTGGCATTTTTTAAGCACTTCTTTTCTTTTTCCATTTCTATATAGGATATTTTTTTCTTTTGCCCATGGCATTATATAAAACAAGAAAGAGTATGGTATCATTTTTTTTATATTTATTATATATAAATAATCAATCTTAATTATAATTAGTTCATTTACGATTTCTATTTTTTTATGGCAGTATTATTTTCATATATGTGTTACTCTGTTTCAGTGAACTTGATGCAACATAGGGGCCCTAGATTTTGCCTCAGATCTAGATGCCCCCAACCGAGCCCCTTTCATTATTTTACATGTTTATATGCTTATACATTTATGTGTGAGGATGTTGCATGTGGAATCTTGAAATGAGGTCAATAAAAGACTCAGAGCCATGAGTCGTGCGATGTATTAAATCTTACCTTTTGGGGCACCCATTTTTTTAAATTTGTTTATTTATTTTTAAGAAAACTAGCTATTTAATGAAGAAGAAACTAATTAATTATTTATATTTTTATTCAATATTTTTGTAGCTTGAATACCTCAGTTTTTGCAGTCAAAGATCATAAAGTTACAATAATTTAATATAAAATACTTATCATTTCTAGGATATTGTATATATACCTATAATTTTTGAAAATAGTGTTAGGTATATAAATAAATAATTAATCTTAATTGTAATTAGTTCACTTACTATTTCTATTGTTCCATGTCTGTATTATTTTTTATGCATGTATTACTCTATTTCAGTGAACCTGATGCAATATTGGGGCCTTAGATCTGGATGCCCTGGACCGAACCCCTTTCATTATTTTACACATTTATATGTTTATAAATTTATCTGTGAGGATAGGGCATGAGGAATCTTGAAATGTAGTCAGTAAAAGACTCGAAGCCATGAGTCGTGCGTTGTGTTAACTATTATCTATTGAAGCATACATTTTTTTTAAATTTATGTATTTATTTTTAAGAAAACTAGGCTATTTGATGAAGATGATTAATTATTATATAATTATTTTTATTCAATATTTTTGCAGCTTAACTACTTCATTTATTGCAGTCAGAAATCATAAAGTTAGTCATTAAGTATAAAACACTGAATAATTACTAGAATATTGTATACTTACCCACTGTTTCTAAGAATACTATTTTTTAGTTCCGATTCTATTAGAATAGTCAATTTATTTTTAGTTTGCAGTTAGACTACCCTAATATTGTTATACCTAACTGGAGTATTATAATAAAAATAGAACTTTATCAACAAATTGCGTATAATTTTTTCTGTTACCGAAATAGTTACCAATAATTTAGAATATAAACGATTTACTTTATAAAATAAATAAATAAAGCTTTTATTGTCATAAATTTCATAGGTGAAACATGCCAACAACATAGGTTCACTTATAAAAGTGAACATACACATAAGCACTCCACACTTGTACCTTCAGACATCAGCCTACTAATCCCAAAATTAAAAAGAGTGTGTTTAAAATTTTTAGTACAATAGTTTCTACAATTTCAAAATTATCAGCTAACAACATATTAAAAAGGCAATGCTTATTAAAGAATGTACTAATACGTAAAGTAAATTATTTTTAGCAGTAGTACATCTCTTAGTGTAGTAATATAAAAGAGGAAATTTTAATCCGCTTTTAAAATCTCTCATATTTAAAATTTCACTTAAAATATCAAACCCATTATAAGCACATAAACCCCTTCATTAAATAGCCCTATACAAATGAGATATAAAATTATCGATATGTCTAAACAGAAGGAAAAACTTCGATTTTAAAATTTTTGTGTATAACATTTTTCTTTTTTAAGGATATTTAGTTTGTGAAACTTGCTTATAAACTATTCGACAAATTTCTTGTTAAAAAAAAAATAGTAGAATGAGCCAGTCCGACCCTGTTACAGTTCTCAAAAAAACAATGTCACTAGTTTGATGCATATGTCAAATTTTGACGTAAAGATATACAGCGGTTCAACTTATATCTATTGTTATCCAACCCAAATAGTTCATTATTATAGACCGGTATTTTTGATTATAAAATTTTTAACCCATTCCTATGAAAAATATATGTGTGAATAGATTTTGCCAAAGACCGGCCTAAAGACCACAGGTAGTTTGCGAAAAAAAAAGGGTAAAAAATGATTTATTACTCTCTCTAGTTCTTAAATAAACTATAGTATAAGAGGCAAAATAGGGTCTATTTTCTTGAAGTCAAAGCTCTTGGAGGGGGCGATCGCCCCCCCTTGGATCCGCGCCTGGAAGAAACACTTTCTGATGGAATGAAATCTGTAAGGTGACTGTTCAATATAAAGCGTAATCCCAAATATATTACATCCACAATTAAACCCAGCATTTTTTTTTGCGATTGGTCTCACGGAATGTGATGAGCCCTTTGATCTTCTTTAATGACACTATGGATTGATTTATCTATAGAGATATAGTTCAAAATGTTACATTACCTTATGAAGAGTGGAGAATGTTGCTTTTAATTTTCCGACGGGATAACGATCCAAAACTCTCTCCACAGGTTGTTCAAGAGCGGTTTCAGGAAAGTAACGTTCGGGTTTTGTCTCAGGACCATCTTCAGGCCTTGACTCCATAGAAAATCTGTGGAAAAATAATTCATTATACTGTGTTCAGGATTAGATTACCATTGTAAAATAAATTAGGTTAAAATTATATTTTTATTTTGTTCCTAAAAGCTCTGTTCTAAGAATAACATTTTTTTTTTAAATCATGGAACAAGACAACTGTTCATAAAAAAATTAAGAATGATAAAAAATTCAATTTGTACTAAGATTTTTTGTCTTAATAATGCTTCTATAGGATACTCGGAAAATCAGGCCGGCGGAGTTAGCCTCACAATTACTGCCCTCAATTCAAGAGTTTTTAAGATCGGATGCATCAAACCCTAAATAGCTCCGAGCACATCTGAATAAAGCGATTAAAGTGCTAATTTGAACAGTAAATAACCTACAAATTATTTTTTTTCGGAATTTGTGTTTTTAATATACATAGCGAAACATATTGAAGATAAAAATGTAAAAATATTATATTACTACTTATTAGTTTTGAATTTTGTCTGGTGTCATGGCATTTTCGGCAATAAATATTTCGCAATTCGTTAAAAAAAATATGGACGTAAGTCCGATATCTTGTGAAATAATCTAATTTTTGTGTCTCCATTTCATATATAAAATGTTTTTTACCCAAAAATAGCATCTAAAAATGATAATTGATAGCTACTAGGGCTTTATACGTCAAATATTTTTATTGGTGCTTGAGGGGCAAGGGGAAAGCAGATCTGACAAGCACCTAAGCATAATGCACTACTTGAATAAAGCTAGCGTTTCTTGCACCTGGACAGCTCTGAGCTGCTCATGCTAATAAATCGAGGGCAGTAAATGAGATGATTTTGAAATTTAGAGTGGGTCCACACGATAAGAAAAATCTGGGCGTAAGCGTAGCGTAATAAGACATACGTCAAATTTCAAACATTGTGATTCGTTAAATTCAATAAAGGACAAAGACGGAAGATTTCCCGCCTAAATCCGCCTTTTCTCAAGTAATTACGCAAAATAATGTTTAACTTTTCAGGGGACTACTTTAAATATGGCGGAAACTGTTTATTTTTAATATTTTCTATGAACATAACCTATGTTTTTTTCAGAATGGTCTCTGTAAAAAGTAAAGTTTTAGAGTTTCGGAGATTAAGGCATGCTTTTGTTTCAACCTATTAGAATATGAATTTACTTAAGTAAAAACTTCTTCTTAAGAGAGTATTAAATATTAGACTATAATTATCTATTAATCCATAAGAGTAACTTTGAAAATATTTATATATAGTAATTTAATAATTAATAATTTGTAGTAATAGTTGGTTTAAAACAATATATACTGCTAAGATTCTACTCTAGGCACAATTTAATTCAAAGAACATATCACGTGAAGAATGTCATGAAATGGTTATAAAAGACCAGCAATTGTCAAAAGAAACATTAAGCAATAAAAAGTACGAAACTAAATTTATTAATATACTAAATTAACAACTGACTCACTTTGTTAACGTTTAATTAATTTATTTTTTCTTACTAGAATGATTAATAAATATTTTTTATTACTTATTTTTTCCTCTTATAATTTCAAAAAAATACTGACAATTGCAGTTTTTTCCTGTTTCTCTAACAGGGGGCTAAAATTTCAGACATGTCAGGAAAATTCCTGTCGTCTGGTAACCCTACCCTTAGCAAAATTTATATAAACCTATTATAAACAATTAAAAAGTAACAATTAACATTGATGGAAATTTAATAACAGAAATCCAGTTAATGTCATATGTAATGTATTCTTCTAAAAACTACAATCAATTGTAATTATTAAAACGATTGTTTAAATTACACGGTTATATTGAAATTCTCGTCTTTGAACTCCTTGGCAATTCTTTACCAGGTAGAAATGGTAAACTTTGGAAATAAAACTTCTTTTAAAGAGTCCCATATTACCGCACAAGTAACCTGAATAATTTCAGAAACACTGTTTACCGACTCGGAATTCGCACTGTTGATTTCACATGCTGATTTCATCAGCTAAATATCACAATGTTATTTCCAACTTAGTAATAAGGGTATAGTTGTACACATTTGTAGCGACAACTTTCCTGTTTTTTTTTTAATAAAGAATATGTCAATAATCTCCTTACATTTTGTAACTTTTTTTCTAGATTAAAATACTGCCGCAATTAATGTTTTATTTCGATTCATTTTAATTTTTCGATAAAATATAAACAAAAATCCTGATAAAAGTTAGGTTAAGACAAGACTTTATGACAGCGTAAAGAAATGTTCCGTGTGGACGATACATTTTTAACACAAAAGCGCGTAATACGACTAAGCTGAAATTTTTCTTGTCGTGTGGACTCACCCTTAGTGTTACTAGACTTCTGGCTACGTAGAAACCTTTAAAATGATAATAGTACTTATGCAGTATCTTATGTCTCATTTTCTTTTTTGGGGAAAGTTTTTTATTTAACAATTAAAATATGAAAAAAAAAAACAGGTTTTTCAATTTCTAGAAAAAGCAATTGTTTTTCAGTAAAAAAGTTTCAAACAAAAGTTGAAAATATCTACAAAATGAGCAAAATTGTTGATATTGCAATAGTTTGAAGTTGCACCTACTCGGAGAGTTAGAAAGTGAATAGTGCTGGTGGTCTGTCAGCCTGCAGCGCGCGAAAAAAAACGTGACTTGGACGCTTCAAATTCGTTTTTCCGGAATAATTTGGATTATCTCGGCGAATATTGGTCGTAGGACCTTCATTTTCTTTAATTTGTGGTTTCTCGACGAGATATGAACAATGGATGATATGTTATTGTAATCAAATTATTATTAAACATAGCAATAAACAAATTATTGTACTTTTATACATTTTATGCATAATTATAATTTTACCGTACTTACGTACTTTTTAAATTGCGAAAAAATTGTTACATTGTTCTATAGTATACTACTAATTAGGAATATTAAAGATCAGATTGATTTTTAATCTACCATTAATACTTATCGGGATGTAGTATGAAACAAATAGCAACATATGTTGATAGCATTATTATTTTTCGAGATGCAGAATAAACTACATTTGACGATTATATTGTAAGCGATTATCCAATCGGGGCCATCGAGAATTATTGTAATATTACTTACAACGACGATGAAAGTAATAGAGGAGAAAATAATTGTGATTATGATAACAATAATGCCATTGTTCTTGACCGAAGGTATTACGTACCTCCTACCAAAGGACCAACACGACACACATGATTCAGCTAAGTATAGGCCAATCACCTGCCTTCCCACACTGTATAAGGTGATCACACACATGAGTGGCTCAAAACTATATTGAGAATGTACAAGATCGATAATAATTTTGTTTCCTTTTTAGAACGCATCATGTCAACCTGGAGAACTAGGATCCAATTGCAAGTGCCATCCAGCGACACCATCGAAACTAACACCATTCCGATACGAAGAGGAATATTTCAAGGCGATTCACTTAGCCCATTGTGGTTCTGCCTTGCAATGAACCCACTATCACGCCGGTTGAACTCCACCAGACACGGCTTTAGTGTTAGAAATAACAACGAAGAGGTAGTCGGAGTGAATCATCTTCTATACATGGATGATCTTAAATTGATGGCTGCTACCAGAAACCAGCTGGAACAAATGCTTAAAATTGTAGAGGAGTTCTCCGGGGATATCGGAATGCAGTTTGGACTTGACAAGTGCCGTATTTTGAACATCGTTAAAGGGAAGATACAACCGGGAGCTTTTGAAATGCAGAACGGTGAAACTATAGCTGCAATGGAAGCAGACCAAACATACAAATATCCAGGTATGAAACAGGCCAAAAGAATTGACCATGGCACTATGAAGGCCGAATTGACCACCAAATTTGTCAGGAGGGTAAGGCGGGTATTACGAACTAACTTAAACAGTAGATATTTGTTTAAGGCTCTCAACACGTATGCTTGCTCTGCGCTAAGCTACTCTTTTGGAATTGTAAAATGGAGCAGGACGGACAAACAAAACCTACAAAGAAAAATAAGGACACTCCTAACAAAAGCACAAAAACATCACCCTTGGAGTGCTATTGAACGTACAATGCTTCCAAGACACCAAGGAGGAAGAGGATTGGTGGATATTGGTAAGCAGCTCGACCAACAAATAATAAACTTACGTTCACATTTCCACAGGTTAGCGGACTCTTCCATACTACATCGAGCAATATGCGAGGCAGACGATTCAACGTCGCTACAGTTGAGGGAACAAGATATTACTTCTCACCACCAAACAGACCAAGAGAAGTTACAAACCTGGCTACAGAAGCCACTCCATGGACGACATCTAAATGAGGCCAATCAGGACAATGTCGACAACTCAGCGTCGAACTACTGGTTGATTTCGGGACAGATGTTTCCGGAAACGGAGGGCTTCTTGTTAGCTATCCAAGACAAGGTTATTCCGACGAAGAACTATTGGAAGTTCGTCATTAGAGATCCCTCAATAGAAAATGACCAATGCAGATATGGCTGTCGAACATCGGAGATAATTCAGCATATAACTGGAAGATGCCAAGCGTTTGCCGCAACCGAGTATAAGGAAAGACACACTCAGCCGCTAAGATACTCCACCAAGAGTTAGCAGAAAAGTTAAACCTACTACAGGTAGGAAATGTGCCTTATTATAAGTACAATCCGGAGCCTTTTTCTTGAGAACAACCAGTTCAAGTTATATTGAGACCGAACGGTTCTGACGGATCAGACAGTAGCTCATAATAGACCAGACATTATACTAATAGATAAAATTTCTAGGCGAATTATACTAATTGACATTGCTGTACCTAACAACAACAACCTAAGGCCACAATACAACGAGAAGATCGCCAAATACACAGATCTGGAGGTCCAAATCCGAAGACAATGGGCAATGAACAGCGTCCAAACGATTCCCATAATACTGTCAACAACTGGAGCGGTACCAAAGAACCTTCTGCAGAACATCAAGGGATTGGGCCTTAGCGAGCATCTGTATAAATCTATGCAGAAAGCAGTTCTCCTTGCAACCGCGAGAACCGTCCGAAAGTTCGTAGGAAGACAACGTCACCTAGGACCCGATAACATGGAAAGGGTTCCCGCAGAGCTTCATACTTTTGGTGTCTTTATATGCCTGGTATGACTGGATAATCCCTGGAGGGAGTGCGAAGCCGTTTGGCTTGTAAATCATAATAATAATGATGTTAATGATGGTGATAATTATGTCAATCATGAGAATGATGGTGATGACGAGAGTGATAATGAAATCGATAAGTGTTTTAAAAATGAGTCGATGTCTAAGAAACGGAGAAAGGAGTAAATATTTTGTGTTGATTTAAGCAAAAAATATGTGAATAATGTTCGTCCAATAAAATAAATAAAAAAATTAACATGTGTTTTTCTTGTACAACCAATAATTTGGCAATAAATGACAGTTGCAATTTGTTTCATGCTATAACTCGATAAATAATAATGGTGCATTAAAAATTAATCTGATTTTTAATATTCCTAATTAGTAGTATACTGTTGATCACTATAACAATTTTTTCGCAATTCGAAAAGCACGTATGTATGGTAAAATTATAATTACACATAAAATGTATAAAATTACAACAATTTGTTTATTGCTATGTTTAACAATAATTTGATTATAGTTTTGTGACCAATATTCGCCGAGATAATCCAAAGTTTTCCGGCGAAACGAATTTGAAGCGTCCGAGTCACGTTTTTTTCCGCGTGCCGCAGGCTAAAAGAACGCCCACCCTCTCCATTGCTCACTTTTTAACTCTCGGAGTAGGTGCAATTTTAAACTATTGCAACATCAACAATTTTGAAATAATTGAGTTGTAAACTGCTGCATACAATAATTTAACTACCTCCTTATGAGTTCCTGCTTAAATAATTCCTTAAAAATTAACAACCCAGCAGCGATTTTTTGAAAAAAAAAACTCTATCTCAGCTGTGATCGTAAAAATTTTTTTTTTCAAAATGTGCGCCAAAATCCCACCTATAATGTCCACTTATCGACATTTCGATATCAACAATTGTCCAAGAGTTATTCTATTTGTTTATAACGCAAAAACCAACCCCAAATTGTTTATCTGTTTCAACAATTTGAAATCTACATTTAATTTGGTTCTTTTTGATGTTGTTAGTATATGTCTCGAACTTTCATTTCCCCACTCGCAGACCGCTGTACGACCTCTAGATCGCTGAGAATAAACAATAAAAAAAAACATAAAAAATTATAAACAAATTCTCTGTGCACTTATTCTATGCAACAAGAGTCATCTTTCAGTGCAGTATAAAGTTAATGCAATATATTTTTCTATTGTTTATTAACAACTGAAAAAACAGCCATTTTAGCACCTTTTTTTGCAAAAATTAACTAAAAAAAAATTATCCGATTCGGATGGGCTCTTTTTGTAGGTACTTTCAATTCGCACAACTTTTCTTTGAAACTTTTTTACTGAAAAATAATGGCTTTTCCTAGAACTCACTTGTTATATAAAAAATGTTCCCCAAAAAGAAAATAAGACATAAGATGCTACATTTTTTTCCAGATGCTAATTCCGCTGGTCTAATTATATCAATGAGAACAGAATATCAGGTGCATTAAAAATATTTGTCGCACATTTCGTTCCTTTTGATTTATAGACCAGGACTTATTTGTAAAATATCGGGGTTTCCTAGATGTGAAATGGAATATGGATATTTTTGCATGAGAACCTTCAGAATAACCTGAATAACGATAAATTTGATATGCGTACTTTCAAAAAGTTGGGCAACATTGTTTTTATTAATAAAAGTATAAAATTAACGAAAAAAAAAGTATTTTTTTCAAATTTTCTCTCGTGTAACTTTGAAGATATTCATTTTAGAGGAAAGTTGAAAAGGAAAAAAAGTTTCGTAATTAAATTTATCATAAGATAAAGTTAGTCAAAAATTTCAAAATATATTTGCCTTATCGCAAAATAGCAATAATTAAAAAAAAAGGTAAAAAAGCAGGTTTTTAAACAATTTTTTTTCTACCATTTCAATTTCTCTAAGGATCTTCATATTAGAGCAAAGAAAATTTTATGTCATAATAAAATAACACGCTAAAATTCGTTAGGATCGAATCGATAGTTTTTGCACAATAATTTTGCAATTCGATTTCGTTTACAAAAAATGACCATTTTTCAAGTTTGTCTGAGTCCAAAATATCACGTTAATGTATTTAAATTTATTTTCGACATATAGCAGGGAACTCAAGTTTTCCAACGCTTTTTTCAGAATCAAAATCAGATGATTTGGATGCCCTCAGGAATTGTTTAAAGACATTGTTGATATAAAATAATTATTTTATTTTTATCTGTATTTTACGAATAAAATAATTTAAAATCAAAATTTTTTTCAATTTGTCTAAACAATGATTGTTTAAACAATTTTGATAATTAAAGTAAATATATAACGTTATAGTATGCTTAATTATATTAATAAACAAAGATTCGCTTGGAAAGTCCAGTATTATAGGGTGCAGTATGCTGTAAGTATGATGTATAAATAAGTTCATTTGTTTATAACAAAATATAATGAATGCATGATGGGCACACGGCATTAAAAAAAATGATCAAAATCGCTCCATTAGAAGCTAAGAAAATGAAATTTTTTTTCAAATATGTATTTTAAATCTTCGAATTCAATTTTAAAATGAGAGCTCCCCACCCCTCTTTTTTCATTTATCACGCGCGCGGGCGATATTCTTTTCATTTTTTATTAAAGTTTCCGATAACAAACATTTAAAAAATTGTATCAAAAAGGAGCTCGGCAAGACAAAGTTTTTGGTTCAAGAATCAGGTCGGTATTGTTTATAGATTCACTGTAACAGGCTGTCAACTTTGACATTTTGCATCTCGGAAACCAATTGACGGAATTGAAATTTTTTTTCACGAAAAGAAGCATCTTTCCAAGTACTTTCAAATCATAAATTGCAAAAAAAATCCAATGAAAATCCGCCGAGATAATCTATTTGTTTATAAGCAAAAATATCAACAATGTCTTTAAACAATTCCTGAGGGCGTCCAAATTATCCGATTTTGATTCTGAAAAAAGCGTTGGAAAACTTGAGTTCCCTACTATATTTCGAAAATAAATTTAAATACGTTAACGTGATATTGTGACCTCAGACAAACTTGAAAAATCGTCAATTTTTGTGAACGAAATCGGATTGCAAAATCATTGTGGAAAAACTATCGATTCGATCCTAACGAATTTTAGCTCGTTATTTTATCATGGCATAAAGTTTTCTTTGCTCTAATATGAAGGTCCTCAGAGAAATTTAAATGGTCGAAAAAAATTGATTAAAAACCTGCTATAATTTACCATTTTTTTTTTAATTATTGCTATTTTGCAATAAGAAAAATATATTTTGAGATTTTCGACTAACTTTATCTTATGGAAAATTTAATTACGAAACTTTTTTTCCTTCTCAACTTTCCTCTACAATGAATACCTTCAAAGTTACACGAGAGAAAAGTTGAAAAAAAAACGTTTTTTTTTGTTAATTTTATATTTTTATTAATAAAAACAATGTTGCCCAACTTTTTGAAAGTACGCATATCAAAATTATCGTTACTCAGGTTATTCTGAAGGCTCTCATGCAAAAATCTCCATGTTCCATTTCACATCCACCAAAAACAGATAAGCCCTGGTTTATTAGATTTATTTCCATCTCGGCTGGGCACGTGGTTCGTATCCCTTTCTTTTTAATTTACCAAAAAAAAAGTTAAATTCGAGCTAAATTTTCCAAACTCAAAAATATGCCGAGAATAAAAGTAACAGAAAAATCTAAAAAACAAAAGATCATATAAAAAGTTTTGAGTTTGGAAGCTCGCAAAGCAACTTTTTTAATCGGTTTCAAAAATCCTATTTTGTTGTATAAAGACTTCGTAGACTTAATCTTGGTTTCTTAAAATGTCATGATATGGGTGTAAAAATGACATATAGCACAACCCAATTTCATAGCATGTCTTCCAAATTTCTGATATATTTTCTTAAAAAAATGCCTTTTGAATAATTTAATTCTTGTTTATCAAGTGTTATCTATTTAAACACTGTGGTAGTATGAATATAATGTTTTATAAAACAAGGGCATCAAAAGCTATTGCTATTTCTTAAGATACATAGAAATAAACACTAGTAATAAAAATAGGACTTACATTAGTTAGCATCAATGTTCACTCCGAAGAAATGCTCTGCTCCAATCTTAATAAACGAATTTAAGGTCCAGAAATTTGCCGAGGCCGCCGTAAATATTCCTGGACCGAGAGAAATTTTTGCAACCCGTCGTGTCTCCTCCTCTTTCACCGGCCGTACTCCATCCAACTCTTCTGATGGGCCGGCAAAGCGCCTAAGAATACGACTCAGGGTGTAATAGTCCCTATGTTCCCTCAACTGCATGTAAGCCGCTACTGGAGAGTATCCCAGGGTACCCCCCTCCCCAATATCCTCACTGGGACTCATCCAATAGTGCGCCGAGGCTTTAAACACGTCTGACCATGCAATAAGGTGAAGGGAGTTACTCCTACGTGAAATTGGGATTGTCCGCGTCGCGATGGATTCCAAAAAAAAAGTAGTTTTCCGCGGCTGAAAAATAAACGTTTTATATTAGAAAAATTTGAATAGGGTTACAGTTATACTCATAGATAAAATATTTATAGATCCGCAAAGTTTAATCCCAAAAACGGCAAATTTACGACAATAAAATGTAAACATCGTAGATCAGATGTCGGCATGCGCACTACAAAATGATCAGGTGATCATCGACAGGACCGAACTTCGAAAATCTATTTAGTTAGTTCAATTAGTCATAAATGGTGTCTAAATCAAGCAAGTTATCAAAGTTGCAACCATGGTTGCAATCTTTAGTAAAAAAGTCGGTGTCATGTAACTTTCTTGTTCTGGGAGTCACATCATATGGGCACAAATAATATCTGAAGCAGAAGGGAATAATCCGGTCTGTGTCTACCGATGAGAGTTAGTTTAGTCATTTCATATACTGTGAAAGTAAAATTGTGAAGAAAATGTATCTTACTATTTCTCTAATCTATTGTTTCCGTCTGTGTGCGTTAACTTTCTTGTTGTAGGGTGGGAGTGAATAATTAACATTTCTAAGGTTCGGCAATTTATTTTCTAGTTATTAAAAAATAATGACCTTCTCTTCCTTATCTTTTTTTTTCATTTTTTAAGAAAATATTGATACGAAATGGGTTTGTCAACGGATATGTAGGATTTAAAAATAATTTTATATAATAATATTTTTCTACCGTAATGGTGAACGGAGCATATATTTTCTTATCGTATTAATTTTTTCGACAAACTGATGAAAAAGTTATTTCAAATAAAATAAGTGAACAAGGTCATTGCTGGGAGTGAATAAAAAAAATATACCAACAAAAGAAATTCACATTTGTCTAACTTATTTCGTAATATTTTGCTTTTGTTAACATATTAATGAATATTTAATTTGACGATTTCAAAGTGGGGAATGCCATGATCACATGAATCATGACAATTTCATAAAATGAGTACGGACATAACTAATCTGAATTTACTTCCAAAACCAGTATTAATAATGAAAAACGCTTTTTAACGTCATGTCCTCAATCTTCAGACATACAAAATAATAAATCATAGAATGGCTGCAGAACAAAAAAAAACATTTGAGCTGGGTGGAAACATCGGTTAAATATAAGGTGGATGAAGTTATGCAAGAATATGGACATGGTGCAAATTAGCAACTTGAAAAAAGTCGTTGACAACTTGAAAAAATAATTCAAACAGAGCTTAGAAATTATAGAGCCAATAGCCGATGCGGGCTAAAATATAAACCTTGTACTGAAATATTTTATGTATAGAATAATAATGCATTATAATTATTGTAAGTTATATATGTATGTTTTAAAATTTCCAACTTCATTTTGAGGATGTGTGTTTTTATTTATGTAAGTAATATAATAGATGGAGATATTGTACCATTTCTTGACATATTGATGAATGTACTTTTTTCATATGATAGAATAAACTATTCTATGGTTTGGTGCGAATTATCAGATTTTTTTTTAAGAATTGATTGCTTAAAAGTTTAGTTTATCTTTTGGTAATCATTTGGAAAGTGCTAAAAATATATCTTAACACATGTTTTGGAAATTTAATGTTATACGAAAACACTATAAACCCAAAAAAGTTGTAAAGCAACACTATTTTTTACCCTATAGAGAAAAAGTAAAATAAAACAAATAAAATATGTACATATTCCATTATATTAAATAAAAACACAAAAACAAATAAAATAAATCACTTAAAACGCTATAAATCCGTTTAAATCGCACGCAACTCACAAAGCAAAAATAAACACAAAAATGGCGTTGAGCCGATACTGTGCTGTTTACGGATGGCGCTACAAAACAACCGATCGATAATAGGAAGTCGTTTATGCGCATGCCCTTATCTGTTCAACGTCCAAAAATATGACTGTCGCCCGATGTGCAGAAACGCATTTTTTCGCCCATGGTTTGCCATTTTTTGGCTTTAGCAGCCGACAAAAGTAGAGGTCCATAGTAGAGGTCAGTGGTTATACTCCATGGAAATTAGATTAAAAAAAGAGCCGTTTTGTTAACAAAAATGTAACACTGTTTTTTTTTTGCTGGAAAGTGTTAATTTCGGCATCCTATAAAACATATCTCGATGGTAACTCTGAAAGACCTGTGCAAAAAAAATGACGTACCAAAAATGGCCACGATTTTCGGTTTTTTGAGTTTATCTCAAAAAGTAAAAGTTGTATCGAAAAATGTTTCAAACAAAAGTTGTAGAGAATTAAAAAACCTATGGATTCATATAATATAAGTTATAGGTGGCTCCAATAGTTATCGAGATATATTTTTTTCGACAAAATTAACGGTTTTGGTTTTTTTTTTTTAAAAAAAAACATTTATTAACAAACTATCGATTTAAAATTTAACATAAATATGGGTATTATCATTCTAAAAAAAGCCCCGGAATCTGTGAGTTTTTTATTTTTCGAGAAATTCAACCTCAATTTTCCGGTTTTCTAAGTAAGATACAATGCTCAATTTTAATGGAAATTGTTTGTATTGTTTTATATTTTGATGGTCTATTAAAAAAAATTTTTTTCAATCGTGGACCGAGAAATTTTGCAAAAACCAATTTTTGCACCAAAAAAAAATGCGATAACTTTTCACCGAATGGAGATAAAATTTTTTTATTGTGTGCATTGGATGTAAATGTATCATTTCCGGTCTCAAAAAAAAATTAATTTTTGATGAAAAAAACGTTTTTTTTTTCAAAAATTCATAATGGCGTGGCAAATGAATATTAAGGGCTCAAATTTGCAGAAGATGCTTTTTAATGCTTATGATTTAACTGGGAATTTTTTGGATCCAAGAAATATACTTCCATACGCTCTCTGAGCCTTCGAAAATAGGGCCGAAACTAATCGAAAATAGCTGCTGCAGGCCGCTGTTGCCATAGTTCAGTTGCATTATTCATCGGCGCTTCAAGGAAACTTATGCATCACAAGTAATATTTCTAATATTGATGTTGTTTTATTAATTTATATGATAGTAACAATTTGTTTAGCCATAATAATTATTAATTTGTTTATTAACAAAATTTTTACGAAAAATTATAGAGAAAATCATACAAATATTCAATAATATATTACACCTTCTACTGTTTTTTTCGTTTATATTATTATTACCTAACAGTTTATTAACAAAATTTTTACAAAAAATTATAAGACAAAATGATACAAATATTCAACAATATATTACATATACTGTTTTTTCTTTTATATTATTATTACCTCATAGTTTATTAACAAAATTTTTACGAAAATTTCAGAAATTTCTGAAATGTACAGATTTGTGTGAGCACTGTGATGGACAGTGCGATAATTGCTCTGAAAATTTTATCTCCTGCGATTTAGAAAACCATGATGACAATTCAGAGGAAATTAATAATATGTGTGAGAATGATTTTGACTATGAAAATGTTGATAATGATGAGAATGAAGAATAAAATTGAGAATAATGATGAAAATGGTATATGCGATGTAAGTGAGAGTAATAATTGCGATGATGACGCCAATCGCATAGAAGTAATAGAAAAAATATATATTAATATATTGTATTTGTAATTTTAATGTACTATTAAATATTCATATGACGTATTATATATTACTATTATTATATTTTTATATGATTTGCTGACAGAAATTTTCGTAAAAATTTTGTAATTAAACTATTAGGTAATAATAATATAAAGGGAAGAAACAGTATATGTAATATATAATTGAATATTTGTATGATTTTCTCTATAATTTGTTGTAAAAATTTTGTTAATAAACTGTTGGATAATAATAATATAAAGGAAAAAAACAGTAGAATATGTAAAATATATAATTGAATATTTGTATGACTTTCTCTGTAATTTTTGTAAAAATTTTGTTATTAAACAAATTAATAATTAATATGACTAAACAAATTGTTACTATCATATAAATTAATAAAACAATATCAATATTATAAAAATTACTTTTGATGCATAAGTTTCCTTGAAGCGCCGATGAATAATGCGCCTGAACTATGGCAACCCGCCGACAGCGGCCTGCAGCAACTATTTTCGATTAGATTCGGCCCAATTTTCGAAAGTTCACAGATCGTATGGAAGTGTATTTCTTGGATCCAAAAAATTCACAGGTAAAGCACAAGCATTAAAAAGCATCTTCTGCAAATTTGAGCCCTTCATATTCATTTACCACGCCATTACGAATTTTTGAAAAAAATAACGTTTTTTTCATCCAAAATTTTTTTTTTTTGAGATCGGAAATGATACATCTAAATCCAATGCACACATTAAAAAAATTTTATCTCCATCCGGTGAAAAGTTATTGCAATTTTTTTGGTGCAAAAATTGGTTTTTGCAAAATGTCTCGGCCCACGATCTTCAAAATATCAAACAATACAAACAATTTCCATTAAAATTGAGCATTGTATCTTAATTAGAAAAGCAGGAAATTGAGGTTGAATTTATCGGAAAATAAAAAACTCACAGATTCCGGGCTTGACATAGTTTTTTAGAATGATAATACCCATATTTATGTTAAATTTGAAATCGGTAGTTTTTTAATAAATGTCTTTTGTTAAAAAAAAAAAACCTAAACCGTAAATTTTGTCGAAAAAAAAATATATCTCGATAATTAGTGGCGCCACCTATAACTTATATTTATATGAATCGATAGGTAATTTAATTCTCTACAACTTTTGTTTTCGATACAACTTTTACTTTTCGAGATAAACTCAAAAAACCGAAAATCGTGACCATTTTTTGTCCGCCATTTTTTTTGCACAGGTCTTTCAGAGTTACCATCGAGCACGGATTTCTGAAAATAAAATGGTGACAGATGGTAATGGAGCTGTCAAACGAAAAATGTCGGAGTATGCTCTACGCACGGATTTCTGAAAATAAATTAATGACAGGTAGTAATGGAGTTGTCAAATGAAAAATGTCCGGAGTATGCTCTGCGCCATTTTGGGTAAAAGTGACGTTTTGGCACGTCAAATTACCCGTCAAAAGTCAAAAAATAGTGTCATTGTTGTTATTATTGTAAAATAATCTTTGTTTTTCCTTGGATTAAATTTATTTTAAATAACTTAATAACCAAGGAATATGCACCAAGCCATCAGTCAAATATTTAGGTGTAAATATAGACCACAAAATTGTCTTAAACTGGCACTTTGGAACTGTTAAACAAAAATATATACAATGGGCCAAATACCTTAGGAGTCTAATATACAAGGAAAAAGGCATATCAAGAAAAACAACTCATAGATACAAACCAATATACTGACTTTAATTGGAATACATGTTCCCTACATACAGTAATTGCAGAAAGCCAGCACTCATAAAACTTGAAACGGTAGAAACCACTGTTCTATGTAGTATGACTAAAATTCATCGTCCTAGCTATCCACCAATCAATTATTGTATGAATTCACTAAACATCCAGCCGATTATTGCAAGACTTTCTGTCCTGATAACTAAGTTTGAAAGAAAACCTGAAACTTGACCGGTGATAGAGGAACTGTGTACGACCAAGGGCCGGAACCATAGGCCAGCCAGAAGACCTCCACTAATGATACTATTCAACCTTTAATATACTTTTTTTTATTATTTTGTGAAGATTTGTAGGGGCTTGAAGACCAAACGTACTATAAATAAGCTTTTTATTCTGAAGGACCTCGTTTGTTGGCCTGTAGGGTTCAAATTTATATGTCCTAATCAATTATAATAATAATAATATTTATTTAATTGTGTGTGTATAGTGTTTAACACAGTGTAAGGAAGTAAAATGTTGCATTTACCATTATTTGAATATAAAATTGAACGTTACTTATTTAAATAAAAGTTTTAAATATCTTACAAATTGTTACCGCTCAAATTTTTTATAAGTTGTGTTGATGAAAACAATTATGTTACACTTAACTGTTTCAAAGTAAGATACTCGACTGTTTGGGGATATAGGGACACAAGTGTTTATGTTAAATCCATAATTAGAACTAGCCGTAGGAAAACAATTTTTAAACAGTACGCTCATACTATTGAGATATGAACAGAATTTAGTGTAATAATTTTGTATGTCTATAATCTCAAATTTACTTGAAATTTTTGAAACATTCAACTTTCTAAGGATATTTTAATTAGAAAATACTGAAAATAAAGGGGTACTACCTAATTAACATTTCAACTGTTTTTTCAAAAAATAAAACGTTTTGAAGAAACGGTTCGTCAACATATTGTTTTTTTTAATGACTAGTTATTTTTAACAACCAAAAATATAATAAAAATTTTTAATCTATTTTTACGACCGACCAACTTTTACTTTTCGAGATAAATTCAAAAAACCATTTTTTTTTTTGCACAGGTCTTTCAAAGTTACCATCGAGATACGTTTTATAGGATGCCAAAATGAACACATTCCAGTAAAAAAACCAATGTTACATTTTTGTCTCTGACGAAAGTCTATTTTCTATGGAGTATTATAGAAAAGCAAGTTGGTGATATTAAGTTATGAAACGAATTTTTGAAGTTTTTTAAAAATAATTTAACACAATCACACGAAAGAATAACGAAAATTTGCTTTTGCCTTCGCTGTTAGTTTTTAATCAAATGCAAATAAGCAGAACGTAGTTCATATAATTTGTTAATATTTTTTTTCTAAAACCATGCTAATGAGAGATTTTTCAAAATTTTGTAATTAAGCACAAATTTTCAATCACTTACGAATATCCTGATTTTCTTGTCGAATTGGCATGTTACAATATTAGTAATAAAAAAAAAGATTTTACAAGTGTTTGCAAACACTGTATATACTTAATAAGAAATAGAAAAAAATAGATTCAATTAAAATAGAAAAATTATGAACACCGAGTTATTAAAAAAATTATATAACATACAAATTTCAAATGGATAATTTAATAAATATCAAGGTGGAAAAATAATAAAAAATAATTGTTAGTTGGGTAAGTTTTTTTTGGAAAAAAATATTTATATTTTTCTGAGAATTTTTTTTTAATAAAAATTTTTGTCCGAGTGGGCTGTCAATTTTTATTAACAAAAAACTTGCAAAAGAAATAAAAATGCACGGAATCGATTCGGAAGCATAGGTTAAAATAAACACTTTTTTTCTCTTGACAAATTTTCGAAAAATGCTTCCTTTTCGAGATATTTGCGATTTTATGCAAAAAAAATTACGAAATTGATCATTTTTGGAAATTTTTTCCTCTAAAACTACTAAACGGATCGGAATTATGAAAAATGCATAGCAATCTTTGAATTTCAACAGTGTGACTTTTTTGATATGGGCAAAAGAAGTCTGTGACACTGAAAGTGGAGCATATTATTTTCACCGCTAATAATTTTATTGTTTTCATCAATAACACGATTTCTTGGGTAAAAATCATCGAGTTACTTTTAAGCTCCACTTTCAGCGTCACAGACTCCATTTGCCCATATCAAAAAATCTCTGTTGAAGTTGAAGATTCAAAAATTGCTATGAATTTTTCTGTCAATAACATGTTACTATTACAGGGTATTCCATCTAAAAAAAATTACGTGAAAGGGAATTGAATAGATCAATATTTACATAACAATTAGAAACACCCTGTACAAAAAAAAAACGAAATTTTGGTCGATTGTGAGATAAAATTTTCCCGGCTAAGACTTCTCACAAAGTTTTCAGCTAAAAAAATATTTAAAACTTTAATGATTTTTAGTCCCCTATTTTGAATATTTTAAAATTCATTTTAAATTCATAATTAACCCCTCAAGAAACCCATTATACTTATTTTCGACAAAAAAGGAGATATACAATTTTTAGGACGCCATATCGAATTTTTTAAAATAATTTTAAATTCGTAATTAACATAATAATTTCAGATTCCTTATGTGCGATTCCTAAAACTCCTCTATACCAATTTCGAAATAAATCGGACGAAATTATTTTTTTATTCGCCATATTGAATACGCCATATTGAATTTTTTTAAAAATAATTTCAGATTCGTTATGTGCGACCCCGAAAAGTCCCTCATACCAATTTTGGAGAAAATCGGACAAAATAAATTCTTTTGTTCACCATATTGGATCCGCCATGTTGAATTTTTTAAAAATAATTTCTGATTCTTTGTGTACTACCCCGAAAACTCCCCCATACCAATTTTGGTGCAAATCGAACAAAATTTATTTTTTTGATTTTCATATCAGCGCCATCTTGGATTTTACTGCACCAATTTCCTCCAAAGTGATATGGGAGCAACTTCCTGAACACAATGTAAAAAAAATCATTTAAATCTGTTCCAGAGAAATCGAAAAAATACATAGCAGTCGAATTACCTAATACCATTTTCCCGAGGTTGTTCTCTTATTTTCAAGCACAAAAAATAATAAATGAAAATATACAGGATGTCCATTTAATACCCCGATATTTGATTGCGGCTGTGTAGTTAAATCAATGAAAAATATATGTTGTTAAATAATAAAAAAAATATGAACTATGCTTTTTTTGGTTTACCCTGTATAAGGTAAATTATTTTTAAAACAAATCCCTTTTAACCGATTTACATTACGCCTATTTAATAGCGAAGTATTAAAAGGTCATCTCGTATATTTGACTCCAACAAAAGTTTTCCGCAATAACATAAAAGGTAAATAAAAAAACAAGTTTGGTGAACTCCTAAAAATATTATTTTTAATACTTAAGAAGTTTCCAAAAAACTTATGTACTATGAAAAATTTCAAAAAACAAAAAAAAAAGTCATCTTAATTCATTTTCCCTAGAAAAAATAACAAAAAAGTTTCTAAAAAAACCTAAAAAGGTTAGTTTTAATACATTCCCTAAGTTTTTTCTAACTTGGCAAATCTTATAGAATTTTTTGGGAAAATTTCCAATATTCCAGCCATTTTAATTTAGAAAAATAGAAATATGTCTCTGGCATACCAACAGCAGCTTCTCTTTTGTTTCTACCCTCTCCCCCCCCCCAAAAAAAAAAAATTACATATAATTTAAAAATACCTAAAAAAATTTAGTTTTGCACCCTTGGAAGCTTTTCCTCAGCTTTATGCACTCTAAAGAGGTTTTAAAAAAGAAAATAAATATAGGCCGCCTTCATAAAAGTTCCCATTTAGTCTCTCCGCGAAAAAATTTGAATTTTTTTACTTATTTCCACTTTCAAATAAATTACAACTAAAAAGCGCTCTCTAACGGCATCAATTCCTTTTATTCTCCTGCAAACTCAGAAAAAAATGCGGCAAAAAAGGTATTAATATTTATACGTAACTTTCTTGCTAATTTGGAGTATTTTCAAAAAACGAAAAATGTCCCAGACTCCCCCCAGACATTTTTATTTTCTTGTAACAAATATATTTCAGACAATACTTCAAATCACTTAGTTCATGTGGCAGCCATATGTCAATTACATTCTAAGCATCGTCCCTATTAAAATAACTTATTATCTTTGTACTTAGACTATAATTGCACTATACTATAGGATTATTTCGACATCTAGTTATATAAGTAGGGAAAGGTGCAAACAGGCAAATAATTTTGAGTTAAAAAATCAAAAAACTTTCGAAAAATTAATTATTAATACATTAATGCACTAAAAGCCTCAAATTTATAAAAAAGTATTGGCCTATTTAGAAATAAAAAAAAAAACCTAAGAAGTAAAAAATGTACTTACAAATACAAGGAGCAGAGCAACACTTTATGTTAGGATGAAAATCGGAAAATTTAATCTCAAATCAACGACGGTGATATCCGTGATCATCCCGAGATGACCTCCTCTAGAAGAACCCGGGACCGGGAGCGAGAACTTTTCCTCGCAACACATTCGATACGAAGTTTCGGTATAAAATGAACAAAGAAATTAACACGCAAAATAAAAATGACAGTAAAAAACTCCTCCTCGAGCTCGGGTTCGTATAAAAACAGTTGAAAAAACAATGAGTCACGCTCGTTTCTTTCGGTAACCGAAGGTATCGCTCTGCTTTCTACCTGAAATTTTGCTAATTTTTGAATATTGTGGAATTTTCTAGATCACATTGTTGTAATATTTATAATGAAAAAATATAGGACGAATATATATTTTCAATTTTACTAAAGAAAATATTTTTCACACATATGAAGCATTTTTAAAAACAATATTGGAGATGCAAAAATTAAATAAGTTATTTCTTGTGCCCTACTTTATATTTTAAAGAATTTTTGGATAATGTAGAAATTTCTAGAACATATTAAAATTTTTATTTATAATAATACAATTTGTTATTATACAGCGTGTCCATAAAAACTAGGATAAATACTCTAATGTACTCGTACTGAATTTTACTCTAGAAAACATTTTCCTAAATATTATATTTTTAATAAAAATAACTTTAGAAATGTTAATGTTAAGATGACACATACAAGGTGGACAAAAACTAAAAGCAAAGGGAGCATCTAAAATTTTCATTTCAATGTGGAGTTTCGGCGAACAATATTAAGTATATATATATATATATATATATATATATATATATATATATATATATATATATATATACAGTATGTCCAAGAAAAGGAGGGACACTATGGGAATTTCAATTAGAGTAAGAGATACGGAATTGGAAAAATAGTTCTGTTCTGTTCTGTTCGAAGGGTTTCCTATGGCCTCTTGCTTGCCAGCATACAGCCAATCATTGTGAGAGGTTTCCAATTCTTGGAGACAGGCGGCACATAACATGCATCGAGATTCGTCTCTACCCGTCTTCCTTGGCGCTATTTCTTCTTTCTTCAACGAAATAAAGGATAGAGTAAACAAAGGAAAGTAAACTCTTCTTGCACAGCGGAGTGCCTGGGCCAACACTCTTGGGAAAAACTCCGGGGAAAGATGGAAGCCATGCAATTTTACTTAATTACTATACTAATACAAAATTACTAACTACTAGAGAGCTAGCAAAAGGATACCTAGCTAATCCATGCAAGCACATTTACATATTCCAGCTCGTGTTAAGAATTTTAGCAGCAAGGTCTATATAATACTTTTAAATTCTTCTATCTAATTTTAAAAGCAAATTACAAGGTTCAAGGGCCGATTCACTATGAGGATTCTCTAAATTTCCAATATATGAAAAGGAGCCTTCGTCTTCTTAGCTCTGACAAATTGACCAACTGTAATGAAGGAGTCAGGAGAGATGTACATATTGCATAAATTTAATTTTCCAATTTTAACAGTTAAAAGTTGAACTTTGTTAGAATATCTAAAATTAGGATCTACCTTACTAAATTTAATATTTTTACGGATTAGTGTGGCTATGCCCCCTCTACCATCTGCTCTATCTTGCCTTAAAGCAAAATAATTTTATAAATTAAAAGTTTTATCAAATGTTAAAAAGGTTTCATTAAGAAATCAGGGTTTCCCTGATTCACTAATACTTTTAAGCTATCTATATTTACACTAACACTTCTGATGTTCCATAGCCATATCTTCAAAGGTTAATCCATTTTGATTCACTGAATGGTCGGTCTTGTATGCTAATTATAGCCTCAGCTAGCTCTCGTTCCTCCTCTTTTAAGTACGACTCATAATTGTCATTCATAGGGCAGTCCCCTAACACTTCCTTAATTCCATTTATAACAATGTCTTTAATGTTTTGGGAGAGCTTTGTTTTGTTAATGATACTTAAAATAAATTTAGAAGCGGGAATCACCTCTAAATCTCTACCTGAGCCTTGAATACTCTACGGGGATCTACACGGAGGTGGAAAAAGGCAATTTTCATGTTCTTTTTTATCATATCCTTGCATAACCGGCGATAACGGGGTTAGGGACTTCCTCTTTCTCTGGACTTTTGAAGAGAAGGACTCTTCTTGACCTTCCCTAGGAGCTTCTTTACTAGCAAATGCTTCTTTCCTTTGAGAAGCAGGAATAATATCTGAAGACTTCTCTACTAACCTTGGGAAATTACTATGGCGATAGTTGAAATTGTTTTGAGTACTATTGGGCCTCCTACTGAAATATTCATTATTGCAATTAGTTTCCCCAGTGGAATTATTTGCAGATTTAGGAAAAAGTCTTCTGGCCTCGAAGTAGGACACATTATTTTCAGCCATGTATTTTTTGATCTCCCTCTATCTCTGATATTCCTTACAATTTTTTTATCAGTAGATTCATGGTTAGTTTTGCAGTAAATGCATGTCACATCTCTGCATTCCGTTTTACACCTGTTTCTTTCATGTTCATCCCCGTATCTGGGGCATCTTATTTTCCCCCTACATTGAGATCCTGGATGTCCATATCTTAGACAATTCAGACACTGCATAGGCAGTGGAATGTGAAGACTGATTTTATGTTCGACGAAATAGATCCTTATATATTTTGGGAGACTAGTCCCCTTGAAAGTAATGATTACATCCTCAGTTTCTTCATATTTTACCTGGTTTTCTGACGTAACCCTTCTATTAATCCTTCTAGCTTCTAATATAGGTATCGTAGATTCTGCTTCACTAACGAATTCCTCCAGAGCTATATCCTTACTGACACCTCTAACTAAGCCCTTGCATGATGCTAAAGAAGCCGGAATATAAGCTTTTTAAGTTAGTTTCTTTAATTATATCATTATCCAAAAAGATTATTAGCGCCCGCTGCTTTAGAAAATTCAATTGCTACCCTATTTTTGCCCTTCTTAATAATTCTCAGGATGTCGTTCACCCTTGAATTTTTTAATTTTTTCCCCAAAGCAATTGGGTGGAAATTACCAATATTACTCGCGTCACTTTTAACCATTACTAGAAATGGCCCTTGCTATAAGTAATGATAGCCATTTTGGCCCTCCGTGTCTGTACCCATAAACGCTAATGCAAAGCTAGGTTAGGGAAAGCAATGGGAAAAAATTGGAATATATTTACCGATAAACTTCAGCTCTTGCACAATATAATTTAAGACGGGACTTAAATGAATTATTATTGTGCTTTCTTTCCAGAAATTTATCAAAAATAGCAAAAATTTTTCACACACGTGTAGCCTCTTTGCCGCCAACGAGGGAAAAAAAACGGAAAAATAGTTGTGTAATTGTAATTTAAGTGCCATTGATATAACAGCGAAAATATTTTTTATAACTTTTCAGGTTTTGAGTTCTATAGCCAACAGCTATATAGCAACGAGTTTTGTCAAACGTGTCAATCTGAAACATTTATCGTTTAATTTTAAAATTTATCTTCTCATTCTTAAATTTTTCGCTATGTCCGAACATTACACTAATACATAAATGATAGTAGATTATGGTTATTGCCAAGGAAATGGTCGGGAGTTGGTTGGTGAGCGTATACAAAGAACGGGAAGTTTTCTTTCTGCAATGATTGGATTAACAACGGAATCTTACGACTAGGACATCGGAGGATGAGAAAGGAATTTTAGAATGAGTTGAAGGGAATCCAAGTCTAAACCCAGATATCACCCCCTTGGTCTCCACCCTGTATTTAATTGAAAAAAAAAACAGCTTAGCTTAAAAGTACGTTTATTTACCAATAACTTACAAAAAGATAAATACACTAATCGAAAAAATATAGTAACTACTTACTACATCTTTGAAGCACGGTGAGTCATCAAAAAAACAAAAAAAAAACAGAATTATTGGAAATATTAGCACATTTTATTCTTTTATATTAGAAAATAAAAATAACTACTTGAACTTTTTGTCATATTATATATATAGAGAGAAAAAGGTTATGTCGATATAAAAATACACCAAATTGAAATAAATAAACATAACTAAGCTTTACAAACGTAATATATTATTCTGTTGACATATTTTTCATGTGTTTTGTAACAAAAAATAATTAAATAAACATATATTCTAAATAAGTTGACATATTTAAATAAGGAAAAAAAAGATGTATGTGGCGATAAAATCTCTAAAAATACGTGTTTCAAAAATTATATTCCGTTTACCAAAGTGACGTCATACTTATAAAATTGTTTTGCATTAGCTTTTGCTTCAGTTAAAAAAAATTGGTCGTTGGTTGACAGACAGATTTCCGAGTTTTTATCACCTCAAATTGATTTTAATTTTTTGAAAAAAAAAGATGACTTTTAATGTTGGATGGGGATTAATTTTTCTCCAGAAGTGATGGCGGGAAGTGGAGCTTCAACTGTCAAAACACCGTCTTTACTCAAGGATGACTTGATAAGTTCGGGATTGGTACCTTTGGGAAGCAAGAATTCACGGTTGTATTCCCTATAAACGGATTTGGATTCTGTTTTTTCTTCATGTTTTGCATGGACCTGAAATAAAATATAAAATGTTTGAATCTTAGTAGTGTCTATATTTATACCCATATCTAAAACTAAAAATCTAAAGATATATATATATATATATATATATATATATATATATATATATATATATATATATATATATATATATAAAAGCAATAAATGTTTAAGGAAAGGCTTAGATAAAAATGACATGATATTATCAAAAATATTTATTGAAATCAATATGCAGATGTTCGAACAGAAACTTGTAAAACTGATGCTATGAAAATTCAGAGAGATTGAAACAGTGTTGTATTTTGTCTCCCATTTTGTTCAATTTATTTTCAGAAGAAATATCACAACCACTGCGGTTAAACAATATTCGATACGCTGACGACACAGTTATAATTGTCAGCAACGAAGATCTACAAGCCTTTCTAAATAGACCAACCACCAAAGGAGATGGAGAGAACATGTTCAGCAGACTGATAAATTCAAATAATTGGGATGCTGGATTACTAAAAACTTGGGTCCAGAAATTGTAGTTCGATCAAGAATAGAACATCAACCACCAACGAGAAAGTCTTGAAGAGTATAAATAAATAACATAAACTGTACTCACTATTATTAAAAAGAGAAAGACATCTTATTTCGGACATATTTTACGAAATGAAAAATGCTCCCGCAACTGATTATGAAAGGTAAAACAGAAGATGAGGACGTGGAAGACGGCAAATATCCTGGTTAAGATCGGCACCCTTTTGCCACAGTTATCGCTAACCTCCATTTAAAGGAGAAGCACTGAAAGAAAAAGAAGAGTATTCTGTTACTGAATAAACCAAAGATCCGGCAACATTAGGAGTAACATCCCATTTAATGTCATCAAAAGGGCTAGAAGCCCAAATGGTAGGATGCGAGACTGTAGCCAAAGTTACAGAAAATAGACCTCTACTAATGTAAATATTTCCCTATCTGGATTTGGAAAATGAGAGGAGTGGCCTAGGATCCATAGCACTTAGGCTTCATTAGACCCGTCACCCCACCTGCAGATTTAAAGTAGGCCATAATGTCGCCAAATGGCATTTCACTTATGCTGGCCAAAGTGGGCTAACATGACTCCTCTTTTAAGTGAAAGAGCGAGACAATCGTATAGAACATATTCTAGAGTATCATCTTGTTTCGAAACTCAGACATATGGGAGTGTCGCATAAGTGTGTTCTTAGCTGGCAGTGCTTTATGAGAATTCCCGTGACTAATCAAAGTTTCCTCTGTTTGTTTCCACCTCCAGGAAATTTAGTAACTGCTTGGAGAATTCAAAGTTTCTGGAGTTCTTTTAAATTAGTTTTGTCATTGCTGATTTAGTCAAAGCTGCTAGTGGGTTGGGCTCCAACATTGTCAGTTTAACGGCCTGTTTAGCTAGCATATCGACAATAAGGTATAAGACGAATCGGATCCAAATGATCAAATTTTCAGCTGCAGCCAAGACAAGAGCTTCATGTCATTCCGACATTGTGCTAAAAGACATGCGTAGCCTATTTAGGGTTAATAATGCCTGTCTACTATCTACATATATTTTTAACTTCTTACTAGCAATATTTCTATTGGTATACTTGTTTGCTGCTATGGTAATGCCAGTGACCTCTGTTTAAGTAACATTGGCCAGCTAACATTCATAGTTTGAGACAAATGATAAAGTGGCAGGCCTATATTTTGATTTGTCCAAGGTCTTTGACACTATGGATCTCAACTTGCTTTTGACAAAACTTGGTGCGTACGGGGTCAGGGGTGTTGCTGCTAATTTGCTGCAATCCTACTTATCGGATAGGCAGCAAACAGTCTGCTTTACTAAAAATAATCATCATTACTTTTCAGATAGAACTAAATTGTTGCAGGGGGTACCCCAGGGCTCCATTCTAGGACCCACGTTATTGTTAATATATGTAAACAATCTGGGAGATGGATTGTCCGCGGATAGCGTTTGCCAGTTTGCTGATGACACATCAGTGATTCCGGCGGACACTTCTATGGCGGGACTGTCTCAAAAGTGCACAAACTCTGCATTGAAAATGCAACAATCTCACTCTGAATGTAGATAGAATTGACCTCATTCTTGTTACAAAACATGCAACAAAGTCTGAGTCACTACTTGTATGGCATGGGGGTGAATCTATACCTACTTTGGAACACGTTAGGTTCCTGGGTGTCCATTTGGACCCCTTTTTAAGCTGGAAACATCATATCTCAGCTCTTGAGGCTAGGCTTAGCAGTTTGTGTGGTGTAGTCCAAAGGCTTCGTGATAGTGCAGGCTTTTCTACCTTGGGCAAATACAATCTCTTATCTCATGGTATTTCTTTTTGGGGATCATCAAGAAAAGTTATTAATATATTTAAAATTCAAAAAGGCATAATAAGATGCATCTTCCACCTACATCCGAGAGCTTCATGTCGACCATTTTTTACTCAGTTTAAGTTGCTTACTGTTCCCTCATTATACTTTGGATCTTTAGTCATGCTTGTCAGAAGGAATATGGAATTATTAACGCTAAAAAGGCAACTTTATGGGGAAAACCTGGTTATGACTACCAGAGGGGCGAATGACCTAAGAGTGCCTTTACATAACTTCATCTCCTATGAGAGAGGACCATACCATATGGCGATTAAAGCCGTAAGAATGTCACCAAGAGAAATCTGGTTTATTGAGTCGATTAACTGCTTTAAGAGACGCGTAAATGATAGGTGCTTTTAATCTTTGAATTTTAATGAATCTCTCTCTCTGTCTCTTTGTCAACCTCTGTCCATCCACTCCTGGAGTAGATCTCTCTCAATTGTTTCCATCTTTCTCTATTCTTCGCCAATCTCATCCACTGTTTATCCGCCACTGTCCTTATGTCGCCTACCCATCTTTTTTGAGGTCTTCCTGTGCTTCTTGTTGTCTCCCTCGGTCTCCATTCTAGGATTCTTCGTGTCCATCTGTTGTCCTCATATCGGGTTATGTGACCAGCCCATCGCCACTTCATCTTTGCAACCTCCTTCACGATGTCTTTGACTTTCGTTCTGCGTCTTATCTCGGTGTTTCTAATCCTGTCTCTTAATGATATTCCAAGCATGTTTCTTTCCATCGCTCTTTGGACTGTTTCTAATTTTTTAGCGGACTTTTTGGTGAGGGACATGGTCTCTAATCCATACGTACACACAGGTAGTATGCATGTGTCGTATACTTTTGTTTTTAGATTTATGGGAATTGAATTATTTTTCAGGATGTATACAAGTTTACCGAAAGCGGCCCATGTCAGCTGTGTTCTTTTTATTTCAGCATCCTGGTTTGATTTCCCTAGTCTGATGTCATGACCCAAGTATACATAGTGTTCGACGTTTTCTATCCTCTGGTTCTGTATTGTTATGTTTGCCTGTTCGTGGCTCATTATTTATTTTTTTAATGAATAATCTTTATAATATCAATATTTTTTGTTTAGTTGGTTTTTCTCATGCTTTTGTTTTTTGTGTACAAATTTTATTCCTTTTTAAATTGTAATATTTTATTTTACCAACTGTAAAACTTTGTTCAGTTTAAACTGACTCTATTATTACTACTATGGATCTTTTTTAAATTATTCTGTATGTGTTTTTTTTCTCCTTTCCTTTTCCTTTGTATAACGTTCCTATCGAAACGTTGATTAGTTTTATCTTAATTGTAGTTAGATCAATATATTTTTAATTCTTAATAAACATTTCTTTCTCTGGCGTTGATTTGTTATGTGATCATAATTTTGCTAAAAAATAAAGGATTATTATTATAGTTAGATTTAAAGTAAATTCCATATTTTTTTATGCATATGCGTAGATGTTAATTCCATCTGCCATATCTGTACATGAGAGATATAAAGTATAAAGCTTATTGAAGACAAGTAAAACAGAGTCCGTCTTTACCTGAAGGAGTGGAATCGTGTCTAGCATTTCGCTCCATAAATAACATTGTATAATACTAGATCCCACACTTGGTTCGATTTCTACAGTGCGGAGACGCATCAGAGTTGTCAAAGTAAAAAATGTTCCCCTACCTCTTTTTTAATGTATTAATTATCCTAATCGTCTAACTCAAATTTTTGACGGTTTACACACATCTCAACGTTAGTCATGTCGATCAGACGTTGTATAATTTAGCTCTAAAGCTAATAAAACTAATTTAAATTATCGGCAACGTCGATCCTAGCACGCATTTAAGGACAAAGGTTTGACGTAGAAAAATAAGGACACAAATACAACAAAATGTTTGGAGAGGTGGATGTAAACAAAAAGTAAAGAAAACAAAACATTTTGGTCTCCGTTGCAATTTCTGATTTTAGACAACATTCATTGTTGCCAGATCTTTAAGAGAAACAATGCACAATGAGCGCTAGAAAACTTACCAATAGTTTATTGTCAACTGTTTTTACGACAATTTCTTCAGGGGAATATTGGCTGACGTCGAATCTCAATTTCAGACTCTTGTCGTTTCCGTCACTTTGAATGAGGGGAGAATTGAGGTCGTCGTACCAGGTGCGAAGTTCGGCTGGTGGGCCGGCTCTGTGGGCGAGATCTGAACTGCTAGTGTTTGAGGATTGAGTGGTGGTACTGAAAAAAAAACAGAAACAAATCGTGTATAAGAGTCACAGATATACCATCATATTTTATAATCCAAAATTGTTTATTAACAATTATTTTAAGAAATCTATAAACATTCACCCAAAAGGTATAAACAATACACAATCATAACTTAAATGTATTTTTTTACGTATACATCCCGTATGTGAACCAAAAAATTTAAAATCCCGAGGAAAAGCATAAAAAGAATTATTGCATTTCTCTTTTGATAAGAACATTCAATACATACGACTAATCTTTTTAAGTCTATTATGTAAAAAAAAAACTGTTTACCATTACTGCTTAAAAGCTTTTTAAATACTTATAAACAGTAGGCATCTTAATTGTAATGTTTTCTTAAATATATTTGAGTGGCCATTATTTTTAATTGCTTCACATTACCTTTTTGACATTTTCGAATCACCAGATAGCGAAATCACTTCTAAATCCGATTTTTAAACAAAATAACTCTACTTTTTATGTCTGTAAATTAGCTACCATGAATATTAGTAATGTAAATAAAACTAAAACGTAAAAAACTCATTTGAATATGATGAAATGATTTTTTAAGGTCACGCGGAGGTAAAACTGGTAATCAGTATATGAGAATCACATCAGTGCACGGCAAATTATTGGGTTTACGTAATAGTAAAATAAACAATTGTGCTATGTACACATCCGTACACCTCCAAAATGTTTAAATATTTAAAAAAACTCCCATCACGTAAAGTTTAAAAAGACTCGGTGTTCATTGAAATATTTTCAATGGATAAGATCAAAGAGATTTTAGATTAATACAGGCTGTCAAGCCTATTTAAAATCATACAATTGCTTACAGCCAAAATTTATATGCATATGTGAAGAAAAAACTATACAGCTGTATGCATCAGAACAAAGTCTGGTATTCCACCACGCACCTCTTTTTTTTTAAGAGATGCCATATACTTATTTATTTATTTATGCTTGCAAAATAACCACATTATTTTACCATTGTTTATAGTTTAATTTACTTTATTTCATAAAGACAAATTAATATTTTTAAAATATCACTAAAAATCGATTAAAATCTAAATGAAATCACGAGTAAAAGGAAAAGAAGAAATGCCAATTATCACAAATTAAAGCACAATGGCTAATGTTAAGCAACGTTGCCGGGTTGTGCAATTAATCTGGAGAAGTAATAATGTTAAGAATTCTAGCTATTTGTTGGACAAACATCATAGATAGAAGCTAATGACTTTTAGGTAAAATCAATTGATTATAGGTTGAAAAATTCTATATATTCCAGAAATTATATTATTTAATATCTTATGATATTTAAATAATTAAAAATGTTAATAAAAAATAACATTTTTATAAATCGTAAAAACATCATATTTTCTTACAAACATACCGCCGATCTAGTAGCAAGGTAAATCATCATCTGGCAGTTACCATGGCTAAACGAGTACTCGAGACCCAAAATATTGTTTAAATCTCTGAAGTTTTTCTTGTCTGTATTTGTATGTGTTTTAATCTAAAATCTCTTTGGAAGGCATGAATTATTTGTTTTATATAAGATAAATATTTTACCTACAAAGTATGAAACTTTTATGATCATGAATATTCTAGAAAATCAGGATTATTAAAATTAAAATTTGACCAAACCAAACTTTGCGGGAAGGACATATTAATATATTTTTTTAAATTTAATATTAAAACTGTTTCTGACACTTTCTCGAGTTTTCAATTTCAAAAAAAGAAAAAGTATTTTAGTTTAATTTGCAAAAGACTAGATGATTTGAAAAATTTCTAGACTGCCACAAAGATGGCGTCGATAGAAGGAAAATTATAAATTGAGCAAAATATGTGTTTGTATAACTATTTTGAAATACAATGTGGTGTTCTTGAAAGGTGAAGAACTATCTGTTCACAAACTTCAGAATATCAGAACACAAAAATATATTTTTACAGACAATGCAGCAAAATATACAAGCAATAAGCAGAGATGGGTATTTAAATTGTCCGCCTATCGTAGTACGCAAACAATTAATAGATGGCGTTCCTTTTACTACATTCTCAATATTAGTTAGCTTTCTAAGGAAATGTGTTTTATAGTTTCAGAACCAGAATGTTTAGTTGAGGTGGCATTTCATTTTTAACTTAAAGAAAGTTGTTTTTGAAATTAGCTCGACAAAGTATCCAAAAACAGTCTTCAAATTCAAAAAAGGCAAACTATAATTTAAATTTCGCAGACTGCTTTCAGAAGTGACTACTCAAGAGCGCTGCAAAGTGTGTTAGAAGCACCACTTGTGTTGAGTATTGGCAGCCAATCAACTATAGAATTTTGAATTTGTAGCCGTGGTAGAGTGTGATGTGGACATTTCAATTTATTTTTAACAGAAACGCTTTCTAGAAACGTCACAAGGTGGCATTGTCTAAAATAAACCAAATAGTAAATTGCAAAGTTTGACAAAATAAATATGAAACATTTTGATGTTTAATAAATGGAAAAATAAGTTAAGTTCTGATGTTTCCTACAATGTTTGTGAAAAAGTTACCTTGAAGATGACTTGCTAGAAGATAATTTCTCGTTCGTTCCTCCCTTTCTCATCTCAGACTCGTAAGACATGCAAGGGGAAAAAAGCAAAAGGTTAGATTTGTTATGTAAGCTGAACAAGATCACCCTAACTATCTAGTACATGGTTAATTATTAAGCTATATGTTAAGCAGAATTTGGCAGCTGCTAAATTCAAGTCAATTCCTTACCTAGAAAAAGAAAAGATGTTATTAAGATTATTTGTCAATGATATGAAATGTTAGTTTCTAAAGTCGTAACTAGTCTTTATCTACAATATGTTTCTAAAGCATGATATTAATAGGCAATTATTATACATGGAGGTCCAGTAACAAGTCCGAAAATGGTATCTAACACAGCAGCATTAAAAGCCAGATCTGGGGCTCGATTCTTTAACTTATTATATTGTATAAACAATAAAAATATTTAGAATTTATAACATACAGGGTGTCCAAGATAAGGAGGACAGGCATGGGAATCTTGACAACAGTAAAAGATACAATTTGGCTAAATGTGAACAAAGTTACATAATTTAAGAAGCAAAAGAAAAGTAACTTCTTTATAGAAACTTTAATGATCTTAAACATAATATTATCAATATTTTTATTTGACTTTTTGACTTCGAGCAATTATCAACTTCATTTTTTTAATACGGTCCTGATTTTCAAAGCCCCCCTTTATTCTGAATGCAACAATGTACCATGTTTTTATGGTTTAATTACTTTTAGAACCTTTTTTGGTAATTTTTACGAAATATTTAAAGTACGGGCCTGTAATTCTTATAAATTTTGCGAAAATAGGTTCATACAGTGAGTTAAAAACTTGAATATTGATAAAATATTGAAATACACTTTATAAAAATTATAATAATTAATTTAATCACCATCCAATAAATATTAAAAATAAACAATAAATAAAAAAATACAGAGATAGAGATAATAAATAACAATAATGATAGGAACATTAAAACAAAAGAAATTACGATTAAATTGGTTAGCATTAATGGCGTTATACTTTGGAATGCTTCAGGAATCAATCTTTGAAGCTCTTATTCTCTTTCAAAACTTTGCTTATATACATAATCTCCGACATATCTCCAGAGGAAATAATCTAGCGAGGTTAAATTAGTTTAACTTACTCTATGAACCTATTTTTACAAAATTAATAAAAATTACAGGCCCGTACTTAAAAATGCTTAATAATAACCATACTAAAATTAAATTAAACCATAATGCGTGATACATTGTTGAATTAAGAATAAGAAGAGCTTTTAATATTAGGTATAAAAAAATTAAGACCGTACTTAAGACAATGGACGTCATCTATAAGGTCATTAAAAGTTGCTGTGATATAGTTTGATCAGTTTCGTTCTAATTTTAATATTAACGCTAGAAGAAAATATTCCCATACTGGCTCTCCTTGTCGTGGATACCCTGTACATTGTGATCAATATTTTGATAAAGATTAAAATACTTAAGATTTCCAAAGTTTTAATAGCTCACCCACGTGATATTACTAATTGGATTACGTAAGCGGAAACTACAATTTTTGTAATTACGCGTAAAATTTAATTTTGAAAAGTGTTAAAATAATAAAAAACCTTTTTTCTACTTTGTTTAATAAGGTTATGTCTTTTGATCAAAAAAGAAATTTAAATAATCCGGATTTTCGCCAAAAATAAAAACATGTGCAGGATATACCATGGCCTACCTTCTAAAATAAATACAACACAATCTCTTTTAGTTATTTTGATTTCGTTAAATAAACTTATGATCTGACCATATTTGATTATGGCATATTCATGATTTTGCAAAGGTGTGGAAGATTTTTTGTTGGGAGAAACAGGTTACTTAATTTATGACAGTAATAAGTTTATAAATCAAAATTCCTTTTATGTTGAGCGACGCACTGAAAAAAAATTATAAGACGGGAAAACTTGATCGAAAATAGTGACGATATAGAAATAAATAAAACAAAAATACATGAATTATTTATAGAAAAATTAGGACCTAAAACTTCTGGGTATTTTTTTTATTTTATTTAATACCCACACAGCACTAGACGTCTTATAGACGTCATTTTTATATCCAGATTATGTCTGAACGTCTTAAGACATAAATAAGGCGTCTTATAGACGTTGTTTTAAAGACGTCCATAAGACATCCATATACAACGTCTTTAAGATATCTTTTAAAAGTCTACATACTACATTTTATACGAAAATACAGTTGTGAATAATTTAGTTGATAAAAACTAAAAAGCATTTTCTTCCCTATGGATTTTGTCGCAGTTGGGTAATAAATAAGTTTGCAACGCCGCACAGAGCTCAGCTGAATACAAGTTGAGGTTAAAATTTTTGATTAAACGACAAATTTTTAGTAGCCTCACTACTACCTTGGTTAATAGAACTTTTGCATGATCTTTTTTATCAATACTTTGGTGCTTTTTGTCACAGACTGTTTGATGTACCGATAACAATTACACACATGAATATGATGCCAGCGAAACTATAACTTTAAAAAACCCGCCTTTTGTTTCTGTCAACTGTCATTTTTCAGTTTTGTATTTGTGTTTCGTCATGTCGTTATTCATTTTTAATGTTATTGGGGTGCCAACTGTGAAAATTTAGCTTTTGAAAGAATTTTATTAAAATAGTTGATTTATCTATGTGCCTCTGAAAATCTTTTTTATTCGTGTCTACGTAATACTTAAGGTAAGATCGAGAATCATATGTACTTAGGAAACACAGTAACGATATTTATAGGTTGTGTTACAGGATATTCCCGAATGCTTTACCGCTTATATTTTTGTAGTAACTCTATGTTATTAGAAGTATGAAATGAAATTTTCAAAAATATTATCTGTGCAAAAAAGGCTTGCACAGCTCATCCAGATCCGGTCCTAAATATTACAAGAAATATTACTAATGAAGTGGAAGGCGAAATGCTTGTTTATGGAGTGCTCCACTAATGAAACCTGTAAGATTTATTTTGTTCCTGATGATTGGTTTATGTTTAAAGAACATAGAAAATAGAGTTTTGTTAATTACAAGAAGTAATTTTGTTTAAGGTTTTAGAAATTTCAAAACTGGGAGTAGGGAGCATTTATGACTTTGTAAAGCGATCTTGTAAAATTACCATGCACAGTTGATTAGTACGAAAAGGAAAGAGAAAGTTCTACGATTCCAACTTGGTGAGACTTATTATGAGTAAGTTTTGTCTTTCATTATACATATTAACCTTGAAATAGCATAAGTCACGATTCTATAGTAGAGGACAATTATAAAAATTCGCAAAAATATCAAAAAATTTACTCCCACAAATGATAAACTTTATTCTATAAAACTAAAATCAGTTTGTTATTAGGATCTACAGAGATAACAGGACTGGCAAAAAGTCAGAAGAATGAGGAAATTTCAATCCAAACATGGCTGAAAAGGGCATCAGACCAGATTTGTTATTCGACTAAATAAAAATTCTTGTTTTTAAAACTATTTAAAGATTTGTGTACTTTTTATTTTAATAAACTTTTATTTTGTTGATAGTCTACCTTTTAGAGTTATTATATCGAAGGGACAAACTAAGGCTTAAATTTGATAGGTTCACTTATAGTTCGAACAGTAGTAGTTCTGAAAATATTTGCTCTTCTACCTCACTTCTTAAATTTCAAATTAGAAAAAGTTTACATTATGCTTAAGTTATGTATTTTTTGTATAAAGAGATTATGTTGAACATATTTTTTAAAGCAAATTATTCATGCGGAACTTGTAGTTATTTAAAATGGTAGTGTATATTTTGCTCTTGATTTTTTCTTAAAGTTATTTCTTGGACTTTTGAATAATCACGGGTTGACTTTGTAAACAAGACACACAAAAAAATTAAAGGGACCCTTTTTAATGTACATAATTTTAATGGTGGAATATGTTGGGAAGGGACGTCCATAAGACGTTGTAAGCAAATGTCTTAAAGACGTTACCTTTTGTAACATAAGACGTCTATACAACGTCTTATGGACGTCATTCGACTTTAATGGACATCCATAAGACGTCCTGAATGTTGAGATCAAACGTTTTATGGACGTCTTTAAGACGTATTTGTGCTGTTTGGGTATAAATATAAATGTAATTTTTAATTTAGCCGAAATTTTTTTAGGTAGCTAATTTTTCATAATATTATGCAATATATACTAGAAAAGAATCAAAATTAAAATAATTTTCATGGAGTAATTTATATATTGTAAACGAAAAAAAAAATAAACATTTAGGAAGAATTTGTTAAAAATCTATTCCTGAAACGGAAATTTTTCCGATTCTTTACGAAAATTCTTTGTTTTATGTATGTTCAGTTATGTGTTTGAACAATAAAGCCTAGATATCGCAAAGAAATAAATGTAGTTAATTCCTAGATTACATTTTTTAGTTTGCTTTATCGTAATCTATTTTTAAGTGTATATCAAGTTGATTGGATTTTTCATAAGTTGTCAATGATAAAAATATTGTAAAGTACATAATGCTTCAATGATTTTTATGATATAGCAAACAGAACAAAACTGTCCTTTTAAAGAGCTGGCATACGTAATGAAGAATGATGTCATAGACTTAAAATAGAAAGTGTTGGTCGCCACCTTATGTACAACGTTTTCAGTGCTGCTGGCAAGCTTTATTTTGAAATTTCTTACAGGTGCGGAACGTAATAAAATTACAAGACAATTTTTCCTATAATTAAGTACACTTTGAGCAGTGACATCTCTATTGGGACTAGAACTTCTTTAAAAGTTTTTTTAGGCATGTTTTCGGGCTGTTGTTAATCTGATAAAACGTGGTTCATTTAAAATACAGTTGATTTAAATAAACTCAACGATTGTATCTTTGAAATATGTGAATACTTATAATACAAATTCATTTTAAGGTAACCTCTGGGTTAATCTTAAAAGAGTACTTCTCTCATCGACTAGTTTAGTTTATTTATGTATTTAGTTTTTAAAGAATTTAGTTTCAATCTATTCTGACATAACCAATTATACAAACACGTCTAGTTCGCTATTTAAAATATGTACAATTGTCAGATAATTTTTTTCAAATAAATTCGCAAATAAATTCACAAAACGATCTTTCACAATCCTATTGATATCGTTCATATATCACAAATAAAGGAGGTTCCTTGGGATATACCCAGCACCCTTTCGCTTTTTGAAGATTTCCTTTTAACTATTTTTGTCCTGTGAAATATGTCTTTTAAATATACGTCATTCCAATGTAGAGCCCACTTGCCAATACCATAACCAAATAATTTTCTGATAAGAATTTAACGATTAATCGTCTCAAATGCGCGCTTAAGATCTACAAAAGCACCAATTACTATTTCGCCTTCGTAAATTTTTTCTCTCCAATCTACACATATATACTTGACCGCTGATTTATAAGCGTGTTGACTTCTCACTTCCGATTAGCCCTTAAATAACAACTGATTCTTCTCAAAGTACTCCTCTAGTTGTTTCAATGATCTTATCCACAGCCGGTAGTGGATTTATAGGCCTAAACTTTGATGGAGCCTCATTCCCTTTTGAGATAGGTATTATTACGCTGGTTTTTAGGTCACGTGATACTTTTCCGGTGGTCAATGAGGTGTTAAGAGGGGATATCCAATTACACAGAATAGTTTGTTTTATCAATTTATTATTTAACTGTTCATCTTAGTCCTAGAGGACATTTTTAAGGAACTTAAATGGGACATCAAAGGTATAAACATCGACGGAATATATTTGAACCATCTCAGATTTGCTGATGACATAATCTTAATAGCAAGTAATCTCCAAGAATTGAACGAAATGCTACAACAGCTAAATGACGTATCCCCATCTGTAGGCCTTAACATGAAATAAAACAAAACAAAAATAATGAGCCACGAACAGGCAAACATAACAATACAGAACCAGAGGATAGAAAACGTCGAACACTATGTATACTTGGGTCATGACATCAGACTAGGGAAATCAAACCAGGATGCTGAAATAAAAAGGACACAGCTGACATGGGCCGCTTTCGGCAAACTTGCACACATCCTGAAAAATAATTCAATTCCTATAAATCTAAAAAGAAAAGTATACGACACATGCATACTACCGGTGTGTACGTATGGATTAGAGACCATGTCCCTCACCAAAAAGTCCGCTAAAAAATTAGAAACAGTCCAAAGAGCGATGAAAAGAAACATGCTTGGAATATCATTAAGAGACAGGATTAGAAACACCGAGATAAGACGCAGAACGAAAATCAAAGACATCGTGAAGGAGGTTGCAAAGATGAAATGGCGATGAGCTGATCACATAGCCCGATATGAGGACAACAGATGGACACGAAGAATCCTGGAATGGAGACCGAGGGAGACAACAAGAAGCACAGGAAGACCTCAAAAAAAGATGGGTAGACGACATAAGGACAGTGGCGGGCAAACAGTGGATGAGATTGGCGAGGAATAGGGAAAGATGGAAACAATTGAGAGAGACCTACATCCAGGAGTGGATGGACAGAGGTTGACAAAGAGAGAAAGAGAGAGAGAGAGAGAAATAGAGATTATTTAAACTGCCATCAACTAGAACCTTTTATTTTTTTAAAACCGTATATTATTTTTTTCAACTGTGAGATTTATAGTTTCAACAGTCTACATTTCTAGATTAGTCTTGTTTCTTCCACTCTCTATACTTTCTGAAATTTCATGCAACAAATCAGAAAAAGAAATTATTGAAGTGTCATTATAATGGTCAAAATGGATACCTGTCAAATCAGTACATTGTTTACTTGTTCCAACTAAATCTTTCAGAGCTCTCCACATTGTTTTGTTGTTGCCTTTACAATTAACAATATTTTCTTCATAGTATCGTGTTTTATTTTTCCTAATCATGGATACAACTTTATTTCTACATTTCTGGTAATTTTCCTAGTCTTTTTTTGTTTAGTGAAAAAAAAATTGTAAACATTATTTCTTTTTCGCTGCGTCTGTTTTGTATCAGAGGAATAATTCCATCCTTTTCCTTAATAATATTTCATATCTATTTTCATCATTCACAGTTCTGCTGTAAAACGGTTGTATTGTTGTTTCCATCAAGATAAAATTACTTTCAGTAAAATAAGTTTATTCACCATTTTTTCGTTTATTGATGTAGCATTTTTTAAAAGACGGACTTGCCTTTAATGTATTTTTAACTTTTGAAAGGGCTTGGAAAGTATGTTGTATGATATAGCAATATAAATTAAGAAAATACATTTCTGAAGGAGGAAATTTCAGGAATAGTCTTTCTCTTGAAAATTTGAGTTCATTGGGATAATTATTGTAAGAATGATAACATCGCACCGCAACATTTTTGCGAAAAAAGATTAAAACTCTAGTAGAAATGTGACAAATTGACATATTAATTGCGGCAGATTTTAAAACTAACAATCTACTTCAAATTCTAGCATGAAAGCATTAAAAATCAGAAGACAAGTGTCGGACATAAAATCTCAAGATATATGGTAAAAAAGAGATGCTAATGAAAATACATTCCCTTTTTATTCATAAAGTTGCTGGCATTTTCGTGACCTTGATTTTCGCTATAATAATGCATGTGTGTAATAGATTTCAACGAGAATACCCATTACACCACAGGCGTGTGTTTTTTTTTTAATTAAATCTTGCTAAAATTGGATAAATAAAAACGAAATTTCGAGGAAAAGTTTAGTTTTTCAGATATTCCTTCACCGAAATTCCAACGAGTGGTATCTAATCCCTGCATTGTTTAAAAATAAAATACATTCTAATAAATAATGTTTTTAAGTATAATAATAAATTAAAATATAATAATTAGTTCTGAAAACATAATTTAAATGGTTTTTGTAATAAGTTAATTACTTGGCAAAAGTCTAGTTATGTGTTGCTGTAAAAGCTTAGCAGAGATGAATAAATTCTAAAAATAATTTTAATTGGTTTTGCATTCCGTTCGCCAGAACCCTGGCCCTGACTTATTTAATTTGTTTTATGCTATTTTTTAACATTAATATTTCATTTTTAAACTCTTGCAAGCGCCACTTAACTTTGAAGAAACTATTTCAAGCGATACCCCGTCCATTAATGGTACTGATGAACACACCAGAATCGAAAAGTTAAAATAACGTCGACAATTATGTACTCTATCGTCGGATATCTATTCTTAAAAAAAATGAGTTTCTTGAGGTCATACTTTTCCATATTTTAGGCAAATATTCTTAAATATATATATATATATATATATATATATATATATATATATATATATATATATATATATATATATATTATAGTTTATCTACAGGTAAATTGTTAAGTATCTTCACAGTATGGAACCGTTATTAACGCTGGACGACATTACGTTGGAACAATTCGCGTTTGATGGTAGAATTGAACAAAATGTAATTAAATAATTAAAACTTTTTGAGCTTATTGTGATACCAATAATCCGGATGTATTATTTATCTTTGAAGCAGTACCATATAGCGAAATAGATAGAAAATGCGAAAAGACAATTTTTTTCAGTAATGGTGATATAGGCAACCAAAAATACATTATTTTGGATAAACATTCTTGTATAATAATAACACTATTTCTTAAAAATACACTAATAAAATTCTATGGGGTGTGACAACAATTGTTACCAATACAACCGTATATTAGAGTCCACGTTGATGTGACAAATGACCAGTCGGAGCACTCGAAAAACTTTATGGTAAGAAATGGAAGAAACCCAACTATGACTTTGTTTCTAACGCACAATGTCAATCGGATCTGAATTATCAGATGGAGATTTTTTAAAATCAAACGCGCTTTTATCAACAACTGCTCCATTCAATTCATTAATCCCTATTTCAATTTTTTACAACAAAACAATGAAATGATATTAAAGAGATGGAAATGCCATCTGTTCATCTCTCTTTGAAGATGTCAACAATTGTAAACTACTTCAGGTGGGTAGATGTTTGAAAGAGAAAATAATTATAAAGCGAACTTGTTTCTCCTCTACAAGAATTAAAAAAAATATTATATTAAACATAACATATATTTCTTTTCTTACTTTTTCTTTTATTTTGGCTTCTACTTATGATATTTTAATCAAGAAAATTTTTCTAATTATCTGTTTCATAAATATGATAGGTGAAGTATTAAAAAAAAAGAAGAAATCAACTATTGACGTACTTGACCTTCGATTTCGTTTATAATGTTCAAAAACGTTTGCGATCCGACGTATCTTGAAATGTTGCATCCGATCGTAACTTTGATCAAAACCGTTGATTATGACCTTGTTTCTAACGTAAAATACCAATCGGAACTGCTCCATCCGATACACTAATTCTTATTTCAATTTTTTATAATAAAACAAAGAAATTATATTGAAAAGAAAGAAATGTCCGCTGTTCTTCTTTTTTTAAAGACGGCATCAACTGTAAATTACTACACACAACATACGTAGATGTGCCCAATTATTTTTGGAAAAAAATGATAAATTTATCAAGAGTAAAGAAATATTTAATTTCATCCGATTTCCATATATTTATTTTCTTACTTTTTTCTTTTATTTCTGGATCTGTTTATGACATTTTAATCAAAATAATTTATAAAAGTTTTATCTAATTACATGCTTTATAAATATTATAGGTTAGGTATTAAAAAAAGAAGAAATCAACTAATGACGTACTTGTTTCAATTCGGTTCAGTTTTCTATCCGATGTATGTTGAAATGTTGCATTCGATTGAAACTTTAATTAGAGTTATTTATTATGAGAATTTCAAGTGGATGTAACCACATCGGATCAATCCGATTGGATCCGAATGCTACGTTAGAAACAAGGTTTATAAATGTTTCCCAACATACGAGTGGATCTAGGCGGTCGTAGACTCCCATAAGGATGCCAAATTAGGAATAAAATTAGTGAATTTAACTGCCGACAGAAGTATTACTAGGCATTTTAAATTTACTTATATTTCCACGTTTTCCAAGTGAAAGTAATTTAAACAAAAAATAATAGAAATATGACTCGAAAGAAGAGAAAACCTAACCTTCAAAATAGGAATCTCAGAAATTAGGTTTTCATTTTCGCAATCTACGCCTCAAAATAGGCCTGTTCAAAAAAAAAAAAAATTTGGCGTCCTGTAAGTATAACTAAATAATTATTGAATAAATAAACAGCGTTAATTTCACCTAATTGTTCTTTAGTATTCATTTTAATCCAACCCTGTTCCGCTATTAGCATAATTACAACTGTTATTAGTTGAAAAAAAAAGAGAGACAGTAGACACCCACTTCCTTTTCTCATTAATGTCGGCCATACAGTGAATGCAACCAATTTTTTTAATTTCTGGCGTGGATGTAACAAGAACGTTACTGTAACTGATGTCATGAACATTGCAATAACGTTAGTCATATAATTGTAGGACTTTAATACACTGGCCGAGTTCGAGAGGCCACTTTTTTATCTACAAATGCCGATGTTAAAGATCATTTTTTCCTGGAATTATTTTTATAATTTCTTGGATTGAATGAGATGAATAAGTCGAAATTGTCCTATGCTGATTTTACAATAAATTTCAAGCGATAGATTTTTTGTTATTTATAATGGTAATAAAAACTTAAATAGTCGGTTGAAAAATTCGAGAACATTATCTTGTAACTGACTAAGCGCGTGTAGAACACGCATTACTTTAGGGTTCCGTTGCAGTTGTTTTGTTGTTCCTTTTATCCATAAAATAATTTTGTAACTGGATAAGCATCAGTTGCAGTTGCTTTCTGCCTGTTATAAGATTAAAAAAGAGTGTTTTGAGTATAATATATTATTAATAGTGGAGCCCATCATAATAGTAAAATACTGAGTTTGTTTGCCTAAGTAAGGGGAACTAAGAGCAAATATCATTTCAGTTTATAGTTATAGTCTCGCCACTGTTGTTATTTGCTGTTATATATAAGAAATTACGATGACCTTTCGTTTGGTATCAAAACATGTTTTAAATAAATATTCTCTCATGGAAATTACCTTATTAAAATTGCAATTTTTATGGTTCATACGATAACAAGTAATTAAAAATTATCATTTATTAGAGAATCAATTATTTTTATAGCCAGTCTGGTTATATCAAAAATACATTTCAAGTGTTTTGTATTTTTATTAATCGATTTGATAAAAACAGGGGTCAAAATTGAGTCACGTTTTAATTTTGAATCACAAAGTTTTATTTTTCCAAAAGTATAAGTATATTACTATATTTGGAACTTAATAAAATGATGATTCTCGAATAATGTTAAGAGAAAGATTTTTACAAATATGGGTGGACGAGGACATCACTTGATATCATGCTACGAAGCCGAGTTATTTTCACTATATTGTTCATCATCTCTGAAAAATATGTTAAAGAAAATCTATGGAGTGTGATATAACAAGTACAATACCATATAATAGAGGAGTCCAAGTTGATATGACGAGTAAATAGTTGGGTCAGTCAGAAAGCTTTGCAGTGGAAGAAGCCCAATAAACGAGCGGACATAGCCAGTCTAGCAGTAGGTTGTCGTAGTGATGTCGAAGTTGCAATGACGTTATTTCAGTTAACTATGAGCTATTTCCAGATAGTTTCTTCGTGAATAAATTTTGAACTGAAAATTTACCATACAGAGTTATTCACCCTCTATATATCGAATGGTATGAGGGTGTTCTATAGCTAAGTCTTCGCGTTTTTAAAGAATACGCCAAATAATCGTTTTCTGCACCATTGTGTGTTTTTGGGATTTTCGATCACTGAACTAAGTACCGTAAAAACATTTTCTTCATCTTCAGTGACAGGTTTTCTTATAACAGGTTTTTTATAACTGACACTTACACTTTCCCGAAACTGGTTTAATAGTCTCACAAAAACAACTGGTTCAGGATGGTTTCTTTCAGGAAACCTTTGAGACTCGAGAAGCCAACAAACAATTTTGATAACATTCTCCGAGGATAAATATCATATCAATACGCTCTTGTTTTGGATAAATCTTCATTTTCACAAAGCAATAATACAACAATATTCAAATAATTCAATTCAATAAATGAAGTTTCACAGTTACAAAAAATAATACCGCTATTATAGCAACCGGCTTTGCAGACTAAACTGACAGATTAAATGAATTATATGACGTTTCTAAATGCCATAGGCAACTAGATACATTAGAACATATATTCAAAAAACACAAAATGGTGCAGAAAACGATTATTTGGCGTATTCTGTAAAAACGCGAAGACTTAGCTATAGAACACCCTTATACCATTCGATAGGTATTTAAAAGGTACATTTTCTGGAAAGTTAAAAAGTATAGCGTTCTAGTTAAATTAATCAAGTTATAGCCACTTAAAGTTCTTGTTTGATTAGTTTTAATTTTTGGCCACCCTGTATAATATAGCAAGTTTATTATAATTGGGATATAAAATACGATTTATTGTTACATTTCACTGTAAATTTCGAGTACATAACTGAAATACTTCTTAAGTATGTACATGAAAATTAGGTTAGATTTTGTCGAAATTCAAATTATTTAAAAACCCTTAAGGTTAAGGTAGTATAAACCTTATTAAAATAGGCACTTATTTTGATCGGAGAATCCAAAAATGTAATAATATACAGGGAGTTTCATTTAAAAAAATACAACTTTGATACTCTCAGAGCTTTTGGGACACCCTGTATAATATGAAAATAATTTTAAAAAGTAATATTGTAGAGTTTATTGTGTTATATGTGATCTGTTCACTCCTAAAAATGAATAAAAGTTTCATAAAATATATTTTAATCCTTCAAGATAATGCCTTTACACAAAAAAAATAAAATTATTGCTTGATGTACATCATATACTAAGACGAAACGTCTTATTGAATATTGATTGTCTTCCTTCTCATTACAGTGAAAAAAAGCGTGACCAGGACAGATGGAAGCAGGCCATAATTGCTGATATAGACTTTTTTGAGGGGTATGTTTGATACTGAATAAAAAAGGAAAGCCAACCGGCCGAAAATATATACATTTATAATTAGCAGAACTTTTGGCAAGACCCATCTGCCAAGTTTCGAATTATTTCACATTTTATTTTATAATACATTAAAAAAATAACCGGTTATTAACTTTTGCTTAAATAAATTATTTATCTACAATATTCACCCGTGACTTTTAGACATCCAGTATAAGTATACCATGAAACATTTAAATTATGCATGTAGATACATTGTTCATATAAAAGCGACCTTGGTAACCGATTGCAGCAACAATAAATTGCCTTATTTAACTCATATTGAACGTCGTTCCTACCTTTTTATTCTTTTATTTTTTATTGTGTTTTTTTAACAAACAAATTTAACATTTATTGTTCGTTTACGTAACTTTTTAAGCACATAGGTTCGGTTAAACCAAAAGTACCAAATAATACCCTTGTCGCAAACATAATTTAAAATCGCAATTGTTTATTTTAGTTACCGGACTAGCTACTGAAGACGCTAATAGTGTCATTTGTATTGCATATAAAATAAATACTGATGTTGGCCCGTAAAACAATAAATGAAATAAGATTCTAACCAGTGTCGTAACTAACAGTATGTGCGCCCCCCTGCAGATCTTTGAATGCGCTCTACTATTTTGCATCCATCTTGATCCTTCGTATTTATTCATTTTCATCAAGGGACTTGAGGGCGCTCCTGGATTGGCTGCGCCCCCCGCACTGTGGGGTCGTTATTTACGCCACTAATCCCAACAGTAGGAAACAGCAATATTAAGATCGCATAAGTTCACCTCCTAAAATCTTCAATGCGCAGAAGCTAGTTGCTTTTATTTCATTGGTTATTTTAAACCACCTCTAGCATTTACATGTTTTTCCAAAAAAATAGATTATCTTTAATTTCTTATAAAATTTCATGTTTCCTAATGTACGATAAATAATAAATTTTGAATAAAAGGCCGTCTTTATATTTAAAGCATGATAACAAACATCACTATAACCTAAGATTTTGTTTAGAAAATCCTTGCCATCATAACCATTGAAAATGACATAAAGTTCGTTTTCTTTATTGGCATCAGGAATTTATCATCCTATATGCTCGCTCTAAGGCTCTTCTGAACAATAAAATATAAGTTAAATGCTTGGCTGAAGAAACAACAATGATATAAAAAATAAAGAAGCAAATCTCTAGAAATTTATATTTCCATCATCAGTTTTTTTCATTTTTTGTTTGGGAGAAAGTGAAATTTCAAGATAATTATGATTTTGGAAATTCATGGCAAAGATGCAAACTTCAGAGTCATTATCTTAATGACACCGCTTTTCTGGTTCGCAGTGATTCACTAAAGACTTTGAGAACGAGGAGATAGACTTAGGGAGCTAAGATGATCCTGATTCGAAAGAAAGGCGAAAGGGCCACTGATATTAACAACTACAAGTCTATTAGTATACTTTCCAATCTGGGAAAAATAATGAACTGAGAGGAACATCTTGCTTCCGGAACAGTTCGGCTTCAGAAGCAATCACTGTAGACCACCAGGCTTGCTTCGTCTATTACACTGGGTTTCAATAGGAAATTCTATATGGGTGCAATTTTTTTTAGCATTAGAAAGGCCCTTGACAAGGTTTGGCATAATGGATTTGTGGTCAAGCTCATAAGGCTAGGAATTTCAAGCTACCTAATAAGACGTCTCAAGTTTCCTTGAGGGCAGAATTTTCGCGATGTCGTCTAACGATGTTGTATGAAATGTCAAGCCAATAAGAGCTGAGGAGCTACAGGGTTTACCTTTGTCCTCTAACTTTTAATTTTTACACAACGGACATCCCCACACACGTATATATAAGTTGGAGAAATGGATGGCCGACTGAAAAATTAAATTGAATCCTGACAATTCTCATGCAATCATTTTTACTAAGTTACGATTCCTGATTCAGGAAAATCGGCTTTCCATTTCAAACACTTGCATTCCCTGGCGGGACAATGCGAAATACTTGGGACTAGTCTTCGACAGGAGACTAAATTGGCTCTTAAACGCCAATTATCTTTTATCCAAAGCCAAAACGTCATGGTTGGTTCTCTACTAGTTGCTACATCGAAACAGCAAACTAAATCTTATAACCAAATTGACAATTTTCAAGCTTTTTATCAGATCTATACTGACCTTTGGTGCTCCCCCATGGATCACCACAGGTAGGTCAAGAATTAGTCTATTAGAGATCATCCAGAACAAGATCGGTGGAGCCCCATATTATGTTAAAAACACACCATCCACAGAGACTTCAGATGTGACATTTTCACGACATTCATCTAGAACACCATCACTAAATATTTAGAGCAACACTTTATATTAACGACTATCATCACACAACTTGAGCGCAACACCACGGCAGCGCCACCGGTTCGTCAGAAGCTGGTTACTTGAGCGCCAATTTGGGCACTTTCTGTTCCAAATTACTGGCTTAAAGTCGTCATTCAGATGGCCATACTCGATTAGAGTCTATGGACTGAAATGCGACTCAAAATTTAAAAGGTGATTCTATATATACATCTGTCCTTTAATATTGGGATCAATGATTGTTGCATGATACAATCATTTCAAAAGGTGGTAAGATTGAGCTTCTCAAGTTACTTCCATGATTTCTCTGTTGATGCCATGAAACAATGCATGCGATTGAATCGGGACTTTTTATCAAAAGCAATGCATGACGAGACAGTTTTAAAACAATTCTAATAACTACATTTTAACCCCTCAAAATATTTACGACTGGACCAAGGGACACTTCAACAGTATCGATTATTTTTTCTCTACAATTTATCTACTGGCGAGCAGCTCAATGAAATATTTGAATCTGCAAAAAAAATTGTAGGAATGCAATCTTTTCATTATGTAAAACCTTTAAGGAAAACGAAGCGTTTTGAATTGAAAAAAATCTCCGTTTTATAATCGCCAGTTTTATATCCTCCAACAAAAAAGTGGCAAAGAGGTCTGTAATACCAACTTCATCATATTTATTTCTCGATGAAATCGAAAAAAATGTTGTAAAGTGGGATAAGATTTCAAAGAGGAGAGCATGGAAAGAAGTAGTTCTTATATTCTGTGAAAGTGGTGACAATGAGAGCCAGCAAGTTGTCAAATGTTAAAAAAAATTGAGTTCATGTTTTCTAAGTTCCGGATATAAAATTATATATTGATTTTCAGTGAACCTAGATATTAAAATTGGATGGACCCAAGAATTTTGTCTTTTATCAATCTTCGATGTATAATCCAAAAACATAAATCTGTTATCACTACACATATGTTCGCCATATGTACACCTTTCAAAAAACTTAGGCGCGTTCAACGTTTGTCATTTAAATGTGCCCTAATCGTTTCCTGTCCAAAATTCCCGACCTGTGAAAATATTTAGTGTCTTACGAGTATTCGTGTCGACAATGTAACCGCCAAGTGATGATCTGCCATCTTTCAAAGTCCCCACATGTAAGAAAATATGAAATTTTATTTTTTATTCACATTTTTTAGTCATTTAAATATAATCAGATAATAATGTAATTTCTGGAATGTATAACATTTTTTGGCCTATAAACAACTGCTTTTACCTAAAAGTTCTACTATACTACTACAATACCTAATATTCGTACATTATAACTTTTCCAGATTTTCTGCACAACCCGGCAATGTTGCTTATAGTCATAGTGTTGTAATTTGTGACAATTGACACTTCTTCTTTTTCTTTCAGTCGTGATTGCATTTTGATTTTGATCGATTTTTAATGTTATTTTAAAGAATTTGATTTGTCTTGGTGAAAGACAAATTGTAAACAATGGCAAAATACTGTGTAATTTACAAGAATAAATATAAATGTGCGGAATACACGCATCTCTTAAAAAAAAGAAGAGGTGTGTGTATGGTGGAGTACCTGACTTTATTGTGACGCATGAAACAGTATAGATATTTCTTCACGTTTTCGTATTCCATGGCTTGGAAAAGGCTTGGCAATCTTCTTTTTAATGTAAAATCTCTTTGATTGTATTAATTTATGTAGAAAAGACATCGATAGTTATATTCTAATGCTTAAACAATTTCCTACATTTTTTCTAAGCAGATTTTCTTGCATTAACTGTAGCTATACTAATTTATAGAGCCTTGTGAATGATTTTCTAAATACAAAAAAGAAATGGTGGAGGCACAATTTAAAAAATGTCTAAGTGACAATAAAAAGGAGAATTTGTACTGAAATTTAAAATGGTACGACGTTTAAAATAGCAGCATGTTTAAAACGAAAAGAAATATTTATTCATTATGTAACGTAGGCCATATGGAGAGTTTCCTCTAACAAAATAGAATTACCGGTGTCGGGAGCTCCCAAAAATAGAATATACATACATTAAACCTTGTAAGAGTACAATGAACTTTGTTTTCGCACCTTAAAATATACATTTTCAGGAAGCAATAAGAAATTGTAAAATAAATTAAATTAATTACTTATATCTAAGAAACTGTTTAATATCAGCGCTTCTAGGAATTTTTAATTATTTCTACGTTTTCAAGATAACAATTTATATTAGTCTTATTAATTAGGAATGAGTGACAGTGCAGATCCTTCAAAGGTATTAATGATCGAATTCCTTGCATATATATTTCGCTGATACTTCAAATGGAACAAATGTTCAAGAGGTAAAATTATTTTGTAGAATAACTTAAATTAATTAAATACTTATTATTTTTCATATATTTAGAATTTCTTTCGGTTGTTTTAAAAACATATAATTTCGTCAATCCGTCTGTATGACATCTGTAAATTATTCGAACTAAGTAGTAATCGAGATATGTTATTTACCTAGAAATAATTCTAAGGCGGTAAAAATACTCATTTTAGCCAAAAATTATTGGAAATCACATTAAATTAAGCCACAAAAAATTTCTGGATTCTGAGAATCTTTAAAATGCCAATTTAATATGAAATTAAACCACACAAAAATTTAATTAGCCACAGTAAATCCGCTATCTCGAATTTTAAGAAATTAATTTTAAATTCGTAATATAAACACTCAAAAATCGCCCAGTTCTAATTTTGGAAGAATTTGGGATATGTAAACTTTTAGTTCGCAATATTTAATTTAAAAAGTCTCTTTCAGGTTGATAATCTGCGATCCCGAAAGCATAACAATTATTTGAACAATATTCATTTTTTTGTCCGCCATATTATAAGCTCCAGCTTGAATTTTACCGAACCAATTTCAGATAAAATAATATGGGACCGTTCCGGTGTACATAGGTAGAAAAATATATAATGCCCGCGGAAAAGTTTGCAACATAATGACAAAAAACACAGTTAGAAACCATGGATATAAATGTATATAGACTGCAGATCCTGTAGAAAAGTGTTGGCTCTCGCTTTCGCGCATGATACCCCTCTAGCTTGATCACAATTAGAAAGAGAAATACTACTATCTTATTTCGCTCTGCAGAAGGAGAAGTACTACTGTCTTATTTTGTTCTGGCTCTCGCTCTCGCGCATGATTCTCTTGTCGCTTGATCACAATTAGAAAGACAGACACTACTGTCATATTTCGCTCTGTAGAAAGGAAGTACTACTGTCTTATTTTGTTCTGTCTTTCTCTAAGCAAAGTCAACGCACTTCTATAGGACCCGCAGTCTATATACTTCCATGTTTATGTTAAAAATCAAAAATAACCTAAAATCGTTGACATATCGCATTTGCTTCAATCTGCACATGTCATTTACAACTTTTAAACGTCTGAAAATGTCATAATTTGTCCAAAAGTAAACAAATGTCATAAGTAAAAGTTATTCGTATTTCTAGGGATATTCTAAATCCAAAATTTTTTGTATCAAACCTTGGATAAAAAAAAAACAAATACAAATAGCTTTTCTTATGACATTTATTTATGTTTCTACAAATAATGACATTTTCGGACGTTTTAACTTTTTAAATAACATTTGCGGATTTGAAACAAATGCGATGTCAAATTTAAGGTTATTTTTTGGTTTCTAACATAGGCGTAAGAGAAATTAATATTATTTAATATAGACTTTAGATCTTATAGAAAAAAGTTGGCTTAAGCTTAAAAAGAGATAGAACGATTTCAAAGAGTAGTACCTCTCTTTCTAATTTTAGTCAGGTGACACAGGATATCAATGACAATGACGTTTGGAGTATCATGCTTAGCTCCGCCATTAGAAAGAGGGGCACTACTCCTCGAAAACACTCTATCTCTTTTTAAGCGTGAGCCAATTTTCTTCTATAGGATTCGCAGTCTATTAATTTCTCTTGCGTGTATGGTTTCAAATTATTTACAAACAAACCATAAACGCCATTTTTTTTAATAAAGGAAGAAAAATTCCTTATTAGGCAGACTTTTCCGCGGGCACTGTATAAAACAATAAGATAAATAAAAAACAACGAAATGTCTACTCGCACGCTTTTGGTCGTTTTTTTTTTTATAGCAGACTATTATTATAATTCCAGACTTATTTATTCTGACATGTAATAATTGAACGTATCGAAACATTTGTTTTAGCTTTTAACAAATCCATTAGCTATTATGATTTCCGCTAAAAATAGTTTTTTAAATAAAATAAAAAAAATTGATGTCATATTATCACGCTACATGCTAGACCACTTATACCCTTCCCTCAATTTCTTTATCTAATAATAAAAAAAAACTATCCCTATAATCAAGGATTTATTTTTAGAATTATAGCAGTCTATAAATACACCCCTAACCCTAAATATTTTAAAGTGGTACACCTAAATAATAATTTTCTAAGCTTCCTCCTATGGATGCTAAATGTTTGAATGGAAAATTATAGAGGGTGAAGCAAAAGTCAAAAGGGCTCGAAGCGCACCCGAATTGATAAAAGTTGGACTATGAAAATCCAAAGTTACTAAGAACAGTTAGGTTATTGTTAACACGTTCGTATGCAGTATTTATATTTTTATCACACTTTTTAATGTTCATATTTTTAAAATAATTTGTTCCGCATGAAAAGCCTTGTAATAATACGCTGGTTATTTACGAAATAACCATACTTTTTATTATTAAATTTGCTAGTAATTACTGTATTTTCCTCTGTACAAATCCACATTTAGACCTTACACCTATTTTGAAAAAATTAATGTAGTCTGTCTCATCAGACTGCCAAATTAACCGTTTTTACGGTGCAAAGTTTAATATGTTTGTTTAGATTGTAAAAAACTGTTTTGTCACTTATTTTTTATCAAGCTACGAATCCTGTTTTTAAAAACTTTAATATCTTTATTAAAATATTAAGAGTTATTTTGAATTTTAAAATTTGAGTTAAGTAGATCATAAACAATTTTTAGACACTTTTTAGCGATACTTCAAAGGTCGGGTGGTCCAACTAGCCTGAGAAATTTTTGAGTTACCACTATTAGGTTTTGTTTAGAAGAAAATTCGGGTTTTATGTTACCTACAGGTAATAAAAACTTTACAGTTAGTAACTTTTTACATTTTGTCCCACACCTAATGACAAAAGCTTCGTTTAAAACCTCTAATGAATTTTTAAATTGGTCTCTTTGCAACATCTGAATACATCCACAGAAATTTTAATTCCCTATTGTCACTCTAGGGGTTCCAATACTCATCAATTTCAAACTCCCTAAGGGTACGAAGGACGATAAAAGACAGCCGAATGAGCAAACGGGACAAGGTCATTTGATATGTTTTACGCAATAGGGTTATTGAACGTTTAAGTACAAAAGAAATATTGGAGATTGGAGGAAGTCCATTTGAAAAATTGAGGAACTCCAGAATGTTTATGGAGGAAAAATGAGACAAAGTTTTATGAAGAATCAATATTATATTGAATTTATTTATAAAGTATGGAAGTTTTGGAAAAATATAGAAGTTATCTCGTTTAGAACCTAGAAATTTATCAAACCTGGATAAACACGATTAGATAATTATGTAAATTTAAAGAATAAAGTTTCAAGTTACTTGCAGACTGGCGCTATTGATTTTTAATTAAAACGTCTATGTTTGTATTGTAGCTTTCTACGTGGGAATTTTCAGACGACCCAGAAATGTTATATGACAAAATTTCACACGATATATACAATATTATAAGTGCTGTCCATAATAGAATGATATTAGAATATAGGATAGATAATAGAATATAAAAATATAACAAGCAACGATATTTCAGATTAAAATAAAGACCGGCAAGACCACTTCACATCATACAATTGTTTACAGTCAAAATTGCTATAAGCATACGTGAAGAACAAACTACACCATCTTATGCGTCACAACAAAGTCTGGTACTCTACCACGCACATCATCTTTTAGAGATGTGTGTACTCCACACATTTATTTATTTATTATTGCAAATTATTTAACCATCGTTCACAATTTAATTCATTTTGCTTCACAATGACAAAAAAATATCTTTAAAATAGCATTAAAAATCGATTAAAATCAAAATTACGAATGGGAAAAAAGAAGTGCGAATTGTCACAAACTACAGCAAAATGATTAATAATAAGCAGCATTGCCGGGTTGTGCAATTAATCTGGAGAAGTTACAATGTTACGAATTCTGGCTATTTGATGGACAAAAATTATAAGGTAGAAACCAAGGCTTTTTAAGTAATAGTAATTGTTTACATGTAGAAAAATTCTGGATATTCCAGAAATTACGTTATTTAATATCTTATGATATTTATATAATTAAAAAATGTTACTAAAAAATAAAATTATTTAAAACCCCAGGTTTCCCATATTTTCTTACAAACATAGGGTGCATGTAGCAACAAGGCAGATCATCACCTACCCATGACACTAAATATCAGGAATTATGGATATGGTTTTTCTTGTTTGTGCAGGTCTCTGTTTTACCCAAAATCTCTTCCATAACAACTTTCCAAAATTTTTTTATCATAATGGAACTGAAAAAGTTGACAATTTGATGAGACTCAAGATACTCCACGAGCTATTAAATAAATTCAAATTCATGCTTCCTAAAGACAGTATTCAACATCAAAAAATCTTCTATGCAAGATATAACTTTTCTCCAAAATGTACCTGCACTGTTAAAAATAACCTTAAATTTAATGCAAATATAATGTCCATTCTAAATTAAATTTAATGATTTTATACGTTAAATCGTGAATAATTTACATTTACTTTGAATTTAAAGCCAATTCGTTGACATATCAGTTCGTTGTACATTAAATTTAATTAAATGGTATTTTAAATTTCAGTAAAGTAACTGAAAAGATATTTCAACTTATGTACATTAAAATTAATTCATGAATACATTAAATTTAATGAAATAAATTAATTTAAGGTAAAAATTATTAAATTTAATGCATTACATTAAATGCATTTAATAAACCTTTATGAAATTTGCTTCCAGCAAATTTACTTTAAATTTAATGCATTTCCTTTTTACAGTGCACTGTTAAAAATGACCTTAAATTTAATGTACATTCGTTAATTCAATTTAATGATTTTGTACCTTAAATCGTGAATAAGTTATATGTACTTTGAAATTAAAGCTTTATACATTAAATTTAATTGAATGTTACCTTAAATTTCAATAAAGTACCTGAAAACATACCAAATTTAATGTATAATTACATCAGTGTAATTTATCATACATCCAATAATATTATTATGAATTTAGAGCAGTGTCGTTCCTCTTTCTACATGTTCTTGAAAGTGGTCTCATATAAAATTATGACAAATATTGATATTTAATATATGATTAGGTTATTTAGATATGATACACTTGTCTTTAAAGTAAAATGAGTACTTATTAAAGAAAAATATGTCAATTTCTATAATAATCATTAGTTTTTATTCAAAAAGTACTCGACCTTTCATGAAATTTTTATCAAGTTACCGATTAACGCACACGCAACTTTTGTTAATAAGAGAATAATTCATTTACGTAATTACGGTAATAATCAAAAATATTTAAATATTTTCCTAAGCATTCAGATGGGGAATAAACGAACATATCGTTCGATTGAATTAGATTTCTTACTATCATTGTCGTAATATCTTTGTAAAAAGACGTACAAAATTCTTACCAATATACATAATGGTAAGAGCATATTATAGAAACTGGATCAAGGTTCTATTTCCCGACCGCGCCCTTCTATTGACAATCCTTTTAGCAAAATTGATAGTCTCGAGCGGTTGCCTCTATCATCTCTTAAGCATTTCAAAAATTACAATTATGCCAATGACAAATAGTACCCTGGTCGAATCTTTTACTTTATATGCTCGGACATTTAAAGATATAACTACAACAAATATATTATTTACAATATTTTTGTACACAAATTAAATAAAAATATCTCTCTAATATTTCCTAATAATTTTGTTAAATAATAACATGAACACAAATTAGAATTTCAAAAATCCACTTTAATTGAAGGTTATTTGGAAGCAATGGCGTACCGTGACAAAGTTCACAAGGAAGTAAAAAAAATATACTATACAATGTTTTAAATAATTTGTCGCCGAGTGACAGTTTGAGCGTCATAGCAAGTGTTAATCACCTCCTCCAGTTGCACACCTCTGCTCAGAAAGTAAGTCAGTAAATGGGTGTGGTCGCCCACTACCACCTTAAGCAAGAATACTACAATTATTGCAAAATGAAAAACAGTTGGTGGAAAATCTTTCCTGTTAATTAAACTGTCGAAACGCAGTCTAACATGTGTAAACATTTTACAATGTTTAAAGTTTTCCACGACCTAAATATTTCAATCATTGTAAAATCCATTTCACATGTGTATTTTTGAAGGTCAACAAAAAATGAGACTTACATTTGAATACTTTCAAGCAAATTTCTGGTTTGCAAATTTAAAAAATCACAACCTAATTTATAACTAATTTCTCAGGTCACCTAAATCTGTTATGTCCGAGCTAACCACAAAAACTACTAAATGAATTTTAATCTGGAGTTTATGATTATTTAGGGCGTTTCCTGAGGGAGAGGTCTTGGCATATAATATGTGTAAATATTCCGCGAAGACGGAGATAAAACAGAGGTCGGGGCGTTTTCTTGGCCAAACCTTTTGGAACACATCAAAATAATGTATGTTTTAAACAAGTAAACATGGGTAATATACATTAGCATACCAGAAGAGTTACCGATTCTATCGTAACTGATTTATTTTTGCATTACAAATAGTTTTATTATCCCAACAGGTTTGGCTAAAATACAGGTTTTCTAAACAGTAAGAGTATGACATCAACTGATTAATGCAACAACTTTTATTACATGAAAAAACTTTTTAAAATTAATGACTGCTGTTAATTTCAAGTTTAGAAGTTTTTAAAATAACAAAGAACAGTATTAACACAAGAATAAGAAAAAAATAATGAATTAAATAGAAATCATGAATTATGTATTTGCTATTAAAATTTGCTGTCCCTAGATGGCGCCAAATTTACCGAAAATCTAGATCTAGTGACGTCCAATTGTATTTTTTTTTTAATCACTGACATTTTTATATAAGTTTCTTATATGAAAATAAGCATTAGTTTTCTGGTAGGTAAATCTAAAAAATTATGCTATTAATTTGGAGTAGTAAGTAATGTGATGTAGCAACTAGAAAGTACATTAAATTTTAAAAAACTATTGCTGAACGCTCAAAATTTCCCACACGTAACTGATTTCCCAGAAGAAATCCTCAGTTTATGATTAAACGATAATTGAAAAAAAAAAGTCTATTTTGAGGAAACCATAATAATAACCAGCACATATTATATATTTAATTTTAAGATTTTCTGACATATTAAAAAAAGACTTATATAAAATCATTTTTTACTAACTCAAAAATGAAGTCTTCTATCAATGTTACATATACTTAATAATTTTCAAAAAATAAAGCATGATCTGACTTTGAATTAGACAAAAATGCTTCACATAGAGAGCATTAGAAAAGGGATAAAAGCATCTTAAAAATTATTTTAAAAATTCCTTGATTTAGTACAAAATTATAGATAATTTGCATTAAAAAAATAAGAGTAAATATTCAATAAAGGATCTTCATTTTTAAGAATAAAAAAAAGAGCCTATGATATAGCCTTACCTGGTCGTACTCCTGAAGAAGTTGTTGCTCTCCCTGTTCATCAATTCCGACCTGAATTTGGACATTTCCTCTTCCATTTTTCTCATTTCAGCGTCGAATCTCTCCCTGATACTTGAAAATTCCGTATCGATAACACTGAAATCTCCCAATTTAATAGGGATATCTCTCCTGTTTTCGGCCATTTTGATTTACTTTTAAAAAACTTCTCAAAAAGACACTGAGCACAAATTATTTCGTTACACTTGTATATTTAACCGGCTAGAGCAGAAATACCGTGAAACGACGATCCGTGTATACCAACAATCAAAATTGCTATGCGCGATATTCTGAAACTATACGGAGTCATGCCATGATTTTAAATAGAATTCTTCTGGGGGCTACTGGATCTTGCGCAAAAAGGCTGCTTTGAAGGTATCGTTTAGAACGCGTGTTCTGATGTTATATCGATTTCATTCTGTTTTATTAATTAACGAATACTAAAAAGAGAAGCATATATTTCTAACTGATTTTTGGCCTGTTTCGATGATTGTGAGCTTAGATCCTTCTATAGTTACTATTAGGCCGGAATGAAGATATATTATATATTATATATCTTTTTTTTTTTACTTTTAATGTAACACAACATTTTTTAAATAACTTTTAATTAATAAATATATTAAAAAGCTGGACTCTAAAATGATTTAAAAACAAATGTCAAAGTAATATTGTTACTGTAGTCATGGCAACTAAAAAAATTTAATTTTCTTTTATTTTAATGGCCTGCTCAATCTGGTAAACTCCATACAACTTAAATTTAAGCAATGATAACTCGATGATTTCGAACAAAACGTTTATTTAAAGTTTTGTCAATATTAACGTTGAGTGTTATACATAAAAGGGCCCATTCACTCACCATTATAGGTGAGCAGGACATTCCCAAAAAATAGCTTAGAAATAACAATATAGCCCCGGCGGTCTAGTCCTTAAAATCACTTATAGGTGTTATATTTCCCCTAAAAATGGGGAAACATTGAAGAAAAAAGAAGATTTAATGAAAAATTAGACAAAAAGAATTTATTACTTTTTCATACTCAGGTCTCAGGCAATTATGTATATTTGTTTTTGGAATTTTAGCCACTTATTCCTCATGGTATTATCTAGAAAACAAGCCATGGCTAAAGGTCCCAAAGTTATTGGGTTAGAGGTGAATTTTCAAAGCCAGGTTTCACAGGCCCATACATACTATCGTAAAAACTGACTGACGGAGGTTTTGAATATCGAGTAACTAACTATTGAGTATTAAAATATAGTGAATAAGGAAGTTTTATGGAAAATTTCAGCTCTTCATGTTTATTAGAAAAAGAGTTATGTATTTTCAAATTTGACCGCTGTGTTCGGGCTAAGGATGCAAACGATACTCCAATACTTCTAAAGTATCGATACTATTACTGAAATATCGAGTATTTTTAGCATCGTTAGTTTTATTTCGATTCCAAGTAAGTATAGATACGTTCTGCTTCCGGTAAAAAAATTGTATCTCCGAAATATCTCTGTTTCAGTCTGTCGAGTTCTGGGCACTCTCTGAGAACATGAACAACAGTTTTATCCTCTTCCAGACACCATCTGCACGTCGGGTCATCTACGACACTGATCTGATGAAGACAATGTGACAGGTGACAATGTTCTGTCAAGATCCCCACCACAATTATCAGCTCTTTCCCTCCTAAGAAGTAAGCCGTACGTAAGTAATATGTTTCTTGGCGCACCTCTTTCCAGGGACTTCTTTTCCATGATTCATAAAATTTGCTTTCCAGCATCAATTTTAATTCCCTTTTACCAACGTCAATTGGGACAGGTAAAATTGGTTTGCGGTGCATATGATTCAATTGCGGAACTAATCTTTGCCATCCTCATTCTCGTATATACCTGAGTGACTCGGAATCCATACGAGTCTAATTGTGAAGCTGTTTTTTGAAAAATGTAGAACATTACTTTAATTTGTGCAGTAATAGACATGCCTAATGTGTAGAATTAATAATTGCTATTAGTGTTCATTTCTAGTTTAATTGTAAAAAATCAAAGAAAGTGTGATAGTTGCTGCCAGAACCGACCAGAGAGAGGCAAAAAGAAAAGAGAAAATTAGAGACAGAAGAAAAAAAAAGAAAATGAATTGTCCAAGGAGTACAAACATAAAATAACAAAACTCACAAAAAAAAAGGAAGAAAATGGAGATGAAAGTGTGCTTATTAACATCTCTTAATGAGATTCTGAAGACTTTTCAATTTTAATGTCCTGTAATGGAACAAATATTAATTATTTTACACTGTTCAATGTGAACAATATTCCGTTAAAATGAATAATTAAATAATCACTCTGTGAATAGATTTCTCGTGGCAATAGGGTAGTTATATTTTTTTTGCACTATCCAAGAAAGTGTAAAGGAAAAATAAAACAGTTATCGAGCTTAACTTTTATGACCTTTGTCGTTTAAATGTTTTCTTAAAAAAATACATAAAGTCAGTTAATTTATGAAGACGTAATAAGACCCTCTCTTAGAATTGCCTATAAATCTGTATAAGTAATCCTGCCCTGTTTATGTACATAAAACCGAAAGATAAGGGAGGTTTATAACATATGGTATATGCACAAACCGTTAAAATGTCTTAGAATATTGAACGATTTTCCCATTATTAGGAAACAAAAGAATGATCAAATAAACTCACTATAATAGAAATATATCGTTTGGCCATTTGTAAAAAGAATTTTGATTAATCAATGTTTTTTCTATTCACAAGAAATAACGAGTTAAGATGTTTATTGCCAAAACAGCCAAGAAAAGTGAATAGATTTTTTTACAGTCTTTAACATATATTCTTTTCGTTTTAGGAAGACGTAGGTTATTTTGTTTTACTATTATTTTATATAAAAATTAGGATTAAGACGCTCAGAGGTCAATTCGGGAATCAATCATCCGGTATAGAATAGCTAACGCCCTCAGCACGTAACCATCGAAACCTTCGAACTTTAAGGGAAAGAAATTGACATTTACAGGTTTCCATCGGGTAATATGGGTACAAACGGGAATCAGAGGGGTGTCGAGGGGGTGTAAGATTCAAAGACACTATTTTAAGGAATAGCAAATTTCAGTCATAATTTGAATGTCGTTAGAACGGTACCGTGAGTACCAGTGCCGTAGAATAATTACGTCACGGGTATAATCGTCGGAAAAGAAGGTTATCTTTGTTTAATTTTGGAAATTAAGGGATTATCGTATGTTATTTTAGTAGGGCATTTCGCGATTTTCATACGGTTCGATTTAGTAATATAAATAGCTGTTTTTTCGCGTTTTATTTCTTTTTTTGTTTAATATTTTATTAAGCTAGTTATACGTGTTTTTTTTTCTAAATTGGGTATTATATTTTTGGTTATTAAATCGGCCAATAAGAGCAATTCTGTTAGTTTTTTGAATTGTTATTAGGTTTAAGTTTCTCACTGTAAATAGTTCGCTCTTCCATTTATTTTTGATAAATAGATTTAAGTGTTTTGAGAAACTCGTTTTATTCAATTTAATTAAAGCTTTCACGCGAATTAACTTGCGGCGCTAACCTGAACTAATTAACAGCTTTTCCTGAGTCCTGAAGTTCTGAGTCATGGTTTTGGCAAGCTTAAATAACCGTAGTTGTTTGGTACTAAAGCTGCAAGAGACAAGTTGAACGACCAGACTTCCAGGGTGTCTTTATTACTGTGAAATTTAATTGAAGGTTATTAAAATAGCTACAAATTAATGTGTGGCAATAAATTGGTTATAGATAGATTGGCTAACGCTACCTCAATATGTCATTAGAAGGAGTCTATAATCAAATTATATCACAGTCCAATAGTGCAGATGACAAAGAGCTTTCAATTTCACACCAATTTAATAAATTAAGTCTTAGCAAAACACAACTACACAGTTTATTATGACGGGCAGCTTTTTATAGGAATCATATCCATTGATCTAAAAAAATAAATATTCAACCATAAAATTTTTAAAGAAAATTACAGAAAATTATTTTACATGGTCACAAAAAAAAATCCACTGATGATGTTGGATTATACCGTACATTCTATTTCAATAGATCTGATTGATAATCATTTTAATAAATAATAATAATTAAAAACAATTATGGCTGCCTCGTATTTTTTGTCGATATTCCCAAAAATTGCTGGTGTAGTAGTAACCACTCAAATCCGGCCTGGTATTTCGATAGTAGATCCTCCTAATGATTTTTTCATATCCATAAACTAAACCTGCACTAAGTATCTGACTAAAGTCTCAACGCCCAGACGTTGATGCACCTACACGTTTGTTAATTCGTAAATATTTGTAATTTGACTAAGATTTTAGCTTGCCAAACATGACTTAAATATTTCATCCTTGTCTAATACATGTTTGATTACAAGAACGTACGCGCTTATTAAAATATCACTATTTACTATGCATACTGTGTCATTACAATGCCTTTATTAATACAAAATGACGTATCGAGTGAAAATTCATTCTTAAATCAGGTAGGCGGAAACGTTCTAGATTAATTGAGAAAAATAATAACACGCTCTAGAGTAGAACATGAAAATAAAACCTTCCTACAATTTTTCTGTATTGGTGTGACAAATTTTCTTATTTTGGGTATTATTTTTGATTCAATTTGTTTCGCGGAATTAATGCTAGGTCATTTTTATAAGATGACTAAAAGCTGTTTTAATGAATACGCTAATTAAGGAGTCTTGCAGAGAGTAATGAAAATATTTCTAAATTATCCATATTCTAAAATGGGAATATAAGCAGAGTATTCTCGCATGGTTGGGTCCCCGTCGAGTTGAGTCAGCACTACCACAGATTATTTCATCTTACAGATGCGACTTATAGCCGATACTGCAGAGGGACTTCAAAGAATTATCGACCGAATAGTGACAGCTTGCAACAGATATGGTATGAAGATAAACTGCAAGAAGACGCAAACGATTATTGTCAGTAAAAACGACGTCGGCAATATACAGTTTACTGCCAACAACGTAACTCTCACAATGGCCGAGACGATCACATATCTAGGCTGCACGTTGAATAAGGACTGGGACCACTCTCGAGAAATAAAAAGCCGAATCGAGAAAGCAAGAGGTACTTTTAATAAGCTGCGCAACATACTCTGCAACCTATCCCTCAATATACATACGCGAATCAGGATTTTGAAATGCTATGTACTCTCAACTCTCTTATATGGAGCAGAAGCCTGGACCCTTACCGATGCTTCATGTAAACGTATAGATGCATTTGAGATGTGGTGCTACCGCCGCATGCTTAGGGTCCCTTGGATACACCATGTATCAAACAAAAACATTTTACAACGTATCGGTGGAGAACTGGAATACCTTACAAATGTCAAACGCAGAAAATTGGAGTACTTTGGACATATCATGCGGAATGAGAAATATCGCCTGCTCCAACTTATCCTGCAGGGGAAGATGGAAGGCCAGAGATCAGCTGGACGAAGACGAATATCATGGCTGCGCAACCTACGAATATGGACTGGAATGACATCAACAGGTCTGTTCAGAGCAGCAGTGAATAAAGTAATGTGGACCAATGTGATAGCCAACATCCAAAGAGGATAGGCACTTTAAGAAGAAAAAGACAGATGCGACAAAAGGAGTTCCCAAAATTTACTGCCACACTTGCCGAAGAAGCTAACAGGAGTGTTACACTGTTAAAAATAACCTTAAATTTAAGGCAAATTCAATGTACATTCTACATTAAATTTAATGATTTTGTATTTTAAATTGTGAATCATTTACATTTCCTTTGAATTTAAAGCAAAGTCATTAAAATATCAATTAGTTGTACATTAAATGATATCCTAAATTTCATTAAAGTACTGAAAAGATATTTCAACTTTCTGTGTATTAAAATTAATTCACATGTACCTCAATTTTAAAGGAATTTACGTTAATATTCATGGTACATTGCTTGAGATTCCGGGAGATGGCTCAACTTATATTGGACTTTTTATTTAGTATGATATAAGTTGCTTAAATGACTCAATTTTCTTATGATGAGATGTACATGTCTGCCGGTACTGACGGAAATCAATGAGGTCGAAACCGATGTACTGATGACAGTATATTGCCTGTGGGAAAAATGTCCACCTTTTCCTAGTGGCAGAATTTTTGGACCTCATATTAATGTTGGTGTGGAAAACTTTACGACACCGTCCCCTTATCAACGGGTACAAGTATTGCAACCAAAAGATTATCCTAAAAGAGTTGAATTTTGTCACTGGCTCTTACATCAATACAACATAAATGACAATTTTACCAAATTTATTTTGGCTACCGATGAGGCCACGTTTCCAAGAAATGGAGTAAATAATTTCCACAATAACCATGTTTGGGCAGTAGAAAATCCACATGCAGTGAAAAGAGATCATTATCAGCCCATATTTTCAGTAAATGTTTAGGCTGGCGTAGTAAATGGCATGTTTACAGGGCTTTACAGGAGAAAATTATTTAGACTCTCTTCAAAACAATCTGCCATAATTATTAGAAAATGTTCCTTTAAATGTGAAACAGAATATGGGGCTCCTTCACGATGGAGCTCCGCCACATTTCAGATGAGAAGTTCACGAACATTTAAATAATGTGTTTCCTAATAGATGGTGTGGTAGAACTAACATCTTACCACCGCTTTCCGGCAAAACTGGACTTAAATAGAGCTCCAAGTTTGTGGAAAGTACAAGAAGGATGTCTGGGAAACATATAGGTGGATCCAACTGATGAGTCCACCATCGGTATCGGGACGAAACATCCGTACATTGACGGTGGTCGAAAATTAGATCGCTTAGTTACATGTCCTTCATACCAGGGGCATTGCTAAATGCGACATGGCGCCCGAGCAGGGACGGCGGCAGACAAGGGTTTAAACCGCCGTTGGCTTTGATTAAGCCTGACCCGAACTTGGAAAGATCACCTAGGATGTCCGTTCCACATCTCTCTGATCAGGCCAGTGCTTTTTTACTGCTTGGACTTTATACGACAGTCAAAGTCGGAAAGCAGATGCCTTAGGGGAGGCGTGTTGTGGAACTAACATCTTACCACCGCTTTCCGGCAAAACTAGACTTAGAGCTTCAAGTTTGTGGAAAGTACAAGAAGGATGTCTGGGAAAGATACCGGTGGATCCCACTGATGAGTCCACCGCCGGTATCGGGACGAAACATCCGTACATTGACCGCGGTCGAAAATTAGATCGCCTAGTTATATGACCTTAACACCAGGGGCATTGCTAAATGCGACAATAGATAAGACGAAATGGACCCACTACGATTTTTTCCTGTGGGGCTATTTCAAACAGTTAGTTTATCACGATGGGGAAGTGAATACTGTGGAAGAACTACAACAGTGCATTGAAAATGCTTGAGATGTTATCCGTGGAGACCAGGATTTAATTTTCGTCGCCTGTAGTCACTCATGGGTACGTCGAGCAAGACTGTGTTAACCGAACAAATGGTGATAATTTTGAGTACTTTTTGTAAAACAAGATGTAATCTGTTCAGTGTAGTAAACAAAGTTTTTACAATGCAGTGGTTGAAAATATCATAGAATAAGGTTTGTATTACAGTTTTTAAATTTTTTAAATAATTGTTAATATTTTTTTTTATATAAACGATTTTTAGTAAATCGATTTCTCTCTACAAGTTCTACAAGCTGTTAAAATAAATAACTCAACTTTGAGAAGACTCTATATATCATTTATTCCTCCAAAAGTTTTAGCGACAAAGCTTTTCAAATAAACAATAAAAATGCATCTTTATCTCTCTGTCTATACTATCTCTATGGGCTTTCTAAATGTACGTGAAAGGGAGAGATAGATCGAAAAAAAATTATTCCGATCTACGATCACTGGTGTAGCGCGCCACAGCTTATCGGCCATCTGTCGTAGAGCACACATACTCAGTTATTCTTAACAGAACTTCATGTTTTTTCGAAATAAATAAAACCTTAAACATTCCCAGTTATCTCAAGAAACACGGGTTGAAATTTTGTTCAGATTGGTTGAGTAGATTTTTCGGTTATTTATTACAAACAAAAATGCTCATATTCTTTATTTAATGTATAGGTAACAAATGACATTTTGAAAACAGGGTTTAAATCTTCTTTTAACGATTTTTATTTTCTGTTTAATGTGGTATTACTCTGCCGACCAAACAATTAGTCATATAGATAAAAGTTGAACTAACCTGAATTAACATTTGTACTCTTGTTTTTCTGTAATTTACCAACTTCTTCAATATTTTTTACTCCAATTCTGTATTTATATTAACATTTTTTCTGTTTGCTAGGTAGTTTTTTAATACATTTTCGTCTGCTGAGTTTCCCTCTGCCATACTTTCCCATCCTTTTCTTAACTGTTACGCATTACCGAGTGCAAAACTTCTAAACATATTTGATTTCACGGATGTGAAGTTCACCTCATGGATGTGAAGTTTACGGGAGTGACAAACTTATTTAATTTGTGAATACTTCCCTTAAAAAAATAAGACCTAATTTCATAAACTTATAAATAAAAAATTACATGCAAATTACGTATTATTAAGATAAAAAAAATTAAATCTAAGAACGACATTTTATATGTGCGTACAATAAATATTCTAAATTTTTGGTTTATTAACCTGGTACTGGCCGTGTTTCTAACTGAGCTTTCTGATCCAATCGGACCGATCCGATGAAGTTATATGCACTTGAAATTTACATAATTAATGGTTCTGACTGACGTTTCTATCGAATGCAAACTTTCTTCCTACTCGTTGAAATGTTGCATCCGATACAACCTTCAGTTAGAAATATTTGTTACGTAATTTTGAAGTGCGTAAAACTGCATGGAAACCGTTCGATCGGATAAAAATGCTGCGTTAGAAACGACGTCATATTTTAGTAACTTAATTTTATAGATTTTTTTCGAGAAATAAATAAATTAATTCGAGATTTTTGGATTGGAAAACTGCTACAACTTAAAAATATTATATTTAGTAATTTTAACAATTTTCGCGGGGTCAAAATCAAATAGTTACTTAGAAAGATATGCTTATCCTTATCAGCAAATTGATAGCGTGAGTAATTAAGAGTACTTAATATAGACTTAATATTGACTTCCGCTTGGAAAAAGATAGAGCGTTTCTGCTCTTTCTAATTTCTTTCAGGTGTCAGCGGTATCCAGTGACGTTTGGAGTATCGTTCTGTGCCATTAAAAAGACAACAACGCTCTGTCTCTTTTTTAGCATGAGCCAACTTTAATAACCGCGGTTCTATAGGATCCACTGTCTAGTATTTTCATATTATGTCTATGGTTGAGAGATAACCAGAGCCAGGTACAAAGAGGAAAAACCACGGATTTCTGAAAATAAAATGGATGACAGATGGTAATGGAGCTGTCAAACGAAAAATGTCCGGAGTATGCTCTGCGCCATTTTGGGTAAAGTGACATTTTGGCACGTCAAATTAACCGTCAAAAGTCAAAAAATAGTGTAATTGTTGATATTGTTGTGAAGTAATCTTTGTTTTTCTCTGGATTAAATTTATTTTAAATAACTTAATCATCAAGTAATATGGACCAAGCCATCAGTCAAATATTTAGGTGTAAATATAGACCACAATATTATCTTAAATTGGCACTTTGGAACTGTTAAACAAAAATGTATATAAAGGGCCAAATACCTTAGGAGTCTAATATACAAAGAAAAAGGCATATCAAGAAAAACAACTCATATATACAAAGCAATATACTGACTTTAATAGGAATACATACCCCCTACATACAGTAATTGCAGGAAGCCAGAACTCATAAAACTTGAAACGGTAGAAACCACTGCTCTATGTAATATGACTAAAATCCATCGTCCTAGCTATCCACCAATCAATTATTGTATGAATTCACTAAACATCCAGCTGATTGTTGCAAGATTTTCTGTCCTGACAACTAAGTTTGAAAGAAAACCTGAAACTTGACCGGTGATAGAGGAACTGTGTATGACCAGGGGCCGGAACCATAGGCCAGCCAGAAGACCCCCATTAATGATACTATTCAACCTTTAATATACTTTTTTTATTATTTTGTGAAGATTTGTAGGGGCTTGAAGACCAAACGTACTATAAATAAGCTTTTTATGCTGAAGGATCTCGTTTGTTGGCCTGTAGGGTTCAAATTTATATGTCCTAATAAATTATAATCATAATAATATTTATTTAATTGTAGTGTAATATAGTGTTTAACATAGCCGAAGGAAGTAAAATGTTGCATTTAACATTTTTTGAATATAAAATTTAATGTTACTTATTTAAATAAAAGTTTTAAATATCTTACAAATTGTTACTTCTCATTTTTATAAGTTGTGTTGATGTAAACAATATGTTACACTTAACTGTTTCAAAGTAAGATACTCGACTGTTTGGGGATATAGGGACACAAGTGTTTATGTTAAATCCATAATTAGAACTAGCCGTACGAAAACAATTTTTAAACAGCACGCTTATACTATTGAGATATGAATTGAGTGTAATAATTTTGTATAATAATTTATTTGAAATTTGCGAAACATTCAACTTTCTAATGATATTTTAATTAAAAAATACTGAAAATAACGGGGTACTACCTAATTAACATTTAAACTGTTTTTTTCAAAAAATAAAACGTTTTGAAGAAACGGTTCGTCAACATATTGCTTTTTTTAATGACTAGTTATTTTTAACAATCAAAAATATAAAAATTTTTAATCTATTTTTACGACCAACCAATAGAATGGCAGACATCCACATATAACAATCAGTTGACACGAATTTGATAAGTTGGGTAAGTTTATAACGTAATACTGTCATTTTATCTCTTTCTACCATTCGTTTCGTCCAACCACTTATGTCGATGAAATTTCGGAAAGGTATGCAACTTGCTTCAAACCTTGTCAGTGGGAGGTAAACGATTACGTTTAGTCGTTATAATTTTCAGTGACGACAGCGTATTCACTGTTGTTATAACTTCACATTACCCAAAATGGCGCATAGCATGGTCCGGACATTTTCTGTGTATTTGACGATCAGTACATATACTTTATATCTGCGTGGGAAAAACCCTGTTTAAAAAAATACTCGTATCGCCATGGCCACCGCAACGTGCTTATCTAGCTTGTTGCTAAGGCCCGCGCCATGTTTGTAAGAAAATATTAAGTTCTTAGGTTTTAAAAAAATATTATTTTCTATTTACATTTGCTATGTATTTAAACAGTATAAAATGTTAAATAATGTAATTTCTAAAAGGTATAGATTTTGTGGATCTATAACTTCTCCAGATTAATTGCACAATCTGGCAATATTGGCACATTTTGATGACATGAGTTTGTTTTTGTGAAACAAAGTGACTTAAATTGTGACAATGATCAAATACTGCATTATTGGCAAGAATAAATAAATTATATGGAGTGACGTGTATCTCTTAAAAAAAAAAAGAGGTGCGGGGTCAAGTACCAGACTTTGTTGTGAAGCATAAAACGGTATGATTTTATATTCACGTATCCTTAGCGAATTTTGGTTGTAAATAATTGTATGGTTAGGAACAGGCTTGACGATCCCTATTTTAAATAAAAACCCCTGGGATCGAAAGGGATTGACGAAATTTTATAAAAAGTTGCTTGGTGCTTGACTTATCATAATTATACACAACAAAGAAAAAACATTAACATCCGTTTTAGCTGGACTGAATTGTTTAACAGATGTTCCTGAGTTAAAGAAAGTAAAAATAAACCTAAAAATATACTTTCCTTTACTGTAAAAGTATGAAAAAGCTTGGCGCCACGGCATATACAAAGGTAATTTTAATAAAATGAATAAATAAGTAAATGGTGAACAACTAATATAAAAAGCACAACATTTATTAGATTGTTCTATTCATCAAGTAAAGGTCGAAACAATTAGAAACATTGATGTAATTGACTACCTATACATCTGCCAACATTTGTGATAAATATTTGTTTAATGACGTTTGTATTTTAAATCAAATATTGTGTAAATATCTACATTTTTACTGCACAACTTCAACCTTGGTATTACTACTTTTTCGACATACATAAACGCTTGTCGAAAACGTTTAAAAAATTAGAAAATTTCCCCTATTTTAGGAAATAAATATTATATATAGTTTGTGACAGGAAAACGTCAAGAAATAAAGTACGGATAAATTTTCAATATATATATATATATATATATATATATATATATATATATATATATAATTTATGAAAGTAACAAAATTTTAAGGATAGGACCAATATTATTAATATATATATATATATATATATATATATATATATATATATATATATATATATATATATATATATATATATATTTTTTTTTTTTCTTTATTTTCTTGTGATTAGATTCACATTCATCAGTAATCGTCCAGCTAGTCATAGAATATTTGGAGGAAAAAGTCATTGAAAATCTAAATTTACATTTAATTTTATTTAAACTTTTGTTGTCGATTGTTTAATGACAATTCCTCATGACAAAATAAATTACCAAAATACTTGATAGAGACAAAAATTATCGGAAATTAATAATAAAGAAAATAATCGCTATAAAAAAGAAAACTACTGTAAATGACGGAACTGACATAAACAACCTTAGTCAAATATACAACAATATAATTTAGACGTAGTATATTCCTTTAATAACATCAAAAATGTATATATCTAGTTAAAAGCAAAAACAATTTCCTCTAATTTTTTTGTTCATTATGTTCCCGAATATAAAATGCAAGTCCTTGGTAGTTAATTGATATTAACAAGATTTTTGACGAAATCTCAAAGAACGTAAAAAATTTGCTAAATTAAACCTTTTGAATAATTAATATTTTAGTTTATGTTTATTGTTTTAAATGTGTTTTGTTATTCTTGAGAACAATATTTTTTAATATGCATTTTTATATTTATATTTTATTCATAATTCGTATTCAAATTTTAGACAATTATTTTTTGAAAATGTTCTAAATACAGAACAATGAAAAACTTATTTTAATGTGAACCTAATTCCGAGAGAAAATAAAGAAAAAAAAAATAAAAATCATTATCAACGGTCCAAGAAAACAAGTACTTATATATATATATATATATATATATATATATATATATATATATATATATATATATATATAATAGAATAAAATATTGGCGAAGCGGACGTGAAAATTTGTCAATCTACATGATTCTCGTGTTAAAAAGTGCGGAGCACTCCAAAATATGGAAAAACTCCGGGTTCGACAGATGGCGACAGCGCTGTTTCGTCCTAATATGGGACTCGTCAGGCCACCGCATTCGGTACAAACCATCATCTCGCCTTTGCATCGTATAAAGCTGAATTTAAAATCAAAAAACAGCAAACAAGACGACAAAGGCGACATCTCGATGGTCCACTTGATAATACAAGAACCACACAGATTAACAAAGTTTGTAAAAGAGCCGTCATATGGTGGCGCGACTGTGACATATTTCTGTTTTAATTCACCGTCGCGCCACCATATGACGGTTCTTTTACAAACTTTGTTAATCTGTGTGGTTCTTGTATCATCAAGTGGACCATCGAGATGTCGTCTTTGTCGTCTTGTTTGCTGTTTTTTGATTTTAAATTCAGCTTTATACGATGCAAAGGCGAGATGATGGTTTGTACCGAATGCGGTAGCCTGACGAGTCCCATATTAGGACGAAACAGCGCTGTCGCCATCTGTCGGACCCGGAATTTTTCCATATTTTGGAGTGCTCCGCACTTTTTAACACGATAATCATGCAGATTGACAAATTTTTACGTCCGCTTCGCCAATATTTTATTCTATTTTGTTATATATATATATATATATATATATATATATATATATATATATATATATATATATATATAAAGTACTTTTGAATTAATAGATCAGTTGTAGACAATCTTCAAAATGTAATAAGTTCTTGGTCCATTTCTTCAACAACTACCCTCTTATTTTACAGAAAAAAAACTTGAAACTAAGAAGTCAAATTGAGCTATTTTTATCAAATATTTTTTTTTGGCTTTTGCCTTGTGTAATTTAAAAAAGAAATCTAAAAACTTATTTTTGTGCCACCATCGGCAAATAGAAAATTTGTCCATGAGATAATCGTAAAATTGATCTTTACCATATATAGCAACATCATGCTTATTTTAAATAAAAAATACAATGAACAATTCTGTCTCGTCACAATTACAATAATCATACTTTCTAAATAGATTTAAGTAGGTATTGACAAATAGCCGCGATGTAAAGTATTTTTATTTTGCATTGTGCACGATCTTTAATCCTTTGTAATACTGACATTGAAAACCATACATTTTTCGAAGTTTTGTAACTATAGCATATAATTATTGAATGTTATATTTCATTCTCAAAAATACAAATCTTGAAACATAAAATAAAATATTGGAAGGAAAGGTAGACAGTTCCTATGAATTCTACTCTGGTTTTTCTATATATATATATATATATATATATATATATATATATATATATATATATATATATATATATATATATATATATATATATATATATATATATATATATATCACATCTGCATTCCGAGACATCGCAGCAGCAATTCTTCCATTAATACAGACGAACATTTATTTCGAAGTGCTTCGTATGTGAACAACTTTTGTTGGTTTTGGTTCATAATGGAAGACCCACACGGTCGACTACTGTTTATTTTCAGGCTCTTGGGCATAGATACAAGACTAGTCAACTGTCACGATCATATAAACGTCTTTTAAAGCACTATCATCATTTACCCATTCAAAGATCTGGAATGGTTTCTGGTTGTTAATAAGCCTCCCTAATGCATTCCACACATGTTCGATGGGTTTAAATCAGGACTATGTGGAGGCCAGTCTAATCGTTGAAAGTGCATTTCATCTAGATAACTCTTGCAATATGGGACCTGGCATCGTCGTGTATTTAAGAAAAATTTTTACCAATAAATGGAGTGAAAGGAATGGAGTGGTCTGCTAAATTTTCTTCGCTATAAGGATTAGCAGTTAAAGAGCCATTTTGATTTAATATTCCCAAAATTATACTCCTCGTCTTCTTCAAACACCCTCTTGTTTATTTGGTGAACAAGAACCGCCGACTTGCAGATGAAGAATTATTGACCTTACTCGATTAAGATCGATGTCAGATCTTTAAAGAATTGCTTGATACAACAAAAGTTACTGAAATGGCTCTTAACAAATGCTTACATAATCTTGGACTGGTTTAAAAAGAGGGAAACTGGTTACCACGTTAATTAAACAAGAAATTCGAAAGATGTCACGAATCGATTTGTGAACTGCTGCTTGAACGATGCGAAAGGAGGTCATTTTTACATCGAATTGTGACTGACCATGAGAAATGGATTTATTATGAAAATCTCAAACGAAAAAAGCATGGGTACTACCAGGTAAACCAGGTCCTTCAACGTCAAAACGCTATATTGATGCTGAAAAGGTGATATTGCATATTTGGTGGGATCAAGAAGGTATAGTATACCATGAATTGCTGAAAGTGGGTAGAACGATAACAGCTGTTCACTATAAACAACAATTGATGACACTAAATCATGAATTGAAAGAAAGCGCCCCGAGTACGCCAAACGTCATAATAAACGGGTTTTGCTCCATGGCAATGTCCTGTATATATATATATATATATATATATATATATATATATATATATATATATATTGCATTTATATTTGGGGGTCTAACATAGTTACTATTTAAAATTGTTTTCATATTATACAGGGTGTCCCAAAAGCTCTGAAAGTATCAAAGTTGTGTTTTTTTTAATGGAACCCCCTGTATATTATTGAACTTTTGGATTCTCCGATCAAAATAAGTGCCTATTTTAATAAGGTTTATACTTCGATCAAACTCTAGATATAAACAACAATAGATTGGTCTGAAGGCTATTTATGGTCGGTGGGGGAGACGCTTTTTTGATGTTTGACAGACATAAACATATTTACTTATCTTGTCTTTCGGTTTAATTGCTTGTCGTGACTTTTTTCGGTGTTTTTAAGTGTTAGAAATTACTATAAATGCGAAGTTTACAATTAATATTAACAAAAAGAGGATTTAAAAACTTATTTTTATCGGTAAATATTGTTAGATTGTTTACATATTGAAAATAACAATAATAAAAATTTAGGCAACCATATATTCATGCTTTGTTTTCAGAATTGACGTACCCAGGGGTATGTTCGAAGGACGTACCGATGATCCTCGTTTAAATAATGCAATTAGAAAAGGATAGCATAAAATCGGCATGTCTGTACCAAGAAATTAAATATCTACTGTTTATCAACACTTTTTGAAATATAAATAAAAATATTATTACGTTATTCAGCGTTCAAACAACCGGGCCCTAGTTCTGACGTTATGCTACTTCTACAGGGGTATGTTCGAAGGGTTTATAGTACATAAACCTTAAGGGTTTTTAAATAATTTGAATTTTAACAAAATATAACTTAATTTTCATGTTTCAAATATTTAAGAAGTATTTCAGTTATGTATTCAAAATTTACAGTGAAGTGTATAATTGTAATACACCTGCTATATTATACAGGGTGTACAAAAATTAAAACTAATCAAATAAGAACTTTAAGTAGCTATAACTTGATTAATTTAAATAGAACGCTATACTTTTTACCTTACCAGAAAATGTAGCTTTTAAATACCTATCCAATGGTATAAGGGTGTTCTATAGCTAAGTCTTCGCGTTTTCACAGAATATGCCAAAGAATCATTTTCTGCACCATTTAGTGTTTTTTGAATAGATGTTCTAATATATCTAGTTGTCTATGACATTTAGAAACGTCAGATAATTCATTTAATCTGTCAGTTTAGTCTGCAAAGCCTGTTGCTATAATAGCGGTATTATTTTTTGTAATTGTGAAACTTTATTTAATGAATTGAATTATTTGAATATTGTTGTGTCATTGCTTTGTTAAAATGAAGGTTTATCCAGAGGAAGAGCGTATTGATATGATTTTTCTCCTTGGAAAATGTTATCAAAATTGTTTCTTGTCTTTTCGAGTCTATGCTCAAAGGTTTCTTGAAAGAAACCATCCTAAACCAGCCGTTTTTATGAGACTATTAAACCAGTTTCGGGAAAGTGGAAGTGTCAGTTTAAAAAAACCTATTATAAGAAAACCTGTCACTGAGGATGAAGAAAATGTTTTTACTGGACTTGGTTCAGTGATCGAAAATCTCAATATTAGTCAGAATCTAATATCCGAGAATACTAACATTAGCCAAGCAGGTGTTTCAAAATCCAGCTTTGTCAAGAGCTTCACAGAAATGATTTTGACAACCGAACTGAATTCTGCCTGTGGGTGTTAGATAAAGTGGCAGAAAACGAACACTTTTTTGATAATGTGTTGTTTAGTGATGAATGTACTTGTCATAACAATGGTTTCGTGAATAGAGAGAGATTCCATTACTATTTTGATTCAAATCCGCATGAATACAGAGTTAGGAGAAACCAGAATTGGTGGTCGATTAATGTTTGGGGAGCAATACTGGGTCCATACTTAATTGGACCCTACTTTTTTGAAGGACCTTTAAATGGTTTGATGTTTTGCGATTTTCTTTTACACCAACTTCCAGTGTTATTAGAAGATGTCCTTTTAAATATTAGAACAACTATGTGGCTTTAACTGGATGGAGCTTCGCCACATTATCATCGCGAGGTTCGGAAATTTTTAAATGTCAGCTTTCGAAACAGGTGGATCGGGAGAGACGGATATCAAATTAATATCAAATCAAAACCGACGAAGAACGGAAGGATAACCGGAATAATAGTAAAAATGTTAGAGTAAGAAATTTAATCGCACACGTAAAACCTATACATAAAACTTTAACAAGTGCTATTGCTCAAAACTGTTTATAATTTCATACATTCCTTGGCACAGACTCATTTTATGTGTTTACCATTCGCTGTTCCAGAACAATAACACATTCAAACTTTTACTTTTGGCACGTCGATTTTGAGTTGGAAAAGATGGTCCTAATCAATTTTATTTTAAATTGCAAACAACGTCCGCTGATGCATGTCGTAAAAATAGATCGAATATAATAGAGCAATTAAAATATACGAGAACAACTAAAAATATTTTCTTTCACTACTACTTGTTCTTATTAGTAATAGCACAAGATTTTGTCAAAATTCAGTTTTTCCCGGATTTTAATTCACAGGTAGATAGTCGGGTATGTACTTCCGAAAGTTTCTAATCTGTCACATGTGCACTATAAACGATTTAGGACGATCTCCAAGCCACTCGTCCATGACCGAACGACGGTCAAGACTAAATTCACTAAATTAGCGATACATAGTTGTCTCTGTAGATGCTTCATCTGGAGCAGTCTGTGGACGAAATTCACGAACTTAATCTGTCACAGGATATGAAGTGTTGTAGGCAGAGTTAATACAAGAATGCCTATATAGTTTTAGACGCTGAAATAATTTGCAGTAACAAATGGCAGAAGTTCAAATTTGGCGAAAACACGTTTTTCTTTTCTGCAAGCTGCAATATTGTGTTTAGCGCATAAGTTCCTTATATTTTTTTAAGGTATTAATGATACCTTTAATTTAAGTCATTGTTGGTTTCATTCGGGCAATTAGTTGTTGCAAAAATGACGAAAACCGATAAAAATTGCTGTTTTTGAAATGTTAATATATGGCAAAAATAAATTTTTTAATATTAATTTCGCTTTAAATTGAAATTAATTCTGAAGCGAATGAGCTTTTGTAAAAGTTGATCGGTTCATTTGTTGCTGAAATATATGAATTTGTTTATTTTGTTGTAAACGAGACCGCACCCGTGTCCGTCGGAGCTTTCCCCAGACACCTTTGATACACTTTCTACATCTGCATACTTATATTTAAACCTTAAAAAGAGGTATTTCGTCCTAGCTACCGACGGTGGACTCATCACTGGGTCCGTCGGAGCTTTCCCCAGACCTTTCGTACACTTTCTACATCTGCATACTCATATTTAAACCTTTCTGTGTCGGAACCTATGAACCAGATTCCGAGTGTGCCGCCATCTGCTACAATCTCAACGCGCTTAATGTTGAACGACATATAAGGTTTTCTTGTATTGACCCTGCCTACAAACTAAAACACTTCTCATCCTGGGGCCCTATCCTCGTACTGGGGAACGTGAAGTGAACGGTGAAAAGGTAGCTTGTCATTAAAAAAAATAATGTTGACGAACCGTTTCTTTAAGACGTTTTATTTTTTGAATAAACAGTTGAAACGTTAATTAGGTGGTACCCAGATATTTTTAATATTTTCAAACTTTTTAATAAAATATCCTTAGAAAGTTGAATATGTCTCGCAAATATTAAGTAAATTTGAGATTACAGACATATAAAATTATTACAGGAGATTCTGTTCATAACTCAATTGTATGAGTGTGCTATTTAAAAAAAAAATTTCTATGGCCAGTTCTGCTTATGGATTTAACATAAATACTTGTGTCTATAACAGCTGAGTATCTTAGTTTTAAACAGTTAAATCTAACATAATACTTTTCACGACGCGACTTATAACAAATTTGAGAAATCATAATTTGTAAGCTATCTGAAACTTTTATTTATATAAGTAACAAATTTTACATTTAAATTATGTTAACTACAGCATTTAACTTAATTAGACTGTGTTAAACAATATATGACACTACAATTAAATAAATATTATGATTATAATTTATCGAGACATATAAATATGAACCCTACAGACCAACGAATGTCCTTCAGCATAAAAACCTTATTTATGGTACATTTTATCTTCAAGCCTCTACAAATCTTTATAAAATAAAAAAATACATATATTTAAAGTTGAATGTGAGATCCGCCAGTATCTTTAATGGACGTATTCTGTCATGCCTTTGGTTTCGGTCCCTGGTCATAAACAGTTTCACTATCTTCGTTGAAGTTTCAGGTTTTCTTTCAAATTTACTTGTCAGGACAGAACATCTTGCAGTAAGAGGCTGGACACTTTGTGAATTCATACAATAAATAACTGATTTGATAGTTTCCATAGTGCATAGGGATGATGGCTCTTAATCATACTACGCAGAGTGGTAATTTCCACCGTTTCAAGGTTTATCAGTGCTGACTTTTTGCAATTACTGTCAGTATATTACTTTGTATATATGACTGCTGCTTTTTTGATATCCCCTATTCTTTATATATTAGAATCTTCAAGTACTTGGCTCTTTGTATGCATTTTTGTTTAACAGTTCTAAGAGTGTCAATTTAAGATAAATTTAATCCAGGCAAAGTACAAATATTGTAATGACAATCAATAACTTCACAAAAATAACAACAGCAGTATTTCTTTTTTACTTTTGACGATTAATTTAAAGTACCAAAACTACTTTCTGCCTAAAAAGGCAACAAAATATACTACGAACATTTTCGGTCTGACAGCTCAATTCAATCTGTTATCAATTTTATTTTTTGAAATTCTCAGGTTTTAGCACGTTCATATTCGGCAACATTGGCTTTTTAAGAATACGGCTTTTACTGTCAAAAAGTTCACATCGCCATTCCCATCGCCGTTCACCTCACCTTTCACATCACACTTACGAGGATAGGGGCCCTGTGGCAAATTCACGTCATAAAAGGGCCTATTTCTCGTCCACAGACTGGAGTAATCACCCAATAAAGAATTAAGGTCATCGATGTTTACGATTTAGTTTCATTCTTTTGGCAGAGATGAAATGTTGACGTTACTGTAAACAATATAAATAGTGCGCATATCAAAACGTTTTAAGTACGTATACTGCATAGATTAAATAAGTAGGAAGTATAGTGTTTAAAAGGTCAAACTTTACAATGTATATGTCCGATGGCACCTAGCAAGGCCAGTGTTGCCAATTCTCGAAATATAAAGGGCTACTCTAGAATAATTCAAAGTATAATAGTATCATAAGGAAAACAAAACTAGCCAACTACAAAAATTTAACTTCTGTGGCAACTAGATCTAATTTACAACCCTTTTTAATAAACCTCACTTGTGTATGTTTTCCAATTTATAGATTGAATTTTCTTATGCCGATCATGTATATCGTATAGGTCGAGGTATGGTAATTAGATCTCATAATAAACAAATGCAAAACGTGCCGACAAACAACTTTAATTAGCAATTAAGCATACATAATTAACTAAAATCAATCGTGATGAACCTAATGATCAAGCGATTCTAATTTTGTGTTCAAAGAGTAAAGGAAGTACATGATGAAATGACATTTTTATGACTAGAAATAGAGGAAGGATAAATTGTAATGATTTCATGGACGTGCATACAGAGAAATGAAAACTCGATTTTACCGGATTCAAATAAAAAAAGTTTAACTGAACGATTTATAGATATCTTTTTATATCATCATCAACATCTAAATGTCCAGTTTCAATGCTTTTATTCACGTAACATTATTAAAAACCAGTGTTTCTCTCGAGGTGTCATTAATAGACTAGAATAGAATTTATTTCAAACAATTCGCCATTGCAAAGTTTGAAATACATCAGAGATACATTTACATGCAAAGTATAAATAAATTATTGCACTTGTAATATAAAACTATACATTAAAACAAAAAAACACATCATAGTACACATAGTGTATATGTACATAAACACTTTTAAAAGAACAGTTTAGGCCCAAGGTCAAGCCTGTATATATATGCACTGTGCAAAAAAAAACACAATTAAAAAAATAAGTCATTGAAATAGCTAGAACTATTCATTTGAACTATAGGGCTCACGAGTACAAAGATAATTGAAGAGACTGCCCTTAAAGCGCTTTACAATATGCAAATTCTTAATTTCTGGTATAAGAAAGTTGTATAGGGCATACAATTATAGTAGGGGCTTTGCTCTGTTAGTGTAAGTGAGTGAGCTGATATGTTGAATGTATTTTTTCCCCTAGGTTTATACGAATGAGCTATTTCAAACTCTTTAAATTTGTATTTGTATTTTATAAAAAACATAAAACATTCATAGATACAGAGTGCAGTCGCTGTTAATAAATTGTGGTTTTTAAATTGTCATCTACGTGACATTTTATAATTTAATTTTAAAATAATAGGTAGGGCTCTTTTTTATATTTTAAACACCTCTTAAGAGGCAGGTGCTCCTCTCAGAAGAATACACTGTATTGTATAACAGAATAAAAACTTGCATAACACACTGCCTTTGAGACAGTAAGGCCAAGATACCTAGATACCACCCTCAAAGAGCAGCAAATACTTGAAAGCTTACTGCACAAAAAGTTTATATGTATGGTCCATCTGAAATTAGAAGAATCCAGCCACATTCTGAACATCTTACTGCTATGGCCTGTGTCGATCTTTGTATTATGTATTGTCACTAAGAATGGTAAACCAACATTTCTTTGAAATGTTTTAAAAATAACACATTGAGTTCTTTCAGTATTTAAATGCAGATGATTACAAGAAAATCAACATTTAAGTTGTCTAAAATTGTCGTCTATTTGGTTTAAAAGGTTTAGGATTGATTTTTTTTTAAGAAGATTTGTGACATCTGCATAATTAAAAAGAATATTACAGTAATCGGTGTTTATTGTTGGGAGATCATTTTAAAAAATTACTAAAAACAATGGTCTCAATATACTGCTCCGAGGCACATACAATGTGATGTGTAGTTTGCTGTTTTTATTAGCTCTAGGGCATCCAAGAAAAAAGACTATTACAAATAGTTAAAATTGCAAATAATAAATATTCCTTTTTAAGTTCAACAATATGCTGAAATCATAAAAACTCCATTATCATTATTCCAAAACGGCCCAAAAAGACGTTAGACTTTTTCTGTCTATTTTATGTATTATATAAGACACGTAATCTCACTATTATATACTGACAGGCCACTTTTCTAGCGACTGGAAGAGAGTAAGGTTCATTGTCATCAAGAAAAGAGGAAAGTTTTCTAAAGAGATCATATCTTACCAGTCCTACTCTTTAATCTACGTAAGGTAATGGAGATTGTGGTACTGAACAAGCTAACTGATTTTCTAGGTGACGGGAGCATTCTCTCACTCGAATAATTTGGTTTTAGATCCAAAAACACCACTAGGCTCGCATCTGATATAATCAAAGGATTAAATAAGCGTTCAAACCCAGGTGCCTTATTTTTAGACATCAGTAAAACTTCCAACCGGTTATTTGCTGTGTCGGCCGATGACATGTCCACAAAAAGACAGATCAGAGCGGGAGTCCCACAGGGATTCCCCCTACCTCTTGCTCTATTCAGTCCCTATACCTATAACATCTCCAAAGGCAGATTTGTAAACTTATGCATGTTCGCTGACGACACTGCAATAGTCACCACCTCCAAAAGCCACCGTATAATTAATGTAAGAATGCCAAGGCAAATGAACAAATCAATATGTTCGATACACATCAGTCGGATACCCATTTCTAATATAGCCATCCCGTAGAGGACACACGTTAAATATTTAAGTTTAATATTTGATAAGAGGCTGAGCTGAACAGGTAACACTAAGCTATTCCTGGGCAAAGCGAAAAGCTCCTATAGTACTCTGTAATCACTGTTCAACTTCAAAAACAAACTTATGCTAAGGTAAAGTGACTATAGTTTAAAACCTCATTTAAACCTATCTTCACCTTCGGTTTATTCACATGAAGCAACCTTTCAACAAGTCAACTCATAAAATTGGCGAGCAGCGCGACCGATGTTCACAGTGATCCATTTTCTTTCGATTTTTGATGTGAACTCAAAGGATTTTTTTTATCTAGCTGGGCAGCTTTGGTCTTTCGAAAAAATTTACTTTGAACAGATCGACGGTACGAAAAATATGACGAAATTGGCTTGTTGTATCCCAGGTGCTTTTATTATCTCCTTTGACGCAGGCCGCCGAAGGTACAAGGGCTCGTGAGAAACTCGTGTGGTGTACACGACATCAATCGAAGTAGTCAAAATTCAAAGGAGGCTCGTCTCGGGTACGACTTGCCATATTTATAAGTACTTTTATATCTAAACTTGTGTTAAAATTTCAACCTTACACGACAAAGTTTATTTTCACCCTTATATTGCTCACCTTTGAATTTGTCTGGCAGGTAGTTGCAACTGGTCGAACAGTTTGGCAAGCGCTTTTCACTACCCAACTGTATTTAAACTAAAACATATTCAAATGCCACTACCTTCCAGTTAAAAAATATTAATTTTTTGACATTTTCAAAAATACGGCAGGTAGAATGGTGTGTGTATACATATACATATACATATACATATATATATATATATATATATATATATATATATATATATATATATATATATATATATATATATAAATATATATATATATATATATATATATATATATATATATATATATATATATATATATATATATATATATAAGGTTTTCGAGTATCCTGTGTGTGTGCTGAGTCCTTCTCAGAACTGTAAGGCAGCTGACGTTTCAGTGAAATCTCATTCACCATTCTCGAAGCTCGCTGTACGGCGCTTGCGACTCGGGTGTTGTCGGTCCCGTGTTTACGTGGCTGAATGGTTCTAGCCAATCAGGTTGCGAGCCCTGCTGAGTGTCATTGATCCTGTTACCAGTGTTTGGAGTCATGTTGCTAAGTTGTTATCCCTTTATTTACTACCTACTACTGGGTGATGTTTTGTAAGCAGGTTTTTCCAAGTATTAGGCAATCGCTGGCTATCATCTCCGCTATTTAAGTTGTTGAGCCTCTTTGCAATTTCAATGGCTTCCCTGATACTCTTGTGGACATGTTTTTACATCTCGATAGCATTTTTGTTCCTGGGAAGTTTATCTTATGTCCTGTGTTTAACAAATATTGGGCCAGTGCAGAAGAAATTGTTTTTTGCTCGACAGCATTTATACGTTCGTCTCTTCTGGCGCTTATTTTACGGTTGGTTTGGTCTATGTAAGATGAGCTGCATGGAATTTCGTACACTCCCGGGTTTTCTAGAGGAACAATGGTGAATGAGATTTCTCCGAAACCTCCTGAGAAAGACTCAACAGATACGGGATACCCGAAAACCTTCGATTACACATCACGCCCGTGAGAACATCCAACATATATATATATATATATATATATATATATATATATATATATATATATATATATATATATATATATATATATATATATATATATATATATATGTCGTAAATTTGCCACTTTTGAGATTAAATTTGGCAAATCTAATAAAAGCTTATTTTAAATCTCATTACAAAAAATCCCGTTTGAACGCCAATGCATAGATTTACTACCTGATTATTAAATTCGACATTTTTATGACATCTCATGGCAAGGGATTTTAAAAAAATCAATTCGCAGTCACTTTACATAGGTTTACGATCCCTAGAGGTATTCACTACTGAAAACATCTTTATTTCTAATCCTCGCAAAAAATATTTATGTGTACTTCTCTTGGCGGTGAGCCAACAGAAATCCATAAAACATTAATAATGATTAAGTCATCCGAATACATTTATAAGGTTAGAAAGGTAATATTTTAAAAAAGTAAAAAGATATAAGTTGTCATATTAAAATAAAAATAATGTTTAGTCATAACAAGATTAGGAGAGGAGGTAAAAAATCATTTAGACAGGTTAAAAATGAATCAGGTGGTTTTTCAACAAAAAGAATATTTGAAATATAACTATAAACTCTCATGCATATGAAAATATTATTATTAAGTAGTATTGATATGACAAACTATATAAAGTTCAAGAAACATATTTAAAATTTAGCTAGTATTTTAATTTTTATTACTGTTAAATGTCCCTTACCTACATATCCTGTTGTATGAACAACCGCCTATAGGTGGAACATCTTACCTATAGTTCCCGTCAAGGAATAATTTTAAATATAACATCCGAAAAATAGATAAGTACGTAAACAAGGGTGTCTGGGAAAGACATCCCTAGAACTCGATGACGAGTCCGCTACCGCTGTCAGGGGCCCTATCCTCGTACTGGTAAACGTGAAGTGAACGGTGAAAAGGTGGCGAACGCATATTCTTGAAATGTTCATCGCTCATATCCTCGTTCGCCCGGTGAAAGGCAAGCGAACGGTGAAACATGCGCAAATGAAATGTCAGCCGCTAAATGACGTACTGAACGCACGAATTTCAAAAAATTAAATAGTATTAAAAATTTTTATTTTATTTTTGGTTCTTCAAAATAACTTGTCAGTAAAAAAAATAATATGTTGACGAACCGTTTCTTTAAGACGTTTTATTTTTTGAATAAACAGTTGAAACGTTAATTAGGTGGTACCCAGATATTTTTAATATTTTCAAACTTTTTAATAAAATATCCTTAGAAAGTTGAATATGTCTCGCAAATATTAAGTAAATTTGAGATTACAGACATAGAAAATTATTACAGGAGATTCTGTTCATAACTCAATTGTATGAGTGTACTATTTAAAAAAATTTTTTCTAGGGTCAGTTCTGCTTATGGATTTAACATAAATACTTGTGTCTATAACAGCTGAGTATCTTAGTTTTAAGCAGTTAAATCTAACATAAATCTTTTCACGACACAACTTATAATAAATTTGAGAAATCGCAATTTGTAAGTTATCTGAAACTTTTATTTAAATAAGTAACAAATTTTATATTTAAATTATGTTAACTACAGCACTTAACTTAATTAGACTGTGTTAAACACTAGACGACACTACAATTAAATAAATATTATGATTATAATTTATCGAGAGATATAAATATGAACCTTAAAGACCTACGAATGAGGTCCTTCAGCATAAAAACCTTATTTATGGTACATTTTATCTTCAAGCCTCTACAAATCTTTATAATATATATATATATATATATATATATATATATATATATATATATATATATATATATATATATATATATATATATATATTTAAAGTTGAATGTGAGATCCGCCAGTATCTTTAATGGACGTATTCTGTCATGCCTTTGGTTTCGGTCCCTGGTCATAAACAGTTTCACTATCTTCGTTGAAGTTTCAGGTTTTCTTTCAAATTTACTTGTCAGGACAGAACATCTTGCAGTAAGAGGCTGGACACTTTGTGAATTCATACAATAAATAACTGATTGGATAGTTTCCATAGTGCATAGGGATGATGGCTCTTAATCATACTACGTAGAGTGGTAATATCCACCGTTTCAAGGTTTATCAGTGCTGACTTTCTGCAATTACTGTCAGTATATTACTTTGTATATATGATTGCTGCTTTTTTTGATATCCCCTTTTCTTTATATATTAGAATCTTCAAGTACTTGGCTCTTTGTATGCATATTTGTTTAACAGTTCTAAGAGTGTCAATTTAAGATAAATTTAATCCAGGCAAAGTACAAATATTGTAATGACAATCAATAACTTCACAAAAATAACAACAGCAGTATTTTTTTTTACTTTTGACGATTAATTTAAAGTACCAAAACTACTTTTTGCTTTAAAAGGCAACAAAATATATACGAACATTTTCGGTCTGACAGCTCAATTCAATCTGTTATCAATTTTATTTTTTGAAATTCTCGGGTTTTAGCACGTTCAAATTTGGCAACATTGGCTTTTTAAGAATACGGATTTTACTGTCAAAAAGTTCACATCGCCATTCCCATCGCCGTTCACCTCACCTTTCACATCACACGTACGAGGATAGGGGCCCAGGACACGCCTTAAAAATTGTTGGTGGTCGAAAATCAGTTTGTACTAGGGATGGGATTTACCAGTTGAAAAATCGATTTTTAAAAATCGATTATTTTGAACTATAAAATAGTCGATAAATAAAAAATCGATTTTAGTAAAAATATAATCGATTTTTCCAAAAACATCGTTTTTTTTTTCAAAGTTTGAAGGAAACGCCCAAATAATTACACAGTTTTATTGAAAAGTATTATTTGAGATCCAAAGGATACTTTAAAATTATATACACTCTCGAGATCAAAAATTAACATTCAAATTGAGTTTTAAAGAAAAATCACCACAATTCCTTTGGTAAAGAATTCAAAAATAATAGTTTTGGCAACCGTTTTCCCAGTATTCGATTTGTTTTTCCTTAGAATGTTACCTATTATCGAAAATAATCGTTCTGCGGGGGCAGAAGAAGTCAGGACCAAAAGGTGCTTACACGCCAACTGAGTGAGCTTAGGGTAAGCACCTTCATAGCTTCGCCAGACCTGGAGAGGTTCTTTTTTCAAGTCCATCAAGGGCTATATATATATATATATATATATATATATATATATATATATATATATATATATATATATATATATAGATTTAGTCCTGATGTAGAAGAATTGCTGAGACTTGCAGTACTAGCTGCTAACAATTTTTTATGTGATTGCCATATATCGCCTTCTCCAGACGATGTCGACATTGAATTTTCCGTTGCTCGTTCTTGTTTTGGTTCTCGGTTTTCTTAACTGATAGTCCGCTTGATATAATTTAAGGTTTTGGTTAGAGCAGTACCATCGTCCAAATGTAATTTTTTGAATCAGGGATCCAAAAATGTGGCCATTGAAAACAAATGAACTGTGAATATTTTCAAACCTTTTTCTCATTTCGCTCAACAATGATAGCTACCGACGGTGGACTCATGAGTGGGTCCGTCGGAGCTTTTCCCAGACACCTTTGGTACACTTTCTACATCTGCATACTCATATTTAAACCTTTCTGCGTCGGAACCTATAAACCAGATTCTGAGTGTGCCGCCATCTGCGACCTACATACTTTGTGAAAATTTGAATATTTTAAAAATTGTATAAAGTTTTTAATTGTAAAAAAAATTTTTGAAAGATTTTTTTAAATTGTCTTTTAACTTTTGCTGTTAATGTGTAAGATTTTAATCATAAACTATGTATTTTAAACTTTAAGTTGTTTGATCAAGGAAAATGTGGTTATTATTATTAAATTAAAGAAAATAATATAAAAAAAACTTTTCAAAAATGCCTTAAATACGTTTTTTTTAACATCCACGTATGAACCTAACCCAAAGAATCCAATATATATATATATATATATATATATATATATATATATATATATATATATATATATATATATATATATACAGTGCCTTCATTTCAAAACGAACCATCCTTAATAACTTTCTTAAATAGAAAAATTTAAAAAAAAAGAAAAAACACGTCAATTTAGATATACAGGGGGAAGTTTAATTTTGCATTTGTTAAAAGTCTGTCAATCACCTCCTCACCTCCAGCTAACCTCACTTTGATATGTCAAATGGGAACCCCCACCTTGTGACACATCATTGTAAGCAGCATAAAATTGTCTATCCAACCGTATAAAAAAAATTAAATCGGTTGACGTACAAGCGAATAGTGTGCAAAAATGTCTTGTAATAATGCATAATATATCGGCCTCGAACTTTGGTATGTCAAATGATTACCCTATAGTGTGATACATCATTTTAAAGGACGTACGATCTGCTATCCAACGATGTCAAAAAAAATTAAGTTAATAGACGTTATAGGCAATTAGGATGCAAAAATGTGTGTTAAATATAAGCAGTTTATTCAGTTTTATTCAGTTGAAGAAAATTATTTTATTAAATGTTCAAAATGTGTGCCGTTATTAGCGAGACAATAAAAAAGCCTATTTTGAAATTCCCCACGAACATTGGCAAGGGTTTCTCTGCTAATTCCTCTACATTCCCGAACAATTCGATCTTTTAAATCGTCAATATTTTCAGGTGGGGTTTTATAAACCTTGCTTTTTAAATACCCCCAAAGAAAAAAGTCTAGAGGGGTTTGGTCTGGAGACCGTGCTGGCCATTCAATTGCACCACGTCTGCCAATCCACGTCCCTGGAAAATGTTCATCAAGCCACTCTCGAATTGCCAAAGCGTAGTGCGGGGGAGCTCCATCTTGCTGGAAATGCAAATTATTTTCATTTAGTACCATAACAGCATTTTCATCCACTTGATTTTCTAAAGATTGCACAATGGCAGGGTATATTGTGTTTTCTAAAAGGTTTAAATAAATTTGCCCAGTTAAATTATCTTCCAAAAAAAATGGCCCGATGATTTCATTGCCATAAATTCCTGCCCACACGTTAATTTTTTCGGGATATTGAGTATGCCCTTCTCGGAAAAGGTGCGGATTTTCATTATCCCAGTATCTGCAGTTATGTCTGTTAACCAGTCCATTTAGAAAAAAAGTTGATTCATCACTAAAGCAGATATTCTTAGGTAAATGGGGGTCCTCGTCAATTCGTTGGCACATTAATTCGCAAAATTGAATTCTCCTATCAAAATCGTCTTCTCCGAGTTCTTGAAGAATTTGAATTTTGTAGGGAAAAAACTTATTTTGTTTTAAAACTTTATGCACAGAGCCAGCAGAAATGTTGGTTAAATCTGCGACCTTTGAGATGGATAAAGTTGCATCTATTGCAAACTGTCCTAGTACCTCGATTTGGCATGCTTCATCTACAACCCTTTTCTCAATATATTTTTTATTACAAACGGATCCCGTTTCTTCAAACTTTCGTGCCAATTCCAGTACATATTTATGGCCCACGTTTTTGTCTTGATGCCTCTCGTTAAATGCTCTGGCGGTTCTACGAGCGCACCGATCTTCAGCTCCATAGAGAAAAATTATTTCTATTCTTTCGGCTAGCGTATACACCATTTATATTCACGTTTCAACTAGGCGTCACAATGACAATTTTAACAATAATAAACAACTGGTGTTTAAAGATCTTAAAAATTTTATTTATTGCAGAGATTTTTTGTACCTATCAGGTACCGCAAAAAATATCATTGAAATAAATACACTAGATTGATTAGACTGCAATGAATTTTGCGATGAATTTTAAAACAGGCTTAGTTTTTTTCTCGCAAATATTTTAACTGTTTATTATTTTAAAAAAATATTTATTTTAAATTTAAAATAATATTTTACTCCATGAAGTAGCCATTTGACATAATAAAGTTTAATGTGATAAGGTGTCTATTATTACCACACATCTTTTCTTACTATTCGCTTGTACATCAACAGATTTTGTTTTTTTTTATTGGCTAAATAGGAGATAGTATGCCCTTTAAAATGATGTATCACACTATAGGGTAATCATTTGACATACTAAAGTTCGAGGCCGATATATTATGCATTATTACAAGACATTTTTGCACACTGTTCGCTTGTACGTCAACCGATTTAATTTTTTTTATACGGTTGGATAGACAATTTTATGCTGCTTACAATGATGTGTCACAAGGTGGGGGTTCCCATTTGACATATCAAAGTGAGGTTAGCTGGAGTTGAGGAGGTGATTGACAGACTTTTCACAAATGCAAAATTAAACTTCCCCCTGTATATCTAAATTGACGTGTTTTTTCTTTTTTTTAAATTTTTCTATTTAAGAAAGTTATTAAGGATGGTTCGTTTTGAAATGAAGGCACTGAATATATATATATATATATATATATATATATATATATATATATATATATATATATATATAACAATCTATTCTACAAAAACCCCGTGACTGGGGTAAGTAAAGTACAGGGTGTTTTTTATAGAGGTATAGAACTTTTAAATGGAATAAAACAAAGATGAATTTTTTAAATTGACATTAAATTTACTTTATTCGAAAGATAACCTTCTGGCATTATAATTTAAATATGACTTCTGGCATATGACCGCCACGGCTGGCTCGGACGTAGTCTAATCTGGAGGTCCAATTTTCGATGACTTTTTCTAACATTTGTGGCCGTATATCGGCAATAACGCGGCGAATGTTGTCCTCCAAGTGATCAATCGTTTCGGGCTTATCGGCGTAGACTAGCGACTTTACATATCCCAACAGAAAATAGTCTAGCGGCGTTAAGTCGCACGATCTTGGAGGCCAATTCACGGGTTCGAAACGTGAAACTATGCGGTTACCAAACGTTTCCTTCAATAAATCAATTGTTACACGAGGTATGTGACATGTTGCGCCGTCTTGTTGAAACCACAGCTTCTGCACATCATGGTTGTTCAATTGATGAACGAAAAAGTCAGTAATCATGGCTCTATAGCGGTAACCATTGACTGTAACGTTCTGACCAGCATCGTTTTTAAAGAGGTACGGACCAATGATTCCACCAGCCCATAAAGCACACCAAACAGTCAGTTTCTCTGGATGTAACGGTGTCTCAACATACACTTGAGGATTATCATCACTCCAAATACGGCAGTTTTGTTTATTGACACAAACAACAAAAGTGAGCTTCATCGCTAAACAAAATTCGCTTATGAAAATCGGGATCAACGGCAATCTTGTTTTGGGCCCATTCACCGATTCCACGCCTTGCTAGGTGATCGTGTGGCTTCAATTCTTGCACGAGTTGGATTCTGTAAGCACGCAAACCAAGATCTTTCCGCAAAATCTTCCATAAAGTGAATGGACACATATCCAATTCCTGTGCACGATGGCGGATAGACTGATTCGGGTCTTCCTCTACGCTACGCTCTACAGCAGCAATGACTTCTGTACGCACTGTACGACGTCTCTGTGGATGCGTATTATCATTTAGAGTAAACGTGGTGCGAAAACGTTCCATAGTTAATCGAATTAATTGCTCTGATGGACGATTATGTTGACCGTAAAATGGACGTAGTGGGCGATACGTATTTCGAACAGAACCATGATTTTCAAAATAAATTTGCACAATTTGGAAGCGTTGTTCAGGCGTCAGTCTATTCATGTTGAAATGCCAAACCAAACTAAACATAAATCACTTGACAGCTGACAAAATGGCCGCCAGTTAAAAAAGTGTTGCCAACTATAAAAAACACCCTTTATAACATTTTTTAAAAAAGTATTCATCTCGTAAAGTTCGTATAGGTACCAAGAATGTGTACGCAGTTATTCCGTGACGTAACGCATGTCGAACCCACTCAAGGTACCAATCACGCGACCATTTATGGTAGCTTCATGGCTGTCTCGCTGGGCACATTTTAATTTAAATTTGGTAAACTAACTGGTTCGATAAAAGGTAAAGACAAAAGGCGATATATTAAAAGAGACCGTTATACAGGGTGTTAATTTTCGATCTTATCTGGCCTGATTTGAATAATACGTAATATGCAGGAGGTAAATAATTTATGCACTATTGACCATTAAGCAAATATCTTTATTCAGATCTTTCACGGTAATAATAGTTGCTGCACTATACGTAGTTAAACTTACATATTTCAGTGGTATGTATAGATTTTACCGTTTTACAGATGCTACAGTTTTGGCGGTGGTTTTGAAGTTGAAGGGTTCAATTTTTCTAACATGGTTTTCCTCGCGACCATCTATAGTAAAGGGTGTTTTTTATAGAGGTATAGAACTTTAAGTTGGCAACACTTTTTTAACTGGCAGCCATTTTGTCAACTGTCAAGTGATTTATGTTTAGTTTGGATTGGCATTTCAACATGAATAGACTGACGCCTGAACAACGCTTCCAAATTGTGCAAATTTATTTTGAAAATCATGGTTCTGTTCGAAATACGTATCGCGCACTACGTCTATTTTACGGTCAACATAATCGTCCATCAGAGCAATTAATTCGATTAACTATGGAACGTTTTCGCACCACGTTTACTCTAAAAGATAATACGCATCCACAGAGACGTCGTACAGTGCGTACGATCACCTAGCAAGGCGTAGATTCGGTGAATTGGCCCAAAACAAGATTGCCGTTGATCCCGATTTTCATAAGCGAATTTAGTTTAGCAATGAAGCTCACTTTTGTTTGAATGGATACGTCAATAAACAAAACTGCCGTATTTGGAGTGATGATAATCCTCAAGTGTATGTTGAGACACCGTTACATCCAGAAAAACTGACTGTTTGGTGTGCTTTATGGGCTGGTGGAATCATTGGTCCGTACTTCTTTAAAAACGATGCTGGTCAGAACGTTACATTCAATGGTGACCGCTATAGAGCCATGATTACTGACTTTTTCGTTCATCAATTGAACAACCATGATGTGCAGGAGCTGTGGTTTCAACAAGACTGCGCAACATGTCACACAGCTCGTGCCACAATTGATTTATTGAAGGAAACGTTTGGTAACTGCATAATTTCACGTTTCGGACCCGTGAATTGGCCTCCAAGATCGTGCGACTTAACGCCGCTAGACTATTTTCTGTGGGGATATGTGAAGTCGCTAGTCTACGCCGATAAGCCCGAAACGATTAATCACTTGGAGGACAACATTCGCCGCGTTATTTCCGATATACGGCCACAAGTGTTGGAAAAAGTCATCGAAAATTGGACCTCCAGATTAGACTACGTCCGAGCCAGCCGTGGCGGTCATATGCCAGAAGTCATATTAAAATTATAATGCCAGAAGGTTATCTTTCGAATAAAGTAAATTTCATGTCAATTTAAAAAATTCATCTTTGTTTTATTCCATTTAAAAGTTCTATATCTCTATAAAAACACCCGATATAATGGGAAAATTTGTTAAAATTAGAAAGACTACCGTGATAACACTGATGAGAATCAAAAATTTGTTCGATACTTCAAAAGGATGATGGAAGCAGTGTCGAAAATTATCGCCCTAATGTGCAATTTTGCAAAGGTGTTTAAGCGGGCCCTTCAGGAACAAATATCCCGTTATATAACGTCTCTTATTAGCGGCATTTTTTTTCCCCAGAAATAGACCTATTGTGTTCACCCTAGACATTACAGCCACTCTGTCAACCTAGTCCCCTGGCTCAATCTGTACAGTCCTGCTAAGAAGTGAGTGGGTATTTCTCCCGGTTCCAGACTTACTGACCCGAATGTTTGTTGTCTAAATCTCTCCAGTGACTCACAGTCACATATGATGTGCTTCACCGTTTCCTCGACTTGTCCACATAGTCTGCAGCTGAGGTTTCGGTTATATATATTCATTCTATTCAGATATACTTTGACGGCCATGTGTCCCGTCATTATACCCGTAATAGTCCGTAGTTGGTTCCTACTTATTTGGAATAGTTTCCTTACCAGTTTCAGGTCAGGATTCCCAATAAATAGGTTGCTGTGGTTTAAACCCTGTCTGGTCATCCAGTGGTTTTTATGCTCTCTTTTGATCTATTCTTTGATTGCTTCTCGGGTCGCGCACCGCGGCAACCCAAAAGCCGGTTCTGGAGCTATGTATTGAGATGCTGATCCTGCTCTAGCTAACTCGTCAGCTTTTTCATTTCTATGTATGCCTTCGTGTCCTGGTACCGACTTTAACATAACTCTGTTGTCTTTTCCCAGAATTTACAGCTCACTCTGACATTCTCAAACCAGCCTCGATGATACCTTTTGGCCCTTGAGGGCTCCTTGGCTCTCAGAGTAAATGTGGATTTGCTTCCCTTTGCAAGCTCTCCTGTTTAACTCGTCTGCGCACAGTAAGATTGCGTATATTTCTGCCTGGAATACTGTTGGGTATTTTTCAACGGGAAGGGTTAATTCTTTCCTCGGTTGTAGCCTATATATCCCAGCTTCAGTACCCTCACTAGTTTTTGAACCGTCGGTGTACCAGATACTTGCACCTGAGAATGTTTCCGGTTTTTCTCTTTTACTTGTTATTCGATCCTCTATTGTGACTTCAAACGGTATATTAAAACGGCAACTCGAGTTCATATGGTCTGTGTCCATATCCAACTCGGGGCTCCTGATTTCTTTTTACATATGTTTTTGTGTCCTGACAACGTCCTTTGTGATTTTACTAGATCAGCGGCATGGTTTTGCTTCTGGAAACTCAGCGGTGATCAGTCTTTGTACTATTGCGCAGTATGTCTAGATTTTTTGAAAGCTACCTATTAAACCGCTCTCAATATGTTGAATACGGTGGTCATAGATCTAGTAATTTTGTAGTAATGTCGGGTCTTCTTCAAGGATCTGTTTAAGTCCCTTACTTTTTAACGTTTTTATTAACATCACATGTGAGTTGAATAACATCTGCCTACTTTATGCAGATGATTTGGAGATTGGATTTCATGAAATTAAATGCTTGGTGTCTAAAAAACTGCAAGTGTAATGTTACGTCATTCTCAATAAGTAAAATGCCTATGCTGCATGATTGTGAGGTCAATCGCACTTTTCTAAAGCGGGTTAACTACATTAAGACTTAGGAGTCACGTTTGACTGCAGACTTACGTTTTTCCATCATATTAATGACATAGTATTGAGATCTTACTAACCGCTGGGTTTTTTTAGTGAGAACTAGTCGAGTCTGGATCGCTCCAGGTCATGAGCACATTATATTATTCTCTTGTACGAAGCAAATTGGATTATGCCTCAATTATCTGGTATCTGTATTACCAGCTACATAAGACATATTTAATATATTTCACTGTAATTATTCTGTAGTCAAATCAATTTGTTACAATTATTTCTAATTGATTTGCACTGTCTGCATTATATATGCAATATTAGGATCCAAGTAGCACTGTTCTTTTTCCTACCTAATAATAGGGACTCTAATTCTGTAGGGCAGTGTAAATAAATAAATAAATAGATAAAATTAAAAAAAAATACTACATGGATAAAAAATAAAAGCCCAAATATGTGTTAATACTTCATTTTTCTATAAAAAGTGCCGTATTTTTTTTAATTAAGATATTAAAAAAGTGATTATTTTCCAATATAACAAATTCGTTATTTATTTTTATTTCTCTTGCTGATAAGCACAGAATAACTTAAAAGAACTGCATATAGAACCTATTTTAAAAACAATAAATCCATTAAGTGTTCTTTACATACATACATATATATATATATATATATATATATATATATATATATATATATATATATATATATATATATTCATCAGTCTGACTCTTTTAAGAACCAAGCGCCAATACTTAGCTAGCTCATCTTACTAACATACTGAAGACTAGCCAGCAAATGAGATATATATGGAGGAGGATTCGGTGGTGGACGATTTTTTTCAAAAAATAATCGCCATTCATATGTCAGGTAGTTCAAGTATTGTATCACATAACTATGACTAGTTTTTTCATGTTTGCAAATTCACTGAGGGCATTCACTATTGATGGCTGCCAAATAAATACTAAACAACGTAGCGTCTTCATAATTCAAACTTTAGCTTTATAAATTTGGTGTTTGGTAATTTTGCATAGTAATTTTTTTCAAACAATAACTGCCATCTATACGTCAGGTCGGGTACTTCTGAGACTACCCTCGTATGGTAATTTCACATAAAAAATATAAAAAAAAGAAAAGAAATTAAAACGATGAAACGTACCATTAGGTTCAATCAAATACATATTTGCTTTTGGCAGAAATTAGTTTTGTTTCATCTAGTTCTTCTTCTTCTTCTTCTTCTAGGTAGAACCAAGTTCTGTTATCTATACAATGCCTCATCGATCCTCGTTTCAAGTCGAAATCCAGCTGTCTCTCCATCTTTTGGGGGGCCGTCCAGGCGGCCGTTTCGTATTTGGTTTCTCTCTCATCACGGTTTTTGCTAGTCTGTCATCGTCTATTCGTTCCACGTGATCTCTCCACTGCCTACGACGGTTTCGAACCCACTTCACAACATCCTCTACTCCGCTGTCCTCGCGTATTTTTGCGTTTCTTATTCTATCTCTTAAACTTGTTCCCGTGATCATTCTCAGCGTTTTCATTTCTGTGGTTCTCATAATTTGTTTTGTCTTTGTGGTTTCGTTTCTTGTTTCTGCGCCGTAGGTCAGTATCGGTCTTACACAGACCTTGTAAATTCTTGATTTGCTCTCAACCGTCATATGTTTATTGTTCCACATTATGTCCCTTAGTTGGCCTGATATCATGGCCGCTTTGTTGGCCTGTGTGCGTACTTCTTCCGTTACTGCCCTGTTACTTGTTATATGTGCTCCTAGGTATTTAAACTTCCCAACCTGTTCGATATGTTTGTCATCAACCATTAGTTTGCATCTTACCGGTTCTTTTGCTATTACCATTGCTTTGGTTATCTCCACAGATATCTTCATATTATACTGTTTGGCTGTTCGATTGAGATGGAAAAGCATTCTTTGTAAGTTGTCCTCGCTATCTGCTGTCAAGACAACATCGTCTGCAAAGTATATAATCTGAACGGTGTTGTGTCCCATTGGGTACCCAATATTTGTGCTTTTTACCTCATCAATGATTTCGTCCATGATTACATTGAAAAGTGTTGGACTTAGGCTATCACCCTGTCTTATTCCTATGGATAGGGGGATTTCCTCTGTTAGAGTGTTATTTGTTTTAATTACCATGGTGTTTTTGGAATTCAGTTCGTATATTGTGCGTATGATTGCTTCGTCTACTTATTTTCTTCGCAGTAATTCTGTTATGTGTTTCAGTTTGACTCGGTCGAACGCTTGTGTAAAGTCCACAAAACAAATGAACAGCGGTTTATTGTATTCGATAGATTTTTCAACCAGCTGTCTGATAATAAATATACCGTCGATAGTAGAGCGGTTATTCCGGAAGCCCTGCTGTTCTTCGCACGCCCCTAACTTGTCTACGATCCGTTGTGACCTCCGTACTTTAGCATCTCATTCGTAATTTGGTCGATACCAGGTGATTTTCTGTTTTTTAATTTCTTGTCAGGTGCATCTCATCTTCACTGATGTTAACATCTGTTAGTTCTGTGGTTTCTTGTTGGTTTTCGTCTACGTTGTTTTCTGTAGCTGGTGCCTGGAGTAAGTCCTTAAAATGGCTGACCCATTGTTGGCTCTCGATTGGACTTAGTTGAACGTATTCATTGATTGTTTTTTTTTTCTGTTCCTCAGCATGTTCCATATTTTCCTTTGTCCTCCATATAGGTCGTGTTCCATGTCTTTTGAATACTTTTCCCAGTATTCTCTCTTTAGTTGAGCTATTTGACTGTTGATTCTGTTTCTCACCGTTTTGTACTCTTCGAAATGGTTTGTTGTTTTGTGCTGTCGGTATTTTTTAAATGCTTGTCGTTTTTCTTTTGCTAGTATTTTCACCTCTTCTGTGAACCATGGTTTTGTACTGCTTCGCTTGTTCGTGCTAACTGTTCGTGTTCCGATAGCCTCCCTGGCGCTCTCTTGTATATTTCTTTTCAGTTTTTCCCAGGTTTTCTCCACTCTGTCATTTTCTAGGATTGTATTAGCTTTTATTATCTCCGAGAGTCTCTGCTGATACAATACTTTTGTGCTATCATTAGCGAATGATTCGGTATTGTATTTAATAAAGGTATGTGTCTGTTTGTGCGTTCTGTTTATACTAGTTAAGATGAAATAATCAGTGGTGTATTCTTTCTAATTTTAACATTTCTCCCAGTGTAATATAGGGGGTCGCGAGGCAAGCAAGATCGCAAAATTTGGTTTTGACGGGAACGTCTTTTGGCACATCTGTAAGATGAGTAGCTATAATTTGTTACAACTTAGTTATTGACATTTTAATAAGATATTGCAAAAATTTAGCTTAAAGATATTGAAAATATGCACAGATACAACTGTAAGGGTGATTCTTTCACTAAAAATATCACACAATCTTTTTGACCCCAAATTTATTTGCAAATTTGTGTTTCAAATATTGTTTATTTGTATTGCCTGTTGGAACTGAACGTAATTAAAATAGAATTAGGCTTATCTTTTTATTTACGTTCATATTTTTAGAAACAAAAATTTCGTTGGTTACGGATCATTTCATACCTATTTTATTGCATTCTTATTCAAATTTAAAAATAACAGTTGCGAACGGCGTCAGCCACATAATCCATCCAAAATCCTGTGATGATTCATCGATATATTAAGGCAGGTCACGGGCGCAAAATTTCATGAAACTTCAGCTCGACTTACAATTCCGAACTGAAAATTTTATTTATAACAATGTACGCGTGCAAGTGGATGACTCATACTTTTATTAGATTCTTACGGTTAATAAAATCGATTGTCCATTTTTAGACTGCGGCGATACCCACTGTAATAATATGTTATATCTACTTCCTACAATAATTACCATCTATGTCGTTTAAATTTGTTCTAGAATATTTAAAATTTGGTGTCGACAATATCGTATTAGGTATTTTGTTAGTACGTGGGTCTTGGCCAGTGAATCAATATCCGATGTTGGCAAGATATCCATTAAGGATTGCTTTTTTATACGATGAAACTCGGAACTATTCTCTAGCTTATTATGATAAAATATCTTTACAATTTATAAACTTTTCAGCCGAAAACATTTATAAGTTTATTACATGGAATTTAGTTTTCTCTCTTTATTATCAGTTTGCTCTCTCAAAGAAAATGCCAATTTTTTTTGTGAAATTTTGGAATAGTTTGGGTTCGCAGAATAAAACACAAAACCTTTCACTAATACTTCCAATACTTAACTAACTACTTCTTAACACATCTAAAACACAACTATCCTATTAATATTTCTTAATATCTTTCCTCTTCAAATACAACTATACAACTCTAGCAAAACTTTTATACTATCCCTATTTACATACCTATAGAATTTCCTATGCAAATCTAGAACTTACTAACATAAAAATTGAGATCTATCTAGAAATATGACATCGATATAATATTCCTTTCGGACATTATAATAAAGATGACTCATCGCATCGGTATATTTGTATACGAGGGAGCACCAATAAGTTTCTCCTAGTCGTAACACTGCCCCACTCCTAATTCTGATCGTCCCGCTCAACTTCGATATCTCCGTGGTAAAGCTTCAACCTGTGTAGATGTACTACTTTCAATTTGGTCTTGGAATTTCGTTGGATTCCCATGATAACATCAATTTAGGTGATTTGCCCTTCTTTCTCTGTGGGTTCCATATCAAACTTTCGAACATACCCCTGTAGAATTAGCATAACGTCAGAACTAGGGCCCGGTTGTTTGAACGGTGAATAACGTAATAATATTTTTATTTATCTTTGAAAAAGAGTTGATAAACAGTAGATATTTAATTTCTTGGTACACACATACCGATTTTATACTATTCTTTTCTAATTGCATTATTTAAACGAGTATCACATGATAATCGGTGCGTTAATTCTGAATACATAAAGTATGAATATATGGTTGCCTAAATTATTATTATTTTTATTTTCAATATGTAAACAATATCTAACAATATTTACCAACAAAAATAAGTTTTTTATTTGTCTTTTTGTTAATATTAATTGTAAACTTTGCATTTATAGTAATTTCTAATACTTAAAAACACCGAAAAAAGTCACGACAAGCAATTAAACTAAAAGAAAAGATAAGTAAACATGTTTATGTCTGTCAAACATCAAAAAAGCGTCTCCCCCACCGACCATAAATAGCCTTCAAACAAATCTATTGTTGTTTAAATCTAGGGTGTGATCGAAGAACCTAACTCTACCGAGTTTGAACTCTTCCGAGTTTCCCTTGGTATCATATGAATTGACAAATGCCTTCAGTACCACGTATTTACAGGGTTTGTTGAAGTGTTGAACTAATCCGACATTGCTTCCAAAACTCTCGTTCTATCTCCAGTGGTTTATTGTTAGGCAATGACTCTGATCGATTCAGTCCATTACCAGTATAAACTCATCTTCTATGTCCGGAATTAACAAAAATGGTTTAGTTTTAGCCATCTAAGTTGAATCTCAACTTGCATTTCTACAATCACATCAGATGCTTCTCCAGTTACAGTTCTCAACATTACTTGTCTGGACAATGGAAGGATTCTAAATTTATCAACAAGGTTTGACTTTATCAGATATACTGCAGCACCAATATCAACAGTTATGATAAGAAGTGTAACATTGACTTTTCATTTAAGTTGAAGTTGGCCTTTACTTATCTGAGCTGTACTTCAGTCTGAATCAATGTCAAAAGTGATTCTTTGTATAGTAAACCTTTCTCTATGTTACATTTTGTTGCAGTGCTTGTATTCTTCCTTAAATAGTCTTCTTAACAAGATATCTGCGTTGTTATGCAGTCTTTCTGGTCTATATTTGATATTAAAATTATACTGTTGCAGTTTTGCCTGATTTCCTTCTGTGTGGTCACTTGATGGTGAACTAGACAGTTCCATCTCATGTGTCTAGTTCGTCCACATCCGTAGGGCTTTATGTGCCTTCCTAATGCCACCCGACAGTCCTTTCTCATGTGTCCAATTCGTCCACATCTGTAGCACTCGATCTGGTTTCTGTTATTACATGAAGTATCACTTATCATGTGTTTGATTTTAACTCATAAACATCGATGAACTTAATATGGTAATGAAGTACCTACAGAAACCACCGTATATGGCTGCTTTAACGAATTCAATAGTGGTCATTGTTCCTTCAGGACGAGTGGCGTGAACGTAGTCCAGAATCTATTCTCGTGCAAGAAAATATCGATGCTGTGCGTAAACTGATAATGTATAATGTATGACGATTGAGACATCCATGGGCATAAGTAACACCAGCATATATAATATATTGCATAGGATTCCGTATCATTTGACAATCGTTCAAAAAAAAAAGACTCGTATAAGATCGTGACAGATGACAAGCCGTGGATCTATGCGTTGAAGTTCAAAAGTCTCCATTTTCAATGATAAATATTTGTTATTGTTGGTTATTCCCGAAGTATACGGCTATTCTGGTAATATTTATTTTTCTCGACACTGTTTGTACCTACTATCATACCCTATCGATTTAAACAACAATAGATTTGTTTGAAGGCTGTTTATGGTCGGTGGGAAAGAGGCTTTTTTGACGTTTGACAGACATACACATGTTTACTTATCATTTCTTTCAGTTTAATTGCTTGTCGTGGTTCTTTTCAGTGTTTTTAAATATTAGAAATTACTATAAATGAGAAGTTTGCAATTAATATTAACAAAAAGAGGATTTAAAAACTTATTTTTATTGGTAAATATGGTTAGATATTGTTTACATATTGAAAATAACAATAATATTAATATAGGCAACCATAAATTCATTTTTAGAATTGACATACCGATTATCATATGATACTCTTTTAAATAATGCAATTAGAAAAGGATAGCATAAAATCGGTATGTGTGTACCAAGAGATCTACTGTTTATCAACACTTTTTCAAATATAAATAAAAATATTATTACGTTATTCAGCGTTCAAAGAACCGGGCCTTAGTTCTGACGTTATGCTAATTCTATAGGGGTATGTTCGAAGGTTTGTATTAATTATTACCCTCAAAAGTTGATGCAGTATTATCCATTGCTATAAAGTGAAGTACAAATGGAATAATGAAAAGTAAATCGAAACAGAATATTTTATTGTTTATTATTTATGAAATGTACAAAATATAATTTTTTCTTAAAACTTTCTTAAATTTGGTCTCGATAAACTTCTTTTTTCATCCAAACACATGAAATTCGGGGGGAAAAGATTGGATCCAGGTGAAGCCTGGTTCTATAATTCCGTATTCATTCAGTTTATCCAACAGCAACGAAATGTTTATAGTGTCGAACGCCTTTTTAAAGTAAAAAAATATACCGACAGTTTTTAATTTGACTTCATGTCACTTAGTCTTATTTAGCAAAAAACATAGTCGAATCAGCAAGTCGTCAAATTTCACTTCCCAATAATAGACTATTTAATTGAATTAAAAATATGTTGTCATCTTAATAGATTTCAGTGTAAAAAACCGAATTTTATTTATTTTTCGAATAAAATATGTTTACACTCCGAAAAAAAAGTAAGTTAAATTCAACGCTGTACGATTGGTTGCAATTCTAGTGACGTCACATATAAGTAAACAAACATGATGCTTGTTTACTGATATGCGGTTTTAACAATTTCTGGTGTTATTAAGCGATTTTCTAGTTAACTACTGATATATTTCTTGTGAATCTCTTATAGTTTAAATATTTTTCAAATTACTTTGTTGCAAATATCAAAATGGAGTAATCTTCTAGTAGCAGATGCACTTAAAATTGGATTTTTCTTTAAAAATAATCTTCATTTTTATGCTGCGGAACTCAAAAGCGTGGAAATGTCAATGTAAGTAGTACTTGTAACTTTCTTATTCAAATAAAATACTTAAGAGTCATATCAAAAACTTGCACAACGATATAAGTTAAGTCAACAATAAGTTAGCACGTGATTGTAACAAAATTTTTAGATTTTATAGGTATGCCAGGGTTTAATTTTTCACTCTAATCCATAAGAGAACAAATAATTTGAAGTATATAGAGGTTAGGAACACATTATCAAGCTTTAGACAAGAAATATTAATCAAAATTTGTAACATCTCAGGCGTAAGATATTAAACCACAGGATTAGTTCTTAAGAATCGGGAGTCTCTACGAGCACTGTTCTTATTTTAACAAGAGCAAACACATTTTATGGAGTGCTTTATAACGACAAATAAATAAAAATCTGAAGAAATCAAACAAACTTTCGTTAAGCGCAGCTTTGTTTACTATGATGTGACGTCATGCGTGTGACGTGACCACAACCATTAATCAAATTGCGTTTCGATGCGCTCTTCTACCATATAAACCTTTTATTTTTACTGAAAATACAACAGATCTCTAGAAAATATTTATTTAGTGTGCATTAAATGTAATAAAAAATAATATGAAATAATTTTCCAACAAACAGTAGTCAAATACTCTATTCCATCACAAAATTAGAGCGTGTAACAAACTTATACTACTCCACTTCTATGTCACACATCTGTAGCCACTTCCAGAGATGTGTGCAATCATACAGTAGGAAGAAGTAATATATAGGTTATGTAACAGTAAATTTAGTAATGTCAAGTTTCAGTTAAGAAAAGTTTTGTTAATAATCTTTTTTTTTCTAAACAGTAAATAAATGTAGTGTTGTGTTACGTGTGTTCTCATTATTAAATCCAACCTCAAGCGAACTAAAATACTATTGAAAATGTAGTAAATCTAATGGTAGAGTCTCGGAGAAATCCCCGCCACAAATTGGCGCCCAACGTGGGGCCATGTGAAGATTGAGACATTTTCAAGACAATAAGTGTATTTAATGTGACTGAACATTAAAATGACTGTGTTTTAGCTTGCCTTGTGACAGTAATTAGTGAAAAAAACTCATTTTTTTCATCGTAAAACGTTCGTCTCCGAAATTGCATTGTTGCCAAGCGATCGTTTCTCATTTTCAAAGTTTGACACGGAAATCCATTGTTGTCGGCTTTCGTTACTATTTTGTATCTTACGTACCATTGTTGCCAAGCGTTTATCTCTTTTGCAACCCAAGATTCCATTGTTGCCAAATAAACGTCTCTTCTGCGATCAAGGTACCAACGTTGCCAAAATAACCAGAGCCAGTGTACACCGAAGTTACTCCGAAGAACGAATCGAATATACCACTGTTTTACACTAAAATAGAGAGTATTCGCAAATTTAACGTTATTTTTTGAATTTTTAGATTTCTTTGAATTTGAATGCTTTTAAGATCTGGTAAAATTCTTGAGCTTAAGAAAATGTCAGAAGAAGAGAGAAGTGTTCCTGCAGTCCAACAAATTGTTATGACGCCAGAAATGCTTCAGACATTGTTAGTAGGTGTTCAAAACATGAATGTTAATTCGCAGGTAAATCAAGCTGCAAATGTACAACAAAATGTAAGTACCTTTTCCAATTTTTCTGCATGCAAATCTCGATTTAATGGAAATCGTGATGAGAATGTAGAGGCATTCATCGATGCAATCACAGTATACAAAGATTGTTTAAATATTCAAGATCAACATGCTCTCAAAGGTTTATCAATGCTACTACATGACTCTGCAGCTACTTGGTGGCAAGGAATAAAATCTTCCGTTAATAGTTTCGATGAAGCTATTTTATCATTGCGACATGCTTATGGTTATTCAAAACCACCACATCAAATTTATAGAGAACTGTTTTCAAAAATACAAGGAGAAGAAAAAACTGATATTTTTGTTAGTAGAGCTCGCGCTCTTTTAGCTTATTTAAAAGGTAATTCGGCAATCACGGAACATGTTCAGCTTGATATGGTATATGGTTTACTTAATGTTCGAATCAAAGAAAAAGTATTACGAGAGAGTGTGAAGACTTTTAAAGAACTCATTGAAGCAGCTCGTATAGTTGAACAAACGCTTTCAGATAATTCTCTTGACAGCTTGACTCAAAATGATTTTACACGTAAGCCAAAAACTCAATGTGTTTACTGTAAGAATTTTGGACATTCCAAAGAACAATGCAAGAAATTAGCTCGAGTTCGCGCTGAAGCTAATAAAACTAATGTTCAAAGTACTCCTTCCATGCGTTTAAATAAGTCGGCAAATCATTCAGCTTCCAATAGTAACGTGTCTACTAAACCACTTTCTGTAACTTGTTACGGTTGTAAAGCACCTGGCTATATTAAAAGCAATTGTCCAAATTGTTCCAAACAACCTGTTCCTAATTCAGAAACTTCCACGATGTTTACTGAATTTCTAAGCACATATTTAGTCAATTCTGAGGGTACTAATAACACTCGACCGCTTACCTTCGTTAACATCCAAGGTCATAATGGATTAACTTATCTTGATTCTGGTGCGCAATCAAGTATTGCTGGTGCTCAGTTACGAGAAATCTTATTAAGAGAGAATGTACCTTATCAAGAAAAACCTTTAAATATGACTTTAGCAGATGGTAAAACTACAAAAGTAAATGCCTACTTTTTCGATGTTTCAGTGAATTTAAAAGATAGAGATCATCATGTGACTCTTATTTCAGTTCCAGACCATACAAACAGCAGAACTCTTTTAGGCACAGACTTTATTAAAACAGCCAACATTGTATTGGACATTCCTAATGATGTTTGGTTTTATGGAGATGCTCCTCACATCAGTTACAAGTTTGAAACGGAACCAACTTTAACTGCATACACTCAAGTTACTACAACAAAAGTGACAGATAGTCCTAACCTGCTTACACTACGTGAAGATGAAGGAAGTAACTTGACTAAAGAAGAAAAACATTCCCTTAATGAGATTCTTACAGCAAACCAAGACCTTTTCGAACCTAGTAATGAACCTACTCCGTTTGCTGAACACGTTATTACTTTAACAGATGACGAACCGATCTCAGTACCTCCTTATCGTCTTTCGGAAACGAAAAAGCAAGAATTAAAGAAAGAAATTGACAAGCTTCTTAATGAGGGGATAATAGAAGAATGTGAATCTCCGTATACAGCTCCCGTTGTTCTTGTCCCGAAGAAAGATGGTGGGATAAGATTGACAGTTGATTATCGCCGTCTGAATGCCAAGACACGCCCAGATAGGTATCCATTGCCTCGTATCGACGATACCCTACATGCAGCGAAGAAAACATGCTATATGACAACTCTAGACTTGAGATCTAGCTACCATCAGGTATCAGTCAAACCAAGTGATAGAGACAAAACAGCTTTCATTTGCCCTTTTGGAACATTTCGCTACACCAGAATGCCATTTGGACTTCGCAATGCTCCTTCAACATTTCAAAGATTGATTGACAGATTTCGTTCTGGTCTTCAAGATATAAATCTCCTAGCATATCTCGATGACTTGATAATCTTATCTGAATCTTTTGACACCCATGTTAAACATTTACAACAAGTATTTGAACGATGTAAACTTTTTAAACTCAGATTAAATCGACAAAAGTGTAATTTTTCATGTTCCTCAGTGAATTATCTTGGACACGTCATCACTCCGCAAGGTATTGCGCCAAATCCAAATAAAGTATCTGCTATTACTAAAATTCCATCTCCTAAGAATGTCAAAGAACTATTATCGTTTCTACAAACCTGTTCTTGGTATAGACGATTCATAGAAAATTTTGCACAAATTTCGAAGCCCTTAACTATTCTAACCAAGAAGAAAGCCAAATGGACTTGGGGCCCTACTCAAACACAAGCATTTGAAAAGCTTAAAACTCTACTTACATCAAGCCCTATTCTTCAGCAAGTCGATCCTGCTCAACCTTACATTCTGAAAACTGACTCGTCCTCGTATGCAATCGGTGCTTGTTTATTGCAGGGAGAGGGACCTGAAGAAAGACCTATTGAATATGCAAGCCGACTACTGACGTCAGCAGAGCAAAATTACACAACTACAGAAAGAGAAGCTTTAGCAGTAGTTTGGGCGGTAACTAACAAATTTCGTGGTTACCTATAATGTGCTCCAGTCATTGTTAAAAGTGACCATCAACCATTAAAATGGTTAATGACCTTAAAATCTCCTACAGGCCGTCTAGCAAGATGGGCATTAGCATTACAACCATTTGATTTACAAATTGATTATACCCCAGGCCGAACAAATATAATTGCTGATATGTTATCAAGACCTCCAATCTCAGAAACAGAAGCCAATTTAACTACTGTTGAATTGCCTAGACAGAATGCCGCTGACATTCGACGAGAACAATTAAATGATCCCGATGTTTCTAAAATCATCCATTGTTTTGAAAACCTTGATAATGATAGTCTTGATTACAAGAAATGGACTGAACGAGGATACATAATGCTAAATGGTGTACTTTATCGTTATGTTCCTGAACTAGATGAAGAAGAAGCTCAACAAGTTGTACCCAAATCGCAAATTCCCACTATTCTAGCAGAATATCATGACTCACCGCTAAGTGGACACTATGGAATAGAACGTACCTACCAAAAGATAGCAAGTCGTTACTTCTGGTCTGGCATGCGCAGAACAATTACTGATTACGTCAATAAGTGCATTGAATGTCAACGTTATAAAGTTTCAAACCTAAAGCCCGCTGGACTATTACAAACTCCTGTACAATGCCAACGCTTCGAGACCTTATCCATTGATCTTTTTGGTCCTCTACCTGAAACACCTGAGAACTACAAGTGGATATTCATTGTAGAAGATACCACAAGTCGATGGGTAGAATTGCTCCCACTTAAAGTAGCATCCGCCGAAAATTGTGCTCGCGTCCTTTTAGATGAAGTCATTTTACGTTATGGCGTACCACGAAGAGTTATAAGCGACAACGGTGTACAGTTTGTCAGTGCTGTAATGCAGCAAGTTGCTCACTGTCTTGGATTCAAACAATCTCTTACTCCATCATATCATCCTGAAGCTAATCCAGTAGAACGTAAGAATCGTGACCTGAAAACTCAATTATCCATTTTAGTAGCCAATGATCATACCGAATGGAAAGATAAATTACCAGCTATTCGTTTTTCCATGAATACTAGCCAAAGTCAAGCCATTGGTTGTACTTCAGCATATCTTACTTTTGGACGTGAATTACGAACTCCAGATGATGTTAACCGAGACCTACGTGCTATTGTGGACAATGAAAATTTTGTAAGTCAAATCACTCCATACTTGCGTAGCCTTGGTAAGATAATTTGAGAAGCCCGCGATACTCATGAATTACAACAGGACCGAACTAAGAAGTATGCTGACAAACACCTTCGTGATATACCCAGTTATAAATATGGTGATAAAGTACTTGTTAGTACACATGTCCTCAGTAAATCCAAAGATTCCTATTCATCTAAATTTGCACCCAGAAGAGATGGACCTTACATTATTACAAAGATTGTATCGCCAACCACTTATGAAGTTTCATCACCAAGTTCCCCAGATGTCCCTCTAGGAAAATATCATGCATCAGCTTTGACGGTATACAAAGCTCAGCAAAATGATGACCCAGCTCCTGTTAGGCCAATTAGAAAACGTGGTCGACCACCTCGACTAGTCACACACAGTCAAGAACAGCAAAACGAAATTGAAGATTCCAATGTTACGTTGCCTCCACTCGTCACTAATCATGAAGACAAAAACTGTCCAAAGATGCCAACTGTAACCCAATCAAAAAGATTAGTTTCCAAGCCAAAATGTCCCTGTTGTCCTTAAGAATTTTTAGTTACTTCTACTCACGGGACGTATCGTGAAGTAAAGGGGGAGAATTTGTAACAAACTTATACTACTCCACTTCTATGTCACACATCTGTAGCCACTTCCAGAGATGTGTGCAATCATACAGTAGGAAGAAGTAATATATAGGTTATGTAACAGTAAATTTAGTAATGTCAAGTTTCAGTTAAGAAAAGTTTTGTTAATAATCTTTTTTTTTCTAAACAGTAAATAAATGTAGTGTTGTGTTACGTGTGTTCTCATTATTAAATCCAACCTCAAGCGAACTAAAATACTATTGAAAATGTAGTAAATCTAATGGTAGAGTCTCGGAGAAATCCCCGCCACAAGCGATATCTTTTTTCTCCCTCAAACTTTCATTGAAACTCTGAATTTTTGTTTATCTTTCCATTTTGGTAACAAAAGTCTTAATCTACAGTAACTCTATGTGCTATTAAACTTTTGCGATCAAGACAATTTTGAATTAATCTAGTTTTTTTTTATTATTTTAAAGACCAAAATTTAAGTGATTATTTGCAAATAAAAAAAAACAAATAAAATTTTCATCGTCTGGAAAGTCCCAGTAACATTCAGTGCCAGGAGACTTGGTTTTTAGTTTTAAAATATTCTGGTAATTTTAAGCTCGACTATTAAAAGTTCTAGAAACAATTTCATATTGGTAAACATTGATTTGTGCATTTCCAATCAGAAAATGCAACGAAATAAATCCTAAAGGTATATTTACGATTATTTTTTTTCTCAAAAACCCCGTTTTGTTTATTAATTTGTGTTAAAAGTTTCAATTGATTTTTTGTTACCCTTTCTCAAAGCTTAGTCGATTTAAACCTTGTCAATCATTTCACTGTGATACTGTTAAGTAGTGGCAGCTCATTAGTGATGCTGGGGCCCTATCCTCGAACTGGGGAACGTGAAGTGAACGGTGAAAAGGTGGCGAACGCGTATTCCTGAAATGTTCATCACTCATATTCTCGTTCGCCCGGCAAGCGAAGAGTGAAACATGCGCAAATGAAATGTCAGCCACTAAATGACATATTTAACGCACGGATTTCAAAAAATAAAATAGAATTAAAATTAAATCAAAATAACTCGCATTAAAAAAAAATAATATGTTGACGAACCGTTTCTTTAAGACGTTTTGTTTTCTGAATAAACAGTTGAAACCTTAATTAGGTGGTACCCCGATATTTTTAATATTTTTAATAAAATATCCTTAGAAAGTTGAATATGTCTCGCAAATATTAAGTAAATTTGAGATTACAGACATATAAAATTATTACAGGAGATTCTGTTCCTAACTCAATTGTATGAGCGTGCTATTTAAAAATGTTTTTCTGGGGCCAGTTCTGCTTAGGGATTTAACATAAATACTTGTGTCCATAACAGCCGAGTATATTAGTTTTAAACAGTTAAATCTAACATAATTCTTTTCACGACGCAACTTATAATAAATTTGAGAAATCACAATTTGTAAGCTATCTGAAACTTTTATTTAAGTAAGTAACAAATTTTATATTTAAATTATGTTAACTACAGCACTTAACTTAATTAGACTGTGTTAAACACTATACGACACTACAATGAAATAAATATTATGATTATAATTTATCGGGACATATAAATATGAACCCTACCGACCAACGAATGAGGTCCTTCAGTATAAAAACCTTATTTATGGCACATTTGATTTTCAAGCCTCTACAAATCTTTATAAAATAAAAAAAATATATTAAAAGTTGAATGTGAGATCCGCTAGTATCTAATGGACGTCTTCTGTCTGGCCTTTGGTTTTGGTCCCTGGTCATAAACAGTTTCTCATTGTTCAAGTTTCAGGTTTTCTTTTAAATTTAGTTGTTAGGACAGAACATCTTGCAGTAAGAGGCTGGATATTTTGTGAATTCATACAATAAATAACTGATTGGAAAGTTTCCGTAGTGGATTGGGATGATGGCTTTTAGTCATACTACGTAGAGTTTTAATTTCCACCGTTTCAAGGTTTATCAGTGCTGACTTTCTGCAATTACTGTCAGTATATTACTTTGTATATATGATTGCTGCTTTTCTTGATATCTCTTTTTCTTTATATATTAGAATCTTCAAGTACTTGGCTCTTTGTATGCATTTTTGTTTAACAGTTCTAGAGTGTCAATTTAAGATAAATTTAGTCCAGGCAACGTACAAATATTGTAATGACAATCAATAACTTCACAAAAATAACAACAACTGCAGTATTTTTTTTACTTTTGACGATTAATTTAAAGTACCAAAACTACTTTTTGCCTAAAATGGCAACAAAATATACTACGGACATTTTCGGTCTGACAGGTCAGTTCAATCTGTCATCCATTTTTTGACATTCCCGTGTTTTAGCACGTTCATATCTGACAACATTGGCTTCGCTCGTAGACGCCATACAGTGAGCTTTGAAAATGGTGAATGAGATTTCACCGAAATGTCAGCTGCCTTACAGTCCTGAGAGGGACTCAGCACATACACGGGATGCCCGAAAACTTTCGATTACATATATATATATATATATATATATATATATATATATATATATATATATATATATATATATATATATATATATTAAATTTGCGACAGTGAGGCTTTTCTCCAGTTCCATTTTGTTTTTCAAGTTTTAAATCAGGCCAAACTTTGTTTGTAGTCATAGTGGCAAAAAAATGACTTTTAGTAACAAAACAAAAACCCAAAAATACCTAGAATATTTATAGTTATTTGGTGACGATACAACACACTGAATTATCCTTCTGATTACCAAATTGTCAACTACTTCTAGTGTGACAAAATTTGATTATAGACTCCTGCTAATGACATATTGAGGTAGCGTTAGCCCATCTATCTATAACCAATTTATTGCCACACATTAATTTGTAGCTATTTTAATAACCTTCAATTAAGTTTCACAGTAATAAAAGCACTCTGGGAGTCTTGACGTTCATCTTCTCTATTGCAGCTTTAGTACTAAACACTACAGTTATTAAAGCTTACCAGAAGCATAACTTAGAACGTCAGGACTCAGGAAAGGCTGCTAATTAGTTGGTCAGAAGACATCTCTTGTTTTGTAGGTCTCACAACAGCGCGCCAGCAAGTTAATTCGCGTGAAGGTTTCAATTAAATTGAATAAAACAAGTTTCTCAACACAATTAAATCTATTTAACAAAAATAAATAGAAAAACAAACTATTTACAGTGAGAAACTTAAACCTAATAAAAATTAAAAAAAAAACTAACAGAATTGCTCTTATTGGCCGATTTAATAACCACAAATATAAAACCCAATTTAGAAAAAAAACACGTATAATTAGCTTACTAAAATATTGAACAGAAAAAAGAAATAAAACGCGAAAAACAGCTATTTACATTACTTAATCAAACCGTATGAAAGTCGCAAAATGCCCGACTAAAATAACACACGATATTCCCTTAATTTTCCAAATTAAATCAAAACAAAGATAACCTTCTTTCCCGACGATTATATCCGTGACGTAATTATTCTACGGCACTGGTACTCACGGTACCGTTCTAACGACATTCAAAATATGGCTGACATTTACTGTGCCTTAAAAGAGTGTCTTCGAATCTTACACCCCCTCGACACCCTTCTGATTCCCGTTTGTACCCATATTAGCCGATAGAACCGTGTAAACGTCAATTTCTTTCCCTTAAAGTTCGAAGGTTTCGATCGTTATTTGCTGAGGGCGTTAGCTATTCTATACTGGACGTTTGATTCCCGAATTGGCCTCTGAGCGTCTAAATCCTAATTTTTATATAACAGAGTAGTAAAACAAACTAACCTACGTCTTCGTATAACGAAAAGAATATATGTTAAAGACTGTAAAAAAAACTATTCACTTTTCTTGGCTGTTTTGGCAATAAACATCTTAACTCGTTATTTCTTGTGAATAGAAAAAACAGTGATTAATCAAAATTCTTTTTACAAATGGCCAAACGATGTATTTCTATTATAGTGAGTTTATTTGATCATTCTTTTGTTTCCTAATAATGGGAATATCGTTCAATATTCTAAGACATTTTAACGGTTTGTGCATATACCATATGTTATAAACCTCCCTTATCTTTCGGTTTTATTTACATAACCAGGGCAGGATTACTTAGACAGATTTATAGGCAATTCTAAGAGAGGGTCTTATTACGTCTTCATAAATTAACTGACTTTATGAATTTTTTTAAGAAAACCTTTAAACGACAAAGATAATAAAAAAAAAGTTCGATATCTGATTTATTTTTCCTTTACACTTTCTTGGATAGTAATAAAAAAATATAACTACCCTATTCCCATGAGAAATCTATTCCCAGAGTGATTATTTAATTATTCATTTTAACGGAATATAGTTCACATTGAACAGTGTAAAATAATTAATATTGGTTCCATTACACCAGTAATTCTTATACTCTTGAGAACCACAACCTCCCACAACTTTATAAAATGCAACGTCCTTGTGGTTGTTCATAACTCAAAAATCGCTGGACTAATATTAAAATAGCTTTCACTATTGCCTAAGGTCCTACATACACCTGAGTAAGATTATGTCTACTTAATGAAATTAATCCTTTACTTGCATAATAAGAAACTTAAGTGGATGTATTAAAGATCAGTTAAGATTTGTATTACCTGGCAGCAATTTTTGGCCCATTCTTGACTAATATTCAGTGTATTGTTATCTAGAAGATTTCAATAGTCGCCAACATTTAATTTGTTTCTATTTCGTAAACTGGCGTCTAGAACCGTTCTATTTTTGTCTGGAAATGTTCATACGTGCCTACAAAAATAACATTGGGCATCAGAGTTATGCCGGTTTGAAATTTCATTAGCTACACTTCGAATAAACATTATATTGATTCTAAAATAAATTTTTTAGTATAAATCTATAAATACTTTATTGCCATCCAACGATTTATTTACTTTATTCTTTTGAAGTAAATATAATTTTTATATCGACGTGAGTTATCGAAAACTCACTTTATTTTTATTAATACTTTGAAAATTTGTTATTTTTGTGTTTTGTAACGAAACGGTAAAAATTGATTCTGTTATTATCTGTTCATATATTTGAATATATGTCATTTTTTTAACACTGAACGTAAACAACTGATATTTAATACCGTAGTAAAGATATTAACAGCCGGATTCATTAACATAGTTTAAATTTGGAACCGCCCGAAATTGATAGCAGAGGGCTTAAACTGAAAAGAGCAACAATAAGTCAAACAAGTTTTAAACCCTAAAAATACAAAAATAAAAAAAATCATTTTGGTTTACTACTGAACCGGCAAAAATGGAAAACTTTATTTATTTTCGGGATACAACTATTTCTTTTACATACTGCAAAGCTTTATTGTAAGGTTTTTATCCTTAATATCCATATATAAACGTTTCTTTGTTGACATATGTAATATAAATTATGACAATATCATCAGCAAATGTGTACACCTTTGTTTGTTGCTTTAAAAATGGAGTACTGTTCAGTATCAAAAACTGGCTTCAAAATAAGGCTTTTAATAAAAAATGTTTTACGATCAATAGGGACGGAGTTAGCAATTTTTTTGTAATCACAGCTTCATTGTTTATAACAATTAAGGAATGAATTTTGCGGCTTTCGATAGTCAAATGATTATATTTTTTGAAACTCATAATTAAAAACATAAAAGTTGCCGATTGTTGTTAAAAAAACTTGTGTAAAGTGATCCGTACTTTTGGCAGATGTGAGGGGCGTCGTGGTGAGGATATGAGCTTGCAACGACTTAAGGACTGTGTCCGCGAGTTCAAATCAGCCGAGCGCGTAAAAAAGAGCTGTATCTTTGGAACTTTTATTGGGATTGAGTTCTTTTTTTAATCTGGGGTAGCATAAAAAATTATGGACAATGGTATATTTAGCAAATAATATATATATATATATATATATATATATATATATATATATATATATATATATATATATATATATATATATATATATATATATATATATATATTGTCGTAGTACTACGGATCGAAACTAAAAATCACGACGCCTGGGCATTAAACAGTACCACTTAAAATTAATATCCTACCGACACGCTCCGCTTCAAAATAAGTACAAATACAACATCATAACATCTAATATACAATAAGTACGTCAACACAGGGTGTCTAGGTAAAGGCGTCGTCGACGAACCCACTTGATGAGTCCAACCGTCGACGACATGGACGAAACACCGCTGTAACTTTTGGGTCAATATTTAATTAGATTGTATATCGCCGGGTTAAGGGGTTTTTCCGCGTGATATTACAACAACAATATATATATATATATATATATATATATATATATATATATATATATATATATATATATATATATATATATATATATATATATAAATATAAATATATATAGTAAATTGTACATGGTGCAGCTCAATTAGTGGAACATTATGTAACTTTACTGCGCATAAATATCTTATAAACTAGCTTATAAATGAACCATTAGAGTTGCGCAGTAAATTGTACCTGATGCAGCTCAATTAGTGAAATATTATGTAACTTACTGCGCATAAATATCTTTATAAATGAGCTCCTAAATCAATTAAAACCACTAGAGCTGCGCAGTAAATTGTATCTGATGTAGCGCGATTAGTAAAACATTATGTAACTTACTGCGCATCAATATCTTTATAAATAAGCTTACAACTCGATTAAAACCGCTATATCTGCGCCGTAAATTGTACGTGATGCAGCTCGATTAGTGGAATATTATGTAACTTACTGCGCATAAATATCTTTATAAACAAGCATATAAATGAAGTAAAACCGTTAAAGCTGCGCAGTAAATTATATCTGATGCAGCTCAATTAGTGGAACATTGTGTAACTTACTGCGCATAAATATCTTTATAAACAAGCTTATAAATGAATTAAAACCGTTAGAAATGCGCAGTAAATTGTACCTGATGCAACTCATTTAGGGGAATATTGTGTAACTTACTGCGCATAAATATCTTTATAAATGAGCTCATAAATCAGTTAAAACCACTAGAGCTGCGCAGTAAATTGTACTTGATGCAGCGCGATTAGTGGAACATTATGTAACTTACTGCGCGTAAATATCTTTATAAAAAAGCTTATAAATCAGTTAAAACTACTAGAGCTGCGCAGTAAATTGAACCTGATGCAGTTCGATTAGTGGAACATTACGTAACTTACTGCGCATCAATATCTTTATAAATAAGCTCATAAATCAGTTAAAACCACTAGAGCTGCGCAGTAAATTGTACCTGATGCAGCGCGATTAGTGGAACATTATGTAACTTACTGCGCATCAATATATTTATAAATGAGCTCATAAATCAGTTAAAACCCTAGAGCTGCGCAGTAAATTGTACTTGATGTAGCTCGATTAGTGGAACATTATGTAACTTACTGCGCATCAATATCTTTATAAATGAGCTCATAAATCAGTTAAAACCACTAGAGCTGCACAGTAAATTGTACCTGATGCAGCTCGATTAGTGCAACATTACGTAACTTCCTGCGCATCAATATCTTTATAAATAAGCTCATAAATCAGTTAAAACCACTAGAGCTGCGCAGTAAATTGTACCTGATGCAGCGCGATTAGTGGAACATTATGTAACTTACTGCGCATCAATATCTTTATAAATGAGCTCATAAATCAGTTAAAACCACTAGAGCTGCGCAGTAAATTGTACTTGATATAGCGCGATTAGTGGAACATTATGTAACTTACTGCGCATAAATATCTTTATAAATAAGCTCATAAATCAGTTAAAACCATTAGAGCTGCGCAGTAAATTGTACTTGATGCAGCGCGATTAGTGGAACATTATGTAACTTACTGCGCATCAATATATTTATAAATGAGCTCATAAATCAGTTAAAACCCTAGAGCTGCGCAGTAAATTGTACTTGATGTAGCTCGATTAGTGGAACATTATGTAACTTACTGCGCATCAATATCTTTATAAATGAGCTCATAAATCAGTTAAAACCACTAGAGCTGCACAGTAAATTGTACCTGATGCAGCTCGATTAGTGCAACATTACGTAACTTACTGCGCATCAATATCTTTATAAATAAGCTCATAAATCAGTTAAAACCACTGGAGCTGCGCAGTAAATTGTACCTGATGCAGCGCGATTAGTGGAACATTATGTAACTTACTGCGCATAAATATCTTTATAAATAAGCTCATAAATCAGTTAAAACCCTAGAGCTGCGCAGTAAATTGTACCTGATGCAGCGCGATTAGTGGAACATTATGTAACTTACTGCGCATAAATATCTTTATAAATAAGCTCATAAATCAGTTAAAACCCTAGAGCTGCGCAGTAAATTGTACCTGATGCAGCTCGATTAGTGGAACATTATGTAACTTACTGCGCATCAATATCTTTATAAATGAGCTCATAAATCAGTTAAAACCACTAGAGCTGCGCAGTAAATTGTACTTGATATAGCGCGATTAGTGGAACATTATGTAACTTACTGCGCATAAATATCTTTATAAATAAGCTCATAAATCAGTTAAAACCAATAGAGCTGCGCAGTAAATTGTACGTGATGCAGCGCGATTAGTGGAACATTATGTAACTTACTGCGCATAAATATCTTTATAAATAAGCTCATAAATCAGTTAAAACCCTAGAGCTGCGCAGTAAATTGTACCTGATGCAGTTCGATTAGTGGAACATTATGGAACTTACTGCGCATCAATATATTTATAAATGAGCTCATAAATCAGTTAAAACTACTAGAGCTGCGCAGTTAATTATACCTGATGCAGCTCGATCAGTGGAACATTATGTAACTTACTGCGCATCAATATATTTATAAATGAGTTCATAAATCAGTTAAAACCACTAGAGCTGCGCAGTAAATTGTACCTGATGCAGCTCGATTAGTGGAACATTATGTAACTTACTGCGCATCAATATCTTTATAAATAAGCTCATAAATCAGTTAAAACCACTAGAGCTGCGCAGTAAATTGTACTTGATATAGTGCGATTAGTGGAACATTATGTAACTTACTGAGCATAAATATCTTTATAAATAAGCTCTTAAATCTGTTAAAACCCTAGAGCTGCGCAGTAAATTGTACCTGATGCAGCGCGATTAGTGGAACATTATGTAACTTACTGCGCATAAATATCTTTATAAATAAGCTCATAAATCAGTTAAAACCCTAGAGCTGCGCAGTAAATTGTACCTGATGCAGCTCGATTAGTGGAACATTATGTAACTTACTGCGCATCAATATCTTTATAAATGAGCTCATAAATCAGTTAAAACCACTAGAGCTGCGCAGTAAATTGTACTTGATATAGCGCGATTAGTGGAACATTATGTAACTTACTGCGCATAAATATCTTTATAAATAAGCTCATAAATCAGTTAAAACCAATAGAGCTGCGCAGTAAATTGTACGTGATGCAGCGCGATTAGTGGAACATTATGTAACTTACTGCGCATAAATATCTTTATAAATAAGCTCATAAATCAGTTAAAACCCTAGAGCTGCGCAGTAAATTGTACCTGATGCAGCTCGATTAGTGGAACATTATGGAACTTACTGCGCATCAATATATTTATAAATGAGCTCATAAATCAGTTAAAACTACTAGAGCTGCGCAGTTAATTATACCTGATGCAGCTCGATCAGTGGAACATTATGTAACTTACTGCGCATCAATATATTTATAAATGAGTTCATAAATCAGTTAAAACCACTAGAGCTGCGCAGTAAATTGTACCTGATGCAGCTCGATTAGTGGAACATTATGTAACTTACTGCGCATCAATATCTTTATAAATAAGCTCATAAATCAGTTAAAACCACTAGAGCTGCGCAGTAAATTGTACTTGATATAGTGCGATTAGTGGAACATTATGTAACTTACTGAGCATAAATATCTTTATAAATAAGCTCTTAAATCTGTTAAAACCCTAGAGCTGCGCAGTAAATTGTACCTGATGCAGCGCGATTAGTGGAACATTATGTAACTTACTGCGCATAAATATCTTTATAAATAAGCTCATAAATCAGTTAAATCCCTAGAGCTGCGCAGTAAATTGTACCTGATGCAGCTCGATTAGTGGAACATTATGTAACTTACTGCGCATCAATATCTTTATAAATGAGCTCATAAATCAGTTAAAACCACTAGAGCTGCGCAGTAAATTGTACTTGATATAGCGCGATTAGTGGAACATTATGTAACTTACTGCGCATAAATATCTTTATAAATAAGCTCATAAATCAGTTAAAACCAATAGAGCTGCGCAGTAAATTGTACGTGATGCAGCGCGATTAGTGGAACATTATGTAACTTACTGCGCATAAATATCTTTATAAATAAGCTCATAAATCAGTTAAAACCCTAGAGCTGCGCAGTAAATTGTACCTGATGCAGCTCGATTAGTGGAACATTATGGAACTTACTGCGCATCAATATATTTATAAATGAGCTCATAAATCAGTTAAAACTACTAGAGCTGCGCAGTTAATTATACCTGATGCAGCTCGATCAGTGGAACATTATGTAACTTACTGCGCATCAATATATTTATAAATGAGTTCATAAATCAGTTAAAACCACTAGAGCTGCGCAGTAAATTGTACCTGATGCAGCTCGATTAGTGGAACATTATGTAACTTACTGCGCATCAATATCTTTATAAATAAGCTCATAAATCAGTTAAAACCACTAGAGCTGCGCAGTAAATTGTACTTGATATAGTGCGACTAGTGGAACATTATGTAACTTACTGAGCATAAATATCTTTATAAATAAGCTCTTAAATCTGTTAAAACCCTAGAGCTGCGCAGTAAATTGTACTTGATGTAGCGCGATTAGTGGAACATTAAGTAACTTACTGCGCATAAATATCTTTATAAAAAAAGCTTATAAATCAGTTAAAACTACTAGAGCTGCGCAGTAAATTGTACCTGATGCAGCTCGATTAGTGCAACATTATGTAACTTACTGCGCATCAATATCTTCATAAATGAGCTCATAAATCAGTTAAAACCACTAGAGCTGCGCAGTAAATTGTACTTGATGTAGCGCGATTAGTGGAACATTATGTAACTTACTGCGCATAAATATCTTTATAAATAAGCTCATAAATCAGTTAAAACCACTAGAGCTGCGCAGTAAATTGTACCTGATGCAGCGCGATTAGTGGAACATTATGTAACTTACTGCGCATAAATATCTTTATAAAAAAGCTTATAAATCAGTTAAAACTACTAGAGCTGCGCAGTTAATTGTACCTGATGCAGCTCGATTAGTGGAACATTATGTAACTTACTGCGCATCAATATCTTTATAAATGAGCTCATAAATCAGTTAAAACCCTAGAGCTGCGCAGTAAATTGTAAATGATGCAGCTCGATTAGTGGAACATTATGTAACTTACTGCGCATCAATATATTTATAAATGAGCTCATAAATCAGTTAAAACCCTAGAGCTGCGCAGTAAATTGTAAATGATGCAGCGCGATTAGTGGAACATTATGTAACTTACTGCGCATAAATATCTTTATAAAAAAGCTTATAAATCAGTTAAAACTACTAGAGCTGCGCAGTAAATTGTACCTGATGCAGCTCGATTAATGGAACATTATGTAACTTACTGCGCATCAATATCTTTATAAATGAGCTCATAAACCAGTTAAAACCCTAGAGCTGCGCAGTAAATTGTAAATGATGCAGCTCGATTAGTGGAACATTATGTAACTTACTACGCATAAATATTTTTATAAATGAGCTCAAATCAATTAAAACCACTAGAGCTGCGCAGTAAATTGTACTTGATGTAGCGCGATTAGTGGAACATTATGTAACTTACTGCGCATAAATATCTTTATAAACAAGCTCATGAATGAATTAGAAAGGTTAAAGCTGCGCAGTAAATTATACCTGATGCTGCTCAATTACATACTAAAAAACTTTTAAAAGCGTCGACATATTTGGGGACCTTCGTGAGAAATTTTAATATTAAATTATCGCTGTACATGGGATACTAAATATAGAATAGCGTAATTTTTTTACTCGTATGAAATTTTTGATTAAAACATATACTCGTGTCGGGCAGAGTCGACTCGTGGGAGGCTATAAAACCTGTTTATTTCCGAAAAAATCTTGGAGATAGAGAAGAGAGCTGTCGTTGCGCGACAAATAGAAGACGATATATTCTAGATCTTATTAAACTTTATTGTCTCAACTCGCGTGTACTCATTTATTTTAAACCACTAAAAAAGCTCGAAAAGCAAAATTTTTAATTTGTAGTGTATTGTAAACTTAATTTGATAGCTGTTTATAATTTAAAACAAAACCAATCAAAATATGTTTTTTTAATAATTATATTAATAACCTTGGTGTTAATGTATTGGTCAACCCTAGAAGGGAGAGCGTCAAAATAAAACTCTCCCAAGACGCCAGACTCATTAAGGCCAGCCATGACCATAGGCAAAACATTTATCAATGTTTTATGCAGTTTTGCAATCAATAAAGTGAGGGGTTAAGTGGCGGCATATGTATGAATTCAACTAATATAAAATGTTGCTAACATGGTGAAGTTAATTATATATCTGATTTACACAGTTAAAACAAAGTCATTTATTTGGAACACTTTATATTGCTTCAAATAGCCTTCCATGAATATTTCTTTACTATAACAGTAAATAATAGTCTAAATAAATTGTCTACCACATTTTTATTAATCAAAAGGAAACACTAATACTACTCAACAACAGTCTTAACAGGTACATAAAATAAATAGAAATAACATTTAGTCCATATACATTTTAACATGCTTTCAATATAAGTCTGGTTGCCTAATTCTCGACTCCTTATTTAAATTTTTACAATGCATTTTAAGCATGTTCATCACATCGGAGTTGAATTCTTCAGGAATTTCTTTAACATCTGTTGCCCAGTAGTAAATATCCCAATCATTTGATGGTCCATTGATTAAACTAAGAATAAATACAACACAATATAAAATTTAATAAAACATTGGTAAAAATTCAATTAAACATAACACATATATAGTAAATTCAAGAAAACTCTATACTTACTGGTCATAAGTATTAACTTGCTCAGGTGTGAACTTCTCAAGATATTTAGAAACAAATGTACTCAGCAAAAGATCATTTTCTAACATGCCCCTTTTTCTTGACTGATATATTAATCTAGAATAAATACCTAAATCTAAAAACATTTAGATATTTTTTGTAGAAGTATATATTTATTTATGTGGAAACTAATGATGATCATGCCAATGGACTTTCTTCAACTCTTCTACACGACTTACATTATAAAACAATACTTTGGGATTGTTCATAAATTACGTAAGGGATTTTTGGGTAGGTAGGAGATCATGAATTACTTATATTAAGTTAGATTTTATTTAACCTCTTAAGTAATATTATATTTTTATATTGATGATCAAAAACAGTATAAAACAATTCATATATTTGAACTTAGAGTGATCTAGAAGAAGACAATACATATGAAAAACCATTCAATATAGCTATACTGAGAAATTGCTTAAGATAAAGATTGGTTGATTGATTTAGATTAAAAAATACCTTGTCTGAAGTTAGTAGAGTATAGAGACGTATTGAGGAGTGGTTCTGTATAAACAAGTTACTCTTCATTAACAGCTAAAGCAATAAAATATTTTTTTTCATATATAAATTTGTGGAAATCTGAATGTCAAATTTTTGGGAGTTCGGTTGGACGAGGTCTGGCGTTGGCGTATGCATATTCAGGAAGTGGCTAGAAAATTCAAATTTTCAGTATATGCTGTTCGCTTCTAAACAAGGTGTTCTTCAGGGACTGCATTAAGAAAGGCATACGTTGGACTTTTTCATCCTATTGTGTCTTATGCCTTATTGATTTGGAGGCATGCACCTAGTGCTGACCAAATGTTTAAAATACAGAGAAGGGTTATCAGTGTTTTGGAAGGTCGGAACTATTAGAAACTGGTATACTGACTGTCCCCTGTAATATTTGAAAATTTACTGAAAGAGGCATAACTCATGTAAAGGTTCACGACTATAACACTAGGTTTAGGCATAGATTAATTCCCATGTACCAATACTTGGTGAGGTGCCATGGCTCAGGATAGTGGGGTGTTAAATTATTTAACAAAATACTTTTAAAAACTCAAGAACTACCTAATATAAATTACAAAAATAAAATAAAACAAATTCTAGTCCAAAATATATTTTATCTACTCAAGAAGTTCTTGGGTTTCTACTTTTAAAGAGTAGATTGATTACTGTAGTGTTGTTTCCTTTAGTTATCTTATACGATTGTAAACTTCATAAATGCACATGTATAAGTGTGTTTGTTATTTGTTATTTTTTGGTCCAATTTCACTTTGTAACTTCACTAGGTTTTTTAATGCTCGTCTTTTGTATACCTTTTTTTAATAAAATTTTTTGGTACATTGAGCGGACATAATTTTTAATAAAGCTGCCGGAGTGAGGACTGAACTAGTGCTGGTGGTTGTCGTCCTCCATTAACCTAGTGCTTTAGATTGGGTCAATACCACATTTGTTAAGATAAAGAGGGGTAGGTGAAAGTGCGATAATATTCAAATGTCTTATATTGGAGGTAGGTAAAGGTCCCAATTCTTCAAAATAGCCCTTACGTAATTTATAGATTATTCTTTTCAAAAAATCATAACCAAAATAGTCCCAAAGACATGTCGTAAGATACAAACCTGGCTTTTCTCTGTGCCAAACTTTCATTTTCCCTAGTTTTTGGCCTTGGAATATTGATAACAGGCTCGTCTGGTGGATCAATAACATCTGAACTATTTAATCTTACAAAACTTTGAAAACTTATTGTTTTTGGTATTAATCTTCTCTAAAAATTTAAAATTATTGAGGTTAGAATCATTATATAAACCATTTTTGGGTATTTCTTACTAAATTGATAGCGCCCAGAGAATTCATTATTTATAATGTTTTCCTTTTAATTCAAGTTTAAAAAACAGGTAGAAATTTTCGAAATTTTCTAACTTTCTTAAAAAAAATAATTTAAATGTCAAAAATGAACTAGGTGGTATTCTTTTAATTGAATATAACCATATTCTTTTGAACCATTTTCATTATCAGTTCTCTCATTTTTATCATATTAAACTAATTATGATTATTTCAACATATCAACTAAATGTTTATTGAAAAAAAACAGGCCTTTTCACTATCACTTTGATCGCAATAATTGATAGAATTTCTGCTCGAATAAGACGATTGAACTGAAAATGATAACGTCCGTGTTCTTTTGAACACACATTTAGTTTCCATATTGTTCAAGTGATCATGGTTGCTTGAAAGTGATAAAAAATTAAAATAATAATGATCAAAGAAATATATCTTGAGTGGTGGTCTTTGAGTATACGCTACTGGAGACACTACGCAATGATCTGCGCGCATTACATGGAAAAGAGAGAGAGAGCAAATAAGGGGAGTGCTATCTTTCTCGCTCCGAATCGCGATTGGCCTACGCGCGCCTTGAAATTATGTTAACATTCAGAGCAAGAGAAATAGCACAGCTATGTATTGTGCCCCTCTCTCTCTCTCTCTCTCTCTTTGGCGTGCAATGAGAGGAGTGCATCGCACGCGGCCACCGTTTTATATGTCATGTTCGTGCGACCAATAGATGAATAGTAGAGGTCAATGGTAGTGCAAGCAAGAAGCTGATAATGACTGTATTCTTTTGAGTAATTTATCACTGATCAAAGTGAAACTGATAACTTCATGTTCTTTTGAATATAAATTTACTTGTCATTGGGTCGAAGTGATCATGATTACTTCAAGTGACAGAACTGAAAATGATAATTACTCAAAAGAATATACCTAATGAACAACCCCAGAACAAGAGAGTTCTTCTTCTTGCTTGAAATGGCGTTGCTGCTGGGCAATTGCCAGAACAAGAGAGTTACAAAAACATCAAAGCGTTACAGAATAGTAACACGATGTCATCTGTGAAAAAACAGGGGGCAACGTTGTTAAAATAGATCTTTGTTTTATGGTCCGTGATGATAGACGAGTGGAGGAAAAATTCGAAATTTCCGTGATGACAAAGTAAAAACTGTTGATTATAAATCTGTTTAATTTGTTTTCAGAGCAATACATATTAATGATACTCAATACTAGCAGAAAAACATTAGAACAAAAAGTCATAGAATTTGCATAAAGAAAATCTGTTAAAATAACATAAAATATAGCCCTGCGAAAATCTAAATTTCGATAAACTTATATAAATTTTTCAGTTTTATATTCATCAAGCCGGAAGTGCGCACAAAATGTTCCTAAAATTATCCATTTATGATTTCATAAATAACAGAATGTGTGTTTTTATTGTTTTTATCACAAGTTAAAATAAGATATTTTTTCTAAGGTTCTAACAGGCGTAAATTAAATGAAACCTTCACATTAATACGTCTAAATTAAGAAAATATAATTTTATCGGGTGAAACAAAAAAATTAAATTGTTGAAAATGCTTCTCAGCAAAATACCTTCATACAGCATAAGAAAATACCTTCACTAAAATTTAAATTCCGGTTAAAAAGTAATCGAATCATTGAAAAATATTGATTTTAAAAAACTAGCAGCCAGTTTCACCAAACTGAATTAATTTTTATACTCAATTTAGTTGACATAGAGGTTCGATCTTCTAATCGTCTAGTTTTGCCTTCCTTATGATAATGTTATGATTTGTGATATATACATCAACAAATAAATATTCATATAAAAAACTTATGACGAAAAATTTAAGGATGAAGCCGTAGAATCGCTAAAGAGAATAGCTGTCGCGAAAACAAAAAAAATCCATTTTTACGCCTTGGATGAAATTTTGTTACATTGGTCAATGTAAATATTTATTGTTGACTTAGGCTATTTCTGAAATTAGGCCATCTTAGGAGGTTTATATCTAGAGTTGTAACGACAATCTTTATAAAGAGTGTCAAATTTGACTCGCTGAAGAAAAAGAACGTTCATAGGACTATCATAAAAATTAAATAATGTCAGATGAGAAGGAACTGCCCACAAGAAGGGGTACTATCAACTCTACTTTGGAATAAAGTCCTTGATAATCTAATAAACCACCGTAACAACAAACATCACTACCCCATAGCTTACGCAGATGACTTAGTCATCCTGCAAACAGGAAAATTCACACAGGGCATTACCAACTAAAAAACACATACAATATGAAGGTACGCGACATTGCCGTATGTGGGGTTGCGAAACAGAAGATGAAACTGTAGAACATATTCTATGTAACCGTCTATTAGGCGAATATGAGCCCACTTTGGCCGGCATAAGGGCAATACCTCTTGGCAACGTTTTTAGTTTCGAAAATTAGCTGCATTGTTATTTATTAACATTAAAAATTGAAATTTAGTCTGTTCTCAGTGAAAACCTTAAACTACAGGCTACAATTTTCTTTCCAATAGATGTTAAAAAAAAATTGTTTTCAAAAAAATATTTGCCGAACAAAATTCGAGACGCTAACGATGGGAGTCAAACAATGGTCGCCAAAAAGAAAAAAATCATTTGTTTTTTATGTTTATTTTTTGCTTGTTATCAGTCTAATATTCCTACCTTACAAAAGGTTCTAAAACTCGTTCAGGTTTTAGTATACAAGTCAGGCAAGCACAAAGTAGCAACTGGAAATGAGTTGAAGCTTCAAGAGTTCTTGGCAAACTGAACTAGATCTCCTTAGTTAATTAGTGGAAGAATAGATACGTAGATAGAGCCTGTTTTGCCGAGGTTACTTTATATTATATAATTATATTTATTATAAATTATCGTATCTTCGGTTGCCATTGTTTTGATATTATCCTCGACTCATATACGGGTTTCTGATTTAGTTACTGCTAACTGGTGTGTTATTCAAAATAGTTACTTACAACAATAAATCTTCTCCTTTACAACTTTACGTAAGGAAAAAGGCGTCTTTAGAGGCATCAAACGTAATCCATGTTCTGAAAATGAAATTAGGAGATTTGACACTCGCCTCGAAATTTTTAAAACAAAGTTGAAGCTTTGATCAAATCCATATACCTAATGCTTAGTGTGTACGACTGCTTCATCTCGAATATATCTTTTATTCAGTTTCTCTAACGTTTTTAGAAGGAATAATGTGAAGCTGATTCGTCGGTATGCTTTTGATATAGAGTAATCCATTTTACCTAAGGAAGTTAGAGGGGATATGGAAAACTACAAAAATAGGCTAAATACCTAAAAAATTAACCCATCTTGAAGAAAAGAAATGTCATAAATTGACAAGCCCAAAAAAATTTCATATTAAATTTGTTGTATGAAGTTGGCAATATGAGAACCAAAAAACAGAGCAGGATTTTGCGAAAATGCGGCATCCCGACGTATTCTTTTTATTTAATGTGGTCGTGTGTCATGGTCCCGACTTTTAATATTCTCTTGTTTTTTTTTTTGAGTTGTGCCGTGCAGTGACATTAATTAAATTTTGGAATATATATATTTGTATATGTTATCAAGACATTTGTGCAGACTTATTATTTATAATAATGCACCAATGTTTTGTATTGGTTTATAAATCTCGTTAATTCATTATTTTCGGTAAGTACATTTTCTATATTTTGGTAATTATTTACATTATTGTAAATGTAGGAAAATGACATTTTTTTGGAAAAAATTCGAGGACGTAGAAGACGATTTTGGCATTTATTTTTCATTATTTTTTCCCACTTTCTCGGAAAACTTAAAAAACGTTAAGCGTCACTTCACCAAGCAATTTTAATTCTGAAGAAAACAACGAACTTACATATTTATTTTCAATGGTACTAATTAAAATATCATTTATGTAATATATTTCAGCTATTTTTGCACAAATTCCAATGAATAAATTTTAAAAAACTTGAATTTTCAACGAAAAACTAAAAACACGTTCCAGAAAGACCATCGTGAAAGCGACTAATATTCGTTTCACACGTTGCTAGATGTAAAATACTTTCGTGGTATAAACTATAAAATTTGACCATTTCAGTCAACAATATAGTTCAATTTTTGTAATGTTTTATAGAGTCTCGGGGAAAAATTAATCCTAACCACCCAAAATTTTGGTTTAGTTCAGGTTTAGCGTGATTTTGGATAATTTGTAAAACTGAAACTAATCTGAACTAACCTAGATTGACCTAGACTTATAGTTTCGTAATATAAACTATAAAATTTATCCATTACCGTTAACAATAGTTTAATTTTTGTAATGTATAAAAAAGCGTAAAATTAATCTTAACCACCGAAAATTTTTGATCAAAAATCACGTGACAATCTGTAAAAGAAAAGACTATGTGAATTTCACAAAAATCGTATTGGCAATCTGGCAACAGCTCTAATTTTTCGGGTTTTAGGAGCGAGTCACACCAATATTTCTTGGCGGAAGCCATTTTGTTTTAATTTGTTTTTTGATAGCTTTCTTGATTTTTTCGATAAAAATGTGAAAGTTTATGAATTTTTATATAATACAGAGGCTTCTATCAGTATCGAATTTGTGGTTGTAATAAAATTGTAACGATTTAGTACAAAAAAACTGACCTAAAGTGAAAAGTGTTTTTCACTGTTTTCCGCAAAACTGAGGAAAAATTATGGAAAACGGAGGTCAGAATCGTGTTCTACGACCTCGAAATAGGGGAAAATGCCGATTTTTTTCCAAAAATCGTCGTTTTCCTATATTTTCCATAATGCAAATTTTTACTCAGAGAATTATGTTCAAATCTATGTCAGTATTCATTTTATTAATCATTTTATAATGAACGCTAAATTGTAATTTTTTCAATATAATAACGTAATAAAAGGTTGCATAAGTCCAGTCCTGTCCCCTGACCTATTGCGCAAGTACAGTATAGCCCCTTTAAGGGGAGTACAGCTTTGCATGCAGGACCGAATTTATCGTACGGTATTCCCCTTCTTTTTACTCCCGTCAACTTCCTTTATTTTACCGGCTATCACTTTTTTGTTGCATTAGGGCTATTCTTTTGAGTCATTATTACTTTCACTTCTATCACGTGAAGTAATCAAGATCACTACGACCCAATGACAAGTGCAAGTGCAAATGCATATTCAAAAGAACATGAAGTTATCAGTTACACTTTTTTCTCTTTGATCAATTGATAATTACTCTAAAGAATACAGCCATTTTTGTACAATCTTCTTCTTCTTTCTAATGTGGTATTCTGCCATATTAGTAGGCTAGTGCCTGTTCATTGCCAATATTTTCTCTTTGGAGGAAAAGGTTCAGAATTCTCTCGATCGCTTTGGTGGTCTTCCTTGTGGTCTTTTTCCCATAAGACTGTTTAATTTTGCACTTTTAACGTGTCTTGTCTTCCATTTTTTTATGCGTTTGTTCCAAAATGTTCTTCTTTGTCTTACCCACTTTCCTACATTCTATATTTCGCACCATTGTCTAATGTCTTTGTTTTATATTTTGTCGTATAGTGTTTTGCCTTGGATACTTCTGCAAAATCTATCTTACTTGTTGATTCTTGTTTAAGGAGAAAAAATGCAAGTCGTTAGAAACAAAATGATCCCTCGTGCGCCTCTTAATGATTTGTTAAAAAGATTTTCCACCCCCTTGGACAAACTGATCATCTCTTAAAGTGCATCTTTTGCCAATTTTTTTGTATCACTAATTTCAAATTATCCATAGGTTTGTTAACGATTTCAATAATTTTTTTTTCAAAGTTTTTAACAATCCCAAAAAAAGTAATTTTTAAAATTCGAAATTCCTGCACTATTAGGGTGGGACATAAAACAGTTTTTGCGTTAATAAATCTTTTATTCAATTTTTACAATTCTCATTTCCAGGGAAATATTTTTTGATCCATTAAAAATGAGGTGTGGTATAGATCGGTCATGTGTTTTTTTTTTATTTTCAAAAATCTCTAGCAAAGTTTTTTCTTTCAAAATATCGGATCAGCAATTTCAAGCATTCAATAACCCCTAACTCTCAAGAAATTTTTATTTGTACCCCTTAACTCCAATCCACGATTATCATCATCGCCATTACGAACGTCTTGTTATCAAATATGTTTCAGAATCTTTATTCTTGCGTCATTTTATCTCTGGGCATATTAAAAATTTTGTTATTGTTTTTGTTGAATTGAAATCGAAAAGATAAGGAACATAATTCTTTTTTAAAATTACGATTTATAAATGTAATGTGAAAACAAGCGACATAATTAGTTCGAATATTAACATTCAATAGTAAATGACTACTTAACGTATTTTCGAAATTATTATTACATTCAGTTTGTTCTTTACTTGACTCTTGATAACAAGTTACATTGTGCCCCTTCCGTAAGAACTGCCGTATTTTTACTTAACAATTTACCACGTTTCAGTTTTCGGTGAAACTTTTATTGTGAAGTTTTTGTGTAAAACTGATTAAGCTTCTATTTTCCTTTTGGTGGAATTAACCATGTTTAGCTCAACGAAACAGGTATTTTTAATTGATTTAAAAAACCTATTTTAGCTGGCGTACGGAGTACGTTTTTGATAGTTTTGATAGAAACCTTGTTTACTTCCTTGACCCCCCAGGTCAAGCATAGAAATGAAAACTATGAAATTAAATTTTAAAAATTTCATGTTCCGACAAATTAAAAAAATTTTAATTACTGCATGGTGGTTAACAGTTTGAGGAGGGAGATAAGGTCAACTAGGATTATTGGGAATGCAGACTGCATCCCCAATAACCCTAGTTTGTAATATTGTTTCTTGACTAGTTAGTCGCGACTACTTCCCCCCTAAAATATATATATATATATATATATATATATATATATATATATATATATATATATATATATATATATATATATATATATATATATATATGTATACATATATTAACGGTGTTGAGGGGAAAAGACAACTTTTCGAAATACATAGATTGTAAAGTAATTTATTTTTATTAATTTCTTACCGCTTCGGGTGATTATATTTAGATGTTTGTACTATTAATAAATTAAGGAATGAGAATTTTAAGTAGAAAGTTGTTTTCTGTGAATTTCACTCTTGGCTCGTTACAGCTCCACTGACAAGACCATTAAGGTGGTCGAAACTAGTATGGAGAGGAAAATAGAGTGGAATTCGTAGAGAATAAGATGTCGGTAACGGTATTAAGGATATATATATATATATATATATATATATATATATATATATATATATATATATATATATATATATTTTATTATTAAAAAAATCCTAGGTTTTTTGAAAAATTGTCCGCACACGTATTTTTTTATATGAACTTTTTCCAATATACAGGATGACTCGAAAAAAGTGCGATAATCAACTTTGACTTGTTAAATAGTGACCCTCAATTTTTTGTACACTTTTTAGATTTTCTAGAAACTTCTAAACATTTTTTCTATTACGTGTCCTTTTCGATTTACCGACAATTAAGGCTAGATTCTCACTATAGGGCCGCTCTCGATACGCTCTCGGTCCGGTAAAATATTCTTACAGAAGAAACAATGAACCTATTCACACTATCGATCTTGTGGAGATTTCGATATCAGAAACTCTTTTTCCTTCAAAAATATTTTATCGAACCGAAAGCGTATCCAGAGCGGCACTATAGTGAGAATCTAGCCTAAAACTCGAAATAACGCAGTAACAACAGTTAATTTATCATTGTATTAAATGTTGAAAATGCTTCCCTTTGATTGGCAGTAACATAAGCGATTTATAAACTTATTCTGAACATTTATGATTATTTCTGTAGTGATAAACCATATTTTTTGAATAACCAGATTTTTTAAGTCTTCTATATCAATTGGCTTAGTTTGAAAAACTTTACCTTTAAAGAAACCCCACAAAAAGAAGTCAGGAGAGTTTAAGTCTGGAGATCTCGGCGGCAACTCAATAGATCTCCTTCTTATTTGCAAAAACATCATTAAAAAAGGAGCGCATTTCTACTGCGTAATATGCCAAGGCACCGTCTTATTGAAACCAGATATTTGGTTGGGGTAAATGTGGATTTTTTACTTCGCGAAACAGCGTCCAAAGGATATCCAGGTGCGTACTCCCGAACTTTAACTTCACTTACGTGTGTGACCAGACCGATATTTTACCTTTATAACTAAGAAAGACGATAACGCCTACCGTAATTGATGTCTTCCTGGCGATAGATCAACAATATTGTAATATTGCTTTCAATAAAAAAAAATGTGTAAATTAAAATTGAAGACAAATAAAAAGACATTAAAGGGAAAATAAAACAGAAAAACTTGCTACAGAACCCTAACATAATGCGTCTCTGACTCGCACTTGGTCGGATATTTTCTTACTTTATTTTGATGAGGAATTCATATCAACTAGAACTCTCTCTCTCTTTGTCAACTTCTGTCCATCCACTCTTGGATGTAGGTCTCTCTTAATTGTTTCCATTTTTCTCTATTCTTCGCCAATCTCATCCACTGTTTGCCCTCCACTGTCCTTATGTCGTATACCCATCTTTTTTGAGGTCTTCCCGTGCTTCTTGTTGTCTCCCTCGGTCTCTCTTCCAGGATTCTTCGTGTCCATCTATTGTCCTCATATCGGACTATGTAACCAGCCCATCGCCACTTCATCTTTGCAACCTCCTTCACGATGTTTTTGATTTTCGTTCTGCGTCTTATCTCGGTGTTTCTAATCCTGTCTCTTAATGATATTCCAAGCATGTTTCTTTCCATCGCTCTTTGGACTGTTTCTAATTTTTTAGTGGATTTTTTGGTGAGGGACATGGTCTCTAATCCATACGTACACACCGGTAATATGCATGTGTCGTATACTTTTCCTTTTACATTTATGGGAATTGAATTATTTCTCAGGATATATGCAAGTTTACCGAAAGCGGCCCATGTCAGCTGTGTTCTTCTTTTTATTTTAGCATCCTGGTTTGATTTCCCTAGTCTGATGTCATGACCCAAGTATACACAGTGTTCGACGTTTTCTATCCTCTGGTTCCGTATTGTTATGTTTGCCTGTTCGTGACTCATTATTTTTGTTTTGTTGTAGTTCATTTTAAGGCCTACAGATACGGATACGTCATTTAGCATTTCGTTCAATTCTTGGAGATTACTTGGTATTAAAATTATATCATCAGCAAATCTGAGATGGTTCAAGTATATTCCGTCGATATTTATACCTTTGATGTCCCATTTAAGATCCTTAAAAATGTCCTCTAGGACTAGGGTGAACAGTTTTGGCGAGATAGTGTCCCCTTGTTTCACTCCCCTTTGTAGTTTTATGGGGTTCATTTTGGTCTTGTCGTCTATTTTTATTTGAATGGTTGCATTTTCGTATATGTTCTTTATGATGTTTATGTATCTTGAATCGATTCTTGCGTTTTCTAAGGATTGTAATACTGCCCATATTTTGACGGAGTCGAATGCCTTCTGGAAATCTACAAAAACCATATGGAGCGGTACGTTATTACAACTAGAACAACAGTTTGATATTAACCAGCTCTTTTCCCGGGTCAATTTTATGACAGAAGATTAAACTTTAGATCGATGATTGACCTTAAATCTAATCAATCATGACTGTTGTTTAAACTTAAGATTAAATATCAACCCGTAATAGTGACTCTTACAAATTATTTTTTCTAATTCTTGTCTTAAATAAGTAACTATGATATAAACTCTTTTTATGGGTTGGTGAACAAATAATTATTACTACTTCCTTATTTCTACTTTTTTATCAGATAATAATTTTATCAAACAAATACCCCCCCATTAAGAGGTACTAATTATAGATGTTTTAAAAGATTAAGTACTTGTAAAGAAATAATCCTATTGCCGTTTGTTTGCACAGCATAAGATCTAGAACAAACAGAAGTATTTTTAAAGATTATCAAATACACGTACAAAGATGGAATAAACAAATAGAGAAAAAAGGACAATGACAGCGTTATGCATCAGATATTATTCAATAGAGCTTAGTTCTCGAGGTCAGGGAGAGTCAAGGCAGAATAAAAGATGCAAATTTCAAACCCTGCTATTTTTAGAAATAATGGGCGAGATTTATCACTCCAGAAGACAAATGCCGAAAAAAAGAGGGACACTTTCAAACGTCATCTTTTTACCAATCATACGGATTTTTATTCTACTATTTTTTGCGCCTGGGCTTACCCTTACATATTGACGTTTTTTCCCATCGGAAACATTAATGTGAAAAACAGGCCAAATTTTCTGCACAATTTAAATTTTCGCGATTTAAACTCATGAAAAGTGATGGTGGCTCGGTATTTGCGGGGCTGGCACTTTGTTGTGATATTTTTCAATACCCAAGTGGGCGGTTTGTCTGAGGCCTTGGAGAGCGGATCCGAGGTCCACTCGATGTATACTGACTTCTCGGAGGCCTTTGACAGAATGCCTCATGAGGTAAGCTTTGAGGGTTGGGTATCTCTGGTCCACTGTTTGGCTGGATTGAGATCTATCTGAGTAATCGTCGTCAGGTAGTGCAGGTGAATGATTTTGTATCTTCTGAGTTATCAGAGTCTTCGGGGGTCCTTCCGGGATCCCCCATTGATATTTTTAAGTGTAAATTCACTTCACAAGTTTACTAAAAAGCCATTCTTCTTCTTCAAGTGCCTTCTCCATTACGGAGGTTGGCAATCATAATATCTATTTTAATTTTTGAGGCAGTTGCTCTAAATAGTTGTTTCGAACTGCATCCAAACCATTCCCTTAGGTTTTTTAGCCGTGAAATTCGTCGTCGTCCTACGCCTCTTCTGCCACTTATTTTGCCTTGGATTATGAGCCGTAAGATGCTGTACTTTTCTCCCCGCATAATGTGTCCGAAATATTGCAGTTTTCTGTATTTTACTGTTATCTCGACTTCCTTTTCTTTCCCCATTCTTCTCAACACCTCGGCGTTTGTAACTCGATCCACCCACGAAATCCTCTGAATTCTATAGAATTCTATATTCTATAGGTCCACATTTCAAAAGAGTTAAGTCTTCTCATTGCCTCTCGATTCAGTGTCCATACTTCCATTCCATAATATAGAACACTGTATACGTAACATTTAGTCAGTCGTATTTTCAGGACTAACGTTAGATCTTTGCTGCAGATAACCTTTTTCATTCTAATAAAGTTGGCACGTGCTTTCTCGATTCTGGTTTTTATTTCGACGGTATAGTCATTATTTTCTGTTATTAGGGTTCCCAAGTAAGTGTACTTTTTAACTCTTTCTATGTGCTGACCTCCTACCATTAAGGTTTCATTATTATTGGTGTTGTTCTTACTAATTATCATGAACTTGGTCTTTTTCGTGTTAAGAGAGAGTCCATATTCTCCACTAACTCTTAATATTCTATTCGTTATTTTTTCTAGGTCTTTCAAACTATTAGCTATTATTACGGTGTCATCTGCGTACCTAACACTGTTGATTAAAACTCCGTTTACTTTTATTCCTGCTGTTTCAGATTCAAGACTTTCCAATATGACCTCTTCAGAATAAGCGTTAAATAGTAAAGGTGACAATATACACCCTTGTCTGACTCCCCTTTGTATTTCCACATCTCCGGATATTTCCTGTCCAATTTTTACTGCCGCTCGCTGATTGTAATACAAATTTGATATCAACTTTAAATTTCTTTCATCCAAATTTTTGCTTCTGAGAATCTTCAGTTTGTCATGTTTGACCCTATCAAAAGTTTTGTTGTAATCTATGAAGCAGACATAGAGGTCCTGATTGATATCTAAGCATCTTTGAGTAAGCACACTAAATGCTTCTCTTGTACCCACCCCGCTCCGGAAGCCAAACTGTGTGTCACTATTATCCAGTTCCAATTTGGAATGTATTCTAGTGTGTACAATTTTTAAAAGGGTTTTCAAAGTATGTGACATGAGACTGATTGTTCAATAGTCACTGCATTCTTTTGAATTTGCTTTCTTTGGTAAACATATGAATGTTGATGTTAACATGTCTCGGGGGATAGTTCCTGTCGTGTAAATTGTCTTAAATCATCTCACCAATAAATCCAAATTTTTGTCATTGATCAGCTTCAACAACTCACCTGGCATTTCATCTGGACCAACAGCTTTATTAGTTTTTATCGACCTTAATGCATAAATGACGTCTGCTTTAGTAATTTCAGGCCCCATGTCTCCGCTCAGACTGTTTATAAAAGAATTTTCGTGTCTTTGATCTTCAAATAGTTGTTCTATCTATTCTTTCCACCTGCATAATTCAGCATTATCCACTGGATTTTCAGTAGCACTTGGAGGGTAGGCCGCTGACCTCTCTTGATTTTGTGCGGAATTCCTTTTTGATTCCACCTTTTCATTCGTTCCTCACATCGCTGACATTGTTAGTAAGTCCCTCAGGATGTTAGGTTTTATTAAATGTCATGCTAAGGAGCTTTCCACTGTCAAGTCCCTTAAAAATACTCTACTGCTCATTGGTTCACACACCATGAGTACGCTTGTGTTTGGAACCCGCACTATGAATCACATGTGTACCGGCTCGAACAGGTACAGAGAAGGTAGCTCAGATTTATTAACTTGAAATTCAACGGAGGTGCTGATCTTGATCTTGTGTCGCGATATTTCAACTTAAGACATCTGAATAAAAATAAAACAGCCCTTCGTTGCGATGTATGGTTTGGATTTAACGTATGATATAGTATTAATTTAGACTTTAACATAGCATGCCCTTTTTCGCAAATCGGATCCTGTGGTAATATGGCAGACTCCTCACAGTATGCTTCTGCGTTTTATTAGTTCCTAAGTCGCAGTATGTTGTCGCTTTATCATATCAATGATAACAGTATTTCCCAGTACTTCTACTGTGTCAGATATTTCTATTTCTTAATACGGAATACCTTTGCTTCGAAGCATTTTACAAGCCCTTCCCAAATCCGGTGCTTAATTAGAGCCAGAGAGATTCTTCTGGATGAGCTACACAGGTTTGGGAACTAACCGTCGGGATTAATGGATAATCGGGCATATACACTCGAAAGCTCCCGACTTTAATCTCGGAAATTTGAACTTTCAAACACTGTATGAACTGTTGGATGTAGAGTTGATCACACGACACAGATATATCCTTTTCTTTCAATACACAGAAGTGTAGAGCACAATAGGAGTTGTTCGACAACGAGTGTTCTCCCTTACACCGACTCCCGCTTTCTTCGCCAAAATTCCTGACCTCATTTCTTCATACTCTTTGTAACAGAGCACCCGCGCACATGTTGTCGTTTCAACAATCAAAACGAAGGTCATGTTAGATATAGATATTTTCGATATATGTTTCTTTCTGTAACCATTTCATACTATCACATATCCTGTTCTTATACCTTGAAGATCATACCAATTCCGTAGAATGTATTTCGGCAAATAAATCCGTATTTTAGATAGCATTTAATTTTTCTCCGAAGATCCAATTTCATTAATTTGACGTATCTTATTTTAATTTTTTTAAAAAAAATTATTTATAAAATAATGCGTTTCTAGATAATGCAGCGTTAAATTAGTAAATATATTATTAGAGAATATAATATAATAGGATCATAATTTATATTTATTTGTTTTGTACTTCTACTGCATATAACAGATAAGGTCTAATCTTTACAAAAATGCATCGTTTACAAAAAAATTAATTTATTGACTAGTAATATCACTACCTAAAAGCTTATATTATCAGCATATATTTTTTCTAAAAAGTGTCACAATTGTGCAAGTTTTATTTTTATTTTAATTTTGAACTGAACATTTAACTAAATTATACATTACAGAAAAGATAAGTATGACTACGAGGCATAATTTTCATAAAATGTAACGGAACGAGTCCCGTGAAAATTGATCCTAGAAAGTTAGTCTAAAAATAATAAATAAATTACATTTTTGCTGTTATAACACCACAGAGCTAAACCAAATATTATTTATACTTTAAACTGCTTACGAAAAGGTGTTAACAAATAATTACAATTCATTTCTTTATAGTAGATTTTAACAAAAAGGTGCGAACAGACAGACGTGCAGAAGAATACTGTAACGTAATACAGTAGCGTATCAAATCTAAACGTCACTCTACCACAGTGTAACATTGTAACATCACAGCATCAGTTATCGGTCATTGGTGATCGAATTAAAAAAATGTTATGCGCCCATATTCTACTCTCATATTAAATAATTGCATGGGTAGGATTGACGGCCCGCAATGTCTCTCTTTCTTGGAAGAATGCATGAACTGATTACACGGAATAAAGTTTCCTGATGACGATACACAGCAACATTCAGTTGCACCTCCAACTTAATTACACGATGAAGATCATGCAATATGAAATGTTCCGCGATGGCGTCACATTACTAAATTCCATTGCATATCTATAAGTACCTTAACACATTCATCTTCGCAAATCGTAACGAACTAATCTAAACTAGAGGTATTTCACAGCGGTATTTTTCAATCACGCTATCGTTTGGAACGTTCCACAATGGTAATGGTTTTCCAATCACTATTTTTGGTGACGTTTTATCCTCGTATCCTGTTAGATAGCTTTTGGAAATTCCATAAGCCATTATTTAAACCTTAAGATGTAAGAAGTATTTATTTTGTCTCATCTAATTGTGGTTTTGCGAACAGAAATTTTAAACCTCAGTTCCGTGAACGAAAGTTTCAAAGTGTATCACGCTATCGTTTGGAACGTTCTACAATGGTAATAGTTTTCCAATCACCATTTTTGGTGAGGTTTTTTCCCCGTATTCTATTAGAGTCCTTTTGAAAATTACAGAATCAATCATTGTTCAAACCATAAGATGTAAGAAGTATTTATCTTGTCGCATTTAATTGTGTTTTGCAAATAGATATTTTAAAACCTCACTTCCGTAAACGAAAATTTCAAAGTATCACGCTATCGTTTGGAACGTTCCACAATGGTAATGGTTTTCCAATTATCATTTTTAGTAACGTTTTATCCTTGTATCCTATTAGATGGTTTTTGAAAATTCCAGAATCAGCCATTGTTTAAACCTTAAGATGTAAGAAGTATTTATCTTGTCTCATCTAATTGTGATTTTGCAAATAGAAATTTTAAACCTCACATCCGTAAATGAAAATTTCAAAGTATCACGCTATCGTTTGGAACGTTCCACAATGGTAATGGTTTTCCAATTATCATTTTTAGTAACGTTTTATCCTTGTATCCTGTTAGATTGCTTTTGAAAATTCCAGAATCAGCCATTGTTTAAACCTTAAGATGTAAGAAGTATTTATCTTGTCTAATCTAATTGTGGTTTTGCAAATAGAAATTTTAAACCTCACTTCCGTGAATGAAAATTTCAAAGTATCACACTATCGTTTAGAACGTTCCACAATGGTAATGGTTTTCCAATTATCATTTTCAGTAACGTTTTATCCTTGTATCCTGTTAGATGGCTTTTGAAAATTCCAGAATCAGCCATTGTTTAAACCTTAAGATGTAAGAAGTATTTATCTTGTCTAATCTAATTGTGGTTTTGCAAATAGAAATTTTAAACCTCACTTCCGTGAATGAAAATTTCAAAGTATCACACTATCGTTTGGAACGTTCCACAATGGTAATGGTTTTCCAATTATCATTTTCAGTAACGTTTTATCCTTGTATCCTGTTAGATGGCTTTTGAAAATTCCAGAATCAGCCACTGTTTAAACCTTAAGGTGTAAGAAGTATTTATCTTGTCTCATTTAATTGTGGTTTTGCAAATAGAAATTTTAAACCTCACTTCCGTGAACGAATGGTTCAAAGTATGACGCTACCGTTTGGAACGTTACACAATCGTAATGGTTTTTCAATTACCATTTTTGCTGACGTTTTATCCTCGTATCCTGTTAGATGGCTTTTGCAAATTCCAGAATCAGCCATTGTTTAAACTTTAAGACGTAAGAAGTATGTATCCTGTCGCATCTAATTGTGGTTTTGCAAATAGAAATTTTAAAACCTCACCTTCGTGAAAGAAAGTTCCAAAGTATTTATTTATGCCTTATATTTATCGAAAATAGGTAGCGTTAAATTTTTTTTATATGAGATTGTGACAGTACGTCGTTTTTTAATGGAAAATATTAACACATTATATGTAAATTTATCACTTCCGTGAACTTCACCAAATGAAGTCAGATATTTACGGCAACGGGATTTGAAATATTTAGTTTTTTTGGAATTTGATAAATATGGTTTATACTTTTAAGATATGGGAACCAGGAAGGGGATGAGCGGATGAGAAATAAAGAAAAAGGACAAATATTTTAAAAACTTAAAAAAACAATTGCAAGTTAAAAGTTGGTTGGCCAGTAGAGGAATTAATTAGAAAATTGAAGAGCAAAATGATACTCCCGATATAAGGAAAAAAATCGTTATTTTGAAAATTTTTGGTGAAAGTGTAGGCTCATGCACACCATTGTTTCCTCATCTATAGTCCAACCATAAAAGCAAAAATTTAATTTTCAAGTAATTATTTTAAGCAAAATTACGTCAAGAGATAAGAATGGGGAAGAACAATTTCATAGAAAATGTTTAAATTGTTTTCGGTGTTCTTATATTGAACAAACAGCATCTCCTTTCAAAATAACAGGATATTACAACAAAATTTCACAGTTCTTCTAGCCAAAATCAAGTGTTGTAAGCAAAAGTAGCAGTTTTTGTCTTTAAGAATTAATATTTTTCTTTTAAAACTTTGTTAAGAAATATGCAAATGTGAAGCGAATCGAGAAAATGTTAAGTATCAAAATTGCCTATAAAGAAAGACGGATTTATTTTTTTGAAATGAAATTGGAAGAATATGGCAGCCTGCTCTGCATTGTATCAAACCACATTAAGTCTCTTTCTATTACATTCACAATGTCTTCTTCTTTCTCAGCCCATTGACGTCCACTCCTGGACATAAGCCTCTCCCATGGTCCTCCACTGGGATCTGTCTCTCGCCATCTGGAGCCAGTCTTTTCCAGCAAACTGTCTTATATCCTCTACCCATCTGCGTTGTGGCCTGCAACGATTTCGGTTCGTTTCTCGCGGTCGCCATTGCAGTAATTTACTCGTCCACCTATCGGGCTGTTGTCTAGCCTCGCCCATTGCCACTTTAGTCGTGATATGCGTTCAATGACGTCAACTACTTTGGTTCTTGATCTTATTACTTGATTTCGTATTTTATCCCGTAACGAGATTCCTAACATTTGTCTCTCCATGGAGCGTTGAGTGACTCGGAGCCTATTTGCATTTTGTTTGGTTAGTGTTATCGTTTCCATGCTGTAAGTAGCAACAGGCAAGACACACGTGTTATACACTTTCTGTTTAAGAAGGTTGATTGGTGTGTTTCTATCTCTTAATACGTACTGCAACTTTCCAAAGGCAGCCCATGTCAGCCCTATTCTCCTTGTTATTTCCGCCGTTTGATTTTCTTTGCCCAGTTTCATGACGTGGCCTAAATAGATGTACTCTTGGACCTTCTCTATGATTTCATTTTGAATCTCTATTTGTACATTTGCTTCAGGGCTCATTAACTTAGTTTTCCCCAAGTTCATCTTAAGTCCCACTTTTCTCGTCTCTTCATTGAAATCTTAAAGCATTTGTTTTAGCTCTTCTGGGTTGCTAGACATGACAACAACATCGTCGGCGAAACGAAGATGACTAAGATAAGACATGTGCTGAAAATATACCCTTTTGATAAGAAAATTTGTAATATGAAATAAACAATTTGTGCTTTGAGATACGTAAAAAAATATATACAATTTTTAAGTTTCCTTTAACTATATGTATTATTTCATTGCCAACAAGAGTTATGGATGGACTGTATGTTATATACTAACTATAAAAAATTTTATCAAAAATTTAACTTCGATATACGTCAATATTAATCTGACGTCTTTTGATAATATTTTGTCATGACTACCAAACTGATATTTTTATTTATTTTAATTTAAAGAAATGACAAGAGATCGTACCATCGTCAATCATAAGTTTATTGAGCAACAAAGTATATAACTTTTTATTGTTTCGAAATCAATATTGTGCAAATAGAAATCTCGAAAAACATTTCTCAGAGTTTTTTATGGTAATCCGCGCAAATTTTATCTGTTTTGCCCCTAAGGTCAACTTGAACCTGTTAACGTGATTTTTAATTTCCAGATTTATAATAATAATGCTGTTTTATTTCATCACATTATGTTCGATTGATAAAAATATTATATTTTATAAATATATGTATGTGAACAATTAAAGTTGTGCAAAATATTAGGCGCCATCTATCAGAATTCATAGTCTATAGACATCAAAACATGGACACATTGCAAGTGTATTTTATTTGAATCTTGACAGGGAGAATTCATTCTTCTGAGCTTACTAGACTTTTTTTAAAATACATACTTTCTGTCCGGGAATAAAGGGAACTTTGAAAAAAAAGCACATTATTTATCCATCAATATTATTGTGTCCCCTACAAAGGTATCCCCAGTTTTCGTACGTGTGACTCAGCCTTATGTTCCTATGCTCCAGGAACAAAAAGAAGTAGTACGGTACAAGAATCATTTTGTGTCATGCCACATTTCCAGCCATTCTCGCGTATGACCTCACGCAATCTACGCTAAAAGGTTAAATACTATTCCTTATTAACCCTTTGGCTCTCAAAGAAGAATCCTTGGTAAACTACACCTTGATAACAGACTTCTAAGGATATTCTTTTTCATAATAATTGGTAATTTGGTGTTTTGAATCTAAATCTCTTTACCATGTTAATCAGAATTTCGAGATATTCTAACCTAAAAGGGACACGACTACACATTTTTATCTGAAAAAGCAAAAGTAGTAAAGCATCTTGGTAACTAGATTTGAATTCTAACCGACAAAATCTACGAACTTCAATCATAGACCCTAGGCATATAAACTGAATATATAGTCATACTTGAAATCTAAAAATATATTTTCAGCCCTTTTAAGAGTGCAAAAAGCTCTCAAACTCTAAATTCGAATGGACCTCACAAAACCAATTTTAAATTCGCCATCTGGTTGTAAAAATTAAAAATGGCGGATGCACATGACGGATGTCAAATTCATTCACAACTTTTATCAATTATGGTTTCTGTTTGTTGTGATTTGCCATCTGCTTGATGCCCGTCGTTTTCATTGTATGCAACCACACTTCAAAATTAAATTAGGTTTCCCCGATGATCCTTTTAACTATCCCTACTGTTACATATCGAATCTATAAGTTGCTTTCACTCACGAATGAGCTAAGTATCCAGTTCGAGCACGTGTTGGGTGACTATAGATTTAACTTCGTGTCCCTGGCTTTTCAGTAGGGTTCATAGTGGATTTTTCTACACTTTTTAATATAGAATATGAATTTTTTCTATCGTTTCTGATTTCTGTCTGAGCTTGTATTTGTCTACCGCCATATTTTATCCGACTTTTTTAATATTTACAATCAGACATCGATTATTTTTATCAAGGATCCATTTAAATATTTCTGTAAAGCATATAGAATTCGAGGGCTAATTCCAATCAATAAAAGCCTAACATCACATTTTTAGTTTTTGAGTGCACACATTCTGCGACCATATATTAAGGTTATGTTACTGTTTACAGCCCTGGAAATCCTACTTAATGCATTTCCTCCAAATTAACCCTCATTCTGCGCTTATTGCTCCTTATTCGGCAACCCCTCGGGAGGTTTTAGATATTCCTCAGATTTGGGAACTTTTCATGGCGTCCTCGGATACTCCTGGAAACTCTGATTATAAAGAATTACTTTGGTCACATTTGTCATCGACTTTCACTACACAGAATTTGTTATCTATTTAACGTATGTGAATACCGAATGCAAAGTTGGCCGCTCGCCACAGGTATATCACTTTCACTATACAAAGATCCGATTTATGGGGCTCACCCCGCTATCCGCAAAGCACGCAACTACATATTTCACTAAATGGAGGACTTAAATAATCCCTCAATTGATGGATTTTAACCAGGGATACTGAAAAAAAGTACACCATGTATTACCACCTAAAATCCGTTATCCATAAAGAAACAAATAAATCAATGATCAAACTTAGCCAATTTTGTTACTTTTGGGCAATTTAAATGTTTTCTTAAAAAAGAAAATATAAACCCAGACAATTTATGATGTCATAAACTACAAAGTTCATACCCTCTGTCGAATAAATCATACCTTGATTAGGTAATTAAAATCGAAGGTATAAGTGCCAAGGGTAATCTTAACATGTCATATCGGCGAACACCTAGAGAATGTTTTTAAATTGATCAATTTTCCATTATTAATAAAACAAAAGAATAAACCAGTAAAATCGCTATAATGCAATAAATTCACTTGATTACATGTACAAGAAATGCGTATAATGAATGTTCTTCCTGTTTAAAAAAAAAAGAAAAATTAAAATACCTCCAAAATGGTTGGATAAATGAATAGGGTTTTTTCCAAATATATTATAGTTTTCTTTTAGTTAGAAAAAGACGTAGAATAAGTTTTATTAATCCTTTTATTAAACATATTATTAAGATGTTCAGATGAAATCGGGAATTAGATATCCAACATAGGATGGCTAATGCCCTCTATGACCGAGGTGAAATTTTGAAGTTAGTGTAAACAACACAAATAGCGCCTGTGTGTCAAACCGTTGAGTACGTATATTGTCTAAAATGTCACACTTTACAATTAATATGTCAAATGATATCTAGCTACCCTCGTTGTTAACTTATTATTTATTTTTAGTGCAATTTTTTCTAGTCCCCTTAATTAATTTTTTTTTTTCAAATTGATATATGTACTGATCGATACGCAGGGTGTTAAAGAGGAATAAAAAACAATTTACATGATTAATAATAATTTTTCCGACTGTTTCTTGCTAGGGTTATACAAAGTTTTCTCTTAAAACCAATAGTAAAATCAGGGCTTAAAAAATTTTGACTTTTTATTAATCTTATTTTTGCACATTGCAAACATCAAGCTGATCAAATAATAAGCACTTAAAATTAGCCCCCCTACAGCGTAGGTACTTAATACGTTATTTTTAAAATTCCATGAATTAAAGATATCATGACAGATTTTACATGAAAAATATATGACTATAATCCATTTATTTTCGCATAAAATAGATAAAAAAATCATACGTCTTTTTACGTCATGTTGTTGTTTATAGTAATAGAGGGCTTATTTTTGCGAAATTCAAGGTTAAAGCTGTTTTGCAAATTGCGCCTAGATACTAAACAAATATTTTGAAAAAATCTAGAACACGAGGTACCTAAAGATTACACAAAACCACTCCCCCTTGTTAACTTTTGAGTGGTTTTATTATCGACGTCACAAATGTTTGCGACGAGAAAATAAATGACAACTTTGCAAAAAATATGTTTAATTCCTTCGATGATTAAACTAGAAACTAGAATTTGACAGGCCAAAAATAATATTTTTTAATTCAAAACAAATTTTTTGGAGCTGCTTTAGAGGGATCTTTGCAAGGGACAAAATGATTGATATTTTTTTTTTGCAAATTACTCTGGACACACATTTTTAAAATTTCGTAACCATTAGAATCGTCCATCAATCCGTTTTGAGTACGTATTTTGTCTAAAATGTCCATCTTTATAATGTATATGTAAGAGTTCACCTAGCAACAGCAGTGTTGTCAATTTTCGAAATTTAACGGCTACTCTTGTATAAGCCAGTTGTTTATTTTTTTTTACTTTTAAATCCTAAAAACCATTGTAAAATCACAGCTTAAAAATATTGAATCTTTATTTATTTTACTTTTATATATTGTAAAAAGCAAGCTGAACAAACAAGCACTTCAAAAAATACCTCAAAAACTCCAAATAATATTAAATAATACGTTATTTTTAAAATTCCATGAATTAATGATATCATGATAGATGTCACCTCTACATTGAAATACGTCCTTTCTAGGTGTCCACTTCAATATCCTTTTTATCACCTTATTTCAGTTTGGATGGCTATATAGTCGGCCCACTTTAACATAGCAACCTTTCTTCTACAGTCTCCACTCGTTATTCTGCGTGGTGTTGCGTTTAGTGTCCTAAAAATCATACGTCTAATTATCCCGTGCCGGGGTCACCCGGACTTTATTCACAGATTCCTCTTGTTATTGCGCCGTCTCCATACATTCTTGTTTCGAGACAGTTGATTTTCCAAAAACATAACTCAGTTTACCGAATACGATCCAAAATAAACCGATTCTTCTGATGACTTCGCAAGGTTGGTTACTCAGACCATTTTGAATTTTGTGTTAAATATGGTCAACAAACTTGTCGTCCATCATAAGACTGGCTATAAATTATGTTTTCGCCAAATTAACCTCGAATCATTAAACAGGTGTTTAAAAATATCATGATATATAAAGGGTGTTTTTTATAGAGGTATAAAACTTTGAGTTGGCAACACTTTCTTAACTGGCGGTCATTTTGTCAGCTGTCAAGTGATTTATGTTTAGTTTGGTTTGATATTTCAACATGAATAGACTGACGCCTGAACAACGCTTCCAAATTGGGCAAATTTATTTTGAAAATCATGGTAGCAAGGCGTAGATTCGGTGAATGGGCCCAAAACAAGATTGCCGTTGATCCCGATTTTCATAAGCGAATTTTGTTTAGCGATGAAGCTCACTTTTGTTTGAATGGATACGTCAATAAACAAAACTGCCGTATTTGGAGTGATGATAATCCTCAAGTGTATGTTGAGACACCGTTACATCCAGAAAAACTGACTATTTGGTGTGTTTTATGGGCTGGTGGAATCATTGGTACGTACTTCTTTAAAAACGATGCTGGTCAGAACGTTACAGTCAATGGTGACCGCTATAGAGCCATGATTACTGACTTTTTCGTTCATCAATTTAACAACCATGATGTGCAGAAGCTGTGGTTTCAACAAGACGGCGCAACATGTCACACAGCTCGTGCTACAATTGATTTATTGAAGGAAACGTTTGGTAACCGCATAGTTTCACGTTTCGGACCCGTGAATTGGCCTCCAAGATCGTGCGACTTAACGCCGCTAGACTTTTTTCTGTGGGGGATATGTGAAGTCGCTAGTCTACGCCGATAAGCCCGAAATGATTGATCACTTGAAGGACAACATTCGCCGCGTTATTGCCGATATACGGCCACAAATGTTGGAAAAAGTCATCGAAAATTGGACCTCCAGATTAGACTACGTCCGAGCCAGCCGTGGCGGTCATATGCCAGAAGTCATATTTAAATTATAATGCCAGAAGGTTATCTTTCAAATAAAGTAGATTTCATGTCAATTTAAAAAATTCATCTTTGTTTTATTCCATTTAAAAGTTCTATACCTCTATAAAAAACACCCTTTATTATAAAACATTTTTGCTTAACCCCTTTTAATCTTCCAAATGTAAACTTTGAAAATCTTTAAAATGTAATCTCTAACACCCACTTAATACCATCACGTTTAATTCGACTTTCCACATAATACGCCATTTTACGTCGATTCTTGCAACTTGAAGCATGTTCTGATATTTTATAATTTGCTTTCCCGCTTAATATGCCATTTGTCACCGCCACTGACCACCGCCTATGTGTTATCTCATAGCAGCGGCCAGCAACTGTTTAAAAGCTTTAGATGATTATAGGCAAATAAAACTCTTGATTGAAAACGGCTCAGCTCATCCCAAAGATGTTAAGCTAAGAAATATCAAGCTTGTTTTCTTACCTTCAAATGCGACGAGCCAGTTGCAATGGATGGATTAGGGCATTACAAAAGCCCTCAAACAAGGTTATAGAACACGGCTGATATATCGCTATGTGAAGGAAATGGACGACTCTGTATGCAAAGGAACCCTGAATGTGCATGATGAAGCTATACAAAATTGTTTCAAGAAAGCAGGTATCCAAAATAACGAAGGAAATACCGTATTGGTAGAGGCAGGACCCGAGATACTATACAATGTTCTTTTTGGATATTCTTCCATAGATCACAATGTTACACCTACAAAGTCTGCTTAATCGAAGATTGTATTAAAGATGCGAATAGCACCCAAAAAGTGACCCTAAGTGATGATGATGATGTTGATGAAGATGAGGCAGCTCCAATCTTGTCAAAATTAGTAGACGAACTAAGACGTTATATATCTTTTTTGGATGAGAGCGAAAACGCACCTCAAAAGTTAAATTATATCGAAAGTCGTGTAATTACTAATGCATTAAAACCACTTTGTCAAACCAAAATAAGTGATTAACTAATATAGAAATAATTATACTATATGTGTGAGCTACTTAAAAAATGATCTTTATAACATAACTTTATAAATATTCATGTAAGCGTGTACTTCATTTTTTTTACTTTCCTATTTAATACGCTCTCTCGCTTAAAATAATTTTTTACTAGGTCCCTTCAGAAGCATCTTAACAAGGTTTTATTCTATATGTAATCAGTTTTGAAACGTTCTTCATCATGTTTCGATCCCCAGCCACCACTTATCTCTGTCTTCTCAAAGATCTTCTTCCAAGTTCTCTCTCACGAACTTCTTTATTTATCCCCCCCATCCAGCTCTATCTAGGTCTTCCTTTTTTCCTGTTTCCTTGAGGTATTCAGTGCATATTTGTTTTCGTAACATACGTTGCACATGTCCGTACCATTTCAGATGGTTTAGCGTGTTTAACTCCCATTATCTTTCTTATAAATTCCTGATCTTTTCTATTTGTGATATTCCTGCGGCTCATCTACAGAAGTTAACTTCGTTTTCTTCTAAAACGCTTTCTGATATTTTTTTAAGCTGTAGATTACTTTGCTCTTAACAATAAATATTTTGATTAAAACAATAACAAAATATAGGAAAAATAATAGAAAAAAACATGATTTATAAATGCAGTATTAATAACAAACCATCAGATCAACGACCTCCATTGAATCATTTTATAGCTAAATTTTGTTTTTTTTTTAAACATTACTGATGCGTAGGTCATTATGTCATGAGCCGAAAATTTGGCACCATATGATAAAAAGTGTTTATTACCTCCTGCAATGTTTTTTAAATAATAGATAATACCGTAAAAACATCATGTTTACTGCGTACTTACTTTTAGATATAATTAAAACTGCGTTTTGTGTTTTTTCGGTAAATATTTTTAAGGTTATTTGGATATGGCGATCATAAAAATTAAAATAATTAATCCTAGATTAATATCAGACAGATTTATGCTCGTTTGCATCGCAACTACTTATGTAAAAGTGAATGAGCTAAGGAGAATTTAGAATATATTGTTACAACTTATGTAAAACTGAATGAGCCAAGGAGAGTTTAGAATATTTTTCATAATCTGAGAGGACACTAGTGTATTTACTTAATTATATCAAGATTATAAGCTTAATGTAGTTAATCCAGATTTAATATAGTGGAACGCAAATAAAGCTCTAATGATCCAAACAATATCTTTGTCATTGTGACGATGGTATCCAGAACCTGGTTTCTGAACACATTAACTGCATCTTTTAGCACAGAAAATGTTTCATCAAGGCTGTATGGCGGGTAACCCATTATTTCCACGTTTTGAGTGCTCAAAAAGTCATTTATTTGAGCCGATGTGTGAGAGCGCGCATCGTCATGATGGAGGATGATTCGCCTCGGGTTTGTTTTCCTTAATTCACTGAAAATGATCAGCAAAAAAAGGTGTATCATTCAGAATTGACTGTGAGACAGCATTTGATCGTAGATTTCTGAAAACGGATAATTTTGGTAGCGTATGGCACGATTTACTGCTGTCCCATATTAGTTAGTAGCAAATCTATAAATAAATTTCACAGTGACGAAGTCACTTTGGTAGTTTGGACTTCTTGGCTCTTGTAGTTTTAGTACTACACAACTATAGGTTATTAGAGCTTACCAATACTACAAACACAACTTCAAAACTCAGGAAAAGCTATCTAGCTCCTGTTTTTGAACTCTCACATTGCATGAAGCTTTTTATTAAATAAAATGAAACAAAAGTTTCTCAAAACACTTATTAACATAAAAAAGTAAAAACGAAATTATTTACAATGAGGAACTAGAAATTAATTCGATAATCAATTCCAAAGTCACTAAAATAATTGCTCTTGTTGGCCGTAGTTTTAACTCAGATCATAAAATAAACCCAATTTTGAAAATTTTACGTTTAAATAGCTTTCTACAGATTAATCAAGAAAAATAATGTGAAATTACGAAAAGCAGCTATTTAAACTGATTAAACAAAATAGAATTAAAGTTTCTGTTTTCCAAGGCAGAACAAAACAGAATTTCCCTTACTTTCTTACAAATCAAAAATAAAACCTTCCAAGACAAAACCGGTTATACATGAAAAACGTAATTTTCTTTATCAGATTTCAAAACATACCGCCTCTAACGAATTGAAGATTATTACTTCTTAAAAAGTTTCCCCAAGCTTTTCCCCTGGACTTCCCTCGAAGGATATCGCCCTGATTCCATTCCCGAATGTTTCGATCTTTAGTTCGTAGAGTACCTTAGCCCTTCTGTGTTAGATTTTTAATTCGAGATTTGGCCTGAACATCTAAAATAACTAATATTTTTATACAAACGGGTAGTAAAACTATTTTATATTTTTCTGTAACTAAAACAATTGATAACAACTGGAAAAAAACCTATTCCCTTTTAATTGTTTTGGAGATATCTAACTCTTTCTTACAGGAAAAAACAATCACTATACGAATTCTTGGTACACGTAATCAAAGATATTGCATTAAAGCGATTTTATTTGATTACCTTTGTCTCTTAATAATGGGAAAATTGTTCAATTTAAAACATTAGATCGGTCTTTAGGGCATATGGTGTTAAATCCATCCTTGACTTACTGTTTAAAGGTTTTCATATTTTGACGAGGATACAATTTTTTCGATATATTTTTAAATATTTATATGAGCTACACATGAATTTCCATAAAATGTTTCAATTAATGGTTCTAGAAAAACAGATGAACGATCCAAATAATAAAAATGGCTAAAGCTTTTTTTTGGTAACCGACTTAGGGTTGAAATATAAGATATTCAGTTTCTCAGTTCCCATGGTTGAAAATCATCTACAGAGTGATTATTTAATTCATCCTTTTAGTGGAATATATTTTACCACACACAATATTTAATAAGTTAATTACAATTAATATTTTTTCATTACCACCGTTCTAAGATTCTCTCTAAAGGCACGATTATATATGGTCAATTTTTGCAAAAAAAAAAACAGGCGACCATTTGCTTCGAAGAGCGCGCGCACCTTTTGTTGGGTTTGGCACATTTTAGAAGACCCATACGGTCGACTGCTGTTTACTTTCGAGCACTTGCGCATAGATCGAAGATTCGTCACCTGTCATGATCTTATAAATATTTTGAAGTACTGCGATCGTATTTTTTAGCATTTCCTTGCACCAATCGGCACGAGCTTTTTTGAACCATTGTCAAATTATGCTAGATCCAATGCAAACATAGACTCTTGACGTTCAAATTTTCATGCAATATATTAAATACGCTGGTGTTACTAATAGTCAGGGATGCCCCAATCTCACGCTATGCCACATGACGATCTTGTATGATAAGTTCAAGTACAGCATCGATGCTTTTTTGTATTACAACTGATTTTGGATTACTCCAACGCGACTCGTCCGGGAGCGAACGACGGCCAAAATTGAAATCACTAAACCACCGATATATAGTGGTTTTTGTAGATTCTTCATAGTCATATAAAGAATTAAGTTCATTGATGCACTCTTGTGGAGATAAACACGTTAAAATTTGTTAAAAATAATCGTTCAATTGTTGCAGGAGATAAAATTTTGAAGTTATTGTAAATAACACAAATAGCTCCCATATGTCTAAATAGTCTGAGTACATAAACTGTCTAAAATGTCAAACTTTACAATGAATATGTAAGATGTCACCTAGCAATGTCAGTGTTGTCATTTGCCGAAATATAAACTTTCGTATGATCTAATAAAGCAAGATGGTAATTAGTTATCTTCTAGGTATGAATCGGAAGATACAATGCAAATCATTATAAAATGAACAAAACTATCGTCAATTTAATAAAATGCTAACTTGTACAGGCTATATAATAAATAAGTTTTTTTGTTGCAGTGTTCCTGCAAACTGCTCTTCCAGTTCCAACACAAACTCAAACAAGCAGCCAAGCAGGCGGCAAGAGCATGTTCCTTAAAAGTACAAGTATTAAGAGAACCCTTAGACGAAAGAAAATATGATAAATATGAGAAACAGAACTATGATGAAACTGATAGTGAGATTACCTTTAGAGTAAGTATTACCATTAATAATCAATATAACCCGCAATATGTGCAATATTTTTGGAGTATTGTTTCTAGTACCAGTTACAGCTTTGATGATTCTGAGGAAGTTACTTCAACACTACAATTAGAACTTCCTCAGAAAGTACCGATGAAGATAGGTTGGCTACTGGCTCAGTGAATTTCATGAAAATTTTATCACCATGTTCGATAGAACTTGTATTTTGAGAGGTATTTGTAATACTCTATGGAAATTAGATCAAAAAGAGCTGTTTTTTGCTGGAATTTGTTCATTTCGGCATTCTATAAAACACATCTCGATGATAACTCAGAAAGACCTGTGCAAAAAAAATGGCGGATCAAAAATGATCACGATTTTCGATTTTTTGAGTTCATCTCGAAAAGTAAATGTTGTATAGAAAATATTTCAAATAAAAGTTGTAGAAAATTATCCTATTCGATTCATATAATATAAGTTATAGGTGGCGCCACTAGTTATCGAGATATACTTTTTTTCGACAAAATAACGGTTTTGGTTTTAAAAAAAAAAATACATTTATTGACAAATTACCGATTTAAAATTTAACGTAAATATAGGTATTATCATTCTAAAAAGTATGTCAAACCCGGATCTGAGAGTTTCTTATTTTCCGAGAAATTCGATGTCAAAGTTGAAAATTTAACCTCAATTTTCCGCTTTCCTAAATTCCTAATGACGTGGCAAAAGAAAATTAAGGGCTCAGATTTGCGGAAGATGCTTTTTAATACTTGTATTTTACCTGTGGATTTTCTCTATAATTTTTTGTAAAAATTTTGTTAATAAACTGTTAGATAATAATAATATAAAGGAAAAAAACAGTAGAATATGTAATATATAATTGAAATTTGTATGATTTTCTCTATAATTTTTTGTAAAAATTGTGTTAAGAAACAAATTAATAATTAATATGACTAAACAAATTGCTATCATCATATAAATTAATAAAACAACATCAATATTATAAATATTACTTATGATGCATAAGTTTCCTTGAAGCGTCAATGAATAATGCGCCTGAACTATGGCAACCCGCCGACACCGGCCTGCAGTAGCTATTTTCGATTAGATTCGGCCCAATTTTCGAAGGTTCACAGATCGTATGAAAGTGTATTTCTTGGATCCAAAAAATTCACAGGTAAAGTACAAACATTAAAAAACATCTTCTGCAAATTTGAGCCCTTATTATTCATTTGCCATGCCATTATGAATTTTTGAAAAAAAAAAACGTTTTTTTACATCCAAAATAATTTTTTTTATGAGATCGGAAATGGCACATCTAAATCCAATGCACGCATTAAAAAAATTTTATCTCCATCCGGTGAAAAGTTATCGCAATTTTTTTGGTGCAAAAATTGGTTTTTGCAAAATTTTTCGGCCCACGATTGAAAAAAAAATTTTTTTTTAATAGATCTCCAAAATATAGAACAATACAAATAATTTCCATTAAAATTGAGCATTGTATCTTAATTATAAAAGCAGAAAATTGAGGTTGAATTTTCAACTTTGATATCGAATTTCTCGGAAAATAAAAAACTCACAGATTCCGGGTTTGACATACTTTTTAGAATGATAATATCTATATTTATGTTAAATTTCAAATCGGTAATTTGTTAATAAATGTCTTTTTTAAAAAAAAAAAAACACAAACCGTAAATTTTGTCGAAAAAAAATATATATCTCGATAACTAGTGGCGCCACCTATAACTTATATCATATGAATCTATAGGTTTTTTAATTCTCTACAACTTTTGTTTGAAACATTTTTCGATACAACTTTTACTTTTCGATATATACTCAAAAAACCGAAAATCGTGACAATTTTTGGTCCGCCATTTTTTTTGCACAGGTCTTTCAGAGTTACCATCGAGATATGTTTTATAAGATGCCGAAATGAACACATTTCAGCAAAAAAAAAACCAATGTTACATTTTTGTTACTGGCGAAAATCTATTTTCCATGTAACAAGTAAGTAAAAAGTTATTTTTTGTTATTTGAAATAAAAATAATTTTTTTTTCGAAACAAGTTTTATCGAAACAATTTTCAGAAAAATGCTTAGAACAAAGCACGTTATATTTTGGGAGTTGCCAAGCTTTACACTTTACAAATCCCACCCAAGCTTTAGTGTGGAGGATCTTTGGGAAACATATAATTAACAAAGATAAATTGTCGTTTAAAAACAATTATTTCATATTAAAACAAACAAGCATTAGGAAATACTTGAAAAGCTATTAATTAATTTTAGTGCAGGCCTATTTGTTGTTTATACAAACCTAAGGAATATAATTCGTATAACTGATTTTTTTTTACCAACTCTGTTTCTACTGCAACAACTGTATATAGCACAACTAACCATATTTGTTTTTTTTTTCAAGAAATAATACAATTCCCACAAGATAGTACAAATAAAACAGAAAAACTCCACCTCTTTTTCTTTATATCTCAATATTGGCCTGTAATGACGCACCATGGGGACTTTTTTGGTGTAAGGGACATATTATAGATGAGTAATCCAGTATTATAAGTCAAGTTAGGGGCTGTCGCGTGCAGGATTTACTTAACGGTAGTAAAAAGAAAAAAAAATTCCTTTCCAAAACCATTAAAAAAAAAAGCAACCAAAAAATACTCCATTTGTGCTCATAATATCAGGTCAAAAAAAGAGCTTGGTCAGTTTACAGTAAATAAATTGTATTCCCTGTAAGAAAAGACATAGAATATCGATAAATATTTTCCTAAATAATAACTTACTGCCAATTTAGAGCAATTTTAAAGTTGGACCATGTTAGTGAATTATAGTGGTTTTTAGGAAGAAAACAATTTACTTTCCCAGTTCATATATTTATGTGGTTTGACCCTTAAACAAAGTTAATTAATTGCTGCAGATTTGTACTGTATTACATAAAACCTGTTTAATAAAAAAAATGAAAGTAACCAACAAAAATTAATTCGACAATACATCAAAAGTAGATTTAAAAAACATTAGGTCGGCGTTAAGTACATCATTGCAAGATTTATTTTGGATAAAATAAGTTATCAGCAGTTTGTTTACTCTTAGGCGACTACCCTTAAGTGTCTTTTAATTACTGTTTCTCCAAACCGGATAAAGCAAGTAAAGTAAATATCTGAAATAGTTTATATGTACACAATATACGGAAAAATTACGTATTTTATTTGTCTTGTCTAAGTTTATTGGTGTTTTATAAGATATCCGATACGGTTGACCAAGTTCTTGCTGTAAGTTGGAGCAAGGTATAATCAAAACAACGAATATGCTCTCTACAAGATTTCATTCCTAAATTACCTAGAATTTCTGTGACCTTAACTGGCGCTGTTATGAATGAGTTTAAACGAGAATCACTAATATATATATATATATATATATATATATATATATATATATATATATAACAATTTAAAAATTATATTTGCTTTCAATTTCATAGAAACCCTATCGGTAAATATTCACTTTCAAAATGGATTACGAACTATAGCCAATAAGAATTTTAGACTAATAAGCAATTATAACGCAATTACATGTAATGTTGCAGATTTAAAAGTTTTGTCTGGAAGATACACTTTAAATTTATTCTGTTTTACAATATGCTTCAAGTAAATTAGAAATATTAGATAAACAATTATTATTTTTAGTATTTGATGACGAAAAAATAAATTACTAAAATATTATAAAATAAAATAACAATTCAAGTCAAAAGTTAATGTCAAAAGTATCACCGATAGGAATTCAATCGAGATAAAATTAAATGTGGAAAATTTTTTAAAAGAATCTTTTTACTTATTACAATAATATAAACCATAAACCACTTTTAGCGATAATAATTAAAAGAAAAACTATGCAAGATAAAGTGGAGCAATATTTGAAAATTACGACATTAATATATTTTTATTTATATTTTAAATTCTAATACGTATAGAGTGCAGGGGCGGATCCAAGGGGGGGGGCGGTATTTACTTATCTTTTCTTTCAGTTGTATTGGTTGTCGTGACCCTTTTCAGTGTTTTTTTAAGTGTTAGAAATTACTATAAAGGCGAAATTTACAATTAATATTAACAAAAAGAGGATTTAAAACTTATTTTTATTGGTAAATATTGTTATATATTTTTTATATATTGAAAATAACAATAATAATAATTTAGGCAACCATATATTCATACTTTTATAATCGTTTAAATAATGCAATTAGAAAAAGATAACATAAAATCAGTATGCGTGTACCAAGAAATTAAATATCTACTCTTTATCAACACTTTTTCAAATATAAATAAAAATATTACGTTATTCAGCGTTCAAACAACCGGGCCCTAGTTCTAATATTATGCTAATTCCACAGAGATATGGTCGGGTTCGAAGGTCCTGGTAACCAAGAAGAGCCGGAGTTTTTCTTTTAATTTATTTCCGTCGGCAGCTCTTAATTCCGCCGGTAGATGATTAAAAATCTTTAAAGGGGTTATCAATGGGCGCCTTGCATGCTGACTGGTCTGATAAAAGGGAATGTACAAATTATCCCTACTCTTACATTAGAGAATGTAATTTTGAGCCGATATCGCAAGTTCCAAATCTCGTGAGACTAGAAATATCGATCTCGCGAGATCTCGGGTACTTCTTGAAAAAAATCCATTGTTTTTATTTGGGAAACTAAACGCGATGAAAACTGCTTAGCATGGTATGTAATTAAGAAAGACACAACCACATTAACAAAAAAAAATGTTTATTCTTTATAATCATTTACTTATTATTACAATACAACAATAAACCGCTTTTTGATTTTTTTTTCGAAATTAACAAAAATAAACTAATACTAGAGAAGGTTATTTATTGTCAAAATCAGCCATTTAAAAATCTAGCTCTAGGGGTGATTTTGAAAATAGCTCCTTAAAAAAACAAAGAGTATTGATGGTGATGTCCAACAGACGGCATCTTATTTCAGTTGCTATGTATCCAGCAGCTGAAAATGATCTCTCAGACTCAACACTGGTTGGCACCAGTGTGAGCAAGCTATTATAAGTGACTCTAGCCTATTTGTAGTCGTTGAAACATGCAAAAAAGGACGTTTATATGCCCTTTGAGCCTCTTCTAATTCATCTTGAAGAGTTGTGTCGGCTTTTGCAGCAGCAGCACGTAAATTCATATCATCTGCAACCATTAAAAGAGGCAATGCATCTTCGTTTTCAACGTCTACTGTTGTGGTATTAATAGCATTATCAGGAGCTGAGGCATGTGGAAGAGGATCTGATCGTTCAGGGCTGCGATATAATCGTTTTATTATATTCTTGATTTCTTTTTATACGATACTCTTGTTAGAACCCTTTGTAATGTTTTTCTAACTTCTAAAAATGTAGATAAAATAGACGAAAATGAGAATTTTGGCAAAAATTTATACCTGCAAGTCAAATTTTAACTCATTTAAACCATTCCAGGTTTAAAGCACTTCTACGTGGCCATATTTCGTTGCTATACTGTTTAAATTACGGACCGGAATTTGCTAACCTCAAAAAAATTTAGACAAAGGAGACGATAATCTATTGGCAACTGAACGATTCCCCAGAAACGTCTGGTGGCCAAAGTAAAAAGCTTTACGAGACAAACGAATTCAAAAAATAGCATGGGAAATGACGTAACAATAATGTAAAATAATATTTGTTTACTAAATGGCATGCATTTATCAAGTGGTAATGCGAATTCCTGACCTATTAAAATTTATGCAATTTTAAAGTTATCAAAAAGCTTTCCAGTTTTTTTAATTTTTTTTTGAATATCAAATTGGGTGCAATGTGCGAAATAAGTATTTTTGAGAATCTTCCATAGAAGTGAATTTGCAATTTATATTTGTATATTTGTTATTTTGGACGAGTCAAATACATATATATATATATATATATATATATATATATATATATATATATATATATATATATATATATATATATATATATATAATTTAGGTCGAGTCATCACTATAATATTCTAACAGACTGTAACAAGCTTTCTTCTTGGGAAAAGATGACACCGACTTTTTAAATCCTATCGGTGTTCGAAAATTTTTTATATGTGGCATATATCACGCAATACTCCAAAACTTATGATAAGCTATGTATCAATAACACAGGGAATTCGGGAAAATTTGGAGATATTTCTGCTACTTTCCTGCATATCAACCGGCATGAAATTAATACATGAAAAATACACCTTCAACATCCGTACAGGAAAGTTAAAATTGTTGTTATTTCAACAGAGCTGATGCCAAAATTAAGAATGTGGTCGACGATGAGTTGATAAGATTCGAAACATCCGTAGAGCGGACTTCTTGTAAATTTTCTATTTCGCTTCTAGAATTTATAGTCCAAGTTTTTTTAATAAATGTGTAGTATGTAGTTAAAAACGTGTGTACTTGCTAGCTTAAAAACGGGACCCTTTTACAGGTAACAGGTACAAAAGGTACATAAAAATATTACTATTTTACTTTACAGGTAACAGGTACATAAAAATCTTACTATTTTACTTTAAAGTTACAAAGCTTGTTTTTGTACGAGGCGGGGGGGGGGGGGGGGTCAAAAAGTAAGTTTTCCTAGCCAGGAAAAAAATGAAAAACAATTTTTTAGGTTATAAAATTGTGTTTATTCGATTCATTGACACTTAAACAATTTTTCTATGTAGTCGCCTTCCACTTCAATACATTTTTGTTATCTGTTATATAATTTTTGCAAACCTTGTTTAAAAAAAAGCGTGTCCTTGAGATGCTCATTGCTACGGAAATGCTTGCCACCCAGACTTCATTATTAAGCATTTGTAAAAATTTTTGAGCGGCGTCAAATCGTTGTTATTTGTGGTTTTTGCAGGCCTGGGATCCATCTTCCACAAACTTTACGGTAATTGAGCTGATCTTTTAAAATTGTTAGGATTAAAGTTCGGTGAATATAAATTTCAGAAGGCATCAACTGCAGAATCTCATTTACAGTCACTCATCTATCCTCTTGAACAATTTTTTCAACTGCTGCGATAGTCATGTCCGTAATGGCCATTTTCGGTCTTTCCACGCATTGTTCGTCGTGTACTTCTGAGCGAATCTCAAGAAAATCTGTGCACCATCTTCGCACCATTTGCACACATAAAATTTTTACCATACACTGCAGTTAACTTACGATGAATTTCGTTGCAATTATAATTTTTTGCAGTTAAAAACTTATAACAGCTCATACCTCGTAGTTTGTATACAAATCTCCAGGACTGCAGAGCTCGTACTGATGAGAAAAATGTTTTACACTGATAAAACTAGTTCCGCTTTTACAGACGGACTATAAAGAAAAACTAAGTACGGTATTAGACGCTCAAAAGAAATTACAAGCAAGGGAAATTTACTTTTTGACCCCCCGGTATATGTTTCACACAATATTATTAAAAACCAGCATTCATTATTGCCAAATGTTTTTCGTGGGCTCTAATTTCTGCCAGATGTTTTAAAGCTTAAGAAAGAGCACTTACGTTACAGTAGTAAGCCTGAATAAACAACATTTGGGTGATAGTCCCAAGCTATAGGTAAATATAGTGACGTAAATTCCGAGATGGATGAGAGCTACCCAGGGGGTGTTGGGGGTAATGTAAGAACAAACCCTACATAAAATGTAACAGTAAAAAATAGGTTGGGGCCAGGGGGGGGGGTCAAAGTTGGCTACAACGGATGGACCAATTTAGATTTTTTTGTAATCTGGGGTAGCTCGAAAAATTATGAATAAGGCACACCCTCTTTTTAGAGTGATATTTAAAGGGTTGAAAATTAATTTTTTCATTTGCCCCTAACAAATATGAACACATTTTGGCCTTCACGAAGAGATTGTGGAGGTCAAAATGTTCCCCCAAAAAAAGTTATAGCAATCAAGATTTTGCGTCTTGGGAAAAATAAAATATAGCAATATCAAATAATCCGATTTACTATTATAAAAAATCATTATTCAAAATGCCGAGGGCTTCCCTTTAAAATATGCAAAAAAGGTAATTTTGCAATAAATAATTGATATGCAAAAAGTGATAGATTTTAAGACCTGTTTTAGCCAATTTTAACCCCCCCCCCCCCTCTTGACCGCAACCTATTTTTTGCTGTAACATTTTATGTAAGGTTTGTTCCTATATTCCCCCCAACACCTCTGGATAGGTCTCACCCATCTCGGAATTTGGATCAAAAACAGCAATAATTTTTACTTAAAGCTTGGACTATGAGTATTTTAAGACCTTTTGCAAGCGGCCAAACTAAACCAATGGGTCTAACATCCCCCCAGACCCGATAAAAGTGTAACAACATTAGATGGCTTTATTAGAGAGCCTCATGAAATTTAAGTTATTTGTTTTAATGGAATCCTTTAATAATTAGTTAATATTATTTTAATGTTTAATTGTACAATTAATTTTAATAAAATAAATTTGACTAAATAAAAATTTAAAAATTCGATGTTTTATTGAATTTCGGTTTCAAAAATAAAGGTAGTAAAAGTACACGATAAAAAAGCGTGCTTCAAATTTAACATAAATCGTGTGTAAAAAAAATAATGTAGATGTATGTTAAAAATAACACCAAACTGTGTTAAAATTCTTGACGACTAAACTATGTATTGTTACACATTTTAAATTTAAAATTTAACACGCGGCTTTTTACGTAATAACGAAAGTTTTTTTACTGTGTATATTTATGAAAATTAATATTTTTCAATAGCAACAAATTCATGAAATGATAATTTATTGATTTTTTTTCTTACATGAAGAATGGAAATATAAAAATTATTTGTAAAAAATATTATTAATTATTTATCAATTATTATATAACTGGCTAAATATCCAGGACCTGCAAGATAAAACTTAACTGCAAAAATGAATAATCTAAATTAAAAAATATGATCAAGAGAAATAAAAATGACACTTTGGACAGAAAATGCACAGAAGTTAACACACATATAGGTGGTACGAGATCATCAGAAGCATGGAAATTAGACAATTCACTTAGATCAGATACCTCGAACAAAATCAATTTACAACCAATTCCAATCGACAAATGGACGTCACATTATTACAAGGAACTAACAAAAGACAGAGAAGAATATATGTCAAACTCGTCAAGACGATACAAGGTACAAGGATACCAGATAAATGTAACAAGGAAAATGGTATAGAAAGCTGTAAAATCAATGAAAAACAGGAGGGTGGTTGAACCCGAAGAAATGCCGGCAGAACTGTTAACAAATGGTACCGAAAAACTGGCCTCCTTTCTTAAAGAACCATATATCAGAATCATAAATAATGGCGACCCCATGCCGACTATATGGAAAGAAGGCTGGATATAACCAATTCACAAAAAAGGAAAACCTGACAAATGTACAAATTAAAGATGCTTCTCTGTAACCTGCACGATGAGCAGCATATACGGAAAACTGCCTAGAAACATAACAGAATCAGAATATAGCCCCCATGAAGTCGAGGAACAAGCAGGGTTTAGAGCTGGCCGATCAAGCGTGGATCATATACCTCCAAGCTTCTACTGCAATGTAATTATGCAGTAGAAGCTTGGGGTTGTTCAAATCGGTCAAGATTTGACTTGCAGGTGTAGATTTTTACCAAAACTCTCATTTTCGTCTATTTTGTCTATGTTTTTGAGGTTAGAAAAGTCCGACTAGTAATCATAGACATAAAAGTAAAGTATATAGAATGCGGATCCTATAGAAGTGTGTTGGTTTACGTCTAGAAATAGACCAAGGGTCTAATAGCGATCAGATTAGAAAGGTATCAAATAAAGTTGGCACGAGACAACACGCTTTTACAGAATTCGCAGTGTATACATAATTAAATTAGGCAGTATAGCGACGAAGTATGACTAAATAGAAGTGCTTTCAAGAGCGGATCCAAAAGAGGAGCGATAGCCCCCAAGAGCTTTAAATTGCCTGTTACATGGGAAATATGAATTTTGTTGAACCCCGGTTTGGTAGCTTGGGCTTATGGCATATTGAATCAAGTCGCTTTCGCTTGTCATAATATATTGTCTTGTATAGCAGTGAGGTGGGGGTAATTTCAACCTTTTCTTTGCTCTTGTGATACCCCCCCTTCTCTAGATCCGCCCCTGAGGACTTTAAGCATGAAATACTTCAAATGGGTTAAGATTCAACTTATAGGATTTTTGTCCATTATCCATTTTCTTTCCCAATGTGTGGCGTAGTGATCAGAAACTCAAACTAACCGCCAGATGTGAATTGACACTGATTATATCAAGGAAATCTACCGTCCATCTTAACCTCTGATATCTTTTAACGTTATCGATACCTTTTAAATCACTGATACCGTCCAACTGTACAGAGACCATGTTAATCTAAAGGACAGATTTAATCACTGGATAACTTAGCAGACTGATAACTCATAAATAGAAAAAGTACAAATGCATAAAGTTATAATACTTACTTTTACGAATCTGGATTTCTCTGTAATTTTAATTGAAGTTCTCGGCCCAGTAAAAGGCCACGTCAATTGTTGCATCGCTGACCAACCATAGATCGTCGAGGGTATAGGTTGAGGGACACCTAAGGCATGACAGAAGATGTTCCATATTTTGTTGTTCTCCACACTCGCATAGATCTCCATTTATCGTTTGTAGATTCCGTTTCATTTTGTTCGTCTTTAGTGGGGCTAAGCCGGTTCTAATACGGTTTAAAGTCCTCCATGTATTCCATTCGAGACTACCACCAGAGGGTCTCTTTTCTTGGGGTGGTGGGTAATTTTCTGGCGTGTTGATTGTCACATGTCGCACGAAGCTTTATCTGGATTTTAGCTTTGAGTGGTTGGACTCCATGTGGGTGGCGTTTCTCAAAGGTTTGAGAAAGTTGCCGCTCTGTATAGAAGGTTAAGTGGGGTAGGTTTCATGCATCTGGTTATTATCCTGCATGAATCATTCAGGGCTACCTCAACTTGTTTTGTGTGGGCTGATCAGTTCCAGGCTGGGCAGGCATGTTCTCCTGTTGAAAAACACATTGCCCGTGCGGTTATTCTCAAAGTGTCAGGATGCGCACCCCAACTACTTCCAGTCAGTTTTCTTAGTAAGGTGTTCTTGGTAGCGACTTTTTCTCTTGCATTATGACAGTGATGTTTATATGTTAGAGACCTCTTCAACGTTACTCTGAGGTATTTGGGTTTATCTGTGTGTTTCAGAATCTTTCCCTCCCATGTGACTTGCACCTTGAGCCTGTTCAGATGGAAGCACTTACTTTGGGGTATTCGGCTTCAGGTAGTTTTCCTTGTAGTATTTGGACATACTGGATTTGGCAGCCTCGAGCTTACCTTCAAGGAAGCCCCGTGATTGTGCCACAAAAGCCAGGTCGTCGGCATATAGAAAGTGTCTTGCGCCCCTTGTTATTGGCTGGTCATTTGTGTATATATTGGAAAGGATCGGGGCAAGTACGCTTCCTTGAGGCAGACCGTTCTTCTGGATCTCCATCTACTTTTCTTCCTATTTAGCTTAACATAGAATCCCCTTTTCCGCAGCAAAGACCCTACGACCTTCATTAGGCTAGGGTCGTTCAGGGTATCTATTTTACCTAGCAGCTTTTTGTGGTTCACGGTATCGTAGGCAGCTATTAGATCAACCCGAGCGACGCCAGGTATCTGTTTATCTTCGAAACCATCCTCTATAATCTCTGTTAGGTTCAATATTTGTCCGCAGCAGGATTTTCCAGACCTAAATCCCGAACTGTTCGACAATCAGTTCTACTGTTTTCTGGATCGATGTAAGAACATCCTTTCATTTAGTTTAAATAAGTGGCACAGCAGGGAGATTGGTCGGTAGTTGTTTGGTGTTTCAAGATCTTTGGCAGGTTTAAGTAGAGCTACCACTTTTGCTTTGTGCCATAGTTTTTGGATTTTATAAGACGTAGCGCAATTGTTTAATAGCTTTAGTAGCCCCTCTTTGTTTCTTTGGGCCGAAATAGTTCGTCAACACGATTTGCCATTTTTTATGCATTGCATGCCTTCATTTAATTCATTGATGTCAAATGGTGCGACGAAAAAGTTAGATTTGCTTTGAGGAGGTTTTATTAGTTTTTATGTTTTGTTTTTGTCCTTGGTTTTACAATACAATACAATCAGAAAAACCATAGATTTTTGTGACAAATACAATTCTAAGATCTTCGCAATTTCAGAGCTAGATTAAGATTATCATGAAACTGTGTGTGACTGACCCAAATACGACATACTTTAGGACGACTCATCGACATATTGCACCGGTGATACCCTTGATGTTGGTTATCACACGTCCCGAATCTCTGGTGATGGTAAAAAGTTTATAGCGTAATTGGAATTACCATGTAATTTTTTTTAAGTCTATGTGGGTTAATATCTTAATAGTCTAAATTAAGAATTGTAACTAACCGGTGTTAAATTGTCGTTATCTTCGAAGTTATTTCATATTTTTGCAACGGAAATGACGAAATACCTATCTTTAATCGAAAATACGTTTATCAATTTACGAATAAAGCAAATTTTTATAGATGTCATAGCAACGACGAGTATTGCAAAAGCTTTTGAAAATACTATCTCTGTCTGTCTCATTAGAAAATAATTTGGACGAAATTTCACAATTTTATTATTTTTTTCAGCACGCCGACCTTACTACAAAACTCTCCGACCCAGACAAACTAAGAACGAAACCGGACGTAGCCGATCTCAAATTTGGACACATATTTACCGATCACATGCTCAAAATATTTTATCACAAAAAACTGGGAGGCTGGCAAAAACCTGTAGTAATCCCTTTTGAAAATATATCGTTACATCCGGCTGCCAAGGTTTTACATTACGCTGTAGAGGTAGGTATGAAATAATTTATAAATATATGTCTTTTCAGCAGTCCTATTATAATTCGCAGTTATTTTTCTTTAAGGAAAAGCTCCCTGGTGAACCTGCTTTATATATTTTTTAAACAGAAAAAATTGTAACAAAACACTTATGTACGGGTAATTAAATACGGAAAATCCAAGCACGTATTGGATTAAAAAGCTCAGCTGATTTAATCTATAACAAATTATTGGAAGGTACTTAATTAACAAAATAATGATATGATTAATAAAATTACACGTGTACACTTCATTATTATCGAGTACATTAACTGATTTTTCATTTCAGAATAATAACTGAAAGAAAATATTTTGGAGTTCTTACCAGTGATCTTGTATCGACTCTTGTTTTGGTTTTACAACCATGAAATACCAAAAGAATTTTTGAGTATTGGTGAAGCGTTATTAAATTCCAATAGAGAACAATTAAATTTTGGTTTGACGCGCAGTGGGGAAAAGTGAACAAAAGTCTGCATCAGACACAAATTTTAAAGGATCTGGATAATTTTTTAATAATAATAATAATAATTATAATTATGTCTTTATTTCTGGCTCCATAAAATTCGCAACATTTTATAATTACTTAATATACAGGATAATATAGAGACAGAAAGGGCGAAGTTCAGATGTGGATAACACTTGAGTGACATCCACCCTGATCAACTCAACCCAGACTGAAAGTAAATAGGACCTAAATAATAATTAAACACAGAAGAGAAAAGAGACAATACTTATACACCCAAGTTAGATAAACTGATACAAATTCTGGATTTTTCTTTATCAAAATTCAAAAGAAACTACAATTTTCTTATTTGTTTATCAAATGCGTGTTAGAAGACAACATATCTAAATTTTATAGGCGTGAGAGTTTTGAAGAAGTCCGGTAGAGAATATATAGTAGGTAAAAGAGCGTTCAAATAGAGAAGATTTATGCACGGGTGGAATTATTGTTCCTCGAAAACGAATGTTGACGTTATGCACGTGGGATCTAAAAATGATTCGTCTGTATAGATATTGTGGGCTTTTATAACATATAATTTTATGGTAAAAACAAGCTTCATGTAACCACCTCCTGCTCTCCATATTCAGCCATTTTAAGTCGAGTAGCTTATGAGATATTCTCTCATATTTACGAACTCCATAAATTAGTCGCAAACAAGAGTTTTGCACTTTCTGTATTCTTCGTTTTTGAATGGCTGTTAGGCAGTTTCCATATATTACATCTCCGTGGCTAAAAATGGAGAACACCAGCGAGTCACAGAGCAAAGTCTTAAGTTTTATGGACAAATCATGGCGGTAACTGTAAAGAAGTTTTAGTCTAACATAAGCCTTCTGAACACAATGGGAAACATGCTTATCAAATCGCAGTGTACTGTCAAAGACAACACCCAGATTTTTAACACTATCCTCAATAGGCAAAACCGAATCGCCAATCTTTACATTTATAAGATTTTTAACAATCTCTTTATCAGTCTTCTTTCCAAATATCATTATACAGCATTTTTTTGGATTAAGATACAAGGAATGCTGCAAGGAGACCGAATGAATTGTTTTAAGGTCTTGGTTAATAGCGTTGCAAGCCTCAAGAACATCCTCCCTTCTAAAAGACAAATATACCTGGGTATCATCCGCGTAGCAATGCGACTTGCACCTTCTCAAGGCACTTGGTAAACGAAGTGTAGATTGCATATAACAAAGGACTCACAATAGAGCCCTGCGGTACACCAGAATTTATGGGCAGCTCCTCTGAAATCTCGCCATCCAGTTTAACGCATTGCCTTCGACCCTCCAGAAAACACCTAAAAAATGAAATGGCATGATCACTAAGACCGATATAGTGAAGTATTGCTAATAGCAATCGGTGGTCCAGAGTGTCAAATGCTTTCGAAAAGTCGAGCAGTGTCAGGACTGTTACTTTTCCTGAATCGGTTGCCCGAAATATATCATCAGCGACATTTGCCAGAGCAGTAGAACAACCGTGATGCCTTCTAAACCCAGATTGAATCTCAGGAAGTATTTGGTTAACCTCCACGTGCTCTGTAAGTTGTTCATTAATTATTTTTTCTAATATTTTTGACATACAGGGCAAAATACTAATGGGACGAAGATCCCGAAGTTCACGGGGACCACTAACTTTTGGCAATGGTACTACCAAAGCCATCTTCCAGCATTCTGGATAAGCATAATTTAATAGACATGCATTCGATACACGTGTTAAGTAGGGCAAGATGAAAGAACAGCAGAGTTCCACCAAATCAATGCTCAATCCGTCGTGACCCTTCGCTTTAGACTTTATTTTAGAGATTATCTTCGCCACCTTTAACTCTGTTACTCCTTTAAATTTAAAATTACGAGTTACATCATCTTTCACACCATTTTCATAAAATTTCAAAAGTTCATTATTATGTCCCCCTGAATCGGGTATAGAAGATCTAAAAAATCTGTCTATTAAATTAGGATCCTTCAGATTTTGTTTTTACTAACTGCTATACTGTATTTTTTTAATTCCCGCCATATATCTTTTGACAGTTGTAACCTCGCTTCCAAATAAGCTTTTTTTTCGTTACGGACAGTTAGGATTGTGAGGTTGCGAAGAGATTTATAATATTCCCAGTGCTCACCATTCTTTGTTCTTTGTTTTAATTACTCAGGATAACGTATTCTAACGATACACCTGTGATAATACCCTAATCCATGAACCTTAAACCTATGGACCCCATAACCCTCATCAGACAAATCCCAATCCCGTCAACCTTGAACCGGTGAACCCAAAACCCCATACCCATAAACTCACAAAGTCGAAACCTATGACCCCCATACCTGTAAAGCCTAAATCCATAAACCCCAATCCCACAAATCCCAATTTCGTTAAATGAAAGCGAATTCGAGCCATTCGTATCATAGGTTTATGGTTAATGGTTTAAGGTATTGTCGTAGGTGTGCCATTAGAATGTTGTCCTGAGTAAGTTTAAAAAAATTATCCAAAATCAATAAAATTGTGTCTGATGCAGACTTTTGTCCATTTTTCCCCACTGTCCGACGCTCTTAAATCTGAAAAATTTTAGCCAAAAGCATTACATTAACAAATGATAAAATTTAAAATAATTTATCAATTTTTAATAACATTCCTGATATAGGTCAATTTTTTGAATATTATTTTAAAATTTCGTCATTTCAAGCTATCAGTTATTATGTTCATGTGGACACTGAACCATTCCGATATTAACTCGACGTTAGGATGTGTTTATGCAACTTTTCAATGAATCAGCAGAGCTATGCTTGCTTACTTGCTTGCTTGTTTTGGCTTTGCTGCAGGGCAATTGCCAGCTCGATTTGTTGGTGGCCCTGGTGTTGTCTGGCTCTAGACCATAACCGGACCACTGATTAGTGCTCGACTTGGTGATATACGGAAAGTGCTGTGAATGTATATTTTTGTTTTGTAGCAATTTCTTGATTATAGAGGTTATATGTTAGTAGCGGGTAAATACATATATAGGAATTCAGATGTCAGGCTTCTGGAAAGGAAAAATACTGAAATAGATATATTATGTGAGGATGTAAATTAGGGAGAAAAAACGTAACACATAAAGCTGAGCAATTGTTTTACAAATTAATCTTATTAATCTTCATAAATTGCATCAATATATCTATAATATTTTCATTAAGGTTTGCTAACACTATATAAATTGAAATTGGAGTCTTACAATTCAAATTGATTAGTTTTTTTATAAGGATCAAAATTTCGTGTATCGTTGATGGGACATTCAAAAAAGATATGATTTAGGTCCTCTATTGTACCACATTCGCAGTATGGATCATTTCGCATTTTCATTTTAAAAAGATGTTCCCTAGTTAAGCAATGCCCTGTGCGCATTCTTATAATTGTTGTGACATGTCTTCTGTTTTTAAATGGAAATGATGAAAACCATTTTTTACCAGGAAATACTGACTGTACTCTCGTGTACCGAAGTCGTTTTTCGTTTACTAGAACCTTCCAATTATCTCTAAATTGATTGCGTAGCTGCTCGTTGATTACATTATAAATTTCCCGGGAGTCTATATCCATAGTTTTTGGGACATTTAACATTGTGCCAATATTGGCTAGCAAATCCGCTTCCATATTACCGCTGATATTAGCATGGCCAGGGATCCATGCAAGATTTATATCAAAACCGTTTTCGTTCACTAGACATAGTAATCTTTTTGTTCTGAGTGTCCAGTAATCCGCCGTGGCGTCTAAAAGATATTTATTAATCTTAGTTATAGCGCTTTTTGAATCACTAAATATAATAGTCTTAAAAAGTTGTTTATTGATTGCTACTTTAATAGCTTCATGAATACCCACAATCTCGGCTTTACATATGGATAGTTCTTTAGGTAGTTTAGATGAGAATTTATAATTTAAATTTGGAATATACACACCAAAACCGACTTTGTCCTCTTTTCTCGAGGTATCAGTGTAAATAAAGGTGTGTGAATTTTGGTATTTTTCTATTGTTAGCATAAACCTTTCTTTGATCAATAAATCTTGTTTTTTGATTTTACAGTCTATAATTCTTACCGTGGTATTTAAAATATCAAAATTAACTTCGTAACAGGGGAAATTAGTACTTTTGTATATCTTGTTCTTATATGGAATAAAAAGGTGTATGGCTGAAATCAGATATGGTATATTACCTTGTCTTTCAAAATCAGTGTTTTCTGCTATATTACTATGTATTCTCATTAGGCTTTGTATAAGGGGGTGCTTTTGTAAACCTATTATTTTCGAAATGTATTTACAGGCTAACGTTCTCCTCCTGTGTTCCAAATCCATAATCCCTGCTTCCGCTAGGAGTGCTGCCCTCGGGGTGGTTTTCATACACCCTAAACATACTCGAAGTCCTTCAAAAAATATTGTTTCCAATTTATTAAATGCTTTTTTACTTGCCGGTTTTAAAAATAAGGCCCCGAAATCTAAATGCGACCTAACTAGGGCGAAAAACATAGTTAAGAGAGTATTAGGATCCGCCCCCCACCACACTCTGCACACTGCTCTAAGGGTGTTAATAGCTTTTTTAGCCTTGTTGGTTACCACTTCTATATGTTTATCCCACTTAAGGTTCTTTTGCAGAGTGATACCTAAATATCTTACCTGATTTTTGTAGGGAATATTCTGGTTACCAATTTTGATTGGTGGAGGTTTATTCCTACGTTTTCCCTTAGTAAACCAAACCGCTTCGCATTTCTCCGCTGATATGGGGAGCTCTCTTTCTGTAAGGAATTCGAGTATTGTTTCCAAAGCTGTATTGATTTTATTACCCATGTAATCAATATTATTTCCCTGAATAAAAACTACCAGATCGTCAGCATATCCAATCAGCAGAGCTATTAACTTTCATTTTTAGGAATTCTAACCAAACATTTTTTAATTTATCTTATTTATTTATTATTTCTGCTTCTCAGCATTTACTAAATATAGTCACATTTTGACTTCACTACACAATAATTGTAATAAATATACTAAAAAAAATTAAAGCAAATTGCCTGCGTCATTCCCAACTCTGATTATAGGGAATTTTATGAAATTCTGAACTATTGGCGGGAAAATTAGGGTATAAAATATTGACAACCATTTGTTCCACGTGTAAACCATTTTAAAACGATGACGACAGAAACGTGGTGCAACTTAACATCAAAGTCAAGGTTATTATCCTTGACAAAGAAAATACATTGCCTTTTTTATTGTAAAGGAAAACTTTGCAAAATCGATTTTAAATTTAAAATATTCCGGGTTTTTAAAAACAATGCAAGCCTTTTCCATGAATTACAATCAGGTATTGTTGCTTAGATTTAAGTGCTAATGTTGAAAAGAATACAAATAATTTGAATATCGAATTGATTATTATTTTTTAAATAATTTATGTGGTTTTGAAACGCGTTTGCCCCTTTGACATCATTTGCATAATGAACAACCATATTTTTATGTGGGAGAGAGAATTGAATTTACTTTGTTTTTTGGTGATTTAGTGTTAATTGACGAAAATGCGAAAAAACGGCACTGATGAGACGTAAAACGATCGAAATCGGTCATTTGCTGTTCTACTGGATTGTGGGCTAGCGTAATGGTGAGTGTAAGCGATCTTCAAGGATGGTGAGGAAAATTTGAGGTTATAAGATTCTTTGTGAATTACATATTTGGTCTACAGTGAGTGATATCTACAGAAATAAGCTCTCTTCATCAGGTGTTCACTTTTTTGGGTCAAAAAATCTATCATTTCCTAGAATTCGGAAGCGATAGTTAATTAATAAATATCATTTAATTACAAATAAAAAAAAATGGAATTTTCCGAGAAAAAAAATTATATTTCGATACTTAGTTGCGCCATCTATAACTTTAATTATTTCAATGGATAGGTTTTTCAATTATCTACAACTTTTGTTTGAAATATTTTTCCATACAACCCTTATTTTTCAAGATAAACTGGAAAAACTGAAAAAAGTGACAATTTTTTGACCGCCATTTTATAAGCCATGGACCGTATGAATTTCCATCGAAGTATGTTTTTAGTGATGCCAATATATATCCTTTTCAGCAATAAAATCGCTAGTTACATTTTTTCCCAAAACGGCTCTTTTTGAGTCTAATTTCCATGGATCATTTGGTCTCGGAAACATTTTTGCTGTTCCCCAGTGTTATTTTAAACTTAGCGAAAGGATATTCTTTAACTTTCGTTGGTATAGAATCATCTCAAACCCTACCCAAGCCATAAAGTGAGTTTCTAGTTAAAGAGCAATAACATTGAGGATACATTCTTACGTTTTGACTGTTAATGCTAATAAACTTTCTCATACTAAGAAATCGTGAATGGTAAAAATTTTCACGGATTTAAATAATGTTTTACAGTAAGATCACGAATCTGCATTACATTTTAACCTCATTGCCCTCTTTTACAGTAAACAGCAAGTTTAAACGATTACAACACTGTATCTTAAAGAGGGTTCAAAAAGTAAATAATAAACATCTAATGGAATATAAATACTAATAAGTTCCTCACTTACATCTTTTACTACAAACATTTGCCAGTTTTTTTGCGATATTACTGGTTTTTCATTTTCCCCATCAACACTTTTAGAAACTTATGAGTTGTTTACCAATTCTAATTTGAAAATTGTGTCTTAAAATATATGTTTTAATATTATACGTATTCCAAATTCACATTCAAAGTAGACTTTATTTCCGTTTCGTTAGTGTATTTGTACACTGTTTGTCAAATAGGTTCCTCAACAATACACTCTTATAAATTAAATACTGTATTTTTTTCAGCTTTTCGAAGGCATGAAAGCTTACAGAGGACAGGATGGTAAAATTAGAATGTTTCGCCCTGTCTTGAACATGGCTAGAATGAATAAATCAGCGATAAGTTCAGGTCTGCCAACATTCGATGGTGAAGAGATGATCAAATGTATGAAAAGACTGATACAAGTTGATCAGGAATGGGTGCCCCACAGCGAAGCAAGTAGCTTGTATTTGAGACCCACGTTTATTGGAGTAGATGTGAGTATACAAAAATCTATTTTTCGGGATTTAAGATCGTTAGTCCGATCGATGGGTTAATAGAGATTTTCTTGAACGTAATAAACTTTTCGCCAACACCTTATTAACTTCCTCTATTCACAGAACGCTCAATGGAAAATTTTCTATTGCATAATTTTTCTGTAATGTACAATTTTCAATAAGAACAGGCGTCGATATGAATATTAAATAAACATTTATAGTTGGAAACAAAATAGGTTATCTAATTTGGTTAATTTTAGTTGTGATGGCAGAAATTAAAATGTAAACGAAAAAAAGTTTCTTTTATTATACCTTATACCATAAGTTAGTAATTTACATCTACTAAATTTTTGGCCATGTATATATATATATATATATATATATATATATATATATATATATATATATATATATATATATATATATATATATATATATATATATATATATTTTGCGAGTACTTGCAGATGATATAAAGTCTAAGTCGATTTTTAATTTTTTAAAGGTTTTAATCGAGAATAAAAAAATTTTTAAAAAATTTTTTTCGACTTTATTAAATTCAGCACCATTTCTGTAGAAAAAGTTGTGAGAAAATTCTGATCAAACAGTTTTTTAGAGTTTTCTAAGAGGTTTAAATTACTTTTTTAAAGTTTGATCTAAGTGCATTTTTGACAAAAATACGGCCATTCCTACGAATAAAAAATGACTTTTTTCCAATGTTTTCTATAATTTTAACTGTTCTAGATAGAGAAAAACTTCAAAGACAAAAAAATGCCTATTTTTACATGCAGAATGACCTTCGTAAGGTCCGAAATGTTCCACGAATTTTATTTTTTAAATTTTTTAATTTTTTTTTGATTTTTCAATGTTTTTGAAAATAAAAACGATAATATGCTGTTTACGACTGTTCACTCAGTATGACACCAGCACGTAATTTTCGGAAAATTTTTCAAATCTTTTTACATTGGTTTCTCTACGTGATTTCCAATTTTTAATTATTTATCATAGAATTAACTGTTTACAACTAAACTACAAATAAAAAAGGAATAAATTGAATATTTTTTCATGTTCAAGTTTGAAATGTTTTTACATTTCAAACTTGTCCGAAAATTACGCATTGGTATTATACTGAGTGAATAGTCGTAAACAGCACATTATCGTTTTTATTTTCAAAAAAATTGAAAAATCAAAAAAAAATTAAAAAAAAATTAATTCGCGGTGAACATTTCGGAACTAATAAAGGACTTTCTGCATGTAAAAACAGGCATTTTTCTCTTTGAAGTTTTTTTCTATCTAGTTCAGTTAAGAATATACAAAACATTGAAAAAAAGTTTTTTTTTTCGTAAGAAAGAAAGAAGTATTTTGGTCAAAAATGCACTTAGTTCAAAGTTTAAAAAAGTGAGCTAAACCTTTTGTAAAACTCTAAAAGACTGTCTGATCAGAATTTTCTCACAAACTTTTCTACAAAAATGGCGCTGAATTTAATAAAGTCGAAAATTTTTTTTAAATATTTTTATTCTCCATTAAAACCTTTAAAAAAATTAAAAATTGACTTACACTTTATGTCATCTGCAAGTACTCGCAAGGAGCTTTTAAATGTTTTTTTCAGAATTGTCATGCGATGATTCCTTCCTGAAATACAGAACTTTGAAGTTCAACTTGTTTTCGCGTAGACATGGCAAAAGTGATTGACGGACAGTATATATATATATATATATATATATATATATATATATATATATATATATATATATATATATATATATATATATATATATATGTATGTATGTGTGTGTGTGTGTGTGTTAACGTTTCGGTCATACATTAAACCTTCATCAGAATATAAGAAAATAGAACAAAAACATACCAGAAACTAAAATTTATAAATATGATAAAAAATTCTTGTTTAACTTACCTTGAACAAAAACAGGAAAAAATATAATTAACTAATCACTGATTAAAAATAATAAAATACGAAAATTTTGAAAATTAATAAATATTAATCTTTTAGTTTGTATTAGAATTAATATATATTTTTTATATTTGTGTAATGACATTTGATAACAAAAAAAAATGACAAAATTTTCTATTCAGGTATGTTTTTCTAGATCTTAAACATTTTTTTATTTTATTTTGATGAAGACCAATATATAGCCGAAACGTTAATGTAAAAATGTTATTTTGAAGAAAAATATTTGTTTTTATCAGATGGACTTTAAAACCCAATAAAATTGAATTTAAAATAATATAAAAGCATAGATTCAAGAAAAAATAAACAAGAGCTTTTGAAACTATCTATTTATCTCTTTCTCTCTCTCTCTTATATATATATATATATATATATATATATATATATATATATATATATATATATATATATATATATATAAGAGATAAATTTTCGTTCGTACTATTTTAAAAATAGAAAATTCTCGGCTCTATGGACATAAAACTGTTGAAAAACATTACTCTCGTGTTAAAACGTACGGAAAACTCCAAGATAATGGGATAAGCTCCGGGTCCGAAAAATGACAAGAGCGCTGTTTCGTCCTCGTATGGGAGCCATCAGGCCATCGCATCCGGTACAATCTGTCATCTCGCAATTGTGCCCTATGAACTATTTTTAAAATGAAAAAACAGCAAACAAGATGCAAACAGCGACATCTCGACAGACATTCGATAATACAAAAGAAATACAAACCAACAATGTTGCATAAACGGCCATGTGGCGGCCCGATGGTGAATAGTGCGACCTTTATCTTTTGGGTAGCATGTTTCACGTATCGAGTTTTGGTATATTTCTTTTTTAATTTACCATCACGCCATCACATAGCAGTTTTATACAACATTGTTGGTTTGTGATGCTCTTGTGTCATTGAATGATTCGTCAAGATGTCGCTATTTGTGTCTTATTTGTTGGTTTTTCATTTTAAAACCAGTTTATAGGGCACAACTGCCATATGATGGATTGTAGCGGATGCTATGACCTGATAAGTCCCATACGAGGACGAAACAGCCATGTCGTCACTTTTCGGACCTGGAGCTTCCTTTATTGTGCATGAAACTATTTCTATGGTAAAAAGAATATATTTTCTGCACTACTGCCGATTACTGATGATATCTCTTCTACCTCTATTGTTGTTACACCCGTTGGAACATTTGGTGGTTTTGTGTTTCTTCCACGATATATATATATATATATATATATATATATATATATATATATATATATATATATATATATATGTATATATATATATATATATATATATATATATATATATATATATATTAAAAAAATTTTGTATCCTATTACTGATTATATTAGTAAAGGATAGAAAAAGTTAACATAAACTAACCAAACGCAAACAACATTGCGCTACCGATACTGATATATTCTTTCAAGTTGTAAGCTTATTCCTTATGTGTGTATACACATGTATTGTGTGGGAAATTACCATAAGGAATATTTTTGCTTAAAATGGTAGGAGGAACTGCACATTAAAAGCTGGAAAAAATATGGATCTTAATTTCCTTAAAAATCCCTTAATATCTATTGACAGAAATAATAAGGATAATAAGAAAAAAAGTGATATGATAAACCAAATTTAAAAAAAAAGTATTTCTGTTCATTTTTATCAGTGTAACGGCAATATTCTTCCTAATTTTAACACTTTTTCCCTGTGTAATATAGAGGGTCATAAAACAAGCAAGATCGCGAAAATTGGACCCGCCAAAGCTGTCGCATCTGATTAATCTGTGTCTATGGAAACAAATTGGTCCCTCGTGCGTCTATGCGATCCGTTAAAAATTTTCCCACATCATAAAAAATGATAGCTTTCCATCTTACCGAGATGAACAATTAGAATCGTGCAAAAATTATTAAACTTCCAGAGTCGATCTTTTGTCTCCTTTTTTTTTATCACAAATTACACATCATCCACAGGTTCGTTAACAATTGCAACAACTTTTTGCAAAGTTATTACCAATAACAGAAAGCGTTTTATTGCAAACTTGCGACCCGCCCCGGCTTCGCACGGGTGCAATGCTGATACTAAATACACTACAGAAAAACTGTGACTATTTATTTTATTTTTACAACAATTATTACATCGGCCTCCGACGCGCTATTTATAGGCACGCTGCCGCCGCCCCGGTCGGCCAGTACCGCCGCAAGCGCTACTTCCCGCAATTTTAAATCTGCAATATCTTCGAAAATATTCATTTAAATCTTGTGCTGTAAAGGACCATATAGATCTATATTAAATCAACAATGTATTTAAGCTATTTAATTGGATAAGGATTAATGCTGTATTGGTTAAAATCGCTTCAAAATTTGCCATTATTTGTCGTAAAAAGTAAATGACAAAAAAATGTTATTGTGGGATATCCATGAGAGATAGACATATACCATCGCGGAGTTTTCTGTAGACCTTTTCAATGTGTACAAATAATTAGTACATTATTTTGATAAATCTCGTAGGGTTCAGCCTGCGTTTGCAATGTAAGCGGAAAAAAATATGATAATTAACGACATCACATTAGAAACCTCAAAAATAACAGTATTTCTCCACTATTTAATGGATGTTATTATACATATAAACCTTCCTCTTGAATCACTCTATCTATTGAAAAAAACCGCATCAAAATCCGGTGCGTAGTTTTAAAGATTTAAGCATACAAAGGGACATAGGGACAGAGAAAGCGACTTTGTTTTATACTATGTAGTGATAGTGATATCTTGGTAACCACTGGACGTATTTTGAAAAACAAAAACGCATTTTAAAAGTACGTTTTTGAATAAAAACAAGAGTTTTCTAATTAAATGAAGAAAACCGATTTTTTGCATTTTCTATTCCTTGGAAAAATTATCTCCAAAAAGAAAAATTCCATTTACTTTTAATTTTTATTTTCGTTGATTTTCAGTCCAGTATATTTCTAGCTCAACAGTAAAATAGTGTAATTACTAATCCGGAGAACTCTCGCTTCAAGTAAAAATTGTTAGTATTATCATGTCATGCCGAGAGGTCATAAAAATAGTATCAGTTTCTTGTTGTATTTTAAAATAATCTAGTTCTCAGCATATCATTTCAAAATAATTAAACAATCCGGGGTATAAATAAGTCAAATTGATAAATACCTTAAAATAAAAATGTAAATTTTTTCGAATTTGGATTGTGTAAGGTTTCGTATATTATCGATTTGCAATGTTTTTGTGGGTTATTCTAATACCACTGACTTGTGCAAATATTGGTTTGTTTGTATTCTAAAGTAGTTCGATATGTTATCGTTTTATGGCAAATTTTGATTAAAATGTTAACGAATGATACCGTTAACTCGTATCTAATATCTGAAGCATAAATAAATAAATAATGTTTTTATTTAGGTTTCCTTTTAAAACATTTTAGTTATTACGTTGTATATATATATATATATATATATATATATATATATATATATATATATATATATATATATATATATATATATATATATATATATACTTATATTGCGCATGTTATTGTTCTTTCGCCAAGTAACTTAAAACATGTAGTTAAGAAAGCTCTATACCTTCACCTGTGCATTGTGATTGCAGTTACCGTAAAATAGCAGAAAACATACACTATTTCATTCTCTTAAACACATACAAACACATGGCAGCCATGCAGTTTTTTACGAAAGAAAAACCGTTGAATAAATTATTTTCACAAAAAATTTAACTGTCTTAAATTGCATTCAATATATTAATTGCAGATTTACTAATTTAGTTAGAACTTATGTAAATCTTGTTTCTCAGCCCATTGACGTCCACTCCTGGACATAAGCCTCTCCCATGGTCCTCTACTGGGATCTGTCTCTCGCCTTCTGGAGCCAGTCTTTTCCAGCAAACTGTCTTATATCATCTACCCATCTGCGTTGTGGTCTGCCTCGATTTCGGTTCGTTTCTTGCGGTCACCATTGCAGTAATTTACTCGTCCACCTATCGGGCTGTTGTCTAGTTATGTGCCTCATCCATTGCCACTTTAATCGTGATATGCGTTCAATGACGTCAACTACTTTGGTTCTTGATCTTATTACTTGATTTCGTATTTTATCCCGTAACGAGATTCCAAACATTTGTCTCTTCATGGAGTGTTGAGTGACTCGGAGCCTATTTGCGTTTTGTTTGATTAGTGTTATCGTTTCCATGCTGTAAGTAGCAACAGGCAAGACACGCGTGTTATACACTTTCCGTTTAAGGTTGATTGGTGTGTTTCTATCTCTTAATACGTACTGCAACTTTCCAAAGGCAGCCCATGCCAGCCCTATTCTCCTTGTTATTTCCACCGTTTGATTTTCTTTGCCAGTTTCATGACGTGGCCTAAATAGATGTACTCTTGGAAATTCTCTATGATTTCATTTTGAATCTCTATTTGTACATTTGCGTCAGGGCTCATTAACTTAGTTTTCCCCAAGTTAATCTTAAGTCCCACTTTTCTCGCCTCTTCATTGAAATCTTGAAGCATTTGTTTTAGCTCTTCTGGGTTGCTAGACATGACAACAACATCGTCGGCGAAACGAAGATGACTAAGATAAGAACCGTCGACTCTCAAACCTTTCTCATCCCAATTTAGTTTTTGTAAAGACATCTTCCAAAGCTAGCGTAAATAGTTTCGGAGAGATGACTTCTCCCTGACGCACACCTTTCATAACGTTTATTTTTTCGGTTTATGTAAATATCCCCTAAAAAATGGTGAAAACCGATTCAACACATCTCACTTTAAACATAATGAGCATGAAGTTTGCCTTCTTGCATAAACCTACCAAAGCAATATTTATACAGGATCTTTTTGGTAGCGAGTACTAAGGGGTCTCCAAAACACGGCCCGCGAGTCAACTCCATCCCATGAACACCATAAATCGTGGGACGTTCAAATAATAAAGCAAAAACCCCAAAGTACGGTACAGTACTACTACTACTATCTTAAAACACAGCGTGGGAAATTTTATGGGGTTGCTTTTCTTGGCGCGGCATTATTTTTTTTTTGTTAAGGTTACAGGAATCCTAGATTTAAAAACAAAACACAAAAATATCATGAATAACCATATACTTTCTTCTTCTAAAGAAAATATACCAGATACTTGTCTGTATTAACGAGCAATGATCCAAAGCATGCAGGTTTAATAAAAATCGGCCTTAAGAAAATTTAGTTACATTTATAAACTGGTCATCGTGTAATCCTGAAAGCACGCTGAGATCATCATCATACACAGAAAGGCAAACCAGTCAAGGAAGTATCTAACTATCGACCCATAAGACTGCTTTCATCTCTAGGGAAGGTGGCAGAGATAGCCATACTACAGAAAAAGAAGACAGTGACCGATGAACAAGACTCTTAATGACACATAAGACAGTCAGACTGAACCAGGAGATTCTAATGGCCTTCAACAGAACGGCACACGTCAACGACAAAGTTTGGCATATCGGCCTATGACTAAAGATGATGAGGTTTGGCTACCTTCCACACATCACAAAACTGGTGCTCTCCTTTCTCTCTGGCAGGACGTTCACAGTGAAAGTAGACACCACACTGTCCTCACAAAGAAGCACAGCAGCGGAAGTCTCACAGGGTTCATACCTCAACTCCCACTTATTCAACATCTACACATCCCTAGACCAATTTGGCTAGCCTCTTACTGTACGCTGATAATAGAGCGACGATTTCATCCCATCGCAAGACCAGATCCATCACGTCCAGTCCGCAAAGACATTACCCTGGAAACCTGGATGAACCACTGGAAGATCCAAGTGAACCCTGAAAAATGTAAGGTCATCCTATTCACGAAAATGATGAAGATATCATACGGACACGTCCCAATCTGGAACCAACAAATCCAATCGTCATCTAGTATAAAGTACCTAGGGCTGGTGTACGATAAGGAGCTGGTCTGATACGGCAATCAAACAGGCAATGAAACTCATGGGCTACCTCTGCCCACTTATCAGCAGACATAGTCGTGTGTTCCTCAAAAACAAGCTCACAATCTACAACACAATTATCAGGTCAGAACTGCTCTAGGCTGACCCGGTATGGAGCTTCTCCAAAACCCGAAGGACCCGTCTGCAAGAACAGCAGAAGAAAGTCCACCGCATGGCTTTGGACGCCCCAAGGCATTTCTTAGGAATACCCAACTACATAGAGATTTTCAGTTGTTCACGTTCCTGGAAGTCTCCCGCTGCTAAGTTTTTCCAATCCACAACTACACATCACAACGAGGTAGTCCGAAGAACTTTAACGCCAAAGCAATTTGCCAGAGGTCGATACCTAGTGCCAAGGGACCCACTCCTATGATGTCTCCAGCCACGAAAAAGGAGACACAATAGTTAATATGTTTTTAGTATGAAATTGTTAATATGATATTTTAACTAATGTAAACTTGCTTGACAAGGTATCATCAGTACAGTAACTGTATGCCTGACCTAAACCCCACAGCATTTCACTAATGAAACTTGCAGGTCGCTCGCGATGATCCTCTTTGGAACATACCAGGGTACATTAACGCTTATGCGTAGAACTTTGGATTGAAATGTTCTAAGAATGTCGAATGTTAAAGTTTGTTCAAATCGAGCGTTTTTCTATCAACCAACTAATAGAATCTACTAAATTTGGATCTCACTTACTTTCTCTTGGTGAAATGATTCTTCTTCCAAACCAGCTTTGGATCGAGATACATATCAAGATTTTGAGGTATCTGTGGATAATTTAAAGTAACCAGTGGGCAGAAACTTTTCTGTTGGGAAACGTGAAGTTTACCAATTTTGTTCCATTTTGCTTTTTACGTACGGTTTCCTAAAAACAGAATAAATAATTAAAAATACTCTTTTATAAAAGTTTCAAAATTCACTAAAATTTCTCCGAAAAATCCGCCAAATCGAAAAGATATGAGGTTAAAACTCTGTCCAAAAATTCCGACCTATGAAAATATTTTGTATCTCACGAGTACTCATGTAGCATGGCAATCTTCAGGTGATCTGCATTGTTGCCAAGTCTTACGCTATGTTTGTAAGGAAGTATGAAGTTCTGAGGATTTAAAAGAATATATATTTTTTATTAACGTTTTTAAATTATTGAAATATCATAAGAATACATAAAATTTTTTCAACTACCAATAATTGCTTTTACCTAAAAGTTTTTGGCTTCTATCTATAATGTTTGTCCAACAAGTAGCTAGAATTGGTAACAATAAAACTTCTCCAGATTAATTGCACAATCCGGCAATGTTGCTTATCATTATTCATTGTGCTGTAATTTGTGGCAATTGGTACTCCTACTTTTTTCACTCGATTTTATATTGATTTTAATCGATTTTCACTGCTCTTTTAAAGATAATAGTTTGTCCTGTTGAAACACAAATAATTAAATTGTGAACAATGGTAAAATACTCTTTAATTTGCAAGAATGAATAAATAAATATGTAGAGTCCACGCATTCCAAACAGCACAAATACGTCTTAAAGACGTCCATAAAACGTTTGATCTCAACATTCAGGACGTCTTATGTATGTCCAAAAAAGACGAATGACGTCCATAAGACGTTGTATAGACGTCTTATGTTACAAAAGGTAACGTCTTTAAGACATTTGTTTACAACGTCTTATGGGCGTCACTTCCCAACATTAAAACAACATATTCCACCAATAAAATTATGTATATTAAAAAGGGTCCCTTTAATTTTTTTGTTTGTTTTATTTACAAAGTCAAACCTTAAGTATTCAAAAGCCCAAGAAATAACTTTAATTAAGAAAAAATCAAGAGCAAAATATACACTACCATTTTAAATAACTACAAGTTCCGCATGAATAATTTGCTTTAAAAAATATCTTCAACATAATCTCTTTATACAAAAAAAAATACATAACTTAAGCATAATGTAAACTTTTTCTAATTTGAAATTTAAGAAGTGAGGTAGAAGAGCAAATATTTCAGAACTACTACTGTCCGAACTATAAGTGAACCTATAAAATTTAAGCCTTAGTTTATCCATTCGATATAATAACTCTAAAAGGTAGACTATCAACAAAATAAAAAGTACACAAATCTTTAAATAGTTTTAAAAACAAGAATTTTTATTTAGTCGAATAACAAATCTGGTCTGATGCCCTTTTCAGCCATGTTTGGATTGAAATTTCCTCATTCTTCCGACTTTTTGCCAGTCCTGTTGTCCTGTAGATCCTAATAACAAACTGATTTTAATTTTATACGATAAAGTTTATCATTTGTGGGAGTAAATTTTGTGATATTTTTGCGTATTTTTATAATTGTCCTCTACTATAGAATCGTGACTTATGCTATTTCAAGGTTAATATGCATAATGAAAGACAGAACTTACTCATAATAAGTCTCGCCAAGTTGCATTCGTAGAACTTTCTCTTTCCTTTTGGTACTAATCAACTACATGGTAATTTTACAAGCTCGCTTTACAAAGTCATAAATGCTCCCTACTCCCAGTTTTGAAATTTCTAAAACCTTAAACAAAATTACTTCTTGTAATTAACAAAACTCTATTTTCTATGTTCTTTAAATATAACCAATCATCAGGAACAAAATAAATCTTACAGGTTTCATTAGTCGAGCACTCCATAAAGAAACATTTCGCCTTCCACTTCATTAGTAATATTTCTTGTAATATTTAGGACCGGGTCTGGATGAGCTGTGCAAGCCTTTTTCGCATAGATAATATTTTTGAAGATTTCATTTCATACTTCTAATAACATAGAGTTACTACAAAAAAGTGGTAAAGCATTCGGAAATTTCCTGTAACACAACCTATAAATAACGTTACTGTTTTTCCTAAGTACATATGATTCTCGATCTTACCTTAAGTATTACATAAACACGAATAAAAAAGATTTTCAGAGGCACATAGATAAATCAACTATATTTAATAAAATTCTTTCAAAAGCTAAATTTTCAGAGTCGGCACCCCAACAACATTAAAAATTGAATAACGACATGACGAAATACAAAAATAAAAATGACAGAGTTGACAGAAACAAAAGGCGGGTTTTTTAAAGTTAGTTGGCATCATATTGTTATTGTTATCGGTACATCAAACAGTCTATGACAAAAAGCGCCAAAGTATTGATAATAAAGATCACGCCAGAGTTCCATTAACCAAGATCGTAGTGAGGCTACTAAAAATTTGTCGTTCAATCAAATATTTTAACCTCAACTTGTATTCAGTTGAGCTCTGTGCGGCGTTGCAAACTTATTACCCAACTGCGACAAAATTCATAGGGAAGGAAATGCTTTTTAGTTTTTATCAACTAAATTATACACAACTGTATTTATTTTCATATAAAATGTAGTATGTAGGCTTTTCAAAGATATCTTAAAGACGTTGTATATAGACGTCTTATGGACGTCTTTAAAACAACGTCTATAAGACGCCTTATTTATGTCTTAAGACGTTCAGACATAATCTGGATATAAAAATGACGTCTATAAGACGTCTAGTGCTGTGTGGGATCTCTTAAAAAAAAAAAGAAGAGATGCATGTTGGAATCTTAAGTTTTGTGGTACATTTTTTCCTTCACGTGTTATAGCAATTTTGGCTGTAAACAATTGTACGGATGAGAATAGGCTAGGCGGTTTCTATTTTAATCTTAAATCTCTTTGATCAATATTTAGCTAAAATAATGTCTGAATTGCGTAAAAATTGTATTTTTCCTAAAACTATTGTCATTGACATAAAAAAAACGTTTTTGTTTACAGGGAACTTTAGGTGTTCAACAATCAGAATCAGCCTTACTCTATACCATTATGTGTCCAGTAGGAACTTATTTCGAAGGCAATAACGATTCAGTATCACTTTATGCTGATCCCTCGTATACAAGGTACGTTATATAAAAATGATGAGTTTTTATTAATTGTTTTTCACTTCGTTATTTTTTATGTGTTATACATAAAATAATCAAAATTTTTTTTGGACAAGAAAATATTGCCAGGTTATTTACCATTCTAACACAATAAATGTAAATTAATAATTGATTATTGTTTGTTGTGTATAGCGTAAATAATACACAAATAAAATCACTTTAATGAAATACAAACGTTATATGAAAAACTAAATCAGTATTAAGCAAATCGAAAATGTAAAAGAAATAGTTATTTTTACTAACAAATATTAAACTAATCAGTAATTTCAGTTTTTTTGTATTTTTCTGAAGAACAAATTTGCTTTACGATTTTACATAAGAATAAAATTTTTGACAAGTTTTATTGACGTTTGTTTTTAAATTATACTAATTTTGAGCACCTGTAATTGCGTCTTTTCAACAGTCCATATTTTATTAATTAAACTAAAAACTCTGTCAGTCGATGAATTCGTTCCAGGTAGACACAAAGCATATTCAATAATTGAACAAAAATGCAAATGATTTAAAATATTAATGGTTAAACAGGTCCATCCAACGATTTTCTACATTATATTTAAGTTGTTCCATTCTAAAACCTTCTCTAATGTGACATAATTTGAAATTAGTGGAAAGTCATCAAGTATTTCGGTATCCTCCTCAAAAGGCCACAATTTTTGTCTTTAAATTATATTCGTCCAAAACCTTGGTTAATTACTTTACTCTCAAAAAAAGCTCAAAAACTTGGTAAACATAAATGACATAAAAACTTGTATCGAAAAATTGGAAAACTAATTTAAATAAGAGTCAAAGTAGTCATATAGAGCTGGTATAGATATGTAAGAAAATCAAAACGTTCTTTTGCTAATGAAAAAGTTTTAGACAAAGTTCAATACTAAATATCATTTTTCAATCTGATGCTTTTTTAGGGCGTGGCCAGGTGGTTGTGGAGATAAAAAGTTGGGGTCGAACTACGGACCAACTATTAGAGTACACAACAAAGCCCTCCAAAAAGGACGACAACAAGTATTATGGTTATATGGCCCCGATCACCAATTAACCGAAGTAGGAACGATGAATATTTTTGTATTTTACCTAAACGAATATGGTGGTAAGAACTGATCCAAAATTTAATTATAGGGCGAGAAATTCCGACTTAAATATAAAATTCGTTAGCATCTTGCCGTAGTTGTTGCTCGTAAAGAAAAATTGACTTGCATAAAAAGTTTGAAAACGTAACATTAACTTAGCTGAGGATTAGTTATTTAATGAAGTGTCTTTTTCAGAAAAAGTATTAGTTACTCCACCTTTGAATGGACTTATTCTACCAGGAATAACCAGACTGTCAATAATGCAGTTGTGTGAACAGTGGGCGGAATTTAGAATTGAACAAAGAGTTGTAACCATGCCAGAAATAGTTCGTTTGCAGCAATCAGGCAGGGTAAGTTAAAAATTACTGACATAGGTCATCTTTAGTGGATTTACGGCTCCATTGAAATTATTTTACATAAAAATATGACTGATTTTGGTCCCCATATTATTTGTTCATGAATATTTTAAGAACAATTTTGTTCCTTTGTTAAAAATGTGATGACATTGCGATGTTTCAATTTCACAAAACTCATTTGTTGTTGCTAAACCACTTCATAAAACACAAAATAATGAACGAATTAAAATTTGGCACACAAAAAGAGTTATTGAAAAATTAACGTTGTTTGTAGTCATAGCGGCGACTTTTAGTAACCAAAAAAAAATGCACCAACGTAGAAAAATAAGTATTATGCAAATACGTCGGTAAATATACAACAAATAGATACATTTAAAATAACATATTTTTTTAGAATCGCCAAGTGCAAACAAAACAAACACGAACGCTGATGTAAAAATCTAATCTCACTACTCACCCAGTAACAAGTGTGTTCTTTATTCACTAACTTCCTTAAATTAATTTATTTAACATTCATTTAGCGCCTGACGCAAACTTCGTCATAGCAATATCCCGAAAATATGAATACATTGTTCCATCTTTTTCCTTTACATATAAGCCCCGTTAGATCTTCGTCTTTCCACTGTGCCATAATAATAAATGGAAAAATCCTATGTTGGCAATTATAGGAAATTTACCTTTTAAGCTGTTGCGCTGTTGCCAGATTTTCAAGTTATTAATATAGAGAAGGAAAAAGGGTTATTGTTCGGAATGCTGGAAATACCGGTTAGCTCACTGATTTTTTGCATACCCTTTATTTTGGGGTCGTAAAAACACGAATTTGAAGTTCCTCTTTGGCGGTTGCACATGGTTTTTTTTTTAAATCATTTTCACAGCGTATTTTCTGACCTAACCTCTTAAATTTTGTCACTTTCACTAAAACAGATTTGCGCAGTTTGAAATATAGCACATTTCGGAAATAAATTTACATAACATTTTATTAAAATTTAGCAGAAAACACAAAAAATCAAGCCGAAGAAAAATTTAATAAACTTTGTACATGGCGAGCAAATTCGCGCATTGTTGTCGGATTTTCAATGACTATAAAATTTGAATTCTTCTAATGGTAATTCAATAGGAGCAGGGGCGGATCCAGCGTCTCTCCTGGTAGTTGTGGGGGGAGGTGTGTTGTCAGCGACATTCAAGTTCCTAATGCATCAAGCAGGGACTAGTTTATTTTAATGAATTCGAAGCTTTTTCCTGTGTACGATGTTTTCTCGCAAACAATATATTTGTTAGTATCTATTAGAGTGCCTCGTTGATAACTGCGATGATCTTGATTCCTGAGTAAGCTGAACTTTTTTGCATTCCTTACTACGAGTATTATCTTTGCTTAGACCATTACTTTCTCTCTTTAGATTTTTTTAACTTTTAAACTATCTATGGTTTTTTTATGTGTATATTTTTTATAGCACTCATTGATCATGTGGTACTGGAATAAATCAATCGCAGTCAATAAGCATATCTTATATTGGATTAATGTTTACTTAAAATTCTTTGAAACTAAATTAAATGTTTGAAGTTTGCTGCAAAATAATTTTACCTTATTTGGCTGTTACATCCAAGCGACAAAACGCAATGTGTCGATGCAAATCGGCAACGTGGCGTATTCGACACCTATTTTAGTCAATACTCGTTAAGTTAATGTCTTTTTCAAAGATTCCTAAAAGATCTGACCTCATTTCTAGACAGAAAATACTATTGAATGGCTATAACGCAAGCAATTTAACCTCTAAAGTAGGTACATTTTAAGAATGAATACTTCAAAAACTAATATTCATTTTCTTTTCCCAATTTACGCACCAAAATAATCAATAATGAAAAAAGGTTAATTTTGGCATGGTGTGGCTTCACCATTCTATAAATTTATACATTATAAATTATAACCCCAACTACTAAAGATATTTAATGCGTAATAGTAATTCTCTTGAAAATCACAATGTCGGCTGAAGTCATAGAAAACCTAGCGCCTTTATGAATGAATTTTTGTAAAGATAACTTACTTGTTATGGCCAGTTGACAGCAGGAGAAAAACTAGAATCAGACAGACACCAAAGTCTGACCATAAAGATTAATTTGTAGCTTTTTGGTATGAAGGAATTTGCTTTAATTCATCAATATGTAGATATATCAAAAAAATATGTACTTGGCATACTTTTAACATAATTTGACCCATATATTGTATGTATATTACCGTCAATTAGAGGTATCAAACGTCAATTGAAATTTTTTCTATTTGAAATTTTGATATGTAAATGCATTAAAAATAGTACTTTGTGTTCTTATCAACGCGTCATAATCATCCGATATTACTAGCTAAGAATAAGATTAAAGGTACCCAACAATATCCACCATATCGATTTTATTTTGACATTGTAATTATTGTAGATTTATTGTTTTTTTAACCTCCTCTAATAAGAAAAATTGTACAATATCTTACAAAACATTAATTAACCGTGACTATGATTGTTTTAAGTAAATCAAGGTTTTTGAAATTAATAATTATAAAGTTTCATTACTTCACAGTTCAGGTTTTAGTAAAAATGTATTAAATGTCACATTATCACCTTTGTCGTGTCAAGTTACAATAATAACTTTCCCAAACGTGTATTCATTGAAACCACTGTAGGAATATACGTTACATTTCGGGGAACTGGCAACACTGGCGTTGCTAGGTACCATCTGACATACCTATGCCTACAAAGAAGCATTCATAAATTCCCAGGATTTTTATGACCTTGAATGGCGCTTTGAGTGGGATTGGACGGGAATTACTATTACATTATGATCTTGGGTTTTTTAGTAGGCCAAATTATAAAGGATATGCTTTACAAAAAAAATAAAAATGGAGAGACTGTCCACAATTGCGTCGTCGGGAAAGGCCTTCAAATTAAGAAATCTGTTAAATCCCTGGAAGTAATTCTAGACTTATGACCAAGCAGGAATGGTCCTATTAAAAAGGCTCGAGCCAAGAAGGCCATAAGTGCTTTCTGGACTTGTAAGCAAGTCTTTAGGTGTATATGAGGACTGACATTAAGGCATGATGCTCACTATAGTGCCGCTCTCGATACGATCTCGATACGCTCTCGGTCCGGTAAAATATTCTTACAGGAGAAACAATGAACATATTCACACTATCGGTTTCGCGGAAATTTCCATATCGTAAACTCATTTTCATTTCAAGAAAATTGTCGAACCGTGAACGAACCGAGATCGTATCGAGAGCGGCAGTATAGTGAGAATCGAGCCTAAAAATGAATAAACACTAGGGTGACCCGTTCTATGATTATGTACGCCGCTATTGTACAGGGTGAGTCAACGATTGGATGAAGTAGGTTTGTGCCTTTTCGGTGAAATTAACAAAGAAACTATATTTATTGTTTGATACAGTTTATTTTTACGCAGATTTTAAAAATATTTAGGACTCTACAGGGTGAGCCAAAAAACTAGGACAGCATAAAGTTGTATTTTTTTAAACAGAACACCCTATATACGAATCGTATTTTCGATTTAGTTTATAATTTTAAATCTTTTTTATTAAGGGTTTACTATAACAAAACTTTATAGTTTCTGAGATAATTAAGTTTAAAGAAAAAAAGTCACTTTTTCAAGCATCAATTCAATCCTACATAACGTTTTCAATTTTGTGACAAATATATTCAAATTTGGAATTTAGCAAGGCCAAGGACAAATTAACATAATTTTTACCTAATATTTGCAATAAAAGCTACAGGGTGTTGAACACATCGGCTCAAATTTGAACAAGTTTAAATGAATAAATATCTTTTTTTTTAAATGGTACACCCTGTATATTTTCATGTTATTTAATAGAGTAATAAAAACCCTAAAAGTTTGGTTCAATATATTCTATACCTATTTATAATAGTTTTTGAGATATTTCAGTTTTTCTTATTTTCCATACTTTTTTACAGAAATAGTCTTTATTATCATAGTAGCCATGTAAAATAATAAAAAGAAACTACAGAAACAAACAGAATGTGGTTAAATATGATGAAATACATTATTCGTTATATTACAACGGCAATAGTTTAATTAAACATAATGTGAAAAAATTAACACAACAATAACGACAAGGCAAATACATATTTACTTTTATACTAAATTGAAACAAAAAAATTACCTATTAAATACTGAGATTAATTATTTCTTTTTAATAAGTGTTTGAATAAACGACCCTCTTGTGCAATGCACAAATTTAGTCTTTTTTGCAGATTTTCTCGGACCCTGGACCAAAATTAGTAGCGTAATTGTTCTACAGGTATCCCTAATCCTGTTTCGCATATCTTCCACTGTTGTTGGTGGATTAACATACACCTTATTTTTAATATAACCCCATAGGAAGAAATCTAATGGGGTGATGTCGCAAGACCTTGGTGGCCACTCAATGAAACCCCCACGTCCAATCCATTTTTGCGGATATCGTTGGTCCAAAAACGCGCGAACTTCACGATGGTAATGCGGAGGCGCACCATCGTGCTGGAACCACATACTGTCGAGCTCATCCCTATCGAGACCTTGAAGCAGTTGGGGTAGTTCTTCTTGTAGAAAGTTCAGGTAACTATGGCCATTTAGTGGTTCATTAAAAAAGTGGGGTCCAATAATTCGATTATGATGAATACCACACCAAACATTTAATGACCAGTGGTTTTGATGTTGCACCTCTCTAATCCAAAATGGGTTTTCTGTGGCATAATAATGCATGTTGCGTCTATTTACGGCACCGTTACTTCTAAAAGTAGCTTCATCACTAAACATTACCTTGCATAATAAATTTGGATTTAATTGAATCTCCGCATTTATTGTACGACAAAAGTTTACACGACTTTCAAAATCCTGTCCATGTAATTCTTGGTGTAATTCCATGTGATATGGATGATACTTATATTTCTTGGTAGTACGAATAGCGGTGGATTGTGATGTTTCACATAATGCTGCTAACTGACGGCTACCAATATAAGGATTTTCCTGAACATTTAACAATACTTGTAGTTCTTTTTCTTCATTAGTTACTGGTTTGTTGACCACTTTACGTTTTGGATAATCAACAGTACCAGAAGAATCAAATCTTTGCATTAAGTTTTGAAAAGTATGGGTATTAGGCTGGCGTCGATCAGGATACTTCATTTTGTAAATTCTTTGAGCAAGAAAGCAATTTTTTTGAGCCTCTCCTATTGTATAAATCATATCTATTAACTCATTCTTTGGAAAATTCATTTTACAATATAAGATGAATGCAAAAAAAAAACCAAACTACACTACATAAAAACCAAAAGAAGCGATTGCGGTTATAAATTTGACACACAGAAAAATGTTCTTTTACATTGTTTTTGCCATGGCTACTATGATAATGAAGACTATTTCTGTAAAAAAGTATGGAAAATAAGAAAAACTGAAATATCTCAAAAACTATTATAAATAGGTATAGGATATATTGAACAAAACTTTTAGGGTTTTTATTACTCTATTAAATAACATAAAAATATACAGGGTGTACCATTTAAAAAAAAAGATATTTATTCATTTAAACTTGTTCAAATTTGAGCCGATGTGTTCAACATCCTGTAACTTTTATTGCAAATATTAGGTAAAAATTATGTTAACTTGTCCTTGGCCTTGCTAAATTCCAAATTTGAATATATTTGTCACAAAATTGAAAACGTTATTTAGGATTGAATTGATGCTTGAAAATGTGACTTTTTTTCTTTAAACTTAATTATCTCAGAAACTATAAAGTTTTGTTATAGTAAACCCTTAATAAAAAAGATTTAAAATTATAAGCTAAATCGAAAATACGATTCGTATATAGGGTGTTCTGTTTAAAAAAATACAACTTTATGCTGTCCTAGTTTTTTGGCTCACCCTGTAGAGTCCTAAATATTTTTAAAATCTGCGTAAAAATAAACAGTATCAAACAATAAATATAGTATCTTTGTAAATTTCACCGAAAAGGCACAAACCTACTTCATCCAATCGTTGACTCACCCTGTACAGTGACCTAGCCAAGCATAAACACTATCTTCAACTTGACAAAGTTCAAATGATGGCTTGTAAAGGAACGAGGACTGCTCCCACTAGGGAACTGGAGGTTTTAATGAACCTCCTCCCTCTCCATTTCATAGAGGAGGCCCTGAAGGTTGTTTACCGTCTTCTTTGCCAGAGCAGAACTGGCGGTTACCTAGCCAGGGGACCGTGGTGGAAAGATGCACATCATTCCCTGTGTAAACAGATTACATAGCGCCAATTTTGAAACCTAACCACCCTTTTGAGATACTATTATCAAGAAGAGAGGATTGGGAGGACATTGTCACCTATGAGGCATCTTGCCCAGTAATTATCGAACTGAGACAGACCTTTCGAGGATATAATAATATTACCCGAAGTAGTTAGGCAAGGTTAGATAATGTGACATTCGTAAGGGCGATGGACCTCTAGTCACTTGCAGTCATGGTGGGATAGATCTAATGGGCTCAACGAGGCCTAAGCATCGAAGATCGAGTATCACCACCATTCATTCATTCAAAGTATATGCAAAAATTATACCTGAAATGCAAAGCCACCAAAACCAGAAAATTCACTATATTATCTCCATACAAAGGTCGAAGCTATCGCCAAGGCTTTTGTTATAACACCGAACGATTCTCGGAAGACTCTTTCAAACTCGCCCAAAACTTCTGCTAACGCGAAAACGAGGGAACCTACTTGACACTTTCGACAGTTAAAAAATGTATTAAGTTTGATTTTCAATCATTTATAATTATCAATTATAACCATAAACAAGAGAAATATCAACTAACCAAAATTTATATTCAAAATTTTGGATTTACCTCATTTTTAATGAATATTTTTTTTCTATTTTTAGCTGCTAGAAATGTTTGGTGCCGGTACCGCTTGCGTAGTCAGTCCGATTCACTCAATAGAGTACATGGACCAACTTATTGAGGTACCAACAACTCAACACCAACATCCTCTGTACCGTAGAGTAAGGGACGAACTCCTTGCGATTCAGTACGGATATATAAACCACCCATGGGCAGTAGTTATAGAATAATCTCTTGGATAAGCGTATTTTCTCAGGTTACCTTATTTTGTATTTGTATAAAAAATATGAATGATAAATTTGAAAAGGCTAGTAACGTATTTAAATTACATTGGTTTCGGATTGTGTACCTAAAAGTATTGAAAATAATGTAATTCAACACAATCGATCCGCTGCTACATTTAAAAAATATTTCAAAAATCAGTATTTTTCTTTCAATTTAAAAAAGATAAATAAAGATATATCGATATGTTAGCACAAATGTTCCTTTTACGATCGCCCACAAGGTCCAGTTTCGATAATATTTTACTTGAACCAGCTTCTTAAGCAAAAATATAGTGGTACTGTCATTTCGCTTACGAACGATGCAGTGCTGAAGATTCGCTAACGACATAATAAGGAAAAAAAACAAAATGATTATGAGCGTCGACGACACAACTCACGACAATGAAAGAACAAACTGGAGACCACATTTACTGCCCTCGATTCAAGAGTTTTAAGCTCGGGTGCATCAAACCCTGAGTAGCTCCGAGCAAATCTGAATAAAGCGGTAAAAGTATTAATTGGAACAGTAAATAACCTACAAATTATTTTTTTTCGGAATTTGTGTTTTTAATATACGTAGCAAAACATATTGAAGACAAAAAGGTAAAAATATTATATTATTACTTATTAATTTTGAATTTTGTCTGGTGTCATGGCATTTTCGGCCATAAATATTTCGCAATTCGTTAAAAAAACTATAAAGGTAAGTTCGATATCTTGTGAAATAATCTTATTTTTGTGTCTCCATTTCATGTATAAAATGTTTTTTTACCCAAAAATAGCATCTAAAAATGATAACTGATAGCTGTTAGGGCTTTATACACCAAATATTTTTTTTGTGCTTGAGGGGTAAGGGGAAAGCAGATCTGACAAGCGCCGAGGCATAATGCACTACTTGAATAAAGCGAGGGTTTCTTGCACCTGTACAGCTCCGAGCTGTTCATGCTAATGAATCGAGGGCAGTAATTGGGAAGCCGCGGCAGCCGAAAGCAAGCTTTGACGTTACGAACTTGACATACAAAAATTGGACTGCTCAAGTAAATAATTTTTGACCAACCTCCACTTGCTGGTTGCCATTACATGTCAATATTTGTGTGGCAGCATTGAATTCCCTGCTAATTTCTTATATTGGCGTGAATGTGTCATGTATACATATCAATTCTATTATTCTAAATAATAGGTATAGACAGTATATCTAAAACAATAAATCGATTTTTCTTGTTTTAGGTAATAGGTTAAGCGAGAATATTCAATAAAAACACCGGGAAAATTAAATTTTTCTGTAGAACAGTATCCTTAACTTGACAATTCCTTTAAAGCTAATTTTTTGAAATTCTTTGGAAGAGTGCAAATATGTTGCAATTTTATTATTTTTGGATAGAAAGCACGGAAATTCTTGCAAATAAATGAGAATGCTTTTCTATGATAATGATAGTTCAGATATTTGAACGTACTACGATGAAAAACAGCATTTTTTGAAAATACCAAGAAAAAACTTTAAAATTTACGTTCCTGTTTGAAGTTCCTAGTACATACATAGAATGCATAAAACAAGCAAAAGCAAAAACAAATTCCTGGCAAATAAAAAGCATTCAGTGAATGCCTAGAATACGCTTTTACCAATATAATAAAAATTTAGGGAATTCATTGTTGCCAAACCAATATTTGCACGTAATGGCGCGGAGCACGGTGAGGATATTTTTGGTATAAAGATATTATGCATGAGCAATCCAGTTTTGTAGGCCAAGTTCGTGTCTGACTGTCTGCTTGCTGTATTGCTACCCTCATGCAATAACAAATTTACTACGAAATGTCTTTGGGCGCCGAATCTATATAGTCTATGGTTCATGTCAATTTTTATATTGATTTTCTGCACGTTAGGACAATTTTTGTTACCACCTCCAACTTTCTTGGTTACATTCCAAGCTAATTTAAAATTAAACTTCTAGCCTTTTCATCTACATTAAAACAACCACCTTTAAGTAATGTAGTATGTAAAATAATTATTATGCTATTTATTTTTGTAAAAATTTGACTGTGGTTATTATTTATATTCTATAGTTAGTGTTTAAATTATAAATACTTAGATTATAAGATTTTCTAAAGTAAATTTACGATGTTACAAGTACAAAATGTTGTCGAATTCAACCTGCTGGGCAATAAAATATGATATATATCTTTCACAGTGACGGTGATTTTTTATGAATGTCTACAGGACAATTTTAAAATAGCAGATACTCGGCTGACAGGAATTAGACTTTACACGTCAACAAATTGGCTTTTTATATGATGTTTGAGTACAGGAGACAGGGAGATTTTCCCTATGGTTCATTGAAAAATCTACCTGCCTCGTTCATTTTTTGCATACGCTTTAAGCTCCCCTTAGTACCCGAAATTGTTTTTCTATTTTCTCGACTCTCGACTTTCCAGAATTTGTATCATTAAAATGCTTTTACCGAAATAATGCGTGATAAAAAATATTGTTCAACAATGACAATGTTAAATAGTGATCATAATAGAATAAAAAATTTATAGCAGTTATTAACTCACTGATGGATAAAATAGTAAAAATACGTTACAAATAAGTGATTTTAATAAAATAAAATTTGCCCTACCTCCCGATCGATATCCGTTACACTTACAAAAAGTCATAAAGAACAAAGTTGTAGTGCTCCAAGGGCCCTTTATGCTGGTGTCATCACTTCTGTCGTAACTTCGACAGTAATCGAGAAAATTGAAAAAAAAATTGTACCTGTTCGTCCCCCTCGTAATTTAAAAATATAGAATTTTGTGCATTCGGAGGTTTTTCAGAAAAATTTACCTGTTGCTTGTACTATTTAATTAATTGTTTATCTGTTAATAACCAAAAACAACAGTCATGTATTCAATATTTACATACTTAAAACACAGTACAACTAAAATAATCAATAGGTTAAGTCGGCATCATACGAGCCTAAGTTTTCAGTTACCTTTAAAAAGTCTAATTCCAATTCTCTCGAACTACTAAATCTATACACATAATTATTTATTGCAGCGCAAGCCGATAACACAAAAAGCCTAGTAACTTTTAATGTGACTCTACTGTCCGTAAAACGGCAGATTAAAAACAAATTTTCCAGGACAGTAGTATTCTTAAAGCTCATCTTCCTTTCAGACTCGAACTTTTAGAGATGATGGTCTATCTTTTTTCATACATAATTTGATACAATTTCAAAACAAAAAAATCAAATACGACCTGTATAATTCTTTTGATAAATAGTCGAAAAACAGGCAAGTGAAAAAATTAGTATCACCATCTATGTAGAAGCCGAGATAAAAGTAATTTTAACGTGAAGCCGCCAGATGGAGGTATCGTTTTCATTGGGTAAAGTGTTTACATGAGCCTCTTTGAGAGAATAAATGTCACTCTTGTTTTATGGATCTTTGGTAAAAAGTACACAATTCTGGTAAAATTTTGACCGATTATAAATATATAGATAAAGTAAATATGTTGAAAATAAAAAAAAAACGCAGGTAAAATAGTACAAAATAAAGCAGTGCAAATAAATTTATAGAATTAAGGTGCTTTTTTGGCTTATTATTTAGATTGTTAGTTAGTGATTAGTAAGTTAGATGTCAATGATTATAAAAACGGTAATTTGGTTTTACAAATTGGTTAGTTTTAGGAGTTTTGGTTCTTTACAATAATTTTTGAAATATGATGCGTTACTTTAACTTGCGCTGCTTTTCTTTGTGCTGTAGCAACGCTTAAGCTTTTTTAATATAAAATTTTTATTTCATTTATCGAAAATTTGACGTAAATTCAAATTATAAAATATATATATATATATATATATTTAATCAACGAATAAACACAAAATTAGGAGCTACACATCAAATGTGACGCTTACTCTTGTTAGGCATATTATTACTTATTATTAAAAAAAATATATGATGTACTAAAAATATGTGTGAACGTCCAAATGTATATAATAGATTTTAGAAAAATATGTAAATGTACAAATTCTGTAAGTAATAAAGTTTTATTTAAAATTTATAAAACGATTTAATTTAGCTTCACTCCTTTCTAACTATAACGCGGGTTAAATGTTGTAACTCACTTCCGTACATTGATATTTAATAACAATAAATCACCAGAATATAGTTAAACGCTAGTAGCAGCACCAGCGATCTATAATGCCGAGCTAACCGCTATGCCGGAGAGTAAGGGTAGATTATTCGGGGCGCCACTGCATCTATAACTAGGCCGAATTAATAGTACATAAAAAAGAAAAACAAAGCTCAAACGCAAATAAGCATGTTGGATAAATAAAACTCGGTATAGATAGTAATAATAAAACAACGAAGAGGCAGTAAGAGTGAATCATCTTTTATACATGGATGATCGTAAACTGATGGCTCCAGCTACTAGAAACAAGCTGGAACAAATGCTTAAAATTGTAGAGGAGTTCTCAGGGGATATCGGAATGCAATTTGGACTTGACAAGTGCCGTATTTTGAACATCGTTAAAGGGAAGATTCAACCGGGGGCTTTTGAAATGCAGAACGGCGAAACTATAGCTGCAATAGAAGCAGACCAAACATACAAATATCTAGGTATGAAACAAGCTAAAAGAATTGACCATGGCACTATGAAAGCCGAATTGACAACCGAATTTGTCAGGAGGGTAAGGCGGGTATTATAAACTAACTTAAACAGTAGACATTTGTTTAAAACTCTCCACACGTATGCTTGCTCTGCGCTAAGCTACTCTTTTGGAATTGTAAAATGGAGCAGGACGGACATCCAAAACCTACAAAAAAAAATAAAGACACTCCTAACAAAAGCACAAAAACATCACCCTCGGAGTGCTATTGAACGTACAATGCTTCCAAGACACCAAGGAGGAAGAGGATTAGTGGATATTGGTAAGCAACTCGACCAACAAATAATAAGCTTACGTTCATATTTCCACAGGTTAGCGGACTCTTCCACACTACATCGAGCAATATGCGAGGCAGACGATTCAATGTCGATATAGTTGAGGGAACAAGATATTACTTCTCACCACCAAACAGACCAAGAGCAGTTACAAACCTGGCTACAGAAGCCACTTCATGGACGGCATCCAAATGAGGTCAATCAGGACAATGTCGACAACTCAGCGTCGAACTACTGGTTGATTTCAGGACAGATGTTTCCGGAAACGGAGGGCTACTTGTTAGTTATCCAAGACCAGGTTATTCCGACGAAGAACTATCGGAAGTTCATAATTAGAGATCCCTCAATAGAAAATGACCAATACAGATATGGCTGTCGAATATCGGAGACAATTCAGCACATAACTGGAGGATGCCAAGCGTTTGCCGCAACCGAGTATAAGGAAAGACACGACTCAGCCGCTAAGATACTCCACCAAGAGTTAGCAGAAAAGTTAAACCTATTACAGGTAGGAAAAGTGCCTTATTACAAGTACAATCCGGAGCCTATTCTTGAGAACAACCAGTTCAAGTTATATTGGGACCGAACGGTTCTGACGGATCAGACAGTAGCTCATAATAGACCAGACATTATACCAGTAGATAAAATTTCTAAGCGAACTACACTAATCGACATTGCTGTACCTAACAACAACAACCCAAGGCCAAAATACATCGAGAAGATCGCCAAATACAGAGATCTGGAGGTCCAAATCCGAAGACAATGGGCAATGAACATCATCCAAACGATTCCCATAATACTGTCAACAACTGGAGTGATATCAAAGAACCTCCTGCAGAACATCAAGGGACTGGGCCTTAGTGAGCATCTGTATAAAGCTATGCAGAAAGCAGTTCTCCTTGCAACCACGAGAACCGTCCGAAAGTTCGTAGGAAATACAGCAGACAACGTCACCTAGGACCCGATAACATGGAAAGGGTTCCCACAGTGCTTCATACTTTTGGTGTCTTTGTATGCCTGGTATGAGTGAATAATCCCTGGAGGGAGTGCGAAGCCGTTTGGCTTGTAAATCATAATAATAAAAATCTTTAATTTAAAGGTAAAAATGGAGTGGTAGCGTAAACTAGATATCTTATTATAAAAAAAAAGTCAAACTTCATCAAATTTACAACAGGAAGAAAATAAATTAAATCAATAAAACTTAGTCAATTCACTCACCTACTGGCGTAAAAACAATAACATAAAGAAAACCCGTTTATACTATGATCATAGAGTAGTATCGTCGTCTAACAAAAATAAAGAATAGATTAAACTAATAGGTCGTTATTACAACTTACAAAAAAATAAATAAATCAATAAAGATTGCCTGTACAATGGTGTGACTGCCAGTAGAATGGTCTCTCTTCTCAACAACACAGGCACCAGCGTAGCATCCACGGGTACACGTAGAATATAATATAACCCGTAGGGAGGATACTAGTTGTAACATAACCCGTAGGGTCGTTGGTGCTGGGGTTTATCGAAACTACCAAAATTCATATTTCCAGGATTAACCCGGTAAAAATAACACAAAAACGCCCTACAGTCAAAATATAAGATAACTAATCAATAAAACTCAATTACCGGGATAATTTAAACGACTTTGCAGCTCCAAATCCCACAAGATGGCGAATATAAATTGTGATGGAAGTCTTCAGCTTCTTCAGCAGAGTCGAACAGGAAAAAGTAAAAGTCAATGCAAAATTGACCTCCATTTTACATTCAAGATCCAAGCTTATGCAACACGCTTCTTCAAAAAGAAATTTTAAAGGGGTATACACGTTGACGGAAATGACAGCTCAAAAATAACTCTGGGCAAAAACAGTCGGCTGAAATAAATTTGTGAAATAAGCCAATTCAATAATCATTAGCATTTTTTGCTCAAAAGTTCAATAAGTATCCCAATAGTTATTTTCAAATTAAAGAAATTCATTTTAAGCCATAGAAATTTAAGCATCTCAAAAATATACCCTCGAATATTAGTATGCAGGAAAATCGAGATCTAGCTGAAAAAAAGGTAACTGTAAATTCTGCGTCGATAAGAAAACAACTAAGCACAGTGTTGTGAAGTACCAGCACAATGGTCAAACTAGAAATAAATTAACTGAAGCTGTACTTTATGAAATGCTTTTATTCAAATAATCCATGAGAAATGCTTAAGGAAAATGATATCGTGTTGCCCATAACGTAAGTATTTGCAAAAATAAGGTAAAATCAATCCGAAGCACGACAACGAAATAATAATTTTTGTGATTGTGTGCTAATACCGCACACAACAAAAATTTACTGATCTTATCCGAGACTCTCTATATTTGATATTGTGGCACATACTGAAGACTAGGAACAGTCCCGAAGCAGAGGTGTTATTCCCGGACACATAGCACTCGGATCATACAATCATGCTTCTAGACTGGGAGATGGTGACAGGTGACGTTATCCCATTTCATACCGCATACATTTTTAAGGGTTGATAATAAAACCTAAAACAAGGGAAATAGAAGGGTTCTTAAAAGTTACACACGTTCCAACCATAATGAAAATTGCCTTTCCATTTGTGAAAAACTTTTGTGTTTTTTGCATGCCTTTGTAATATAAGATAGTTCAAACAAATGTAAGGTCTAGGTAATGAAAGACATGCATGTCCAAGTAGCCGAAAGGGTTGAAAAGGTCACATAAGTTGACAGGACATTGTCACCTCCGGGGCCATCTTCATAGAATCGGCGTCGAGGGCGACCCGACATGCAGATGGTGTTTGGAGGAGGATGAAACTGTTGACCATATTCTCAGAGGGTGCCCAGCACTCAACGGACTGAGACAGAGATATTTCAGAGATATAGTTTTGTTACCGGAAGCAGTTAGGCAAGTTCAAATTACGAGGCTGCTTGGATTCGCAAAGGCGATCGGCCTCGAATAACCTATAGATATGGTGGGATGTAAAGGGCCCAATGGAGGCCTAGGCATCGATGATCTAGTATCACCACCTCTTTTTCATTCATTCAAGGTCATATAAAAATTTAAAAATAAAGAAAAAGAAATTTCCGTGTTTTGAAATTGCATGCCAATGTAAAGAATTAAAGTTTTAATTAAAATAACACTGAAAAAATTGGCATGCACCCCACGTTGGGCCAACGGTGAAAAATTTTAAACATCTTATAGACAGCTTAACCACAAAAAATTGATTCGACGCACCGAAAAACAAAGTAACACAAAAGTTAGCGAGGGGAACTCACGCATGTAACAAATTCGGTAGCAGTTTCGTGGAAATACGGCACATTTCGATAATTTTCGGTAGATTATGTATGACACAGGGATTTTTTTAAACATTATTTAATCAATTTTCATGTCCTAAATCGTAGAAGTAAGTTCATTCTTTTTATAGATTAACGTTATGGATTCACTGAAAGGTTTCAGAGATATATTTCTCGAGATTCACCAGTACGTTCTATATAAACGTGTTTCCGGATTATCCAATATTGAAATAAACCTTTCGTTAACTCGTCCACCCCATTTGTCCACAAAGAGCGGCGGCAAAACCAAGGAACTTGGAAGGGATCCGACTTTCTTGGGCAAAACGGAAACCATTATTGTTCCGTTAGGCAACCTTTAAAACAGGTATGTGTTGCGAGTAAGCAGCTTGGTAAATTAATTTTCATATTATATTTCGGTTCTGCTTTGATACATCAAGAATAGATGTATTTTCAAAAAAAAAGTCCATCTCAAATTCATGTTTTTTTTTTCAAAAACCGCCCATCACTATTTGAACTTAAAATTCGATAAAACTAAAATATATTTCGATCAATGAAGTGAAAATCGGTAGATCTACCGAAAATTCGACAGGGCTGTTAACACAGTCTCAATATATACTCAACCCGCTCCCCCCCCTCTTCCCGACTATTGTGAATTAGTGCTTCCAACAATAAAAAAAATATATGTCAAATTTGAAAAAACAAAAACCGTGAAACGGGCATAATTTTATTTCGTGTTAAATCACCATTTTGTCAAGAATGTACGACATGTATTTCGTCCAAGTATTTTACAATAATACGTGGATTTAAGTGTCCGATACAGAAGATCTTTAGAAATAAATCATAACATCCCGATTCACTAACATGGTTTAAATTTACAACCGCCCTAAATTGACAGTAGAGGGCTTAAACTGATAAGAGCAACAATAAGTCAAGCAAGTTTTAAACCTTAAAAATACAAGAATAAAAAAATTATTTTGTTTTACTACTGAATTGGCAAAAATAAAGGACCTTACGTATTTTCGGGATACAACAACTATTTCTTTTACATATTGCAAAGCTTTATCGTAAGGTTCTTATCCGTAATATCCCTATATAGGCGTTTATTTGTTGACATATGTAATATAAATTATGACAATATGATAAGCAAAACAAAATTGGTCGACTATAAGATTTAAATTTCATGGCAACTAGATCGGGTTTAATTCTTAAATTTTCTTAGTGAATATGCTGTATATGTCGCTTTTGAAATTCATCCTGTAAACTGTTATTTATTTTCTTTTTGTTTGAAACGGGGCAATTTATTTGTTACTTTCTTACTTACTTACTCCGTGACGTTACAACCCCGTGTGGGTTTTAGCCGACTTGACAATATGCCTCCATTCGTTTCTGTCCTTTGCTAGCTCCATCCAGTTCTCTACATCCATAGCTTTAAGGTCTCCTGCTATATTATCCCGTCACCCAGGCCGGGGTCGTCCATATTTAGTTCTGTTTTCATTTATTTGTAGCCCCATCTTCTCTGCTTCCTTCTCGAACCTGATAAAAGTTTCCTTCATTTTTATTCTTGTCTTTTCTATTAGATCTACATCGTCTGCAAGTGCCAGCAGTAAGTTTGGTCCTTCTCGATGGAATATGGAAGTCGGTGTATCAATTCTTGCATTTCTGATTATGTGTTCTAAAGCTACGTTGAAGAGTTGTGGTGAGAGTGCATCTCCCTGCTTCAGTCCATTGTTAATCTCAAATGTCTCCGAGTACTGTTGCCCAACTCTTACCTTACATCGTAGTCCTTCCATACTCATCCGTATCAAGTTGACTAGTTTTTTAGGAAAGCCAAGTTCTTGCATCGCTGTCCACAGTCTCATCCGGCATACTCTATTGAAAGCCTGTTTAAAGTCTATGAACATCTGATGAAGCTCTCGATCGAACTCCCAGCATTTTTCCATTATTTGTTTTATAGTGAATATTTGGTCAACAGTAGATCGGCCGGGTCTGAATCCGCATTGATACTCTCCAATGATTTCTTCTGTGTACGATTTGGTTCTTTCTAACAGAATGTTTGCAAGGATTTTGTAGGTAGTATTAAGGAGCGTTATTCCTCGGTAGTTGTTACATTGCTTTTTGTTACCTTTTTTGTGAATTGGTACGATAACACCTTCTTTCCATTCGTCTGGCATTGTTTCTTCCTGCCAAATACCTTGAATTAGCTTGTCTATAGATCTGTATAGTGCTTCCCCTCCGTGCTTCAGACACTCTGCGGGTATACCATCGCTGCCTGGGGTTTTATTATTTTTAAGTTTTTTAGTTGCTTGGGTTACTTCTTCATATGTCGGGCAATGGTCTTCTATTTCAGCTGTATGTACCTCTATATTTGATGTATTCGTGCTAGCTCCACCTTAGCAGTTGGCAGAAGTATTCCTTCCAGGTTTTTAAGATTTCCTTGTCATTAGTAATAAGCTCTTCGCTGTCTTTTACAAGGAAGTTTCCTGTTCTTGCTTAGTACCCTGCTTTTATACTAGAGACTTCTCTAAAGAATTGTCTTGCTTTGTTGTTCTTCCGATTTTCTTCTATTTCTCTGATTATTTGTTCCTGGTAATCCTTCTTTTTCCTTTTCATTAGTTTTCTTGTCTGTGTTCTAGTATATTTGAACCGTTCAATATTTTTGTCTGCTGGATTTTGTAGCATGTCTCTTCTAGCTAGGTTTCTTTCTTCTATGGATTTCAGGCAATCGTCATCGAACCATTTTTTTGTTGATCTCTTTTTGTTACCCAGTATTTCATTAGATACGCTTGTCAAAGTTGATTTTATAAGTTGAATTTATTTGTTGCACCCTGTAAAAGTATAAGAGTTTTCGAGTCTCACATACGCTATATAATTATGCATGGTTTTTCCATAAAAATGAACATTTATTTTTAAAATAATTTATCTAAAAATGTTTATTATATTGCTCTCTGTTACCAAGTACACATTTTTAGTATAAAGAATTGAGTAAATCTAGTAATACACAGATTTCAAATTTTATTAAAAATTAATTCGAAAAAACAAACTGTGCCAAAAATTAAACCGCGAAAATTTCGAATTTTCGATTACACAACGGAATGGAATTTACAAAAGATAAGGCATCGTATCTAAACAGTACAAATTCGTCAAAGTGCAGTGAAAGGAACGCCAATCAGAGTACTAATTGTGAAGTATCATGCTTGAATAAAATTAGTAATCAGTATAATACCATAGACTCGTCGCGCGTAAACCTTGTAAACTCAGTCACTGTCGAAATGGTGCAGGGTACAGACGAGAAAGAAATTCTAGCCGCTTCCGGGGAATCGCCGGTGCCAAACACAAAAGAACACAAAGAAAAGAAACCAAAGCACAAAAGAGAAAAACCTAAAGATGAAGTCACTTTTCGGACCCATTTAACGTCACTAGCTCATGTCAGTGTTCTTGTCTTCGTGTATATGATCATAAAATTGTCTTTAGGCGGAGAATTTGTGTTTTTCACTTGGCATCCAATACTAATGAGTTTGGGGGTGAGTTATTAATTTAAATAATAGTTACAAGTTATTTACTTAAGTATTTTAAGTTCAATTGTTGAATTTACCATAATATAAACAAATGCATCTCGATGTAAGGTTATGTCTTATATCTGCCTAGTATGAGTGCAAATGTACATTTCTTTGTTATTGCGTTTTTTCAAATTTTATTAACGAAACATATATCTCCAGCTAGCAGTGGCGTAACTAAAGAGTATGTGCCCCCCTCCCGTAGTTTTTGAATGCGCCCTACTATTTTGCACCCTTCTTGATCTTTCGTATTTATTCATTTTTATCAAGGGACATGAACTTGAGGCATGAACATGACATATAAAACTGGACTGCTCATGAAAATAATTATTTGACCCTCCCCTTATTGGTCGCCATTAGGTGCAATGATTTGTATGGCAACCAATTCCCTGTTAGTTTCTTACATTGGCGTGAATGTGTCGTGTATGAATGTCAATTCTATTATTTTAACAGGTTTAAACAATAACTATTGCTTTCTATAGTATATCTACAACAATAAATCGCTCTTCCTTGTTTTACTTGACAGGTTAATTGAGTATATTCAATAAAAAAGACCGGGATAATTGTTTCTGTAAAATAATATTTAACTTGAATTTCTGCTTTTAGTTTCCTCAAAATTATTTTTCTATTCAAAGCAATTCCTTTAAAGCTATTTTTTTAACTTCTTTGGAACAGCGTAAATATGTAGCAATTTTATTATTTTAAGTAACAAGCATGAAATGTCAGTTCTTATAATTAAATGAAAATGTTTTTTCTATGACTGTTTACATATTTTATTTTTTACAATAAAACTGTTATTTAGCAAAATAGCTAAAATGTGAAATATGCGCCAAAAACAAATCGAGACTATTTTTTTTTAAATATCTGTTTTGGAAAAGATGGTGGAAATCAGTGAGTATTTTTGTAAATAACATTTATATAATCTACATCCTTCTTCGGACGTAGAGTATAAGAATTTAACGAAAAAAAGTATTAAGGCATTTATTTTTTAAAATTTTATATCATGAATTAATATAATATATTGTTTAATGTAAGGTCTCAAAATGTCCATATAATCTATCGCAAAGTAATAGAGTTTCATCATTTAAGAATAGCTTCGATTAGGTCTTTGTTAAAATTATTTTCTCCTCGATACTTTTAGGGAACTGATATGTTAGGTATTTATATAGGGTTAACAACATTCATAATAATGTTGCATTTCCTTCATAATAACGGAGCTTTAATTTAAAGAAAGTAAAATAACATTATGTACTAAACCATTTTTATAAAAAAAAATAAACTCCAAAGTGGATAGCGTTAAAGCAGTCTATATGTAATTGTTAACCAAGAGTGGGATTCTTTCATTAATACAATCATTTTTAATCTAAATATATATATATATATATATATATATATATATATATATATATATATATATATATATATATATGTATATAAAGATTTACTAGCAACCTTTAATTTTTACACTAGGTCAAACTTGACTTTTCCTAGAGTTGAATTTTTGAAATGGTAATCAATCACAACTTCTCACTTCTTTGACAAAGGATTTTCACGACACAAATTTCCTTACTATCTGAGCTAAAATCAAGAATTTTTGTGTTATTTTCTTAAAATAATAAGTAATTAAATATAAATTTATTTTAAATTAATAACATATTCAAACAAAAGGTTACTATTTTTATTTTTAGCCAAAACAAATACATAAAAGTAAAATTTTTATAATTTCCAGACATGCTTAATAATATCGAAAAACTTCATATTATATGCTATCATTTATTTCTATTTTAATAAGGCATATTGGTTTTTAAATGTATACTCATTTTAAATTATAACAGCATACCAGTTTCGATATTCTTATGTCTTTGGAACATTAACTTCATGGTAAAACAATATTATTGTTGGTTAATGCACATCTAATTCAGGATTATTTTGTAGAGCAAGTGTATGTTATTCAGTCCAAGTTTAGTTGCTTCAAGATGTTCACATCGAACTGTGCTTCATAGCTTTTGTCAGGCAGTTTATTTGTAAGAAGCACAACCATAAACTTTTTGCTCATCTTCTTGTATAAAATTATTTTCAGAAAAATGCTCTGAATATACTTACTTATCTGGTATATAAAAGAATTATGATCATGACCAATTTGCTTCAGCCCTTTTAGAAAACTAAATTATTGATAACATTTAAAACTTATCATACATCATATCCATAAGATTAAACTTGTTCCCCTTAGATTCACAATTTGATTCTAAGGTAAAATTTTAAATAATTATTATTGAATGCTTTAAAACTTGCCAATGATAAAGAAATAAATTTACCAGATGAGGTATTTGCACGTCTTACGATGAAGAATCGCATTTTTCAAAATACCAAAAAAAAACTTCCTGTTTGAAATTCTCAGTAAAACATAACATAAAATGTGATAAAATGCATAAAACAAGCAAAATCAAAAATAAATCCTTGTCAAAATGAATATTATTCAGTCAATGTCAAAGATACACTTTTACCAATATAATAAAAATTTAGGTAATTCATTGTTGCCAAGCCAATTATTTGCATGTAATGGCATGGAGTACGGTGGGGACATTTTTAGTATAAGATATTATACATGAGCAGTCCAGTTTTATATGACAAGTTCGTGGATTTGACCAACTTCTTAGTTAATAATTGATAGTTGTTAATTTCAAGTTGGGACTATGAACAGATGAAAGTAAAGTATATCATTTAACTTTCAGGTGAAAGTTGATAGTGGAAATTCTTAACGGTAGTTGATAATTTTTGGAAGTATGAATCTACCATTGTATCTGAAAATATTTTCAGTTTTTTTGTACAGTCTCCATTCAAATATATTTCGTCTGAGCCTTATTTTTAATCTGTTGAAATACGATTGTATACTTCTGTGTTATTCCCCTTTAACATTGTGCAACATTGAGGTAATCAATAATGTCGGAATAACTACATTTACCCCAGCCTAAGAACTTCTTTTCTTACCTTAGTAACGCAAAAATGTTATAACTAGCACTTTTTCTGTGGGTTATAAATAATTAAATGACTTTTTTTTGGCAACAGTATCATCTAAGATCTTAACAGTTTTGTATAATTGGCAGAAAAAACAGGCGAAACGGCGACCATAAAAAAAAGAGTTTATGAATTAAAAAATGATATTTTCAGGATAGATAGTATTTGTTGTGACTGTAGTTGCTCGCCAAAGTTACCTAATGAAAATTTCATCTGATAGCGGGGGGCGTCCAGTACTGAATTCATATTTCTAACGAGTTAAAGCTTGATATTTAAATTAAATGTTTTTTAATTTACCTATCTATTTTCCATTCAAAATCATCCAGTGAAAGACTTTATAGATCATGACCGAACTTATTCGAAATCCATATCTATTCATACAGTTACTATCACCACCGAGTTAAAGCTGTTTTTTCTAACAAAAAAATTTAGGTTGCCATCTGAAATTGATCGCAATGATTGGCAACCTATATGCAATTCCAAGCTTTCGATATTTTTTCCTGTGCTTAAGAATAAAAGTTTCTTTAAATAAAACTCTAAATAATAGCTCATTACTTTCTAAAATATAGCTCCAAATTAATTTCTCCAATAAATCAGAAACTATCAAAATTAGGAAGAATAGTTTGATTATTGACTTTTAATAATTTTCGCCTACCTACAATATCATTAGCGTGGTAGTTTTGAATTTAACAAGTCAATTTCAACGTCTTAAATACGGTTCTGGATTTCTTATTTCTTGCTTTGAAACCATTTCCCATCCTGAATATAATAATGTATAACATAATCTCATTTTCTGATGTTTCGACCAGAAATTTAGTCATAAGGAGTATTTTCAAAGGCATTTTTTAAATACCATGTCTAATTTTTATTTTATTTCACTACAATAAAGTTGAGAGTTAATACAAGGTAAAAATATTTATCACTTTTTTTTTTAACTGACTTGTACTTTTGCCTGACCTAAAACCCGTGGACTTTTGAATATGGGATTAAATCAAAGATCAGGTTTACAGAACATCACCTGATAACTTGAAAGATCATGACGCAGTGAAATTACAACGACAATGATCAGAAACATTTAAAACAAAATTATATCAAATTTTAGTTTATGTTGTATATCTTTATTTAATTTTGTTTTTGTAGAATAAAAAATCTTTCTTAACAATTAAATAGGTTTTTTTTGTTACGTTTTAATATTAATGTTTTCAAATTATTTTGAAATTACCAAAACAATTACCGTTGTTAAATAGAGATTCTGATTTTTTTACGTTTTAATAGGGTGTACCTAGATAAAAAAAATAGTTAGATATTTAATTTTAAAATGACAGGGCCGTACTTTGAAAATATACATTGAGATATTTAGAGCTAAAACATCTGAAATAGAGATTAAGTGAGACGTTCGTACTTAAGAACTAAACGTTAACCTATCAAATTCTTAACTGCACGTCATATGTCAATAATACTTTTTTTAAAATAAAAAAAATATATAAAAATTTTACATTTAAATTTTCCTGGCAAATAAAACAGTTTTTGATTTATATAAGTTACTTTTTCTCTCACGTGCCTCAGATTTTCGAAACTAAAGGAAAGTTGGCAATACTGTGAACATATTTTTGAACAAACCTCAAAAATGGAAATTTTTTAAAAATTCATTCGACTTTAACTGACATTCTTGGAAAATATTCCGATGACTTGCAGAGTTCGTTCAATGATTACACGTCAAAATTATGTGTCCATGAATTCCATTAACTAGCAAAATTTCAGTTTTAAGGAAACAGCATGTGAGAAGTCTGTTATTTTGCTCTATAAACTGCCTGCAAATTATTCGGTCCTTTATTATAATAAATATTATAACAAAAATAACGCTATTTTTTTATTAAGTATTAAGAAATTTTATATTTAAATTTTCCTGGCAAATGAAACAGTTTTTGATTTATATAAGTTACATTTTCTCCCATGTGCCCCAGATTTTCGAAACTAAAGGAAAGTTGGCAATACTGAGAAAATCTTTTTGAACAAACTCCAAAAATGGAAATATTTTATAAATTCAATCGACTTTAATTGACATTCTTGGAAAATATTCCGATGACTTGCAGAGTTCGTTCAATGCTCACACCTCAAAATTATGTGTCCTTGATTTCCAATAACCAGCAAAATTTCAGTTTTAAGGAAACAGCATAAACTCAGTCTGTTATTTTGAGTTTGCGAGAAAATATTAGTACGGACTAAATAACATTCCTAGAAATTGTTTTAAATATTTTTTTGGCACTTTTCAATCTAATAATAAGAGTACTTATAAATTAGTATAAAACGAGTTTTACTTCATCTTCAATTAAATAATCAGATAGAATTGTATTGCAAATGAAACAATTAAAATGATAACATTATGTCTATTCAGTGCAGCGATAAAATAGTCACGATCAACTTTAAATAATATTACATACAGAAACGATATTTATAGACGTATATAAAAAAATTTATTTGTTTCAATATTTAATTATTATTGTCTCGCTTTAGGATAAGTGGCAATAAAACAAAATACCAGAACACATGCTGTTAAATAATATTTTACTTATTTATTGGATTTACTTCAATCAAAACACAAAAATTGAAAAATAAAACACAGAAAATTTCTAACTTTTACGTTACTTTTACTAATTTTTAATCAATCTGTATAATTTATAGTTTTGGCGACACTAGTTTTCGATATGGACTCAAGAACAGTGCGATGAAGCAGAAAGACTTCATAAACTGCACGATTCGTTTAATTTCCATAGAAAGGTGAAAGAAATAACTGGTATAAAGAGGAAAACAGCTCTACCATCCATGAGAAATAGACAAGGAAGGCCGATATTGGATACGGAAGAACTGAAGTTGACCTGGTTGAATTACGCGGAGACCCTATTTAATGACCAGCGTACAAATAATTATAGGAACAACACGGAACATATGAGGGGTCCAAAAATCCTTGAGTGTGAAGTCAGATACGCAGTAAATAAAATGAAATGCGGTAAAGTTCCAGGTCATGATCAAGTTTATGCAGAAGTTTTGAAGATAGTTGATATTGAACAGCTTACATATCTCTTTAATGTAATATATGACTCTGGGCAAATTCCATTGGATTGGCTAAAGTCAACCTTTGTCGCAATACCAAAAAAATCAACTCCCAAACTTTGTGAAGACTACAGACTTATCAGTTTGATGAGTCACGCGCTTAAAGCATTTCTAAGGGTCATTCATTCAAGGATATACAAAAAATGCGAGGATATGAGTGGCAATACACAGTTCGGATTTATCAAGGGACTTGGCACTAGAGAAGCACTATTTTCTTTAAAATTACTTGTACAAAAGTGCTATGACCAAAGACAGGATGTTTTCATCTGTTTTATTGATTACCAAAAAGCCTTTGACAATGTTAGACATGGGCCACTTTTGGAGAGATTGCAGGAAATTGGTATTGACGATAAGGATATAAGAATAATAAAAGAACTGTATTGGAACCAATCAGCAGAAGTCCGCATTAATACCGATCTGTTAACGGACACTTTTGGCATATTGAAGGGAGTCCGACAGGGGTGTATTTTGTCCCCTATTTTATTCAATATTTATGTTGAGAAAATCTTTCAACTAGCTTTGGAGGAAGAGACACGAGGTATCAAAATTAACGGCATACCAATGAATAATATTCGTTACGCAGACGATACCACAATACTAGCCAATAACATCGAAGACCTTCAGGCAATATTGAATAAAATTAACGAATCCGGTGAACAGTTTGGGCTACGAATTAATATTGCCAAGACAAAAATGATGGTGATTAGTAGGCATCAACACAATACTCCCCTCAGTATCAACGGGAACATAATTGAACGCGTCGCGAAGTTTACATATCTCGGAGCTACCTTGAATGAAAAGTGGGACTGTGATGAAGAAGTGAAAGGACGAATAGGCCGAGCAAAAACAGCATTTTTTAAAATCAAGAATTTTCTTCTTTGCAGGCATTTACCACTAAATACCAGAATACGTGTTTTGAAATGTTATGTATGGCCTATGGTATTGTATGGCGTTGAAACATGGTCACTTAAAGTTAGAACACTGAATAGGATCGAAGCCTTCGAACTATGGACACTTCGACGACTGCTACGTATTCCCTGGACTGCTCATCTCACAAATGAAGAAGTTTTAAGAAGGAGTGGCGTAGAAAGACAACTGCTGGACACGGTAAAGCAGCGTAAAGTGTCTTACTTGGGACATATGTTGAGAGGATCCAGATACTCCATACCAAAGTTGATTTTGCAAGGAAAAATAGAGGGAAAGCGCGGACCAGGCAGAAAACAACATTCTTGGCTACGAAATATAAGAGACTGGTGTAGAATATCGGACGCCGCAACTATATTTAGACAGGCCGAAGAGGGTGTCCTGGCCGTCTTATAACTTTGGAAGAGGAATGGACATTTGATCGCCGACGTGCGGCTTTGCACATGGCACCAGAAGAAGAAGAAGAAGTTTTCGATCTAAAACCCGATTTTACAATCGATAGTAACATCAAGTGGTTTAGTAACCAACAGTTTAAATCTAACCATGAGTTTTCAAAACCAGGTATTTCACAAATTAAAATTTAACGTTGGTTATAAAATTATTGGATAAATTTTATTTGTCAAAGTTGGTACCTACTTGAATTTTATGGAAATATGTTTAACGCCGTTATTAAAATAATAAATAAAGAAGAAATGTTGCCTTTCACAGCTAACCTGTATTTTTCGCCGGTATTTGTAAAAAATAAATTCAAAAATATCCTGTTATTTATTTAATAAATGGGTTTTTGTAATGGAGCTTCTCCTACTTATAAAACCAGAAAGTTATTTCAGGTTAACTTTGATCTTAGAAATTTAGTTTAAACGGCATTATAAACATTTTTTTTTCTTTTAAAGCTAAAGATTCAATATTTGAAAATAATTTCCTAATATGCTCACTAGCAAATAGTTTATACTACCATTTAAACTATATTTCAAAAAGCAAATGGTTTATGAGCCTGTATAAAATTAATTTTCATAATAATTCTTCCCAGCGAAGAAGCATATTCAAACTCAGAGACGACTTGTATTACATAAAGTAAATCTGAGTATAAATTTTGGTTTTAAAGTTTTATATAAAGGGTGTTTTTCATAGAGGTATAGAACTTTTAAATGGAATAAAACAAAGATGCATTTTTTAAATTGACATGAAATTTACTTTATTCGAAAGATAACCTTCTGGCATTATAATTTAAATATGACTTCTGGCATATGACCGCCACGGCTGGCTCGGACGTAGTCTAATCTGGAGGTCCAATTTTCGATGACTTTTTCCAACATTTGTGACCGTATATCGGCAATAACGCGGCGAATGTTGTCCTCCAAGTGATCAATCGTTTCGGGCTTATCGGCGTAGACTAGCGACTTCACATATCCCCACAGAAAATAGTCTAGCGGCGTTAAGTCGCACGATCTTGGAGGCCAATTCACGGGTCCGAAACGTGAAACTATACGGTTACCAAACGTTTCCTTCAATAAATAAATTGTGGCACGAGCTGTGTGTTGCGTCGTCTTGTTGAAACCACAGCTCCTGCACATCATGGTTGTTCAATTGATGAACGAAAAAGTCAGTAATCATGGCTCTATAGCGGTCACCATTGACTGTAACGTTCTGTCCAGCATCGTTTTTAAAGAAGTACGGACCAATGATTCCACCAGCCCATAAAGCACACCAAACAGTCAATTTTTCTGGATGTAACGGTGTCTCAACATACACTTGAGGATTATCATCACTCCAAATACGGCAGTTTTGTTTATTGACGTATCCATTCAAACAAAAGTGAGCTTCATCGCTAAACAAAATTCACTGAAAATCGGGATCAACGGCAATCTTGTTTTGGGCCCATTCACCGAATCTACGCCTTGCTAGGTGATCGTGTGGCTTCAATTCTTGCACGAGTTGGATTTTGTAAGCACGCAAACCAAGATCTTTCCGCAAAATCTTCCATAAAGTGAATGGACATATATCCAATTCCTGTGCACGATGGCGGATAGACTGATTCGGGTCTTCCTCTACGCTACGCTCTACAGCAGCAATTACTTCTTCTGTACGCACTGTACGACGTCTCTGTGGATGCGTATTATCTTTAGAGTAAACGTGGTGCGAAAACGTTTCATAGTTAATCAAATTAATTGCTCTGATGGACAATTATTTTGACCGTAAAATGGACGTAGTGCGCGATACGTATTTCGAACCGAACCATGATTTTCAAAATAAATTTGCACAATTTGGAAGCGTTGTTCAGGCGTCAGTCTATTCATGTTGAAATGCCAAACCAAACTAAACATAAATCACTTGACAGCTGACAAAATGGCCGCCAGTTAAAAAAGTATTGCCGACTTAAAGTTTTATACCTCTATAACAAAAACACCCTTTATAACACTCGACGTTAATATTGACAAAATTTTAAATAAACATAGACGTAAGAGAAATTAATATTACTTTAATATAGACTGCGGATCCTATATAAGAAAGTTTGCCCACGTTTAAAAAGAGATATAGCATTTTCGAGAAGCAGGAACTCTCTTTCTGATTTCGGTCAGGTGACTGGAGTAGCCAATGATATTTGGAGTATCATGCTTAGCTTCGTCATTAGAAAGAGAGGTCCTGCCCTCGAAAACGCTGTATCTCTTTTTAAGCGTGAGTCAACTTTTTTTCTGTAGGATCCGCAGTCTATATTAAAGTAATATTAATTTCTCTTACGTCTATATAAACCCACAGACATAAAAGTTAATTATATAGACTGCCTATCCTATAGAAGTAAGTTGACTCACGCTAAAAGGGAGACAGAGCGTTTTCGATGAGTAGTATCTCTCTTTCTAATGGTGGAGCTAAACACGATACTCCAAACTTCATTGAATACCTCCGTCACCTGACCGCCTTTAGAAAAGGAGGTAGTACTCATCATATCTGGGAGATTTCCCACATTTTCCCGGACACTCTGGATATACCAATGAGCGCTCGCGAAAATTCGGGGCGACGGTCGAATGCAGGCTTCTGGAACATACTCCACTCAGCAGCAAATTCGGCGTTAACAAACCTAACCCAAACTCCGTATTACGGGGATCTGGTCCACAAGGCATCGGGACGCATACTTCGTGAACCCCTGCCTTTTACAAAATTTTCTTGTGAGTGTAAAATTAACTAACAATAAATTATACTTTTGCTGCATAGTAAAAAATCTATTACTTTTCTATTTGGTCATAATAAACAATGATATACTTAAAGAACGAAAGCTTTCACGGCTTTGGTCAAGTTAAAAAGCATGGTTCTTGGGTTTAGACCGAGTCAAATACAAATTATTATCCGACGTGACATCTTCAGGGCTCTTTACTCCACGATATTAGAACATCATCCCTGACGATGCAATTGTAGGCGAAACGTCGGATAATAATTCCAATTTGACACGGTGTAAACCCAAGAACCATGATTTTCAATGATATATTTAGACGTCCTTAAAATTAACCAGTATTTTTTTTATTTTTTATCTGAATTATTCCAGATTCTTTAATAGTAAAATAATATTTTTTATATTCAATTTATTCGTACCACAACTCTGAAAGACAATAGAATGTGCAAAATCATAATTCACACCGAAGTGATTATAAAAAAATTATCTCATAACACTTGAATTATGAACAAACAGGTGTAAAGATAAGCTCAGTAATAAAACATTTTTTGTATAATATTTTCACAAAATTGATCATCATTGGATTATTAATTTTCATATGGTGAAAATATCAATATCATCATGACATAGCTATTTTTCATTGCTGGATTTGACATTCTGCATATATATATATATATATATATATATATATATATATATATATATATATATATATATATATATACATATATATATATATATATATATATATATATATATATATATATATATATATATATATATGTATATATTTAGTTGGTTATTTTCTTGGGAATATGGTTCATTTTTATATTGAACTACATATATACAGTAGTCATACTTATTGTATATTCTAACTGGCCTTTTAAAAATACTTTTAAAAAGTGAATATACAAAAGAGTGAGTGACTACAATTGGTTTGTGATGTAATTAACTATTGTTTAAAACAAAAATCTCTGTTCTTAATGGTAAGTTTTTAACCTCTTTGTCCATATATAATAATATTAAAAATGTACATTTTTGTAGCATCCGCATCAGTTGAAAAAGATTCGAAAGAATCGAAACGTCCTGACAAATAAAAATATATATATACAATAAGTATGACTACCGTATATATGTAGTTCAATATAAAAATGAACCATATTCCCAAAAAAATAACCAACTAAAAATATATTTAATGGTTCAAGAAAAATTAATTCCTATATTATATATATATATATATATATATATATATATATATATATATATATATATATATATATGTATATATGTATATATGTATATTTATTTATTTTCTATATTATATATATATATATATATATATATATATATATATATATATATATATATATGTATATATGTATATATGTATATATGTATATTTATTTATTTTCTTGATTCTTGAACCATAGATTATATCATTTTTCCTTTATTTTGTCTTTTCTTGGATTTAGGTTCTATATTTAACAAAAAATGCATAGCAATTGACGTTTCGCCCTTTATTTTAGGCATTTTTAAAATCAAAAATACTGCAAAAAGTAAAAAAGACACTAATAAATAATAATTTCAACGAAAAGACTATCACCAAAATAATTGATAAACGAACATATAAGTTTTATAATAACGTAAAAACAAAAACATAGAACATAAACAGCAAAAATATGTAGCATTACCTTACACTAGTGAGCTGTCAGAAAAAATAAAATACAGTTTTAAAAAGCATGATATTATCGTATGCCACAAGTCACATAATAAATTAAATACATTGTTCACAAATTTAAAAAGTAAAACTCCTCTCATGGATAAATCAAATGTAATATATTCGATCCCTTGCACAAATTGTCCCAAAAAATATATAGGCATAACGAGCCAATTGCTGAAGAACAAATTAAATGGTCATAAATATACGAGAAAGCCTCAACAGCGTTAAACAAACACACACAGGACGAAAAACCTACTTTTGAATATAACAGTACCATAATAAAAAAACAAAGATATAAATTACCAAAAATTACAGATAAAGGAAATGATTGATATTAAAAAAGATAAAAACACTGTTAACGACAGAACATATGGAAAATTTGAGCCACATTTATACAAGCCTAATTTAAACAAAAATATTAAGTATTCGATCCTGTCAAATAAGAATCAAAAATTGAATATCCTCTTAAACATAAAACTAAACGTATACCTTATTTGTTTTTTTATGGATTGTAAAATATAAAAAATTATATAAAAAAAATAAAACACATTCGCATTCCATCTATCCTCAGTAGACGATGTAAAGATTGATTTTTATTTAGTAATAGAGAAACAAAATGTCAAGGTGTGTACCGATAAAATTAAATATTTTTAAAAATTCTAAAAATTTAACTGCTGTTTTTAAAGTGTCTTGTTGTTTTTTAAAATTGTAGATATGTGAATGTTAATTATATAAAAATATTTTGAAAATGTCTTAAATAAAGGGCGAAACGTCAATTGCTCTGCATTTTTTGTTAAATATAGAACCTAAACCCAAGAAAAGAAAGGAAAAATTATATATATATATATATATATATATATATATATATATATATATATATATATATATATATATATATATATGTCGGATATTCTCACGGGTGTGATATGTAATCGAAGGTTTTCGGGCATCCCGTGTATGTGCCGAGTCCCTCTCAGGACTGTAAGGCAGCTGACGTTTCGGTGAAATTTCATTCACCATTTTCAAAGCTCACTGTATGGCGTCTACAAGCGAACTCGCGCAATTTGTGTGATTTATTAATATGAAAATGCAAATTATATCGTAAGTTATAAATTTTTATTCGAATCTTGGAAATTGGACTTTATTTAATTGGCGAACAATATTTTTATAATCGTCCAGAAACACATGTAGTTGAGTACATAAATAAAACTGACTGAAAAATAAAAAGGAATTGCAAAAATTTCGTTTCGTCAATCTAGTGTTAACGATATATCTAATCATTTCGATCTTTGATTAATCAAAGGCCGATTTAAATGTTCTTTAATTTGGACTTTCAACTGGATCAGGGAACACCCGAAATAGAAAAATAATTTTGACCTTTGATTACAGTAGTTGAGCCAATTCTCAAATTTGCGTCAAGTAACAGTCTATTAAAAAAAAAAAACATTAAATATTTCCCAAAATTCGTGATAGAGAAAAATGTTCAATTCAGAAGTGGTAGAATTCTAAGGAAGACATTTAAAAGTAACTTTGACTTTAATCTTGATAACGACTTTCAATAATGGAAGTGGGAATTCACATTTTTTAGCCGAGGAAATGGACAGTACGGAAAATTCCCCATTCAATTATATAAATATCATGGGGGTTTAAAGGTCATCTGTAGGTCAAACGCACTTTTTTCTATTAATCAATGTAAAACCATCGAGACCTTGGGATGTTCGAGAAAAAGTTTTCAAACAGAGCATTTCATGTTAAAGTTGACCATTAGAAAACAACATAAACATAAGATAAAATGTATGAGATACTTTTTTCTTCACAATCGATATTAAAAAAGTTTCCCATTTAGTATGTATGTATGTATGTATGTATATATATATGTATATATATATATATATATATATATATATATATATATATATACATTATGTATACATAGAGCGTTTATAAGAAAATAAATTAAAGCTTATTATATTAATCTTATTTCATTTTTTTTACGACAATCCAAAAAGTCACGAAAATTCCGCGTGACATCAAATAGATGCCAAGTCACAGTCTATCTATAAAGTTTCAAGTCATCGTAGAATACAGTAATCGAATACTAATAAAATGGTCTCTAATTAAAACACGACATAATATGAAACTAAAAATTTATATGATTATATTTGACACTTTTAAAAACATACAAATGCATCGTATCAATTGCTCGCATTGCCAAAAACATGCCATTTATTTTATATATTTGTTAAGGTATTGAATATCACATATTTACATTTTGGGTTATACATGTTCCTTTCTTATCTGCCTTTTTATTTACGTCTTGGACATACGTATGGAAACATTATGTCTTCTATGCATTTTTAACATTTAAAATCATTGGATTAGTATTGTTGTATAAGTTATTAACAGGTTGTACCCCGAAGAAATCAAGAAATAAACGGATTGTGTATTTCAGTGTATATTTTTAAATTATTACTATCGACCAAGCGCTTGCGGTCTAACTTAGGCCATCCTCAGGGATCAGACCTCTTCAAAGGGTACACCTTAACCCTGCCAGTTTGAGAACAGTCTCCAGTCGCCAGCATAGCCTCCACACAGAACAAGTCGTATACAATTAAAAATTTTTAAAAAATTTGTCCCAAATTAAAATTAATACTAAAACATTCAACACACTGCGTACATTGACATTATTAAAAAAATTTTTTAATTGTATACGACTTGTTCTGTAAATCATCCGTCCAAATTCTATATATATATATATATATATATATATATATATATATATATATATATATATATATATATATATATATATATATTTCATTGGCTTATACTCTAGGTGATTAATATCATGGAAAGGCCTGTGCTTATAGATTAATACCCTTAACGGGTTTCAGAAGGAAAATTTAAGAAAACCGTTACGAGCAGTATAATTTTTTGTATGTTAATTTTATCAAATCAGTTTATGCGTTTTGCTAACATGAAAATGCAAATTATAAGTTAATGTTTTTAATCGACTATTTGAAGTTTTGGACTCTAAATATGTAAGGGAACAAAAGTTCATTGTGATTTTTAATTATTTTAACATTTATATAAAATTCTACTAAATGAAAAAATTTACTTGAGTCCCTCTATATAAGGATTTGGAACGTTGAAATGTATATCTCGTGTCTAGCCAAAAATAGTCACGTATCAGGGAATATAAATCCATTATCATACTTAACTTAAGCTCAGTTTTATTACTTTTGGAGTAGTTAATTTTTTCTAAAAAAAAACATAAACTCAGTCAAATTATATGACACAAAATCTAAACGGTCCTACCCTCTCGCAGATTTTAATATAAATCTGTCAAAGTAACTTAATCGTCTTAAGTGATAACCACATGTGGCCGACCGTGAGAGAAAACTTTCTTTTACTTAAACTGAGCAAATTTTCCCATCATAAGAAAAAAAAAATATTTAAATAAAATCTCTAAAATGCAATGTATTTGTTATTATATACAAAGTTCGCGTCTGTTACCCATTTTTTCCCCAATTGACGAAAATAAGAAAACGTGAAAATGGTTAAAAAACTAGGGGTTTTTTCCATGGGTTCTTACACGATCTTTTTGTATAAGTATAGAATAGTTATCGATTACACTTGTGTAAAATAATTATTAGTTTTGAGCTCTGGTCAGTTATAATACTAAATTAAATTAAATTCAACGCATGGATGACTTGTGCCATCTATGAATCAGGGGGCCGAAAGCTTGCAGACGCTCGAAAACGAAAACTACCCTTCGCAGGCGGGGATGCATCACGAAAGTACGTTCTATTGATGGAAAAGCGCGCATGTCGGAACGAACGCGTCTAAAACTGGGGAAGTTCCAAGGGATGAAAGTTGAATATGATTTTTAGAAATTAATTAAAGGCAGTTTCAATCTGGAAATCGTTAGAATCGGTACTGCCGTCCAGTGCCGTGGCAGAATTACGTAACGGGTATAATCGTCGGGAACAAAGGTTTTCTTTGTTTTGTTTTTCAGTTAATTTGGGAAATTAAGGGAATATCTTGTGATATTTTAGTAGAGCATTTCGCGATTTTAATAGTGTTTAATTAAAAAAGATAAATAGCTGTTTTTTTCGCATTTTATTTCTTTTTCTGTTTAGTGTTTTAATCAGCTATTTGTACGTGTTTTTATTTTCAAAATTGGTTTTTACATTTTTGGTTAATAGAACAGCCAAGAAGAGCAATTATGTTAGTTTTTATGTTTTATTTATTTTTGTTAATAGACTAAGTGTTTTGAGAAACTTGTTTTGTTAAATTTTAATCAAAAACCTTCACGCGACTAAACTCGCGGACGTACTGCTGCGTGAGCTGTAAATAATAGATATCATCTGTCCAGCTAATCAGCAGCCTTGCCTGAGTCCTGAAGCTCTGAGTTATCGTTGTGGTAAGCTTAAATAACCGTAGTTGTTTGGTACTAAAGCTGCAAGAGAGAAGATGAACGTCCAGACTTCCAGAGTATTTTTATTACTGTAAAATTTAATTATAGGTTATCAAAATAGCGACTAATTAATATGAGGCAGAAAAAAGGATTATAGATGAAATGGTTAACGCTACCACAATATATCATCTATGAACAAATCCTGTCACAAATAATTGGCGAACAATATTTTTATAATCACCTAAAAACAAGTGTAGTTGAGTACATAAAACAGACTGAAAAATAAAAAGGAATTACAAAAATTTCGTTTCGTCAATCTAGTGTTAAAGATATACCTAATCATTTCGATCTTTGATTAGTCAAAGGCCGATTTAAAGATGTTTATATTTGGACCTTCAACTAAATCAGTGAACACCCGAAACAGAAAAATAATTTTGACCTTTGATTAAGCAGTTGAGCTAATTCTCGGGTTTGTGTCAAATATTAATATATACACAAGATGTCCATTAAAAGAAAACATCTATATTTTTTCCCTAATTCTTCGCTCCAAGTATTCCCAAAGGTGCTCAGTCAGATTTAGGTTCGGCGATTGAGAAGGCCACTCCAGTAAATGAACACTTTTCTCTAAAAACCAATTTATTACTAAACGGGATGAGTGTTTGGCGTCATTATCTTGTTGATATCTCCATAAAAGCGGTATTTCATATTTGGTATAGAGCAACATAGTATTCTGTAATATGTTGCGGTACATAAATCGAGCCATTTTCCCAGGCCCATCCCAGACCTGGAAAAGAGTCCTCAGACCATAATACTGCCACCCCCATGCTTCACAGTAAGCTTTTGATGAGAAGCATAGAATAAATAATGTTTCCATACATATGTCCAAGACATATATAAAAAAAGGCAGATAAGAAAGGAATGTGTAGAGCCCAAAATGTAAACATGTGATATTCAATACCATAACAAATATATAAAATAAGTGGCACGTTTTTGGCAATGCAAGCAATTGATACGATGCATTTGTATGTGTTTAAGAGTGTCAAATATAATCACATAAATTTTTTGTTTCAAGTTATGCCATGTTTAAATTAAAGACCATTTTATTAGAATTAGATTAGTATATTCTATGATGACTTGAAACTTTATAGATAGACTGTGACTTGGCAACTATTCGATATCACGTGGAATTTTCGTGAATTTTTTGATTGTCGTAAAAAAAAATGAAATAGGATTAATAAGCTTTAATTTATTTTTTTATAAACGCTCTATATATACATAATATCATTAAATCTTCTTCAGAAATTTGAAATTTAGTGTTTAAATAAGATAAAGCAACGTTCATTCACGTTATTTTATCATAAACGTGAGTTTTGTGCAGTACTGATTAAAACCCGCTATTTATTTAGAGATTCCAGTGTTGTAATATGCAAAAGTTATTTATTGTGGGTTTATAATCTGACTCAGCAATTAAAAATAATGCAATTATAACGTTTTTGGTAATTTTAACAGAGAAAAATTTAACATTTCATAAAATTATCCTGTTCTTAACGGTTTTTTTAGATTTTCCCTCTGAAGGCGATTGAATATAAGAACAGACCTTTCCCTGGTATTTTGATCACCTAAAAGAAATTATTAGGCAATGATACCCGACAAATTGCTCTTCTTATGATCCAAAAAGCTGCATGAGGGTTTTTTAGAAATACAGTGGTATATATATATATATATATATATATATATATATATATATATATATATATATATATATATATATATATATATATATATTGATTTTCTTGAACTGTTAATATTTATTTTTATTTTTGATTTTTTTTGGGATTAGGTTCATATTTAAAATACAGTTTTCATTGCTCTGACTTTCGTCCTTTATTTAAAACATTTTCAAAAATAATCGTCTATAATTTAAAAACGAATTATGAATATAATATAAATACATCTATAATACAGACTTAAAAGGATTATTTTTAGTAAAATTTTACGTACCTTGAGATTTCGTCAAAACTAGCGCTAACACCGACAAACCATCAAGGATTTGTGTTTTATATTCGGGAACATGATAAATAAAAAATTAAAGGAATTTATTTTTGCTTTTAAGGTGATATATACATTTTTGATGTTATTAAGGGAATATCTGTGTCTAAATTATATTGTAAATTTGACTTAGATTGTTTATGTCAGTTCTGTCATTTACTGTATGTGTTTCCTTGTTGATGGCTATCATTTCTTTTATTATTAATTTATGATAATTTTTGTCCCTATCGACTATTTTGGTATTTTCAAAGCTAAAAGAGTGTTTTTCATTCTTTTCATGTTTTGTCAATGCTGTAGTAGCATTTTTGGTATATTTATGTCCATTTAGTCGATTTTTTAGTAATTAGCTTGTCATTCCTATATATTGTTTTGGACAGTTTGCACACGGAACTGAATATACAATATTGGAAGTTTTCATAGTTGGTGTTTTGCTTCTCAATTTTGTAAAGATTGGTTGTAACTCTTGTGGCATCCTACAATATTGTGTTTTTTTAAAATGTATTTTAATTTTTCTGAAAGGTCTGTTGAATAAGGTAATGCTATTTATTGTTTTTGTATTTCCTGTTGTGAATCATCCTTGTTTTTGGTTCTTAGGTTGTTGTAGTGTTTGTAAGTTCTTTTTTTAATAATTTCGTCAATATCTTTAATATTAAAATTGTTCTGTATAAGTGTGTTCTTAACTTTTCTTAGAATCGAGGGTCTGAATGTAGGGGACGTTAATAAAATGGCTCTGTCAACCGAGTTCACGATTACACTCTTTTTTTGGTTTTTTGAATGGTTTGAAAAGTTGTTCAAATATCTTCCGGATCAGGTTGGTTTTGTATACCACTGCGTTTGAATTTTATCATTCTGGCGTATTAGAGTCATATCCAGGAAATTTATTTTTCCGTTTACTTCAGATTTTAATGTAAATTTTAATTTGTTATGAAAATTATTAAATTGTTGTACAACGTATTCCACTTCGTCTTGAGGAATTGCCATTAAACAATCGTCAACGAAACGTTTAAAGAAAATTAAGTCTAAATTTAGATGTTGATTGACTCTTTCCTACAAATATTCCATGACTAGCTGGGCGATCGAAGATGAAATAGGTGAACCCATTGCACAACCATCAACTTATCTGTAAAATTTATTGTCATACTGAAAGTAGTTTGTTGATGAAGCTAAAGTTACAACTTCCATAAAACTATTCTTGGACAAAGTTGTGTAGTTTTTTAGTTCTTCCCATTTTTCAGATAATATAATTTTAACTAAATCGTTTGGAATATTTGTGTATAGTGATACTACGTCCAGGGAGACAAGTTTGTAATTTTGAGGGATACTTACGATATCTATGAATTTTTTGAAACAAAAGGAATCTTTAATATAAAAGTTATTTTTTCCTGTAATACAGCCGGAGAGATATTTTGACAATTTATAAAAAGGTGATTGTATGCAGGAAACAATAGGTCTTAATGGAATGTTTGGTTTGTGTAATTTAGGTACTCCGTATATTTTTGGAGGAATAGCATTATGGATTGAGAGGTCTTTCACTTCAACGTCACTAATTTCTTTTTTTGTTGGTAATTTCTTGACAAATTCATTATTTTTCTTTTGGTTTATATTTGTTGTTGAATCGCCATTTATTTTCTGGTATGTTGTTTGGTCATTTAATAGTTCATTCATTTTGTTGTCATAATCAGATTTATTCATCACTACTGTTTTATTGCTCTTGTCTGGATTTAAAACAATTATTTGGGGGTTTTCTTTTAAAAATTTACGTGTGCGAGCTATTTTTGTTTTGATTTTGTTTTGTAGGTCGTTAGTCTTAATATTTTTATGTCTGATTTTTATTTTATGATTTGTGATAACATTTGTCACTTCTGCTCTAATTGTATCTTTATTATCTTAAGTTTGTATTATAGGTGTATTTATATTATATTCATAATTCGTTTTTAAATTTTAGACGATTATTTTTGAAAATGTTCTAAATAAAGAACGAAACATCAGAGCAATGAAAACTGTATTTTAAATATGAACCTAATCCCAAGAAAAAATCAAAAATCAAAATAAATATTATCGGTTCAAGAAAATCAATACATATATATATATATATATATATATATATATATATATATATATATATATATGTATATATATATATATATATATATATATATATATATATATATATATATATATATATATATACCTGGTGTCAACGAATCTATTAGACAAGTCATAATTTCTAGAGTATTATGTGTATCAAAATGAGAATTGGTACAGGTAAATGGTATGTGAAGGGGAGAGTTTTCGCATACTTTCCACTTTCCGGCCACTTTCGGTTTCACCGGAAATGGCCCCGGTTTTGAATTTTTAAATGGAATACCCTGTATATTTTAACATTTTTGGATTTCTGAGACAATTCTAGATCAGAATGTGACATTTTAAAAACTTTTTACGTCTACTTCATTTTTTTAGAGGCACTTTTAAAATTGCATCTAGGTGGCCATGATCGGACGCAAACTAATCTAAGGGCCTTAGGTGATGTCAAAAAAATACAATCGCAAAGTTTTAGTTACTAGTATGAAAGACAGGAATAAGACAAGTTGACAAAATTACGTTTTCATTTCTAACTATTAATTTTCAAATGGCGACCACTTTTTGACAACTACTTTTCGAAAAAAGCATTCTTTGACGAATCTAACGGTACTAATTTATTTGCGATTGGATTAGACATAAGAACAGAAATTAAATATTATTAAGCAAAATACTGGATAATTTATTTACTTATGACAAGTGCGCCATGGACAGCCATGATGCATAATAATTTGCAACTGTTTTTATCAAGTCTTCTTTGGAAAACAAAGCACTCACTTAAGTAGATAATGACAGTGACATACGCTCTAAGAACAGACGTAAAAGTTTTTTTCACTTTAAGTATACATTATTTTAACGAAAATTTAAACTAAACTTAACGAAAATTAAGAAACTTTTACGTTTGTTCTTAGAGCGTATGTCACTGTCATTATCTACTTAAGTGAGTGCTTTGTTTTCCAAAGAAGATAAAAACAGTTGCAAATTATTATGCATCAGGGCTGTCCATGGCGCACTTGTCATAAGTAAATAAATTATCCAGTATTTTGCTTAATAATATTTAATTTCTGTTCTTATGTCTAATCCAATCGCAAATAAATTAGTACCGTTAGATTCGTCAAAGAATGCTTTTTTCGAAAAGTAGTTGTCAAAAAGGGGTCGCCATTTGAAAATTAATAGTTAGAAATGAAAACGTAATTTTGTCAACTTGCCTTATTCCTGTCTTTCATACTAGTAACTAAAACTTTGCGATTGTATTTTTTTGACATCACCTAAGACCCTTAGATTAGTTTGCGTCCGATCATGGCCACCTAGATGCAATTTTAAAAGTGCCTCTAAAAAAATGAAGTAGACGTAAAAAGTTTTTAAAATGTCACATTCTGATCTAGAATTGTCTCAGAAATCCAAAAATGTTAAAATATACAGGGTATTCCATTTAAAAATTCAAAACCGGGGCCATTTCCGGTGAAACCGGAAGTGGCCGGAAAGTGGAAAATATGCGAAAACTCTCCCCTTCACATACCATTTACCTGTACCAATTCTCATTTTGATACACATAATACTCTAGAAATTAAGACTTGTTTAATAGATTCGTTGACACCCGGTATATATATATATATATATATATATATATATATATATATATATATATATATATATATATATATATATATATCCCCAAAAAACTGAACCCGATCCTGAGGACTTGCAAGCGACAGATACTCCCCTTAAAACCGAGATTGTGTAACCTTTTCTATCACCACAAGGAAAAGAAATTATATTTCCTTTTTCCTGCACTGGATTTATTTTATATAAAAATAACATTGAAATACACTACAAAATAAAATTTTAATCTTTGTAATAGATTTATATAAAAAAATACAATAAAAGAATTAAACCGCGCAGCGAAACTTGTTACGAATTCAAGGTAAACCCAAGAAAGTATATCAAACTTCTGATATGAGTCAGGTTTGTAATTTACTGTAATTGTATTTTCTACAGATAGGTTTTCCCACTCTTGGTAGTTTGTAGAATTTACGTTCGATAATTTCGCGAATTAACAATGTATTTTTTCATAACTAATGTGTTGGGTTTTTTATCTACATATATTTAATTTTCTACAGTGTACAAGGTGACCAAAATAATATTTTTATGAACTTATTTCTTAAAACGACAACTTAAGGACACTTTTTTGATTGTCAGTCTTAAAAATGGCTAGATTAAAAAAATGATATATCAATATCAAAAACACTTTTAGCCTCAGTTTCACAATGTATGGTTACCGAAAGATTAAGACAAAATCTTTGAATATTTATAAAAAAAATGTTTCATAATTGATGGTTTAAGTTTTACCGGAAATTAACCATGGATTAAGTTTCCTAGTGGGTGATCTTGTGATCACTTGTTTTTTGTAAATAACTAACGCTTTTTCTTAAACTTCACATCGTGAAACTGGGCCTTAATGTTTGAGTTATTTTCAGAAATCAGAATATTCGGATTTTAAATTATATTTTTTATGGTGTTAATAATAAAGTTAGAGCGAAACTGATAAGAATCTTTTCATTCATCGACTTCATTTTTTTAAATAGGTTCCTGATTAATTACATTTTGATCCTTTTTTTAAATATTATTGAGAAATTTTTGAAGAACAGTCCTGACTCCTACTGCATATTATGTGTTGTTTTAGGTTTTTTAATTTTAAAAAAACAAATAACAAGTTTCTTATTTCCACTAAATAAGCAAAATATTAATTAGTTAGTGTTAAAAATATTTATTTATTCATTGTATCAACAACTTTACAAAGCCAATTACAGATACAACTAAACTTAATATACTAAGACTACAATCTAAATTAGAACCTAAAAAAAAAGGCACCACAATTGCCTACATAACTCATCTTTCACTTTCCTTCTAAACCTGTTACAATTTAGGTTAAAAATGTCAATGACACCACAATACTTATTAAAATATCAACATAATCTTATTAATGGGGAATTTTTATACAGGTTAGTCCTAGGGGCATTAATATAAAATAAATTTCTGGATCTGGTGTTAACTCGGCCTATTTTAAATGGAAGCTTTTCTAAAAACTCTGTATTATCAATAGTGTTCCCAATAAATTTAAACAAAAACACAACACCCGCTTCAATACGCATGTGCTTCAAACTGGGAAAGTTGAATAAAGAACACAAAAGCTTCTGATTAGTTCCTCTTTGAGGGTATACCGAGAATGCCTTGTAATGTAAAAACTTTAAAAATCTTCTCTCTGAACCACCTCCAGGCTGTAAATTTTATTTTCATACTGTGGATCCCAAATTACACAACCATATTGAAGCTTAGTAAGCACCAATGACTTATACAAGACAATCATTGTATTGATATTATTGAAACATTTACAGCTCCTAATAATAAAACCAAGAATTTTTACTGCATTTGCAGTTACATTATCAATGTGCCTACCAAAACTCATCCTCGTATCAAAATAAACACCAAGATCCCTATGTAAATCAGTTCTTTTTAAGGGCCTGTTATATATATACAATAATTAAAATGAGTTATTTGCGTTTTACATGTAAAAGACATTACTACACATTTATTTATATTTATATTTAAATCATGTTCCTTGCACCATCTCACAACCGCATTAAAATCCTCTTGCAGAGCTCTCGCATCTGATTCATCTCTAATAGCACGAAAAATTTTATAATCATCCGCAAAGATAAGGACTTTGGCGAATTTTACATTCACACTTATGTTATTAATAACCATTAAAAACAGAAGTGGCCCAAGATTTGAACCCTGAAGCACTTCTGAGGTGGGTACATAGCTTTGAGACTTATACCCCTTAAGTTCAACAAATAAAGTTCTATCATGCAAATAAGATATTAATAATGAAATAACGTTGGGATGTACAGGGTGAGTCAACGATTGGATGAAGTAGGTTTGTGCCTTTTCGGTGAAATTAACAAAGAAACTATATTTATTGTTTGATACAGTTTATTTTTACGCAGATTTTAAAAATATTTAGGACTCTGCAGGGTGAGCCAAAAAACTAGGACAGCATAAAGTTGTATTTTTTTTAAATAGAACACCCTATATACGAATCGTATTTTCGATTTAGCTTATAATTTTAAATCTTTTTTATTAAGGGTTTACTATAACAAAACTTTTATAGTTTCTGAGATAATTAAGTTTAAAGAAAAAAAATCACATTTTCAAGCATCAATTCAATCCTAAATAACGTTTTCAATTTTGTGACAAATATATTCAAATTTGGAATTTAGCAAGGCCAAGGACAAGTTAACATAATTTTTATCTAATATTTGCAATAAAAGCTACAGGGTGTTGAACACATCGGCTCAAATTTCAACAAGTTTAAATGAATAAATATCTTTTTTTTTAAATGGTACACCCTGTATATTTTCATGTTATTTAATAGAGTAATAAAAACCCTAAAAATTTTGTTCAATATATCCTATACCTATTTATAATAGTTTTTTAATTTATTTCAGTTTTTCTTATTTTCCATACTTTTTTACAGAAATAGTCTTCATTATCATAGTAGCCATGGCAAAAACAATGTAAAAGAACATTTTTCTGTGTGTCAAATTTATAACCGCAATCGCTTCTTTTGGTTTTTATGTAGTGTAGTTTGGTTTTTTTTTTGCATTCATCTTATATTGTAAAATGAATTTTCCAAAGAATGAGTTAATAGATATGATTTATACAATAGGAGAGGCTCAAAAAAATTGCCTTCTTGCTCAAAGAATTTACAAAATGAAGTATCCTGATCGACGCCTAATACCCATACTTTTCAAAACTTAATGCAAAGATTTGATTCTTCTGGTACTGTTGATTATCCAAAACGTAAAGTGGTCAACAAACCAGTAACTAATGAAGAAAAAGAACTAAAGTATTGTTAAATGTTCAGGAAAATCCTTATATTGGTAGCCGTCAGTTAGCTGCATTATGTGAAACATCACAATCCACCGCTAATCGTACTACCAAGAAATATAGGTATCATCCATATCACATGGAATTACACCAAGAATTGCATGGACAGGATTTTGAAAGTCGTGTAAACTTTTGTCGTACAATAAATGCGGAGATTCAATTAAATCCCAATTTATTATGCAAGGTAATGTTTAGTGATGAAGCTACTTTTAGAAGTAACGGTGCCGTAAATAGACGCAACATGCATTATTATGCCACAGAAAACCCATTTTGGATTAGAGAGGTGCAACATCAAAACCACTGGTCATTAAATGTTTGGTGTGGTATTCATCATAATCGAATTATTGGACCCACTTTTTTAATGAACCACTAAATGGCCATAGTTACCTGAACTTTCTACAAGAAGAACTACCCCAACTGCTTTAAGGTCTCAATAGGGATGAGCTCGACAGTATGTGGTTCCAGCACGATGGTGCGCCTCCGCATTACCATCATGAAGTTCGTGCGTTTTTGGACCAACGATATCCGCAAAAATGGATTGGACGTGGGGGTTTCATTGAGTGGCCACCAAGGTCTTGCGATATCACCCCATTAGATTTCTTCCTATGGGGTTATATGAAAAATAAGGTGTATGTTAATCCACCAACAACAGTGGAAGATATGCAAAACAGGATTAGGGATACCTGTAGAACAATAACGCCACTAATTTTGTCCAGGGTCCGAGAAAATCTGCAAAAAAGACTAAATTTGTGCATTGCACAAGAGGGTCGTTTATTCGAACACTTATTAAAAAGAAATAAATAATCTCAGTATTTAATAGGTAATTTTTTTGTTTCAATTTAGTATAAAACTAAATATGTATTTGCCTTGTCGTTATTGTTGTGTTAATTTTTTCACATTATGTTGAATTAAACTATTGCCGTTGTAATATAACGAATAATGTATTTCATCATATTTAACCACATTCTGTTTGTTTCTGTAGTTTCTTTTTATTATTTTACATGGCTACTATGATAATGAAGACTATTTCTGTAAAAAAGTATGGAAAATAAGAAAAACTGAAATATCTCAAAAACTATTATAAATAGGTATAGGATATATTGAACAAAACTTTTAGGGTTTTTATTACTCTATTAAATAACATGAAAATATACAGGGTGTACCATTTAAAAAAAAAAGATATTTATTCATTTAAACTGGTTCAAATTTGAGCCGATGTGTTCAACACCCTGTAGCTTTTATTGCAAATATTAGATAAAAATTATGTTAACTTGTCCTTGGCCTTGCTAAATTCCAAATTTGAATATATTTGTCACAAAATTGAAAACGTTATTTAGGATTGAATTGATGCTTGAAAATGTGATTTTTTTTCTTTAAACTTAATTATCTCAGAAACTATAAAGTTTTGTTATAGTAAACCCTTAATAAAAAAGATTTAAAATTATAAGCTAAATCGAAAATACGATTCGTATATAGGGTGTTCTATTTAAAAAAATACAACTTTATGCTGTCCTAGTTTTTTGGCTCACCCTGTAGAGTCCTAAATATTTTTAAAATCTGCGTAAAAATAAACTGTATCAAACAATAAATATAGTTTCTTTGTTAATTTCACCGAAAAGGCACAAACCTACTTCATCCAATCGTTGACTCACCCTGTACAGATAAATCTTGGAGGGCACGTACTATTTCACCAAAGTTCACTCTATCAAATGCCTTTCCTAAATTATTAAAAATTACATCAACCTGATATCCTTCTTGAATTGATTCCTGAACAAAGTGTACTAAATTTGTAACGGTAGATCGGTGTTGCATTGGATTAAACCGGGCTTATTTCCGTTATGATTGATTCACACTTACATCTGGCTGCAGTTTAATCAGCAAGCTCAGTTACCACAAGATGTCGAACTAACGTCGAACTATATATATATATATATATATATATATATATATATATATATATATATATATATATATATATATATATATCCATTTTTATTTGTCAGTTATATGCATTTAATCATAAAAACAAATAATTTAAAATTAATATTTCGTAAAATGTCGGTAGGATATTACCCCTAGAACTTGATGTCGGACTGTTATTAACATTACAAACGAATATCTAAATATATCCCGGAGCGGTACGAAATTATTAAGATTAAATAATTTCACAGTCTATGTTTTTGGGAAAATAGTTTTTTCGCCTCAAGACCCTTAAGAACTGAACTAACAAAAAAAACGACTCTTCCAGATACATAGATCGTGAAATTATTTATTATTATGGTTTATTAACGACAATAAATCTTACAAAATCCATTTTTTTTATATAATATGTCAAATAAGAATAAAAAATCTAAAACGAAACAATCACAAAATATCACAAGTCACATCAGTAATAAAAGAATAACAAATAACTAAAACAATAATACTGTCACTATAGTCTATTATGTATAAAATTCAATTACTTAAAAATTCTTTAATACAACCCTTAAATGAGTTCAGAGAGAGTGTAAATGGGTCAACCTTCCTAGGCAGTGAATTCATTTGCCTGCTCATTCTGGACATTGGGGTGTTAAACGCATAGTTTGTCCTATGGTATGGTTCATTAAAAAGACTATGGACCCGAAGCACCCTCTGAGGTACAGGGACTCCAACAGCCCCCAACAATTCAGGAGCATCAACCATAGAGTTTATGATCTTATAAAATAATATTAGGTCAAGATAGATGCGTCTATTATATAATGATAACAAGCTCATATAATCCCGTATTACACTGAATGGCACATCTTGCTTACAAGCAACAAATTTCAAGAAACGGACCTGTACCTTCTCGATTTTATTTTTGTATATTTCATAGTTTGGTGCCCAGACTGGAGATGCATACTCCAAGACAGATCGGACCATTGAGCAGTATACAGATTTAAAACACTGCACACTGCTGAAATCAGTTAATGTGCGTTTAATAAAACCAACAAGCCTTAAACCACGGCTCGAAATACTATTAACGTGCAGGTCAAAAGAAAGACCCTCATCAAATATCACCCCAAGATCCTTTATATGATCTGAGCGAGTCAGCATTGTATTGTGCAATGTGTAATTATAAACTATACTATCTTTTTTCTTTGAGAAAGTAATGGCAGAACATTTTGTTAAATTAAGTTGCATGAAATTGCGGTCACACCACTTAGTAAAACTATCCAGGTCACCCTGCAAGGCCACACAGTCCCCTATCTCTCCAACAACCTTAAATATCTTTAAGTCGTCAGCATATAAAAGACATCTGCTTGAATTATAGAATCCTCTATGTCATTCACGAAACAATTAAAAAGAAGGGGTGCCAAATGTGCACCCTGTGGGACTCCAGAAGTGACAGGTATATCAGCAGATTCAACGCCATCAATCTTCACCCTTTCTGTTCGATTGGAAAGATAACTTTCAAACCACTTAAGAAAAACTCCGTGGATACCCATACTACTTAGCTTCATCAAGAGAAGCTGATGATCCACCTTGTCAAAGGCCTTGAAGAAGTCAGTGTAAATAGCATCCACCTGACAACGCCTCCAACAAGACCTGCTCGAGAACTGTCAGTTCTCAGCGAGCAACGAGACGAACCGCACTTGAAAATGCCAAATGAAATTTTGGCGAAACGTCGTGAAAACGATTTTTTGATCGAACGGATTGAAACCCGGAATAACCAAACTATTCATTCTACCATCCGTGAAAACCTACGATATATATATATATATATATATATATATATATATATATATATATATATATATATATATATATATATATATATATATATATATATATATACTTTTTAAGGAACAATTTATTTATTTAACAAAATTTCATGATTTAACTTTTCAATATTTACTAGTTACAAGCTAACACAATGTCGATTTACAACTGAGTTATAAGTGTAATATTAATAAAAATTACCATGGATTTATATAATAATGCAGCGTCACTATGGGTTCACACGCTTTAAGGCACAATTCGCAACCATGCTGAATCTGTTTTTTTTTTAATAAATCGGGCCAAGTTATCATTTTCAAAGTACAACTTAAGCAATTAAGTGTGAATCAGTTATATAGTTTTCACATAACAACTATATTATTTAGATTAGGCTAGGATAGGCTAATCAGTACGCAGGGTACGATGAATGAAAAACATTTTTCACGAATAATAATACCTTTTTTCCTTTTCAGTGGATGCTTCTCATGACCGAAGGCTTCTACTCAATCAACAAGTATAACACGTACTGGCGCTTCAAGACAAAAGGTGGTTTCAGAGTGAAAATTCACGTGATCTGTTTAGCAATCGGTTACGCCCTCTCTATTACAGGATTCATTATAGTATACATAAACAAAAATTTGGACGGAAAACAACATTTTGTTAGCTGGCATGGATTTTTCGGATTACTCGGGTTAATTTGTACGTTCCCTCCTGTATTAAATGGTTTCGCGCTCTGGTATAAGAAAGAATGGTCTCGTTTTGTAACCAGACCTAGATTAGTAAAATTTGTACATGTATTATCAGGATGCTTAGCATTCCTTTTTGGAGCCTTATCCTTAGTATTGAGTGTGTATACAAGATGGTTTGGCAAAAAATCTAATAAAAGTGACTATATTTTTTACGTAGCCTTGATTAGTGTTTCTTATCCATTATTTTGGGCTATTTATGGACCTGCTGTTAAATTAGCGAGAGTGATAAAAGAATTTTTCAGTGAAGAAAAAGAAGATTAGAATAAAATTGTATTTATTTTTAATATTAATTTATTCCTCTGTTGTTTATAGTGTGTATAAATAAAGTATTGTGGAACCTTGTCTGTTGTTGTTATTTGTAGTTTTAGCAGAGTATAGCCGAAATACCGAGTAAGCTAACTCCCCAAACATTCATTCATTAAGTCGCTAATATTTTTGTTACTTCTACCGATGCTCTGATGAACGGATTTCAGTAACAATTACTGTTGCAACCTTCGAACATACCCCTGTAGAATTAGCATAACATCAGAACTAGGGCTCAGTTGTTTGAAAGTGGAATAACCTAATAATATTTGTATTTATATTTGAAAAAGTGTTGATCAACAGTAGATATTTCATTCCTTGGTATACACATATCGATTTTTATGTTATCCTTTTCTAATTGCATTATCTAAACGAGTATCAGATAATAATCGGTACGTCATTTCTAGAATACATAAAAGTACGAGTGTGTGGTGCCTGAATTATTATTATTGTTATTTTCAATATGCAAACAATATTTACCAATAAAAACAAGTTTTTAAATCCTCTTTTTGTTAATATACATTGCAAATTTCGCATTTATAATAATTTCTAACACTTCAAAATACTGAAAAGAGTCACGACAAACAATTAAACTGAAAGAAAAGATAAGTAAACATGTTTATGTGTGTTAAACAACAAAAAAACCTCTCTCCCACGGATCATAAACAGCCTTCAAACAAATCTATTGTTGCGAAGTAGTATATATCTGTTGGACTTCCATTGTCTTTATTTTTGTTGAATATTACGACGTTTCGGCTAGTAGTTATCTCTAGCCGTTTTCAAGTGAAACTAAATAAATCCCTTAGCTACATGACTATTTATACTAGAAGTGACTGAGATGGGTGCAGTCATGCCTGCTATGGCAAAATCACATTTTTTTTTATGCTGCATTTAGTTTTAGTTTACAATTATTAAGAAGTGGTTTCCATACTTCTCTTATATCTAAAGATGGTTTACTAAAACAACCCGGGTTCTGATGTATAACCGCGGCTTCTTTGAATTTCCATTTTCTCCAATGTTGTTCTCGGTGTAGTATTTTACCTTCAGACCATTTTATGTAGTGTCCATGAGTCCAGGCATGGTTGGCGGCACCAGATTTTTCTGTTTCTCCTCGAGATATGCATTTTTGGTGTTCTTTGATCCTTACGTCAAGAGATCTCTTTGTTTCGCCAACATAGGAATTGCCACATTCACATGGTATCTGATATACACAGTTCTTCATGTCCCTTTGAGTTGTTGGTTTGACCCTAGTAAGCCGACTTCTCAGAGAGTTATTTGAATTGAAAACAACGTTGATTTTATATCGTTTTCCTATCCTTCTAACTTTTTCTGAAATGCCTTTAACATAGGGGATGTTCAATACTGGTTTTCGTTCTTCATTCGTTGTCGATATTGTCCTATTTCTGCGTTGTTCTAGAAATTTATCCACTAGATATACTGGGTATCCGTTGGCTGTCAGATCATTTTTAATGTAATCTATCTCTTTCATCAAGTTCTCGTTAGAGTTGCAGAGAGTTAAGGCTCTATCTACGAGATTTCTTATAATTCCTTGTTTGGTGTTGTTGGAGTGGTTAGATGAATAATTAAGATGTTATCCTGTGTGCGTGGCTTTTCTGTATACCGAAGTTCGAATTTGTCTGCCATTTCTTTCAACCAAGACATCTAAGAATGGTAATTTATTTTCTACTTCTTTCTCCATGGTGAGTTTAATAGTTGGACTGATATTGTTGAGATGAAAAAGAAAGTTTCGAAGTTCTTCCTCGTTTCCACTCCAAATAATAAAAGTATCGTCTACGTATCTGAGCCATAACTTCGGTTTCTTAGTTGTGGATTCAATTGCAAACGTCTCGAACCATTCCATGAAAATATTTGCGACCACCGGTGAGAGTGAAGATCCCATCGGTAGTCCTTCATCCCGGATGTAGAATTTTTCCTTTTCTTGAAAATAGGAAGTAGTCACACAACTTTCCAACAAGCCCATAATGGCGTGCAATGGTAAAGATTTTCTTTCTGTTAAGGTCTGGTCTTCTTCAAGTTTCTTTTTTATGATTTTTAGTGAGTCCTTAACTGGAACGTTGTTGTATAAGCTTTCCACGTCAAAGCCAATAAAATGGTCTTCTGGTTGTACTTCTATTTCACGTATAATTTCTACAAAATGTTGTGAGTTCTTAACCCAGGACGATGTATTTCCTTGTAATGGTCTCAAGATTGAAAGAAGAAATTTGGCAAGCTCAAAAGTCGGAGAGTTCCGGGAACTCCTGATAGGTCGTAAGGGCATGTCTTGCTTATGTATTTTCAGGAGTCCATAAAGATGTGGAGTTATGCTATGGTGTGGCGTCAACTGAGTCCGGATCCTCTCAGGAATATACCGTTCATGTTTCTTAAGAACGCGATAAATTCTTCCTTCAATTGCAAATGTGGGATCTTTAGCAAGAGATGTATAATTTCCTTTTCTTAAAACTTCGTCAATTTTTTGATTATATGTCTCAGCATTCATTACGACGGTAGCATTTCCTTTATCCGTGGTAGAATTTTAATACTGGGGTCCTTCTGTAGGTTAGCTAGGGCAGTTTACTCGTCTTTGCTGATGTTTGGTTAAATTTCTAGAACAACGCAGAAATGGGACAATATCGACAACGAATGAAGAACGAAAACCAGTATTGAACATCCCCTATGTTAAAGGCATTTCAGAAAAAGATAGAAGGATAGGAAAACGATATAAAATCAACGTTGTCTTCAATTCAAATAACTCTCTAAGAAGTCGGCTCACTAGGGTCAAGCCAACAACTCAATGGGACATGAAGAACTGTGTATATCAGATGCCATGTGAATGTGGCAATTCCTATGTTGGCGAAACAAAGAGACCTCTTGACAGAAGGATCAAAGAACACCAGAAATGCACATCTCGAGGAGAAACAGAAAGATCTGGTGCCGCCAACCATGCCTGCACTTATGGACACCACCTAAAATGGTCTGAAGATAAAATACTACCCGAGAACAACATTGGAGAAAACGGAAATTCAAAGAAGCCGCGGTTATATATCAGAACCAAAGTTGTTTTAGTAAACCATTTTTAGATATAAGAAAAGTGTTGAAACCACTTCTTAATAATTGTAAACTAAAACTAAATGCAGCATAAAAAAAAATGGGTTTTTGCCATAGCAGGCATGACTGCACCCATCTCAGTCACACTCCACTGCATTTACTTTTAGTATAAGTAGTCATGTAGCTAAGGGATTTATTTAGTTTCACTTAAAAACGGCCAGAGATAGCTACTAGCCGAGACGTCGTGATATTCAACAAAAATAAAGACAATGGAAGTCCAACAGATATCTACTACTTCGCAAGAAACATCGTTATCTATGACCTACAAACAAATCTATTGTTGTTTCAATCTATAGGGTATGATCGAAGGTTGCAACAAACTAAAAATCGATGCTATTCACTAAGATTGAAATTCCTTAATGTACCAATATGATCTAATTTTACAACTGGTCTAAACTGATATTAATGTTTAAAATGACAACAATAAGACAATAAAATTTTTAACAAAAGCAGTAAAAATCTTTAGATCCAACTATTTTTCTCACCAATTCTAAAATATGAGCTTTTGGTTTGTATGCTTAATTTTCCTATATAAAGGTTTGTTTGTTAACATATATAACACAAATAATAACGCTATATGTAAAACTAAACGGACCATCTAGAAGATGGGTTTAGACCTTTTAGAGATTATCGAAAGCTTCGACTGCAAATTGTAAATTAAAAAAATTGGCGATCTAGCAATATTTTAATAACTAATTTTCCGGCTTGATTTTCAGAATAACAATTTTGATACAGCGCCACCTATTGAATAGCAGATTAAAACCATTAAGCCACACAGGACTACACATTTGTCCAACTTAGCCAGGACAGCCAAGAATAAATGCTTCTTTAGTAGAAAAGATTAAAAATGTTGGCTTTGCATTTTTTTAGGTAAAACTTGTAAAAATTACAAAACTATTATGTTTTGTTCATATAATAACATATACTAAAAAAAGTAATTTTTAGATTTATTCTTTCAACTTCAAATTACTAGCACCATCTCTCAAATCTAACTATATCTACTGTGTTCAAATCAAGCAGAAAGGTGGTTCAGATAAACAGAGGCTGTGTTGCTACACGAGTCAGGCGCGGTTGCCATAGTTTGAAAAGATTCTGGCATTATTCAGAACAATGTTAAAATAATTGAGTACAATAAGAGTGGGTAGGATTAAAATATTCTACAGAGATTAATAGTACGAAATTTCCCAATTGAAAACCGATCATTTTCTATTATTTTACTAAACGAATTCGTTGGCAAAGAGAAAGACACAATGATCAGGAAGACAGGTAAGGTAAGGCAGAAGTCTGTTAATGTACGCACAATCCAAAAAATAAAAAATTGTATATGCGAGAATGTGTACAAGCATAAACCTGACATTTTAAAATTATTTTCAATGAAAGGGGTTAGTTCAGAAAAGTCATAACAGCATACAATTAACTAAGTTTTGACAGAACACCTTGTGTATTGTATTATATCTAGATTTTACTCAAAATTCTAAACATATTTATATGACATTTAAAAAAACGAAGAATTTTCCAATATTCTTGAATTTTTATATGCAAATTTTTATCATATTTTATATATTATACATATATGAACGTTTAACTCGCCCCTCTACAGTCTTAAGTTAAATCTACAAGGTAACCGACCATACCTATTTGTAACAGATGATCCAATTCTAACCACATATTTACAGATCATGTGAGTAATATACGCCGGTTTGAGGGAACACTGATCAATAAAATGTCAGAACAGAGTAGTTAGATTGGTTGCAGCTTGGCAACATATCGAAATTGAAGCGTGCGCTTAACTTCAAAATTATATACCTATATTTTTGGATTTTTAGTTATACGTAAGTTCAGTCACTATAAAGCATTCCCTGAATTCTTTAAAGTACTTTATATTTTAGTTTGTCTGGTTGCCTACTTGTACATGTAACTTATGCACAGTAGATATACATACATATTATTCAATATAGGTATTCAACTTTATACAAAATTCCTTAAAAAATATATAAAAAACTTATCCAAACTTACAAAAGTTTTTCGCAAAAACCTCTAAGACACAGCAACTAAGATTATTGCTTAAATATTCATTTAAAGGTCTGGTTTATTTCTAATTTGACCCTGTAAGTCACCAGATTTTCCTCTAGGTTGTTACTAGGAGACTTCCATCTTATTGGCAGACAGCTGACGCTTTGTTGCTTTTACTCGCATGTGCCAAATGTGACATTGGCTGCATTAAGGCATTTCCGAGGTATTTGTAGGTAAGAAATCGATATTTTCAGTTACTACCATCGTTTTGGGCGTTTGCAAGCTTAATATTTTCAAACTTGACGTTTTGTTTTTCAGAAGTGGTGCCTGATACGCGTGGTTTTATCGAAATGTTTAGGGTATGTATAGATTCCTATAGACAGGTTATAGAGGTCATACTAATGTATTTTTATTGGTATAACTGTTATTTAAATGCTTTCACATAGACAAATTATTAACGTTTAAATATATTTATAGCAATTTTATATAAACATATCTTAATTTGTGAAAATTATATTGAATATATTTAATATATTTCGATTTAAACAAATGAAAAAATAATACAAATTTTAGTGACAATTACCTTTTAACTACTGTTAAGTATATAGAGAGCAAAAAAAAGTATTTTAGAAGAAAAGTTAATTTTTGGGCTAAATTTAATTAAATTCTTAATAAAACTATAAATTTGAACTTCAACTGATACAGAGCTAAAACGAACTGTCAGAATAACTGTCTTAATAGTGTCCAGTAGATCTTAACTGCTGACTGAACTTTTCCACAAAAAAACATAATTCCTACAGTGACATGGTCCCAAAATGATATTTGACAGAACTATATTTTAAATATGGAAATGCTCAGGCATGAGATTAATTAAACTACGGTCATTCAGGGTAATTATAGCTATATAACCACACAAACAACTTAAAAACATTAGTGTAAAATATATACTATTACATAACCTTCAATTGTATAAGTACTATACTGGCCATTTAGGAACCAATAAAGTATGTTAATTGCAAATTAATAATACTTAATCTAAAACTATATACTATTCCTTAAAATCAAGTTACAAAATACAAATATAGGTTAGATTAACAAATATTTTTTTATAGTCCATTTCCTTATAATTATTGTATTTACAGACTTCTAGAAATTCTTTACACTCAAAATGGGATACCATTTTCGACAAGGATACAAAAGAATGGATAGCATTCAAACCAGCCCTAGGCCTGTACGTGTATCCATGTTATTCTTGCCGCCACATGTTTTATACAACAAAAACCTTTCTAGATCATGTAAACAGGCGGGCTATTGTACTTAAATATAAGTGTGTGGGATGTCACAATGAAGAGTTAACATTTTATAATAGGTAAGTTTGATAGTTTTCAAAATTTGCCCATCATGGGGCCAATTTTCATAAGTAAGTGTGATTTCTTTACTTAAAAAAATAAGTAAAAAAGGATAAAATAAAACCTGAGGTTCCACCAATGAATTTTGATAAATAATAAATATCTACAACAATTGTCAGCTTATTTTTAAAAGGGAGCTCAAAATAACATCATACGAGAACTTCGTATATAGTAAAACTGCTTGAAAGTACCAGCTCTTAGAGTGCTTTTTCCATTCCATATACTACGAAACCCTATTTCAGATGTTCTTTGCAACTTCATTGTCGGGAACACTTTAGTCTAGACAAAGGAACAATACATCTGAATAATTTGGAAATAGGTTCTTTACCACTGGGACTTGCAGGATTTTTCAAGCATCCAGATATACCATATTTATTTGATGTTGAAGAGGAGTATATTATTGGTAAGATTTAGTACATATTACAGTTATAGAAATATACTTAAACTTATGCAAGTTCCATCATTTTTTTAGTCATAATCAATTTGAAAGAGTAGCATTACTTTTTGGGAGACTGAATTGTGATATTATTCGAAACTAAGTTCTTTTAAATGTTTTGTAGAATTCAAACACTCATATCCTTTTTTAGACAACAATTTTATCAACGCCCAATTTTATGCCCCCAAAATTGAAGAGAGGGGTAAAGAAATAATAACTCTCACCGCTTGTCATTTAGTGATTAACAGATCAGATCCGAATGGTGAAACCCAAGCCTTGGCTCTAAAACAAATAGCCAAAAATATCCCAAAATGTCAGTTTATTACCCTTCAGGCTTTAAAGGAACTAAGGATGCACATGCAGTCTTCCGATGAAGAAGAAGAGGTGCCAGTGAAGACTGAACCTGAGGAGGCCCATGAGGAGCAAGTAATATTTTTCTTTAATTTAAAACAATATTACCTTATCCTGCTAAAAGATCTTTACATAATAGTTTTTAGTTAAAGCAGGAAGTTCTATAATCGATATAAATTGCCTTTAAGCTGGTAGTATCCTTATTCTTTTTCCCAAAAACTTACTAAACAAGAGGCACATTCTATACATACATATATATTCCAACAACTGCAGATGATTATAACCCTGAGGTGGAGAATATCTGAATCTTTTGTAGAACATATACTTTAAAAAATTTCGTTGTACTCTCTTTGGAGTGACTTAATCTACACCTTATATTGGGGTGATCAGATTATACATCAAATAAATGAGATAATCATGGAAACACATTTTTTAGCATTAAAATTAAATCTATTTTGAGAATACCAATACTGTTCACGTTGGCCTAAAGATAATCACTATCATCAGTTTCAAATCATCTGCATACACTAAGATCTTAGGGTTAAGCCTTGAGGAACCCTAGACGTTCTTTTAAACACATATAAAGCAATAGCAAGCTGACGAAGCTGATTTATTTGATTAAAAAACTGTACTATTGAAATGATATATGCTATATTTAGTTGCATTATAAATTCTGTCAAAATACACTATCTCAAAAACCTTCAATACATACTGAGTATTGACACTGACCGATAGATAAATATTTGTATGTTGTTCGGTACCCATTTTAAAAATGTAACAGTTGAACCGATGGTCCTGTTACTTTTCAATTTTCTAATAACTAGTTTTACTACATATTCAATAATAAGATTGTTGCAAAAGTGCTACTTTGTATGCGCCCTTCATAGTACAAGGAAAAACGGAACTAAGCAGGTAAAAGTAATATTATATCCATCAATCAACATCTGTTATATTTAATGCACAAGGAAAATTTAAATTTTTTAAGTCTAATAATTTCAAAACATTAATCCAGGTTGAGACTAGAGTTGACTAGGACTATTTTCCAACTACAGCCCTGTGAGAATACACAGGCTGACAGAATTAGATCAACTTTCCAAACGAGAAGTCGGACTATACTTTTCTGCATGCGTTTGACATGCTAAATCCAAATTCGTAACCCGAATTTCTTCACCACGTCAGGTTTTCTAGATAATTTAACTTAAAACTGCAAAAAATGGCATTTTAGGCCATATTTAGGGTTACTTTTTAACCCTAGGTGGCGTTCCTTCACAAAACTCAATATAACGTCTTAAAGTCCTACTCTTCTCCTTCAAAATGGTTTTTCAATGGTCCCGATATATTTTTTTCTCGCCGAAATATCTGCTGTTGTCATTAGATGAAAATTGAATAGCATTCAGCAAACAAGCTAACGAAACGATTTTGTTCAAAAACTAAGATTTTAAAATATACGTAACCCGGACGTAGCGAAAGCAAGGAAGTTGGAAGGCTTCCAAGTTCCTTGAGCGAAAGCCACGTTCCCGATGAAAACCTAAATAACCTGGGCCTAGTGAGATGTATTGACGAAAACACTCAATTTGATATTTTCAACATTGAAAAACGATTTTAAAGGGTAATACTTTAAGATGTTATATTGAGTTTTGTAAAGGAACGTCACCTAGCGTTAAAAAAATAACCTCAAGCATAAAATGCCGGTTTTTGCAGTTTAAGGTTAAATTACAATTATATAAGGGGAACTTAGTTCTCAATCAACTGAAAAAACCTTATACTATAAGGACAAACATACTCTGTTCTAACCAGGGCGGATCCAGCCTTTCTCTGTGGGGGGGGGGGGTGATATCACAAAAGTACAGTATGGCAAATGAAAGCAAGTTGTCGACGGGGGGGGGGGGGGGGGAGAAACGCCAGCAATATTCCCATTTCTAGTGTAAAAGTCAGGGTCGGGTCTATTTTTCTGAATTCAAAGGTCTTGAGGGGGCTGATCGCAAGAAAAAAAAGTTGCTGACCGGGGGGGGGGGGTGAAAGCAAACAGCATACACATTCCTAGTATAAAAGCCAGAATCGAGTCTATTTTCCTAAACTCAAAGCTTTTGGGGGGAGAGGCGATCGCAAGAAAAAAAACTGTGGACCGGTGGGGGGGGGGGAGTCAGCAGCATACACATTACTAGTATAAGAGCTAGAATCGGGTCTATTTTCCTAAACTCAAAGTTCTTGAGGGGAGGGCGATCGCAAGAAAAAACAAGTTATCGACGGGTGGAAGCCAACTGCATACACATTCCTAATGTAAGAATCGGGTGTATTTTCCTAAACACTAAGCCTTGGAGGGGGGGGGGGGCATTATCTGTCTATGTTATTTACTTTAGGAACCGGCACAATAGACGATATTTTCAATTCGTCGGGAACTTGACATGTTAAAAATGACGCATTTATCAAATTAAGTTGTTGTCTGAAGGGTATCATGCTAAAAATACATAAACGTAATCAAGAGAAGCACAGATAGATATATCGATGGTGTCTGCGTAAACAATGACAGCTAAGCAGTATGCGGTGAAAAAAAAGTTACGTCTGTAAATGTGCGTCGTAAATTATGATTTTATAAAATTTTCAGTGTAAAAAATTACATTTATGTATTTTCAAAGAAAATAATTACGCTTTCAAAAGTGCGGTGAAAATTATTACGATTCCAAAAATGCTGCGAAAAAAATTACGCATCTAAAAGTACGACGAAAACTATTATAGTTTTGAAAATGCGGCAAAAAAATTACAGTTTTTAAAAGTGCATCGAAAACTGTTGTAATTCTTAAAATACTGTGAAGATAATTCGCGGCACATTTTAAAGATGCAATTTTTTTCGCCATATTCATTAACGATGTATTTTTTTCCCTGCATTTATTAAAAAGTAATTTTTTCGCCTTTATGTTGTTTAGCATTCCAGTTTTCGCCGCATATATGAAGAAAAGATGATTTTTTCGCCTTGGTTTTATAAATGTATTTTTAATACCGCATCTGGGCGTCAGTCTTCGTGGACATCATCAATATGGGCCTCTTTACATATTAATATGTAAAGCTATGAAGGAATTTTTTCTATCCAAGTCTGTAAAAACCAAATATAGCGCCCATAACTTAAAGAAAAGTTGTAAAACGTATTGTTTTATTTCAGCAGATAACATTTTCTGAAGAACCACTTCTGCCACACAAGTCTCCGCATCGGGAATCTAGAAAAGAACCAATATCAAAAACACAAAGCATCACCAATAACAATTCCTCTATTACATCCACTCAAAATATATCGAAAACTATTACAGAAATTGATGATGACATTATTTTACCTGTTATAACCAAAATTGAAACGGTAGAGGAACCGTTGAGCCCGCAAGCAAGAAATGTCCCATATTTTCCATTACAAGAATGTCCCGAGTGCAATTTGCAGTTTGAGGAACCTTTAAAAAATCATTTTTTGGGAAATAATAGGCCAATAAATGAAATGCTTCGCTGCAGTTCTTGCAGGCTGATTTGCCCTACCTGCTGTTCTTTTAAGGTAATTATTTCGAAATTCCAAGTTTGCATGAAGGGTAAAAATTCGTAAAGCGTGAAAAGCATTGAAATTATGGTTTTTTGAAAAAATTTCGATACTTACCCCCTATTTCGAGGTCGTAGAACACGATTCTGGCCTTGATTTTTCACTATTTTTCCTCACTTTCCCGGAAAACTCCAAAAAAAAGCGTCACTTCACAAAGCACTTTTATTTCAGTTAAAAACCGAATTTACGTATTTATTTTCAATGGAACTAGTTAAAATATATTGTACGTAATATATTTTAATTATTTTTGCACAAATTTTAGCAAATCAATTTAGAAAAACTTATATTTTCAGCGAAAAATCAAAAACACGTCTCGGAAACGTCATCAACCGTCAGATTATCTAAACTCGCCGCCGAATCACGTAAAAAGGCGCAACGTTGCCAGATGTCTTTTTTTCATAATATAAACTATAAGATTTGTCCTTCTCAGGCCACAACATAGTTTAATTTTTTTAATGTTCAAAACAGTTCCTGAGTAAAAATAATCTTAACCCCTCAAAATTTTTGGTTGGTTTTGGTTTGGGTAGGTTGGTTCAGGTTTAGCTTGATTTTCAAACTAACCTGAACTAATGTAAATTAACCTGAATTTATACTTTCCTGGTATAAACTTTAGAATTTATCCATTACAGTTAACAACATAGTTTAAAGTTTGTAATGTATAAAAAAGGGTAAAATTAACTTTAACAATCCAAAATTTTTGGTTAGTTCTGGTTAGTCCAGATTTAGCTTAGTTTTTGCTTGTTTAAAAAACTGAAATTAACCTAAACTAACCTAAATTGACTTAGATTTATTAATTAAAAAACACTTTCTGCTAACGGACATAAACAATATGATCAATTCATATTATCCACTTAAAACTACTGGTATTTGGAGGGAAACAGACAAAAGCAACTATAATCCTTAAAACCTTTAATATTTGAGTCAAAATCGCACATCAAAGGCATAGATATAAGAGTGATTAATAGTACTTCAATAATCAAAGGAAAGGGAAAAAGTCTTTTCGGGACCTTTTTTTCCAATTCAAATAGAAAGAGAAGAATATATATGAATTTCAAAGAAATCGTTTTTGCAATCTGGCAACATCGCCGACTTCAACAAGTACGCCATCTTTAGCGAACTATGCAAACTATTTTTCGTTGATGACGGCCGTTTTGTTTTGATTTGTTGTGATTTTTGTCGTGATAATTTTTCGTTTTTTTTTGGATCAAAAAGTGCATATTTTTGAATTATTGTATAATACAGAAGCTTCTATCACTGTAGAATTTGTGGTTATAACAAAAGTTTAACGATTTATTGAAAAAAATTGAACCTAAAGTGAAAAATATTTTTCCCTGTTTTTCACAAAATTGAAGGAAAAATTATGGAAAACTGAGGTCAGAATCGTATTCTACGACCTCAAAATATGGGGATGCCTCAAAATTTTTTCAAAAAAAAACGTCATTTTATCATTTCACTCTTCACGAATTCTTACCAAAATTTGATAAATGGAACTTCGTATTCATGTTCTTTTAGAGCATTCGTGCATTATTTTTTTTAAGTCTGTATTAGTTTTACACTCATAGGCTTTGTATTTTTAGGCTCATGTAAGAATTCATGATCGACGACCTCCTTTTATATGCCCAGATTGTGGTGAAAGATTTGCCGAAGTTGAAAATCTTATAACACATATGGACGACGTTTGTTTTCATTCTGCTAAATCTGTCAGATTCAGGTATGATTTATAGTTGATCAAGAAAATTTGAAATTAATTCATAATGTCTTTGTAGATGTCCTGGCCGACGCTGTGGTAAAATATTCGCTTCCGAAGCGACTTTTGGTCCTCATTTTAAGCAGTTGCATATCGATACGCTTTTTCAATGTGGAAAATGCAAGGAAATTTTCACGGCACTTCCAGCTTGTGAGGAACACTTGAGTTTACATGAAGAAGGGGCGAATATAGTGAAATTTTTTGGATGTACAGTAAGTAACGGATGTCCCGAAATTTACGCAAGATTTGAATTAAATAGAAAACACAAATTGTTTTAAACTGCAATTGCTTTATTGAACAATAAAGTCCATAGTATAGGGTTATGTATAGAATAGCATGTCCGGCAACTGGCACCCATGGCTTTGCTGGCACATACGCACTCTTTTGTCGAAATTTTCTATAATCATTTTGCAAAAATGTGGCTGAATATCGTTAATGCAGCGTTAAATCTCTCCCTTCAATGCACGGGTGATTGTAGGCTTATTGGTACAGATCTTTCACTTCAAATAACCCCATAGAAACAAATCCAGTGGTGTTAAATCACATGATCTACGGGGCCGAAACGAGAGAGTATACGACCAACACATACTTGTTGAAACCACATGTCGTCCACATCAGAATCATCTAATTTAGGTTGAAAACCAATACAACAGTATTGTTAATGCCAACAATAGATATTTAGACTTACTATTTGCTAATTTCAACTGCGTTGCGCAGAGAGATGAAGGTCCAATGCTCTTGGAAGATGTTCATCACTCATCGCTGGTTGGTGACTTGGAGTTTGGCCCAACTCGGCGGAGGAGTTTCCTCGTGGATAGTAGCAGTCAATTTAAGTGCTACAATTTTAAAAAAGTTAATTTTAATGCTCTTTATGGTGCCTCGTGTCCGCTGATCGGGCTGAGCTTGATCAGCACTCAGATGTTAACATGTGTTGCGACAGGTTTTATGAAATGTATAAAATATTGGATAGATCCGTGCGATCCAAAAATACGGGTCGCTCTTTTCCTGTATGGTATGACGCGGAAATTATTCGTAGTTTGAAATATAAGAATAACGTTTTTAGAAAGTATAGGAAAACTAAGAGTGTCATTTGTTTTAACAAATTTAAATTCTTGAGGTCTCAGACCAGTCAGATGATTCAGGCCTCATATCAGCGTTGCATTGAGCGGATAGAGAAATACATTGGAAATAACCCTAAATCATTTTGGAGGTATGTTCCACAGAAAAAAAATTGCTGCGCTATTCCCGATAGAGTGTCATATGGGTAAAACTTTCGATCGTCCTAATGATAAATGATATTGTCAAGGCATTTGCCGAGTACTTTAAGGGGGTTTATAACGAAGTATTGTCTACTGAAGCGGTTAGTCTGGGGGATTTGAGCAATAATACCGTTGCAGTTCCGGTCTTTACAGAACAGGATATAATAAAAATTACGAAAGGGCCTAAACCTAAAATGTCTAGCGGGCCCGATTTTGTTCAACGTTTTCTTATTAAAGACACTATAAATATTTTTGCTGCTCTTCTATGTAAAATTTTTAACGCCTCTCTTAAGCAGCTGGTGTATCCCTAGAGATGGAAGATAGCTAAAATATGTCCTGTATTTAAGAGTAAAAATAGGACTGAAATAGAAAATTACAGGCCTGTCGCTCTGATATGTTTTTTCAAAGATCTTTGAGATGGTACTGTATAACTTTATTGTCAACAAAGTCGAGCATTTGTTGTCTATAAAACAGCATGGATTTTTAAGGGGTAGGTCAACATCCACTAATCTGGCGTCTTTTCTACAGTTTACAGCGGATGCTGTGTATGCAAGCGGTCAGGTTGCTATGTTTACCGACTTCTGAAAGGCTTTTGACAAGATGAGCCATAGTTTGATTCTGGCAAAGCTGGCGAGGTTTGGTTTCATTGATCAATTTGTACGTTTTTTTAAATCATATTTATTTAATAGGTCTGAGTATGTCCAATATAATGGCTTTCAATCTCGGTGTTTTGCGGCCTCGTCGGGAGTACCTCAGGGCTCAAATTTGGGATCTCTTTTGTTTTTAATATTTATAAACGATATCGCTGAATCAACTGATGTTGGATTCCTGCTGTTTGCTGATGATTTAAAAATGTACGTCCAAGTTCAGTTGAAAAAGGATTGTGATAGGTTGCAAAATGGTGTTAGTGCAGTCCAGAGGTGGTGTGTGAGTAATCAATTGTTATTGAATGTGATCAAATGTTCAGTTATGTCTATGACTCGTAAAATATCTATACCAGTTCTATATGGTTATCAAATAAATAACGACCTACTTAAAAGTTGATGCAGCTAAGGATTTGGGTTTTGTATTGGATTCTAAACTTAGCTTGAACTTTCACTATGACAGAATAGTGTCTGAATAATCAAATGTTGGGTGTAATTATTAGAAACTGTAAACCATTTAAGAATATTGAAAGCCTAAAATAATTGTTTATAGTACTAGTAAGAAGTAAACTTGAATACTGTTCACTTGTTTGGGCTCTAATTTATAATAAATATGTTTTGGATATGGAGAACGTTCAGCAAAAGTTTATGAAGTATTTATGGTTGAGAACTGAGGGAATCTACCCACCCGTCGGGATAGACAATGGACTGTTGCTGGATAAATTTAGTTTGCAAAGTCTTGAAACGAGACGTAACTTACATTCAGTTTTATTTTTATACAAGCTGGTCAACGGTCAGATTGTTTCTCCTCAGCTTTTGGGCGAGCTAAATTTTAATGTGCCACGATTGACGAGCAGGCATGGTGTATGCTTTCATTTAAGGATATCTAGGACTAACGTATATTGTATGTAGGGCATATATCGAATGAGTTCTGTGTTTAATAGGGTGTCGCAGTCATATGATCTAAGTATGAGTTATATCCAGTTTTTACGTCCCTATTCAGTATTATTGTAGGTCTGGGACTGCTATTGTGATATTAGTTCTGTTATTTTGTAATAAATATGTTTTTTTTTTGTTATATTGTTATATTTTATTACGTGATATTGTTTCCGTTATTTTGTAATAGGGAGGTTTTTTTTCTGTTATATTCTATTACGGCCCTATTAAGTATTGTTGTTGGGTTTGATATTAATAAATAAATAAATATCAAGCACAAGTAACAATCACTGCTTGACAAGCCTCATTTTCGAAGAAGTATGCTTTAATGATGCTTCCGGCCTAAAATCTGCACCAAACAGTGGTATATTGTGGATGCGTTTGTTTTTCGACAATCACATGTGGGTTCTTTGAACCCCAAATGAGGCAATTTTGATGATTAACGAAGCCATCAAGGTGAAACTGAGCTTCATGACTTAGAATGACTTTGCTTGAAAAATCAGCATTCACTTGATGTTCAATAATCCATTCAACGAACTCTCTTCACTGTGTATGATCGTTAGGCTTTAGTTCTTGTGTCAATTGAATTTTGTAAGGATGGAGATGCAGAGTGAGCACACGCTGTAGAGAGCTTCTTGAATGTTGATTTAATGTTCTTGGACTTTCAACACAATTGATCTATTCTCCCTGAATTTTTCAGTTACTCTCTTCACAGGTAACGAAGTTAAATCAATATTTTGACCATATTTCTACGGAATTTGCGAATTGTGGCCGCCAAACCATCATAATTTTTGAGATATTGTTCAACGAAAACGCGTTGTCCTCTCGTGTAGTGATCCACTTTTACTAATCCTAAACTGTCAGCTGTCAAAGTGTTTTTTGTGGCAAATTCAAATCTTGCATGAATTTTAGGACATCCTTTACATAATAATGATTAAAAATAATATTTAAACTCAGATAGTTTTAGATTTGAACTTTTTATTTTTTTAGACATGTGGAGATGATGAGATGACAGCACAACAACTAAAAAAACACATTGATTTTCATTGCAAGGACTTAAACCGATGTATGTACATTTTTATGTGCAAATTTTGCAAGTGTTATTTCAGGTAACGTTTCTTTTTCAAATTTTATATTCTTAATTCATTAACATGATCGAACTTTAAAACTGGTCTTAGCTGACAATAAAAGGTTCAAATTGACCAGTGTGACAATAAATCAATCGTTATCATAAATTACCAAACTACCAAAAATGGAAAATTTCATTTGTTTTCGGCACACAACTATTTCTTTCAACGATTTCAAGGTTTTGCCATTATATTTTTTTTGTTTAATTTTTGTATACAGGGTATCCGGAAAAATGCGTGTACGACGTTTGATGACAGGCTCTTATCAGATATAACTAAGTTGACTTAAATCGACCTATTTTAACTTCAAGAGTCGGCCATCAATCGTTGGACACGTATTTTCCGGATACCCTGTATACAAAAATTAAACAAAAAAATATAATGGCAATATATATATATATATATATATATATATATATATATATATATATATATATATATATATATATATATATATATATATATATATATATATATATATACAGGTGTGGAAAATCCAGAACAGAACCTCTAAAAAAAAAGGAATGTAACAGAAAGCGACGGACAACCCGTTTAGCCATGTTGAGGAAGTGAAATAAAGCATACTGTTGTATCGTAGCTTGCTTCCTGGTGTTGAGCAAGGACTTTTCGCTGGTTTCGGGTCGTCAAAACACAGTGGGTCGAAAGCACGGATTTGATATTAAAAATAAAATCGAATCCAACAATAGCAGACTGAAACTTTAAAATCATGAAAATAAATTCGAGAAACGTCTAATGTGACTTGACTTCAAGGCACATTTTAAATATAATACTAAAATAATAAATACATGGATGTCGATAATCGTTAAAAAGGGGAAAGTACTTTTTCCTCTATGCTTAAGACTTCTTAATAAATACCAATGCAAATAATTTGTAAGTAATATAATATTTATTGATTCACATAAATGAATAAATAATACGACTGTAATAAAAATAATAAAAAGAACTTTTTAATCACTGCCTTCTTTGTTAAACAGCTCTTTTCTCATTCTCCAATACGTATGAATTGTTATCCGAATCCTTACTATGTCAACAGTAAGGATCCATCGACGCCAAAAGTTTTGGAACACATCCTCCATATTTTTTCTCGAGAAAATTTTCGGGCAAAGTCTAGGCGATAATTTCTTATCAACTTGTCCGTTTGTTTTTGTGCATATTTCGATAGTTTACCTATCAGTAATATTGCAAATGCTATGATGTCTGGTCAATGAAGTAAGTCATTTGTGGATTCCTGCTGGAATGTTGTACCAAGAATATCCTTTGAAGAATAATATTGCTGTTTGAAGTTTGTATTCCCAAAACTTCTCTATTGCAGTTTAATGTCCGCTTCCAATAGTTTGCAAAATGACGGGAAACCGGAGGATCAGTTTTCACTTTATTTTTGTTATAATGGCTGACTCATCACTGTTCTCGAAGAAACGTCGAACTATGTTGCCATCGTTAGTGTTTCCTAACACTTTCATTGGCATGTCAATAAGAAGTCCTAATCTCTCTCCTTAAAGGCCTGTTGGATGGTAGCCTTTGTGCTCTCACCTCTTTGTCTTTCTGCTTACGAGCTTGCCATTGCTGTGTGTCACGTTGATACGACAAATACAAGCAGCATTCGAAGAATCTAATACATGGGTGTAGAGCTAACAATTGTAGCTTGAAATACTCTGTATTTACTGGGACACAGTATCAATGTTGTTGAACTGAGATGTTATTTGGCAGAGGTAATAACGTTGGACCGCTCTAGCCAAAGCATTCACCTAGCCGTATATCATCGTCATAGATAAGTTGTACTGTACTGAAGCTGGGGTGGCAAAGAGAACTCTTTTATATGGTGCAAGTTGTCTGGTTCGTGTTCATAATTTTCTATTTTCGTTAAAGACTTTTGTTCGGTTTTCTTAATAAATTCAAATTTCAGAGGCCCGCAATTCATAGTAGAGGAGGATTTGGAATTGTACAACACAATCTGTTCTTGTTGAGTTTGCGTGTTAATACCTGCTAATTGAAGTGAAATAAGAGAGGTTAGGAATAAGTTTATATCAGAAATATTCGGATCAGTGAATTTTATTTTGTACTGGCTTTGACCTGACGTTCCATCGAAGCCCCATTTGCAAATGAAACTCATATCTACAATTTTAATTTATCGATTTGTTCAAGGGCGTCTAATTGAAGCAATACAATTCGATCCATTCTATGATCCAGTAAGCCTTGGAATTTAACCTCTGCTTTTGATTGAACAAAAGTTAGATACTCGTCTTGTGGATAACATGCTTTTTTGTATTTTACACACCAGAGTAAGGCGAAAATATATTACTGCCTTTCTGTTTAGCCCAATTTTGTAATCGTTGAATTGTAACTGGGCGCGACGCAACTATAACACTGTTGCCTTTGACCTGAGACGCAACTTTAGAAAGAATAGACTGGCCGTTCATATTACCGAGGTTTAATAAAAACGTTACTATAGCCAACTTTCTATTTTAAATTTCTTACCTAGAAATTATTTTGGCCGTTTCCTCAAATTCTAACCCACTAAGCCCGTCTAACTTAGTTTGGGACAGAAGATCGTAGGAAACGCCTACCGCAATATTACCCCGCTAACTTCCGTGCGACACGAAGACGAGCAGTACTTTGAAATGAATGAGAGGGTGTATTTACTTTTCGTCTAAACTTGTAACGTAATTGACGGAATTTGGAATATTTAATGACTATTTGATACATTGATTGTTTTTAATACATCAAATAGTCGAAATACAAAAAAATTAGTTTTTGTTGGGCATTGAGCGTCATGAAAATTGATATTTCTGTTACAAAATAAACATTTATTCTAATAAAAATACTAGTGAAACGCAACGGTAATTTCTAAGTAAATAAGCTAATAGACCACTTTAAAATTAAAAATCGTTCTCAAAAATAAACCTTTATTCTGGTAAAAAATAAAAGTATCACGTGTTTCCTGGTCTAATTTTCTTGAGTTATTCGCAATTTGTAACAGCGATATTTGTTCCGCTTTAAAATAATCCGAACTGTTCGAGCGTTCATATCAAGTTCTTAGGCAATTACAGTTCTATTGCAAGGATAATTAATTTCTGCCAAACTACAAACGTCAGTCTCCCGATTTGCTCGTTCTACAGTAATTTGAGGAACCGGTTGCTCATTATTATCAGTGCATTTTTTACAAATTTTTAGACAACCGATTGTCCCAAATTTTTTAATAATTTCCGAAATTCTAAATTTTCAAGGAACAGGATGATTTTCGCATGTAAATACAAATCTGCTAATTATTTACCAGAATAGTGTACCACTTAATAATCTGCTCTTTTTGTTCCGTGTGTGTGTGTAACAAAAAAATTTGGCGCGAAACACGGTATTTAAGTTTCGACGGCCTGATTGAAAGCAAATAACTTGGAATCCTCTTGTTGTGCTAGGGCGTAGCGTATGCTGCCGCCCGCTCTCACCGCGCCAGCATTGTATTACCCCTCACCCTAGGGCCAAACTGGTAATTTACACGTATGTCGATACTTACGACTGTCTCATTCTGATTTGATGAATAATATAGTATTTTCTTTATCTTACTTAAGAAACGTCCAGTTTCTAGTTTGGATTTTCCAGACCTGTATATATACCATGCTTATGCTGTCAGATTTTGTTTTAACGAAATTATAACAATAAAAGTTACCTTATTTTAGTCATTTTTAACACTGTTAATTAATTTGTTTGTTTCCTTATGTACAGATCCGTTGGAACTATGGCAACTCACCTTAAGAATTGCAAGGTACAAAAAACGGGAATTCCAAGACGCATACGCCCTACGACAAACACCAGTCCCCACATGAATTCAAAATACATGTCCGGGGAGTGTAAAATTTGCAATAATCGGATAATTTTCCTGAAAAGTAAACCTACAATATATTGTAACAAATGCGCTTGGAGACAAACGTATTCCAGTAAAAAAGTAGTCTCGCTACCGGTAGATAAGTGTATTTGTATACTTTGCAAGAAGCAAATCGATTTTTTGGAACGGAGACAACATCAGAAGGAGTGTAAATATGCTAAACCGCAGGTTGTAGTTGAGAGGCTAGAGACGGATAAGGCAGAAGAGTATCCCAATCAACTAAACCAAAGCTTTAGTTCTAGTAATAGTGATCTTGATGGATCATACGAGGGTTCGCCTCAAAAGAATCGGAGCGACTCCAGCGATGATAATATACCTAGAAAACGTCATAAACCATCCAAACCTAAAAAACTGGAACCGGAAAATGATCTGACAGCTGAAGAACCTATTCCTTTTGATGGTACCTATCAGTGTCGCCTTTGTGAATACAAGAGCACTGACCGAGAACCTTTTCATAAACATATAAAGGTCCACAGACATATATCAACAGCCTATCAGTGTATGGAGTGTGGAGAATGTTTTGTAGTCAAGCCGTCCCTGATAAAACACCTTTTGCACTATCACAATATCTATAATTATGAGCAATATTTCCAGGATAATGACTGTTTCGACCAAAGTGCTGTAACGGAATTGGCAAAGGTAGTAAAAGCTCCCTATTTGGCCAATAATGTAAAGGAGAATCAGTGTAAAGTATGTATGGAGCAATTTGATTCATCGGAACAACATGATAAACATTTTAGAATTCATGGAATGGCATTTTTAATGCGAAATTCCATTTGAATCAAAATAATTTTTTATAATTTTTCTTTGGATTTCAATTTTTTTCTGTTCAAATGAGAAATAACGGTACAGGATGTCCAATTTTCAGGGTATCTTTATTATTATTAAAGATAGACTTGTGATTTTCGCAAATCTGTACTGCTTTTTTTTTATTAAACTAAAGATGCAACAGACAAAATTTTCTTACCCTTCTATAGAAAAGGAAAAGCTGTTTTATTGCCAGACCACTCACAACTTTCAGTGAGTGATATAAAAAACTTATTGTTGATTGAAGTGTTCTTGTCCTGCAGGGGAAAATGTAGGCATAGTTTTGCATATCAACCAGTAGATATTATTGATAATGAAAATGTAATAGTATCATAAATATATAAATGACAAATTGTAGATGCAGAAGAGATAATTTTCAACAAGTTGTATGAATGTTAAACAACAAAGGGGAAAAGTTATAAAAAAAAAGACCTTCAGCATCCATATAGAAAAGTTGAATTGATTGACAATTATTGTTATTTCAACAAAGCTGATGCAAAAATTAAGTATATGACTGAAAATTAATTGATAAGATTCAAAACTTCAGTACAACTGACTTGTTGCGAATTCTCTATTCTGTTCCTACAATTTATTATTTATATATTTATGACATTTTTCATGTAATAATTTCATACAAAAGTAGCAAAAATATGCATATGTTTACCTCACGCAGTACAAGAAGACTTATATAAACAATCAATTTATTTATTCCACTTATTGAAATTTTAATTTCCCTTATGACTTATGATTAATTCTGAGGGATTGCGTGATATATGTCACAATAAGAATTTCTTTATTGTTTTTGCATTGATATTTACATAATACAATGTGACGTGCTAATAAAATAACATCTCCTTCGATAATTGAATGCTTTGATTCACCTAAAACAAGAAAAATATCTTGTATATTTACTTCTATGGAAGTTTCCCACACCCATTTTGCACGTTTTATATATACATGAGAAACTTATGAAAAAGTGAAGTAAATGAAAATATTGTCGATGCTTGCTGTAAAGTCGTATATGGTTGTGATTTCATATTCATATATAATAAAAACTAGAAAACTTTTTTATAATTTTAAAAGAGCATACATTTTAATAGATCACCGATTTATATATCCAATTGATAAATGTAAGATTTTTACCTAACAAATATTATTTTAAATAATTTTTAACCTTTTCCCATGTAATTTTTTGAATTCACATGGATCAAAAAGTTTTTTACTTTGGCCACCAGACGTCTCTGAGAAATCGTTCAGTTGCCAATAGGTCTAAAATTTTGAAAATTCAGACTTAAATACGCAATAGGCTATAAATATTGAATACCAAATAGTACTTAATAAATTATGTATTCAATATTCATTCATAGCCTACTGCAAATATGTCAGAATTAAAAAAAAAATAATAAAATTTCCGATTTTTTAGTGTCAATCCATTTGAAATAACCCAGGTAGAATTAAATTTATTGCTCAACATTTGTAATTTTCCTAATTTTTTTACCAGTTACTTCCCAATATTATGAGAGTTCAAAACTATTGTTGAAATATTTTTTAAGCTCATACGTTTTTTTGGCGGCCATTTTAAGTTTGGTTCGGAACCGTTTTTCAGCTGCAAACAATTTTTGCACAAATGTATCTAACTCTGTTAATTTTACTGATGTCAAAACAAATAAACACCAAAATTATTAGAATGACATGATTTTTTGTCCTCACGTAATAATATTATCTAAGTAGAGAGGAAAGTGAAGCAAAAAATTAATTACCGGTAAATTTTGTGTGCGTATGAACCAATTTTGATGCACTTTAACTCTGGAACCTGTTGAGTCTCAGTCACCACATCTTTATTATATATTTATATCATAAAGAGGTGTATTTTCTGTTAATTTCATAATTTTCCACTTAGACCCTTTTGAGATATTCAAAAATTTTTGAAGGATTATATGTAAAAAAAGATCAAGTCCTCAAACTCGAAACTTCAATAACAAGCAAAATTACAAACCGCCCTGATTTTTCCAGGATAGTCCCGAATTCGATGATATTCTCCAACTTCTTGACGACCTATCAATTTTGTCTCGATTTTTGTTAACACGCGGCGACGGAATAGGGCGATATCACACCAGTACCGTAAGAAAAGTGAAAGCGAGTTGTCGACTAGAGGGGGGAAGTCAGCAACATTAACGTTAGGTAGGGACGAGTCCATTTTTCGGAATTCGGAACTCTTAGGAGGTGTAGGGGGTGTCATCCCCCCTTGAATCCGGGCCTGATTGCCTCCGATGACCGACCGATTGTCCCGATTTTCTCCCCCAAAAGTGGCAACCCTGATAGCAAATAGTCCTGAAATAAATCTACATAAGAAAAAAAAATAAAGGGGAGTCGTGATTCCTTTTTATAATATTTAAGCACCAAAAATCCCGTTTTAAGGTAATTTTCACTTTACAGTTGTAATTTTTTTTCACTTTCCTCACTTAGGTAATATTATGTAAGGGCAAAAAATCTAGAACATATCATTCTCATCATTTTGGTTTTTATTTTGTCTTGATATCTTTAAAATTAACGGAGTTAGATGCACTTGCGCAAATCTTGTTTTCAACCAAAAAACGGTTCCGAAACAAGCAAAAAAAAGCATGAGCCTAAAAAAATTTTTAACCATAGTTTTTTACTCACCTTATATTGAGAAAAGGTACAAAAATTAGAAAAATTAAAAATGTTGAGCGACATGGTCTAGGTGATTTCAAATGAATTGGTCCATTACTGAAATTAAATGTCGATTATTACACAATTTTGGAAAGCTTGAAAAAACTGAAATCGCGTTGTCTAATAATATACAGTGTGTTCTATTTACAAAAGCATAAGTGTAGTGTATAACCCGAAATCTGATGTGTTTAGAAAAAAACTAAGTACGCCAGGGGATTTTATGTAAATAACCCTACAAAAACCTGTTTTTACTTTTTCGTTAAGTTACATAAAATACGAGGAGGGGCTCATAAATGAAAAACTTTGTTGCATTTTTTGTTTAACAAAAAAGTAGTATAGGTTTGCAAAATCACAAGTCGGGAAATTAAACATCCTGTACAGTTTGTATTAACTAGAAGTTTTTCCTTTACTGCTATAACAGAATCTCCTAGATTTATTGTTTACAATGCATAATAGTGGTAAGAAGCTCGACTATTTCTCAAATACTTGTTTTTTTTTTATTTTTCAGGGATGAAAAATTAAATAAACTTTTATATTATGTAATAATAAGTAATTCTTGGGGCGAGTTTACTCAACTTTGTTTCTCGTATTTATCTTTAACATGCAAATGTTAATAAATGACATAAAGTAAAAAGTTTAGTAAACATGCCCTAAACCTTTTTCCTATTATTAATTTTGGATTTAAAAAATAAAGAAATAAATTACAAATTTGTTTTTTTTAAGGATTAACTTAAATTCAGAATGGCGGAAATTTGGTAAAAAAAAATATTAATATTTCCTACCTTATTTTGTCGGTTCGGAAAGTCATTACGTATAGAAAAATTTTATAATTAAATTCACCGCAACTATAATGAACAGTTTCACAATTTAGTCTTTTTTAATTACGAAACTTCCGCGTTATTTAAAATTTTCCGGAAAACCATGCGCTTTACTGATCCGTTTTGTTCGGCCTTTTGCTTGTCGGCATCCAGCTAAGTTATTCCTTCGTTTCGCCCTTACACCCTTTTTTCCGGCGACCCTCAGAAAGGCTTACATGTTTTCCGAGTTTGAGGTATTATCGTGACTGGAACCCTCAGATAGACGAGTACGTTTGTCAAAATGTTTAGTCATCTGTGTGACCGACGTTTTAAAATTTTTCCGCATGTGTGGTAAAATAACATTAGTTCTAGGCCGATTGCCTATTTTTTATTTTTTCGAACGACCGAGGTTATAACATTTCCTTCGTTTGGTAGAATCTCTTGCATTTAAAATTTTTGGTCAGCCACTCCCCTTCCGCAACTAGCATGGACGCTCATGCTTTCCCTACCCGGAAGGAAAAAGCGACGCAAACAGGGATTCCTATATCCATCCTTCAGATGCATTTGTCATTACTAAATCCGATATTCTTCTTTAGCAAAGCCCAGAACAAGAAAGTTCTTCGCAAACTGGTTAGAAGCTTTTGGGAATAGACGCCATAAATTAAAAGGAAAAAGATTAATATTCTAAGTCAGGAATATATCTCTCTTTCTTCAACTGACACGAAAAAAAGAAAAAAAACGCATAATTTACTAATAACAATTTAGAAAGAAAACACCTCAGACTGTGACAATGCTGTGACAATAGTCAGCTGACTTTTTATCAGGTGACTGAAAATCCAATTTGAGTTTAAATTTTCTTTGGAAATCTAAAAAATGGCTTTACACAGTGCTATCAAAGGAAAATTGATCTCTGTTATAGGGGATGAGGTAAAACAAGTGTATTCTTGAAGTTCCCTGAAATTAATATTTAAATATTTCCCTTTGTAGGACACCTGTGTTGGATTTCTATTAGGGGGTGTGGGTGAAATCAACAAAAACAGGCATCCCAATTTCATGGTAGTAGATAAAAGTAAGTACATTTGTTTTAGGGAAGATAAATAACACATTCCTTAATTTTAACTGCTACCTTTTCAGATAAATACCGTTTTATTAAGTCACAATGAGTATAAATGGGTCTTTCTAAATAATAGTGAGGGTATTATAAAATTATAATAACCACCAATGGATAAATAAAATGTTACTGGATTATATTTTTAGATACTGCAGTAAGTGAAATTGAAGATTGTTTCAAACGTTTTATTAAACGTGATGATATTGATATAATCTTAATTAACCAAAATATAGCAGAAATTATCAGGCATGTAGTGGACAGTCACAATAGTCCGATTCCTGCCATTTTGGAGATTCCATCGAAAGATCACCCATATGATTCTTCAAAGGATTCTATTTTGAGAAGAGCAAAGGTATATTTATTTTTTTGGTTTTTCTACAGAATTAAAATTACATATAATTATTGAAAATAATTAACTTTTAGGGTATGTTCAACCCTGATGAGGTCTAATAGAATAGGGGAACCCAAAGTTACATATGTATTGTAGATTGAAATAATGATGTATATAGCTTACATTCCGTATTAAATTTTCAGTGTATTATTGTTTAATAAAATTATATATTGTTGTATTGTGTTTACCAATAAAAAAATTACACAAATTTATTCTTTTATTTTTTGGTGACAATTTACAAAAACCATGATTTTGTATTAAATTTTCGTTCAGTTCTAGCTGGAGACTGCCACCGAGTATCGATATTTTGCCCATTTTTTTTTTTTATTCCTTGGATATGTATATTTGGTTGCCTAAGAATTCTATTTACAAATTTTTAACCTTATTTTTTCTCGCACATTCACGTGCAATTTAATATTATTTGCCTATTTATGAACACAAAAGAATAATAATTGAATAACTAGAGAGAAAAAGTGCCTAAAATATAATTCGTTGTCTTCTAACACCTTCAACAAGCCAAAATATTTTTAGTAAGGTATGTATGACGCAATATTTTAGAATTGTTTACACCTTTGGTAATATCGGAAAAAGATGAATAGTTATTTGTTTTTGTTTAATTAATTAATTATAATTGTTATTTACGATAAATAAGTATAAAATAACTTTCCTTATTTTTTTCTTACATTAATTAGTCAGTGTTTCTTTGAAGATTCTTCACTAACTGATTTTAATCAGGTATTAATAAACAGTAATTTAACTAAAGGGCAAATTTTCAGGGGTATATACTACTTTCCAAATAAATAATATTTGCCAGCTAGATCCACTAAGAAGATTTAAGACTTAGACCTGATCTAGTTGTCATGGAAAGTATTCTTCTAGTCGGTCAGTTTGTTTTGTATGATATTGTCATAATTTATATTACATATGTCAACAAATAAAGGCTTATTTAGGTATAATAAATATAAAAACCTTGCGATAAAGCCTTGAAATATATGAGGAAAAATTTTCCATTTTTGCCAGTCGAGCAACAAAAGAAAATAATTTTTTTGTGCTTGTATTTTGAAGGTTTAAAACCTGTTTGACTTATTGTTGATTTTTTCAGTTTAAGCCCTCTGCTGTCAATTTAGATTGTCTTTAAAGTTAGACCATGTTAGTGAATTAGGCGGTAATCTTTTAAGTATTTGTATTTAAATATTATTTCCAGTTTATTCTAATAAAGCAAGATGCCAACAAAATCTCAAGATCTAAGAAGTCCCACAGAGGACCATCTCTTATCGGCAGTACAAACACCTGTAGTAGAAGATGTGGAGGAAAAAATTAAAATGAAAAAGCACATGGGGCTTTTAGAAGGTGTTGCTATCATTTTAGGAATTATTTTTGGTTCTGGTAAGTATTTATTATTTTAAGTTTATAAAAATATGTCTTTTGGCTTTCACATGATACTAAAATATTTAGTAAAATACACAAGCTAATATATTTTAATATTAATTACCATGAAATATTATTAAATTTTAGGTATTTTTATCTCACCAAGAGGTGTAATTCAAGAAGTGGACTCAGTTGGTTTTTCCTTAGTACTTTGGGTTCTCTGTGGTCTTTTGTCTATGGTAGGCGCTCTCTGTTATGCGGAGTTAGGAACGTGTATACCCAAATCAGGTGGAGATTATACTTATATCAATGAAGCGTATGGGTCTTTACCTTCATTTCTGTATTTATGGGCTGCAAATATTATTTTTGTGTAGGTAGTTTTAATATTCCATTTTTTAAAGCATACTGTTAGGAGACGTTTAACTTCCATAGCAATCGTAAATGACTGGGTAAATCACACTATTGTCTGTTGCTAAATTTTCAATTCTTTATATAGAATATGGAAGTCCTATTCCTTATATAAGCACTATACACAATGTCCCATTTAAAATTCCGAGTTTGCAGTTTAAAATGAGACAATCTGTATATTTATATATTTACAATTAAACATATTCTATTTTTAGTTTTTAGTTAGTTTCCTAATTTATTTTAATTGAATTTTGATTTTAGACCTACCACAAATTCGATTATGGGATTAACTTTTGCGAAATATGTAATTCAACCATTTTTTCCTGAATGTGATATGCCAGATTTAGGAGTGAGATTAGTAGCAGCTGCAGTTATTTGTAAGTTTTCTTGGATGCATTTTTTAGGTCTCTATAATTATAATTTCTATAGTTTTCTGAGACACTAATCAAGAATGCAATAAAATAGAATTTGATTGTCTATACAAATTAAATTTTCCTAGATTTTCATTGTAAGATAATATAATAATATATTAAAAAAAATCATCTACAAAACATTTTTTAGGTTTTTTATCATTTCTGAATGGTTACAATGTAAAAGCCACTGTAAAATTACAGAACGTGTTCATGTTTTGTAAATTAGCAGCTCTAGTTCTAATTGTTCTCATTGGAATTGTGTGGATGTCTCTAGGAAACATGGAAAACTTTTCTAATGCATTTGAACACACTACACATAATCCTGGAAAGATTGCCAAGGCGTTTTATAGTGGAATTTTTTCCTATTCTGGATGGTAATTAGTAATAAATAAATGTAAAATAATGTATCTCCAAAAATTTTAGTAAAAACATAACTATATTTCCTTTCCCCTTAACCCTAAATTTAACAGAATACTTTTGTATTGAGCAATATTGTTTGGGACGTTTCATACACTTTTTATATTTACTAGATTCATTTTTTTAGGAATTATCTAAATTTTATGACAGAAGAACTTAAAAACCCATTTGTGTAAGTACTAAGATACAAATTAAATACAATGATTGCCATGGTTTTTATTCAAAAAATAATATTTTTAGAAATTTGCCAAGAGCCATCTACATCTCTCTACCATTGGTTACTGCCATTTATGTTTTAGCTAACATGGCTTATATGTCAGTTTTGACACCTGAAGCTATAGCATCTACAGATGCAGTGGTAGTGGTAAGTTGTAAAATAGACCTCAAACCCAAACTGTAAACCTTTAGTTTTTCTGGATATCTGCTGTTTTTAAATTTACTAAGTCTGTGATGCCTATGCCATAGAGTACACGGGAAAATTTAACAAATGCATTTTCTTTATTCCAGCTGCATATCCCATCATATTTACTTAATTTGTCTTTTTTAAAATTTTCCACGGTTTGAACCTTCTTTTTAAACAAAAATATTCAATAATGTTCATTCTTCCTACTTTGATTTAATCGTTTCTTTGTAAATACCTTGGACAAATCTTTTGACGTTAAATTATAAATAATATGTATTTTGAATAGTTCTAATTCGATCAATCATATCATTTAACAAAAAACAATATGGCGGTCTTGTGGAAATTCATGCAAATTACAAGCACAAATTGCCTTTTATTTACCATAAACTGTACTCCTGTGTCAGCTAAATCAAAGTTTAAGCGGTTGAAAAAGGGCCGATTTTAAACAAATATTTCAAACTGACTTCCTCGACCGGTAAATCATATAAAAAAAGACGAGCATTTGTATAAAAGTAAACATGAAGCAAAGTAAAACGCTCAGCAATGCTTAGAGCTCCTTTACTGTTTCTATGGCATGAATTTCGAACTATTCCATATATATATATATATATATATATATATATATATATATATATATATATATATATATATATATATACATGACTTGAAATTTATTTATTTCTAGACATTCGGTAATGTTGTACTAGGCAAATACAGCTGGATTTTACCAATCATGGTAGCTATATCAGCTTTCGGTGGTCTTAGCGTACATATTATGTCATCCTCAAGAATGCTGTATGTAGGAGCAAGAAATGGTCAGTTTCCTGCGATGTGCTCTCATCTGAATATTAAGAGGTTAACTCCAGCACCCAGTTTATTCTTTTTGGTAAGTAAATTTAATTTATATGTATAGAAATCATTTGAAAAACCTCCAATTAAAAATGTTATTATATTAACATTTCGTTGAATTGATCAGATCTCAGATTTTAGGAAGGAATATTTCAAAAATTAAATGCTTTCCACACTCTGCACCCCAAAATACATCTCTTCCGAAAAAAATCATTAATTTTAGCGCTGTGTTGAAGATAACTGAATTGATTGCCAAACCTAAGTAAATATTGTTTTCAAAATAACAGGTTTAACGAAGGAAATACGCCATTTTAGTTGACGGTTTCATCAAACGATTTCTATTTTTGATTTAAATTTGCATAAAAATAACATTGTTTAATATATTCATTTTAAAATGTTTCTTAATTTTTAGAACGTCCTTTCTCTTATTATGCTCTGTTCAAGTGACATACAGTTATTGATACAGTATTGTACTATAGTGGAAACATTTTTTATTACTTTGTCTGTGTCTGGTGTATTATATCTTAGGTAAGTTAAAAGACATTCATGTTGTATAGATCATAGTATAATATAATTTTTATCGTCCAAGTTACATGAATGAAATAACAGATGATACTGCAAATCATTTTTTAAAGTTATAGTTTTGTGTCCAGAAAATGAACCCAATGAAAACGCGGTCGAAAACTAACTTTTTATTCAGTAACTCTAATATCAAAAAAGACTGATTAAAAGTAGGTTTAAAATGTTTCATTTGTCCTTTGTAGAATCTCTTTGGCAATAAACTTCAACATCAGACTCTAAATGTGGTTATTTTCCCTATAAAATTAACGTTGGAGCTAGTGTAATCGCGAGTCCATCAGGTATTCAGCAACAGAAATGCAATAAACTTACGTAACTACTGCTGGTTATCTGCGAATGCAAAATAACGATGCACTTTTACTGTCGTAAGACTTATGGACTCCTGTTGCCAATTCACTGCTGTAATTTTAATCATAGTAGCTCCAGTGTTAAATGCGGACACGAAAAATTTGTTCTACTATAATTTCGCACATGAGCAGAGGAATTGTATCAGAATTCCAACAGATTTTCGATTAGGCTGGTTACCAGAGTACCTATAGATTCAAAACTTGTCACCTGTCACGACTTATATTTCATGAAGCATCGCGATATTTTTTGAGAATTTCCTTGCATCAATCGACACGAGCCGTGTTTTGAGCGACTATCAAATTATGCGGGCTTCAACGCGAACATACCTTCTTCAAGACCAAATATTCATGCAATATATTATATACGCTGGTATTACTGACACCCAGGGATGTCTCAATTTCACGTATGTCACAAGACGATCTTGCATTATCAGTTCACGCAGAGCATTGATGTTTTCTTACATTAGAACCGATTCTGGTCGACTTTCACGTGACTCGTCCGTGAGCGAACGATGGCGACGATTGAAATTCACTAAACCAACGATATCTAGTGATTTTTGTAGGTGCTTTATGGCCATTAAGTTGATTTTCGTTCAGATCGAAGTGGTGACGACTAATCGCACAAAAATGTTCATGACTTAATTCCATTTTTTAGCTGAGATGAAAGTTTGAAGTTACTGTAAACAACACAAATAGCGTCCATATGTTAACACGTTTTGAGTACCTACAATGGGGAACGTAAAGTCTGCAATAAATTCATTACAGGTTTCTTTGGAAAATCGTTCTGACACGTCGACTTTGTTTTTTTGGTACAAATTCTTTCCAATGTGTTAAAATTTACAGAATAACATGAAAAAAAACTCTGCTCTAATCAACTTTAATTTTAGGCGACAAGTAAAAAAAAACGCTAAATAAAACACTTTTTTCAGGTGGAAATATCCAACAATGGAACGTCCCATTAAAGTACCCATTTTGATTCCAATAGTTTTTGTGTTACTGTGCGTCTTTCTCTTAATTCTGCCAATCATCGAATCTCCTTTAGTCCTTTTAGGCGGTATTCTTATAACCATGAGTGGAGTACCAGTTTATTACTTTGGAATCATGCAGGAGAAAAAACCGGCAAAGTTTGAAAATTTCATGAGTGAGTTGGTCCATTTATTTCCCGCAAGGTTTTGCTTTAATACTTTTTCTGTTTTATTTTAGGAGCGGCAACCATAATGTGTCAGAAAGTATTTATATCCGCTCATGAAGATGAATAAAAGATATTTTAAAGACTGCTTAGGAATCTCTATGAAAAAATTTCAAATAAATTTTAAGGTTTTAAAAATTTTTCGTTTCCTACTGTATTATTTCATCTGTTTTAAAGATGTTAATCGGTATTTTTATGCATGAATAACTGATTAAAGTTAAACTCAATTTAATTGCAAAACCAACAAATTATGTAAAAAACAAGTAATTTGTCATTTTTGATTATTGTTCTTACCAAAAGACTTGATAAAGTCTGAACAGCCTGAAACATTACATTAAATAAATAAAATCTCAGTATCCTTTAATAAATTTGCACATTATTATTTTTAATTCATTATTAAACAAAACATGACATATAAATACCAATTAAATAATTTTGTAAATCAGAAAATACTCCCTCTTTATGTCACAGGCTGTTCTTGAGTGAATTTTTTACCTTTTGTGTTCATGCTTTTTTTAGCTAGTAAAATACATTTTTAGCAATAGTAGTAATAAAATTTAGTTACCATTTTTTTTTTGTAAAATACTAAATTGTGATTTGTACAACTAGTGATCTTTTAACGGTTTGCTCATATTTTTTAGTTTTTGTGTGCATTGTCTTATTTATTTATTAATTTTAAGGCGTTTACTTATCAAAAATTCACTTTTTCATTCTTCTTTTATTGAGAAGAATAATGAGTTTTGTGAGATATGATGTTAAATAATTTTTTCAACAAATGTGTGTAAAATACCAGCATCCTGAACTTATATAAGTGCAGAAAATTAGCCTTTGTACTGGAGTGAGAAATAATTTACTGCGCACTAGTCAACAAAGTTTTAAGTTCTTAATAATACTTGACTGAGTAGTCTGTTACTTTGTGATAGTACATTGTAAATAATGAAAAAATTTACTTTTTTAAACTTATAAAAGTGATAAGTTTAATAAAGTAAATTTTGTTCCATTAATTATTTTAAGTTCCTGTTTAGTCGCCTTAGAAAATGGTCATTTTTCACACTAGTTACATAAATACTGTTCTAATAACTGTAAGGTATTGGTGAAGGTATTATAGGATTTTATTGAATATTGAAGTGATTTCTTTAACATCACAAGGTAACTGTGATCTCTAGTAGATCTGAAAATTTGTACAAAATTTTCTGCTGAAATTTTACAATATAATAAAAAGAAATTAATTTTAAATGTTTTATTTTTACAATTCAAAATATTGTTCGTTTGTTTTCGATTAAAGCCACGTCAGTAATGGAAACCATTTGGCGGTAGGACCTACAGTTTAACGTGTGTTCTGAACCATGATTACACGGTCACTCATCCAATTGGTAACTGTTCTCAAGGCTAGTTCACTTTAACGATCAGACATGAAACTGCCTGGCCACTAAAGTGAACTCAGGCCTACAATTTAAAATATTTTCAAATAAAATTCTCAATTCGTCAGCAACGTCAATTATGGTAGATGTTGGGTTTTTCAAATATACACAACGTGACATCCCAAACAGCACAAATACGTCTTAAAGACGTCCATAAAACGTTTGATCTCAACATTCAGGACGTCTTGTGGATGTCCATTAAAGACGAATGACGTCCATAAGACGTCTTATGTTACAAAAGGTAACGTCTTTAAGACATTTGCTTACAACGTCTTATGGACGTCCCTTCCCAACATTAAAACAACATATTCCACCATTAAAATATGTACATTCAAAAGGATCCCTTTAATTTTTTTGTTTGTCTTGTTTACAAAGTCAAACCGTAATTATTCAAAAGTCCAAGAAATAACTTTAATTAAGAAAAAATCAAGAGCAAAATATACACTACCATTTTAAATAACTACAAGTTCCGCATTAATAACTTGCTTTAAAAAATATATTCAACATAATCTTTTTATACAAAAAAATACATAACTTAAGCATAATGTAAACTTTTTCTAATTTGAAATTTAAGAAGTGAGGTAGAAGAGCAAATATTTTCAGAACTACTACTGTTCGAACTATAAGTGAACCTATCAAATTTAAACCCTAGTTTATCCCTTCGATATAATAACTCTAAAAGGTAGACTATCAACAAAATAAAAGTTTATCGAAATAAAAAGTACACAAATCTTTAAATAGTTTTAAAAACAAGAATTTTTATTTAGTCGAATAACAAATCTGGTTTGATGCCCTTTTCAGCCATGTTTGGATTGAAATTTCCTCATTCTTCCGACTTTTTGCCAGTCCTGTTGTCTCTGTAGATCCTAATAACAAACTGATTTTAATTTTATAGGATAAAGTTTATCATTTGTGAGAGTAAATTTTTTGATATTTTTGTGAATTTTCATAATTGTCCTCTACTATAGAATGGTGACTTATGCTATTTCAAGGTTAATATGTATAATGAAAGACAGAACTTACTCATAATAAGTCTCGCCAAGTTAGAATCGTAGAACTTTCTCTCTCCTTTTTGTACTAATCAACTGTACATGGTAATTTTACAAGCTAGCTTTACAAAGTTATAAATGCTCCCTACTCCCAGTTTTGAAATTTCTAAACCTTAAACCAAATTACTTCTTGTAATTAACAAAACTCTATTTTCTATGTTCTTTAAATATAAACCAATCATCAGGAACAAAGTAAATCTTACAGGTTTCATTAGTGGAGCACTCCATAAACAAACATTTCGCCTTCCACTTCATTAGTAATATTTAGGACCGGGTCTGGATGAGCTGTGCAACCTTTTTCATATAGATATTTTTGAAGATTTCATTTCATACTTCTAACATAGAGTGACTACAAAAATATAAGCGGTAAAGCATTCGGGAATTTCCTGTAACACAACCTATAAATAACGTTACTATTTTTCCTAAGTGCATATGATTCTTGATCTTACCTTAAGTATTACATAAACACGAATAAAAAAGATTTTCAGAGGCACATGGATAAATCAACTATTTTAATAAAATTCTTTCAAAAGCTAAATTTTCACAGTCGGCACCCCAACAACATTAGAAATGAATAACGACATGACGAAACACAAATACAAAACTGAAAAATAATAGTTGACAGAAACAAAAGGCGGGTTTTTTAAAGTTATAGTTTCGCTGGCATCATATTTAGGTGTGTCGTTGTTTTCGGTACATCAAATAGTCTGTGACAAAAAGCACGAAAGTATTGATAAAAAAGATCATGCAAAAGTTCTATTAACCAAGGTCGTAGTGAGGTTACTAAAAATTTTTCTTTCAATCAAAAATTTTAAGCTCAACTTGTATTCAGCGGAGCTCTGTGCGGCGTTGCAAACTTATTACCTAACTGCGACAAAATCCATAGGGAAGGAAATGCTTTTTAATTTTTATCAACTAAATTATACACCACTGTATTTATTTTCATATAAAATGTAGTATGTAGACTTTTAAAAGATATCTTAAAGACGTTGTATATAGACGTCTTTAAAACAACGTCTATATGACGCCTTATTTATGTCTCTAGACGTTCAGACATAATCTGGATATAAAAATGACGTCTAGTGCTGTGTGGGATGGTGTTTTTGGAAGTAATAACCTTCTTTTGGAAGACCCTTAAATCATCTCACTGGGTTGCTTCAACGTCAAAAGGGAGATATTTTGGTTGATACAAAAAAAAAAAACAGCTTATACACGAGACCATTTTAATTTTATAACTGAATAAATTGATTTTGGTGTTTCAGAATTAAAAAAAAAAATGTGTTACTAAACCCTTGTAATAATAATAATTTGTTAATTTTTGTAATAATTCACAGCAATACGAAAAAATGTCATAGAACCTTCATGATGAGTATCTTCAAAAATTTTAAATAGACTCTAACTCTAAAACTATAAAAGAATTAATTTAATAAAGGCTAGATTTCCCAATATATTATTAATACCAAAAAGTATTATTTTTTTGTAAATCATGGTCGCCACAAACACTTTTAGTATAAAATTGAAAATTAGGCCTTAATTTGGATGGTTTTAAGATAACAAGTTTTAGTCAGGGTCTACTTAAAATTACTTTTTTTTAATCACCCATCAGTCCTTAAGTATGAGCAAAATGGTAAGTATTATTAACTATTTGAAGTATCTTCTTTTTTTTCATCTAATGGTTCGGGTTTAAATTTTTTTCTTAATATATCATTGACACCCTCCCGATTTCGAGCAATTTCAATAGCGTAGAACTGTATTCTTGTCACTAACATTGTATTTTCCTCGCAATAGTCTTTGGAAGCATCAGATCTTAGTAAAGTACCATAACTGTAGTCTAAAAGAAATTATTGAAACTTATTTAATTAATTATTTAATTTAATTATTTATTTATTTATTTATTAACATCAGAGCCCAACAACAATAATTAATAGGGCCGTAATAAAATATAACAAACAAAAAAAACATCTATTATAAAATAACAAAAATAATATCATAATATCACGTAATAAAATATAATACAAAAAAAACGTACTTATTACAAAATAACAGAAATAATATCACAATAGCAGTCCCACGACTACAATAATACTGAAGAGGAAGGTAAAAACTGGGTATAACTCATACTCAGATCACACGATTGTGACACCCTATTAAACACAAAACACATTCGATATATTGGCGACATACAATATACATTAGTCCTAGGTATCCCTAGATGAAAGTATACACCATGCCTGCTCGTCAATCGTTGCACATTAAAATTTAGCTCGCCCAAAAGCTGAGGACAAACAATCTGACCGTTGACTAGCTTCTATAAAAATAAAACTGAATGTAAGTTACGTCTCATTTCAAGACTTTGCAAACTAAATTTATCCAGCAACAGTCGATTGTCTATCCCGATTGGTAGGTACACTCCCTCATTTCTCAACCACAAATACTTCATAAACTTGCGCTGAACGTTCTCCATAGCCAAAACATACTTATTATAAATTGGAGCCCAAACAAGTGAACAGTATTCAAGTTTACTTCTTACTAGTGCTATAAACAATAATTTTAGGCTTTCAATATTCTTAAATGATCTACAGTTTCTAATAATTAAACCCATCATTTGATTAGCTTCAGACACTATTCTGCTATAATGAAGGTTAAAGTTAAGTTTAGAATCCAATACAACACCCAAATCCTTAGCTGTATCAACTCTTTTAAGTAGGTTATTATTTATTTGATAACTATATAGAATTGGATATATTTTACGAGTTATAGACATCACTAAACATTTGCTCACATTCAATAACAATTGATTACTCACACACCACCTCTGGACTGCACTAACACTATTTTGCAATCTATCACAATCCTCCTTCGACTGAACTTGTAGGTACATTTTCAAATCATCAGCAAATAGTAGGAATTTAACATCAATTGATTCAGCGATATTGTTTATAAAAATTAAAAACTACGGAACATGCCCAATAAAATTACTGTAGAATGTTACCTTCAACAATAGTCTTAAACCTTTCACAGAAAGGCCTCCACTTTGCTTTTTCTTTTGTACTTTTAAGCTCATTTTCAATAATAATATGAATATTGAGAACTGGAAACTCCTCTCTAAATAATTTGTATATTAGATCATCTTCAGGTGTGAGACGAAGTATCTTTGGGTCCACTGAGCAAAGAATCTGAAAAAAAAAATGTGAGCCATTCACCTAACAATTTTAAAAACCAGTTAAACTTTGACCTTAAATTCACTAACTTTACGATTGGTTTAATTTGACAGTAATGGAGTTTAAATTGACAAGTTCAACAATAAGTCTACCAAATTTTGAAGCTTTAAAATACAGGACAAAAAATCATTTTATTTTATTATGTTGACAAAAATGGAAAGTTTTGTTTATTTTTAGTAGACAATTATTCTTTTCACTGACTCCAAGGGTTTATCTAGATTTGTATCCTCAATTTTCCTATATTATTGTTGAATACTAATTTAAACAATATCATAAGCAAACCAAACTGGCCAATTAGAAGAACGAACTTCCTTAACAACTAGATCTGGTTTAAAACTTTACCCCCAAATTTTCTAAGGTTTAAAACTTAGAGCCAATTTAGTTGCCATGGAAGCTAGCTCTATATTATAAGTCAATAAAAAAATCTTTATATATTAAAATAAAGGATAAAAAGCTTCTGAAAATAAATGAAATATGAAAATTTTTTGCAGATTTAATAATAATAGAACCAGGCCAATCAACAGAGAAAAAAATAAGTTAATCTGTTTGAAAATACGTTACAATAAGTTAATAATTCATTTCATAAAGAGTTTAAGACAATTAGACTTTTACTTACATTAAAATATATTTCGGCATGTTCATAGGCTTTCATGGCCCACATAGCTTCAAGGCTTTGATCATTTTCAAATTCATCTGCAGGTCTAGACAGCACATCCTAAAAATATTCATATTGTTTAGTAATTGTTATAGTTTTAAGCAAATTATTCTCCAATCTTACCATTTTAAATATAATTGAAAACCGACTTTAAAAAATCAGAAGTACATAACCTAGGAACTTTAAATGTCAGTGTCAAATTAATAGAGATGGCAATAAGATATCGATACATTTTGTGCACTACATCGATTTGTTGTGGTCTGGACGTAACGGGAGTTAAAAAATACTAGATTGAACGTTCCGAATACCGGCCGTTGCCACAGTGCGAGAGGGAAGAGGAGTGAAAGCAGTAGTCTCCTTTCTTTCTAATACGCGGAGCAACCTTGCAAGTGTGAACAATACTCCTTGTATCTGTTACGTGGACAAAACTATTTTTACGCCAGGTTTGTGCTTACCACTTGTATAATTTTTCGTATCGGTTCATCTACTTCCATCAAATGAGATATTTTAATTACATTTAGGGTAAGAAAAATTGCTGCAGTTTCCATAATTGTTTAGATTAAGTCAACTATAGGAAAATAACGGTTTTTTTCTTGTTTGAAAAATTCCTCGACATACTCCCTAATTTGAGATCGAAGAACACGATTCTGGCCAGAATTTCCCACAAAACAAAAAAATTCCGTTTTGATAGAATTTTTTCCATTAAACCGCTGAAATTTTGTTACACCACACGCTTAAAGAAGCCCCTATATTATATAAAATTTTTTCAATTTGCATTCTTTCAAAAAAATAAAAACTTTAAAAAAACAAAACGCCAAGTTACATATGTCAGAAATATCACTTCTCTCAGCTAATGACAATTTTTGCATTTTTAGGAAAGTTTCTCTCAATATAATGGTTTTAGATTAAAGTCTCTTTGGACTATAAGATTTTAACTGTGCCAGATTTCTTATTGACATAACTCTAATTATAGTACATATAGATTCCCTTTCATCAGCAAAGTATATTATAAACTAAGGCTCCATTCTTTATGGACACAAACATACTTAAAAATGAAAAACATTATTTTTTTAACTTATTTATTAAATAGAAAAAGAACTATACACTTAAGAGGTTTCAACAGCACCTGCTGCAGATTCTTCTGTGTATTTGCCCTTGTCTTTGCCCAATGCAGCCAGACGTCCCTTGGCTCTTCGGTCAATGATCTTTTTCCTGTCTTTGTCCATTTTAAGTTTGACAATCACAACCTAAAAATTAGTATCAATATTAATTTAGATTAATTTACAAGTTAAAACAATATTTATTTAATAAATAAAAATCAGTGCCACAGATTCACCATAGTGTAAGTCAGACTAAGCTAAGTGCCTGCATTTGCAAAGAAAACCTTTGAAACCGGAACCCTGCTTGGTCTTTTACTTTACAGTCTACGAATGGTTTGGTTCATCATAGATAATGAAGCAATGTTCAGATCATTATAAAAAACAATATTTGAATATTTGACTTCTTTAAGTGTTAAGGTGCTTTTTTGTAATCTTATATAGTACATCTGACTTTTTAAGTACAAAACTGATAATTTTATTTCACTTACTTTTGAGGGATGGATACCAACATACACACTGGCACCATTAGCTTTTTCTCTTTGTATCCTTTCAATGTAGATTACAAACTTCTTTCTGTATACTTGTACGACTTTGCCAACTTGTTGTCCTTTGTAATGGCCTCTCACTACCTTAAAAAATAATAGAAAATTATAAAAAAATGACCAAAGAGTCAATTAAAAAGTCTCTTTTTACAAAAAATTGGTCAGTGCCATAATTTCACCAAGATGTAGGCTGAATTAAGTAAGGCGTCTGCATTGCAAAGAAAACCTTTGCAACCGAAACCCTGCTCTATCCTAAATCCTACAGTCTACGAATGGTTTGGTTCATCATAAGTGATATAAAAAAAAAACTCTCAACCTATGGTTCGAGTAATTCTTTAACCTCCAGTACATTAAAAAATAGTGTACTAAATGCGTAATAAGTACAAATACAAGTTATCCTTACCTGAACTTCATCATCTTTACGGATAGGCATGGAGCGAACATTATATTTCTGTCTAAGTTCTTTAGACAATGGCGCCGACATAAGAGTCCTTTTGATATGTGAAGGGGCTGAAAAATGCCTCTTCCTATTCTTGCTTCTTGAAGCGGTAACTAGCTTATTAAATTTCATTTTTGATGCTGCTCTTTAGCCCTAAAAATATATCGACATCTTCAGTTAAGGTTAGATCCAATGTTTATGTTTTTTATTAGATTTTAGAGAAACAAAATCATGAAAATGGTGGTCGAAAGAAATAAAAAAAGGTTAAAAGATTGTATTTCTTCGGAAATTTAAACATTTTGAAATAAATTAGAACTGATGATTAAGGATTCTTTTAAAAGAAAATTGTACCCACCGACAACAGCAAAATAAACTGTCAAAAAGAAAGACGTACGCACGCGTGCTGTCAAAATAGTTTTGTCAGGATGTATGTTTGGTTGCATAAGTAGATATGTCAAAGTAGTTAACTCATTGGCGTAGTTATTTTTTCTAGATCAGTGAAGTAGATGGTAAAAATGTTTACTAATTAAATAGAAAATAAATAAGTCAAATTTTTAAGGGCTCAGTTTTGGACAGGTAACAACAGACTTGATATAGACCAACTATTACAGCTCACATTGTGTTCTCTGATCTAGTATAACATCCGTTCATGGTCTCGGTAGTGTAGTGGTTAAGTGGTTTGTTTTGCATCATTGAGACTAAGGGTTCGAATCTCCCTTCATCTTGAGTATTTGATGTATTTGTGTATTATAACAACACATGAATCCTCATGAACAGTCAGTACTATAAATAATAAAACAAGATCGCTAATACGTGTCAATGCTCTTCTTTTATAGGATTTTTTTTAAGTCAAGACAATTATTTAAGTCTGGCTATTAGTTTATATATAATACAAAACTAATCTAGAGAGAGACTTTTGCTTAATATCAAGGGATTGGGCTTTAGTAAACATAAAGCTATGAAAAAAGCAGTGCTAGTTAGGATTGTTCGAGCTGTCTGCAAGTTTTTGGGAAATTCGGAGGACTGTAACAACACTTAGTTCCTGACAATATGGAAAGGGACCTCACAGAGCTCGATCTTTTTGATATCCAAGTATATCTGGGATGAGTGAATGTTCCCCTAAAGGGAGTACGAAAGCCGGTTGACCGAGTCTATGGAAATAATAATAATCTTTATTTCAAATTTATTACAAGAAGATAACAAAACGAAATGACGACATAAAAATACTTGGTAGTGATTATAGCAATAACAAACGATATAATATAGCTTAAATTCCTCGCTGATTTAGAAAATCATTTACATCTTCTTTTTTGCTCCTGCCTTGTTAAAAATTAGATTTTATCTCCCTTCTATATAGTATTTACAAAGATGAATTATTTCATCTTACAGATATGACAGCTTTGACGAATTTTCATGACCTTGTTTGCTTCGCGACACGCTATTATACACTGAGAAAAGTGTAAAATTAGAAATAAATACTAAAAGATAGAGATCTCCAGTGACAGAAAGTAAAAATAAAAGCTAAAATAGGTTTTAACACTTCTTTTTTCTTATCAAAAGTACCATAGGATTATATTCTAGTGTAACAAATTAGTTATTTTTCTTTTTCTTCTTGTGTATAGATTCCAAATGACGTGAAAAACTATATAGAATATAGGCATTATTTACAAATATACACAAAACTTTATTAGATAACTATATATTCTATTTTTTTCGTCGGTCATCCAGATAAATAGTTTTATAATAAGTTACAGTTAAACAGTGGTCATTTGTTAGTAGAACTGCGGGTCGCGCAGTAAGCAAGGTCATGCAATTTGGTTTTGGCGTGTATATTACGTGTCTTAAAAACCCCTTAAGAATCGTTAAGTAAATATAGTCAAAGTACTAAGTAAACTTAGAAACGGCATAAGACATTAGTGATGGGCCTGATTGATTCTGGTTTATAACAAATTTATAAGTTGGTATCACGTTGGTATACACTTCAGGACCGTGATTTAACTTTTCTTCGCCAATAGAGATAAAAAATTTTCAACTTGGTAGCGTAAAAGATTGAAGTTAGGAAAACTCAACTTTGTTCTTGTACTTATTTATAAACAAAATTATTAAGTCAAAAGCACTACAAGAAAATAATAATTTCAGCGAAGGACATTACGGAATTTGAGGATCAGCCTTCGGCGGCAAATACCTCGTTTTGCACATACCATTAACTTGGTGGTTAGAAACTGTTTAAAACTTATTGCAGAACTACAAACCAAAATTCAAAAAGTGTGGAACATTTTAATATAAGTTCCTATGCTTCCTCTTAACTTATGAGCACTCAAACACAAATGCAGCCAAACAGTACTCCTATAAAATTGATAAGAGATGTGGTTTTACACGATGGAATTCCAGTTTCTATGTTTGAGAGAGTAGTTAAATTATCTGAATCACTAGCAGTCACCGTAGCAGTTCTGTCAAATACTAAAACCCTTTGAGGCTGTAACTGTCAAAAGTCATCCTCGTAGTTAGAGGACTCATATCAACGTTGGAAAGAATTAAACTTAAAATAATAAATCCAGTGGGACAAGATTTGATAAATTTTCTTTTAGATTTACTTGCATCTCGTTTTGGAGACCCAGACAATAATATAACAATGGGTAAAACGACTTCTCTTAATCCTCGTTTCAAAACAAGGTGTTTTGTTAAAGAAGATTGTTTAGAACGAGTAAAAGACGAACTTCAGGTAGAACTAGTTAGTATAATAAAAAAGAAACAAGAGCAAATTGCTGCAAGCCAGAGAAGTGAAATATAAATATCTGAAGAAAAGACAATATGCGAAGAAAGTCAAGATATTATTTGCCAAGATTTTGATAATTCTATAAAATCTTTCGAAACATAAACAGTCCAATCGCTTTAACAATTGCATGTGCACAGAAGAGGTCAATTTGGAAAGAAAGAAAGACCCTCTAGTTTGGTGGCAAAGCAGAGAAAAAGGATACTCTTGGTTGTCTCAACTGACAAGGAAATACTTATGTATAGTTGCCACATTCGTACTCCGCGAAAGAGTTTCTTCAAAAACGGGTCAAGTCATAATCGAGCAAAGAAACTGTTAAAAGGCAAAAAACGTCGAAAAAACATTGTTTTCACACCAGAATAAATATTTTTGTCTGTATTTAAAAATGCATATACTTTTTTGTTTTTGTTAAATACGGATTTAAGGGTTTTTCCCAAAAAATATTTGTTTTATTTTTGACTGTTTAAATAAATCTGGTTATTCTTGAATGGTATATTCTTTAATTTGTATATGTTTTTCTATATTTCCATATATTACCTTTTAACACATAATTTAAATCAATATACAGGGTTATTCACCTTTCACTTTCAAAAATTTTACTTTTGGGAGATGTGGGGGTCTAATGTAATTACTTTTTAAAATTATTTTCATATTATACAGGGTGTCCCAAAAACTCTGAAAGTATCAAAGTTGTGTTTTTTTTTTAAATGGAACCCTCTGTATATTATTGCATTTTGGATTCTCTGATGAAAATAAGTGCCTATTTTAATAAGGTTTATAGTACCTAAAACTTAAGGGCTTTTAAGTAATTTGAATTTTGACAAAATCTAACCTAATTTTCATGTTTCAAATACTTAAGAAGTATTTCAGTTATGTACTCGAAATTTACAGTGAAGTGTAACAATAAATCATATTTTATATCTCAATTATAATAAACTTGCTATATTATACAGGGTGTCTAAAAATTAAAACTAATCAAATAAGAACTTTAGGTGGCTATAATTTGATTAATTTAAATAGAACGTTATACTTTTTACCTTACCAGAAAATGTACCTTTTAAATACCTATCGAATAGTATAAGGGTATTCTATAGCTAAGTCTTCGCGTTTTCACAGAATACGCCAAATAATCATTTTCTGTGCCATTTTATGTTTTTTGAATAGAAGTTCTAGTGTATCTAGTTGCCTATGGCATTTAGAAACGTCAGATAATTCATTTTATCTGTCAGTTTAGTCTGCAAAGCCTGTGACCATAATAGCGGTATTATTTTTTGTAACTGTGAAACTTCATTTATTGAACTGAATTATTTGAATCTTGTTGTGTTATTGCTTTATCAAAATGAAGATTTATCTAAAGGAAGAGCGTATTGATATGAGTTTTATCCTTTGAAAATGTCATCAAAATTGTTTGCTGGTTTCTCGAGTCTATGCTCAAAGGTTTCCTGAAAGAAACCATCCTAAACCAGCTGTTTTTGTGAGACTATTAAACCAGTTTCGTGAAAGTGGAAGCGTCAGTTATAAAAACCTGTTGCAAGAAAACCTGTCCCTGAGGATGAAGAAAATGTTTTTACTGTACTTGGTTCAGTGATAGAAAATTTCAATATTAGTTAGAATCATATATAATACTAAAATTGGCCAAGCAAATATTTAAAGGATTCTTAACAAATACATATTTCATCCTTACAAAATCCAGCTTTGTCATGAGCTTTATGGAAATGATTTTGACAACTGAATTGAATTCTGCTTGTGGGTGTTAGATAAAATGGCAGAAAACAAACACTTTTTTTGATAATGTGTTGTCTAGTGATAAATATACTTTTCATAACAATGGTTTCGTGAATAGACACAACTTCCATTACTATTCTTATTCAAATCCGCATGAATACAGAGTTATGAGAAACCAGAATAGGTGGTTGGTTAATATGTGGGGAGGAATACTGGGTCCGTACCTAATTGGACCCTACTTTTTTGAAGAACCTTTCAATGGTTTGATGTTTCGCGATTTTCTTTTCACCAACTTTCGGTATTATAAGAAGATGTCCTTTTAAATATTAGAATAATTATGTGGCTTCAACTGGATGGAGCTCCGCCTCATTATCATCGCGAGGTTCGGTAATTTTTAAATGTCAACTTTCGAAACAGGTGGATTGGGAGAGACGGATTTCAAAATTGGCCCCCGAGATGTCCGGACTTAACTCCACCAGATTTCTTTTTGTGGGGATACATTTCTGTCTACAATACGCCCCCGACAATACCACAATATATGAAAATACGCATAAGAGACGCTTTTCAACCTGTAACCCCGCAAATGTTGTCCAGAGTTAACAGTAGTTTCGAAAAAACAATATGTAAGTGTTTGGAAATGGATGGTCGACATTTCGAACATCTACTATAAATATTTCTATTCAAAAAACACAAAATGGTGCAGAAAAAGATTATATGGCATATTCTGTGAAAACGCGAAGACTTAGCTATAGAACACCCTCATACCATTCGATAGGTATTTAAAAGGTATATTTTTTGGAAAGTTAAAAAGTATAGCGTTCTATTTAAATTAATCAAGTTATAGCCACTTAAATTCCTTATTTGATTAGTTTTAATTTTTGAACACCCTATATAATATAGCAAGTTTATTATAATTGGGATATAAAATATGATTTATTGTTACACTTCACTGTAAATTTCGAGTACATAACTGAAATACTTCTAAGTAGTTGAAACATGAAAATTAGGTTAGATTTGTCAAAATTCAAATTATTTAAAAACCTTTAAGATTTAGGTACTATAAACCTTATTAAAATATGCACTTATTTTGAACGAATCCCAAAATATAATAATATACAGGAGGTTCTAGTTTAAAAAAAACACAACTTTGATACTTTCAGAGTCTTTGGGACACTCTGTATAATACGAAAATAATTTTAAAAAGTAACTACATTAGACCCCCAAATATCGCAAAAGTAAAACTTTTTGAATAACCCTGTATACATAATATTCAGTATTAAATTTCATATTTAACACATAACATAAATTATTCAATTAGAGACCTAAAAGTATATATCGTACATCATCGGAAATATTACTTATTCTAACGAAAGTAACTAAAGTAACGATTACAGAGTAACGAGTCCTACAGACGAAAGTAACGAATAGTTACAAGTCCTTAAAAGTAACTAAATTTTCCACCACTGATCGGAACTTTATAACATTTTTCCCAAATCTGCAATTGCATAAATGAGAAAAACTATCTCAGCGTTATCTCAACAGAAGATATCTGATTTTCGAAAAAATGAGTTTCAAATTATATATCGTATATCACCGGAAATATTACTTATTTTAACGAAAGTAACTAAAGTAACGATTACAGAGTAACGAGTCCTACAGACGAAAGTAACGAAACAAGTCCTTAAAAGTAACTAAATTTTCCACCACTGATTGAAACTTTATAACATTTTTCCCAAATCTGCAATTGCATAAATGAGAAAAACTATCTCAGCGTTATCTCAAGAGAAGATATCTGATTTTCGAAAAAATGAGTTTCAAATTATCCCACAGTGCGCAGCTATTTACCTATACAAAGGTATTATTAATTGGCATTTAAATACATTAAAAATCCGCTCAACTATAGTTGGAGGCAAACGTGTCACTAAACAACTCCTACAATACGATACGGCTCGATCTCCTTGTCCGTGCACCAAGCATTCAAGCTTCGTAGCGAGTAAACGAGATACAAATTAATCTCTGAATTTTTGACGTTGAGTTATTGTTCACAGAGATATCGCTTATGTACTGTTTACAACAGATCTGCATTCAAAATAACTCTGAAAACAAATAAAATGATAAACGAGAAAAATAGATAAAATTAAAATGAGTTTTGCAGGTTTCGTAATTTAGTAGATAACGAATTTGTTAAGGGATTATTCATTACTCTGCAGGACAGAAAATATATCGTTTAGTTTTGGTTCATTGTTGACTGAGTACCCGTAGAGTTCGTATCATGGCTGCTTTTGCTAGACAGGTAGGGTCCTTTTGCAAATTAATATTTACGATATTTAACAGTAAATCACATGTTTTCTATTTTTAGAATTTTTATTAATATTTGCTTTTTGAATTTTTTGCCGATTTTTTGGGTTTAAATATTTTTTATAATTGGAAAAATGTGATACTAACCTTAAGTTATGGAATTAAGCACGGTAATTAATACCACCATATGTTTCGAAATAAAAATTGTGTGAAATAAAATTAAAAAAAAAATAATTAGAACCACAATTCAACTGAGTTGTAAACGTTATTTTTAAATTGATTTTAGGTGTTTTGGTATTTTTTCCGTATGTGCCATTTCTTTTTGCTTTAGTTAAGGGTATTTGTAGGTAGTATGTAAGTATTTTCTATAAATTTTTGATTGATTGCAGACTCAAAAAAATGCTAAGTATATAATAAGTACATCTACAATTGCAATATAAAAAAATTGTTAATTTATTTTTTTCTTTTTACAGCAATTGTGTGACGTGAGCTTAATTTTTTGTTTTGTATAATTTTTTATTTAATCTGTTTAATTTCAATTAGTTTTTCAAATGGGTGGGCCTAATAATAATGCTTCAGAACGTTTAAAAGAGAATTAAAATGGAAGAGATTCAAAAAGATAGAAACGCAATATTGTTTTTTTTTTTCAGTTTTTAATCTTCTTCCATTAAATCCACCGTGGAAATATTTTTTCAGTATCCTTTACAATATACTGAAAACCACATCAAAAAATCTCACTTCTTTCAAAAGTTAAACGCAAAAAAGTTCCCTCAACAATTGTTTGAGGTTTTTAGTTTCCCTGCATAAACCCACCGTGGTATATCAAGTATCCCCTTACGGGATCGCTCCTAAATTACCTCTATTTCCATATATATATGTTACAGTGTTTTCATAAAGTAGCGGATAAATTGAATATAAACAAAATGGGTGCTTGTTTGAATAAGCGTTTGGATGCGTCGAATTTTATTTTTAGTTTAGAGTATTTCTCTGTGATACCGCATATTTCTTAACGGCCTTAAGGAAAAAAAACTATTTTTCCAAATATACAGACCGTGCAATTATTTATTTTTAATAACTTTGTACCGTTCCGGGGTATATTCAGATGTTCGTTTGTACTGTTTTGTAATATCCTGCCGACATTTTACGATATGGAGATTTTAAGGATACAGTTGTTTTCTGTGTATTTTGCTCTCGGTTCACCACAGTTACACTGATGAGACCATTAGGAGGTCGAAACTAGTATGGAGAGAGAATCAGAGACTAAGCTGTCTCTCCCATTTCTTAAAGGTTTTAAGGAGAAAAAATTACTTTTCCAAAAAACAGACCGTAAAATTATTTATTTTCAATTATATATTCGGATTGAAACCCGGAATAACCATACAACACTATATATATATCTATATATATATATACATAATATAATATTTATTTTTATTTTCTTGGATGTAGGCTTTTGGTAGTTTTCATTAAAAAATTTTTGTTCTCTCAACGTTTCGCCCATTATATTGAGCTTTCTCAGGATGATTTTTTTTTATTTTTAACATTAATCTACAATTAACAAAATGTATATAAAACAATATATTTTTACAAATATAACAGATCATACGTAACATATACTATTTAAAATATTACAAAGTAAAATATTTAAAACTTAAAATTACCCTAAAAAAAGGATAATATATCAAAAATCACGGTGCTCACCTTGAGAATAATTACTTATTATATTACTAAGTAGTAATTAATTATTTTACTAAGTAGTAATAAATTATATTACTAAGTAGTAATTAATTATATTAGTAAGTAGTAATTAATAAGTAATTATTCTCAAGGTGACTACAGTAATTTTTAATATATTATCCTAATTTGCGTAATTTTAAGTTTTAAATATTTTACTTTGTAATATTTTAAATAGTATATGTTACATGTGATCTGTTGTATTTGTAGAAATATGTTCTTATATATATATATATATATATATATATATATATATATATATATATATATATATATATATATATATATATATATATGTATGTATATATATAGATTACTGTTAGAAAAAAAAAATCCTCCTGAGGAAGCTCAATATAATAACCGAAACGTTGAGAGAATAAAAATGTTTTTAAAGAAGACTACCAAAACCAAAATGGATGAGCCATTTTAATCTATAGGTCCAAAGATATTTTAAAATACTTCCATTTACAAAAAAAAAGTTTCAGATAAAAATTGTCAAGGAAGGAGAGCGTCGTTTATGTGTACTAATGACCTTGAGGCGATTAAAAGGTCAAGGGGACATTTTTAAATGGACACCCCATTTGTTAATGTAAAATTTCCTATCCAAAATAAGGGGTAAAATCACATCTAGAAGTGATTTAAAATTTGCTATTCTGTTCTGGAAAGGCTCAACTGTTTAAAAAACACCCAGAAGTTTTTTTGACGAATTTTAGTGGTTTTCTGAGCATATTAAACGTTCATCAATTATTAGATGAAATGCGCAAGTTTTGACGACCTTGACAAACTTGACCTTCATGCCTATTTTTAACGTCATTGAAGTTCGAGATCATTTTTTTAAATAAAGAAAGTGCAAAAATTATTTATATTCCCTTATCTTTTGAATTCTTCCAACTGTTTTAGTTTGACGCATTTTTCGCAGATACACATTGTGGATATCCCGCAAGGTCCACTGAAGGACATTTTCAAAAGTAAAAATTTTTCACTCTCAACTAAACCTTCAGTGCTCCAATTATCCCCTAAGTCATCATCTTGACCTTCGAGTTCACTCAAGGTCATATCCAGTTGTAAGATTTCCCGCTATCCCCATTATCGGGGTCAAAAGTATGAGGTCCCATTAAAAAAATTTATCATAACCTTGATGTGACATTCAAGGTAAAGGTTAAGGTCAAATTTAAGGCCATCTTAACATACACAGTTTGATTTCCAAAAACTTTCGCCGTAATTTTTAGTTTTCGATTTATTAGTTCATTCATGAAGATATTTTACCTTCAAATGACCTCTAGATGTGTTTTTACCCCTTATGTTATTCATACTGTTGAATAGGAAACTTTATTCGCGTTTCATTTCTGCAATAAAAAATGGGGGTTTCCATTTAAAGAAATCGCCGTGACCTTCAAATATCATTGAAAATTGATCACAAGGTCAAGGTTTTTATAATATATAAGATGTTTTTTTTTCAATTAATATATTATATTATGTTTTCCTCCTATCAATTTTCTGTATGTGAATTGATGCAAACTTTTCTTTTTACAGATTTTCAAAAACGCCAATAAAATTGGGGTTAGAAATTTATTCGTTACCGCGAAAAACTGTAACGAAGCTGCAGCTGGACAACTACCGTTAACAGTATTATCTGAAGATGAACGGGCTATGCAAGATACAGGTAAAGATACATAAGAATACAAATTATAACAATATATACCTTTGTGACACCATTCTGTCCTTGCTGGGATTTAAATGAGGTTATTCACCTTTATATATATATATATATATATATATATATATATATATATATATATATATATATATATATATATACCGAGTATCCCGTTAAGGCTGTATCCTGAGAAATATTGGTTACTGCGCTTTCGGAAAAAAATATGCCTAGGTAACGTTGCCAGGATGAATTAATTTTTAACTTTCTAAATAAACCGTAAGAGGGCGTATCTTACAAAATAGGAAAACGACAATTTCTCAGAAAAAATCAAATATAATGTTTATGCTACTGCTTATGTTTCGAAACTTTTGTATTTGACTTTTAAAATAAAGGGGGGGGGGAGGAAACAAGAAATATATATCATAAACAATAAAGGGCACCTACCATTATATTTGATTTTTTTGAGAAATTGTTGTTTTTCTATTTCATATAATAACAAACGCCCTCTTACCGATTATTTCGAAACTAGAAAATGTTTTATTTTAATTCATCTTGGCAACTTTACTTAAGCATATTTTTTCTGAAAGCTCAGTGACCGATATTTCCCGAGATGCAGCCAGTCAAAAGCCTTACCGGGACGACACCCTATATATATATATATATATATATATATATATATATATATCATTTTTCCTTTATTTTGTCTTTTCTTGGGTTTAGGTTCTATATTTAATAAAAAAACACAAAACAATTGACGTTTCGCCCTTTATTAAAGGTATTTTCAAAACTTTTTCCTCCTAAAAATATTTTTATAACATTCACATATCTACAATTTTAAAAAAACAAACAAGACATTCTAAAACAGTATTTAAATTTTTAAAACTTTTAAAAATATTTACTTTTACCGGTAAACACCTTGACATTTTGTTATTTTATTACTAAATAAAATTTAATCAACGTCTACTGAGGATACATGGAATGCGAATGTGTTTTGTTTTATATTTTTTATATTTTACAATGTACAAAAAAACAAATAAGGTATACATTTAGTTTTGTGTTTAAGAGGATATTCAATTTTCGATTCTTGTTTGACAGGATCGAATACTTAATATTTTTGTTTAAATTAGGCTTGTGTAAATGTGGCTCAAATTTTCCATATCTGTTCTGTCGTTAACAGTGTTTTTATGTTTTTTAATTTCAGTCATTTCCTTTATCTGTAATTTTTGGTAATTCATATCTTTGTTTTTTTATTTTGTTATAATCAAAAGTATGTTTTTCGTCCTGTGTGTGTTTGTTTAACGCTGTTGAGGCGTTTTTTGTATATTTATGGCCATTTAATCTGTTCTTCAGTAATTGGCTCGTCATGCCTATATATTTTTTGGGACAAATTGTATTGTTTTGTTGTTTTTTATTACATATAGCACCTAAACCCAAGAAAAGACAAAATAAAGGAAAAATGATATATATATATATATATATATATATATATATATATATATACATACATATATATTTTTCTGTAATACTTTCTTGGGTATAGGTTTTTCCATTTGAAAATCAAAAGACAACAATTTTTCTGACGTTTCGCTCTAACATAGCGAGTTTTTTCAAAGTTATGGTATATTTATCTTGAATTTTGAAAGTACTTTTGTGTGTACATATATGTTATACATAATGAACGATTGTCGGAATGACATCTATTAGGAAATTTTTGAGCATAAATTCTTGATGCTAGCAAGCAATTTTCGTCATGCTCCTCTATTACTAAAATCACATCACTCTTTTTGCATATGATAAATTATGACGTCAGCTCAGTCAATAACTAATTTTCAAAAATAAACTGCCAAAAATTTGTCTAAAATTGAAGATGCTAAATTATTAAAAAATTATGAAAGACAGGTGAGGAATTTTTTTTTCAGTAACTCTGTATACTTTACAAGAATTTTAAAATGTGGTTCCAACACTCCCAATAGACCTACTTTTAAAATTAAGGTCTAACCTGGTTTTTAGTTTCTAGATTAGCTAAAGAACAAATTGGCCCACACGTCAAAGATATGGAGAATGAGAAAAAATTCAAGGATTCAGTATTGAAGTTACTTTTCGAAAATGGGGTAAGCTATTGAAATAGATTATATTTTGCTTTTAAGATATTTTCTCTATCTTTCACTTTTATAGCTTATGGGCATTCAAACGCCTGCCGAATACAGCGGATCTGAATGCAGCTTTTTGACAGCTATGTTAATAGTAGAAGAACTCGCAAAAGTAGATCCTTCTGTTTCGGCGTTGGTAGATATCCATAATACTTTAGTAAATTCTGTATTAATGAGGTATGGAAATAAAGAACAGAAAGAAAAATATCTGCCGAGATTAGCTACAGATATGGTAAGCATACTTATATTTTTTAAAATAGGTTTCGTAGTTAGAGTCGTTGAAAATGAAAAAAAAAGTCCAAGTGCGCATTAATTTAAGATTCCCTTACAGGTTGTTTTTCGTATATTATTTTATTGTTTTCTCTAAATGATTAATTTACACACGCATTTTTATTGGAAAACATATTGACGAAAAACTGATTAAAATAGTTTTTTTATAGTTGAAAATGAATAAACAACTTAGTCGTGCCAATTTTCGTTGAAAATATATAACACTATTAGGGGGAATACTAGAAAAAATTTCTTCTTAGCCATGACGGAAACCATTGAGACTGCGTTGACTAGTCACATTGAAATAATGGCAAACTGACAACCTTTATTAAATTTGATTTCAATTCGTTCATTATGTTTTGTTTTATGGCGCGTTTTTAAATAAAAAATTAGTTTTGTGGAAGTGTAACACTGCAGTTCCGGAAAATTTGTAAAAACGAAACAATCATTGCCATATATGGAGACACAAAAAGGAAACTAGAAAGGTGGAAAGAATACATACAAGATCTTTTTGAAGACCGGAGAGAGGAATTGGAGGCGGATGGAAGTGATACTCAGACACATCCAAATATAACAAGGGAAGAAGTAAAACACGCTATCAAAATAGGAAAGAGCGATAAGGCCCCAGGTCCTGCTGAAGTTCCAGCTGAATTAATCAAGTTAATTATGGAAGAACAAATCGACAAATTAATAGACATTTATAATACAGTAAACAGCAGGGGAATGAATGAATGAATGAAAAAGGGGTGGTGATACTAGATCATCGATGCCTAGGTCTCCATTGGGCCCTTTACATCCCACCATAGCTGCGAGTTATTCGAGGCCGATCACCTTTGCGAATCCAAGCAATTATATCTCTGTCTCAGTCCGTTGAGTGCTGGGCATTATCTGAGGACATGATCAACAGTTTCATCCTCCTCCAAATACCATCTGCACGTCGGTTCGTCTTCGACACCGAGTCTATGAAGATGGCCCCTGAGGTGACAATGTCCTGTCAACAATCCCACCACAATTCGCAGCTCTTTCCTTCCCAAGGAGAGAAGCTCCTTAGTATGTCATGCACTAGGTCCAGTTATATGTTCCTTAGCACACCTCATTCCAGGAGCTCCCCTCCACGATTCAATAAATTTGCTTTCCAGCAACGATTTTAATTCCATTTTGCCAATAGCAATTAGGACAGGTAATAGTGGTTGGGGTCCATACAGTTCGGTCGCCGAACCCAACTTTGCCAGACGGCCTGCTTCCTCATTCCCGCCTATGCCTGAGTGACCCGGGACCCATACGAGTCGGACTATGCAGTCTTTCCTTGTCATACCATTTAGTACATCCTTGCACTCAGACACCAGTCGCGAAGTTACGACACTGGACTTCAATCCAGCTTTACTGTCTGAGCATATATTTATTACTCTATTCCGGTCTATGTCCCTCTCATAGAGATGGGCACACTGTAGAATAGCATAAATTTCCGCTGTGAAAATTGTTACACATTGTCCGAGAGGGTAGTACTCTCTGATTCCTGTGCTTTTTCATCTTGTGGAGATCCATCAGTATACCACCAGGATCCATTTTTTCCAAGATTTTGTTCTCCCTCTCAATCCTCTCTACTTGGCAGAAATATCTACAGGGAGAGGTTGGGTTTTAAAAGTGGCGTCATGTAATCTGCCCGCATGGGGAGTGATGGACACCTCTCCACCGCGCTTTTCCAGGCACCTAAGGAGTCGCCCGTTCCAGTTCCGAGATGTCCCAGGTAACTGAAACGATAAACAGTCTTCAGAGCCTCGTTGTCTATGTATAAGTGAAGAGGAGGCAGGTTCATCAGGACTTCTAGATCCCTGGTGGGAGCAGTCCTCATCGCAGTCAATATTCCCACACAAGCCATTCTCTGAACTTTGTCAAGTTTGCGCTTTGTTGTACTACGCCACCATAGCGGCGTACGTTATCATGGGGCGGATCACCATAGTGTATATCCAAAATAGCACTTTAGGTGGCAGTCCCCATGTACACCCAAAGGCTCGTTTAAAAGCCCAGAAAGCACATATGGCTTTCTTGGTTCGAGCCTCAATATGATCATTCCAGCTTAGTCGTGAGTCCAGAATTACTCCCAAGTATTTAATTGTCCCCTTAAGTTGAAGAGTCCTTCCCACCAATGTAATTGTGGGAAGTTTTCCCATTTTCCTCTTTTTTGTAAAGAGTACCATCTCGGCCTTGTCCGGATTTATTCCGAGCCCCTCCCTGCGACATCATGGTTTCGTGATCCAGGTCCCAGAGATGGCAACCACTCACTCAACAGGCTGTTCACCACAAGGCTCCGCAGCAAAGACGATAACACATACAACAGAATAACTTAAATCAACATTCCTTATACTACCAAAAATACCTAACGCAAAAGAATGCCACGACCATCGGACAATCAGCCTAATGAGTCACCATCTAAAAATATTTCTGAAAATCATACATCAAAGAATCGTTAGAAAAATAGGAGACCTTAGGGACTCCTAGTTTGGATTCAGGAACGCAATAGAGACAACAGAAACCCTTTTTTGGGTTGAACGTGTTAGTGCAGAGATGTATGGATGTCAATCAATCTGTATATGTCCGTTTTCTGGAATGTAATAAAGCTTTTGATGAAGTCCGACATAACAACCTAATGCGGCTACACAAAAATAATGATATAGACAGCAAGGATATACGGATATTAGCTCATTTGTACTTTAATCAAAAGGCTGGTGTTAGATTAGGCGATGAACTTTCAGACGAAGTAGACATAAAGTGTGGTGTAAGACAAGAGTGCGTGCTTTCACCGTTACTATTTAACTTGAACTCGGAGGACATTATTCAGAAAGCACTAGCAGAAACAATTGGAATAAAAGTAATGGGAAGAGTTATTAATAACATCAGATACGCAGATGACACAATTCTCATTGCAGAGTCATTAGCAGACCTACAGGAATTAGTAGATTGAGTAGTAGTGAACAGTGAGGAATGTGGTCTCAATTTGAATGCAAAAAAAAAACTAAATTTATTACCATAACAAAATCACACCAACACCAAGATAGTCTATGGATCAAACAACTAGTAGAAAAGGTAAAGAAATATAAGTATCTGGGAACAGTTATTAATGAAATCAATGAATATACAGAAGAAATTCGGATACGGATCGGACAAGCCAGAAATATATTCAGTAAGATGAGAAAGGTATTTTGTTGTAAAGACATTAGCCTACGTCTCAAAATCAGGATGTTGAGGTGGTACGTATTCTCGTTGTTGCTTTACGGGATGGAAGCTTGGAAGCTGAAACAGGACATCACTAATCGACTGGAGGAATTCGAAATGTGGGCATATAGGAGGATTTTGAAGATACAATGGATAGATAAAATGTACTTGAAAGAATTGGGAAAGAGAAAGAAATATTAAACACAATAAAAATAAGAAAATTACAATACCTAGATCATGTTATGAGAGGAGAAAATTACCCTCTTTTACAATTGATCATTGAGGGCAAGATTCGTGGAAAAAGGAACATAGGAAGACGACGCATTTCATGGTTGAACAACTTGAGAAAGTGGTACAACTGCAGTTCCATTGAGTTGTTTAGAGCTGCAATATCAAAGATAAAAATAGCTGTGATGATAGCTAACCTTCTCAAAGGATATGGAGGCAAGATCAACATATTTTAAAATATGTATATGTGTGTGAATTTGGGGAACAGTACTCTACGACCTAATAGATCTATTGTGTTTCCCTTCTGCTTTCAAGTCGTTAAGGATACCTTGCCGCCAGAGCAGGTCCTCCAGTCATATTTCTACTAGGAATCTTAGAAGTTGGACGGCTTTAAAGTGGGTAATTCAAAAGCGCTGTACTCTGAAAGATTGTGAATATAGGTTTCATCCTCTTCCTCCCTTTAAGTAACAATGCCCCGTAAAGATTCCTGTCAGAACTTTAAGTTAGTCTTTGCTTAGACTTATGCATTTTGAATCTCTTCTAGTCATAGTTGCAAAGAAGTATCTTCGCTTATCTCATTTCTTGCAGATCCATCTAGTAATTGGATCTCCTGCACTCTTCTTCTCGTTATAGTTCTTCCAGGATTACACTGTTATTGATTCCACAGAAAGATTCGGGCCCCAGAAATGGTGCCTCAGCCGCTTTCCTAGCGAACTTGTCTACTTTTTCATTCCTCTCTACCCCGGTGTGTCCCAGTGCCCACAGAAGTGTAACTTTATTATTCTTACCTAATTTGTTTAGTTCCTTCAGGCATTCACAGTCCGCGATAGTTTTTCTCTTTGCTGAACTGAATACACTTTCTGATGGCGTGTATTTCCGCCTGGAAGATGCTAAGTGACTTACCCAAGCTTTCATTGTGTTTGGTTCTGGGTTCATACACTCCTGTTCCGGTCCCTTTCGTTGTTTTAGAGCCATCTGTACACCATTTAATGGAATTCTTGTTAAGTTTTTCAATGGTGTTTTAAAGTCAAGAGATCAGGAGCATAGCATAATGAACTGTGAAAAAGAGTAAAATAGTTTGGTCATGTCTTGAGAATGTTCGGCATTCGGAACGCCATGCAGGCAAAACATTTGGAAGAAGAATATGAGCGAGCTTTGCAGAAGATGAATGGGATTGCAGCAGTGGGCGCTCGTAGACGATTAGGGCACTAGGCATATCCCTCACTGACCTCTGGGTATTGACCATTTAATTGTCTTATATTGTGGGAACAAATATGAAAAATCAAAATTTAATAAGTAAGCAGCTTTGGTTTCGTTATGAAGCCTCATTAAGTCGCGTAGAGTCTCTGGATGGATTCCAGATTGAAGAACTAGTATAAATTAAATGAAAAAAAGCCGAGCGATAATAAAACATTGACAGGAATTAATAGGCTGCAATCGTAAAGAAGCGAATAACTAAAAAATAAAATTAATTAAAATTATATATAATTAAACCACCTTATCATTTTTGTATTAAACGTGTAAATATTTTTTAAAAGTGAAGTTAAAACTTCCATGATATCGTGAATATGTTATTGACTGATATTAAATTTAGTGTCGTTAATTGCCCCCCACAAATTTTTATCAGTAGCCTTGATTTTATTTCATATTTGCACGTCACAAACACGATATTTATAGAAGGCATATGATTACCTACAGAGTGATTGTAACACTGTTCGACATGGACTAATTAAAAACATGATGTTTGTTTATGATATAATATTATCAAAAAAAAAAAACACTTGAGGTTAAGCACGATTCAAAAACATACATGTATCTTTAGGTTGGAAGTTTCGCTTTATCAGAACCGTCATCAGGGACCGATGCCTTTGCGCTGAAAACAACAGCTAAAAAAGTAGGAAATGATATAGTTTTAAATGGATCCAAAATGTGGATTTCGAATTCAGATTTAGCCGGAGTGTTTTTGATTATGGCCAATGCAGATACGTCAAAGGTGAGTAATACCATATATTTTTACATATTTGGTAAAATATGCCAAATGACTTAATCAGTATAGAGTGTCCTAAATACCATGTGGTACTAATGCGGAATTTTTCGATTATTTTTCATAATACGTTTGCAGAGTTGCCAAATTGCTTTTAATATATGAGATGATAATACAGACAATAGGAAAAAAACCGAAAATAAATTCTCTCAATAACTCCAGGATAGCTATTCTGGTTCTTCATAGGAAGTGATCATTTTCTTGACGGAATGGGGACAATCCCATCCCACGGTTATTCTCTCGGTCGTTTATTACCGTATCTCGGGCGATATGATGGGAGATCGGAAACGAAATCTAGTAAGCTATGTTGCCAAACGTCTATAATGTATGTAACCATATAAATAGTGCATTTAACCCTAAACAAGGATATAAATATGGACATAACCCTAAATTAGCAAGAAAATGTTCGAATTTAAAATAAATATAATTAAAAATTTTTATCTATTTAATATTCTTAATGAGAGGAAATAATTAGAAAAGGAGTTTTATAGAGAAAAAATAAATATGTAAAAACACAGATCGAAATATTTTACAGGAAAAATAGTCGTTATCCGTGAAATTAGTATCACCTTCAAAGATGTAAAGGATATCATGCGAAATAAAATTAACATTTTCATTTCCTAAAACACAAATTTTTATACTCCCTATAAATATCAGGGAATGAATATACAAAGTAAGAAAACAAATTGAAATCAAAAAATTTATTTCATCAATAAAATACATTTTGCATACTTGAAATATATACATAATATTCGGCTAATAGTAAAATTATTAATTTTCCATAAAGTAGTTAATGATAATGTCTGGATCTGTCTTGCTTCTTGTAAATCAGGGGGTATCTTTTGTTCTTGATGAACATTTCCCATATTAAAAAATTATTATCCATCCATCTTTTGGAAAACATCTAAATCTATTCTTCAAGAAACCAAAACATCTTTCAACGGTACTCCGCAATGAACAGATATCTATTAAATCTTTCCTCTGGTGTCCACACTTGTGAAACGTCTTTCAAAGGCCATGGTCTTAAAAGAAACCCTGAAAAAATTAAATTTGGTTCACTTTTCTGTATATATTTAAACATATTCTAAATTAATAACAAATTATCAGTTTATCGTACAATTAATTTACCCGAATCTCCAATGAGGAAGAATAAACCTTCTGGGTTTCTTCTAGAAATCATTTCCATTATATTGCAACATGAGTGTCGTCAATGTACCCTATAATACTAGGGAAATTATGTTTAGTATAAAAAATAAAACATTATATAATCTCGTAAACTTCAAAATTATCTTACATATTACCTATTTAACACCAGTTTTAATTCTTTCTTAAAAAATCAAATTACATATCAAGTTTAAGTTTGCAAAATACGTATTACTGTTAGCTTTTTATAATTTAGGATTTAACAGAAAATTGTCCAGTTCGACACGTTCATAATTCATTTAAATTTTGTTGCAATTAGATACACTCTGAAATAGCATCTTCTTTATTTAAAGCATCTGGATTTTTCTTCTGCAATACTCCAACTGACACTTGGCTGAATAATTCTAGAAATATATTCAATCCAGTAATTTTGTGGTAACTGCCAGTCGCAAAAAATCTACAAAGCCGCAAATATTAATATTTTAATAAAATTATATTAATATGGGTACGTAAATGTAAAAAGGAAAATTAATATTAGCTTAATATCCTCCAGATTTTTTAACAGTAACTAAAGCAGGTAATATATTACAAATATGTATAATCCAACCAAGTAAAAAAATCATTAATGACTTACTGAACTCTCATATGTAAAGTTTATAGTTGCCAAATATTACCATGACTTCTGGCAAAGATGATGTTGCCTTCTTTCAAGCCCTGGGAATTCTAGAAATTGGGTTATTTTTAGTACAAGATATCTTCGCAGATCTTTACCAAACCGGTAAAATAAATTAAATAAAGTACAATCCGCCAAGTTTCACAAATACTTATAACGGGTGTTTTTTATAGAGGTATAAAACTTTAAATTGGCAACACCTTTTTAACTGGCGGCCATTTTGTCAGCTGTCAAGTGATTTATATTTAGTTTGGTTTGGCATTTCAACATGAATAGACTGACGCCTGAACAACGCTTCCAAATTGTGCAAATTTATTTTGAAAATCATGGTTCTGTTCGAAATACGTATCGCGCACTACGCCCATTTTACGGTTAATATAATCGTCCATCAGAGCAATTAATTCGATTAACTATGGAACGTTTTCGCACCACGTTTACTCTAAAAGATAATACGCATCCACAGAGACGTCGTACAGTGCGTACAGAAGAAGTCATTGCTGCTGTAGAGCGTAGCGTAGAGGAAGACCCGAATCAGTCTATTCGCCATCGTGCACAGGAATTGGATATGTGTCCATTCACTTTATGGAAGATTTTTCGGAAAGATCTTGGTTTGCGTGCTTACAAAATTCAACTCGTGCAAGAATTGAAGCCACACGATCACCTAGTAAGGCGTAGATTCGGTGAATGGGCCCAAAACAAGATTGCCGTTGATCCCGATTTTCATAAGCGAATTTTGTTTAGCGATGAAGCTCACTTTTGTTCGAATGGATACGTCAATAAACAAAACTGCCGTATTTGGAGTGATGATAATCCTCAAGTGTATGTTGAGACATCGTTACATCCATAAAAACTGACTGTTTGGTGTGCTTTATGGGCTGGTGGAATCATTGGTCCGTACTTCTTAAAAAACGATGCTGGTCAGAACGTTACAGTCGATGGTGACCGCTATAGAGCCATTATTACTGACTTTTTCGTTCATCAATTGAACAACCATGATGTGCAGGAGCTGTGGTTTCAACAAGACGGCGCAACATGTCACACAGCTCGTGCCACAATTGATTTATTGAAGGAAACGTTTGGTAACCGCATAGTTTCACGTTTCGGACCCGGGAATTGGCCTCCAAGATCGTGCGACTTAACGCCGTTAGACTATTTTCTGTGGGGATATGTGAAGTCGCTAGTCTACGCCGATAAGCCCGAAACGATTGATCACTTGGAGGACAACATTCGCCGCGTTATTGCCGATATACGGCCACAAATGTTGGAAAAAGTCATCGAAAATTGGACCTCCAAATTAGACTACGTCCGAGCCAGCCGTGGCGGTCATATGCCAGAAGTCATATTTAAATTATAATGCCAGAAGGTTATCTTTGGAATAAAGTAAATTTCATGTCAATTTAAAAAATTCATCTTTCTTTTATTCCATTTAAAAGTTCTATACCTCTATAAAAAAAACACACTTTATAAACAGCTAAACAGCCTTGTGAATTCCGAATCATTTAAATCTTCCAATCGACGCAACCGTGGTAGAAATCGACGACTATAATTTGCCATTTGTTTTTCCGTTAATCTGACATCCTCTGGTCCATCATGGTTCAAAATTACTTCCTCAATACCCATTTTATATATGTATATTTGTGAACAAAAATATTTTATAAAAATTACAATATTTTCGAAACAATCATGAATTTTCTTCAACTTTTATAACCTAAAAATATCGCATAATAACGGGAATGACAGCATCGTTCTCTCAAAATTTCGCCGTTCTCTTGGTTCGGACCAGTAGAACAAGTTCTCTCAAGATTTGATAGATGTGACAATTGCTTAAAATTACCAGAATACGGTTTCATATGTTTTCGTGAGAACCACGCCCACTTTCCATCAAGATGATCGTTCTCTCGAGAACGAGAATAGCTACCTTCGAACATACCCCTGTAGAAGTAGCATAACGTCAGAACTAGGGCCCGGTTGTTTGAACGCTGAATAACGTAATAATATTTTTATTTATATTTGAAAAAGTGTTGATAAACAGTAGATATTTAATTTCTTAGTACAGACATACCGATTTTATGCTATCCTTTTCTAATTGCATTATTTAAACGAGTATCATCGGTACGTCCTTCGAACATACCCCTGGGTACGTCAATTCTGAAAACAAAGTATGAATATATGGTTGCCTAAATTTTTATTGTTATTTTCAATATGTAAACAATATCTAACAATATTTACCGATAAAAATAAGTTTTTAAATCCTCTTTTTGTTAATATTAATTGTAAACTTCGCATTTATAGTAATTTCTAACACTTAAAAACATCGAAAAAAGTCACGGCAAGCAATTAAACTGAAAGGCAAGATAAGTAATATGTTTATGTCTGTCAAACATCAAAAAAGCGTCTCCCCCACCGACCATAAACAGCCTTCAAACAAATCTATTGTTGTTTAAATCTAGGGTATGATCGAAGATAGCTACGCAGAAGTATTGACGTAAGCGTTAAAAAAAAATTCTGTTTTCTGCAAAATGGCGTCGAGGGTTATTGGAATTCACGCGCACTTATCATTAATTATTATTTTTTATTTAATGTTCATGAAACATTGTATCTATGGTTGTTCTTGGACGTTGATTACGAAGCTATCATGAGAAATCGTAGATGGGAGGATTTAATTTAACGATCCAATATGGCGAATGTAAAAAAGGAAAATTTTTAAAATTCAATAAACTTGCGTATAAATTTGCATTTTTATCTAACAGAACCTGTGATGTTATATGAGCAATTTTTACGTGAGAAACTACAAGTTCAAGTCTTCAGGCGAAGCCTCATGATGCTGTTCTGACGCCAGAATCTCCTTTCCAATCGCTAAAACAAAATTTTGAGACCTTGCAATTTTTCTAATAGGTGTTTCGGTTAATAATGTCGATTTTACTAAGAGATGGCGTCACTAATACATTTGTTGGTGTATACTAATGACATCTACGGCGTCTCGAAAGGTAAATATACGCCATTAACAGCTAGTTTGTTATCAATTGCCATTGTGCAAAAAACACAGTTCTTTCTAGCTTCGAAGATGTCGAACTTTGTGCCGGGAAAAGACGTATTGCGGGGAAGTTTAATAAACTTTTTTTATTTAAAGTTATTGGTTCTTGATTGAAGCTCATGATGAGAATGATTTAACCAAAAAAACTCGTGAACGTAAGACAGTTATTTGGCTTTAATGATCATAAATCAAATCAAATATCTCTTTATTCAATAAAAAGTTTTGTGGTTCTAATGAAAAAACAAAAACTTGAATGAATGGCGTCAAAGTTAAAATACAATAAAATAGCTAAGTAAAAATACTAAATCTAAACATTTACATACATATTAAAGGAAGTAAAAAATAGCTAAGTAAAAACACTATATCTAAACATTTACATACATATTAAATGAAGTAACATTCACATAACATCCTATTGTCAGACATGACACCTAAAATTCATTTAAAAAAATGCAAAGAACTCATTCTTCGTATATGGTTCAATATGAACCAATATATTAAAAACCGTTTTCTTAAAACGTTTAAAATCCTCATCCAACTTTACCCCGATTGGCAGCGCATTAAAAAATTTAATTGCCAAGAAACCAGGCCCTTTTTCTGCCACACCAAGTCGATGCTGTGGGACATTATATCCTATATATCTCGTGGCAAAGCAGTGTTTAACTTCGTGCTTCTTAAACCTGTCCTTGTTTTTAAAGAGAAACAGTAGGCATTCGTAAATAAATATTGCCGGTAAAGTTAAGATACCCAAGGTTTTAAATTTTCCCCTGCAGGAATCCAAGTAACCAATGCCAGAAAGTATACGAACTGCTCTTTTCTGACTTTTAAAAGCCCTTTCTGATGCACTGCTCCCACCCCAAAATATCACTCCATAGCGAAGAGTTGAATATACATTTGCAAAATATACAATTTTTAAGTTTTCCTTGGTCAAATATTTTGACATTACTCGTAAGGAGTATGAAGCTGTGTTTATCTTATTGCATACCTCTGATATATGTTTTGTCCAATCCAAATTACAATTAATATGGATTCCAAGGAATTTTGTATCTTCCTCTAGTGTGATGCTCTCAGCCCCTAACTCAACTGACTCAGGAAGTGTCTGATTGTTTTGCTTTGTTGAAAAACAAATGAGATGGGTCTTTTCAGTGTTCAGTATTAATTTGTTCTCTCTAAACTATTTTTTAGCCTTGATAATGTGTTCATCAGTAATTTTCATGAGATCTGCCAATGAGATGCCGATGGTTAAGATATTTGTATCATCAGCGAAGTTTACAAGATAACACCTTTCACTCATAACTGTAGATGGCAGGTCGTTGATATAAAAAATAAACAGTAGTGGTCCCATAATGCTTCCCTGCTGGATGCCTATGATTAAAAATCAACATTTCTAGATTTGAACGAACCCAATCAAGATCAGGTCTCCTTACTCCACATCTCTCAAGTTTCAGAAGCACAATCTTATGGTTTAAACTGTCAAATGCTTTTGATAAGTCCAAAAATGTCCCCAACGATAAGTGCTTGTTCTCAAAGCTTTCCATAATTTTCTCAATTAGATCATATACAGCTGTGCTCACAGATCTACCTTTCAAGTAACCATGTTGTGTTGGGCTTAGTAAGTTTTGTTAATTAAAAAATTTGAGTAGTCTGGAACACATAGCAATTTGAAAAATCTTTGAAAAGAATGGTAATAGGCTTATGGGCCTATAATTATTGAAATCTGTACTATCATATGCGTATCAGTATCAGTATAATTTTTATGAGATCATTTTTATTTTACAATAAATTATAATGATTTTACTAAAAAACCAATACAGTTTAAAACATCTACTAACCTGAACTAAGGTGTGAAACTTTTTATTGAGTATATCTCATAACAATTTTAAAATGTGGTTCCAACATCCCTAAATAAAAATATTTGTAAAATATTTTATCGTTTTCTGTATATGAATCGATGGAAATTTGGTGCGGCACCCTGTATATATGAACTTAAGATTCTTAGGTATAATTTCCATATTCATTACACCAATAATATACTATGCCTGGACTTACACTGATCAGTTATTAAAAAAAAATGGGTATTGTCGATATAACAACTCTTCATTTAACATTTCTGCTCGACAGAATGTCCGGAAAAATGTGGGAAATCTCCCTGATATTAAAAAAAAACACGTGAAAGGAATACTATAAGTTCATATAAACTTTTTTCGTATAGGCCTCCTCTTCGAGATTCCCAAAAAGTTGCAATGGAATCAAGTTTTTTACACATAATTATTGAACCACCAGGTATATTTCAATTTTTTTTAATATGATGTATACCAGGTAAGACCCTTCAAATTACTATCCAAGAAAGTGTTGTGAATTATTCACAGCTGCAGGAACGGACTAGTTGTGACACTCATGACCCCATTTTTTTACGTTCTGTATAATAAGAACTTTGGATAACGTTTTTTACATACCTTTAACTATTATTATTTACATACCCTTCATTCATGCCACTAATCCTAACCGTTTTCGAAAAAACGTCATTTTATTTACAGTATTAGTCCCCTAACTTCTGTAGGGTTGAATACGAAAAAGAGGAATTTTCCTCTGTCACCATAGTTTCAATAAAAAGTTAAAGTAACTGCTTAGTTAAAAATTTCGTAAGAGAGTTCCACATGGGCTCCGTGAAGTCCGATACACTCGCGGACAGGACGAATTGAGGACTGTTGTACCCGCCACATTAACTCAGCATTGTTCGTTATTTCATCCCAATGAAACGTAATCTTCTGTAGAAGTTCCTCCCTTTTATCGATCGAAGTGGAATACACAGGTAAAAATCCAACGGCGTTAGGTCGGGAGATCGAAGAGGCCAGACAATAGATCCTCCTCTATCTATCCAACAGTTATTCAGGTGCTCTCGCACAGCAACGAATTTGAAGGAATCTAGGCTTTATTTTAACAATATAACTTTCTAATTTCAGCTTTAAAAGAAATGGCTGACACAGTCAAATGCCTTAGCTAGATCACCTTTTTCAATACTAGTCATTCACAGCCATAACTTTAGAATACTTTTTTTTTTAAGGCATTTGGAATTTTTTTCTTGTTTGCCCATTAGAAAGATTGATCCTCTAAAATGTATCGAACTATTTTCTTTACACTCGATAAGAATAAATAATATGTTTTTTAAGATTAACCGTTTTTTAGGTCAACAAGTGGATTGCAACATTTTATTTTATCGTAAATTTGTAATACTTATTTGATAATTTTCCTTTACTTTGGAGATTTAAAAGTACCGCTCAGCATTTATACGAGATATTCTAAATTTAAGGAGAGAACCAGCACAATATTATTTTGATTTTGATAAAACTTGAAACGGTGTGTCTCATTATTATGCTAGTATTTACACAAATATGTTTTATTATGAAAATATATATACGAGGGATACTAGAAAAGTATCTATTTAGCCATGATAGAACAATCTACTGTGATCCTTACCTCGTAATGCGCAATAGCACAACCTTTTTAAAATCTGGTTTCAATTCACGTAGATGAAAACGCAACAGCAAGTATCAGGCTCCGCGAAGATACCAGGAAATTTCCAATTGGGCGACAAGGAAATACACTATCTCTCCCAAGCTATTTGTCACCCTACTTGAATACGCGTGCAAAAGGATAAATTGATTGACCTGGGTAAAAATATCAACGGCAAATCTGAGATTCGCAGATGACATAGTCTTAATTGCAGACTGTATGAATTAAAAAAAAAGTTTTAATTTTTGGACAGTTTTGTTGCTATGCTATGCTATGACTGGGTGGCATAACCGCACTCTTTTGGATTTTTATTAAAGATGTTTATTGTTTTAACAGTGTTAATGTACTAGTATGTTGAATGTTTTGTTTTAATTTTAATTTGTGACAAGGTTTTTAAAGGTTTTTAATTGTGTACAATTTGTTCTGTGTGGAGGCTACGGCTGGCGACTGCTCTCAAACTGGCAGGGTTAAGGTGTGCCCTTTGACGAGGTCTGAGCCCTGAGGATGGTCTGTTAGACCGAAAGCGCTTGGCCGATTTTAATTAAATTATACACTGAAATACAAAACCCGTCTATTTCTTGATTTCTTCGGTGTACAACCTGTTAATAACTTATGTATGAATAAAGCCAAAAAATGCTGGAAAGGTTACATGAAGCTTCGCGACAAGTAGGCCTAAAGATAAATTTCTCAAAAACGCAGATAATGACGAACTCAGATCTCAGCGAAAAAATAGATATTGATGAAAACTAAACAGAAGAAACCACCTCGTATAAATATCTAGGCCATGAAATACGCATTAGTAGAGATAATCAAACACGCAAACTTTACTGGAGAAGAGGGCTGACATGGACCACTTTCTGAAACTTACGAGACACACTAAAATCAGAACCATATGTCTTAAACAGAAATTTTTTCGATCAATTTGTCCTGCCTGTTCTAACATACGGCTCGAAAACTCTAACTCTGACTAAAAGAACTATCAATAAGATTTGAGCCGCATAGTACGCAATGGAACGAGCAATGTTGGGTCTATCTATTAGAGTTAGGGTTCCAAATACAGAAATCAGCAGAAAAACATAAGTAGATGCAGTGGAAAAAATAACTACTCTAAAGTGGAACTGGAAGGACATGTTGCCAAGAATGGACGATAATAGGTGGACCAAGTGAATTATCGAGTGGAGACCTAGATGGAATGCTTTTAGAAATAGAGGGTGTCCTCCAACAAGATGAACCGACGATTTGCGATGCATACACACAAACTGAATATAAAATGCACATGATATAGAACTGTGGAAGCATTCAAAAGAGGCTTACGTCCATCACTGGACAAATTTATAATCTGATGATGATGATATACACTTATATAACGTTCTTCGATGTTTTCCGATTTGCATTCCCCATTTCTGTCTATCCTTCCACAGATCCTCTCCCAATTCTCTAAGCCTCACTTCCATAACTATCCCTTTTCTCCAACTCTTTCTAGGTCTTCTTCTTTTCCTTTTTCCCTATGACATCCAGTTTAAAATTTGCTTCGGGAGGCGTTCTTCAGGCATTCACTGTACGTATTCAGCCCACTTAAATTGTTTAAATTTGACGTCGTCGACAATGTTAAACATAGTCTACACGATTTTCCGGATTCTGTCATTGGTAATTATCTCCATTTTTGCTTTGCCCACAGCTCGTCGCCAATAGCCCATTTCTGTTGGTGTGTCCCAAAAGTATCGAGCCTACCTTGATATCTCCGCATTGGCGTTATTCTTTATCATCCGGTGAGTGACATCCTTCAAAGTAGTCCCCATTTAATTGAATAACACGTTCCAGCGGTGTTTCCACTTCCTGAAGCAGTCCTGGAAGTCAGTTTTCGGAATTGCCTTCAGTGCATTCGTCGCATTAGTTTCAACGGTCAACCGGTGTGCTTTGAGCGGCATTTTTAATCTGGGAAAGAGCCAAAAATCGCAGGGAGCTACGTCGAGACTGTACGGAGGCTGGCGAAGCTGTCCGACTTGGTGCTTTGTTAAATATTGCTGCCGCATTGTCGTGGTGAAGCAGCCAATCACGCTTGTCCAAAACTGCGGCCGTTTTCTTCTGACTGCGTCACACAATCTTTTCAATACTTCAACGTAGTATTCTTTAGTGATCGTGTGACCTCTCTGAGCATATTCGTGGTGCACAGCACCTTCATAATCAAAGAAAACAGTCAACATTGTCTTCCCTTTGCTCCGACTTTGACGTGCTTTTTTGGTCTTGGCGATTGAGAATGATTCCACTGTGAAGACTGTCACTTTGTTTCTCTAAATGCCTTTTTCATCATATTAATTGTTTCCGAGTAAGATTTTCCAAGATTAAAGCCAAACTTGATGCAAATTCGTTAATCTAATTTTTTCGTCATTTTCTACAATAACAAAATGCGACGCACGAAAAAAAATAGTAAACAAACGCACACCGTTCACGAATTAACAGGTCTAGCCGGTAACTGCGCACACCAACGAATTCGTGAAGACCTACTGGTGACGCCCATGCCCCACAGAGGTCGCTCGGAAGTTTTGACGCGGAGATATGAATGCAGGCTCTTCGATACTTTTGGGACAAACCTCGTATGTCACAATGCTGATATATGTTGATTCCACAATAGTCTGCTTATCATGACTATTGCTGTTGTTCCTTGTACATTCCTATCCTCCCCAGTTTTATCAGATAGTGTTTTATATTTGAACATTATTTAAAGTAAAATCTTGTTGTACATCCTCAACACCCATGTATTCAGTTTTGGTTAGATTTACCTCGAGTCCCCATTTTCCGATTTCCTCGATGTTGTATTTCCATGTCACTGCACTTTCTTTTCTGATTGCAATGCTTGTTCTAAATATATTTTAAAGGGAGTAGATGAAAGGCAACATTCTTGCTTCAGTGCTTTATTGACGTTAAACCAATCGGAGACTGTGCATCCTATTTTAAGTCTAGCTATTGCATTTTCATATAGTCTTTTTACAGCTCTTATTAAGACTACGTTAATATTTGTTGTTTCTAGCCACAACTTGTTTTGTGGTACGCTGTCATAAGCTTTTTTCAGATCAGCATTCAGCAAATGTACTTCCTGACTGAAAGCTGTTTTTTTCTATAACTTGAGAGATGCAAAAGAGGTGATCAATTGTAGATTCGGCTGTTCTGAAACCTGCTTGTTTTTCTGTCCCCATATTGCAGTATTTCCGTTCAATTTTATTTTTCAAAATCTTTCTATATAACCTACTTAGGGTATTAGTGACGCCAATACCTCTGTAATTGTTATAGTCATCTCTCTTTCCTCTTTTGTGAATAATGGTATTAGTTTAGGCAACTTTTCTAGTGCCTCTCGTAAAAATCAAAATACAAATTTTCTAGTTTCGCTTGACTTCCACTATTAGAGAAAACAGCACGTAGGTTTAACTATCGTCATCAATTTTTGACGGTGTGTTTATCGCTTGCATGTTTTCATTATTTTATTATTTTTTAAACTACTAGAAATAGCGAGGTTTATAGAATAACATAAATATTGGCATTAGCTTTTGTTGGTGTTTTCAGTGTATTTTTTCTAACTGGCATTTGCAAACGTCGCATTGTAAACGTACGACGCGAAATAATAAAAAATACAACTCAGGTGTAGCTTTGTCTAACACCGACACAAATTAAATGCGAAGAAGGAGCCAAATTCCCTGGTATTTCAGTTTGCTTCGGTATTAAAATAATTTAATTAGTTTTTGAGGGTTTTAAATGACACACTTTGCCAAGCGAAAGTTTCAATGGCAGGAAGATATTTTTATTTACGAAGGTTGAAGGCTTTATGCTCCACCCCTGATCTACTTTTAATATGTATCCAATTATGTTGCTTGCGAACACACGCTGAGCTTAACAGTTTAATGTGAGCAAGTATACAATGAAGCACCCTGTACTCAAAGAATATTTTTCTAAATGATGGTCGGACGTCATTATTTTATTATCTATAATAACATAAAACTCTGTTATTGTTGCCAACACACGTTATTATAATCGACGTAACTTCAACTTAAATTTGCTTTGAAGCGGCCAATTAACATTTAATAGTAATCAATTAAATCTCTTTAGTGTTGTAGAAAAGTGACTGAATTAAGGATGTTGAAAGCAAGACCAAAAAAATGTCCAAAATATATAACAAATCAAGTTCTAAGTCCCTGATTTTTTTAAAATGTGTGTTAAGTGTTTGTAAAGATACTACTTGACATTCAAATTCAGGATATTGGATTCTTACTTGTTGGAAACAGACTTAAAAAGCTAACAATTTTTTTATTTAGATAATTATCCCGAAGAGTGACTATAAATTACATTGAAAATCATGGTTATTGGGTTTAGACCGTGTCAAATTGTAATTACTATACGATGTTACGCCTACGATTGCACGAGGTATTTTCAGGGGTCTTTACTCCACAAAATTAGAACACTGAATATATTTTCAACTTGACCAAAGCCGTGAAAGCTATCGTTCTTTATAAATTACATATTTGTTGTTATAAAAAAAAAGATATAGGAGCTAAACGAAAGAAGAATATCGTAAAATGAATTCTGCTTTCCGAGTTACGCAAGCATTTGGATACTTTCATTAAATACTTCAATCGCATATCGATAAATATTTTCAATTCCATAAAATTTTACTAGATAAATCCGTTGTACTCAAGTTTACATGGTCAATTTGTTATTTAGTAATGTCTGTTACGTTGACACTGACAGAAAAATATCCAATTTCAAATTAATTCACCTGTTTAATATAGAAATGTTTATTAATTACAATGCCTTGTTAATATACATAAATGCTAACTTTGTGAGGCATAACAAAGAAAAATGAAAAAAATTATAAGCGTCGAGGATCCAATTAATGTTAACGAATGAAATCACTAAATACTGCTCTGAGATGGCGCCGCGTCCGCAAGGCCTACTCCGCTTTTGTGGTTACCCTGTTGCCAATCTTATGTAATTTTAGTAACAAAGTTACTATGAAATTTCTTTGTACGCTGAATCCATGGATGTATTCTTTTGAGTAAATTATCACTGATCAAAGTGAACAAAGTGAAATTGAAAACTTCATGTTCTTTTGAATATGCATTTACTTGTCATTGGGTCGAAGTGATCATGATTACTTCAAGTGACAGAACTGAAAGTGATAATTACTCAAAAAGAATATACCTCATATAGCTCCTTTATGTCAGTTTAGGACATTTATTTTTTACATGTCAAGATATTTTTTAAGCCCTAAGACTATTTTTGTGGTTTTCTTTTACCTCTTCCAACTTTCTTAATTATAATATCCATAGAATTAGAATGTTATTCGTTAGAACATTTTTAAATCATAGCAAGGTTCGAATACAACTAACTTTATTACTTGAAAAAAAATCTATTAAATTAGGTTGATCAAAAGAAAACTCGTACTTGTTTAAGATAAATATGAATTTACTAATTTTAACTGAATAATAAACCAATAATTTAAAAATTCTCATTATTTCCACACATAAATTGTTAGTCCTAGCTTGCGTCAGGCATTTATTGCGCCTTTTGCATCAGAATCATGTCTCTTTTTGCAAGTAGTGACATATGTTAGGGGATTTAAAAAATAATAATAGACATCGGAAAAGTCAAACATGTTAGTACTCTCAATGAAGCGAAAAAGACACTATTTTTTTCATTTAGATAAAGGTGAATTTAAATTTTTTGTTGACCCTACTGCGGCTATCAATAGTGTTTAAAAAATATTGCCATTTAAAAGAATGGGTCATTAGCAACTGGTGCACAAAGGAAGGAATACACATTAATCTTAACAAAACAGTCCTCGTGTCATTTACAAAGAAACGAAACGCTCCAATTTTATATGGAACAATACTGAGCTTTTCCAAAGAGGTTAAATATCTGGGCGCATTGGCGTAGCTAGGGAGTTTTCCTAGGGGGGGGGCAGCCGATCAGTACAAAACTTTTTCTCAAGATAAAAACAATGAAAACAGTATATTTCTTCAATATTGTCGATTTTTCTACGGTGGGCAGGGCCCATCCTTGCTCCCTCCTATCTACGCCCATGTCTAGGCGTAATAATAAACCAGAAACTACCTGAAACAGCTATATGAAAAAAATTCTACAAAAATTAATAGCGGCAAGTTGGACATGCCGTAGAATCTTCGAACATACCCCCGTAGAATTAGCATAACGTCAGAACTAGGGCCCGGTTGTTTGAACGCTGAATAACGTAATAATATTTTTATTTATATTTGAAAAAGTGTTGATAAACAGTAGATATTTTATTACTTGGTACACACATACCGATTTTATGCTATCTTTTTCTAATTGTATTATTTAAACGAGTATCATATGATAATCAGTACGTCAATTCTAGATATAAATGTATGGTTGCCTAAATTATGATTATTGTTATTTTCAATATGTAAACAATATCTAACGATATTTATCAACAAAAATAAGTCTTTAAATCCTCTTTTTATTAATATTAATTGCAAACTTCGCATTTATAGTAATTTGTAACACTTAAAAACACTCAAAAGAGTCACGACAAACAATTAAACTGAAAGAAAAGATAAGTAAACATGTTTATGTCTGTCAAACATCAAAGAAGCCTCTCCCCCACTGACCATAAACAGCCTTCAAACAAATCTATTGTTGTTTAAATCTATAGGGTATGATCGAAGCGTAGAATCTTTAAGAAAACCTGGGGTTTGCCTCTTTAGTTTGGTGGCCCAAGATACAAGCAGTAGCCAAAAAAAAAGTTGAAAAAAGTAGAGAGATTAGTTTATGTACTCCTCTTACTGCATATAGCTGGGATGAGGGCACTAGCAACAAATGCCTATAAGCTAGTCCAAACTGAAAACCTCAAACCTGGAAATTTTATTGGACATAGGAGATTCTGGATACAATTTCAATAGAATCCATTTCGAAAGTAACAGATGTCATGGCAATCGCCACCAAGCGAACGGAGAGGGATTACCTAGACTAGAGAAGGATTTACTGATATAGTTTACTGTCGGATCCAAGATGAAAGAAGGGGTTGGAGTGGGAGAATCAGGCCCAAGTTTTGGGCTTGCCAAATCCCTAGGAGACACTCCCACAATCTTGCCAGCAAATATGAATGCAATCCAAATTTGTACTTTTGAATGTAATCCAAATTTGTACTTTTGAATGTCTCAATAGAAACACTAAGAAAAAGTCACCCTAATGCTAAAAAATCTTAAGTTAATTTATTTATTTTTTTAATTTCAATTAATTTCGTCATCTTTCGTGATCATAACCAATACATGATCGAGAATCATCTACTTTGATAATTGTATAAGTTTATATCTGTTTTTTACAGGGATATAAAGGCATCACGTGCTTTATAGTAGATAGAGACACCCCTGGTTTTACAATAAACAAGCCTGAAGATAAGCTAGGTATTGTCGCTTCAGGTACCTGTATGTTGACCTTGGAAGATGTGAAAATTCCTGCAAGCAACGTGGTTGGTGAATTTGGACAGGGGTAAGAATATGTTTATTTTAATACACGTGGAACTTTTAGAGAAACTTGACATAACTTTTTAATATTAACTGAGATAGAAATTTTCTAACTTTATTTTATTTTTACCATGGAAAAGATAGTTTCTTAAGTCTTTTTTTAAATAATTTTAAGCCGATATTTATGGTTTATTTTTGTTCATTAGGTACAAAATTTCCATAGATGTATTAAACGAAGGCAGAATAGGAATAGCTTCTCAAATGTTAGGTTTAGCACAAGGATGTTTCGATGCTACCATTCCATATACGTTAGAAAGACAGCAATTTGGACAGCCTATTTTTTCTTTCCAGGTAGGTAGAAAGGAGAAGAAAGTGAACTGGGATGTTAATATTTGACAAATAGCTTTTAAAAGTGTTTCACTAACAAAACTGTGTCTTTTTAGAAATTTACAAAGGGTTCATATACTGAGTAAAATTAAGTGCAGTATTTTTTATTAAAAAAAAAACAAAACAACAGTTGAATTTGATTCATTATTTTTTAAACACTCGGTATGTTTGTATTTTACGTAAAACTTAGCCTTAAACACGTGTCCGTATAACTTTAATATGTAGTTTAGAAAGTTGTTTACAATTTAGAAAATGTTTATTAATAGTTACAGGTATTTTAACGCGTGAAGATAATATCATATTTTTTTCATCGTAAATAACAAATTTAATAAATTAATCACTGAAAACCTACAAAATTTACTTTTTCTTTTACAAAGTTGAAAATAATTACTTTGTTGATTACAAATTTTATCAGTACTGTAAACATCTAGCGATAAAAAAACAATTATATATAATTTTATCAACTACCAGAAACATATTTGATTGCATGCTATTTATTCTCTTTGTACACAGTATTTGAAGTTTTTTGAAGGCAGATCGATCTATAAATAGACCTAACAATTTTACAAACAACTTGCGAGTTATGACAGAAACTGCAACTTCTGAAAGAAGGCGGTTATCTGAAAAACGTTTGGACTGATTGTAGCTTATCGAGGGTAACCGTTTATATTTGAGGATAACAAACAAAAACAAATATTGATCATTGAAAATGGTTTTAATGTTTTTCAAAATATCCTCCAAGATGATCAATACACTTTTGCATGCGTTTGAACCAATCCTAAAAGTATTTTTGCCCTTGCGACAAAAATGTGTTTGAACGCATCAAAAGCATCTTCTAGTGTAGAAAGTTTTTGACGACGCAGTTTTTTCATCATGTACGGGAACAAAAAGAAATCACTGGGTGTCAAGTCAGGGCTGTACGGCGAACGACCAATCAGTTCCAAGTTGTGAGTACTCAAAAAGTCACTTACTTGTGCCGATGTGTGACAGCTCGCATTGTCATGTAGGAGAATAATCTGTCGTATCTCGTTTGTTTTCCTCAATAATCTACCTGTCTGGCGTCACGCGCTAATTAACCTTTCCAAACAAGTCGATAATAGCCATAAATATAAAAGTTAAATATATTGATTGCGGATCCTATAGAAGTAAGTTGGTTTACGCTTAGAAAGAGACAGAGCGCTTTCGATCTTTTTCCAGTGACGGCCAGATAACAGGGGTATCGAATGACGCTTGGGCTATCATGCTTAGCTCCGCCATTAAAATAAGTAGTACTCATCGAAATCGCTCTGTCTCTTCTTAAGCGTGAGCCAACTTTCTTCTATAAGATCCGCAGTCTATATACTTAACAATTAACTTTTATGTCTATGCAGAAAACTAAAACATAACCTCAATATGTTTCAACCAGATAATTACAAGTTCAAAATTACCTTTTGACAATATTTTGTGAATAATTCTCTTAAAATGGAAGAACTCTACAAATTTTTCACACTGATCGTCCTTATTTGTAACGAAATTAACAATAAACAAGAAATCCGTTATGGGTATATATATACTAATATCGATTTGTCTGGAAATATTAAGTACTGTGTGACGTTAGAACTTTATTCATTCCATTCACCGAAAACTTCTAGCAAACAAAATGGTTATGTACCATTCAGAACTAACCCTTCTAGGATTGTCTAAGAGCCGTTATACACACACAAGAATTATTCCGAAAATTATAACAAAAATTTTCAGCAAATTTTAGCCGAAAATTCTTTGAAGATAATTTTTACAATAAAATACCACTCTGTTTGACACACAAGAAATCTGAATATAACTGGTGATAATATTGTCGCTGCTCATGCGCATTTTCATAACATGTGACGTTTCAGCAGTTAAAAAGGAAGATATAATCTGGGGATAAACTTAAAATGTCATAAATATGAAAGTTTCCAAACATATGTAATCAAAAAACCCCAAAATAAGGGTTGTTAACTCACAAATTTTATTCTGCGGCGATTTTCACGCACTTCCCGCATTTTAGTCATAAAAATACAGAACATGTTCTATATTTTTATGCTGAAAATTTTCACCAAAATTTTAATAATAATTCTTTGATGTGTAAAACAGTAAATTAGTTTTATGAAAATTTTCAACATAATTACGAGATAAATTTTATAATATAATTTTATAATATAATTCTTGTGTGTAAAACGGCTCTAAAGGCACGGTTACGGCATGGCTAGTTTTCAAGAAAAATCACACGACCATTTATAATAATAAGAATAAACGTCTTTATTAATAAGTGCATACATATTACAAAGAAATATAATGTACACTTGGGATGCGGTTGGCGAAGCTTAATTATTGGCCATTCTTTCACTTAACCAACCATATCGCACAATGCCCCAATAAAAAATAATCAACAACAATAATAATACAAATCCGTATTATTAAGCTGAAAGTACAAAATTTTTGTACTCTGATTTAAGGTTTTTGATATTACAGTGCTTAAACTACGATGAAATCGTATTATATCGCTTAACGAAACTATAAGAAAAGCTTTTCTGAAACAAAGAAGTTCTATGCCTTGGTATCGTCCTAAACTCCAATTTGTCAGACAAGTAAACAAGTTTTTTAACGTCTCATAATTTCTGAAAAGAAAAATAGAGAATACAGTTTGTATATACCATCACATCTTAACCAGTCAGTTTGTCTGATGATATTTGATACATAATCAAATTTTCTTAAATTAAAAGTAAACCTACAACATGTATTTTGGACATAGTGCATTCTCTTTTTTGTAATTACATCTAAAAATGAATAATAAACAACATAACAGTAATTATAGATTGGCATAAGAGTTTCACATAACTTTTTTTCTCATTTTAAAGTTCAATATCGTATATTTTTGAATACAGAATCTTTATTTTAACATAACCCCTTTGTAACAGATTTTGGACATGTTTATGAAACTTTAAATTAACATCTAAATATAATTCCAAGTTTTTGACACAATCTGAAAAATGTAAAACATTATTTCTATACACAGTGGTATATACATAGAGGTTTCGTCTTCCTTCCCGCAAAATCTGCAATCTTCTCTCTCTCTGTCAATCCGAGTTTTTTGAGATGTCCCTTTAGGTAGCAATGCCCCGTCAAAATTCCCGCCAGAACTATAAGTTGGTTTTTGTTTAGGCTTATGTATTTCTTGGATCTCTTCTAGTGGTGATTCGCTTGTCTCATTCCTTGGAGATCCGTCCTGTAATTGGATCTACTGCTCTCTTGTTCTCTTTTCAGTTCTTCCATCATTACACTGCTACTGATTCCACAGAAAGGTGTCTTAGCTCCTTTTCTCGTGAACTACTATTTCATTTTCCTCTTCCCCGGTGTGTCCCGGTACCCATAGGAGGGCAACCTTAATTCGTTTAGTTCCTCTAGGCATTCCCATACTATCTTGGAGCTGATTACTTGAAAACTCAGTGTAATGATGGCTGCTTCACTATCCGACATGATAATAATCTCCTGTCCGCGATAGTTTTCTCTTTGCTGAATTGAATTGATTCCCTGATGGCACGTATTTCCGCCTGGAAGGTACTTGGTGACGCCCAAGCTGTCATGGTGTCTGTTCTGGGCCCATACACATCTATTCCAGTTCACGCTGACGTATTGGAGCCTTCTGTAAAGCATTTAATCGAATTTATGTTAAGTTTTTCAATGGTACTTCTGTCCCTTTCACTTTTGCGATTCAACTTTGTATTGAAGTTTTTCATAAAATTGAACTTCTTTTTCGTTTCATTTAGGGCATGTCTCTGATTTGTTGATTTCTGAATAAGAGATTGGGCCTCGTTTTATGTCTACAACCGATACACATTAGTTTTGTAAGTGTTTCATTAACATATAAAGAATTAAGTTCATCGATGAATTCTTGTTGAGATAAGCTAAGTCGAAAATTGTGAAAAATAATCACGCAGAAATTTAATTTTTTCGTTGAAATGAAAATTTGAAATTACTGTAAACAACAGAAATAGCGTCCGTCTGTCCGATCTGAGTCCGAGTAAGCATACCGTCTAAAATGTCAAACTTTACAATGGATATGTTAGATGATACTTAGAAATGCCAGTTACATTATAAGTAGTATATTATAAAGATGAACAGATTGATCAGTTCTTTTTCTGTTGCTATAGTATAAATAGTTTTAGACTGGAAAATGGCATATTTAAACATTAATTTCTAGGGCATGCAACATCAAATCGCTACTATTGCCACCCAAATAGAAGCTGCAAGACTCTTAATTTACAATGCAGCACGACTGTTAGATCAAGGACTTCCCTATATCAAAGAAGCTTCGATGGCCAAGTTTTTCGCTTCGGAAGTAGCCCAACAAACTACTGTTAAGTGTATTGACTGGATGGGTGGGGTTGGCTTCACAAAAGATTTTCCACAGGAGAAGTTCTACAGGTAAGAATAAGCTCTCAACTCAAACTGTGCTATTGAATTGGTGTATTAAAAAGAAAATTACAATATCTTTATTACACATTGTTCTCTCTTCATAATCAAATAATGAATCAATAAATTGGTTGTGATAGTATTTTTGCGGATGTATGTATTTTAAAAAGTTCTACAAATAAGTTTGCAACAGCATATGTCTATTTTTGAGAGATAGACCTTAATAAATATATTTGTTATTAATAATTTCGATAACTGCACGTCACAGAGTTTCATGCCAACAAAAACAGTGCATTACATTTGAATCTCAATCGTATCAGCAGAATTTTCCATAACCTATAAAACTTGACAAAAATGTTATTGATCTTCTTCAACCAGCAAGCACTAAATATGCCAAATGAGATTTTGGTAAAAAGTCTGCCAATGTTCACAAGAAAGCAAACTAACAAACAGGTTTATATATAATTATTTTTTTCAGAGATTGTAAAATTGGAAGCATCTATGAAGGAACAAGCAATATTCAGCTAACAACTATAGCTAAGGCGATTCAAAAAGAATTTAGCCAATAGACGCTCAAAATTCCGACATCTACATATTAACGACTCCTGTTGACCTGGCATCACTTTTTAACATATTATGTAACATATTTCATAAGAGAACATAATTTAAATTTAAAAACTTTCACAAAGCAGAACAACTATCAGATGCTGCCAATATAACTTTAGACTACGAGAATAGACATTGTTTTAGCAATTTTTGGAAGATTGCGTAATTTCGATGATTGAATCAATGGTATTCTCATTTTTGTCTGCCTGTGGTTTCCTCTGTTAGTAGGTTAGCTCTGTGAAACTTGCCATATTGTACCTTTTTATAGTATTTTTATAAATTATTATATGCTCTAATTATATAAATGGCAGAATAATGATTATAGGTGCCAGACAAAGTATACATCTGTCTATGTTGGTGCTTTAAAATACATATTGTATCGTACAAAACCAAAAGATTTTTATAAAATTAAGTATTTTTTATTTATACATTTAAATTGTATAAAGATATATATTTTGTAAGATCACGAGTATTTCATAATTATGTATTTTTTAAATAAAAAAGTTTAAACATTTTATCATCTTTAATTCTTAACCTATAACCTTTAATTGTTTATAATATAAAATTTTCATTAATTACGTTAATTTCTTGCAACACACCTTCATGATAATAAGTACCAAGTTCAAAGAATTATTTCAAAACTTTATCTGCATTAAATAATCGAATTCATTTTTAATGATATTATTAATTGCAGTTGTTGCAGCAGGAACGGACACATTGCAACATAAGAAATTTTCTAAAACTGTTAATTGCAGTTTTAGCGTGATAGTGTTAAAATAAAATCCCTATTTTAGAATATTTTACCACAAAAATTGGCCTGAAATCTGATCCATCATAGTTTGCACTTGGAAACTTCAAAAGTGAACCTTCAAGAAAATAAACTATTTAATCAGTTTTGTTTATAATAATTTAACTATTGTTTAAAAAAGATGTTGCTAATTGAGCAACTCCAGATTACATGAGCCCGAAAATATATTTCATAATTGTTAAGAACCTTGTAAATTTTGTTTCATTTACATGGCGCTTCATAACAAAATATAAAGCAAATAAATGAAGAGTATATAAATTTCCTGCCCTGGATACTACGTGAACAGTTAATAGATGGTGCGTTTTTCCCTACAAAAATCACAACATTATATGGGTAATGTTTAGTGACTAAAGAAGGTCAAACCGGGCATCTGGACAGTCCAAATCACCAAATTTAAAGATCTGGGTCAGTTGTCAGATTCTCGTCAAGAATTTTTAAGAAGTAGAAACAACTGACTTAAAGTACTGTACTACTAATAATTTGCATGTCAGTTATGTTTTTTTTTTTAATATAAAATCCACTTACATACCCAAGTTCAAACTTAAATGCAACTTTGTTAAATGTAAAATGGCGAATATAACATCTAATAGGAATATTAAATGAGCAGTAAAATTTAGTATTGTAACCGAATATCCTAAACATATCCTAAAGAGCCACAATCTAAACCAAAACAATCTTAAACTTCCAAAATAAATTGTTGAAGAAAATTTTTTATTTTCCATAATCCCTTGGATCTATGGTATACTCATATATAATGTTAATTAGGGTGTATCTGTCCCAGCAATTAAAATTATTATCAGATATGTCTGCATTTCAGAATTTGCAACAAATTAATATAATTTCAAATTTACAAGATCTTATCTTTTCCAATTTGTCAGGTTCAGTGGTGGAACTGGTAACTGAACCGGTCTTACCGTGTCATATTTATTACCCAGCTTTGGTGGCAACTTTTGTTACTAATGACTTTGAATATTTTGATTATAAATTTGCAGATTTTGTAGCAATCAATGATTATATGGCATCATTTGAATGGGACGGATTGCTTCTTGTTAGAGATGTAAATACATGTGTGGATGTTTTCAATTCTATTGTTCAGGATTCTTTACAATTTATACCAAAGCGCAAATTAGTAAAACACAGGTTTCCCTATAAATATTCAAATAGACTCAAAAAACTTATTTTTCATAAAAAATTGCTCACAAAAAATATAAATTGTCAAATAACATCAGTGCCTATAATCTATCTTTGCAGTTAAGAAATCAAAGTAAAATATTATCAAATCGATGTTGACTTAATTACATAACTTCTGTGGAGGAATCTAAATGGTGTTTTTTTATAGAGGTATAGAACTTTTAAATAGAATAAAACAAAGATGAATTTTTTAAATTGACATTAAATTTACTTTATTCGAAAGATAACCTTCTGGCATTATAATTTAAATATGACTTCTGGCATATGACCGCCACGGCTGGCTCGGACGTAGTCTAATCTGGAGGTCCAATTTTCGATGACTTTTTCCAACATTTGTGGCCGTATATCGGCAATAACGCGGCGAATGTTGTCCTCCAAGTGATCATTCGTTTCAGGCTTATCCGCGTAGACTAGCCACTTCACATATCCCCACAGGAAATAGTCTAGCGGCGTTAAGTCACACGATCTTGGAGGCCAATTCACGGGTCCGAAACGTGAAACTATGCGGTTACCAAACGTTTCCTTCAGTAAATCAATTGTGGCACGAGCTGTGTGACATGTTGCGCGGTCTTGTTGAAACCACAGCTCCTGCACATCATGGTTGTTCAATTGATGAACGAAAAAGTCAGTAAACATGGCTTTATAGCGGTCACTGTTGACTGTAACGTTCTGACCAGCATCGTTTTTAAAGAAGTACGGACCAATGATTCCACCAGCCCATAAAGCACACCAAACAGTCAGTTTTTCTGGATGTAACGGTGTCTCAACATACACTTGAGGATTATCATCACTCCAAATACGGCAGTTTTGTTTATTGACGTATCCATTCAAACAAAAGTGAGCTTCATCGCTAAACAAAAATCGCTTATGAAAATCGGAATCAACGGCAATCTTGTTTTGGGCCCATTCACCGAATCTACGCCTTGCTAGGTGATCGTATGGCACGAGTTGGATTTTGTAAGCACGCAAACCAAGATCTTTTCGCAAAATCTTCCATAAAGTGAATGGATACATATCCAATTCCTGTGCACGATGGCGGATAGACTGATTCGGGTCTTCCTCTACGCTACGCTCTACAGCAGCAATGACTTCTTCTGTACGCACTGTACGACGTCTCTGTGGATGCGTATTATCATTTAGAGTAAACGTGGTGCGAAAACGTTAAGTAGTTAATCGAATTAATTGCTCTGATGGACGATTATGTTGACCGTAAAATGGACGTAGTGCGCGATACGTATTTCGAACAGAACCATGATTTTCAAAATAAATTTGCACAATTTGGAAGCGTTGTTCAGGCGTCAGTCTATTCATGTTGAAATGCCAAACCAAACTAAACATAAATCACTTGACAGTTGACAAAATGGCCGCCAGTTAAACAAGTGTTGCCAACTTAAAGTTCTATACCTCTATAAAAAACACCCTTTAATAACAGCTGTTTTTGATGATATGTCCATCAGAATAATAAAAATTTTGAAAAACCAGCAAGTATTTCATATAATGGGGTTGCAACAAATAATTCCCAGGATATTCTGGACTTTTTTCTGATTTTATATCCAGTGTTTACTGTTATATCATTTGTGATAAAAATGAGTCCTCTGTTCCTAACAGTGTTAGTATAAATAAATGTGATATAGATGTGTATAATACAGTGAATTTAAATGATAAATTGGGTGTTGGCCCTGAAGATGTATCTGTGTCATTTTAAAAACATTGTGTCTTTATATTATCTTATGTGCTATATAAAATTTTTAATCAGTATCTTTCTAGTGGTATATTTCCCAAACCTTAGAAGTTGATATTTATAACTCTAATATTTAAAGGTGTGGATAGATCTGAAATATCAAATTACAGATTAAATTTTCATTAATCATAAAGTAATATGAACAAATAGTAAATGCACAATTGGAATCCAGGCTTCGAGGAATTTTGATTGAGAATCAGCAAGGCTTTATTAAGGGCAAATTAACAACCACAAATTTATTAGTATATTAGCAAAATATTGCACAATCATTAGAATCTAAGAATGAAATTGATGCTATTTATACAAATTTCAGCAAAGCATTAGATAAAGTTAACCATAAGGTGTTATTGGATAAGTTTGATGCTGAGGGTGTTTTTGGCAATCTACTTAAATGTAGCTATCTAACAAACAGGTATCAGATGGTAAAAATAAAAAGCTTCCAATCAAAACGAAACATGTAAAGTGTGGAGTTCCACAAGGGGCACATTTTTCACCCTTAGTTTTTAATGTTTTTATTAATGATATTTGTAATGTTGTTAAATACTCTTCTGTACTTCTTTATATAGATGATTTGAAAATATTCAAACGTATTGAATTGGTGGTTCAAGATTGTAGGGAACTTTCAGAGGACATATATTGCTTGATAAACTGGTGTCAAGTAAATGGAAGGAAATTCAATAAAAAAAAAACTATAAAATGCAATTTTGTAGAAGGAAAAATATCATTAATTTTCAATATGTAATTAATATTGAAAATTTAGAGAGAATGGAATACATAAAGGATCAAAGTATATATTTTGATATAGAATTTACTTTTAATTATATTATTTCCAAAGCTCTGAGAATGTTAGAATTTGTGAAGGGTATTTTAATGAGTTAAATTCTTTTAGTGTTGTATTGTTCTTATATAGGACCTATTTTGGCATATGCCAGTCAGATTTGGTCATCATTTTATAAAGTTTATATTCAGCAGCTCGATGAATTTAGAGAAATGATTTGTTGCTTTTTTACTTGGAATACCTACTAATAAAATTAATTATGTATATATTATGAAACTGTTACAAATATATCTTTCCTCGAACAAAGGAGATAGTTTTTGGATATTTATTTTCTTTTTAAAATAATTAAATTTCAAGTTGATTGTCCTGACCTGCTTATCAGTTTTAATGTATCACAGGGAGACTTGAGCCTCAATAATACTTTTAGGATTGATTATCATAGAATCAATTAAAGATTGTCATCTAGCTTGGTTAGATCATGTAACTTAGCCAATATTCAAGTATAAACCACAAGTACAAAAAATGATTTCTAACAGATATGTTTATTTAATGTATCTGTCTTTCATTTATTTTTTGTATTCCTTTTAACTCAATTTGTATGTTAAATTGCTGGTTTGTCCCTAAAATACTTATTTAATTGTAAAGTCTGCACATAACCGTGATAGATTGAGAAGACTGTGGTTTGCACCATATTAAATTATACCTTTTTTTTAAACTTCTCAAAAAATTAAATTCTTGGTAAGAAATAGAACAGGAAGAATCTAACCTGTTCTATACTAAATGTGAGATTATACTGTTCAGATTTTTTTATTTTAAAACTAATAATTACAAATTTTAGAATGGAAGTTGTATTTGCTCTATAAATATCCTGATATAGAGCTAAAGGTCAACCTCATTTTATGCCAGAAGAATCTTATCATGGGTTTCTTTTAAATTGGTTCAGGACTCTTATTAATACAGCCCACATACTGTGATAGCATGTGCATATGTATGTATTTTATACTTGCTCATAAACAACTAATTTGTTAATTTACATCCATATATTTACAAGATTAAAGTTAAACAATATTAAGTACAATTATATAAACTAGTATAAATATTAACAAACCTATTTAGGATCATGTGGCAGCTTAAATCCAACCATATTAGCAGTTTCCTGAACAGTTCGTTCACCCTTACCATGAAATTCATCATGAATTTCTTGAGAAAGACGTGAACTTTTTAAATAACATAGGTAAGCATTTGCTATGAAGTCCATTTCTTCTCTGTAGGAATTAAAACAAAATATTTATTTTTGATATTAGTCGGGTAATTACCCAAATTAATGCTTACCTCGCTTTACATAGCTGTTGATCTGTAGTATTATACTTTCTATATTGGCTCAATATGAACTGGTAGGTAAGATTATTCTTTAAATTTGCATCGGAAACTGCATAACGAAGTTCTTGAATTAGTCCACGTAACGTTGCTAATTTTGATGACATAACGCTATTACCTAAAGCAATGCAAATGTGCAAAATTAAAGATGTATCCAATTATTTTACGTTTTAGAAATGTATTTATTTAGCTTACCTAGAGAAAATAACTTTTCTTATATATCAAATAGACATTTGGTGAGGTTGTAACCGCAGCTTCTTCTACTATTCCTTTCTCTGGCTTAAGCTACAAGCCTAGGCAACCAAAATTACTTACCCAGAACTACTTAAATAAAACTGAAGTTGGCAGAGCTTGGTTTTCAAACTTCAAATTTTTTTTTTTTTAATTTTTAACGGTTATTGTGTTGATCCAAAAAGTTGTAGTCGATATTTTTCAAATTTTGATGCTAATATATTTTTAGTTTCTGTATAGGTTATCATTTCTCTTGGTAAGTAAAATATTTCAAATATTGTGTTGTATCATATTTATCAAATAAAAAGCCCTTGTTAGACCCACAATACCTTTCAGTCATTAAATTAGGAAAATCATAATACTATGAATATATATTATTATTACAGCATAATGCAGACTTCTACACCAGTCATGACTCCTCGAAAGTCTATGGCTCCCCCCTTAAGAGCCAATTTAGCTGCCCAGAGATATGAAATGACCCCCTTGAGAAAAGATAGACGAAGTGTAGTATTTCGGTTGGATGACGTAAGTAAAATGCTTCAACTTTGTTAGAAGATTAATTTTAAGTATTGACTTTAAAAATAAAGAACTTTAACTCACAAAAACATTTCTGAACAAGAAAAATTTATTGTAATTTAAAATATTTTTAAATTTTTTTTAGTCTAATGATGATATAGAAAGAGCAGAACGAAGACAGTCAGTAGCTCTTCGAAGGAGTGTTTCATTGTTACCTCCTGCAACTAGTTCTCCAGGCTTAAATGAATCTGGGAGAATATTAACTGATGATGATATCAAAACACATTTGCAAATATGTACCAAATTATATGCTGAAAATGTAAGTAAATGATTATTAAAGCTTCTTTTGATTTGGATTTCTATAGATGTTATTAAACAGTTGTTTTGTTTATTTTGTAAGCTTTGGCTTTTAGTATTGCAATATACTCTCCATGAAATAATATATATTTTGTAATGATAAAGTTCAGAATAAATTCTTTATAGTTGTTATATTTCAAAAATTGCTGAAAATGAAATGTATTTCTTCTCTCTAGAAAATCAATGTTAAAAATGCTTGGTCCCTAAAAATTATTGACGTGTTGAATCAGTTGGTAGTTAGAAACAATCCAGATATTCTACAAGTAGCAGCAAATTCCTTGGAAATTGCAGGAAAAGTTTACGGTCTGAAGGTAGACGATATACATGCTGAAGGACTAAGGATAGCTGGAAACTTAGCAAGAAATTTTAATAAAAGATCTGTGGAAGATGATGGTAAACAACTCATAATTATTTTTAAATAATTTATTTCATTGTAGGGTGGGTATGTTTTGTATAAAATGATATATTTTAAGAAATATTTTTAATTACATCATAGTTTTTTAAAGTTTAGATTTTAAAAGTTATGAAATTAAAAACATACTAAACTACTCCTTGTAAAAATTGTAATTAAATGATAATTAAGAGTAATAAAGATTACTTAGTAAGAAATATTAATTTAAAAGATACATGTTAAATATAGTTATTGTGATATGTGAAGAAGATTTTTACAATTTACAGTTTAATCTCCTTTTTGTGTATGTTTTCTCATTTTTAAACATTTTGGTTTTAGAATAATTTGAAAAATATAAGAATAACATTTTATCATTTCATTATTTAATAGAAGATGAGGAAAACAGAGATCCCAATGCCCCACCAGAAGAAGACCAACCAAAAAAGAAAAAACAGAAAAAACGCCGTCCCTTTTTGTCAGATGGTAAAAAAGTAACTGTAAATTCCAACCCTAAATCCTGGAAAGGTAATCTACCAAAACTGGAGTCGTCTGTTTTTTCTGCCAGAACTGATCCCACTGTCAGTGCAGTTGGAAATTTGTTTACCAATAAAGTGAAAATGGATCCAGCAGGATATAAATTTATGTTTTTGTAAGTAAACTCTTAATTTTTACCAGTAATTGATACAATTAATGTGATATTAATATTCTTTCTAGGAGCAAAGAGAAAGCATGGATGTGGCAACCAGGAAATGATCTATCAGTTAAAGAAGATGCAAATAAAAAATTTCCTTTAAAACTGAAGCCAATGAAAAATTTGATGTTATGTGCTCCATTTAAGGACTTTTACTTGGACGAATGGGATCCCGATGCTGAGAACCGAGAGTAAGATATCTTATTCTTCATATAATAATAATAAGCGTTATTGTTGTAGAGAAATAAATCTTGTTAAAAAGGCACGATGCAAAATAAAATATTAAATTAAAAATAAATATAAACAAAATCACATATAAAGACAAAAAATTGTAACAATAAAAAAACTTAAGGAAAACAATGAACATGTGGTTAAAGTCAGTAATCCAAATAAATAGGATGAATAAACAATAAGTCCAGAATTAACAAAACAGGCACCTAAAATAAAATAAAAGTACTAAATTAATTTAAAAGTCTACAGTAAAATAAGATAAAAATACCCATAAAATTACACCATTATACACATTTTGAAAGCCAAAAATGTGTCAGCAAAATATTCTTCCAGTGATTAATACAGTCGCATCACAAGAAAGCCTTCAAGTTTTGTCCTAAGCAATCTATCATCCATAATATTTCTATATTTTTGTCTTAGAAAAGAACTTTGAAATCTGAAATATTCAGTTGGAATATTTTTGATTCAGGTAGTTTAGCCTCTTTAGTCAACATTACTCCAGTATCTGACTTGTTGAGAAATAATAATTCCATATGTAGTGGAAGTGGCTTCATCAGAAAACATCATCATGCCCTTGTGAAAATTTTTTTTTAAGTAAATTTCACTTTCAACCTACAGATAAAAAAAAATGTTTTGCTTCATTCCCTAGTATTAGGGTATGGTTAAAAATAGTTTATAGGGACATATTTTATTCTGTTTTGATCCCTTTACTCCTTGTTCCAAAATGAAGCAAGCATTTTCCTCTTCTGATTGTAAAATCTGGACATTATCCTTACCGTACTTCCTTTTAGTCTTATTTATATTCAATAGAGAACCAGTTCTTTGAAATTTCTTCGTTGTAATATGCACATTTTGAAACTACTCATTAAAGACCTTAATAACTCTAGGATATGTAGATTCTTCCATGCTATAACTTTTTATTCAAAAGTAACTAAATAGTGTTAAATGTAATAGTATGACAACTGTCTCTGTCATAAATTTCTATTTCTGTTTCTATAATGTATACAAATTGGTGCTGGAAAGGGTACAAAAACGCTTTGTGAGACTTAGGGCCTATAAATTAGATATTCCTAGAGAAAATATCAACCACCCTCATTTACTGCCCCAATTAAATTTGAAGCCTTTTGAACATCCCAGAGAATACTTCAACTTTATCTATTTAAAATTGTTAATAGTATAATAGGTTTTTCAGAATTACTGAAGTATATTGGCTTCAGTGTATCTCAAAGAAATAGTCGATGAGTTGAAGTGTTTTCTATGGATACTTATAGAGCCAGATATTCTATTTATGCCCCACTAAATACAATGTGTCTTTTAGCTAACATTTTATCTTGTGATCATGTTAATCTGGGCATCTTTAACATGTCCTTAAATAGTTTCAGTCTGTGTGAAAAATTTTAACTTTTTACTATTCTTCGTGTGGCCTTAAATTGTGAGCATACTGTAGTTAAATGGCTACTTTGGATTTATTTGTTTATTGTTTGGTAGTTGTAAGTTACAAAGTGCTGTAAATTTTTAAAATTGGTTTAACCGCTAATAAAGCATTTATTTATTCATTTATTTAAATTATAATTTTATTGTATTATTTTCCTATCGAAATTATTGTTAAATAGATTTATAGAAAACCCTTATAGTGTAAAATAATGCAATCATGATGGTTTCAAATTAAATCGGAAATAAGACGACAATCGTTTAAAAATAAAATATCTCATTTGTCCATCTGAATATACTTACTATTACTTACATTTTTATTCAATTTCAGTTTTAGTTTAGCTGGGAGAGTAACAAATTCGGTAAGACTTGATGAAGTAGTATGTGATGATAATGGTATACCTATTCCGGAACTGGATGGAACGATCCACGACGTTTTTCAAGATAGAGACGTAGATGATTGTAAGATATTACGCTTTTTTGAATTATTAAAAAAAGAGATTCTGTAGAACCAAATTTTTTGTTTTGATAATTTTAAATATTTTAGATATACTTAAAATTAAAGTTGATAGCATGGTTCTAAACATAATTTATTTTTTAAAGATAAGTGTATATAATCAGGTTTCGATTCACTAAACCTTAATACAAAAATGGGACATACAAGAAATATCATTTGTCTAATAGCTGTTGTGTTAAATAAAGGGTAACTTTTCATGTTGACGTCGCGACCTATAACATTTATGGAGAAATTTACTGGGAACCAATTTCCATAAGCTTTAAGCGGAATCCTTTAATAAAAATATATATTTGATGGTTTGGTCGAAAAAAAAGTTTATACAAGGTGTTTCTAAAAGGTCTGTACAAAATGCTAGCGCGGATTTCTGAGACACCCTGTATATATATGATACAATACAGATTCTAAAATTATATAAGGTTCAAATGAATAATATTTTTAGCTTTTCACTGCTTTGGAAGAAAAATATAAAGCCCTGTCAAATTCTTACCGTAACTATAAGTAAAGGCATTGTTGTTTTACATGTATTATAATCTATATTTTCTCGCACTTATTAGCACTACTAGCATAAACAGTTACAAGTCGCCACTGGTTGGTCATGCATATTAAATAAACTAAATATATAAACATACACTTATTTTAAACAATAGAAAAATCTCAATTTCAACTTCTGCAATGCTATTTCAGTAAACGATGATGAACCAGTGGAAGAAGCGATAGCTATACCTCACCTGCATCAAGAAATAGAACATATTGTAGATTTTAGACCTACCGAACAAAGTTTAGCCAGGTGTGGTGAAAAATCAGAATATTCATATAACACAATAATAAGTACCGTATCGGGGAAAGTTGACCGAATTTGGGCAGGACCGAGTCATTGGAAGTTGAAATTTATTAGGAGGACACAACCTGTATACACAGGTAAAAGAAAAAAGATTGGGGTTTGATAATTACCTGGGAAACGTAGTTAAAACTTCGAACACTTAAAATTGAACAATATATGTATTATTTTTTAGGACAAGATAGACAAAAAGAGCAAGATAAACAAAAAGAACAAGATAAAAGAAAGAAGGCCCGAAAGAAGGTAGAAGCCACACTAATCGATATTGATCAACTGAAGCCACCAATTGATTTCTCCCTTTATCCAACAAAACAGCAAAAAAAGAAGAATCATGTACTGGATGAATCCAAGTAAGTTGTTTCAGTTAAAACACTCATTGTTTCCATTAAAATATTTTACCCGATTTTTTTTTTCAGAATAAGTTTACCTTTGTTTGATTTTTCTTGTGCACAACTTTTGGAGAACATTGAACAACTTATGACGGTGCCGACAATGAAACCCGTTACCAAACCTCAACCGGAAGTCGAATATGAAGTAGCCGGATACAATTACAATAATCCCAATGACAGTATATATGTTCCACAAGATGCAGTGAGTAAAAAGATTTTTATACGCTTCGTTGTTTTTTTGTATTTTTTGTCGTGTAAAGAGTTCTTCTGACTTGGTTACAAACTATCTAAAATAATAATTATTTAACCTCCACAGTCCCGGGAGGCGTCGCATTAGGAAGAGAAGGCTTCACGCTACATCACAGTTCTCAGTCTCGTTATTTTATAGCCACACTTCTTACTTCTTGGTGCTTTTTTAAAATCCCATTTTATATTGTTTTTTAATTGACTTAAACCCCAGATTTAAACCTGGTTTGCATGTAAATCACTTTTATTTTTAGGGAAATGATGATAATGGTGCAGATATGCTTAGCGGGAACGATCTCGATGACGATATTGCCACTACTCCTGAAGAAGATGGCGGTGTTGTACCTTTGAGGAGAATGAGTTTGATTGAGGCTCCGCAGACGGTAATAAAAAATAATTTTTTGTCGAGTTTATTATATCAAAATATTTTTAAAATTTCTTTAAGTTCGACATACTTTTCCTGTCGATATAAACACAGAACTTTTTTCTTAGTAAGACAATACAAGTGATTTGATAAAAATCTGCCTGGTATATCCGAGTTCAAAAGTCCATATCTTTATGATTTTATTATTATATTTACTCTTTCTCATTAGGTACCACAAACTTATATAAGCTATGCTACAAGAGCGAAGAAGATGGACATGAAAAAATTAAAACAGGGAGTTTGGTGCACCTTGACTCATACTGAGGAATTTGTAAGTGCAATTTTTGTGATTATTTTTTAAATTGGGCAAAGTTTTTATCACAGCTGTGGTTCAAACGCCAACTCTCCAGGCAAATTTTTAACTGGCTTTAGCCATGTAATGAAAAGGAGATTATCAGAAGTGATAATAGGTTGTTTTTTTCTGCCTATATGGGCTAATCTTCGAAACAGTTGAACCGATTTTGATGAAATTTTGCAGACATGAACGGGAGGTTCTCAAGAGTGATATGAGATGCTTTTTTTCTCTCTCTGTCTGTCTGTACAGGCTAATCTGAGTCCTTGTCATTTCGTGTATTAGCCTGGACCAGTTCTAATAATAATTAAGCTAATTTTCATGGTGTTTTCATAGAAAGTTAGTTGGACAGAGATTGATTAAAAAAAAAATTGAGGAGTCCTAATTCATTAAACTTTTATTACTCAAGTTTGATGCGGACGAAGTCGCAGGTAAAAGCTTGTAAAAAATAATATAAAACAATTTTCCAACAATAGTCAAAAACTCTGTTAAAAATACAACCTAATTGAAACTCCATACAAACAAACAATCTTCAACATTGTCTACAACCTTCAAACAAACGATGAAATATTTGTTGAGAACTTAATTGAAAAGAAAAAGTGTACAGAAAAAAATTGTTAATGTTTTTTGAAAAACTGTCAAAGTTAAAATTTATTCCTTAACTTATTTGGGATCTTAAGGTAAATATGGCATTTTAAATCATTCCAAATGATATTTTAAGTGAGTAGCATGTATGATAAGTCATCGTTTTAACCACTTCTTAGTTATTTGTAATGCAAAACCTGATACCAGAGATCTTCATTCAAAGAAAATAAATAATAAATATGCTACAGATATTATCGCCGACACTGTATATATATATTTTTGTAGGATTTGTCTGCAAAAGTTACCCGTACGACGTTTTCACAAATGTATAAGGAATTGCCAATACGTCTAACGGAAAAAATGATCAAAGAACTCAGTTGCCCCTTGGCTTTCGTGGCATTACTCCATTTGTGCAATGAGCAGAATTTAAAATTGCTTCAGGACCCAAGCTACAAGGATTTTGAAATATTGGGCCCCAACTAAAGCTAGATATTGTAAATGTTTTATATTTTGGATTTATGTTTCTAATTGATTATATGTATTTAAAAAAATATATTGATTGTGAAATTTAGAAAATAAACTGCCTTAATTTGTGTTAAACTTTAAACAGTATATTGTAACATTTCCAAAATAAGTTCTTCTATTTTAAAAATTCGTATTGAAAACACATATTAAGTTTTATAGAATGTTTTATATGTAAGAAAAATAAATATTTTTAAATTGTGAGTATTTGTGATTGTGTCTTATTGAAGATAATTCCAGATAGTTTGGAGGAGGTAACCCAAGAATTTGGGATTGCATGTAAGTCAAAATGTAGGAGAAAGCCGGTGCAACCATGCCTTGATTTAGCCAAGCATGAAGTTAATGAACAGATCCGGATTTATTTATTTCTCACTATGTAATATATTGTAGAACACATTAGGAGACGAAAGGAACTGTTTCTGTAAAAAATTTAATTTAAACAAGTTGTTCGATTCAAAATGGTCCTTAAAAAGTTAATGCCGTATTTCTTTGTTTCATTATTACATTATGTAATTCATTTTATTTTTCTGTATTGTTATTATTGTAATAATCAATTGTCTTTTCGTGTTTACTATCCATCGGGTTATAGGCTAACGATTCATAGAAAAACAATACACCCCGAGCAGGGGCGGATCCAGCCTCTCTCTTTGGCGGAAAGGACAATATCGCAAGAGCAAAGGAAATATAGAAATTACTCCCACCCTATTCATATACAAGACAGTATACCATGACAAGTGAAAGCGAGCTGATAAATAATTCAACGTAACCCCAAGGTATCAAAATCAGCAGGGTAGGCGAACATTTCCCAAAAGTAGTCCCAAATAACATTGCTCTTACGGAAATAAACAAAAAAGGTAATGGTATAATAAAATAGGTTCTCAAGAATGATTTAATAGCTTTTTCTTACCATTTTGGAAAGAAAAATTGGCTTAGAATTAGTTTTGATAGTAATTTTAAACTAGACTACGAAGGAATGAGAAATTTAGCAACCTCGCATTGTAATGTTTATTTTGCTCTTTCGAATCCCTTTAACACTGTTTTTTGAACATTTACACCACTTCTGCCGTAACTTCTTGAAGCGTATGCAAAAAATTGCCGGGCGAAGTGTCTGGCGGTAAAAATTTCCTTGTCACCTATACTAAAAATAATTTTTAAAAACGTTTTATATGGCTATAATAAAACTCAAAATTTTTATCTAATGTTTGCAGCACTGTGAACTACCTATGCTTTCATCCCCTGTCCCTGCACCTCCCTCTATGAATCTACTGAACATATCTTAACCAGACTTTTGATTTTACTGTTTCTATGGCATGAATTTCGAACTATTCCGTATATTTATTGGCGACGACTGGAGAGAGAGTGAAGAACTCATCGGAAACCCGTCAATTTGAGCGTAGAACTTGTCCTTTACTTGAAAGAAAGCACTACGCAGGCAATACTCCAAAAGGTCCACCCCGTCCAGTAATCAGATCGACCCACGTTACCAAGAGTGTAGTATGCGCGACGACCATCAGCACAGCCAACTTGATAATTATTGTTCATAGGTTGAATAATGTTATTGCCATAGACTTAATATAAAGTTACTAGACTACGGATCCTATACGAGTCCTATGAACTTGCGGCGGTCCTGTTTCCTCTTTTACGGAATCTAAATTTACTTATATTCGCCGCTACAAAAAAAAATAAACAATTCAAGTCGCGTGCACTACATAAATTGTTCATTGCAAAAGTAACGTCGACCTTCATTCAGTCAATATTGTTACGGGGGACCAAGTCCCCGTAACACGGAGTTTGAGTTAGGTTTGGAAACGTCGAATTCGTTGCTGGCCGGAGGCGAGAGAGAGCGGAGTATGTTCCAGAAGCCCATATTCGACCATCGACAGGAATTTTCGCTCATTGGTCGTATATAAGCTGGCGTAGGCCATTGAAGAAGAACTTATTTTACCTGCTGCTTTTGATAGGGTTAATATTATGGTAGGAGAATCGACATAAAAGCTTATTACAAAGGTACTTTTATCTGATAACACTATTAGTCGAAGAATCCAGCATACAGCTGATGATCTCAATAACCAATTAATAGAAAAAATGTAAAGCAAGGAATTTGGCCTCCAACTTGATGAGGCTACTGACAGTAGTAAAGATGCACACCTTATTTGTTACGTACGCTTTCTGTAAGAGAATATTATTGTTGAATACCTTCTTTTCTGCAAAAGCATCACTGTGCATTCGAGATACATCAAGAAAATTACACTTTTCTGGAAGAAGAAGGTCATGTAAACGCCAAAGACTTTGCAGAACCAGACTTTTTACTACAACTGGCATATTTGTGAGATATATTTGACAAACTGAATGCCTTAAATCTGTTTTTGTAAGGCAATAACAAGCACACATTGAAACTAGTGGATAAGATTGCGGCGTTTACCTGAAAACTGTAGTTGTGGATAGGAAAAATTAATGAGAATGGGGGTCAAGATTGTTTCCCACATTTGCATAAAAATACACGTCCTCAAATGAGCTCGTTGTCTCTCAAGAATTGCTGCCTCTTTTCAGGGAACACCTCTGGAAACTCTGAAAGGTTTGCAAAATACTTTGCGGAAGAAAATGTCGAGAAATTTTCGTGGATCCAAGATCCTTTCCATACGCAAGCTCCACCAGAATTTACTTCACAAGAAGAAGAGAGTCTCGTTGAACTCTCTTGCAACAAAAGCCTTAAAACAAAATTCGCTTCTTCCGATTTAGAGGAGTTTTGGATAACCCTCAAAAATGAATATCCAGCTCTAACTTTAAAAGCTATAAGGATTCTTATTCGCTTTGCAACAACCTATTTATGCGAAACCTGATTTTCAGCTGTAGCTGTAATAAAGGCAAATATTGCTTAAAGATCAACGTGGAGCTAGAAATCAGAGTGGTAGTGTCAAACCTTATTCCTCGCTTTGAAGAAATGTATGGAGATCACCAAGCTCACCCGTATCGTTAACTTTTTTTTCCATTTTTCTTTAATTATAATATATTCTTATGTATCAGTTCACTATATACCTATATATGAGCCTCAGATTATGGTTGTTTTCGTTTCTGTGCTTGGTCTTTAGTGTCAAAGTACAGTTGTATTCAATGAAATGTTCTGGGTCACTACTATTTAGTAGGCAGGTTGTAAAGCAGAAAGCATTTATGACACTTTATTGAACACGACTGTGTACATATTTCGGCTAGGGCGCCGTGACAAAAACACTTGTAAGTGTGCTGCTAGCTGAAAAAATTTGGGAACCTCTGCTATAGTACTTCTCTTTCTAATAGCGGAGCTAAGTACGATAGTCCAACCATCATTGGATACCCCTGTCACCTGACTGAAATTACTACTCATCGAAAATGCTCTATCTCTTTCTAAGCATGAGCCTACTTTCTTCTATAGGATTCACATTCTATATTAATTACTCTTATTGCTTCCTTGGAGCAATGCGACATACAAGTTCATGGGTTTTTCTTCAGATGTCCCGACGAAACATGAACATAACCGAAAAAATATTTAATCCGTCTTATTTTCTCTCTTGATATTAATATTTTTTTTCAGCTTTTTATTAGTTAAAAGCGATTGTCGTGTATTTTCATTTAGCACGCTCTTTATTCCGAAAAGAAAATCGATTAAATTTCCTATATCAGTAAATTATTGTTGTGCGCCGAATTATCCGAAAATTGCTGAAATTATTATTTTATTTTAATTTTTTGACTTGTTAATACTTTTCTGTGCAAATAAATACAAAAAAGTTGTTTTTTCTATAATTTAAATTTTTAGGCTATCTACTTAATGCCTTTAAGTGAAATAATTTTATATAATATGTCTTTTCAAATTTTATTACATGAATAAAAAGCCGGTTATCTTGATAACCGGTTATTTACTGTAAATTATTTCCAAAAATTTAACCGGTTAACGTATAATTGGTTATTTTTCAATAACTGTCCATCACTAGAATCTACTAGTTGGTTAGTTTAATACTTAGTGGCGTAAATAACGACCCCGTGGTGCGGGGGGCGCAGCCAGTCCAGGGGCGCCCTGAAGTCCCTTGATGAAAAGGAATAAATACGAAGGATCAAGATGGGTGCAAAATAGTAGGGCGCATTCAAAGATCTACGGGGGGGGGGGGATACATACGCTTATTTAGGCCACTGTTAGTACTACTGTAACGAAAACTCTAGCGTCAAATTAAGATGTTGACTATTCAAATAAAAATATAATTTTGCCGCGAAATGGTAGTTTCCACTATAGAGATCCTAAAAAATACAATATTTTTTTTATTTTTAAGGAATTTTATTTTTATATAATAATAAAAATGTAATTAAATCTCCTTTGAGTCACTTAACAACGAACACCAATCAAAGTGAATGATGTCCCTCCATACTAACGTCATGGTTGGCACTCCGTCTTGATACGGTTATTCTTTTGAGTCGTTATTACTTTCAGTTCTATCACTTGAAGTAATCATGATCACTTCGACCTAATGACAAGTAAATGCATATTCAAAAGAACATTGTTACCAGTTTCACTTTGATCATTTGATAATTACTGTAAAGAATACAGCTAATATCATCGTTGTCAAGAACTTGACATATAAATTTCTTGATTTTATGTCACATTCGCGTCAAGGGCGATGTTGCTTAGTTCATATTTTGTAGTAATTTTCATGTAATTCCTTCAAAATTTGCTTACTTTTCCCTTTGAACGATTCTAAGAAATTTTCTCCTGAAGGAAAGTGGATTTATTAAGGCAAATAGTTCGAATTTGCCGAGAATTGATTGTTTTATGGTGGCTAATTTCTTCGCAACAGACAGTATCTTATGCTCTGCTGAATTTAGAAATATGAAGACCTCCATGGAAGTAATTTATCAAGAATTGTTATTTTCGTAACCGATAATGAATACATAATAGTAATAATCGGTATTTATAAGCTCAAAACTGAAATAAAACGGGCTAGCTGAAGCCACATTTTCCTATTATTTTCCGAACGTGGAACGTGAATAAATAACTTTCCAGGTGCTTTAATTGTAGTACTTGTACACTGAGGCACCTCACAACACTTAAAATAACTTAGAACTCATCTTATATCACAAAAATTACGTCAGTTTACCAGTGTGACGCCACAGTGGTCAAGTGACAAGTATTGGCATTTTGGCGGGAAATTTGAAACGGAATTAAAATTTACGATTTTAAATACTCCCCAATTGCCTCAACCTTACTTTACATTTCAGAAATAAAACAAACGCACTTCTATTAAATTAATATTTTTATTTTATAAATAACAGGACAATTTGCCCGAATTTCTTCCGTTGCTACAAAGGCATCAGTAGGTTTTATTTACAGACATATTTACATTACATAATAAAAATTTCTTTTGACTATTTTTTTATTGACATTGATTGTCATGTAAATATTCGTACGGAAAAAACATATTTACCAAAATAATTACCAAGTGATAAATACATAATTTGTAAAGAAAATACCTTAAAATACGTAATTTGATAACAAAAGTATGTACTGTAATTTTTCCCATGATTAAAAAGATTTATATTTTTATAGTGAACATCGTTAATATAAATTCGCAATTTTCTTGATACTGGTAGACATCTTCGGACATATATTACTGGTGGCAGCATATAATACCTCGCGCGTCTAACACAGCAAAAAGAGAGAGGGCGAATATAAGGCCATGCTATCTCTCTCCGAATGGAGATTAGCCAGCGCGCGCTTGAAAATTATGGGAGCGAGAGAGATAGCATAACCCCACATTAGCCTTCTCTTTATCTTTGCTGTGTAACGCGTTTAGATCACTGCAAACTACCTTCAGTGGTGTATGCTCGAAGGTAGACATTGAAGACTGGTATTACAGACTAACGATAATAGAAAATTTATCCAGTGGTAAATTTTGAAGCTCTCGATAAACACCCACTTTCTCTACTCCGGCAGTATTGGCTTTTAATACCGATATAACATTCGGTTTTAATTTGTGTGCTACAGAGTACTAAAAGTTAGTGTTTACGAAAGGGTTCAAAATGTACCACTAAACAATTTTTTATCGTCTTTAGGCCGCAAGATTGCTTTAATGTGTAAAGCACTTTTTTTAGTATACAAATGGTGTGCATAAGAAGCGAACGAATTTTAGGTGGCTAGTAATGGTAAGAATACTAGCTTTTTCAGTGATCCTGTCCATTGATAATAAAGATAATTACCAAAAATCTTGATTTTTGTAATATTAAAATAATTAACTCGGCTCAAAATCATCGACAGGGTGATCAAAAAAGTCTAGCGCCTTCTCATTTTAAGTTCTCAAGTAGTAAGAGCCAGATTTCAAATTCGTAACTTTAAAATAACACATTCTTTTGATTGCTTCCCGAAATAAGTTCTGTTCATAGAGAAATCGTAAACCAGTCAGCGACAACCAGACTTTACAGAAGCAGTCATGTGACAGTTTGCCAATTGTTTTTGGATGATCTGACTGGCGCTTAGTTTCTGACTGTTCTGTGAAGCAATATCTTTGAACACATATTGACAATAGCACTTTACGTTTCAGTCTAAAAGATGTCGCTGCAAATTACTTCTCTCCATTTTTAACTTGGCTTTTTTCTGTTTAGACTTCAAATCTGTTTGATCATAGGAAATTTACAACTGAATCAATATTTTTGTAATAAATCATATGTAAAAAAACACAAAACATTTTCTTTAAAAGAAATAAAGAATAACATATAGATATGGATAAAAAGAAATGGGCTATATAAGTTACAATAGTTGTATACTTACAAGCTTGTTTCTTCACAATTCACAGCTATCTGTGTACACGTGTACAGAATAATTTTTTTTTCTATATAAGGCGTATAATATTTGAAACAGTTTATATTTTTATTATAAATTTGAATAAATATTTGCTGTATTTTCCTTCAAGGCACTAATAAAACGGCATTTTAAATGGACCTATCGTAGCGACTTATTATAGCGTTCTTATACGGGGTTCAGTGACTAGTTTTTAACATATTTTTACAAGACTTTTAAAGTAAATTAACATTAAACTAAATATTTTGACATTTAAATAAGGAATCTAAATAAGTACGGAGACTTAACAGGACTCATACTAAAATTATGCGTCTTGTTAACTTCTTTTTCTTTTTAATTAACAAAAATGCACTTATTAGCTTGAAAATTTTGCCAGTATTTTGTTGTTCCAATATTTTTGTTTAACTGCTTTTTAAATATCTTTTAAAAATGCTCTATGTGTGAATTCACAGGATACAGCATGAGGTTATAAATTTCATAAGAACGTTACTTCAAACACAATTAAAAAAGTACTGTTAATCAAAGCCGCTAAAGGTGGTAATTGTCTAAAAGTTCCTAGTTTTTCTTTTTTGTTTACATCAAGAATAACTTACCCGATATCACTATAATTCCTCTATAATTGACTGTTTTTAAGATATGTTGAATCTTATCGATGAAGCCAATTTTAAGAGGCCAGTAAAATCGATATTTCAGTATATCAAGATATTCATCAAAAAAAGGACTTACATGGACCAATATTTATAGGAACTTTTCTTTAATTTGACTATTACTACCTCCCTCATCAGTTTTTATACCCCGTATATACTGTTTCTAGTGTTAGCAGTTCCTCAAACATTCAGGTGCCAGAAATATTAGATCAACAAATTGAAAAATTACTGGCAAATACATCTTTTTGTTTTTAACAAAAAAGTAAATCTAATGAATTAGGAATTTATGGTCCCTTTCTACGAAAAAGACTCCAAAGTCTTTTTTAAAGCACCAAATATACGTAGATTCTATATAACCTTAAAAAATACATCTTACTATCGAAAAGATGTAGCATAAGGCAATTCGTTTTTAATTTAATTTCTAAAATATTCTTTCTTATTATACAATCAGTACGGGGCTCTAAGGTAAACTAGTTCTGCGAGTTTTGGTAAAAAAGTTGTAAAAATCTTTTTCCCTTCATCGGCCAGACCGTTTCACGACTGATCACTGAAGTGGACTGACGCCGGGATAGATGCCCGCTTGGGAAGACCGCGTTAAACTGTAGATTCAGTCTCCAAACGGTCTCCGTTACCGACGCGATTTTAATCCAAAACAAACAAACAGGATTGTGTATTTTTAAATAATTCCAAAAATAAATGTTCGCAATTTCTTTACCAAAACTCATTCTAGTAACAATTTTTCGCTCAGTCTTTAATTGACTGAAAATGTACAAATTTTAAGAAGAAATTAAACAGTACGTTTCATTTTGAGTACAAAAATACAAAAACCAGCGGGACGGACTTTGACATTCTTTTTCCTTAACCTTAAAAAAATTCAGCCTTTCAGTGTGCACTGGCGCGATAAATTTGAAAAATTTTAGACCATTAAGAGACAGCGTTACCTTTAAAAGACACGGTGCTTAAATAAATCCAACAATCGTTCAAAAATTACCCCTTATCCCCTAAAAATAACGCTGTCTCTTTCAAGACCTTTAATTCTAAGGCCATAATTTTTAACATATAAATGTAATTATTCGCATTTTTTTGTCTTTCTCTATCACACTTTCCACTATCTCTATTATTTTTTCAATCTTAGAATGTGTTCTCTTTTTTTGGCCAATAGTACTTGCATCCATCACCTGCATGGTGCCAGCAGGATTTCTAACCAGCACGGGCAGGATGTTATTTCTCTTCTGGAATATTTACTGCCCCAGCCTTTCACGAAACTGATCCTGAAATAATAGAAAATTCTGAATAAGTCAAAGAAGATCAGTTTACTTGACAAATGAGTTTTTGGATTATATCCTCCACCAATTTAAAAACCAAACAAAATTACCTTATCGAATTGGGATCGCCCGCAGGTCCTCGTTGGCAACCCACAAGATTATCCCATCCAAACATTTGGGGGCCCCCAGGTGCATGAACGCACAGGCAATGGTCAGCAGGAACGCGGATGGGACCACCGGGAGACTCGCAGCCTCCCATGGCAGCCCCTCCCTCCAGGTACAGTGAGTGGACGAACACTGGCTGGTCGGAACGGTTATAAAGCCAGACGATTCCGTCCGGTTCACGAGATAAGGTTACTCCTGAAAATAAATTGAAGCAATTAAAGAAAATCTACTTGGTAAGAATTCGAAGTTTTAGTAGTTTCAATGTGTTTCTGTCGAGCGGAATTATTACAAACAAACGGTGTTCAATGAAAAACTTTTCTTACACCGTTGACTTTTTATATTAAAATTGGAAAAATATTCCATTTTACACACCAAATTGCATCGCCGAGAAGGTGTAATCTATTAAAATGAAACGTTTTAAAAACCAGTGAAATTAGAATCACGATTTTTTATTTAATTGGTGGACCAATACTTTGATTATTGAGGTAATTCATTTTGTTTTGGACGCAAATGCTCAAATTGTTGACCGAAAAATCTAAATATAAATATATGTATGTACGAGGGTGGTTAGATAAGTAACTTGGTTTGATATTAAAGAAAACAATGTGAGTTTGGTAAGCTACTTTATATTCCAAATAGTTTACTTCATGTAAGATCCCTTCACTTGCCTCAAATTTTCGTCCTGCTAAGAAGGTTTGAGTTTCGGGAATAGATAATCCAAGGTAATCCAAAAGAGCTAGATCTGGTGCGTTGGCAGGATGCAAAAGCAGTTCAAAACGCAGTTCTTATAGTTAAACCAAGATTGCTCACAAAGCTTCACATATTTTCCAACATATTGCTTGAATATATAATTAATTAACATACATATATTATTCAACCATTGCCAGTCAGGAAGTTATCCTCATGTGGGTTTGTCAAGCAGCAAAGAGTGTACTGAGTTGCCATGCACCCCAAAATGGTCTAAGTCTAAGATTGCTTAGAGAAACTAAATAAACTAAGCAGACACTCACAATGCCATTCATTAATAGAGTTCTTTCTAACACTATTTTTATCTGTAGGGGAGATGTTGAGGTGATAGTTCGCAGCATATCTTCATTTGCTTGCTGTTGCAGCATTTAATTGGTCCAAACATGATGCCTAGTATTCCTCGGTAATGACGCCGCTTTTCGAGGTAAACATCAGGGAAATTCCTTTGTGCCTTAAAAAACTGGACCTATCACCTTTCCACTCAATACTTTTGTTTAAGTAACCAAGTAACTGTGAAAAAACGGATTATTGTCAAAATAACTTGACACCATAGATTCTTTCTGATAAGAAGGAAACTTTATGGCTTCATATACTGATGATTCAAGCGCCATCTATTAGAATGCGAACCAAGTCATTTATTACACCACCTTTGTACATATAGGTTAAGTCTTACAGCTAAAATTTTAAGTTTACAAGGTCAGAGGCGCCTACTTTTTCGATCAAATTTTTTGATGTTTTTTTTTTAAATAGTATGCTGTATACTGGAAAATACGCTTTAACAATATTCTTGCTTGAACCTTTTCATTATCTCTAGTGGAAGAAATAGTAATCGCTAATTCTATTCAATTCATTGTATTCATAGTGTTACATAATAAACAAACGTTTTTGTGTCTTTTATTAAGATATATACAGCATACTACAACAAAAATACTCCCTACCTAATCCAATCTTAGCTCTAGTCTTCCGACTAGCCTCCGTCGCCTTCAAATTTTGAGGGCCCAGCGCCTCCAAATTCAACCCGTCGAGCCCATAAAGTACGTTGCCGAATACGTTCACCGAACAGGGTTCCACCGGAAAAAGGGGCCCCACTCGTTCTTGTAATTCCCAGTACGCCAGTTTACACCATTCTAAAGGATTAGCCATTGACGAATCTGAAAAAAAGGGAAAATTATAAGTAAAAAATATGTTTATGATCACAGTACTGAATAAACTGAGAAATGACATATGACATTAGTGATATGGTTCCGGTTTATATAACTTGTATCAGATCTGACAGACAAATGACGTAGAAATGACAACGATTATGTGATATAGAGAGCTCGAAATTCCGCTAGGTCAGTATATTATTATTCTATCCTTTTCTAATTGCATAATTTAAACTAGTATAACACACTAATCGGTACTTCCACTGGTGAATAAAGTAAACAGGCAAAAAAGTAAAAATATGAATTTCTGGTTGCCTAACTTATTACTTTCAAATGTAAATAATAACTAACAATACTGATCGATACAAATAACTTTTGAAATCCTCTTTTTGCTCATATTATTATAAACTTCGTATTTGTAGTAAGTTTAAACACTTAAAGAAACTCACAGAAGTCACGACAAGGAAAAAACTAAAATTAAAGTTCAATAAAAATATTTGTGAGTGTCAAAAATCAAAAGGTTTGCTTCCCACCGACCAAACAAATTTGTTGTTTAAATTTACTGGTACGATCGAAGGTATAAACAAAGATAGGGTAACACGACAACATCGTAGTGTATACCGGTAATCCGCTTGAAACTGATTAACGTGACTAACTGGATAGCCTATCAGATTGAGGTAATTGAAGGATCCTTTAATTTTTAATTAGATCCTGAAGTTACGTATACGTATTTTCCTGCATGTAAAATTGATACGTGCAGTTAGGTATTAAAACCCGATGAATATGACAACTATGTTTTTGTTAATCATGATGACGCATGACCAAATTTACAGAGGTAAAAATTAAAGATAAGGTATGACCTTGACTCAGACAAGGTCTCCTAAAAATAAATGCACGCGCTTTTCGCTAAAACACTATCGAATTTGCGAAATGCCATCGAGATACGGTTACTAATATTTTCGATGATTCGCGAGATATTTAATATATTTTTGCGATAGTCACGTTAGAGCCAATGTAAGGTAACACTATAATTTGTAGTAACGTTTCTTAAAAGCTGTAGCGGTATTTGGTATACGTGCTAACAGTCAGGTAATAATTTGCAAGCTTGTTGTTACCAAATATCGGAAGTTTTTTGTTAAGATTCGAAATAATCGTTTTTAGCGAGAAGCAAGAAGCTTTTTAATACTATTGATTTATGACATAAAATAAGACAGAATGTTAACCCGATAAAAAAAAATTATGCTCTACGAAGGCTCCCTATCACGTTTTTGCATTAGCAGAAGCTTTAACTTAGCCTCCATATTTCCCAGATTTAGTCCTCAGTGGCTACTAAATTCATTTTCAAAAGTGATGTAGCATTTTCATACAGTGACGCTACTGTCATTTAAAAAGTAGTGAGTTGATACATCATGTTGTAAATGTCACTGGTTAGTATAAATCTTCGAGCATACAGTACCGGAAGCAGCCTGCAATAATCCGCGTGCGTTAACATGGCAAAGATAGAGAGAGAGAGAGAGGGGTCGAATAGAGATCGTGACCTCTCTCTTGCTCCAAAAAGTAATTGGCCGGCGTGCGCTTCGACGAGACTGAAGAACAAATAAACGTTCGGAGCAAAAGAGATCCCATGACCCTCTTATTCGCTTCCAACAGTGTATGCTTGCAAGTATAAATAGTTGTGAACTCGTAGTTCTTCCAATCCGTTCTGTCGCGGAAGTGTGAACACTACTTTATTATAGATGCAATCCCTCAACACACCGAACAGGTTACTCTCATTGACAAATGAAATTCGAAAGAATGCAACTGAAGTGAATGTCATATTTTGCAAGAGAAAGAGTTGTTTATAAACATGTCACGTTCTAAATTTTTAGTTTTCATTTCGATTTGTGTCTTAAAGCAGTAAGAATGTCGCATTGAGATCCCATTTTTTGGGAGGCCAATGCCATTTTAGAAATGAGTTTTTATTTAAAAGGTTTTTCCTGATACCGTTTTCTGATTATCTTGTTTTATTTTGATGCCTTGGCTTGTTGCTTTCTCATCCCGTATTTAGTTGTGTTTAGCTGGTAAATCCAGAAGATAAACTTACATTGGCGTGTCTGTTCCTGTTTTTATGGAGGCGCTCAATGCCTGAACGAGCAGAATTTTTATGGTGATTTGGAATAAGGCTCTGGTAACAGGCTTGAAAAGGACAACTAAACACAACGAAGCCCTATCAAAGACAGGGTATAGCTTTTATTAACAGCAAAGGTAACAAAAAACCTTTTACCTTTTTTCTCTTAAATATATTCATGACATCAACTTATTCATAAATCTAAAGCAATCTCAATATGATATTTGATCATTTGGTTTAGAGAAGTTTCATATTATTTTAATCTTAATTTTTCATATGATAATAACACATGAAATATATTTAATATAACCGCAAAATTTCCAGAATCATAGTTTCTGTTACTTATCAGTAATTCTTGTGTTTTATTGAAGCTTCCAACATATGACTGTTCGGTAAGTTTTTCTCAGTTTTTAACATTGTAAAACTGAGTGGCGCCTCGTATTAAAAACATAAAGATAGTTTGAATTGTTGGTACTAGACTCACGCCCCTTTAGCCTATGCAATACGTCGTAGAATAAATAAATGTAAATAGTGTGTGAATTATTTTGCCCTCGTAACATTAAATAGTGGTTAATGCTAATTAGTGAATAAAGTTTGTTAAACATAATAGATGGGATTAAATTCTTATCATGTTTTGATTACCTGAAATTTACTTGTAATAGAAATAAAAACTCTAAAAGCTTAGGTTAGGTAAATACATGTGAAACACGGGTATTACCATTTTAATTGTATTTTAATTATTATTATTTTATGAGAAAAACTAAAAAAAAGTGTAACGTAATACTGCTAAAATTGCTAATGCTAGTAAGTATCGTTAAATTTCAAAAACCTACACAAACTGGTTTGCGCAAGTCGTATGTTTTTTGCTTAATGGCAGGAAATAATCTAAAATGTATGTCGATGTCATAAATTACTTCCTTCAGAGAATAAATTTAAAATCAAGCCCTGCCGAATTCCGTTCATTGCTCCACGCGTGATTTTAGGAAACCTACTTAAGTGGCTCACTTTTCATAAAGGTCTTAGATTCCTGTAAGGGTATATACATAAATGCAGTGGCTAAAACACTATTATGTAGAACCAAAAAAAGAAAATAGTAATATATATAAACGTATTAGACTGAAGCATAAACTTGGCAACGTTGGCCACTTGTCGGAATGTACACGTAATACGTCACTTAATCTGGCGACGGCGACGGCCTAGTAAGGTCGCGATGGCGCCGGAAATCCACATTATTATTTCAATTTGATAATTGTGTTTGCATACTTTTTTTCGACGAAGCTTGATAGCATATTACCTGTTCGTGTTAACCAACTATTTTTGGAACTAATTGCATTATAAAATATTGTGTGCGTTTCGATTACGATTCGGAAATGTTAGGAGATTTTAGTAAACATCAATTTTCTGAAAATATACAGGTTCATTTAACAACAAAACACATGGATTTAAATTCTCTTTAAAACATTTTCTTAAATACAAACATTTTGCTGAACTTCGACCTATTTATATACGATGATAAGAATAATAAATAAAATAATAAATTTTCATAGCTTGCATCCTAGAAATGACGAAAATTGCTAACCAATAGTAACAAAGGCGATCTCCTATCCTGAATCCGTTAGGTTTTTATCTGTGAGGGCAACGGATTTAAAAGCGCAATCCATGTTGATAGGAACATTAATACTCAATTTTTTAGTGAGGATGCTTTCCACGATCGATGACCTACCTTTTTGAAACACCCTGTATGCCAACTTAATTTTAAAAGATTTTTTCCTTCAGATTGGCTAATAAAGTGCGAAAACCATGGAGTAAACATCCCGATTCCTAGTAGCGCACCGGCCTGGTTGCCAAATATTAAAATTAGCGATTGGGTCATTCAACGACCGACGCCGACGGACGTCCAGTCAAACGAAAATAAGCGTCGCCGGCGGCGCCTAGCGATTGATGGAATCCGCATATCGGTTGCCAAAATATTTTTTCTATGCAAGCGCATATAGAAAGACTAGACTAACGCCTTAAATTTTTTAAGAGCTGCACTCATGTTATAACATTTTTATTTAATTTGGGGGTCCAAGGTTCGAATTTTTTGGGATGTGCACGTAAAAACGAAAGATTAATTTATTATACTGGGAATAGTCATAAAGAAATCCGGTTTTGGGAACTTTTTAAATCTTTTCTTCAATTTTGCACCATAAAAATTTTGACCAAACCATATTATGAAATCAATAACGACGCCCCATCTGCGTTTTCAAACCCACTTGAATTTAAAAGACTGTGAAGTTCCATAAAATAACGTAAATATTTGGGATTGACTTGGGAGAACTCGTTTTAGATTTAAAATATCGTTTGGTTGAATTTAATCTTGGAAGACAGTAAGTCTAAAATTCTATATTTAAGTCAGTTTTGTTAAAAACCACATAAAGTGGAAATATTAGTTCCAAGTTTAAGCAGTTTTGTTTGAAATCAACTTGAAATTGGCATCTAAAATGCAAGTAATATGACTTTAAACGACAACTCGAAATTTAGATAGAACCTTGTTTCCTTACTCAATATGTCGTTTTGTTAGGTTTCACGCAGAAATGCAGCTGTTTGAAGTCATAATACTTCGCTCCATAATAACGCTATCACGAAAAATAGAGCGATGTCCTTTTTCCTTCCTTAAATGTTGGGATTGATTATGACGTCTTTGAACAACTCAAGGAATTTGTTTTCGATTCTAACGTGATAGTGATTAATGATAATTATTATAAACAGATGTTTGGAACACCAATAGGCTCAAAAATTTACCCTATTTTAGTTAACTATGTGCCGAATGATCTGGTTAAGGATTATCTCCAATACCTGTCTTTTCACATTCCATTTGTCAAGCGATACTTACTGTACCTTGGTAGAATTGAGATTGCTCTGGAACTCTTTAACTCTTTTAATCCAGTAGAAGAAGAAATTAACAATAGTATCCAATTTCTGGATATGTTATACGTACGAATGAAAACCTTTAAAAACTAAATGGTATAGAAAACCACATTGTTCTAATAGATTCATAAGTTACCATTCGTACCATCCAATGGGATCTAAAATCAATCTCATCTTAGGCATGAAAAATAGAATTGTCGAACTACACATCCGAATTTTAGAGCAGAGGCATTAGGCCAGCTTAACAATATACTATTGAAGAATTCTTACTCAGACAACATTGTTAAAAAAATTCTCTACAATACCAAATAAAATATTGCATTATTGAAATTCCTTCTTAACCTCCTCTTCTTAATACTCGATCTTTTGTTTTAACGAACACTAATTTAAAAACAATAGAAAAAGCTCTGTTTCTCCATACATTACCTCACATAGAAGATTTCACGGACAAATTAATGAATATTTTTAAATATACAGATATCAAAATAGCTCAAAGTATTAACTCTCTCTAATATTTACTCTAAAACTAAAACACCTGCACAGCTGAATGAGACGTCCTGTATCGTGTACAAAATTCCTTATGCCAACTGTCAATTAGTTTACATAGGCCAGACTTCCAGAAGCCTCAAAGGCAAACTCACTTCCTATCGTAGTGACATTAAAAGTTGTTTGCTCTATTGTGCTCTGGCTGAACATGTCTTTGATCATGAACTGGGATGGCACTGGTATTCTGGAAAGAGTTCCTTCATATAAAAAGCTCTTCCTCGAAATGGTTCATATTATTCACGAATCATCTACCATCTATCTTAGTATTTATCATTCTGACTTTTTAATTTTTTGATTTTTCTGCTGCTCTATGCTAGAAGTTTGTTTCGTGGTATAGTCACCGCTATTCTGTTTGTTGTTCGTTGCCACTTTCGAATCTATGTGATAATATACATTTGCATAAAGAGCTGTATATGCGATCTTTTTTCCACGAGATACATGTTTTGATGATAGAACAGAGTTTAAGGATCTTATCAGTTTTTTCCCTTTTACGGCCTCTAATAACAATTTTTGTTTCTAGATATGTCTATTCGATGCACCTTACTGTTTTATCCTCCTCCAAGTCCAAGTCTTCACTGGTCATAAATCCAAGATCTTTTTTTTTTTGCGTGATGACAACTTGGTCATCGACAAAATGCCATTTCATGGGTAAGCTCTTCTCCATTTTTACAAAACTTCATGGAGGTATATTTTAAAAAGTTGCGAGATATGCAGTATTCCTGCCTCAAGCTTTTTGTTACAGGGAAGCTCTGTGATAGTCCCCTTCTTAGTTTGATCACTTATTCACATAGTTGTCTTACCGCTTTTACCAAAGTATTGTTTGCCTGTGATCTTACTATCACTTTCCATAGTTTTTGCATTAGAATGGTATTATATGCTCTCGTAAGATCCACAAATTGAAGGTATTGCTTCTCTGTTGCTTGCTACTTTCTTTTTGTTTAGTTGGGTTGAGCTAAAAATATGAACCATGCAGGAGCGACCCGCTTAGAACTCGGTCTGTTCTTCCTATTCTTCGTTTGCGAGACTTTGAAGAACTTTACCATATAGATGTTGTAGTTAAATCATTCACTTCTACATCCTCTTTTGTGAGGAGTAATCCCAGCTTCTCTCCACGTTGGTGATATATTTTTCTCCATTTTTTATTAGTTCCGAAAGCATTTGGTGATCTTCATCGTTTTAGTTACTTTCCATATATCTTCATTAACATTCACGCGTATGTCTTATATTTGGTACGTTTCAAGAGACACTGTAAAATATACTGCTATGTCTTCTTGATTTTGTTGAGAGTAGTGTTGGTACCATTTGCTTATTTTTGTGATGCATTCATTATTTTTCATTTCTTGGTTAAATTAGATAATACTTTATTGGAAATAAAACGTGTCTGTGTTTGGTAGATCCGGATTTCTCGATCCAAATAAAGAGTAATAAAATTTTAATATGTACTTAAATTACGATATTCACCCATCTTCGATGTTTTCAAGTCGTAATTTGTTATATACATAATAAGAACACTAAATTAAATATGTTTAAATAAAAACTTGTCAGAGTTTAGCTAAACTAACAAAATGGCAAATTTATGTTTATAAAATAATTCTGTTTACCATTACGAATGCAAATTGATGTCGACGAGCGACCGGCGCCGCACTTTCGATAAAAATAGATCCTGTCCCATACGGAAAAATTACTACGCCATTAATTTTGCTTACATTTTATTGTTTTTATTGCTTTTATCGTTTTTACAAAGTTTGTCTTTAAATTTATGACACGATTTGTCATTCTCTTTAATATCAACGTGGCGCTTGGGCGACTTATAATTTTAGTTGCGGTCACAGCTTTCAAAAATTTACTAGAAAGCTTTGTTTTTAAAATTAGTTCCAGACTTATGCAGTCTGGCCGAATGATCTGCGCATTATTTAGATCGTGTGTGTGACGATAATCGTCTGCGCAAATTATACCGAACTGTACTTACGACAGTTTGCGCAGGCCAGTTGAAGTAAAGCCTGTGCAACTGTTGCAGACTCGGGCCAGGTAAATGTATAGATACCGGCCTAATAGCTTAGATAAATCGCTATGGAATGATAAATGAACTAAGGGCCAGTCTGAGGAGTTATCGAAGAGTGAAAAATTATCCACCGAAAAAATTTCAAAAATATACGATTTTATCATAACTTTTCCTTTATATCTCCCTAAATAACAATCCTAGTGTAAAATATTATAAAACATGATTTGGTCGGTGGAAAACTTCCTTTCGATTATCGATATACGCAAATTTACACTGCAAATGGAAAAATACATTAAAAAAAGAGCTTTTTTCAAATGAGCGGCAAACAACTTTAAATCTAACCGACGTTTTTGGCTTTTGGGAACTTTAAATTCGGCATTTTAACAAATAAATCCCGCAAAGAATGGTCTCGATCGGCCAAGTACCATAATTTGTTAGAATTAGGGAGGGTTCCTACTTTCTTGGCATTGAAAATAAGCTGTTTTTTTAGAGAAGGAACCATTAAATATAGATTGATAAGATTATTATTGAATACAAAAAACTATCGTCCATATAATTTTGAGCTGCAGAAGAGACGGGATGGGCGATCGCTTGGACAGACCATGGAGCCCGGTGCAATGAGCGAACTGGAATTTCTAGTCTCCAGAAACGGTCTAATTCAAAAGAAATAGACCATTTTTACAATCTAAGTACATATAATTCCGCATAAAGTAAACTAGAATAAAGAAGATTATATACATTTTTGAGCGAGTTTGTTTTTTTATAGCATATAGACCTGCTTACGCGTTTGTTTCCTGAAAAAAAAACCCTATTGTTTGTAAAGGGTGTTTTTTATAGAGGTATAGAACTTTTAAATGGAATAAGACAAAGATGAATTTTTTAAATTTACATGAAATTTACTTTATTCGAAAGATAACCTTCTGGCATTATAATTTAAATATGACTTCTGGCATATGTCCGCCATGGCTGGCTCGGACGTAGTCTAATTTGGAGGTCCAATTTTCGATGACTTTTTCCAACATTTGTGGCCGTATATCGGCAATAACGCGGCAAATGTTGTCCTCCAAGTGATCAATCGTTTCGGGCTTATCGGCGTAGACTAGCGACTTCACATATCCCCACAGAAAATAGTCTAGCGGCGTTAAGTCGCACGATCTTGGAGGCCAATTCACGGGTCCGAAACGTGAAACTATGCGGTTACCAAACGTTTCCTTCAATAAATCAATTGTGGCAGGAGCTGTGTGACATGTTGCGCCGTCTTGTTGAAACCACAGCTCCTGCACATCATGGTTGTTCAATTGATGAATGAAAAAGTCAGTAATCATGGCTCTATAGCGGTCACCATTGACTGTAACGTTCTGACCAGCATCGTTTTTAAAGAAGTACGGACCAATGATTCCACCAACCCATAAAGCACACCAAACAGTCAGTTTTCTGGATGTAATGGTGTCTCAACATACACTTGAGGATTATTCAAACAACAGTGAGCTTCATCGCTAAATAAAATTCGCTTATGAAAATCGAGATCAACGGCAATCTTGTTTTGGGCCCATTCTCCGATTCTACGCCTTGCTAGGTGATCGTGTGGCTTCAATTCTTGCACGAGTTGGATTTTGTAAGCACGCAAACCAAGATCTTTCCGTAAAATCTTCCATAAAGTGAATGGACACATATCCAATTTCTGTGCACGATGGCGGATTGACTGATTTGGGTCTTCTACGCTACGCTACGCTCTACAGCAGCAATGACTTCTTCTGTACGCACTGTACGACGTCTCTGTGGATGCGTATTATCATTTAGAGTAAACGTGGTGCGGAAACGTTCCATAGTTAATCGAATTAATTGCTCTGATGGACGATTATGTTGACCGTAAAATGGACGTAGTGCGCGATAAGTATTTCGAACAGAACCATGATTTTCAAAATAAATTTGCACAATTTGGAAGCGTTGTTCAGACGTCAGTCTATTCATGTTGAAATGCCAAACCAAACTAAACATAAATCACTTGACAGCTGACAAAATGGCCGCCAGTTAAAAAAGTGTTGCCAACCTAAAGTTCTATACCTCTATAAAAAACACCCTTTATAATTATAGAAAATTATTTTTCACCTTCTGTGCATTCTTAAAACTCCTTTCTTACCGTACAAAGATACATCAAAAAATTCGAATTAAAAAATTAAACTTAAAATTTTTCCCAGAAATTGACTCAGATATGTATTACACCTGTAGTGATTTCTCTACCAAAAAAACAATTACGTTAGACCCACGCGCACAAATGACTATTCTCGTTTTTTATTAAGAAACATGAATGTTACATTAGTACAAAGGTGTTTCACAGCGCTAAATGTCAATTAATTTGCAAAAAATTAGTTTTATTTTCACGATGTAGATTATATCATGTTATTTTTATCGCTGGATCTCACTGTGTAGGGAGTTTGACAAAAATTTGTTTAATTTATTATTTGGATTGGCACGGTTTTGATTTATTTAAATCACAACGTTTCGGTCGATAGAAATCTTCAGTAGTCTTCGGGTGAATACAGTATTCACCTGGATCAAATAAACAATTGGAAATGCTGTGATCAACTGAACGTCAAGTATATAATTTTGGATATATAGACTTAAGAAAAAAAAAAGATTTCACTAAAAAGGTTTAACTTTTAAACGCAATTATGTCATGGAGGTTAAGTCTAATTGGACAGTTTTTATAATAAAGGTTTGTTTGCGAAGTAGTAGATATCTGTTGGACTTCTATTGTCTTTATTTTTATTGAATATCAGACGTTTCGGCTAGTAGTTATCTCTGGCCGTTTTCAAGTGAAACTAAATAAATCCCTTAGCTACATGACTATACTAAAAGTAAATGCAGTGGAGTATGACTGAGATGGGTGCAGTCATCTCATTTTTATGCTGCATTTAGTTTTAGTTTACAATTATTAAGAAGTGGGTTCCACACTTCTCTTATATCTAAAGATGGTTTACTAAAACAACTCGGGTTCAGATGTATAACCGTGGCTTCTTTGAATTTCCGTTTTCTTCAATGTTGTTCTTGGTGTAGTATTTTAGCTTCAGATCATTTTATGTGGCGTCCATGAGTCCAGGCATGGTTGGCGGCACCAGATTTTTCTGTTTCTCCCCGAGATGTGCATTTTTGATGTTCTTTGATCCTTACGTCAAGAGGTCTCTTTGTTTCGCGAATGTAGGAATTGCCACATTCACATGGTATCTGATATATACAGTTCTTCATGTCACTTTGAGTTATTGGTTTGACCCTAGTGAGCCGACTTCTCAGAGAGGTATTGGAATTGAAAACAACGTTGATTTTATATCGTTTTCCTATCCTTCTAACTTTTTCTGAAATGCCTTTAACATAGGGGATGTTCAGTACTGGTTTGCATTCTTCATTCGTTGTCGATATTGTCCTATTTCAGCGTTGTTCTAGAAATTTATCCACTAGATATACTGGGTATCCGTTGGCTGTGGGATAATTTTTAATGTAATCTATCTCTTTCATCAAACTCTTGTTGGAGTTGCAGAGTTAAGGCTCTATCTACGAGATTTCTTATAATTCCTTGTTTGGTGTTGTTGGAGTGATTAGATGAATAATTAAGGTATGGTCCGTGTGCGTGGCTTTTCTGTAAACCGAAGATCGAATTTGTTTGCCATTTCTTTCAATCAAGACATCTAAGAATGGTAATTTATTTTCTACTTCTTTCTCCATGGTGAGTTTAATAGTTGGGCTGATATTGTTGGGATGAAAAAAGAAGTTTCGAAGTTCTTCGTCGTTTCCACTCCAAATAATAAAAGTATAGTCTACGTATCTGAGCCATAACTTTGGTTTCTTAGTTGTGGATTCAATTGCAAACGTCTCGAACCATTCCATGAAAATATTTGCGATCACCGGTGAGAGTGAAGATCCCATCGGTAGTCCATCATCCTGGATGTAGAATTTTTCCTTTTCTTGAAAATAGGAATTAGTCAAACAACTTTCCAATAAGTCTATAATGACGTGCGATGGTAAAGATGTTCTTTCTGCTAAGGTCTGGTCTTCTTCAAGTTTATTTCTTATGATCTTATTTTTAGTGACTCCTTAACTGGAACGTTGGTGTATAGACTTTCCACGTCAAAGCTAATAAAATGGTCTTCCGGTTGTACTTTCATTTCACGTATAATTTCTAAATGTTGCGAATTTAGTCTGTTGACATAAATAGTACAAACTACAACAAAATCATAAGTAAAACACAACTGGCCAACTAGAAAATCTAACTATGAGAGCAATTAGATCCGGTTAATGTCGAGTTCTAACGGTAAGATATTACAAATTCTGATATGAAGCCAGACCAGTCTTCCATTAGGACAGTTAAACAAGTATTAACGTCGAAAAAAACGCACTTAAAAAAGTATTTTCGAAATTACCGGATCTTTCCTCAGAGCTCATTAAACCTAATTGTTCAGTGAAATTTAGGACGGCCTAACCAAAAAGAAAAACGAGCTCGAGATCGATGAGAAAAGGGCACGTCTGATAATTTGCATGATGCCGCATCTTGTGTGGTCCATTGCTCTTCATCCATACTTCTTTTTTTCATAATAATGTACCAAATCCTACAGATTAGCAATCCTTTGGTAGAAACAATTATCGATATTAATTTGATATTTATACCTATACTATCATGGATCTTTTCAACTAAGGAGGTGTAAAGTTGATTTAAAAAAATACAAAATGGTTAAAAAAAAGCAAATTTGTTGCCATAAATACAAGTTTGATGATTCCACTTCTTTATGTTTTCATAATCGAACCTTCGGTCCTTTTTTTCTCGCTTTTTGTATATCAATCTGCGGTATCCTTCTTATTTCCTTTTCGGACGTTCTCGTTTATTATAGGTTACGGAGTTGATGGGGAGTCGATTATTTTTCGATCGCGCTCCGAAAACGAGTTTTCGAAAAATTATATTGGTCAGCTATTATGTAAATTGTAGGGTTATTGTGGTAATTTTGTTTGTTTACTTATAGTATAGGAGATTTGAGGTTTATTTTATGCGGGATTTTAAGAAAATTGTTCGACAATTTGGTGTTATTAAAATTCCAAAATGTCAGGAATCAATAGTTAAATAAATTATAAATTTGTTATATTTAAATTGATAAAGATACACCGTTTTTTATTATAAATTAAATTTTGTGTTAAATTAAAGGAAAACTGCGGATTTTAGGAATCAATGTTATAAATTTATATACCAAAAAACAAAATGTATTTTAATGTTTGAAAATCTGAAACTGATAGATGGACGTAATTCATTTTCTTTCTTTTTATTTTTTTTTTCTTATATCTAAAGTCCATAATTTCTGTCAGTAACTCATCGCTTGCATATAGAGCGCCTCGGTTTGTGCGCCGTCAGGGGAATAAATTCCAGTAGCGTGTGGCAGTGGTTGAAATAAGGTTTGTAAAGGGTGTTTTTTATAGAGGTATAGAACTTTTAAATGGAATAAAACAAATATGAATTTTTTAAATTGACATGAAATTTACTTTATTCGAAAGATAACCTTCTGGCATTATAATTTAAATATGACTTCTGGAATATGACCGCCACGGCTGGCTCGGACGTAGTCTAATCTGGAGGTCCAATTTTCGATGACTTTTTCTAACATTTGTGGCCGTATATCGGTAATAACGCGGCGAATGTTGTCCTCCAAGTGATCAATCGTTTCGGGCTTATCGGCGTAGACTAGCGACTTCATATATCCCCACAGAAAATAGTCTAGCGGCGTTAAGTCGCACTAGCGGCGTTAAGTCGCACGATCTTGGAGGCCAATTCACGGGTCCGAAACGTGAAACTATGCGGTTACCAAACGTTTCCTTCAAGAAATCAATTGTGGCACGAGCTGTGTCACATGTTGCGTCGTCTTGTTGAAACCACAGCTTCTGCACATCATGGTTGTTCAATTGATGAACGAAAAAGTCAGTAATCATGGCTCTATAGCGGTCACCATTGACTGTAACGTTCTGACCAGCATCGTTTTTAAAGAAGTACGGACCAATGATTCCACCAGCCGATAAAGCACACCAAACAGTCAGTTTTTCTGGATGTAACGGTGTCTCAACATACACTTGAGGATTATCATCACTCCAAATACGGCAGTTTTGTTTACTGACGTATCCATTCAAACAAAAGTAAGCTTCATCGCTAAACAAAATTCGCTTATGAAAATCGGGATCAACGGCAATCTTGTTTTGGGCCCATTCACCGAATCTACGCCTTGCTAGGTGATCGTGTGGCTTCAATTCTTGCACGAGTTGGATTTTGTAAGCACGCAAACCAAGATCTTTCCGCAAAATCTTCCATAAAGTGAATGGACACATATCCAATTCCTGTGCACGATGGCGGATAGACTGATTCGGGTCTTCCTCTATGCTACGCTCTACAGCAGCAATGACTTCTTCTGTACGCACTGTACGACGTCTCTGTGGATGCGTATTATCATTTAGAGTAAACGTGGTGCGAAAACGTTCCATAGTTAATCGAATTAATTGCTCTGATGGACGATTATGTTGACCGTAAAATGGACGTAGTGCGCGATACGTATTTCGAACAGAACCATGATTTTCAAAATAAATTTGCACAATTTGCAAGCGTTGTTCAGGCGTCAGTCTATTCATGTTGAAATGCCAAACCAAACTAAACATAAATCACTTGACAGCTTAGAGTTTTATACCTCTATAAAAAACACTCTTTATTACAGTTTTTAAATAATTGTCAATAATTTCTTTCTTTGCCAACTTTTATATAAACGATTTTTGGTAAATCCATTTCTCTTTACGAGTTCTACAAGCTGTTAAAATAAATGACTCAACTTTGAGGACACCCTCTATATTTATTGATACCTACAAGAACTATTAAGTTCAGGATATAATATGGCTAAATTCTCACTTGTAATATCGGCCGTTATTTATTTATTTATTTAAATTTTCTACTGAAACATTTTTATTAGTCATTCTAAATAATAAATAATGGAATGATCTTCAACACCCACCAAATCACCGAAAACAAATGTTCAGAAAAAAATTATGAAGCATAAGGAACGGACATATTTTTATGTCAATTCAGTCTGTAAAATAAGTATGATCTAATCAAATCCAAACAATTGACTGCTTTTTTTTCAATTTTATTGTTACAATTACTACATAAAAATTTTAGAAAAAAAAGTTCAGGTGGGTGGAACACGAGATCAAACACAGTATAATTTGTATATATGCATTATATTACAATAAATTTACTCAATTTACATAAACTTACATTGTTATTACTTTGAAACAGCGGGCAGCGGTACTTTAAAGTTACGAAAAAAAAAACTACTGCACGCAGTATGTTGTCATAAAGTTCCTAAAACAAGCGGTTGTTGGGAAAGTATTGAAATATACGACATTACAAAAAAAACTAACTTGGAAATGAACAGTTCAAAAGTAGATATTAAACTTCAAATATAGGAAAAATAAAACTGGGGGAATTATACTCTAAATTACTGGCATACACGAGGGTGATCGCTTATATTTGGGAAATAACAAGTATGTTACATCTATTTATATATTTTTTGGGTGAAATTTTCCATGGAATATTATATATATTGGTGCAAATTAAATTGAGTAAATTATGGATTAAAGTAGATGGAACTACACTGAGTTTTTTTCTCAGCCCCCTTAAGTTATTGTACGTTGTAACACTAACGCGGTAGCCAAAACAACAATAAACACTTTTAAAAACTAGTCAAATTTCCAAAAAAAGTATTTAATTTTACCAGTACATACCTTAACATTTCGTTTATTTATTAATAATGAAATGAAATTTTTATATCGTCTATTTAGGTACTTAGGATACATGGAATGCGAGTGTGTTTTATTTTTTATATTTTAACAATGGACCAAAAAAGCCGAAAGAAAGCATACATTTAATTTTATGTTTAAGAGGATATTCAATTTTTGATTTATTAAGAGGATTGAATACTTAATATTTTTCTTTAAATTAGGCTGGTGTAAATATGGCTCAAATTTCCTATATCCGTTTTGTCGTTAACAGTGTTTTTATCTTTTTTAATTTTTATCATTTCCTTTATCTGCAATTTTTGATAATTCATATCTTTGTTTTTAATTATGGTATTGTTATAATCGAAGGTATGTTTTTTATCCTGTGTGTGTTTGTTTAACGCTGTTGAGGAGTTTTTCGTATATTTATGCCCATTCAATCTGTTCTTTAGCAATTGGCTTGTCATGCCTATATATTTTTTGGGACAATTTGAGCAAGGGATCGAATATACTATATTTGACTTATTCATGAGAGGAATTTTACTTTTTAAATTAGTAAATAATGTATTTAGTAACTAGTGTAAGGTAATGCTACATGTTTTTGCTGTTTATGTTCCATGTTTCTTGTTATTAGGTTATTATCAAATTTATATGTTTTATATATTAGTTATTTCGGTGATAGTCTTTTCATTGAAATTATTATTTATTAGCGTATTTTTCACTTTTTGCAGTATTCTTGGTCTGAATTCTGGAGACGTTAGAAAGATAGTACGATCAGACAGACCGATTATAACAATATTTTTTTTTGGAGTTTTTGAGTGATTTGAGAAACAGTTTAGATATCTACCCGACCAAGTTGCTTTGGTGTACGATTCAGTTAAGATTTGTTTTTTTTTGCCTATAAGTGTCATATCTAGAAAATTTATTTTTTTTATTACTTTCTGCTTCGGACGTGAATTGTAATTTTTCGTTGTTTTTGTACCCAAATAGGCGACGTAAAAATTTCATTTCATTATTAAAAAATAAACGAAATGTCAAGGTATGTACTGGTAAAATTAAATACTTTTTTTTGGAAATTTGACTAGGTTTTTGAAGGGTTTATCTGTTGTTTAAAATTGTAAATATGTTTTTAATTATTTAAAAAAGTATTTTTAGGAAGATTAATAAATAAAAAAAAAACAAAGAATTTTTGAAGATGTCTTAAATAAAGGGCGAAACGTCAAATTGTTTTTGATTTTTTGTTAAATAAAGAACCTAAACCCAAGAAAAGACAAAACAAAAAGAAGATGATATAATCTATTGTTCAAGAATCTGGAAACAATAATATATATATATATATATATATATATATATATATATATATATATATATATATATATATATATATATAAGAGATAAATTATCGTCCGTGTAATTTTAAAATAAACTAGAAAATTCTCGGCTATGCGGACAAAGACCGTTAATAAATTTTACTATCATGTTAAAAAGTGCGTAGAAGTCCAAGATCATGGAAAAACTCCGGGTCCAAAAAATGACGACAGCACTGTTTCGTCCTAGTATGGGACTCGTCAGGTCATTGCATTCGGTACAAATGCATCATCTCGCATCTGTGTCCTATAAACAGATTTCACGGTTGAAAAATAGGAAATAGGATAGTGGCGACATCTCGACGGCTCACACAAGAACAACACAAACCAACAGTGTTGTATAAAACCGCCATGTGGTGGCGCGACGGTAAGATTCTAGAAGGCTCCCATATATTTGTCGTAGCGGGGGTATGCCTGGGGAAACCGAATGTCTAAAATACCAGCAAGTTGAAAATGTAGCTGGTGCGAATTCGCACCAGTGTTTGGTTTGAGGGTTAACACTGTGGAGCACTATATATGCAAATGCATTATATTACAATAAATATACTCATTTGGCATTTCTTTCTAATTGTTACAATTTTTCCCAGTGTACTAAGGGATCGCGAGACATAAAAGATCACGAAAATTGGACCCTTCAAATTCAAAAGCGTTGCCAAAGTTGTCGCATCTGTAGGATGAAACAATCCGTGCTTTTGTCTTCGGTGTTCCTAAATAGTTGGCTACTGGTAGATTTAAAATATGATTTATCATGAATTTCTGGGAAATATTTGTGTAAACGCAACCGCCAATTTTGTTAAAAAAAATACAATTAAACATTGAGAATAAATTAATAAGTTTTGATGAATATACACAATATTTTTTTTTTAATGTGAAGGACAGTTCGATAGGCAGTTGACAAGGTGACTTCTATAATACCTTAAACTTAATTTGGTTTTTCAACAAAAACCAACAAATACATGCAACAACACCCCATTTTAAAGAATCTTTCCAATTACAATAAAATAAGGTACATTTGCTGGCATTATTTCAAAGATCATAAAAGTTAGAAATAATAAAGCGATTCCGAGAATTCAATTGAAGTGACATGTCTTATTAATTACCACACATTATTCTAAATTCCTTTTTTACTTTTTAACGTTGGAATGAGATCTTTGTAACCAATTATTGCTATTAGAGAACTTATATCCAGATCTGTGAAAAGCACAATAGTCAGTTCTTACCAATATGAACCTTATAGAGGGAGTGTAGAATAAAAAAAATTGAATTCATATAAATTATCGTGTGAGAGCTAAAACTTCGCTACTGAGAACTTATATTCTGGAAGAAATGTTAATTAATATACGTTTTTTTTTTATCGGAGAGCTGAATTGAAGCATCATACATTTTAAACAATTTTTTTTGTACGTAACGTAATATGACCGAACTAAATGATACTGTGTCCGATTTTTTGAGATCTGAGACAAGCCATTCCCATCGCATCATACACTCAACTTCGAATTTTGTTATCAGCAATTACGCTGTCAAAATATATGATAAATAATAATGGTCCCAAAATTGATCCCTAGAGAACCCCCAATGAATATACAAGACTACATATTTGCAGTGAAACAAATAATTGACAAATCAATGCAACACAACAAAACAAGGTTTATATGGGAATCATTGATTTAGAGAAGGCTATTGATAGAGTGTGAAGAAAAAGGGCTGTAGGAAACTGAGCAGAATAATAAGTAACAATAAGATAGTAAGAATTAATAATATGTACAGAAATAAAAGTAATCGCATAATTAATCAGAACAGATCATCGGAAGCATTTTCTACAAAAGAAGAATTGAGGTAGTTAGAAGGGTTAGGCCCAATATTATACACAATTTTTACTGACGAAGCAATAAACAAAATCTTCTTCTTCTTCTTCTTCTACGTTGACTAGGGATATCCCTGTTTGTCATTCTATCTACACCCGCCTTATTCTGCTGATGAAGAGAACCAGCTCTGGGCCCATCTCTTTGGTGGTCGTCCTGGTAATCTTCTTCCTCTTGATCGTCCATACATACAAACTTTGGCTAGTCTCTCTTCACTCATTCTCTCAACGTGTTCTTTCCAACCTCTTTTTCTTTCTTTTGTCCATTTGACCACGTCCTGCACATTACATTTTTCTCTGATTAAGGTAATTGTCAGCCTATCTCTGATTGACACGTTCAGCATTGATCTCAGTACTTTCATTTCGGTGGTTCTCATTTTCTGCTTTGTCTTTTTAGTGTCAGCTCTTGTTTCCGTGGCATAAGTTAGAATTGGTCGTATCATGGTCTTATATATTTTTGTTTTCCCTCTATTCTCATGTATCTGTTTCGAAATATAACATCTCTTAAGCATCCTGCCACTTGTAGGGCTCTTGTATTTTGTGACAGTACTTCTCCAGTAAGGTTACGACAGCTTGTTGTGTCAATGCCTAGGTATTTAAAGTTCATGACTTGTTCAATTATGGCATTTTCTATCTGTAGCTTACATCTTCTTGGTTCCTTGGAAATTACCATACACTTTGTTTTATTCGTTGATATCTGCATATTGTACTTCTTAGTTGATACGTTAAATAGGTGTGTCAATCTCTGGAGGTCGTCTTCGTTATCTGCGAGTAGGACCGCATCATCCGCGTAGCATATTATATTGATATTGTGTCCGCCCATCTGGTATCCGCGTCCATTATCAAATTGAATAAGAAGGGGCTTAGCGTGTCTCCCTGCCTTATTCCTTCGTTTATCTTGATGTCTTCGGTTAGACCTTCGGATGTTATTATTTTTGTGCTGGAATTTGTGTACAAGTCATCAATTATGTTTATGATCTCCGCTGAAACATTTTTCTGCTTTAGGATGTCCATTATGTGCTGCTTCTTGATGCGGTCTAATGCTTTTGTTAGGTCAACAAAGCATAAGTATGCAGGGTGGTTAAATTCTATTGATTTTTCGATTATTTTCTCACTATAAATAAGGCATCTGTGGTTCCCCTGTTTTTTCGAATACCCTGTTGTTCCTCCGAGATCTCTATTTTCTCTTCAAGTTTCTCACGAATAATTGCTGTAAATAGTTTGGTGACAGAGTTAAGAAGTGTAATTCCTCTGTAGTTGTCCGGGTTTTTGTGGTCACCTTTTTTGTGTACGGGAATTGTATAGCTGGTTTTCCATTTTTGCGGTACTTGCTCTTCTTTAATAATTTTATTAAAGAGCTTTTGTAACTCCTCGGTAAGCATTTGGCCTCCGAATTTCAATAATTCGTTGGTAATTAGATCTGGTCCAGGAGATTTTCTATTCTTTAAATTACGTATTTTATATTCTATTTCTTCCGATGTTACCTGCATTTTTGTAGTGCTCAGATTTATACGTCTGAAAGCAAAAAATTATATATAGGCTATAGACATTTATAAATAATACATATATCAGCGGGAGAATTCGGTAATGACGTGGCAGCTATACGAGAAAAAGAAAAGAATTTACAAACAAATTTGGAAATACGAAATACAGTATTAGAAGGACAAGATATGAAACTAAGCAATAAAACCAGGTAATAGAAGATGAACAAGAAACCATAAATATACAAATTACCGGGATAAAAACTGAGCAAGTGAAGATCTTTCAATATCTACAAAGAAAAATAGGCATATAAATCGAACACACGGGAAAACAAAAATAGAAAATTAACAGCCGAATAGAAAATAAAAATACAATGAACAAGACTTTTATAAGCAATAAATCTTTAGAAAAATGAAAATAAAGCAGTTTAAAGACCAATCCTGACATTTGAGTGTGATCTTAGTTATTGACGCCGAGGCAGAAAAGTAAAATAAAATGAATCTTAAAAGAGTTAAATTATCGGCTGTGCTGAGAACTTCAAGACAGTGAAGAAGCTCCGAGTCCGAAAAATGACGTCATCGCTATTTCGGCTTCATTAGCCCATTGCATCCGGTACAAACCATCAATTATCTGTCGCGCCCTTTCTACTATTTTCAAGCAAATTGATAAATTGCACCGAATACAATGGCCTGATGAGTACCAGCGCTGCCGTTATTTTCCGAACCCGGAGCTTCTCCATTGTATCGAAGTTCGCCGCATTTTTAATACGAGAGTAATATGTTGACTAACAATCGCACAGCCGAGAATTTTACATTTTATTTTCAAATTATACATACTTCTCTTTTAGAAAGCAAAAAAAAATTATTATACAAGGGTATAACATACAGACAAAAGATAACTGTAAAACAAAACTTATTTTGTAAATAACTTCACTGTTGATTAAAGTGGATCAGCGTACCAATATTTTTGTCCAATTCTGACTAGGACATCTTTAAAATATGTTGTGTATTAACTGTCAATATTATACTAATACTATATATTTACACAATGCAGGTCCTGTAAATTTATTAATTTACATTTTAACACTATATTTCTACGAATTTACGAGGGGTTGTAGAAAAATATCTTCCTTATTCGTTGCGTGCAATTATAAAATTTGATAATCCTGTGATGTTCTAATTTTAGAAAACCCATTTTTTGTTGAAAACTACTTCATAACGTACAGAATAGTGAATGAATCGAAATAATTAATTAAATAGGAAATTTGGATGAATATACCTGAGAGAATATCATCCCAACGCACTTTTTGAGATGAGGGTAAATGCTGATATATATATATATATATATATATATATATATATATATATATATATATATATATATATATATTGTAAGCACTTTCTTGGGTTTAAAGTCCGCAGCGACAAAAAAATACAAATGAGCTCCATTTAGGTCATTTATTTGCTAAAATTTTGTCAAGTTTCGAACACTTGTTGACCTTCATCAGATATATAATTTTCATAAAAAAAATAAACACATTTAGTTAAAAATATAACATGCCACACAACAAAATTTATTAAAAAAGAAACACATGCCCCTTTCGGTGCACGAGCAACACTGTTGGGTATTTAGTGTTAGATATCCATATGTTCATAATTTGGAGGAGGGAGGCATTGCGCCAGTGGTGCCTCAATCCGTACTTGTATCTATAAAACGGCGGTATTTGATACCACCACAGGTCATTGCTCAAGACATATTTTGCTAAAAGTCCCTATTACTTGTTGAGCGTGTAACTATTAAATTTTATTATACAAGTATAAAATATTTATTTATTAGCATTTCCATCAGCCATATGCGTATTTTATAAACTTTATATTCTATTTAATGCTAGTCATTAGAACGTGCCGCTATATCATTTATCTTTTTCTATTACATATCAATTTCAATTGTAAAATTACTATCCAACGATGTATATCGTTTTCGTTTTATCTGTCGAACAAAAACAATAATTCAATATTCTTGTGTTTACATCAAAATCAGCATCAATTTCTTGGAATAATAATTAATAACTTATTTTAATTAATTAAACAACATAATGTCGGTTTCTTTTTAAAATGACACCAGTGTTATCGCTAATACTTGATAAAATGATTTTTTTTACAATTTAATAAACTATATTCACATAGTATTGTGTTTTAGTGTCTTGTTACAATTTCTTTGGTGTATTTATAGATTTTGCGTTGTATTGTTTGTAAAAATGGGGTTTCAGTATTTTAATTATCAATTTCTTTGAACAATACCGAAAAAGAACCGGGTTATGAACATAATGTGGTTTGTTCCGTGAAAAATCTGTTTCAAAAAACATTTATAGTCTGCATTATAAAAACGGCTAAAGGTAGGTGTATCACTTACAAAAAAACCCATAAGGGCATGGAACGATGTCAAAAAAAAATCATTACTGTAATAAACATCATAATAAAAATTATAGTTCATTCTCAGCTGTAGATAAAAAAAAAGAAAAAAAAATGAAAAGGAAAAAACCTCAACAATAATTATACAGTTTTAAATACCTTTCTTGAAGAATTCTATCAAATTAATGTAGTAAAAACAAAACAATATTATAAATGAAAAAAATTTAAATAACAAAGACACTTACATACATTTAAAATTTAATGTTACAATCAGTAACAAAAATTCTACTTCGAGACAATGCTGCCTTTATCACACTCATAAGACTCTTCCAATGTATAGAAGGCTTTTTAATACAAATGATTTTTAGGACACACTCTAATCTATTTCTCGGTAGTAAATGTACATTTTCATGTAAAGAATTAAAAACTTTTATTATAGAAAACATTTTTCTGCAAATAACCAAAGTTATATTTATCAGAAAGCAGATTTGTTTTATTTCTAGTAATGTAGTTATGTTTAATAGATGCACCCTCAAAAAGATCCCTGTTATCAATAATAAACATCACCGAATCCAAAATGTACATAACTATAACCGTCAAAATATTGTTACTAATAAACATAGTCCTACAACTGTCTTGTTGTTTCATTGCAAAAATATATCATAAACATCTTTTTTGCAGAATCAAAATTCTATTAATATCACAGGAATTGCCCCAAAATATCAAACCATATCTGGACTGTACAAATGCATGGTAAGCTGACAGAGCTGCATCGATTCCAACTCTCTCTGAAATAATTCTTAATGCGAAACAATACTGAGATATTCTAGTGGCAACTCTCTCGATGTGCGCCCCCCAGTCCAACCTTCTATCGACGTTTAGTCCCAAAACAACAGCGCTCTCAACTGATGTTATTGTTGTATCCTCAAACGTTACTGTAAATTGATTATTCAATCTGTTACCAAACATAATGCACTGTGTCTTGGAAATATTTAGCGACAGGCTGTTGGACCGAAAGTACCCATCGAGAGTGTCCATCACAGATTGAATCTTCATCGATAGCAACTCCGCCGTGCTTTCACTGAATATAAGCGATGTATCATCAGCATATAGTACAGTCTGCTCTCCAGAGATTTCGGGTAAATTATTTGTATAAAGAATATACAAAAGAGGTCCAAGTATTGAACCCTGAGGGACGCCCCTCTTCATTTTAACCCTCTGAGACACTAAACCCTACCGTGGAGATCAGACTCCACACCACACTGAGTCCTGTTCGTGAAATACAATCCAGATTATTACCCCTTATACCATACATTTCAAGTTTTAACAATAATGTTTTATGATCCACAGCATCAAAGGCTTTAGACAGATCTAGGCACATGGAAATGTTTGCTTTTTTATTTAGTGAGTCTAGAATTTGTGTAAGTGCTTGATACAAAGCTCTTACTGCGGATTTCCCTTTTCTAAAGTGATTTTGTTTATCTGATATTACTGGAAACTTATCCAGAAATGTTACAATTCTCTGATATAAAACTTTTTCAAAAACTTTGCTTATATTAGGCAATAGCGAGATTAGTTTATAAATCTCTTTTTCAGATTTCTCCCCTTTCTTATAAATTGCTCTAATATGGGCATTTTTTAGCTTATATGGAAAAACACAAATTTACAATAAAAGATAAAAACTCAGAAATAAAGTCACCTACATCTTTTAAAATAGAAATAGGTACCTGATCATCTCCAACCGACTTCTTGGTTTTTAAACCCTTTAATATTTTATGAGAATCAACAGGAAACAAATAAATTGAATTTGTTACTTTCCCTTCAATTTCTGAACTATGAGATCGAGAGTTAACATGGACATGAATTTATAAAATAATTATTTAACCTATTGACTATCTTAAAATGATCATTAAATTTGGAAGAAAAGTTTTTAGTAACTGTACTGGTTTTGTCTTTTCGATCAGTAATTTGTTTAACAACTTGCCAGGTAACCCTAACTTTATTTTCAGAGGAATAAATATGGTTTCTATTACTTAACGGTTTAGCTTTCACAATAACATTCTTTAATATTTTACAATAAGTATTAAAATATTCAGCTGTAATTTGTCCCCTTGTTTTTTTAAAGTATAAAACACGTTTGTGTCTGCAGGACACTCTAATGCCTGCAATAATCCAAGGAACCAATCCCGAGGGAGAGTTATACTTCTTAGCGACAAAAATCGCATCTAAAAGAACGGAGAAAATACCCAAAAAATTATCATATGCCACATTTGCTGAATTTAGACCATATACTGTTGCACCTTGTTCTGTGTAAAAATTCTTTTAAATACATCGTTACGATCTTTCTGAATAATGATATTCTCAATACATATAACTTGTGCTTTATGATCCGAAAGTGCAGTATTAACCACATAGTTTTGGAAGCCTCTATCTGAATTATAGAAAATATTATCAATAAGTGTTGAAGTATTGCCTCAAAAATACTTTGAGAAAGATTATAAACATTCATTAGGTCTAAAAATATCTTTGTTAATTCATTCCTTATAAATAAATTGACATTAAAATCTCCACCAATAAATACTCTAAACCCCAAAAATTTCTTAAATATAAGATTTAATACCTGTTCTAATGTCTCCAAGAATATTTTGAGGTTCCCCAGACCCCTCCTATAAATACATAAAACAATAACCTTAAATTGTTTATTCACTGCACATGCTAGTTCAATCACACCATCTACACTCTTTCCAGAAATTGTAGTTTCATTTTTAAAGTCAGCTTTATCTTCAGCATAGACACACGCTCCGCCATGTTCAATCTGGGTTCGGGAAAAACAGAATACCAATTTATAGCCCTGTATTATTACACATGAACTTTCTCCTTTACATATATATATATATATATATATATATATATATATATATATATATATATATATATATATATATATATAAATAGATACGTTTTTGTCTGTGTAATTTAAAATAAAATAGAATCAAATATTGGCGAAGCGGGCGTGAAAATTTGTCAATCTACATGATGTTAAAAAGTGCGGAGCACTCCAAAATATGGAAAAACTCCGGGTCCGACAGATGGCGACAGCACTGTTTCGTCCTAATATGGGACTCGTCAGGCCACCGCATTCGGTACAAACCATCATCTCGCCTTTGCATCCTATAAAGCTGAGTTTAAAATCAAAAAACAGCAAACAAGACGACAAAGGCGACATCTCGATGGTCCACTTCATAACACAAGAACCACACAGATTAACAAAGTTTGTAAAATAACCGCCATATGGTGGCGCGACGGTGAATTAAAACAGAAATATGTAAAATCGAGTACACGAAACGCGCTGCCCAAAGGATAGGGGTCGCAGTTTTCGGTACTGGCAACCAAGCCTACTGCTAATTTCAGCAGCTAAAGCCACGTGTCGCACCAAACGATCCCACCATGATAGCATCGTTTAGCGTGTTTCAAAGCCAAACAAGTAAATAAATAAATAGAAAAGTTTTTGTCTGTGTAATTTAAAATAAAATAGAATCAAATATTGGCGAAGCGGACGTGAAAATTTGTGTGTGTTATTTTACAAACTTTGTTAATCTGTGTCGTTCTTGTGATCAAGTGGACCATCGAGATGTCGCCTTTGTCGTCTTGTTTGCTGTTTTTTGATTTTAAACTCAGCTTTATAGGATGCAAAGGCGAGATGATGGTTTGTACCGAATGCGGTGGCCTGACGAGTCCCATATTAGGACGAAACAGCGCTGTCGCCATCTGCCGGACCCGGAGTTTTTCCATATTTTGGAGTGCTCCGCACTTTTAACACGAGAATCATGTAGATTGACAAATTTTCACGTCCGCTTCACCAATATTTGATTATATATATATATATATATATATATATATATATATATATATATATATATATATACACACTCAATATGACTACTGAAAGTCCGAGTGTGTCGAAAAAGTTTTTTCGAATTTATTGAGGTATTTTACATGGAAATCATTATCTTTTGTCACTGACATGAAAAGAATGGAAAACTTACATTCTGATACAGTTTAATACAAGGTTAAAATAAAATCTGAAGATCTTTTGAAAGTCAGAAGTCTTATTAATTAATTATGCTTAGTTACTTCTAGTAAATTAATACTTTTATCTAAAATAGTTTCAGGAAAAGGAACATTTAATGTAATCTAGTTCAGTCTTAATAAGATTCGGGTTTTCCTTCCGGTCTTATAACGAGGGAGCATTGTTTATTTTTCTTATTTGGCGAGTGTGGCGTTGGAGAAGTCTATAAATCGCATATGCGGACGGGCTTATATGGCGAATGATATTATAAGTATATGTTCTTTTAGCTTTAGAGCTCTCGATAACCAGTTATTAACAAAATAGATTTTAGAACAAAAACTGATTAGGTAATATATACGATGGTAGAGAGAGAAGGTAGAGGGCATTGCTACATTAACTATATATTTCTTTGTCATGTAGTCGGGCTGTCCTTTATATCGACTTTTTATTCCTTTATTATCATTCTAGCGCTAACATAAGATATTAAAACAATATATTTTTTGTACAATACGAAGTAAGAGACCTACATTCTACAAAGTTTATCAGCCAGGGGGTGGGCAGGTGAAACCCAATAATGACGTCACCTGTCGACGGCGGCACGACATGGCGCCACGCGTCTGTTAGGCGCCGTCAGATGCACTCACGCCCATCGATCACCTGTATTTAAACACCTGCCCGATATAAGTTTATGTTCAAAAGCCGACATGAAAATATAAAAATTCATTTTATGAACACAAAAAGAATTATTATGTAAAGCTTTTAAATCGACGGGGTTACTGCATTCTTCCTGGTGTGTTTCAGACTTTATAAATGGATATATTCCACTATTTTTCGTCGATCTTTTAATATCAATAACAATATAACTTTGGAATGGGCAGATATTATGCCATCAAAATTACAAAATAGAAATTAAAATAAAGCGACAAGACAAGAAAAACAGGTAGACGCGGAATGACATCAGAGTCGCAGCAGTAAGTCCACCGTTGTCGGCAGTTATCTGTTTTGTAGATAATACCTCTCTCTTCCATATCCCATTCAAGGTGATCGAGACGTTTTCGCACATCACCACTCTCTGAACAATTAAATTCCATCAAAAATATACCTGTAACAAACCCAGCCAAGTTTCATATTTGACCATAAAAATGAATAAGACCTTACGTGAGGCCAAGTCTATTACTTCTTTATTATTAAGCTTCACAATTTTATTTACGAATCTCTCTAATGCAGGTCTTCTTTCTATATATTGGATAAAGAAAAATATAAAAACATCATACGCTTCATTGTGCCAAAGAAAATGTCAGTTACGTGGTTGTATCAACAGAATTATGACCCCAAGCATATAGCTCTTTCAGCAAGGAAAAATAGTTTCAAATGTTAAATCACTATCTGGAGGATTGTAGAGGAATATTTTAAGGGGTACAAGGGAGGCCGTGAAGACGTCGAAGATGAATTACATCCTGGATGCCCATCAACATCAACTGATGACGAGTACATTGCTCCGGCAAAAGAACAATTACGAGAATCTAAAAAACTTAATATCATGTAATTTTGTTTAAAAAAAACTGAACATGAAACGCGTTGCTTCTTGCATGGTGCCAAAAACACTGAATTTCCCCAAAACCAACATTCAATGACTTGGTTTAAATCGATATTTCTCGAGCCAGCTTCAAACCGAAGCCGCCTTATATCTTATTTCAAATCTAGGCGTTTATTTACAAACTTAAACATTACTTGACCTTGGCTCCAAGTCATTTTCGCAAAAGGTTGATGTCTTGTCTGTACCTAACCTCAAAATAACACCTTGTTTTGATATTTTTCTTATTTAAAAACCAACTGTTGACTATTGTCAGGAGTAGAATGTTTTATTCTGCATTTAGCCTTTAACTTTGGTGTTCTTAAACATTAAAAATAATTGAAAATAATATACTAACGCCCATTTGACGCAAGACGTAATCATTCAGAAGTCAGATTATTTCAAGCGCGCTTGAGGTGTTTGTTTTGCACTCGAAGCGTGCTTGGGCCAAGTCAACCCTAAATCGTTTCAGGCTCGACTTAACAAATCCAAGCCAACTTCAAGTATAATCTCGCCCGTTTAATTCGTTATTTCTATGCCGCTTGTAGAAGGCGCTTGACTTCAAGCGCGCTCAGAACTGTCGATATAAACATACTGAATGTCGGTCACTTCCAAGGTGATTTCCAGCACAACCAGCGACCCAAACATTATGGGACATCGAAATATCGCAACAATCGTTGGAATGAAGGTTGAAAAAAAGGAGAAAAGACCAAAAATACCACATCAAAACAAACACAAATTCCCCCCCGTGGACCAAACGGTTAATAAAGTATATTTGTTAGCTATTATATGTAGTTTGAGTGAAGCCATAGGCAAAAAAAAACAGTCAGAAATTTTGCACGACTGTTGGTTCTTGTACCACGATAATGTAGTTTATAGTTCACTGATTGTTCATGAGTTTTAGGTTTATCATTCCACATGCATCGCATTCGCTTGATATGGCACCGTGTGACATTTTTCTTGGTTTCTGAAGCTCAAGTTTGCTCTGCGGGAAGATCGTTTTAAATCCGCTGAAGACATAAAAAGAATGACGTATGGACGAACACCTTTTAAACATTAGTTTCTTTTATTTTGTGCAATAATATGTACCAAAAAACATTTATACATGGACTACACATATATTTTTTTAGCCTTCTTCGATTCAGTTTTAGATTTAAGACTGCCTAATTGTTTTTCATTGGTCCTTATTTTGTGCCATTCCCTTTCAGGCCAGTTCGGCGTGTCTCTTGATGTCATCGCTTCAGCACATTTGATTACGAATATGAATCCGAACGTTTCATTGGGAGTCTGCTAATCTAGTATTGTATCCTGCAAATTTCCACATTAAGTGAACCGCCCTTTCTCTGATATCTACCAACTTAGTTTTTTCCATCAACCACATTTTTCTCTTCTTATCTCTTAGTGTAACTCCAGACCTAGGCCCCGTGTGTGATAGTTGAAATTATAAATTGATTGAAGACACTCTTTTTGAGGTGTTTTTGAGTCTTCGTATTTCCGGATATGATCGTAGTTTGCCAAAAGCGGTACAATCCAAACGCACTCTTCTTTTGACTTCTATATCCTGATTCTTCTATGTTTAGCGTTATTTGTTGTTATTCACATTCTTTTAAGTTGTTCCAAGATGTTCATGAGTCGGAATGGCCGAAACAGAGACAGAATAGATCAAAACATCACCATCGATGAATATAACTGTGAACGAGTCAAAGAATTTAAATGCCTAGAAACAACAATATGCGAAGATAACAACGGATCACAGGAAATGAACAATAGAATACAAGCAGGAAATAGATGCCTGTACGCACTGCAAGATCTGATGAAATCGAAACACCTCACAAGACGAACGAAGATGGACCTATACAAAATAGTTATAAGGTCGTTAGTTATATATGGTTGCGAAACTTGGACGCTAACGGTAGCGAACGAAGAGAGACTACGAGTCTTTGAAAGAAAAATCTTGAGGAAAATCTCGGGACCAACGATAGATGAAACGATAGGACGCTACAGAACAAGAACTAACAAGGAACTAGAAGAACCATTCCCAGATACAGATGTAGTAAAAGAAATAAAGGCCAGAAGATTCCAGTGGGCAGGACATATCAGAAGGCTTCCTGACGATAGAATAATAAGACTAGCTTGGGAGGAAGCACTGACTCAGAGAAGGCCACTGGGACGACCCCGACTCCGGTCGAGAGATAATATAACAAAAGATCTCAAAACTATGGGCATCGAACACTGGCTGGAGGTTGCGAGAGATCCAAGTGAATGGAGACATGTCGTAAAGTCGGCTAAAACCCACCCAAGGTTGTAACGCCACGGAGTAAGTAAGTAAGATGTTTTTTCTAGTTTTATGTTCATTTCTTTTTCTGTATTTTCAACTTTTTTGAACTTTCGTCTAATTCTTCTAGCATCGATTCTAATTATGTTTTGTTTGAAGCAAATATTACTACGTCGTCGGCATATTTTAGATGGTTTATGTTTAGGTTAATATCACATTTTGTAAGATTAGTGTAGATAATTTGGGGGTTAACAGCTCGCCTTGGCGAACCCATCTGTCAACTGGTATAGGTTCTGGTTCTTTCGCGAGTTTTATATTTGTTTTCTGTTCCTGACAGATGTCGTGAATGGGCGACGTATATATAAAATCGATATTGGCTTTCCTTAAGGATTATTGTATTGAATCGAACGCTTTCTCGTAATATATTAGGGCTACATAGGGAAGAATTGCTATTGTGGTTTATTCTATCATATATGTTATATAAAAACTATAATAAAGGACAAAGGTAACTTTTAGAATTAGGCGAATCCAAAACCGACTGTCGGTGTTTGCGAAAACTCTTCAATAATAATCAGGGGACCCTGCACGGTGCCCCCTGAGCCCGCGGGCATCAAAACGGGTGTGGCTCCTCGTCGCGACAATCGTGTGTGATTTGTGTATAAATTTAAAAAAATTAACGTTTGTTTTTTTTTTGGTCGGTAGACAAATGTTTATTAACAAGATATTATTGGTTCTCTGGCCTAAATTTTTTTTATTGACTCGTCATTTTTGATGTATAAATTTATTTCTGCAAAAGCACCGAAATCACGTATTTTAGGATTATTTTTAATGACAGTACACGGATATAATCTTAAGTTTAAAAAGTCTTACACGAGTTTAAAAATTAAAAAAAAAATCTCTTCAAATTCATTAATAACAGGAATCTGATGAACACATTTTTTTATATCTAGATATCATATTGTGAAGTACCAAAAATTTGATAATATAAATCTGTAATTCATTATTTTTGGTACAAAATCATTAAATTTAATGTAGAATGGACATTAAATTTAAGGTTATTTTTAACAATGTGGGTAATAAATGTATTAACTAAATCAAAATAATTTTGCTATCAATTTATGATATAATGCTACTATGAATGAATCAACAAAAAGTTAATAATACTTGATCTTCGGTGCCTAGGTTTCGTTGGGCATCACACCACGGCTGTAAGTCATTCAAGATTGATCACTTTTACGAATCCCAGCAGTCTTCTTTAACTGAACTTGCCCGACGGTTACAGACAATACCCCCCTACGAAGTGTTGTTTCAGGTGTTAGTACTGAATCTCCGAAATGTCTCTGCTTCAGACTCTCGAGTGCTGACCTCTCTTGGAGGTTTCGTCCTCCTCTAGACGTCGGATGCCAATCTTATGAAGATGACCTTGTAGGTAACAATTGTCCTGTTACTAATCTCACCACAATTCACAGTTCTTTCCTCCCAGGGATAGAAGCTCCCTAGTAAGTGTTGCCACTCTTAACGGAAAAAATAGGAGTAAGATTAGATTTTTTTTTTATTTCCGACCCTGTGAGTTTGAGAGTTTTTTTCTTAAATTATTTGATGACATTTGATTGTGAAAAAAGTTTGGCAAAGATTTACTAACAGGAACCTCAAAAATAGGGATGCGATAAGAATTTTATTTTTATTTATGTTCCTTAGGATACCTTATTCCAGGGGCATCCCTCTAGGCTTGGCTAAATCTGCTTCCAACAACAACAGGTAAAATTGAAAAAATTAAAACACGGCAAATGAGACCAAACTTATTTTTATTCAAGATGTTACGAACATAATTGTATATATGAGGACAGAAGAAAAAATATCCACTGACAGTTATAATTGATATAATATTATTTATGATAAACAACAACCTTTTTCTAATTGAGAATTCAATTAGTTAGAAAGGGTATCTCAGAATGTTCTTCGTTTTTGTTTTGACTGTTACTGATAGCGGGGGGGAGGGGAGTGATGTCAAACGGTAGATTGCTGATGTTTTTGTTAAGAATCAAAAATGAAAAATATTCAAAGACACTTTACAAACTCATAATCACATTTTTTAATTGAGTGTTTTCAAGTAAACAACGACAAAACTAGTTATTATCAAAATGTCAATAAAAAGCTAAACTAGATTCAAAAATATTCATGAAAAAATTTATAAACCCCATTTTATTGTTTAATAAAAATTGTTAAAAATCATTCACCCAAGAAAAATTTGTCACTGCGGCAACGCTGCACCGTGCCGGCACTTAAAAATAGAGATTACGTTTACGCGGTGGCGCCAAGATTACGACGACGAACTCGCCGATCGCGGCGGCAGCCATCATGTTACGTCATCGCGTCGCGGACCAATCGCGTATCTTCGCGGGGCGCGACGTGATTTCGAAAGGACACGGGCACGGCATGCTGCGATTTCGCTTGCCGGTAAACCGGCATTTTATCTACATTATTGTAAAGTTTACGAATGATAGATAAAAATCTGCACTTCTGCATAAAGTTATTGTCATTAAGATCGAAAAAAAAAATCGATATATGGGTTCCCGAAGATCTCCGACGAAATCGGAAATTTCTTCTTTTTCTTTCTTCAGTTTATGTATTTTTAAAGAAGGAAATAATATGTAGTATCAAGATAAAGTAAGGATAGTCAAAATACTGAATAAACATATGGCATTAATGACAGGCCTGAGCGATTCTAATTTATATAAATTTTATGAAGCCTGTTCGTAAAGAAATCACAAACCCGTCATCGCCTATCAGAATTTACAAAAAAAATGTCAGAGCTGACATTTTGCAAACTATTTTTAGATGATCTTATATGACTATTTTATTTTTACGTCATTTATCTGTCAGATCGACGAGTTCTCTCAGTAATTTGAATATCTCGGATTTCATGACAATAAAATTATATTAAATAGTGGCAACAAGGCCGTGCAGTGCTATAATATAGAGTGACCCCATCATGAGGGTACAATAAGGGGGGGGGGCAGTCAAATCTATAATTTGAACCATTCAATATTTAAAAATCCCATGTATAATCGAAAGTTACTTTAAAGACAAACATTTGAGGGGCGATATTTCGAAGATTTGCATCATACTGAGATAATCTGCCGCATGGCCCTGAATGTCAGTAGCTTTTTATCAGTGCTACCCGCCTCAGGCTTTTTCATTAGGTTTTGGGAAAAATTATTTTATTAATTTATCATATAGACTTAAAAAAAAAAGATTTTTTGGTATTATTGTTTTTTGGGACACACTGTATAGTATGTAAACCTGGTGATACTGACAGGAAAAGGAATTTCGTAATGAACCATAAGTAAAAAATAAAGAAAGGTGAAATCTTACCATTTTTTAAGAATTACATATGTAGAAAACTCGATACAATAGATGAAGTTTGTTTATTATTATTATTATTACTTTTATTGGGAACATCAAAGGCCATGCCGCTTAACATATAAACAAAAACGCATCTTCTTTGTCGGCTTCTAACCAAGAATTTTATCACATTTTGTATTTAAACCATGCCGCATGTCCCCGAGTAATTATAAATAATTATGCATATATTTTATTGATAAATTTGATTTTGGAATATAAATACAAACATTAATTAAAAATTAATTTTTACGAAATTGTTTTTTCGTTGTCAAAACATGTTATGAAAATCTTCAGGAAATATAAGTGCATACCCTCGATCATAACAATAGATTTAACAACAATAAATTTGTTTGAACGTTGTTTAGTGTCGATGGGGGAGGGGATTTTTTGATGTTTGACAGATACAAGTATTTTTATTTAATTCTGCTTTCAGTTTTTTTGCTTCTTGTGATTCCTTTCAGTATTTTTTAGTGTTTATAATTAATTTAAACAGAAATTGGATTTAAAAAGTTATTTTTATCCGTAAATATTGTTAGATATTATTTATATATTGAAAATAATATAATTTAGGCAACCAGAAAACTCGTACTCTTACTTCATTGTTTGGTTACTTTATTCTCAAACTGACGTAGTGATTAGCATGTTATACTACTTTAAATAATGAAATTAGAAAAGGATAGAACTAAAGTGGTGTGGATATCAAGCAATAAAAGAACTCGCACTATTTATCATGTTTCCAAATAAAAATATTATCACGTTAATCAACAGTCACACGACGGTATCTAGTTCTGATGATATGGTAATTCTACGGGGAATCGTTGGGGCATATTTTGCTTATTTACGACATTTTTGTGACAATAAAAAAGTTGGAATTGATAAATTTTAACTCAATACTGACCAATCTTTTTTCCTTTAAAATATACTTTCAATACCGTTAAAGTGAAGTTTAATTACTAATTTTTGGATACACCAAGCCAGCGGATTTTCAAGAAATAATGCCGGAGTGGGGTCAGATTTTCTTCCAGATCTGATACAAGCCCCATCCTTGAGAGATTAGGTGCAGTTCAAAAAGCGCATTGAATGTGTTGTGGTCATTTGTAAAATATAAAAATATATAAACATTTAAATATGACAAGAAGTGTATAAAATTCATTCTAATGCCTAAAGGTGTAAAAAATGTTATAATGGGCATTGTCAATCTACAATTTTAAAATTTCTCTTTCCATATACGGCATTCATTGCGTGGAGATGTCACTCAAGATAGACGTACGGCCATGGGAAAATATTTCCTTGTAGGACGATTATATTTAATTGAAATTATATTATTTACGACTAACATTTCGATTTTTTGCTTTATTACATACGTGGAAATATTTTCTTTCTACTTTTCTTTTGACAAGTTCTGTCACCGGTCATTACGGCAAGTATTCTTTGTCACAGGCGCAATTTATTGGTTATGTGCGTTGCAACTTGCAACACCAAAAAATAGTTGCGCTAATCCGATGGTTTTTGTTCAATTCAGGATGTTTTTATTATTAATTAGATTAGAAGCGAGTATGGGAAACATTTTAATTAATATTTTTTTAGAGGGTAACTTTTTTTATTGTAGAGTGTCCTAAAATAATAAGGAAGCGAGGATGAATATATATATATATATATATATATATATATATATATATATATATATATATATATATATATATATATTTATGGTGTCCATGAAGACAATGACGCTGAAATATGCGGTGAAAAAAATAGCGCCTAAAGATTTGCGGTGAAAACTAGAATATCAAACGGCAAAACGCCGAAAAAATTACATCTTTAAAATTTGCGACGAAGAAAATTAACATCTTTAAAATGTGCGGAGAAAACTATTACAATTTTAAAAATACGACGAATAAACTTATGTGTATAAAATATGGGCCGAAAAAAATTTCTTAACTGAAAATTGCAATTTAAACTGTTACAGTTACGAAAGTTATATTTTAGAACATTGCAAAGAAAATTATTACAACAATAAAAGTGCGGTGAAAAAAATTACAGTAAAAATATTGCGACAAAGGCACTTCAAAGAGTGCTATAAAAGAGCGGTGAAAAAAATTATATTTAAGGACATTGCGACGAAGAGAATAACGCTTCAAAATTTGTAACGATAATTATTACAACAATAAAAGTGCGGTGAAAAAAATTACAGTAAAAATATTGCGACGAAGACACTTCAGAAAGTGCTATAAAAGAGCGGTGAAAAAAATGATATTTCAGTATATTGCCACGAAGAGAATAACGTTTCAAAAATTGCAACGAAAATTATTACAACAATAAAAGTGCGGTGAAAAAAATTACGGTAAAAATACTGCGACGAAGACACTTCAGAAAGTGCTATAAAAGAGCGGTGAAAAAAATTATATTTCAGGACATTGCGACGAAGAGAATAACGCTTCAAAAATTGCAACGAAAATTATTACAACAATAAAAGTGCGGTGAAAAAAATTACAGTAAAAATATTGCGACAAAGGCACTTCAAAAATTGCTATAAAAGAGCGGTGAAAAAAATTATATTTCAGTACATTGCGACGAAGAGAATAGCGTTTCAAAAATTGCAACGAAAATTATTACAACAATAAAAGTGCGACGAAAAAAATTATAGTAAAAATATTGCGACAAAGGCACTTCAAAAACTGCTATAAAAGAGCAGTGAAAAAAATTATATTTCAGGACATTGCGACGAAGAGAATAACGCTTCAAAAATTGCAACGAAAATTATTACAACAATAAAAGTGCGACGAAAAAAATTATAGTAAAAATATTGCGACAAAGGCACTTCAAAAAGTGCTATAAAAGAGCGGTGAAAAAAATTATATTTCAGGACATTGCGACGAAGAGAATAACGCTTCAAAAATTGCAACGAAAATTATTACAACAATAAAAGTGCGGTGAAAAAAATTAAAGTAAAAATATTGCGACAAAGGCACTTCAAAAAGTGCTATAAAAGAGCGGTGAAAAAAATTATATTTCAGTATATTGCCACGAAGAGACTAACGCTTCAAAAATTGCGACGAAGACACTTCAGAAAGTGCTATAAAAGAACGGTGAAAAAAATTACATTTTAAAATTTTGTGACGAAAAATGATCCTTCAAAAAGTGCGACGAAAACTATTTTCCACCATTGAATTTTTTTCACCATTTAAACCATTTGAAGGTGCGTGAAAGAAAATTACATTTTTAAAGAATAATATGAATTATACAACAAAAAGTGCGAATAATTTTTTAACACTACGTACTCACGAAGAAAATGACGCTGAAATAAGCGGCGAAAAAATAACGTCTAAAGATTGGCGGCGAAAAAAATACATTTATAAACCACGACGAAAAAAAAACTTTTTCATATATGCAGCGAAAAAATTACATCATCAATAAATACGGCAAAAAAAATATATCTTTATAATTTGCGACGAAGAAAATTACATCTTTAAAATATGCGACGATGAAAGTTACATTTTTAAAATGTGCGGCGTTTCGATATAGTTTTAAAAGTGTCATTTTCCCCATTTTTTCAAAATTATAATAGTATTTGTCGTACTTTTGGAGGCATAATTTTTTTCGCCGCATTTTTGCAGCCATCATAATGTTCAGCGCACTTCTGGAAGGGTAATAATTTTCTTCAAAATTACAAAAAAGTTATTTTTTACATCGAAAATGTTTTGTTTTCATAAGTAGTATTGTTGGGCGTCCCAAAAAATTAGTAATAAAAAGTTTACGCAAGATCGCCTACTATTGCAGGCAATGCATATTTCGTAAATCCTACATTTTTTTATGTATTAAGCACACTTACCCCCACTGGTTGTTAAAGACTCGTACGAGTTCCTAGTTAATAATGGCAGTTCACTAGGCGCCCGATCTGAAAACAAAAAAAACTGTTAGACATCTATTATTTTGGAAACCAGGAGAATGGTTTCTTGATATAAACAAAAATAAAATTAACATCAATGTCAAAATCATTCGTGAGTACTTTTTTTATACTTTCAATCTAGTACTTAAGAAGTAAATATTATTTTAAATTTTTAAAGAAATCAAAAGGTTTTATTTCGTTAAATTGTACCTAAATCGGAATGGAAAATTCAACTTGTTATTCGGGAAATGTTTAAAAAGGAACTACATGTTTTATACCACTATATTTATTTAGAAAACAGTGACTGCAGTTTCAACTCACAGAGTCATTTTCAAACTGAATTACAAAAGTAAAACATAGTAGTTTCTTTTTAAACATTTCCCGAAGATGATTAACTACCACCTAGTAACGGCTACCAGCATTAACTTTTCAACTCGTTATCGTCGGCGCAGATTTTCACACGGAAGCAGACATTGGACGTGGTTAATCGAGTTCTCCCTCACTAATGAGGCAAAAGAGGCCTTTAAATCAAATAGAAAACAAGCCAAAAAAGCTAATATTGACAAGTCAAAACAACTGTATAGTGCAGGAATTACGGAGTAATGATAATTTTGCATTTTCTCTATTTTATATACCAATTTTACTTCGAAAAATTTTCAACGCATCTTATTTAAAATGGATTTTTTGAATGTAACGTGTAGCATGTCAAATATTAGCCCTTTTATTCAAATATTCATTTTCTGGAACTCATTTTTCAGTGATATGTAGCAAATAAACCGTTCATTAGCGATTTATTTGTTAAAATGCCCAAAGACCGAAAAAATTGGATGGGTTTAAAGTTGTTTGCCACTTATTTGAAAAAATGCATTTTTTCCTATTCAGCCTGGTGGAATTATAATTGTTGGCATTATTTTGGAGTGATTTATCCAGAAAGTATAACTACCCCTGCTCAGCAAATTTTCGCAACGTTGTCACATCCTTTTTAGTTGATTTAAGGAAACTTTTCAGTCTTAAAAAACTATTTTTAATAAAGTTAATCAGTTTATTTGTAATTTAATGGTGAAATTGCAATTAATTGACAACATTTTAATTCTTATCCTAGTTGTTAGTGTGATGGCCTAGTCAGTATCCTTTGTTACGAAAAAATCTCTTTTGATTGGCCTATTGGTAAAATTTAAGAACGTTATTTCCCCAATACCCTGTATAATGTAAAATAGCCGAGCAATAACAATAGTGTTAAATTGGGTATGAGGCAAAAGAAAGGTTCGAGTAAATCAAATATCCTTTTATCTCGCTCACCCTTAAGGCGATGACAGACGGACAGACAAATAGGCGCGAAAACATCAGTTACCCAGACACCCTTAAACAACTAACACAATACAGTTATTTACACGTCCTACCAAAAAGTGGTACTTTAAATACTTTACGTCAGTAATTTAACAACGCCTACCGTGATTTCCGAATCATTGTGGGCTTTAACAAGCCTAAAACATACTATTTGTAAAGCGCAAACGACGTTCGATATTTAGAGGTCTTTGAACTTTCCATGTAGTGATTTGTCGTTTTAATATGACGAGGGAAATGAACGGACATAAAATGTATGTTTATTTATTCGGAAAAGGCATATTTAACCCACTTTTAATCGATTTGAAAAAAGGGTTGAGGCTGTTTTCATTCTCCGGGTTCCTTCCAAGGAAGTTGCAAAGAACATGCAGAAAGCAAATGTTATAAGTTGGTGTAAGGAGGCTATATGGATCGAGCGCACAAATAAATTTTATAAATTTGTTATTAAATTTGCATAAGGTTGGTAACACGGCAATCAGAAAACTAGAGTAGGTTTTGCGGATGCAGCGGCGCATGCTGCTCCAAACTGTACAAAAATCGCTAGACGACTCAATTTTAATCCGATCTAAGTCATTATTTCTTTAAAACATTCGTTACTATGACGACTCTCTGCCACATTGCCTAAATATCGATGCTAATAAGCGACTTTTTATATATAAAACGATTTACGTACATTCATTTTAATTGGCTTTTTATTTTGATGTTAGGTATCAATATTTTTGCAGTATGGCAGTGGTTCGTCATAGCTTTTTTGGTAACGAAAAAATAATCCAGATCGGATTAAAATAGAGTCGTCCAGCATGCATATATATATATATATATATATATATATATATATATATATATATATATATATATATATATATATATATATATATATATATATATATCCATGTATTTGGAAAAGTTATTTTATTCTACTTACGGGGTATATTCATATGTTCGTTTGTACTGTTTAAGATAACAGTCCGGCAACAAGTTTTGCGGGTAATATCCTGCCGATATTTTACGATATGGGGATTTTAAGTAGACAAGTAGACAATTGTTTTCTGTGTATTTAGCTCTCGATTCGTTAGGGTCCACTGATGAGACCATTAGATGGTCGAAACTAGTATGGAAAGAGAACCAGAGTGGAATTCGCAGAGAATATATTGTCTGTCCCCTTTTTTAACGGTCGTAAGGAGAATAAAATATCTTTTCCAATTGTATAGACCGTGAAATCGTTTATTTTTTATTTTAAGTGCATTTTTGACCAAAATACGGCCTTTTTAACGAAAAAAATTATATTTTCTTCAATGCTCGATATATCTGTAACTACGAGAGATAGAAAAAAAACTTTAGATAAAAAAAATGTTTGTTTTTACGCGTAGAATCATCTTAGGTTGTCCCGGATTTTTTTTCTGCACTTTTGATTTTTTTTTCGATTTAAAAATTTGTTTTCAATTGTCCAAAAATGTCCATGTATGGTTATGCATGTATCTAAAAGCAGAATTGGAACAACTCTGGGTTATGATGCGATTTTATTTGATATATGTATAACCATATTATATTTTCGAAAAATTTTAAAAAATCAAAAAATCGAAAAAATAAAAAGTGTGAAAGTGTTGAAACAATTCTGGAACATTCCAAGATATTTCTACGTGTAAAAATAAACAATTTTTCTATTTGCAGTTTTTTTCTATCTCTCGTAGTTACAGATATATCAAGCATTGAAAAAAAAAGGTAATTTTTTTTCGTCAAAAATGCATCAAGAACAAAATTTTAAAAAATCATATTAAAGCTCTTGGAAAAGCCTAAAAAACTGTCTGATCAGAATTTTCCTACGAGTATTTTCCGCGAAACTGCATTGATACTAGGAAAATCAAGAAAAAACGTTTTTTTTTTCATCTTTTTATTCTCAAATAAAACCTATAAAAAAATGATAAAAATATAACTCGGAATTTACATTACCTGAAAGTACTTGGAAAGAGCATTACATTTTTTTTAAAAATTGTCGTACGATGATTATTCCTTACTGAAATATAGAACTTTGAAACTCTAGTGGTTTTCACGTGAGATCGGCAAAAGTATGTGGTGGGCATTTTATATATATATATATATATATATATATATATATATATATATATATATATATATATATATATATATATATATATATATATATATGTCGATATAGGAAATAACTCCAAAATAAACATTTTAGAAATGATCCTATATCACCGAAAAAATACAATTTAAACAAAAAAAAGCATGATCCGTACGATTTCTAAATTATTTTTAATAATACCCTATGTCTCAAAAATAAATCATTAGTTACTGGACTGGCCGACAATACAATCAAACTTAGTAACGAAATGTACTGAAACAACTTTATATGTAAAGTCAAAAATTTCCTTATAAGAACAGCTACCTTCAAAAAACAGTTAATACAACAATACAAAAATTAAACAATAGCATACAACCTTAAAAAAAATAACATATAAATAATTTTTTATCAAGACCCTATATACTTAGATTATCGCAATATATACAAACATACTTCAAACCTCTAAATATATATCTCGGTATGTCACAACAACAATTTAGCCCTCTTAAAAACACCAAAAAACCGAAAAACATGTAATTTATCAAATTCTATGTAAAGATTGTTCCAAAGTTCATATAGGCCAAGCAACACAATATCTACCAAATGCTCTAGATGGCCAACGATATGAGAGAAAAAAAAATAAAACAGCACTGAGTAGTGACAGTGAAAACTTATATAAATTCAATTTTCCGGAAACAAAAATATTATAAAAGGAATTTATTCAACAACAAAGGGAAATTTTAGAAATATTAAAAAAAAACTCAATAAATGAAAAATTTCCTCAACAAAATCTATCATAATTTAATCAATGATTACTTATATTAATTATTTTCCAATTGGAAGGAGCATTTAAATTATAATAAAAAAAAATAAATAAATTAAATATAAAAAGTGTCATAAAAACCAAACACATTGGCGCTGAAACGTCTTTTTAATAATAAATATTTTAAATATGTTTCTGTAACTCTTTTTCTTAAGAAAATCCTAAAAAAATAAAGTTGCAATCACAATTGTGGGAGTGATATTGCTATTGAAATGGAGTTACATGATTAGATGAGTTGAATATATTTCTCTCTTTTAAATTTGTTATAATTTGTCCCTGTATATTTACTTTTTATTGTAAAATTTGTTTCTATATTATGACATTAAGCTGTGTGATATGAAAAAAAAGCTTTAGATTTTTAAAAGCACTTTGGGACGAAACGTCTAAAAATATATGTAATGGAAAGAAAAATAATTCTTTCAAGAGTCAATATTCCAAAAAAATATACGAAATGTATATAAGACATTATTTTTCAAAGCGACCATCCACATTGACCAAAATTCAGGGGCGTCCAAAGTGTGTTGTCAGGATTCAAATTTTAGCTCATGACCGTTGTTTTTTGTAAGCAAACAATATGACGTCTAAAAATAGGGGACTGCGGTGAAAAAATAATTTTTTAGTTTTCGAGATAAAAATAATTCCCGGGAAAATTCCTTTCAGGCTTAAATTGTAGGTATTCGCACTTCTTTCATTGTACATAGGGATTTTTTGAAATTAAGCATATATATATATATATATATATATATATATATATATATATATATATATATACTCTGAAATGTGGTTTCTCTGCGGAGATCCAGTAAATATCTTGCTCAGGTGGGTTTAATTTTACAAAAATAATTAATAATGTATTTAATAGAAATGAAAGAGTCAAATTTTGCCAACAAAAGTCGGCAAGTGGATATAAGCAACTTTATAAATTGATATTTTTGAAATACTCTATTTCTCCAACCTCATCGATCAAAGGAAAAGACAAACAAGAGCCAATGACCTTTAAGGCTACATCACGCACCTTTCTTCCTTCAGTTCGAACTCAGCCTTTACGATGACCCTGTTAAAAAGCACCTGATCGTTCCGACTGCATCTTTGTTTATTTTATCGTTCTCCGGTATTGTCTCTCTCATTCCGTCGTATTTTCTTCTTCTTATTAAGTTCAGATGCATGAATCATGTTTTAATAAACGTAAAATCTGAAGAGATGCGCCGTAACGGGACCTGTGGCGCTAAATTTAATACCAACATGACTCTCATGCTTTTGTTGTTATTTTTATTTTGTTCTGCCGAGTTATAAATAATTGTCGGTACTTTGGGTTCTGATTAACTCATTCGGCAGCCGATAAAATAACGCCAGTTTTGAACGTGTCAAATTCTATGACATATTTGACACATTAATAACCTTGTTTATTTGAATGGGCTATCAAATGGGGTAATAATATATACGTATATAGGTAGTATTAATGACTTATTGACGCCTGACTTAGGGAGGTCTAAAAGGGTGACAAGCGAGTTAAAAAGTTATTAGACTACGGTCATCAGACTTCCCAATTACCGTAAATTGAGTACGCGCCGTAAATCAACGCCTTTTTTTAATGTTTTTTTTTTTTAAATACAGGGTGTCTCAAAAGAAAGTACACATTTGTTTTGCTTATTGCGTGAACGCAACTACTCCGAGCGGCGCGAGGGGTATGTCAATCGGTAGGCTCGCTCTTGGGAATTTAGTCGCTATGGAGCGTTTCTCGGGAGCGGACCGTGCTTTGTGCGTACGTGAGTTTTACAAAAACGGTAATTCGGCGACTGTAGCGCGTAGAAAATTCTGCAATTTTCGACATATTCGTCACTTAAATGATGCGCCAAGCGCTCGGCTTATTGGAAAATGGGTCCAGAAGTTTGAAGAGACCGGTTCAACACTAGATAAACCAAAATCCGGGCGTCCGAGGTCTTCGAGAACGGTCGAAAACGTAGAGAGTGTTACTCAGTCTGTTCGTGACGACCCAAACGTTTCGATTCGTAAGCGTGCTGTTGCTTTAAATGTACATAGGTCATCATTATTCCGCATTTTACACAAAGATTTAAAGCTGAACCCCTATAAAATTCAGTTGGTGCAAGAATTGAAGCCTCAGGATGCTGGTCAGAGGCTTGACTTCGTAAACCAGATGACTGAACGCTTTTCAACGTTTACCAACATCTTCTTTTCGGATGAAGCCCATTTTCATCTTAATGGTTATGTAAACAAGCAAAATTGCCGCTATTGGAGTGCAAACAATCCAAAACACAAACATCAGAAACGTCTACATTCGTCGAAAGTGACTGTATGGGCTGCGATGTCGGGACGAGGAATTATCGGCCCGTACTTTTTTGAAGATGAAAGGGAGCGCACAGTAACAGTGACTTCAGAGCGGTATGTGGAGATGTTAGACGACTTCTTCGTGCCTGAACTGCAAAATTTTCCTGGCTATAACCAAAGAACATGGTTCCAGCAAGACGGAGCAACTTCACACACGTCCAACATGTCTCTGCCACGAGTGCGTGAAATTTTTCCTGGCAAATTGATCTCAAAGAAAGGTGACATAAGTTGGCCTCCACGCAGTCCTGATTTATCACCTATGGACTTTTTCCTATGGGGTTATGTCAAATCAAAAGTTTACGCCAACAAACCGACTTCCCTGGCACAATTAAAAGAAAATATCCGCAACGAAATGGCAGACATCACGGAGAATACCTGCCGAGCCGTTATGGGCAATTTTAGTGTTCGATTAAATGAATGCCGTGAGCGCAACGGACTACATTTGGACGATATCATTTTTAAAAAATAAATTCCCAAACAATGTATTTTAATATGTAATAAACATTTTTTCAATAAAGTCCTGACTTTTTTTTAAATCGATTTTTTAAATGTGAACTTTCTTTTGAGACACCCTGTATCTCGGTAATCACAGAGCGGATTTTGACAAACAAAAAAGCATATCAAAAGTTGTATGCCTATAACGTTGTAATGGTACGTAAGTAGAAACAACAATTCTTATTGGTTTCAACCTGAATCTGGATTGTATATAAGTCTCCGTTGAGATTGTTTGTAAATTAAACTAGATTCTCTAACTTTCCGTTTGAAGAAACCTAATACGAGAGACACTAACACAGTTTTCTATCTTAGGGAAAAAGTTCCGAGTATCCAAAGATAAAATAATGAACGAGAGGAAATATATTAAATTTGTCATACAAGTAGTTCATTATAGTCCAGTGTATGATGGTTTTCAAACACACCCCTACAATTGTTTAAAAAATGGACCTCTGGGATAAAGAATTTCAATAACTCAGATGTTGTAGCCTACAAGCGGCAGGTCTAGACCACTACGATATAAGACTGCTAAAACATCTATATTACAATCAAGTACCTTCTATCCAAATTGAAAACAGTCGTACTCAAAACCTACCCATCAAACGTGGAGTAAGACAGGGTTGCGTTCTGTCACCCTGTTTCTTTAATGTATACTCTGAAGAAATCTTTAGGGAGGCTTTGGATGACAGACAAGAAGGAGTAAGACTAGGCGGAGAAGTAATCAACAATATTAGATTTGCTGATGATACGGCCATTCTTGCGGAAAGCATCGAGGATCTCCAAACATTAGTAAACCTAGTCAATGAAGCGAGCTGCCGAAGAGGCCTTAAAATCAACATCTCAAAAACAAAGTGGATGGCCGTTGGAAAGGTTACTGTAGATGAATATCAACTTTGGCTCGATGGGAAGAGGATAGAGCGTGTAAACCATTTCAAATACCTTGGCAGTTGGTTGAATGTAAATGGGGACTCAGATGAAGAGATAATAGCTAGGATAGAAATATCGCGGAAGGCCTTTATGACATGGAAACCAGTTCTATGTAACAGGAACCTATCAATGCATATTCGTAAGAGGGTCCTGAAGTGCTATGTATGGTCTATTCTATTATACGGTTGCGAGACATGGACACTAAAAACCACAACGCTAAACAAACTAGAATCATTCGAATTGTGGTGCTACCGTCGAATCCTAAAGATATCATGGGTTTCGCACACTTCCAACGAGGATGTTCTCAGAATGATGGATACAGATCGACTGCTCTTGAACATTATAAAGAAGCGGAAAACAGAATACTTCGGTCACATAATTAGAGGACCTAAATACCAGCTACTTCGCCTTATAATACAAGGAAAAGTGGAAGGAAAAAGATGGATAGGCCGAAAGAAGCTTTCATGGCTGCGTAACATCAGGCAGTGGTGTGATTGCACGGTAGAAGAACTATTTCGCGCAGCAGCCGATAGAGAAAGATTTCAGGAAATTGTAAACATGATGACGACCAACGTCTGAATACAGGCATGGCACCTAAAGAAGAAGAAGAAGATGTTGTAGGAGCAATCGGGTTGAATTTTTTCACACTTTTAAAGGGTCACATTAGCCACTTAAATACGCTATTACACATCATCTATGTCTCTACTATTGCAAAAATTATTATAGCTTATCAATTACTGCATAAATAAGGTTTTTTTTTGCAATTATCTCAATACATAATAAACCGATTTGGACGTGTAGTTGTTTTAATACCGACTCCTTTTGCTATATGCCCGCTCCCCACAACTTGAACTCAAAAAAAAAAAAAAGAAAAAATACTATATCTATACGTGAAATCGTCTTGTGTATTTTCTGCTCAGACAATGTCGGCTTTAAAAATTGCCAAGGAATTCGATGACGACACGTCCTGATCTTGGAAAGCGAGCTATAATCTACGATACTGTACACCTTATTTAAAACAAAAACGCGGATCTCTTATCCAGAAATACAAAATCACGGGATAAATTTGACAAGATGATGATAACACTGATAAAATAAATCTAATTATACACAACGATAAAAATAAATTACATATTATTAAATAATCTTATAATTTACCTGTAAGTAAACTTCTAAATGCTGAATATGTTTATAAAAATAGATAAAAAAAATTAAACAATACGATTAGAATTGTTGGGTAATGATTAATTTGGCTATTTTGTCTATGGTTAGGGTAAAACTCAATTTATATTGATGAATCTTGGTAAAAAGCTGCCTTTTTTGTATCTTTTCCAGTAGCTAATAGACGACGAAAACTTTTTAATTTAGACCGTATCAAATTGGAATTATTATCCGACGTTTCGCCTACGATTGCACGAGACATCTTTGGGGATTTTTTATCCACGAGATTAGAACACTGAATGACTACAACAAATGTTACAATCCATTTCCACGTGTGTTGTAGACCGATATTTACAAATTTCATTATTTATTGACATAACTGTACAAGATAAAAACACCATTTTTGCAGCAATTAATAACTTTTGCAATAGTGAACATAGATATAAGAATGTGTGAAAACGCAATTCATCCTTCGAGATTTACGTACTACAACGTAAGAAGAAAAACGAATCAATATAATTAAATGGATTTGAAAGAGTAATTATTCCACATATAACAAAAATAATAACGCGTCCATTCAATAAATGTATGAACCAGACATAAGATAATAAAATTCTTAATGTTTCAACTAATCGCTTACAAAATCAAGCCTGTAACAGATATGACCACCTCTACCTGAACCGCGCGATGACTTGAAAAATTAACTGTCTAAAAATATGAATAAATTAATAATTTTCAAAACAAAAACCAATATTTATAAAACTTTATGATCTTTTGTTGTCATAAAATCATCTAATTTATCGAAAACGGCTCCCATGGTGGCACTTTCCTTGAAAACAACTTAAATGACGCCGCCAGAGATCATAAATTGATTGCCTTATGATTATAAATATTAAAATTTTTGTATAAAAGTGGTCAATCATATTCTTATTCTAAAAATAGGTAAATTTTATGTGCTATGTAAAAAAATACATTGAAATTTAAGTTTAATTTGGGTGTGTTTTTATTTAAATTTTCACCCAATTAATTGACAAATAAATTTAGAAATGGTTAAGAATTACGAATATGAAAGTAAACAACAAAAACTATCGTGCTGTGATCGAATAGTCAGGAAGAAGGATAACCTCCATATTCATAAATCTTAGAATGCATGATATTTGTCAGATTGTCATTATGTTTGGTGAGCTTAAACTGCTCCAATCTTACTCCCAAGTGACGTTCATTATCTACGACAACTTATACACTAGAAAATACAATAAAACACCAAGAACATAATCTTCCGGAACCTTAGCAGAATAGCAGAAACTGACAATATAGAAACTAGCTGGAAGCACATAAAGGAAAGCATCAGGGAAGCAAACGGAAGTGTATTGGGCCCCAAACCAAAACTCAGCCGACATCCTTGGTTTGATGATGAGTGCAAAAATCTTGGTGCCATCAAAACATAGGCACGAATTAAAATGCTTCATAACCCATCAGAGCAGACAACAATTAGGTTTAACGAACTAAGAACACAGCTACGTAAATTGATCAGGAAAAAGAAAACAGAACTTGAGACAGAAAAAGTACTTAACTTACAGGCTGATTTTCAGAACGGCAATACCAGGAGGTTCTACAAGGAAGTGGGGAGGCATAAAAAGGGATTCTGCCCAAGAAGTGCCACAATGCTAAAGCTTAACGATGGCACAATCACCGCCTCAAAAGTAGAGGTACTGGACAGGTGGAAGTGCTACTTTGATGAACTACTAAACGTGCCGACGCAGGAAGAACCTGAAGCTACAGTATTTGCTACGGCAGAGGTTAATATCCCACCTCCATCCATGGAAGAGACCATTAGAGCCATTAAGAAGCTCAAAAATAACAGAACGGCAGGTTGAGATAATGTCTTGGCAGAAAGTCTGAAACATGGAGGGAACGATCTAATCACACAAATACATAACCTCGTGAAACAAATTTGGAATCAAGAAATCATTCCTGAAGAATGGAAAGAAGGGGTAATAATTCCACTCCACAAAAAAGGAGACCAAATGCAATATAAAAATTACCGCGGTATTGCTTTACTAAGCCACGCCTATATACTTATACACTAGAAAATACAATAAAACACCAATTCGCAAGATTTTAAGTTTCCAATATGTCATTTTTTTTACTTCTATTATATGATCATATTATTAATTATGAGGTAATCGTTTATATTTTGGGTACTGGCAATATTAGCGTTGCTAAATGCCATCTGACATATCGATCCAGAACTATCAAATTTTGCTATTAAACTAAGGGAAAACAAAACAACATTACAGAACATAACAAAGGAAAATGAAGAACTCCGCAACAATATGAAAGTTCTTCAAGAGATAATTCAGCAATTGGTGAACACTGTCAACGAAGACGTGCAAATACAAGATCCAAACAAGGGTTTGGAGAAGTCGGATGCTCAAGACAGCGACGTCGAATCCCAATGAACTAAGAAAAGAAGACGAAAGGAAAAGAAATAGGAGGAAAAAATAGATTTTACAAAAATCCACGCAACAACCAGTAATACTGGGAAAAAGCGACGACCAACAAAGCGATTCCCCCTCCCTCACATTCACAAGTACCCCCGATCGTATTACGGTACAAAAGAAGATACATCGAAGTCCTACAAGACTGCAAGAACAAACAAATTAGCACTGAGCATCCAAAAACAGTGCCTGAAGGCGTGAAAATATATACCAAGTTCCCAAAGGACTACAAATCGCTATGACAAATCTTCGAGACCATAAACAATTAATACCGAAAGAGGAAAGGTCATTATATTGTTCTGAAAGGGGTTCTAGAATCTTTCTCAGAAAGCGAAATAATAGATGACCTATACAGCATCAAAACCATCAGATGCATCATACAGAGATTGCCCTAAAAGTCCGCAGAGGCACCACATCAGTATATTCTACAGGCTTCAAATAAAACCAGCGGCCATAACCAGCATAGATTCAATGCCTAGGGCATTGTAGCAGCTTTACCTAGCGACCCAATCACACCATTGAATGAGACCTTGCAGGAGTTATTTGAGAATACCCCAGATCTGAGTTTACGACAACCACATCTAAGACCAAGACACTAAACCACGGTCATCCCAACCGTCTCAAGCAAAGAAATACACATTATATAGTAATAGCATATCTTAAAATTACTTATATAATTGTATTAAGTTGTGTAAAATCTTCTACACAGGTTATCATTCAATGACTGGAACAGTAGCAGAGGGCTTAGTCAAGCTAAGAATGGCCAAATAAATTATTCTAGGAAAGCCCTACCCAATTTCTAGTTGGTACCATAAACGCCATCTATGTGACGGTAAACACACTACACTTCTCAAGAGGCTGATGACAACCGATAACAATTTGACTTTTACCGACTGAAATGACGATTTTTCGGAAATCTAAGCCAACACACTTCCCTTTCTCTCTGATGCTTTGCCTGAAAACAAGGATAATTTCTCCCCCGATTATGTAAAGAAAAAATACCCTTTCATTTATTTTTTGCAAATATAGTAAAAGCGAATTCGTTTAAATAAAATAACTTTCTTTGTACTCCAGAACGTTGGGTAATACTACATTCTTAGCAAGAGGAACCCAAGTTAAGAAGACATTGTGTGTAAGAAGGCAAGGACTGATTAAGTATGTTTTAAAACATAATGTAAAGTGAATTCCCGAAGTTTGGCGTAGCTGAAAGAGTGTTTCTCATAAACTAAAAAGCACAAAATACGAAAAATTAGAAACATCATTACCTGCTCAAAACGTGTATGACGTTAACTCGATAGTGTTGCCTCCAACGGTGGTGCTAACAACTAATGCAAATGGAGAAGGCGCTAGGGAACGAGAGAAATTATTATTTATTTTTAGACGAATAGTATTAATATTTTGACGTTTTTACTTTTATAGTATTAACACAAATAAATACAACAAAAGCATTAAAACATTAACATAGCGCATGAAAAAATACATCTTTCTAAAAATAAGACGAAAGTAGTTTTCCATTTATTGCATTTTTATTATCTAATAAAAAAATTAAAATATTTTAAATAAGTACATACAAAAAGAATATTTTAAAAAGTAAAGAGGGACTTCAATTTTGTTTTTGGTATATATGGTAGACAGAATCCAGAGTCATAATATAATGGACGTTGCATTCAGGTACTGGTCTTAATCAGGTACAGGTCCATTATTATATGGCGATCTTATTTAAGTGTAGGTCATTATCTTGTTGACGTTATCATCAGACTATGCATAAAGGTCGAGGATTGACAAATAGATGAATGATTAAATCACGCAAATCAGCCACAAAAATTTTATTTCTATAGTCATGTGCTAAATTAGTGAATTAAGTTTTTATATTATAGATAATTACATAAAGATTTTGCAGTTTCAAGAAGAGAGGTGTTACAAACGCCTAACAGAGATAATTTCACAAAACACTTCATACAACTCAAAATAATGATCTAGTTAAAATAAAATTTGACAGATAAGTAGATAAAAATTGTCTGTTGCCAGGCCATGCATATTTATTTATGCATGGTTTAATTAAGTTTGTTAGTACTTATGACCTACGGTGCAGGACTACCGTAAGCCTAGATAAATTTAAATAACAGAAAAAAGTTCTTAAATTTTACAAAAAATGAACAGCCAGTTTTATTAAAATAAGTACAGGTGCTAACCGTATCTAAATAGATGATATATTTTAACCTTACAACACGTCTAAAAATAAGTTAAATAATATGTTTTAGCTACATATGTAAATAGATTTTCTAATTAACAAATCAAAAAAACGCTATACACTTAAAAATCGTGAAAATTAGTTGCCAAGCTTTTAGAAAAATTCACTATACATTTTCGAATTACGTAAGTTTAAATTGAAATTTGGCAGATCCGTTAAAAAATTACACGCTCCACACGCATCTTATCGAAATCGGACCGCTTTTTTTTTAGGGCGGATGCCAACAAATTTAATTACAACTTATATTTTTCGAGTGAAAAACCTTTCTAAAGAAAACAATTTTTAAAAATTTAATGCCTTGAGTCTTGTGTATTGCAAGGCTGTTTTTTATTTTACGGAATCCAAATTTACTTATATTCGCCGGTACAAAATAAACAATTCAAGTCACGTGTACTATATAAATCGTTCGTTGCGTAGGTAACGTCGACCGTCATTCAATCAATATTGTTACGGGGGATCAGTTCCCCGTAACACGGAGTTAGGGTTAGGTTTGGCAACGCCAAATTTGCTGCTGGCCGAGCGCGAGAAAGAGAGCGGAGTATGTTCCAGAAGTCCGCATTCGACCGTCGACGGGAATTTTCGCGAGCGCTCATTGGTAGTATATAAGTTTCCGTAGGCCAGTAGGCCGCATTGTCAAGTTAGTTTATTTATTGTAAGCGTAAGTAGTTGAATTGTTAAGATAAATAGAAGTAATAAAAAGATGTTCTTAGCATTGAAAGTAGTGATACAGAATGTTGTGATGGAAAAGCGTACCTTCAAAGAAACAAATTTAGCAGGACATAGTTTTGCGCAAAATAATGGCCACAGACTTCTCAACAAGCTTGAAAAGATTAAATTTTTGAGTTGTTATACATTTTTTAGTTGACGTGGCGTAAATCTTCAAAAATAAACTAACCGAAAAGGCTTTAATAACTAGTAATAAGTCCCATTTCAATCCACACCGTCTAACTGCATGAATATTTTCGTTATTTAATACCTCACCCAACATTTATTCACATATACCATTAAAAAACCCCCATGTAATTGTTTCTCTAAATTACCCTATAAATTACTATGTTATCATCATGTTCGATCGTTAGTGCGTTTCGAGCCCATAAGAATCCGCAGGTGTTCATCATATGGGGCGCCTTAAGTAAATGGCGGATGTACGTACCCGTGTATTGTTTATTTTTGACAGGTTCACTTCGGAAGTTTGGCGCCAGTTGCGGTTTAATAAATATTTAATTTTGGTAAATAAAGATTTCCGCAACAAAGGAAGGTTATTTGTGTGTGCAGTGAGAAAAGAAGACGCGGTATTTTTGGGATATATATATATATATATATATATATATATATATATATATATATATATATATATATATATATATATATATATCATTGTCTTTTCTTGGGTTTAGGTTCTATATTCAACAACTGCAAACAACTGACGTTTCGCCCTTTATTTAAGGCATTTTCAAAATTTCTTTTTCCTAAAAATATTTTTATATAATTAAAACACCCACATAAAAAACATATCTACAATTTCAAAAAACAAACAAGACACTTTAAAAACAGTATTTAAATTTTTAAAATGTTTAAAAATATTTAATTTTTCCGGTACACACCTTAACATTTTGTTACTCTGTTACTAAATAAAATTCAAACTTTACATCGTCTACTGAGGATACATGGAATGCGAATGTTTTATTTTTTTTATATTTTTTTATATTTTACAATGCATAAAAAACAAATAAGGTATACGTTTAGTTTTATGTTTAAGAGGATATTCAATTTTTGATTATTATTTGACAGGATCGAATACTTAATATTTTTGTTTAAATTAGGCTTGTGTAAATGTGGCTCAAATTTCCCATATCCGTTCTGTCGTTAACAGTGTTTTTATCTTTTTTTAATTTAAATCATTTCTTTTATCTATAATTTTTGGTAATTCATATCTTTGTTTTTATTATGGTACTGTTATAATCAAAAGTATGTTTTTCGTCCTGTGTGTGTTTGTTTAACGCTGTTGAGGCGTTTTTCGTATATTTATGGCCATTTAATCTGTTCTTCAGCAATTGGCTTATCATGCCTATATATTTTTTGGGACATTTTGTGCAAGGGATCGAATATATTACATTTGATTTATTCATGAGAGGAGTTTTACTTTTTAAATTTGTGAACAATGTATTTAATTTATTATGCGACTTGTGGCATACGATAATATCATGCTTTTTTAAAATGTATTTTATTTTTTCTGACAGCTCACTAGTGTAAGGTAATGCTACATATTTTTGCTGTTTATGTTCTATGTTTTTTGTTTTTACGTTATTATAAAACTTATATGTTCGTTTATCAATTATTTTGGTGATAGTCTTTTCGTTGAAATTATTATTTATTAGTGTCTTTTTTACTTTTTGCAGTATTTCTGGTCGGAATTCTGGAGACGTTAGGGAGATAGCACGATCAGACAGATCGATTATAACACTATTTTTTTGCGTTTTTGAATGATTAGAGAAACAGTTTAGATATCTACCTGACCAAGTTGGTTTGGTGTAATATATATATATATATATATATATATATATATATATATATATATAATAAATTAGAATGTTGAATTTATAGGCGAGTAATTCAAAATCGTTTTAGTGAAACATTTTTTTGAATACAAAAATTATTGCTATTAATCTTAATCCCGGAGATTTTGACTAGGCGATCCCAAATCCAATTAATAATCTATTATAACATAAACCCCGATCAAACAACGCAAAAGCATGAACAAAGAATCTCACTTAATATTATTCTGTTTATTGAAAACTATTGAAAAATCGATTTTGGTGAAAAGCACAAGTTAAAAATTGTTTTCCATTACATTTTTAAAAAAAATCATTTAAATCGGTGAAAAATTGATCCATCTAAAAATAACTGATGAAAAATTAACTTCATACAAGTTCGTATATCTGAACTTTGCTTTGGAATCCATAATATCTAATTTTTGATAACACGAACCGGTACGTTTTATGCCATTTTTTAAACAACTTGTTATCTTAAATGGATCACTGAATAGGTTTTCTCAACGTTTTAACATTAAATATCTATTCCTTATTATTCCCTATTACGGTTCTGATTTCGCTTGTATAATAATAATTCTTAAGATGATTTTCTATTGTGTTAATTACAACAAAAAAAAAGCGAGATATAAATCTGTAATTTATTTAAGAATAGAGAAAATAAATACTGTTTACATAAACGTAATCTACTAATTGTTACCTGAACCTATGGATGTATTGTATTCGTTTTTATTTATTATAACTTGCACCTAATTCAAAATGGCTTTTTTTACCTAATAAAAAATTTTGGTTTTAACTTTTTAATAAATGAGGCAGGCAAGTAAATAATGCTACTTAATAAATAAGATAAGTGAAATTCATTAATAAATAATATTCTATTATAGATTTTCGAATACAAATATCCATTTATTTTTGTTTTACAGTTGATATTAACCTACCTTTACAATTTTATACCCGTATTTCAGCACCCACATAGTCACGATTTTTCGAAAAATATTAGGCAACCATTAAACAGTCTAAATTTAGGCAGATGGTCTGATTGATAGCAAAATCTCTCTTTGTCAACCTCTTTCCATCCACTCCTGGATGTAGGTCTCTCTCAATTGTTTCCATCTTTCTCTATTCTTCGCCAATCTCATCCACTGTTTGCCCGTCACTGTCCTTATGTCGTCTACCCATCTTTTTTGAGGTCTTCCCGTGCTTCTTGTTGTCTCCCTCGGTCTCCATTCCAGGATTCTTCGTGTCCATCTGTTGTCCTCATATCGGGCTATGTGACCAGCCCATCGCCACTTCATCTTTGCAACCTCCTTCACGATGTCTTTCACTTTCGTTCTGCGTCTTATCTCGGTGTTTCTAATCCTGTCTCTTAATGGTATTCCAAGCATATTTCTTTCTATCGCTTTTTGGACTGTTTCTAATTTTTTAGCGGATTTTTTGGTGAGGGACATGGTCTCTAATCCATACGTACAAACCGGTAATATGCATGTGTCGTATACTTTTCTTTTTAGATTTATGGAAATTGAACTATTCTTCAGGATGTATGCAAGTTTACCGAAAGCGACCCATGTCAGCTGTGTTCTTCTTTTTATTTCAGCATCCTGGTTTGATTTCCCCAGTCTGATGTCATGACCCAAGTATACATAGTGTTCGACGTTTTCTATCCTCTGGTTCTGTATTGTTATGTTTGCCTGTTCGTAGCTCATTATTTTTCGTTTGTTGTAGTTCATTTTAAGGCCTACAGGTGCGGATACGTCATTTAGCTGTTGTAGCATTTCGTTCAATTCTTGGAGATTACTTGCTATTAAGATTATGTCATCAGCAAATCAGAGATGGTTCAAGTATATTTCATCGATGTTTATACCTTTGATGTCCCATTTAAGTTCCCTAAACATGTCTTCTAGGACTAGGGTGAACAGTTTTGGCGAGATAGCGTCCCCTTGTCTCACTCCCCTTTGTAGTTTTATGGGGTTCGTTTTCGTCTTGTCGTCTATTTTTATTTGAATGGTTGCATTTTCGTATATGTTCTTTATGATGTTTATGTATCTTGAATCGATTCTTGCGTTTTCTAAGGATTGTAATACTACCCATATTTCGACGGAGTCGAATGCCTTTTGGAAATCTACAAAAGTAGATTTCCAGATAGCAAAATATAATACAGTAAACAATAAAAAGAAAACTACGCTCGTACTTGTAAAATTAAAGTTTTTCGGAAAAGTAAGGCCAGCATCTCAAGGACGAACTATTCTTCAGTAGATGTGAATGCGTTTTTTTCAATTACTTTTGCTCCTTCATCTGTAAAGTATCGACATACGCGGTATGGCTATAAAATGACAAGACTATTGCTGTGAAACATTTTATTTTAAACTTATACATACTTATTGTTAGTTATTATCCCTTTCAATATCTCTTCCTTTATTCCCATAACGCTCCATCCATGCGCATTATTCACTATTCAAAACAGTGCTGGAAGTCTTCTTCTGTGAGCTCATTCATGATGTGTGCCGCTTTTTTTCCACAGCTTAAACGGACTGAAATCTTGTTCCTTTCAAAGCAGATTTGACCTTGGGAAACAGATCAGTCACGTAGTGCAAGGTCAGGGGAATAAGGTGGATCATCTGACACTGGGATATTGTATTTGACAAAAAACGTCTTGACAGATAATGCAGAATGAGTCAGAGAGTTGACTTGATGGAGAACCCACGCCTTGTTATCCCACAATTATGGTAGTCTTTTTCTTATTCTTTTACGAAGTTGATCAAGAACCTCAAGGTAGCAATTTTGACTAATTTTTTGATCTTCAGGAACCCAATGACGGTTATCTTTGAATCTCGATTTGTTCATTCGAGCTTTTTAACTCTTGCTGATGTGGGATCCTTCCAATGTATGGATTGGCGCTTAGTTTCACGATCCTAAATGAAGAACCAAGATTGTTGCATTTTATCGCTCTTTCCAACAAGTTAGTTCAGGTTGCCCTCTGACGCCAATACAGATTCTCTATAATCCGCACATCCTTGTCATCCACATCAGTATTCTTCAGTATATCTATGAGCTTCACATGCTTTACGTTGGTCCCGACATTTTTTGAAAAGTATATTTAGAGCAAATAGCGTTTCTCTAGTACCAAGGGCATTTCTAAACTCGGTCTGGGTCTCATCTAGGCTGTTTTCGTATTTATTCCTTATTCTACAGTGAATACTCAGGGAAACCTTCAAGGCATGACTCATGAGACTTATTAACTTGTATTCGTTACATCTTTTGGCACGTTCTTTTTTGGTAGTGTTTTAAAAACAGATATCAGCCATTCTTCCAGTATTTCTCCAGTGTTGTACACAAAATTAAGAAACTTAACCAGTATATAGATACTGTCTTCATGAATCAATTGCGGAAGTTCCACTGGAATGTCGTCTGGGCCAGTTGCTATTCTGGATTTTGTACGTCTTATGCCATGAAGAACTTCTGACTTCAGAATTTCCGGTCTTTCAGCTCCATGCACATCGTTTGATATGTTTGGTCTTTGGTTTTTAAATAATTCAGTTATGTAGGAATTCCAGGCATTAAGGATATCTTGTTCATTAATTCGATTAACTATGGAACGTTTTCGCACCACGTTTACTCTAAATGATAATACGCATCCACACAGACGTCGTACAGTGCGTACAGAAGAAGTCATTGCTGCTGTAGAGCGTAGCGTAGGGGAAGACCCGAATCAGTCTATCCGCCATCGTGCACAGGAATTGGATATGTGTCCATTCACTTTATGGAAGATTTTGCGGAAATATCTTGGTTTGCGTGCTTACAAAATCCAACTCGTGCAAGAATTGAAGCCACACGATCACCTAGCAAGGCGTAAATTCGGTGAATGGGCCCAAAACAATATTGCCGTTGATCCCGATTTTCATAAGCGAATTTTGTTTAGCGATTAAGCTCACTTTTGTTTGAATGGATACGTCAATAAACAAAACCGCCGTATTTGGAGTGATGATAATCCTCAAGTGTATGTTGAGACACCGTTACATCCAGAAAAACTGACTGGTGTGTTTTATGGGCTGATGGAATCATTGGTCCGTACTTCTTTAAAAACGATGCTGGTCAGAACGTTACAGTCAATGGTGACCGCTATAGAGCCATGATTACTGACTTTTTCGTTCATCAATTGAACAACCATGATGTGCAGGAGCTGTGGTTTCAACAAGACGGCGCAACATGTCACACAGCTCGTGCCACAATTGATTTATTGAAGGAAACGTTTGGTAACCGCATAGTTTCACGTTTCGGACCCGTGAATTGGCCTCCAAGATCGTGCGACTTAACGCCGGTAGACTATTTTCTGTGGGGATATGTGAAGTCGCTAGTCTACACCGATAAGCCCGAAACGATTGATCACTTGGAGGACAACATTCGCCGCGTTATTGCCGATATACGGCCACAAATGTTGGAAAAAGTCATCGAAAATTGGACCTCCAGATTAGACTACGTCCGAGCCAGCCGTGGCGGTCATATGCCAGAAGTCATATTTAAATTATAATGCCAGAAGGTTATCTTTCGAATAAAGTAAATTTCATGTCAATTAAAAAAATTCATCTTTGTTTTATTCCATTTAAAAGTTCTATACCTCTATAAAAAACACCCTTTACATGTTGAAAGTTTCATGTTTTCTCTCTAGTCCCTCCATTTCTCTACATCTGTCTCCCATCTACCTCTCCTTTGTGATTTTTCCAAGTTTCATGTAGAATTTCACGATAATTCGTTACTATATTATTACAGTTTTTTGGCAAAACGAAAAAAAACAGTCCCTATATAATCGAAGGCCACGGCTAAAGTGATTTGTCTACAGACACGGGGAGTGCCGCAGTCGAAAAAAAAAGCTTCATACTACACGGCTATTGGCCTCCATAGAGTCTACATCAAGGCTGCGACGTACAGACGAACATGACGAAATTCTACGGGTTCCTACTAGCAACGGAATCTTAAAAATTAAGTCAGTCAACGACTCGACGCAGGAAACAATAATTATTCTATTTACCGTAATTAAAACACTCGTAAATTACATTTCAGAAAAGATATCACTTCCCATTCTCCTTTTAAAATGGGAAGTAATACTCGTAAATTTGCGTATTTATGCCGCGTTTATAGTATAAACTTTCCCAAGTTTATTTCAAAACCGAAGCAACGCTTTTGCGTGTATGTCATCGAGTTCATCTTTAATTTTGAAAATTTAATAAAAAAAAATATGCAAAAATTGAAAATTGTGTATAATTAAAACATAAAAACAACATCTCTAGCCGGCATATCGGTGCCAAAACAAACCTACCGCGTTAAAAATAAAGATGATGACAACCGTAAGCAAAGATAGGCTTTATTATCGTCAATCGTTATCAGGGACCAGTTGAAATGGTTTATATTTTATGTTAGATCGTAAATTAACTTCTGTATTTATTAAATGATATAAAAAACTAATTTTCATATCGGTTCTTGTACTGTTGAATAGTTTTTTTTAACAGGAAAACTATTTAGAAATATTTTTGAACCGACTATTCCATATTTAGTCTTCCTAGCTGAGTTAGGAACTGAATTCAGCGTGGTGAAAATAGCATTTAGGGCAGTAAGGAACAGGGTTGGGTTGTTTTTAATTTTCAATAAAAAATTTTAAAAATCATGATCATTTTAGTTAGTTCAAAGGTAATGTGTTGGTAAGGCTGTTTAATTTAATCTACAAAAGAGGCAAAATTTCTAAAGATTAGTTAATTTCTACCTTCGTGACAATACGAAAGAAGCGGAACGCCAAACGCTGTAATGAATACCGCATAATTAGTGTCATGAGTCATGCTCAAAGAATATTCCTGAAAATCATTTATGCCCGTATTTACAGCAAATGCGAAGAGAACATGAACAACACAGCTTGGTTTCAGAAATGGGATGAATACACGCGAGGCTCTGTTCAGCATGCAGGTGTTGGTGCACTAGATGTGTCTGCGTGTTTTATAGACTACGAGAAGGCTTTTGATACCGTCCAACACGGAAAACTTACTGAAATATTACGAAAACAGAATTTGGATGATCGAGATATAATATGCGTGGAGTCCGACAGGGATATGTACTATCACCTCTCTTATTTAACTTGTATCCTGAAAAAATCTTTCAAGAGGCGCTATGTAAAAAACACCAAGGCATTATTATTCTCTCTTCTTTAGGTGCCGTCCTCGTTCCGAAGTTTGGCTATCATCAAAGCTATGCGTATCTTTGACACTGCAGATCTAAACAATTGATAGTTGCTGCAATTGTACCATTCTCTTAAGTTCTTTAACCATGAATGCCTTCTTCTTCCTATAGATCTTTTGCCTATTATTTTTCGCTGGATAATTAATTGCAACAACTGGTATTTATCTCCCCTCATAACATGTCCCAAGTATTGCAGTTTGCGTTCTTTAATGGTAAGTACTAATTCTTTCTCTTTCCGCATTCTTCGCAAAACCTCCACATTTGTTACTCTCTTTGTCCACGATATTGTTAATATTCTACGGTACATCCACATCTCAAATGCTTCCATCCTCTTGGTATCAATCTTCTTCAATGTCCACGCTTCCATTCCGTAGTAAAGAACTGACAGCACGTAACATCTCACAAGGCGAATTTTAAGTTTAAGGCTTAAATCTCGTTCGCAGAACACCTTATTCATTTTAATAAACGTGGCTCTAGCTTTTTCCACTCTGATTTTGATTTCTTCAGAGCTATCGTTATTTTCGTTGATAACAATTTTCAGGTAATTATATTTTCTCACACGTTCAATTGTTTGACCATGCACGGTTATGTCAGGGAAGTTTTGTGGTGATTTAGATACCACCATTATTTTTGTTTTACTGATGTTAAGTGATAATCCATATTCTTCACTGCATTCTACTATTCTGTTAATTAGTATCTGAAGATCCTCGAAGTTTCTGTATTTACAACCGTGTCATCGGCATATCTCAAGTTGTTTATTGGGATGCCATTTATTTTAATACTTATATTTTGCTCTGAAAGTGCTCTGTTTACGATGTCCTCTGAGTATAGGTTGAATAAGATTGGTGAAAGTATACATCCCTGTCATACGCCTTTCTTAATCTCGAGTTCCTCCGTTGTCTCTTGCTCTATTCGAATATTCGCTTTCTGGTTATAGTAAATCTTGGAAATAATCCTGATGTCTCTTTTATCCAAGCAGTCTCATTAGATAATCGTGACGTGCTTTATTGAACGCTTTATTGTAGTCAATGAAGCACATATGCATATCTTGGTTCATATCTAGACATCTTTGGCACATGACGTTAAGTGCAAATAGTGCTTCTCTTGTTCCAAGCCCGTTCCGAAATCCGAATTGAGTATCACCAATATCCACATCTAGTTTTCTGTGAATTCTTGTGTGAATCACTTTGAGGAATACTTTTAATGTGTGTCCCATTCGGCTTATTGTGCGATGGTCAGTGCACTGTTTTGCGTTTGCCTTTTTTGGTATGGTGACAAAAGTTGACAGGAACCATTCTTTTGGTATTTCTCCTGTTTTGTAAATGCAGTTAAAAAGGTCGACAAGAATATTCACTGATTCACCTTCCACAAGCTTGAGAAATTCCGATGTAATCCTATCTGGACCCGGTGATTTACCATTCTTCATTGTTTTTATAGCGTATAGTATTTCTTCTTCAGCTATGTCTGGTCCTTCGTCGCCATATTAACGGTACAGTTATAAATAATCTTCGATAAGCAGACGATACTAGACTTCTCGCGAATACATTGGAAGACCTACAAAAACTTTAAACTGCGTGGCAGGCAAGAGTGGAGAGATGGGGCTTAAGTTGAACATTAAGAAGACAAAGTGGCTGTAGTACTAAGCAAACAAACAGATATGTTTGTTGCTAATAAAGGAATTATTATCCAATATACATTGCATGATTCCGGGGGATGGCGCAACTTGTATTAAACTTTTTGTTTAGTATGATATAAGTTGCTTAATTTTGAAAATGCACTTTTTAAAAAAAACAAGGAAAAATTGAAAGAAAATCATTTTTCCAAAGCCACATTATCTGCTAAAAGCATTTTCAAAAGGAAATATTCAGATCCGGCGACATTATCAGACTTCGAAATTTGCGTTGAAACGTCACACCATTCTATTGGTAACATCGCCCGATTTTGGGACGTGTCGACCCGATCGTTATAAAAACCCAACGTTTTTGTGGAAAATTAGCAGCACACGAACAGAGCATCGAATGCAGCAAGACTGAAGAAGTACAAAGAAAACCTGAGCCGATTACGAAGGACCGCTGGATTTTAGCAACACTTTGAATCGCTGATAGAGTTTTGGTATCTAACGGCTGTTTTCACGGCTGATTTCGATAATCCAATCGTTTTCATTGGCCAAAACTTCTACTTTTCGGAAAAGAATTGATTTTCAAACCGGATTTTCAAGTCTTCACTTCAAAAAACCCCATTTCTGGACAGAAGAAATTCTCTTTACTCTTTCAGAATAACGCCGATCTTTCTGACGGCAGCATAGACCTTCCAGGTTTTCTAGAAGAGTCACTAAACCGACGATAAAATTGGTTAGGCATGTGCGTCAGAGAAGTTCATCTATTATAACACCCCTATTCGTTCGTGATAATATCCGACATTCTTTGAGTAGGCTATCACTGCACATCGATAGCTGAAAGACGGATTATTGTCGAAGATTCCAGGATCGGATTAAATAGTGTCTCTAGGTTTTCCCCCTTTTAAAATAGACTGCGGACGTAAGGAGTACCTGGTTACGGACTCCTAGGTAAAGTTTCGGTACAAAAAGTGACCCCAGATTCACTTGTGTTCGGCCAAAGATCGCGTATACTCCGTATACCTGAAGGAGGTTGCGGTGGAACGAATCTGGCAACTAAAGATCGTGAAATATTCATAAAATAACTTGAACTTAAACAACCAAATAACATATTAAAAAACAAGTAATTTTTTCGCGAATAATAAACGATAAAGACATTCTTATTTGCGTAAAAAAAAAAAACGGAAATTAGATAGAGAAACTTAACCCTCCAGAGACATTATGCTCGATAAAATTTCGATATTTTACTTACGGCAACTACTTAGCTTGTTTTTCGGGATTATCTAATTTTTACTCTTGTTTTACCGAAGTGATCTGTTATCCACACATTTTTACAGTGTATTTGAGAATAGCCCGTTAAATTTGAAATTTTGCTTTAAAATAATGTCTGCAATGAGGAGACATGTAAAAAAGTTGGAAGCAAGTTTAAAAAAGGTCGATTTCTTAAGAATTTTCCTTAAATCCTAGAAAAAATTTGGGAGTTCTATTTATAAGCTGTTTTGAGAAGCATGTATTAAAATAATTTATAGTTTTTTGAAAAATAATTACCACCCATTAAGCCAACAATTTCCTTGATAAATTCAAACTGACCTGCTGAAATAATCCACATTATTTTCATTTATTTAAATATAAATTTCGGCTTGTCAGCAATAATTTTCCATACATTGTTTCAAATATTTATTTAATGGACATTTCACATATTATTAATCTGCAGGTTTTTTATAACTTAATTTTAATTCCGACCTTGGTATTTCATCTCCGTAGTGCGTGGTATTTTTTAAAAATATATTAAGTTGCACAAAGAATGTTTTTTATTTTCTATTATAAGATTAATTCGCTAATATTAACACAAACAATATGGTTTTAAATATTTTAGGGTTTTTAATTTAAGTTATCTACAGAAGCAATAGATTTGTCTTTAGAAATTATTGATAAATTATTTGAAGATATGGGATTGCACGCATGCTTCAGTCCCTTTAAGAAAATAATGTTTTCGGAAATAACAAAATAACAGTTATCACTAATAAAGCTGTTCCTGGGTGCAGTTACTTCTTCAGTGTCGGCGGAACGTGGGTTTAGTATACTTTATTTTGAGCACTGGAGATTAAAAAGGTGGAAAATTGGTATTCCTATTTAAATTTTACAATGACAATGCAAATGATGATAAATAATAAATTTATAATATCAATTTGTCTTTTAAAGGGTGTTTTTATAGAGGTATAAAACTTTAAGTTGGCAACACTTTTTTAACTGGCGGCCATTTTGTCAGCTGTCAAGTGATTTATGTTCAGTTTGGTTTGGCATTTCAACATGAATAGACTGACGCCTGAACAACGCTTCCAAATTGTGCAAATTTATTTTGAAAATCATGGTTCTGTTCGAAATACGTATCGCGCACTACGTCCATTTTACGGGCAACATAATCGTCCATCAGAGCATTTAATTCGATTAACTATGGAACGTTTTCGCACCACGTTTACTTTAAATGATAATACGCATCCACAGAGACGTCGTACAGTGCGTACAGAAGAAGTCATTGCTGCTGTAGAGCGTAGCGTAGAGGAAGACCCGAATCAGTCTATCCGCCATCGTACACAGGAATTGGATAAGTGTCCATTCACTTTATGGAATATTTTGCGGAAAGATCTTGGTTTGCGTGCTTACAAAATCCAACTCGTGCAAGAATTGAAGCCACACGATCACCTCGCAAAGCGTAGATTCGGTGAATGGGCCCAAAACAAGATTGCCGTTGATCCCGATTTTCATAAGCGAATTTTGTTTAGCGATGAAGCTCACTTTTGTTTGAATGGATACGTCAATAAACAAAACTGCCGTATTTGGAGTGATGATAATCCTCAAGTGTATGTTGAGACACCGTTACATCTAGAAAAACTGACTCTTTGGTGTGCTTTATGGACTGGTGGAATCATTGGTCCGTACTTCTTTAAAAACGATGCTGGTCAGAACGTTACAGTCAATGGTGACCGCTATAGAGCCATGATTACTGACTTCTTCGTTCATCAATTGAACAACCATGATGTGCAGGAGCTGTGGTTTCAACAAGACGGCGCAACATGTCACACAGCTCGTGCCACAATTGATTTATTGAAGGAAACGTTTGGTAACCGCATAGTTTCACGTTTCGGACCCGTGAATTGGCCTCCAAGATCGTGCGACTTAACGCCGCTAGACTATTTTCTGTGGGGATATGTGAAGTCGCTAGTCTACGCCGATAAGCCCGAAACGATTGATCACTTGGAGGACAACATTCGCCGCGTTATTACCGATATACGGCCACAAATGTTGGAAAAAGTCATCAAAAATATAAGCTCGTAGTCTTAAGACAAAACATTCAAACACGACAATCCATTGATCAGACAAGCGGTGGATTACAACCCAGAAGAGGTGAGAAAGCATAAAAGACGTAGAATGCAACTCTAGGAGATGAACAGACCTAAGTATCAGGCAGAAGAAAGATAAGAAGAAGAAAGAAAAAGAGTAAAGTAAAACAAACATGTTCGAGAAGACGAAACCAAGATGAAGAAACGGTAAGCAGAGCCAGGAGGAAGACCTCAAGGACGGCACCACACTAAGGGAACGAACGGAGCCCGGATAACAATTTTCTCTTTCAGGACACGAAAGAAGACACAACAAACAAGAAGATCAACCTTACATAGAATGCAATATGTAAGGAGGTGCGAAGCAATGGGTACACCGGCACCTGGAGCGGAAACATTAAAGCGTGATGACCGGAGGTTTAAAAAGGCCACGGCCCGGAAACCAAGGGATTCTCACAGCGCGCTTCTGTCGACTGTAGCTTCACTACAGTAAGCAGGAGTAGATCGTGGGGATCTTCAGTCCAGAGGGGGTTTTAGCCGATGGGAATCCGGCACTACCTTCACACTTCGTGTTGGTGTCTATGCAAGATTTCTCCTTCAAACGATTAGAGATACAACCTAATCAAAACGTCGTAAAAATAAAAATAAAGACAATGCAAGTCCGACAACCACATTTCAGTCAATAATTCAATACGACAGATTCAGAACAGCAAATTAAAATTTTTATTATACTCAGCAGAAAGTTCTTGAAGGAATCATCACGCCTGATTAAATAAGGAACCTACCTCTCAGGAAACTAATAGATTGGGGTCACGTCGAAAACATCGTCTAGGTCGAAGTGCTGAGAGACATTCTACAATGTAATAGATATCAATAAAAATCCATTTATAATAGAATAAGATCAACATTGGCAATGAAAAATAGTGAAAAAAAAAAACGATCGCCATAACTCTCGAGTGAAGGTTAAAAATAAGCGAAACTGAATAATAATAATATAATTTAGACGCGGAATTTTTCGGGTGGCGCCTGAGATCTGTTTAGTTTTAAAATGTTTTATGTTTGATTTGTGAGAATTACTTTTGTTTCCCACATAAAAATCGTCGAGTGGATTAGATTTTAAATAGAATGAAGTGTGATGCATGATGTCAGATAAAAATGTCATAAATTTTTAGAGTATATTTCGTTTCATTATTTTTTTTTCGTTGCGATTGATTATTACTCTTGGAAATATCGAGGTTATCCAAGTCAATTAAGTACATATTATTCAGAAATATATGAAAAATATTTATACGCGAACGCATTAGTCTGAAAATGTGGCATTTGACCACCCTATTGGTAAACGGGGTGAGATTAATTTTTTGCAGGGTGCCCCCTAAAGGTATCAGCCTGAAGCTAGTGGCCAAATCGAGATACAGCGCGCTTAGTATAGATTAGAATTATATATTTAAAACATCATATAAACTTACTTACTCCGTGGCGTTACAACCCCGTGTGAGTTTTAGCCGACTTGACAATATTCCTCCATTCGTTTCTGTCCTTTGCTAGCTCCATCCAGTTCTCTATATCCATAGCTTTAAGGTCTCCTGCTATATTATCCCGCCCCCGGAGCCGGGGTCGTCCAAGTGGTCTTTTTCCAGTTGGGGTTTCTTCCCACACCAGTCTCACTATTCTTTCGTTAGAGTGTCTTATGAGGTGGCCCGTCCACTGGAGTCTTCTAGACTTTATTTCTTTAACTATGTTGGCGTCTGCGTATAACTCTTCTAACTCTTTGTTTGTTCTTATTCTATATTGTCCCGTTGCCCCATCCAGTAACGGGCCAAAGATTTTCCTTAGGATTTTTCTCTCCCAAACTCGCAGTCGCTCTTCGTTTGCCTTTGTTATTGTCCAAGTTTCGCCGCCGTACATCACTACTGGTCTTATAACTGTTTTATATAGATTTATCTTTGTTCGTCTTGTTAGTGGTTTCGATTTTATCAGGTCTCGAAGGGCGTAGCTACATCTGTTCCCAGCTTGGATCCTATTGTTTATTTCTTGTGATCCGTTATTATCTTCAATTATTGTTGTTCCAAGATACTTAAATTCTCTGACGCGCTCAAAGTTGTAGTCGTCGATGGTGATGTTCTGTCCAATTCTGTCTCTGTTTCGAATATTGCGGCTCGTGTACATATATTTAGTTTTGTTTTCATTTATTTGTAGCCCCATCTTCTCTGCTTCCTTCTCGAACCTGATAAAAGTTTCCTTCATTTTTATTCTTGTGTTTTCTATTAGATCTACATCGTCTGCAAATGCCAGCAGTAAGTTTGGTCCTTCTCGATAGAATATGGAAGTCGGTGTATCAATTCTTGCATTTCTGATTATGTGTTCTAAAGCTACGTTGAAGAGTTGTGGTGAGAGTGCATCTCCCTGCTTCAGTTCATTGTTAATCTCAAATGTCTCCGAGTACTGTTGCCCAACTCTTACCTTACATCGTAGTCCTTCCATACTCATCCGTATCAAGTTGACTAGTTTTTTAGAAAAGCCAAGTTCTTGTTCCACAGTCTCATCCGGCATACTTTATCGAAAGCCTGTTTAAAGTCTATGTCTGATGAAGCTCTCGATCGAACTCCCAGCATTTTTCCATTATTTGTTTTATAGTGAATATTTGGTCAACAGTAGATCGGCCGGGTCTGAATCCGCATTGATACTCTCCAATGATTTCTTCTGTGTACGATTTGGTTCTTTCTAACAGAATGTTTGCAAGGATTTTGTAGGTAGTATTAAGGAGCGTTATTCCTCGGTAGTTGCTACATTGCTTTTTGTTACCTTTTTTGTGAATTGGTATGATAACACCTTCTTTCCATTCGTCTGGCATTGTTTCTTCCTGCCAAATACCTTGAATTAGCTTGTATATAGATCTGTATAGTGCTTCCCCTCCGTGCTTCAGACACTCTGCGGGTATACCATCGCTGCCTGGGGCTTTATTATTTTTAAGTTTTTTAATTGCTTGGGTTACTTCTTCATATGTCGGGCAATGGTCTTCTATTTCAGCTGTATGTACCTCTATATTTGATGTATTCGTGCTAGCTCCACCGTTTAGCAATAGTATAAGCCACATTTATTAATATTTTTCTGTGATTTTTGGTATTAACTTTTATTACAGCTTCCTCTAAGTACCTAAAAGGATTATATGATATATTCTCCAGAAACAACCCCACTGATCAGGGTTAATTAATTATATTTAATTATATCATAAAATCCATATTTATTAAAATTTTTCAACGATTTTTGGTAACTAAGCTTTTAATCATGTCCTCTAAACACCTATATGGGTTCCTTAATTTGTTCCCCCAAGGCAACTCTAGCGGCCAAGGTTCAGACCTTAATTTAAAAGGATAACAAAATCCTCGTTTTTCAAAATGAGATATTTAGAGGACTTTATTATAAGTTTAATTACCAAAAATCACCTGAAAAATTTTGGAAAATGTGTTCAAAATAAGGGCTGAACCCCAATCGCTGGGGTTGTCTTAGGGGAACAGATTATTGTGACCCAGAGGACTTTATTATAAGCTTAGTTACCGAAAAAATTTTTAAAATATGAAAATTATGATAATTTCAAAATAAGGGTTGAAACTTGGCCGCTGGGGTTGTCTTAGAGAAACAAATTATAAGACCTATGTAGATGTTTGGAGGACTTCATTATAAGATTAATTACCAAAAATTACCGAAAAATTTTGAAAAATATGAAATTTATAACCCTTTCAAAATAAGGAATGAACTTTGGCCGCTGGGGTATTGTCTTAGAGGAACAAATTGTGATACCTATATTCGTGTTAAGAAGACATTATTGTAAGCTTAGTTATCAAAAATCACCGAACAATTTTGAAAAATGTGGAATTTGTGACCCTTTCAAAATAAGGACTGAAATCTGACCGCTGGGGTTGTCTTAGAGGAATAAATTATGAGACCCATATAGATGTTTAGAAGACATTATGTAAGCTTAGTTACCAAAAATCGCCGAACAATTTTGAAAAAGGTGATAATTTCTAAATAAGAGTTGAACCTTGGCCGCTGGGTTGTCTTAGGAGAACAAATTATGAGATCGCTCAAAAACGTTGAAATATGTGGAAATATTGATAATTTTAAAATAAGGGTTGAACCTTGGTTGCTGGGGTTGTCTTAGAGGAATAAATTATGGGACCAATATAAGTGTTCAGAGGACACTATTGTAAGCTTAATTACCAAATATGTTGAAAAATGTGGAAATTATGATAATTTTTTAAAATAAGGGTTGAACCTTGGCCGCTGGGGTTGTCTGGGCCGAAACATTTTAAAAATTGTGCATTTTAGGAGACTTAAAATAAGGGCTCAACCCTGGCCGTTGGAATTCTTTTGGGGGACCAAAAATAGTTGGTACAGGTAGGCCATCATCTCGATGGTGGTGAAATAGGATAAATTGTGTTCCATAGCAATTTATTCAAACTGTACAACCTCCAATACGGGAAGGATCTGATGGAACGAAGTTTGCATTTACTGTTCACATTTGACTTCATTTATACACGGAGTTGCATATAGTTGTACGTTTGCTGAATGTGATTTCAGCACTACAACGGCATAATGTGGATATATCCACTGCTATTGCATTTCACACGGAGGAATCCGTGAAAGCCGCACAAACATATATACGCCATCCGGCGGGATGTCGGCGAAGCCGCGTTCACTGTTCCAAGTTCAACTTTACGACCTGAATTCGAAATATATGATCTTTGAAAAAATTCACTTGAGTCTCCGAAAATAACAGTTTTTTTCATACAAAATTCAAATATGTAGTTTATCTGCATATTGTGGAATTTCTGATAATAGTCAGGAATTTGAATACAATCATATATTAAAAGAAGTGAGATGAATGTACATAAGAGTACATAAGACACCTGTGATGCATTATTAAACCATAATAATTTATATAAACCTGATAAATTATTATATTATGGTTGTATTTTTCCGCAGAATTTATTGTTTATAAACAATACTTAGAAATTTGAATGTTTTGTTATAATGACATTACGTTCTAAATAATTATTATATTTACATTCGCGAAATGTTATATATTTTAGCTAATTTACATACGTAAGTTGTATCGCGAGATAACGTTAAATACACAGTGTTTTAACTTTATTTATGCAAGTAATATATTAAAAAGTCTGTTTATTTTTGTATTATTTTTTCCTGAATATTTTAGGTTTCCTCCGCGAAACTCATTTTTTCTCGCAAAATTCGTCCTAATACACAACAAAAGGAATTAATAGAAATACTATTGAACGTTACTAGGTAACGCGCAGTCAGTTGTTTTTATCAAAGCTAGGTAGATATTTTATCCAGCATCCCTCCGATTTGATATATATGCTCCAAAAATTATGCAGAAATATATGTTGAGCCAAGTCAGATTAGATAAATAGATAAACTCTTAGTTAATCCCGGGATTACTTGAGGTTAGTACAGGTTATTTTATTTTATACATAATAAGCAAATTTATAAAAACTTTTTGGTGATGCAACAGGATAAAAATATCTGAAATAAAAATATATCAATAACGTTGACATTCCTAGTCCGATATTTGATCGTGCTTCTTTAAACATATACAAAAAATTTTGAGAGCCATGAATGTTATTATCAAACATAAGAAAATCGTTAGAGGGCAATACAATTTTAATTATTCAATAAAATACGCAGCTTTATACGGAAATATGTCTAATAATTACTTTTCGTATTTAAATGAGCCGAACTATGACACTTGATTAACCATTGTTTTATTTAAATTGTGTGCATTACAAGTACCGACTTTGAGTCATTGATTTTTTTTTCTGTTAGTACCCGGCGGTACTATACAGTATTTCTACTTTTTCTACGTCTTAATCAAATACATGTGCATTGATTATATACTGTTCTGCATACCTTAAGAGGTCTAATCCAAAATTACTTTGGAGAGAGGCAATTTGTAGTCTAGAATACCACTTTTAGCACATCTTGAATTTTCCAAAAATAGGCAATTTGGAGAGTTAGGCTTGAAATGCAATCAACTTCCCGACCATTCCCTGACTTTTTCAGGCACTACCGCCCAATCTTACAACGTCGCTTCTTTGCGTCCTTCCATTGTTGCCATGAAGATATTTCGCGTCATTGATTATCGTTATTTAAAAAGAAAATATGGTGGAAATTTCAATCACTAAGAAGGCCATTTAAAGTCTCCAAAAAACTTGATCTTGATCTAGAAGTTTTCATTGAGTTTTTTTAAAATTTAGTGATCTGCCAAAAACTACTCAAGTCGGCAACGGCGCTTTCTTGCGCCCTTTCACTGTTGTCGGATTGCGGGAGGACGCTAATCTTCATAAAGGCATATCTGGCGGTGTTTCCTGACTGGCGCCTAACGTGCATACGTGTTCGAGGCGCGTTTCTAAAAATAGAAAGATGGCGGCCAGACGACGCCATGCCATTATATACACGATGGATGCCGCTGCGACACGGTGAGAATTTCGATTTTGATTTCGGCGAAGACTCGATTTAATTTGCCCGTTAAAAGCGAAATTATTATTAGTTAAAATGTTACGTGTCTCATTTGTTTTATTAAAAGTACGTGCCCGAACACTCGTCAATTGTTTTTAACATAAACTTTTTACGCATTATAATGGGTAGTAATCATTCGACGCAACTAAAGTGGGGCAATTGACCCCTTCTTAACTCAATTCAAATAAAAAACGAGTCCTGACGAACTATAATCGTTAAAAAATCATTTCCTGCATTTAAAAATACGTTACTTTTGTATGCAGTGAAATTTTTCTGATTTTTGAACATTTTTTATTGAACAAGTAATTTTCAAAAAATAAGTATTATATTTAATCGCTTAATTATATAAAAGAGAAAAACATATTAGCAAGCTTCTAAAAATATCTATTTTATAAAGGAATTAATAAGTATCATTATTTTTTAGGTAACTTTAAACGCAGAATAAACGAAAAATAAAATAAAAGGGATTCTATTCGCACACCCTAACAAAAGGCTGTTACATAAAACCATTCATCTAGAAGCAGCTAGATCCTGTTTCCTGTCAGTTTATCTCATCCCTTATGTTAACACGTCCTTTGTTGGGATATTGGACACTTGTTGCTTACAGACTAGACATGTTACACAGGAAAAAATGCAGGGTCGGTATACAACACTGAAACAATCAAATTTAATAGTAAAGGGAGGTAGTTCGAATTCTTATAACCAGTCCTTTCATGTGACCTTGTAAAAAAAATTTGTTTTTAAATTTTGATAAGCAGCAATACTTGCACGCTTAAAAATAACAGGCATCCATTGCAATGTTTTTTTTTATTCTTAATTTTGCTCTGTAAAATGTTATGGGTAAATCTAAACCATTTTTTTTTTGGAGAGAAATTTGTTAAATAAATTTAGTTCCTGGTATCTTCATTCAAATGATGTGGTGTTTTATGCTCTGGCCGAATGGGCCACGAACTATTTCAGCTTACAGATGCGACCATAGGCATTCCCGTCAAAATCAAATTTGGCGACCTTGTTTGCTTCGCGATCCGCTTTATTACACTGAGAGAAATTTAAAATTAGAAAGAAGAGTATTTTATATATTTTATGTGAAATTATCGTTACTTAAAAATGGAATGAGGAAAGATTCCTGTGCTTGTCGTAACTGCACGGCGAAAACGATACAAATTATATATTTTTTTAAATTTCCTAAAAATGTATTAAAAGTAAGCATTGTCTGAAATTATAAGAAGAAAAAAAATGATGTGCCGGTCCAAATAAACAAAATTTAATAAATTATAAATCCATGTTTAACGGTAAAATATTTGTCTAGATGACAGACCAAAAATATACAATACATATATATATATATATATATATATATATATATATATATATATATATATATATATATATATATATATATATTATGTCGGATATTCTCACGGATGCGATGTGTAATCGAAAGTTTTCGGGCATCCCGTGTATGTGCTGAGTGCCTCTCAGGACTGTAAGGCAGCTGACGTTTCGGTGAAATCTCATTCACCATTTTCAAAGCTCACTTGTACGGCGTCTGAACCAGTTCCTGTACTAGTAACGGCATTTCTCTTTCCTTTTTTATGAATAGTGATTATTAGTGAGATTTTCCATTCCCTAGGTATCTCCATTCTGTTTAGATAAGTCTGGAAAAGACTTGGGAGATGTTGATTAAGCTTGCTCGTTACGTTTTTTACCAATTTTGCTGATAGATTCCCAAGTCCAGGGCCCTTTCCTTTTTTTAAGCATTTGTTATATCTGTTACATTTATTCTTATGGAGGATGCTATCGTATTTTTACTTTGTGATTCCTGCTGTTCTGGAAATTCAGATCTATTTGCAGTTAACTGTGCAGAAAAGTATTACTCCCATTCGTTGATTGGGATTAGGGATATAATATCTCTTTTCTTTTCTTGCCGTAGTGATCTTATCACTTTCCAGTTTTCAGTGCATTTTAGTCCTCCCAGTACGGTATTTACTTTGGTGTTTTTCTTTCCAACATTTGGCTTTCCACTGCTTGTGATTGTTTGAACTTGATTTTGTCCTCGTTTGATTTAGAACTTAGGTATACTTTGTTGTCCCTTGTTCCCACTTCAATTTCTTCGTTCCGCTGGTAGGGTTGTTTGTGTTTACTCCTTTTTTTTGTATCCTGGCGCCTCTTTTTCTGCTGCATGGTACAATCTTTAAAATATATACAGAGTTGTGTCGCGTTCTCAAATTTGTGTATGGTTTATGGACTTACCGTCCAGTGTATTTCGGTGAAGGGTCTTTTTGCTATCATAATCTAGACGGTCGAGGTTGTAATTAAAATCACAAGCTTTTTCCTGGCTTATACTTTCACTATTAATATTCTGATTTATTCTTTCGTTCTCACGTCTTGTTGGCAAGGTTAATTTAGTTTGTAGTAAGTGGTGATTGCGTCCACACATTGCACCCCTGTACATCCGTACATCTTGCCAAATCAGGCTGATTTTTTGTCGCATTACTGCGTAATCTCTGATGGATCTTAAATTTCTTCACACAATGTTATTATTAGTAGCATCTCGTTATCATTGGTTGATTCATCTTCTATTTGTTAACTGTTTCTAAAAATATATTCTATGTATAGTTCTCTCAAGTCATTAGGAACCTATAAACAATAAGAAAAACAAAGATTACTAATTTGTTGTAATAGAATAGAATCAGTTCTTCTTTTAATGCATTACGGTAGTTTTTATTTAAAAAAGGAAGTATTAACTTTTTGTCAATGGAGAACTATATCCTGTAACATTTCTTTTTAATTTTAATCAGTATTATCAGCGTTATCTGTACATTTATTAATTTTAACACTTTTTTCCAGTGTAATATACTGGTTCGCGAGATAAACAAGGTCACGAAAACTAGACCCTTCAATTTCAATGGCACCGCTAAAGCTATCCCATCTGTACGATTATATCTGTGGTTAAGCTGAAAACGGAGCAGAGTAGAAAAACTAAAATAGGACATGTAAAGCCTTCTATCAAAATTTAAATATAACATTTTTATATACCCTTCCAAACTGTTTTTGTTTAAATGCTATTCAGTTTCGATGGATTTCCAAATTTCTCATTTAAAAGAGCCTATATTAACGGAAAAAAGTCTATGATAATCATTTACGAGTAAAAATAAATACAAAACAGCTAAGCCATATTATGTCAAACTTCAAAAACACTTTTCTTGGTGTAATCTGTGTTTTACTGAACGTTATCGTCATTTTTCTTTCATCCCCTTTTTCTGGCATCTCCTACAGGATCTACCACTTGTTGCATATAGACAAACAGAAGTTTTAACTATACTTTAGTGTTATTTAATGAGACTCTTTGGATGAGCGAATAAAATAAAGTTTTTTTCTTTCCTAAACACTTTTTTTTAAGAAAGTCGCCCGGGATATGAGAAGGAGAATAAAGTATAGTAAAGTAGAAAATTATTTTTAGGTTTGTAATGTGTCTTAATAAAATACCTGTGCAACATTTAATCCTTAATTAAACAATACACTTTTAGAGATAATAAACGAGGAAAACATAGGTTTGCAAAAAAAATACCCCGATGAAATGTACTAGAATTTTTCATCTTAACATTTGTTTAGTTTAGTACAAAATATAGTTTTCTCTTTCAAACCCAATGCAATATTTGCTTTCCCACTCGTCTTATTGGTAACATTACATCTTGCATTTATTTTACATATATCCGACGAAGAAAACCCAACGATTTTCCATAGACAGAGAATCGATAATTAAACAATTTTTACCAGAAAATAGATTTACCTCAGTCTCACGCTACTCCATGACAAAAAACAAACTTATTAACTAGATGCCACGGTACCACCTGTGCTTGCTATAGGTACTCTAAAGCGGGAAAAATAAGTGCTCCCGTCTTGGTTCTCAGTTTGAAATGGTTCTTAACATACATTTTAAATAACTAAAACATATAAGTAGAGTACCGAACACTCTAAAATGTTTATCTTTGTCCAGCTGTACATACTCTCTACGTCGTAATACTACAGAGAACTTTAAAAAATAACGGCTCTATAAATAGTTTTAACGCAATTCTATACTTTAAGATAATTAAACACACTTTTTTTTTTTAATAAGATAATTGGCTTTATTAAAAATATGTTAGATATTTTTATCCTAATAGAATCCAGAGTAAAAAAGTGTATTATATTTATTTCCCGAATAAAATACTTTTATATTCCATAAGAAAGTTTAATAACATGATGAAAAACGCACCACAATTGGTTGCAACTCTAGTGACGTCACATATAAGTAAACAAACAGGATGTCAGGTAACTGATACGCGATTTTAACAATTCCTGGTGTTATCGCGAGACTGTCGAGTTTACTATTGATATATTTCTTGCGAATGTTTTATAATTTAGTTATTTCTCAAGTTATTTTGTTATAAATATCAAAATTGGGATAAATTTTGTGCAAGCCGGCAACAGAAACCTTCCTTAGAGTTTTATTTAAAAATAATCCTGATTTTTATGCTGCCGAACTCAAAAACGTGTAAACGGCAATGCAAGTAATACTTGCAACTTATAGGTTATGTCAACAATAAGTTTGCACGCGATTATAACAAATTTCTTTGGTTTTATGGGTTTGCAAGTGTGCCTTACATTCTAATCCATAAGAAAATAATAATGCCTTTGTCCTAGAACAATAATTATAGGTTATATACACGTGATGAAGACATTAGACAAGGTACATTGATTAAAAATAGTAACAATTCAGCCTTACAATTTTGCGATAATATAAAAATATAAATATACTGACATTACAGTGATCTTCACAAATAAAAAATCATAGAATTAGCTTGTCTGTATCTGGGGTCTCTACAAGCTAGTTCTAACCACTGTTTTTGCCTTTAAAGATCCATTGGAACATACATAAATCTACATTTTGGCACCATGCACCATTATAAACCATTTTATGATGACAAACAAATAAAAATCCTACGAAATTAAACAAACTATTGTTTAACATTTCATTGTGTACTATGATGTGACGTCATACGCGCCACGTGACCAGCGCCATTACTCAAATTGTTGTTCGGCGCGCTTTTTTACCCTTAAAACTTTATAATTGTTATTTACCGAAAATATAACCGATCGCCAAGAAATATTAATATAGTGTTGCATTAAAGATAATAAATAATAATATAAAATAAATTTCAAACAGTAGTCAAATTCCTGATTCTCTTGAAAACACGCCGAAATTTTCAAAAAAGGTTGATACGTAACTGAAAAGGAATTCCACTGTTTTTACCTACTACACTATCACTATATAATTCTGAGGTAGGCAAAATATATTACTGAAACGTAACGTATAGAAAATATGACAGACACTTCCTTGTACAATTTTTGATTCCGTTTTTAAAGGACCACAATCCCTTAAAAAATAGACAAATAATAACTATATATATATATATATATATATATATATATATATATATATATATATATATATATATATATATGCATATTTTTTGCAAATGCATTGTAAAACAAGAAAATATATTTCATATCTAAGATTTATATTCATAAATGGAACATACTTTGTTTTAAAGATCTTGTTTTACAATTAAAGCCATTACATGTTTTCCAATGAATTTTATGATCATAATTTTTAGCTTTTATAATAATTTACGACTCGACCACGCCTTCTTTTATGCCTTGTTTGTTGTTTTAACTTCAGTAAATAATCCTAACTATTCTAAACGCAATCTTCAACTTTATAGTTTCGAGCCTGTAAGCCGATATGTTACAAAACATGCCGGCCATGTTGCCGAGGTTAAGCAAATTTAAAAAATTTATGAAGAAAAATGTAAATTTTATAGCCAGTATATTTTTAATTCTATGGAAGTATATCCAAACATACTGTGGAAAGAATACAAACTGTTTAATAAATAATTTAGATGCAAAGTTTTTTTGCAACATAAAAAAAAATCAAAACCGGGATGGCATGTCGTTTGTTTAAAATATATTAACGAACAAAAACAATACTACATTCTTAAATTTGCGTCGAAAAACGTTAATAATGGAAGGAAAACTAAAGAATTTTTTATACAAAATTTATATATTTCTTGAACTGTCGAAACGAAAACTGGCAACACTGTTTTAAGAGTATAATGCTTACGACCTTGCTGAACTGAAGGCTGAACTGTTCAGAAGTATAAACACATACCACGCTTCCAGTATTTAAAGATTGGGTGTTTTGTTGCTTACGCTGATGCGTTATCTTTCGATAAGATATTTAAGGGCGAATCTTCAGAGCAAATATTTTTCTAGGTGCATTCCATTTTATCGTTCAAAGTTTAAAAATATCAATCAATTATTATTAAATTTAATGAAATAAGTGAAAAATAATAGTATAATATGCAGGGTCGAAATTAAAATTGTTAAGAGTTAGAAGTAAAACTGCTGTGGGAGCCCCTCATATTATTTTTTTTATTAACTGATGTGAGGGCTCCGAGTTGTTCCGTTCTCCTCTTTTCCTATAGGGACTAGAAAAAAATCTTTTTTATGTCTTTAAGTACATTAACAGGGTAGTAAGTTCAGCGGTGTTTTCGAAGCAACTAACTGCTACTGAAATTATCGTAGTAAAAACAATATTATAGTGACGTTGTGTAATTAGACGACTTTCTAACAAAAAAGAACTTTACTTACCTTCAGGTCGTATCCTATCTTCATTAGTACGGCTATAAGGTGGTGGTGGTGTTTCTGTAAGAAAGAAAAGAGAAATGTATACTATAATAAGTAATGTTTTCGAAAATTTGTCTTATTTAATGCAAAATATATATGGTCAGGCGCGGATCCAAGGGGGGGGGGGCGGTGGGGGCGATCGCCCCCCCCCCCCCCCCCCAAGAGCTTTGAATTAAGGAAAATGAACCCGGTTTTTCCTCTTATACTACAATTTATTTAAGAACTAGAGAGAGTAATAAATCATTTTTTACCCTTTTTCTCTTCGCAAACTACCTGTCTTCTTTAGTCCGGTGTCTTTAGCAAAATTTGTTAGACACAAATATTTTTCATAAGAATGGATTAGAAACTTTATACCCAAAAATACCGGTCTATAATAATGGACTAAAACGTAGCCTTATTCTCTCAAAAAATTAGAAGTTATTATTTAAATACTTACAAAATATCCATTTACAAAAATACAAAAAGTTAAACATATATAAAAAAATAAATTCGTCCATTTAATATTAAAATATTTTTGGGGTTATCGGTCATTTTATTATTAATTAAAAACATTTTTAGGGTATTTGACGTTTCAGTTTATTTATTTCTTAAACCATCTGCAGAATTACAAGTAAACACTAAAAAGGGATTCAAATGTAATTACTTTTTATATGTTGTAATTAAAATTAGACCTACTTATTTTTATTTCTATTGTACTGATATCTTAATTTAATTTACTTTATTATATGGAAATACGATAGCCCCAAAAAAATAAGATAAACATGTTAATTCTACACGCTTAAGAAAAAGACACAAATCCAATAATAAAATAATTAAAAACTTACGGCTAATTGGAATTAAATATATATATAAAATTAAAGAGGGGGACACACTAAAATAAACATATATAAAAAAATAAAAAAACATATAAACAGCAATTGTGTTTACACTAGTAAACATTACGTATCTTATTCCTAATCAAAGTCAGTGAAACTATCTTCACTCAAATTAATTATAATTGGTTCCTCTATCTCACTGATCATGAGATCGAGTTCTCACATTTTGTTTTATTCTTTTATTATATGGATTTTTCCCAATTTTCCGCAGTAACTTTATTCAAAAAAATCTTTCAAAACTTTAGTTAAATTACTAATTGTGTTATTTCTAGCAACTCTACCTTTTACCTGAGAGAGATATTTACTTCTCCAACAGACATTTTCTGGACGATCTATAAGAACAGATTTTCTATCTGGTTTTTCCCAGCAAAAATTAAGTTCTCTGAGCAATTTCTAGAGATCAATTCTTTTAATTTGAGGTAAATTGCAATCTTCATTGATTTTAGTTAGAATTTTGTAGACGGTTGGGATCTGCTTCTCATAATAAAATGTATATACAACCCCTTTAATTGCAGTTTTCATCTCTACTTCCAACGAGGTTTTTCGTCTGCCTGTGATCGAATGTGGCTTGGGAGTACTAACAATTCCAGTCGTTTTTTCTCCTTCAGTATTCGGTACATGGTAGATTTTCCAACTCCTGTCATGTTGGAACACATCTCAACATTATTATCTATATATTGATATCTTAAGGCATCATTAACATTCATCGTAATAAGTTTTTCGTTGAGGAAAAAATGCCCTGGTTTAACGATTTTTTAATAAATATAGAGGTGCAAGCCATATCTTTTGGGTATCTCACTAATCTCAAATAATATATAAAAACAAGGACAAACAAGATAAATCACTAAGAACAAACTGTAAGGTGTACTTTGCTCACTGACAGAAATTAAAGTAAACTATCAGAAATTTTATGTTGCAGTAAATTTATAAAATATATTTAAATCTAATGAAATATAATTAGATTTACGGCAGTTCACAGTTACCTGCGGCACTGGAGCAGGTACGTTGGAGGTTTCGGTAACAGTTTTATTACTCTCTCTAGTTCTTGAATAGAGTATAGGAATGTGTATGATTACGACCGCCCCCCCTCCCAAGAACTTTGAGTTCAGGAAAATAGGACCCATTCTGCCGTTTATATTAGGAATGAGTATGCTGCTTGCACTCCTCCCCCCCCCCCCCCCCCCCCGGTGACAACTTGTTCTTCTTGCCAAACTGTACTTTTGTGATATCACCGCCCCCCCCCCCCAAAGAGAGAGGCTGGATCCGCCCCTGTATATGGTCGACATTTTGAAGCTCTCTGTGGACGCCTGTTTATCTTACTTAAGATAATGGTGCCGGTAAAATGTAATACAATGATTCCCAATTTTTTTAAATCGCTAACCCCTTTCCATCCGCCATATTTGATAAAACAAACAATAAAGGATTTGAAAAAATATATTTGAGGTCTCGTCATTAAAGTATGTCATAAATTCATGTTTTCTTTCATTTCTAAGGATACTTTATATCAGAGACTTATCCAGCAACAATTCATTTTGATAATCAACGAAGTGCAGTGTCGAAAATTTTGTGGTTAGAGTTCATGGTTCATAAGGACCTTGATAGATGCCAGAGAAAAACTATTGTGACAAAAGTTTTAGGAAATTAAACAGCGCATCCAATGGTGACCTTAAACTTGACCTTAGTCTTGTCCTGAAATGCATTTAACCTTTATATAACCTGCTTTTCGTTTCTGCAATAAAAAACGGGGGTTCCTGTTTAAAAAAATCAACTTGATCTTCAAAGGTCCTTGAACGATAAGCTCAAGATCAAATTAAAGGTCACCATCGAGTATCTCTCTTTAAACCATACAACTTTTGTACGGAAAATTTTTCTCTGACTAGCGGATTTTGTTTATCATTAAGTATTAAATTCATTTTACACATTGTAATAAAAAATGACTATAACGAAAAGACGAAAAAAAATAACCAATGTTTGCATTGTTGCAGATAACGAATGAAGGCCATAAAATAGTCGAAACGTTTCAGAAATAAATTTTATTGATATAATAAAGATGTATATATATATATATATATATATATATATATATATATATATATATATATAACTTTGTAGTGATAAATTTGTTTATATTTTTAAAAAAGGTCATAAACTGCGTTTAATGCCTACAAACCCAAAATGAAATAAAAACAATTAAAAAAAAACATTCTAAAAACCACAGAAAACCCATCATCAATTTGCTACCTGCTGTCTACATCTTTGTGTCGTCCTTTTATAAAAGTGAACTTTTCTCCCTCTTTTAAATACACGACTTCTTTGTTCTCTGTTTCTCTTCTTTTTTCTTCCTTGACATGGCGCCGGCATAAAAAACAATCGGGCCATTCGATACATGGGTCCCGCATATTTCCGAAGCCAAACATCTGGTCCGTCGAGGGTCTATCGTTGGTATTCTACCGAGAACTTAACATGGTACCCTGGTTCCGAGAATTACATGGTTAAGCATGTTAGTTGTTTTTTTTTTCTTTGTCACGATCGTAATGATGGGCGACATTCTAATTGTGTTAAAATTATTTAGTTCGGAATTGTTAAAATCGAATTATTTTTGTGGGTAGTGTTACAAAATTAAAATAACATCTTTTTAGAAATGCGGATTTCAGAAATAAGGGAGAAGTATATATAGATTTGATACACCCAATAGAATATGTTTGAGATTACCTAGAAAGACCCACAAGACCCCGTAATATCGCTCCAAATCACCTAGATGAGCTGGAAAAAGCTTTAAGGGAGAAATAGGAATCTTATAGAGAAGTCGTTCACAGAGAATGATAGATGTCATCAGAGCCAGAGGTTCCAATACCAGAAATTAATAACATACATTTGTCCTCCGAAGTTTATATTTTGTTACTACGTTTTTTTTTTCTATTTTGATAAATAAATTTTATTTTCTTTGCTTTTTAATTTTAAACACTATTAAACATTCTCCTTCTTCTTCTTCTTCTAGGTAGAACCAAGTTCTGTTATCTATACAATGCCTCATCGATCCTCGTTTGAGGTCGAAATCCAGCTGTCTCTCCATCTTTTGGGGGGCCGTCCAGGCGGCCGTTTGGTGTTTGGTTTCTCTCTCATCACGGTTTTTGCTAGTCTGTCATCGTCCATTCGTTCCACGTGATCTCTCCACTGCCTACGACGGTTTCGAACCCACTTCACAACATCCCCCACTCCGCTGTCCTCGCGTATTTTTGCGTTTCTTATTCTATTTCTTAAACTTGTTCCCGTGATCATTCTCAGCGTTTTCATTTCTGTGGTTCTCATAATTTGTTTTGTCTTTGTGGTTTCATTTCTTGTTTCTGCGCTGTAGGTCAGTATCGGTCTTACACAACAGACCTTGTAAATTCTTGCTTTGCTCTCAATCGTCATATGTTTATTGTTCCAGATTATGTCTCTTAGTTGGCCTGATATCATGGCCGCTTTGTTGGCTTGTGTGCGTACTTTTTCCGTTACTGCCCTGTTACTTGTTATATGTGCTCCTAGGTATTTAAACTTCCCAACATGTTCGATATGTTTGTCATCAACCATTAGTTTGCATCTCACCGGTTCTTTTGCTATTACCATTGCTTTGGTTTTCTCCACAGATATCTTCATATTATACTGTTTGGCTGTTCGATTGAGATGGAAAAGCATTCTTTGTAAGTCGTCCTCGCTATCTGCTGTCAAGGCAACAACGTCTGCAAAACATATAATCTGAACGGTGTTGTGTCCCATTGGGTACCCAATATTTGTGCTTTTTACCTCATCAATGATTTCGTCCATGATTACATTGAAAAGTGTTGGACTTAGGCTATCACCCTGTCTTATTCCTATGGATAGAGGGATTTCCTCTGTTAGAGTGTTATTTGTTTTAATTACCATGGTGTTTTTGGAATTCAGTTCGTATATTGTGCGTATGATTGCTTCGTCTACTTGTTTTCTTCGCAGTAATTCTGTTATGTGTTCCAGTTTGACTCGGTCGAACGCTTGTGTAAAGTCCACAAAACAAATGAACATTCTTAAATTTTATTATGTGATTTACCAAATATGAATATAAAAATAATAATTTTTAGTTACAACCTATGATTTGATGTAACGACCTCATTTAAGTGTGGTAAAGTTGATATATTACAATTTTTATCTTTTATGTATATCAAATTCTAAGTACACGATGGGCGGGTGGGTACGTGAATAAATGCATGAATAGTGCCTAAAAATGAATAAAATTGCTAGAAGGAGCTATGTTGTTATAAACCACTTCTAGAAGCGCCCAGATTTTTTCACCTAGGAATTAATCAACAAGTTGTTAGTACATGAAATTTTCGTTTTATTAATTTAAAAGTTTTTCTTTTCAGAAAATGTGAGGTACAAAAACGAAAATAGAAGCAATTTACTATAAATTACTTTTACGATTATTACGTTGCAGCCATATCTAGCGACTAGCCAAAAACGTGCAGTTGTAATTGTTTTTTGAAACTATTCTGACTTAAATACTTTGTTATAAATATATTTATGTTTGTTTAATGACAGACACGAGGGCGGGATTAAAAAATGCAAATAACTTGATTAATTGCCGCTACAAATAAATAAATATATAGGGTGTACGGGAAAACGAGGTCTGATCTGATAACAATGTATTCTTTGGGTTAATATATTTATCGATCAATTGTAGGAAAACTATAATTAGGAAGAATCTGAAATTTTGACAGTGTACTAACGTGCATGGTGGACAGCCGGCTAAAATATTTTCAAGATGGCGGCACTTCCGGTTATACCGGAAGTAGACGTCAACTTGCTTATTTTAAATGGAATACCCTATATATTATTGCATTTTTGATTTTTACGTAAAATTCTAGACCTATTTCATGTATAATGTTCTATACTTAAGTCTCACCGTTTTGGACATATTGAAATTTTTACGTCAAAAAAGACGTTTGTGGACCACAACTTAACTATAAATTTTTCCTATAAAGAAGTGTTTACTATTTAATTTGGGTTAGTTTTCTTGTAGACGAAGATCAACTTTAGTAGTCTTTTTGTGATATTTTGAAAATTATTAGTACAGAGTGGTCAAAAAAGAAGATTAAAAATTATATTTAAAAAATCGTCAAAAATCAATTTTTTCAAATACAACGCACCTATATTTATAATTTTATCATATTAAGCATTAAAAATAAAAGTAACTTTGTATAAGGTTGTCTATTCCAAAAATTTGTAGTTTTCAAAATATTGACAATTCAACATTTTTCTATTGTAAAAATGCTATACGGCTTTTAAGTTTTGTTATTAGTTGGCCATGATGACGAGGCGTGGCGAAAATAAAACAATCGAACCCTACAGAATTGTTACTATTTCTTGCCATTTGACATTCCTTAATAATAATCATGCCGCGGCGTATAAAATACACGCACGAAGATTATTTAAACTTATTTAATATTTATGGAGAATCTGATAGAATTATTTGAAGAACATGCGATACATTCACGATCCGATATCCACAGAAACAGAAACCAACACCACCAACTGTTAAAAGGATTATAGAAAACTTCAAGAACTTTAGACCCATAAAAGCAAAAAGAAATAGAAATAATCAGACATAACGACTCGAACTGTGAGAAGACGTCTTTGTGAAATTGGATTGTCTGGAAGAGTTGCTGTCAAAAAACCTCTACTCACCAAAAAAAAAACCGAAAGGCCAGACTTTAGTTTGCTCAGAAGTATTTAAATTGGATTTAAAGTATTTGGTTCAGATGGAAGGTCATTTGTTCGAAGGCCCGGAGGAAAAAAAAATTGATATTAAGCATCAAAAATCTACTGTGAAGCATGAGAGTGGGGGTATTATGGTCTGGGGATGCTTTTCCAGGTCTGGGACGGGCTCGATGGTGCAAATAACTGGGAAAATGGATCGATTTATGTACCGAGATACATTACAGAATATTATGTTATGCCGAAGAAGAAATTCCGCTTTTATGGCGATATTAACAAGATAATGACCTGAAACACTCATCACGTTTAGTAAAAATTTGGTTTTTAGAGAAAAACATTGATTTACTGGAGTGGCCTTCTCAATCACCGTACCTAAATCCGATTGAGCACCTTTGGGAACACTTGGAGTGAAAATTAGAATAATTCATAATGAAAATCATCTTTGGGAAGTTTTACAAGATGAATGGCGGAAAATTTCTCTTGATGTATGCCAAAATCTTGTCGATTCAATGCCAAGAAGATGTAGGGAAGGCATTAAGGCAAAATGGTTTTCAACAAAATATTGAACTTTGCTTCTTTAATTTGTACAGACTTAATTATTTTTTGTGGAAACAATATTTTTTCCATACTTTTGTCCCAAGTGTTTTTTTATATATCACATGAAAATTTTGTTTTATTTTGTATTTCAATTTGTTGAATAAAAAGTATAAATATTGAGGATATAAGCAGAAAACATGACTGTGGCGGATACAGCCTCTCTCTTTGGGGGGGGGGGACGTTGATATCACAAAAATACAGTATGGCAAGCTAAAGCAAGTTATCGACCGGGGGGGGGGGGGGGGCACACCGGAAACATTCCCATTTCTAGTGTAAAAGGTAGGGTCGTGTCTATTTTTCTGAAACTGAAGCTATTGGAGAGAAGGGGATGCCAGCAACATAAACATTCCTAGTAGAAGAGGCAGAATCGGGTCTATTTTGCTGAATTCAAAGCTTTTTAGGGGAGGGGGCTATCGCAAGAAAAACAAGTTGTCAATGGGGGGGGGGGGATGCCAGCAGCATACACATAATAATATAAAAGGCAGAATCGGTTCTATTTTCCTAAACTCAAAGCTCTTGGGAGGGGGGAGGGCGATCGCAAGCATACACATTCCTATACTCTATTCAAGAACCAAAGAGAGTAATAAAACTATTACCGAAACCTTACAGTGTATCCTTAGTGATTTATTTTGTTTGCGCTTGTTTTTATTTGAGATTAGTGAGGTACCCAAAAGACATCCTTCCACCTCTATATTTATTCCAAAATCGTTAAACCAAGGCATTTTTTTCTCAACGAAAAACTTATTACGATGAATGTTTATGATGCCTTAAGATATTGATATCTAGATAATAATGTTAAAAACTCTGTTAAGATATGTTCCAGTAGACAGGAGTTGGAAAATCTGCTATGTCCCGAATACTGAAGGAGAAAAAAACGACTGGAATTGTTAGTACTCCCAAGCCACATTCGAGCACAGGCAGACGAAAAACCTCGTTGGAAGAAGAGATGAAAACTGCAATAAAAGGAGTTGTACATACATTGTATTATAAGAAGCAGATCCTAATCGTTGACAAAATTCTAACTAAAATCAATGACGATTGGGATTTACCTGAAATTAAAAGAAATGAGCTCTGGAAATTGCTCAGGGAACTTAATTTTTGCTGGGAAAAACCAGATAGGAAATCTGTTCTTATAGATCATCCGGAAACTGTCCGTTGGAGAAGGAAATATCTCTCTCAAGTAAAAGGTAGAGTTGCTAGAAGTAACACAACTTACAAAATTAGTAATTTAACTGAATTTTTGAAGGATTTTTTTGAATAAAGTTACTATGGAAAATTGGGAAACTCGATCTCATGATCGGTGAGATAGAGGAACCAATTATAATTAATTTGAGCGAAGATACCGTCACTGACTTTGATTACGAATTAGATACGTAATGTTTACCAATGTAAAAACAATTTATTATTTAAATTTTTGTTTTTGTTGTATTTTATTGTTTAATGTTGTTTATATCTATTTTTATTTTTTATATATATTTAATTCCAATTCGCCGTAATTTTTTCAATATTTTATTATTGTATTTTTGTCTTTTTCTTAAGCATGTAGAATTAACACATGTAATTTTATATGGACGAATTTATTTTTTATGTACGTTTAATTTCTCGTATTTTTGAAAATGGGTATTTTGTAAGTATTTAAATTATAACTTAGAATTTTTTGAGAGAATAAGGCTACGTTTTAGTCTGAATGTACCTAAAACGGTTTCTATGTCAAAATTAAAAATAATAAAAATACAGTTGTGATTTGTGTTAAATGTCAAAATCATCCATATTTTGTAATGTATATGAATTATTAAGAAATCATAAGAAATAAAATAATATTATAAAATTTCTAACCCATTCCTATGAAATATATATGTGTCTAACATATTTTGCCAAAAATCCTGGACTAAAGAACACAGGTAGTTTGCGAAGAAAAAGAGGGTAAAAAATAATTTATTACTCTCTCTAGTTCTTGAATAAACTATAGTATAACAGGCAAAATCGGGTCTATTTTCCTGAACTCAAAGCTCTTGGGGGGAGGGGGGGGCTATCGCCCCCCTTGGATCCGCACCTGTATATATATATATATATATATATATATATATATATATATATATATATATATATATATATATATATATATATATATATATATATATATATATATAATCTCGAATTGATAATCTCCTTTTTTGGAAGTCGATTAAAAATAAATACGATAATGACGAAATTCGATCTAGTTTTATAAACTCTCTAATATTAATTTACAAATTAAAGTTACGTACGAAACAGTTGTTTCAACCGAAAATCTTGACGGCATATCTTGCCTTTTTCGAGACACAGACTGATGCCACCCATCAAAGTGGGTCCGCGGCGCCAGGCCTATCTCACCGCGGCGACCGATTTCTTTCTTTTGTAATTAGCGGCGCTGCGAGGTCGCTCGGTACGTGGGTCTGCGGTGCACCAGGCCCGTCTACGAAGATGGCCCGCCGGTATACCCTAACTGGTCTTTATCGAAATAGCGCTACCCACCTCCGGTATTTACCGATAACTTTATCGTGCGTTAGTACCGACTCACTAAAAGGCTTCGGTGGATTTCTTTTTGGCTTGATGTTTTTCTCGCCTAAGTGCTCGAGGCGCTTCAATTCATTCATTCAGGTTGTTTTGGTTTGGGAGATTCTTTTATTGATTGGTCTAACTTTATTTCGCTAATAAAAAGTGCCTGGTATTTTAGAGGCGACTAAAAATATAATTTTAAATTCTCCGGTAGAATTTTGCAACAGGTGTTCTATCTTGATTTACGAGACTTAGGCCCGAGCCTAACCATAAAAATCAAGTGGGCCTTATATTTTTCTTTGCTCCTGTTTATGGTGTACAAGTCATTATTGAAAAGCAACATAAATTGGTTTTAAAAGGACTTCTAAAATATTTAACAAAGGGAAGAATTATAACCATAATAGCTGGTTGTTAAACTTTCAATACTGGTAGTGCATTTAGAAAATTATCTGAACCTTTCAATATTACCTAGAAGTTCCAGATTTTGTCTCTCTTCGTTAGTCACATTGTAGCTACGTTCACTTGAAAGTTGCTTCTTGATTATAGTTACTATGTAGAACTTCAAGCTAAATATACAAATTTTCCGCTTCTATTTTATATACAGTAGTTTCCCGCCTCAATGACGGATCTGTTAGAAGTAAATAATTGCCTCTGGCAAATGAATTTGGCCGGAAAGTCTTATATACTGCCTCATTTGAATGGTTAAATATATTTGCAAATAACTTCTCACTAAAGTTTTATGAAAATTCCAGAATCGTCGGGATCTGGAGCTCCGTATGAAGCTGCTCTCCAGAGCTAAGGGACTCTTACTGACATAAGAATAACTTTGTTCTATTGGAAATACAGTTGTACCCTTCTGGTTTGTGATATGTATATCAAGGCTGAGATTCCATATAGCAAAATACTACTATTTTGAAAGACAGGCTGCATTTACCTGATCTAACTTTTTGTCGTATTCTATGCCGAGATATTTTACTTTCTCGGACCACTGGGGTTGTGTATTCTGGAGTTTGAACAGCTATGTGGTGACTACCTTGTCCTTGTGGAGAGAATGACCTGTGTTTTGACTAGATTGGACTTTATCTTCCAGTGATCCATCCATACCTCAAAGCTGCTAAGATATCTTTGCAGCCTTGAGGTTATGAATTTTGTATTTTTATAAATCGCTGTGATAGCAATATCATCAGCATAGAGAGGAACGTTGGTCGGGTTGGTTCTAGGTATGTCTGCAGTGAAAATTAAGAAGAAATGGAGGTTAAGGCGGAATCTCTGGGGACTTCCGCTGCCATGGTTTTCTGACCTGATGTCACATTTCCTCACCCGAACAGAGAACATCGTATCCTTGAGGAAGGAGAGAACTAGCTTGGTCACTTGAGAAAGATATCCGAAAGCGTATTACTTTTAACTCCAGGCCGTTATTCCAGATTTTATCGAATCTTTCTGCTTGGTGGACTGTGGACAGTCTATTTTTGAAACTAAGCTGTTCTTCAGGAATTACTCCGAGTTCTTCGACTATAACTTTGAGTTTATTTAGAATAGTTATTTCTGCCACTTTTCCTAACATTGAAAGCACTCTGATCGGTCCGTAATTTTGTGCATCCTTCTTGGACTTGCCAGTCTTATGAATCACAACCATTGCAGCCTGCTTCCAGGCTTTAGGGAAATGTGACAGTCTGATTATGATATTAATTATGTTGATAACTTTAATATTTGTTTATTAGGTAATTGGGATAAAATTGGGGACTTTACTTTTGAGTGTAGACTTCGGAGATCTTTCGGGCTGGTGAACCAACTCATTGGTGTTGGTAGTTCTAACAAAAATCTGGATGGTCCTGAGAGCTCTTTGGTCCGGTGAGTCTGTCAGGTTTAAAGTAAACTGTTTCTCCAACATGTTTACCAGGAGCTCCGCCTTCTTCTCCGAGGAGACAGCAATGACGTTATTATGGTTTAATGCTAGGGTGAGCTGTCTTCGTCTCCAAGTGAGGGATGTAGCCATCTTTCTGACCGAACAACTTTCTGTCTGGAGACTCTGTATTATGTCATTCCACTTATCATTATGGTATATGAAGAGAGTTCCTTTAACTGATTTGTGCTTGGTTAGTCCATCTTTTGCCAATTTTTTGTTTTACTCATTAGGTATTATCCATCGGGTTTGTGAACAATTTCGACAATTTTTTGCAAAATTATTAACAATAACAAGAAATGTTATTTTTTGTTTTTCGGAAATATCACTGAATAGATTTTGACAATTAAAAAAACATTGTAAAGGTCTTTTAGTGCCTAAAACTTTGGGTAGGAACAATAGTTTCCGGATTAAATGAAGAAAACCGATTTCAATAAAATTCGAGATGCTAAAGTTGACGGTTGTTTTATATCCTCTGGAAGAACGATCTCCAAAATAAAAAATTCCATTTGCATTTAATTTTTTTTCTCAAAGTCTGATATTAACTTAATTTATTAACCATATAAATTGTTCCTAAAAACGAATTTTAAATAGTGCAAAAATGTAAACGCGTAAAATCGTGTAAACATTCACAAATACAATATAAACTTATTAATTATCCAACTGCTCGGCGTGAATAAAAGCTAGGCGCCCCGTCTGGTAAACATTTATCGCCTGCAGGCGCCATTGAGATATTTTCGTTGTATATGTATTTAACTTTTGTTGAAAATTCAGTTGGCGTATCTCTATATTTACTTAACATCTAAGGTGGGATGAGGTGAAAATACACACTTAACGATAGATTCACATTTTTAAAGGATCATCATTGATTTTTAAATGCACTTATTTTATACCGTCCATCTTTTTTTATATTTGAAGTTCTCAACTTGCCCCCTTTATGAGCCTCTAACACGACCTTGAGATATAAAACTGGACTGCTCGTGTTCCATATCTCCCTTATAAAAAAATGACCCCACCGTGCTCTGTGCCATTAGGTGCAAATAATTGCTTTGGCAACAATGAATTCCCTAAGTTTTTATGATATTGGTGAAAGTGTATTTTTGACATTGACTGAATACTTTTCATTTTGACAAAAATTTATTTTTAATTTTGCTGTTTTATGGATTTTATCACATTTTATGTAACGTTTTACTGAAAATTTCAAACAGGAATGTGAACTTTAAGGTTTTTCTTTTGTATTTTAAAAAATGTGATTCTTCATCGTAAGACGTGCAAATACCTCATTTGGTAAATTGGAATTTATTTAATTGGTAAGTTATAAAACATTCAATAATAATTATGTAAAATTTTACCTTAGAATCAAATTGTAAATCTAAGAGTAACAAGTTTAATCTTATGGATATGATATATGATAATTATTAAATGCTATTAATATTTTAGTTTTCTAAGAGAAAGGAATCTTCAAATTCAAGAGCTGAAGCAAATTGGTCATGATCATAATTTTTTTATACATCAGATAAGTAACTCTGTTCAGAGCATTTTTCTGGAAATTGTTTTATACAAGAAGATGAGCAAAAAGTTTGTGTTGTGCTTCTTACAAATAAACTGCCTGAAAAAAACTACGAAGCACTGTTCGATGTAAACATCTCGAAGCAACTAAACTTGGACTTAATAACATACACTGGCTCTACAAAAAAAAGTTCTGAATTAGCTGTGCATTAACCAACAACAATATCGTTTTACCATAAAGTTAATGTTTCACTGACATATAAAGCTGAATATCAAAACTGGTATGGTGTTAAAATTTAAAATGATTATACGTTTAAAAACCAATATGCCATATTAAAATAGAAATAAATGATTGCATATAATATGAAATTTTTCAATATTATTAACAATGTTTGGAAATTACATAAATTTTACTTTTATGTATTTGTTTTGTCTAAAAATAAAATAATAACCTTTTTTTTTGTTTGAATATGTTATTAATTAATAAAACAAAAATTCTTGATTTTAGCTCAGATAGGAAATTTGTGTCACGAAAATCCTTTGTCAAAGTAGTGAGAAGCTGCGATTGATTACCATTTCAAAAATTCAACTCTAGAAAAGGCCAATTCCAGATCCTTAAATAGTTAAGTAAATTGAAAGTTTGACCTAGTGTAAAAATTAAAAGTTGCTAGTAAATCTTTATGTATATATTTAGATTAAAGATGATTGTATTAATGTAAAAATTCTCTTGTATTTACAAGCTTCTTTATATTTAAAGTGTCTTAATAAATATTGTTTTGTTTACAATTAAATATAAACTGCTTTAACACTATTCCCTTTAGAGTTTAATTTTTTTTTTATAAAAATGGTTTAGTTCATAATGTTACTTTACTTCATTTAAATTAACGCTCCGTTTTTACGTAACAACAAAGTCGTAGGTTACATTTAGCAATAGTTATTGTTAATTGAATATTATAACAATTTTGATCTTGTTTTGCATTTTTCTCAGCAACAAATGAAAATATCGAGATCGGTAAAAAACCAATTTGTAAGTTTTTCAATTCTCTAGAAGACGGCTTTTCCATTTTGTCCAAAAATTTCTTTAGTTTTTTCAGGTAAGCAAAAAATTGCAAAAAAATGAATTTTTCGACCTTTAATTGTTTACACAAAATCTCGTGCAGAGAACATATACATTTTATTTCTATAGGCCTGTATTACTCGAAAATCCGGATCTCTGTCTGGATGAATGAGTGTCCTCAACTAGGTCTTTTTTTCGCTTATTTGACTGGAGTAATATTTACGAATTCCTTAAAAAAAAAATTGTTTAACTCTAACTCTAGTTTGTATTGCTTAGAGCAATACCACAAGCAGCAGCTTATATAAATATTAAACCTAAGAAAAATGTAACAAATAAGTTTAAATAGTTAGTTTAGTTAAATAGGTTGTTCACAGAAAATACCATGTTTCCGTATTGTTTTTTATGTTCCCTGAAGATGGTTTAAATAAAATAAACCGAAACGTTAGTGAAAAACAAACATATTTCAATTTTACTTAAATTCTTATAAAGAAATTGACTACAACCCATTAAGAGAAATAATAATTTTACTCTCTTCTCACCTCAATGACCGAAACTGATTCGAAATAAATAAAGAGCGTAGGTAGAGATGGTTTCCTTAATGGAATAAACGCAACGGGTTATCTCGTAAAGCTTTTAAGATAGAGTAAAAGCGAGTATTGAGGTGGGTATTCAAAAAGTTCTTCGACAAAAAGTTAAAAGCATTTGGAAATAATTGAAAAGATAAGCTTCGATTTAAAAAAAAACATGATATGAAATATTTGTTTGCCGTGGGAAAAAAGTATCTGCAAAAGTATCATCTTCATTTGTATGTCGTAATTCTTAGAATAAAATTATATATTTGTGTTTTTAATTAGTAACAGAATAGCAATGATGGTTTTAATAGTGTGTCAACATTTCAATAATACATTTTTTATGGTACATTATAAATAAAGTTCTATTCATTAATTTAAAAAGCACTGGCTTTTGCTGTGAATAAAATATAAAAAATACATTAACATTTTTACTTTATAGGCACTTATTTTGGATTAATCTTTCACATCATATCGGAACCGAGTTCTAAAAACTCGTCCTCTAAAATAACCATAGAAATGTTTTTGTTATGTTAAATGTGATTCGTGTTAGTCACCAGGTTAAAAGTCACTTCAAATATTCTTCTGCCTTTTTCAGGGTCTTTTCTAATATTCAGGGAATTTAAGGCAAATAAATAGCCAATTGGGGACACTCGATCATCCAGCAATCGGACAGGATTTTTAGGTAATATACAGGTGTGAAAAGTTGAGAACAGAACCTCTTAAAAAAAGGGAACGTAACAAAAAGCAACGGACAACCCATTTAGCCATGTTGAAGAAGTGAAATAAAGCATACTGTTGTGTCGTAGCTTGCTTCTTGGTTTTCAGCGAAAATGGTGTCGGGCAAGGACTTGTCGCTGGTTTCGGGTCGTCAAAACACAGTGGGTGGAAAGCACGGATTTGATATTAAAAATAAAAGTCGGATTTGACTTCAAGGTACATTTTAAATATAATACTATAATAATAAATACATGGATATCAATAATCGTTACAAAGGCGAAAGTACTTTTTCCTCTATGCTTAAGACTTCTTAATAAATACCATGCAAATAATTTGTAAGTAATATAATATTTATTGATTCACATAAATGAATAAATAATACGACTGTAATAAAAATAATAAAAAGAACATTTTAATCATTGCCTGTTTTATTAACAACTCTTTTCTCATTCTCCAATACGTATGAATTGTTATCCCAATCCTTACTATGTCAAAAACAGTGTAAGGATCCAGCGACGCCAAAAGTTTTGGAACACATCCTCCGTATTTTTTCTCGAGAAGATTTTCGGGCAAAATCTAGACGATAGTTTCTTATCAACTTGTCCGTTGATTTTTGTGCATCTTTCGATTGTTTACCTATCGGTAATATTGCAAATGCTATGATGCCTGGTCAATAAAGTAAGTCATTTGTGGATTCCTGTTGGCATGTTGTACCAAGAATATCCTTTGAAGAATAATCTTGCTGTTTGAAGTTTGTATTCCCAAAACTTCTCTATTGCAGTTTAATGTCCGCTTCCAATAGTTTGCAAAATGACGGGAAACCGGAGGATCAATTTTCGCTTTACACTTGTTATAATGGCTGTAGCTTGAAATACTCTGTGTTTACTGGGACACAGTATCAATATTGTTAAACTGAAATGTTGTTTGGCAGAGGTAACAACGTTGGACCGATTTCGCTCCAGCCAAAGCATTCACCTAGCCATCTGTCATCGTCATAGACAAATTCTACTGTACTGAAGCTCGGGTGGCAAAGAAAACTCTATTATATGGTGCAAGTTGTCTGGTTCGAGTTCATAATATTCTATTTTCGTTAAAGACTTTTGTTCGGTTTTCTTAATATTTGCCAAAACTTCAGGGGTTATATCCCTATTAGCTTTAAAATATTCCGAATTGTTCGAGCGTTTATATCAAATTCTTAGGTAATTACGGTACTATATATATATATATATATATATATATATATATATATATATATATATATATATATATATATATATAAAATGAGATAAAATGACATCAAGTAAAACTTCACACAAATTTGTATAGGTATTAAAATTGGAGTGAAAGACTGATCTTAACCTAAAGATATTTAAAAATTTGATAATTTGACAACGTCGCAATTTAAGGTAAAACAATTGTGGGATTGAAAAGAAGATACACGGGTAGTTTTTTTTTCAGTGTACAATAATCTTTTAAATTAAATATCTTCCTTATTATAATAATCGCACTTAAATAAAATAATTAATTTCCTAGAAATCTTAAATATCTTAGACGCCGCCATTTTGTGTGGGACGATCGTGGGTGAGTTGGCAAATCCGGTGTTTATTTTTTACATTTTTAGATTTTAGGTTTATTTACCTATTTGTACTATATTTTTGCGTGTGTTGATTACTTCATTGTTAAAAAAAGGAATGTAAAATTTTTTAAGTGTTTAAAACGATAAACTTATTTATTACTTTTCAAATTAAATATAGAATTATATCTGTGCAAACTAATATTTTTTACGTAGAGATAAAAAAAATTGCTCAAAACAAATTTGAACTATTCGCTAACATAATTCCGTATTGCCTGGCTACTGTGAGGTTATCTTTTCATTACGTAGAAAATTTGGGTTAGCGGAACGCTGGAAATTAGAATAACAATTAAAAAACTTTTAAGGGTGTGAGAGATATCAGTGATAAAAAGTTGGCAATTGATGTCAATTTTGATTGCCCACATTTTCGTTTGAAAATTCGTTATTTCCTGCTTCGACACTTCAACTTAATCGATAAAAATTACATTTCTGAGCTCAGCTGTCTGATAAAAAAAATTCCTTCTATTGTTCTGTACCGGCACGTGGCAATACCGCCAGCCGAATCTTTCGGTAGTCTATAAAAAGGGTCTAACTCCAATTCTAGAAGTATCTCCTCAGCAAAGTGGCCGAAAGGGTTATCCTGAAAAGACTTAAAACAGCGTTTGAAGCTATCGGCAGTATTCCCACAAGAGCAGTTCGGATTCCACGATTCACTGAACTGTACTTGCTGAGAGTTGCTGAGTTCGCGTTTGAAGGATTCATTAGAATGAATCGACGGCAGTGAATACTGCTTGATGTAGTCAAAGCGTTCAACACAGTATGGCATGTGAGCCTGACCTGCAAGCTCCAGAGCGCCGGCTACCCAGCGTGGATCTGCGACGTGAGTTCACCGTAAATGTTGAGACGACTCTGACATAATGACAAGATCAATGCAACCAAGACTGATCAGCAGATATCTCCAGGAGGAAATGGGGCCTTAAAGCTACACAAATGTGGTGGGCTTGCTGGTTTTTTCATATATATATATATATATATATATATATATATATATATATATATATATATATATATATATATATATATGTCAGATGGATTCTATATACACAGATTTCTCAAAGGCATTCGATCGTGTTAATCATAGTATACTGATAAATAAATTACAACAGTATGGTATTTCTGGAAGTTTATTAAGTTGGTTCCAAAGTTCTGTCAAATCGAAGACAAATAGTTAAAATTAAGGGTTACACTTTTGAGGAGGTTTTGGTCAAATCTGGTGTGCCACAGGGTTCCCATTTAGCTCCACTCCTCTTTAATTTGTATATTAACGACGTAGGTAATTTTGTTACTGATTCAAAGTTTTTATTATATGCTGATGATCTTAAAATTTATAGAGTGATTAATAAGTGAAGTGCCTGCGAGGAACTGCAAGAGGATCTAAGGAGATTGAATGAATGGTGCAGAATGAAAGGTATGGAGCTGAATACGGATAAGTGTAAAGTAATGAAGTTCTACAGGAAGAAAAATTTTATACAATATGACTCCATCATCGGTGACAGTCTTTTGGAGCATATGAATTTCATAAAGGCTCTTGGAGTATTCTTTGATAAAGATTTGAATTTTAATTATCATGTTAATTACGTAACTAACAAAGCTTTGAAACTGTTAGGCTTCATTAAGAGATAAGTGACTGATTTTTCTAATGTCGAGTGTTTTAGAGTGTTGTATTGTGCATATATAAGATCAAATCTCGAATATGCTTGTCCCATTTGGTCCCCATATTACAAAACTTATACTGATCAAACTGAAAAAGCTCAGAAAAAATTTCTGAGGTTTGTAGGCTATAGGTTGTGTAATTTGAGTGAGGATATTGTTTACAACGATCTATTGCAACTCCTAAGACTTCCCTCTTTACAGGATAGCTTTATTGATATTTGTACATTGTTTAAGGTAATAAATTGCCATATTGATTGTTCTGAATTACTGAATGCAATCTCTTTACATGTTCCGCCGAGAGTTCTGCGTGGCGGTGATCTGTTTCATGTTCTGTTCCATAGAACAAATTTCGGTGTTTCGTCTGCTGTCACGCTATATATAGTTTTACTTTTAATTTTTAATTTTATTATAGCCTCACCAATACTGATTGACGATGGTGGTGTACGCATTGATTTGTATTATTTTAAGTAATTTTACTGTTTTTTATGTAATTTTAATTATTTTTAAAATGGCTGGTCCGTCAATATACATTATTATTATTATTATTTTATTTACAATTACACAGGCTTCCTGGTTTTGTTTAAATAATAGGAACGGGCTTTGCCAACTTCATATTAACCTTATTGTATAAATTTTCGTACTATTGTAGTTGTGCTCAGCATCACCGCTTTCTGTATCTGTGAGTGGATGTATAAAGGTAGGTCCAGTGTTTGTAGGCCTTTCGTGAATGTGTTTGGTGTTATTCCTGTAGCCGAGATTATAAAAGGTATGATGGTGACTTTTTCCTGTTTCCATATCCTTTGTACTTCTTGGGCTATCGGCATGTTGACCACTTGGGACTGCAATGTCGATTAAATATGTTTATTTTTTTTTGTCTATAAGTGTAATATCTAGTCTATTTGCCATTATCGTCTGTGTGAATGTCTGTAAGAATGGGGTTGTCCCAGTATATTTTGTGTGTTGGGCTCTCTATAACTTGTTGTGGTGTATATTTATAATAGGGTTGCATGTCATTTGTGAAGCCCAATCTCTGTGTTAGTGCTATATATATTATCTTTCCTACATTGTTGTAGCTGGCGGTGTACTCTGTTGCGGCTAGTAATTTGCATTATTATTATTATATTTTCATAAGTAATATATATATATATATATATATATATATATATATATATATATATATATATATATATATATATATATATATATATATATATATATATATAGTGGGACCAGTAAAGTCCTGATCATATGGAATTTTTTTATTAATAGCTTTATTCGAAATTTGACTTTGGCATCAATTTCTGCTTCAAAATTAACCAAAAAAAAAAGTAGTCACATGACTACATTATCTGTCAAATTTTAATTTTTTTCCAAAAAAAAAAATCAAAAGTTGAGTTATATGTCAAAATATCGAAAAAAATTATTAGAAAAAGTTCTTCTGAATGCAATTTTTAGTCCATATGCAAAACTTCAGCTGTATAAAATGATTTAGATTTTTTGCCCATTTTTTTTTTGTAAATTGCACCACTGTAGCAAAATATTAATGTGTATTACTTTTAGACACAGACTACGTTTTCAAAACTAGTTATTTTATAAAGTTACCTTATACAGGGTCAAAAATAAACTCTGCATCACATGTAACCAAATGTTAATAGCCCTATTTGGATTTTGGAAAAAAACACACATTTAATATGGCGCTACTTTAAACCAAATATGTCTGGAATGAAGCACTGTCAAAACTAAGAAGTTTTATGTAGGTTGCGTCTAGTCTTATTTTGTAACAGTGGTGCAATTTATAAAAAAATTAGCAAAAAATCTAAATTATCTTATGCAGCTGAATTCTGCATATGGGCTACAAATTACATTTGGAAAAATTTTTTCTTATAACTTTTTTCGATATTTAGAGGTTTTTTTTGGAAAAAAAAATTAAAATTTGACAGATAATGCTAATCACGTGACTACTATTTTTTTTTAGCTTTTTTAGTTAATGCCAAAGTCAAATTTCGAAGTTACCCTAGGATATATATATATACATATTGTCGTAGAAAGACGTTTCTCACCGCCTTTCTCCGAGGACATTTCACTTCAAATATAAGATCCCACAATATATTAGTACGGCAAGCGAGTGTCTGGGAAGGTGTCAGTCGGAATCCCACTGACGAGTCCTACGACTGGCACTGGGGCGAAACACTCCAAAATTTGTCAAGTGTATAGGAAAGCTGCTTCCTCAGGCACGGGCGCTAAATGAGGAGCCGGAAGCAAGGGGCGTAAAGCCGGTAACGTAGCTTCCTATAACACAACAATATATATATATATATATATATATATATATATATATATATATATATATATATATATATATATATACTTAACTTTTATCAATTGAACATATACTTAACTTTTATCAATTGAACATATACTACCTTAAAGCGAACCGACATTACGCGATAAAAATTACCGTAAAGCCCTAATTAACGGTATGCAACAACTACAGACACATCTACATTCATATTTAGGTATTTTCGTAAAAGGCAACTTGTAACCTGTACGCGTGGGCGTCAGGCGCCACTAAATGAATGAAAATTCTTGCAAGTGGGCCCACGAATTGAGGTTATAATTTATATGCAAATATTACGAATGTTTAGCCATATTTTTTTGTAAAACGTTGTTTATTCTTTGGCGGCTGTTCTGGTAAAATACCGGCGCTAACTTTATTACTCGTATTAATCATGTCCCGGGTATACACCTACTTTTACTAATTATTGAAAGAGTAAGGATATTTTGCTCGATAACACCGGTAGTGTTTTAAATTATTTAAATCATTGAAATAAAACACTGTTGTTTTTTAATGTTTCAGTGTACATAATATATAACAGAACATAACAGTATATAACAGAATATTTGATCGATCTGAGCATATAGTTGCAAATGAATAACAATATATTTCTTAATGGTAGACAGGTTGTTTGCATTTTCTTCGATTACGGAAAGGCCTTTGACAGAGTTTGCCATAAAAAGGGTGCAATTCTTTTAGAGAATGATAATGTAGGTGACAGCACTGTTATGTTAGTACCATTCTTTTTGTAATATGTGTGTAGAGATAAAGGGTTTTTAATCTCAAGAATTTGTACCACTTTTAGCGCACCACAAGTTTTGTACGCAAATGATATGAAATAACTTTGTTAAAAATATTTAGGATTGTAAAGTCTTGCAAAATGAATTGAATGATATAGTAAGTTGGTACCAAGATTATAAATTAGAGATATGTGTATTATATGTTAAGTAATATACGAGGTTTGTCTCAAAAGTATCGAGCCTGCATTCATAACTCCGCGTCAAAAGTTCCGAACGACCTCTGTGGGGCATGGGCATCACCAGTAAGTCTTCAAGAACTCGTTGTTGTGCGCAGTTCCCCACTGGACGTGTTAGTTTGTGAACGATGTGCATTTGTTTACAGCGTTTTTTTTTCGTTCTTTGCATTTCGTTATTGTAAAAAATGACTGATAAATTAGATCAACGAATTTGGATCAAGTTTAACTTTAATTTTAGAAAAACTTGTTCAGAAACAATATGATGAATAAGGCATTTAGAGAAACAAAGCGAATATTAATTATTATTTAATAAATGATAATATTGAATATTCTATACATTATTTATTAGCTAATTCAGTAGAAGCAATAATAGGATCAATATTTTTAGATGGAGGAACAGTTTCTGTAAAAAAAATTAATTTTTAGTAAATTTAAAAATTAATTAAATAAAATAAAAATTAATAATAATAAAGGGTGTTTTTTATAGAGGTATAGAACTTTAAGTTGGCAACACTTTTTTAACTGGCGGCCATTTTGTCAGCTGTCAAGTGATTTATATTTAGTTTGGTTTGGCATTTCAACATGAATAGACTGACGCCTGAACAACGCTTCCAAATTGTGCAAATTTATTTTCAAAATCATGGTTCTGTTCGAAATACGTATCGCGCACTACGTCCATTTTACGGTCAACATAATCGTCCATCAGAGCAATTAATTCGATTAACTATGGAACGTTTTCGCACCACGTTTACTATAAATGATAATATGCATCCACAGAGACGTCGTACAGTGCGTACAGAAGAAGTCATTGCTGCTGTAGAGCGTAGCGTAGAGGAAGACCCGAATCAGTCTATCCGCCATCGTGCACAGAAATTGGATATGTGTCCATTCACTTTATGGAAGATTTTGCGGAAAGATCTTGATTTGCGTGCTTACAAAATCCAACTCGTGCCAAAATTGAAGCCACACGATCACCTAGCAAGGCGTAGATTCGGTGAATGGGCCCAAAACAAGATTGCCGTTGATCCTGATTTTCATAAGCGAATTTTGTTTAGCGATGAAGCTCACTTTTGTTTGAATGGATACGTCAATAAACAAAAGTGCCATATTTGGAGTGATGATAATCCTCAAGTGTATGTTGAGACACCGTTACATACATCCAGAAAAACTGACTGGTGTGCTTTATTGGCTGGTGGAATCATTGGTCCGTACTTCTTTAAAAACGATGCTGGTCAGAACGTTACAGTCAATGGTGGCTGCTATAGAGCCATGATTATTGACTTTTTCGTTCATCAATTGAACAACCATGATGTGCAGGAGCTGGGGTTTCAACAAGACGGCGCAACATGTCACACAGCTCGGGCCACAATTGAAACGTTTGGTAACCGCATAGGTTCACGTTTCGGACCCGTGAATTGGCCTCCAAGATCGTGCGACTTAACGCCGCTAGACTATTTTCTGTGGGGATATGTGAACTCGCTAGTCTACGCCGATAAGCCCGAAACGATTGATCACTTGGAGGACAACATTCGCCGCGTTATTGCCGATATACGGCCACAAATGTTGGAAAAAGTCATCGAAAATTGGACTTCCAGATTAGACTACGTCCGAGCCAGCCGTGGCGGTCATATGCCAGAAGTCATATTTAAATTATAATGCCAGAAGGTTATCTTTCGAATGAAGTAAATTTCATGTCAATTTAAAAAATTCATCTTTGTTTTATTCCATTTAAAAGTTCTATACCTCTATAAAAAAAACACCCTTTATATATAAAGATAGTAAAACTTTATTACAAGAAGAATTACAAAAATCAAATTTTCCATTACCTATTTATAAATTAATAAAAATTAAAGATTATAAGGATAATTTAAGAAAAATTTATGTATCTTGTGAGATTAAAAAACCTAAAAATGCGACAGTCTTCACAGTGGAAGCATTCTGAACCGCCAAGACCAAAAAAAAGCACGTCAAAGTCGGAGCAAAGTGAAGACAATGTTGACTGTTTTCTTTGAATATGAAGGTGTTGTGCACCACGAATATGCTCCCAGAGGTCACACGATCACTAAAGAAAACTACGTTGAAGTATGTAAAAGAAAACGGCCACAGCTTTGGACAAGCGGTGATTGCGTGCTTCACCACGACAACGCGCCAGCGCATTCATCGAACCTTGTGCAGCAATATTTAACAAAGCACCAAATCGTACAGCTTCGCCAGCCTCCGTACAGTCCCGACGTAGCTCCCTGCGACTGTTGGTTCTTTCCCAGATTAAAGATGCCGCTGAAAGGACACCGGTTCGATGACAAAGAGACGGTTGAAACTAATGTGACGAATGCACTGAAGGCAATTCTGAAACCTGACTTCCAGGACTGCTTCAGGAAGTGGAAACACCGTTGGGATCGTGTTATTCAATTAAATGGAGACTACTTTGAAGGATGTCACTCACCGAATGATAAAAAATAACACCAATGCGGAGATATGAAGGTAGGCTCGATACTTTTGGGACAAACCTCATATTACTGAAACGTTAATCCAGTCGATTGAAATGAAATTTACAGGTGAAGCTTAAAAAAATGTTGGATTTTGTGATTCGTTCTTATAGAGTTTGATAATTTAGAGGTAATTGTAGATAGAATCCACTTGTATTGTTCAGATTGAAGTGTATCATTTGTTAGCCTCAGTATGTGGAGGAAACCAATCAGCGGTAATAGGTTCAAAGAAATTGCGTTCAATCTCTATATTACGAAAAAAAACTTTCCATATACCCTCAGGGCAAATTTTACCGTCAACATCTACTACAAATATTGGCTTTTGATCATCCCCAAGTAAGAAGAACTCGAACATGTCTAATAATACAAATAAAATTACATTTTATCTGACTGATAGTATGACTTTTCTCGCTCAATTACCTTTCAAAATAAACTCACTAATAATCGTTAGATTTAGGGATTTGTTTTATCATCCTAAACCGAGAACAAACATGTATAAGAATAGTACGGTTTATCGGATGTATGATTTGGACAATAGATATTTAAAGAATTTTTACAACAAATCCAAAAAAAATCAAATAAAATTTCTAGACTATTAAATGGGTTCACTTCGTAATTATCATTTATAATTATTTATTACAGTTACTGTTTTTAGATATTGTACATGTAACTTTTTTTTCCATTTTTAATCTATATTTCATAATTATATAATAGTATCTGTAATTGGATTATTCTGTGGATTAATTAATTAATAGTTTGCACACATACATATTACATATAAATATATATATATATATATATATATATATATATATATATATATATATATATATATATAAATGTACGGTTAGGTTTTAGATTAATACTACTATTCTGTACTTGACCTTTCGCCCAACATAGTGAGCTTTGTCAAAAGTTTAATCTAAAATAAAAAGGAAAATACAACTAACATGGTCACAAAAGCACACTCACATGAGTTAAAATTAATACTTTAACGATATCAATATTGATTAAAAATATCAATCTATAAAACAATATGAATTAAAAAGGAAAAATAAAAATTATTCACAGTATGGTTACTATAAACTCGTTATTTTTTTTTTTGGGAATTTTTTTTAGTTTTTTCTGATTTGCAAATAAATTTTATCAATATCAACTGTACAGTGTGTTGTAAAACAAGGGCTACAATATTTGGTTTAGTTTATTAGGTTAAAATATATTTGGCTTAGGTTTTATTTTTGATATCTTATTTTGTCATTGATTGCTTGTTTTTCTTTCTTTTTTTTTGTATGTAGCTTTTCCTTTATTTGAAGTTTATGGTAGTTTCTATCCTGGGTTAGAATTTTTGTGTGTGAAAAATTAAATTCATGTTTAAAATTTGTCTAATGTTTGTGTAATGCTGTCGTTGTGTTTTTTGTGTATTTATGTCCGTTCAATCTGCTGTCTAGATATTTGTCATTTTAATATATTTCTGTGGACAATTTAGACATGGTATGAAACAGATAATGTTGGATCTCTTTTTGTGGGATTGTTAAGATGATACGCATGTGCATGTCAATTAAAATTGGTAACTAACAAAATAGTTGGCAAAAAATTGTCAGAAGATGTCTTTCCTCGGATGCGTGCGGACAAGTGAAAAATGCTGTTTTAATTTGCGAATTGTGGTCAAGGTATATAAATATAGTAATCACAGAGGAGAGCATTTTATACAAGCAGTTTCCAGAAACACTAATAGAACAAAATGATTTTCTTATGTTTGTATTTTTAGGGTTTAAAACTTGCTCGGCTTATTGTTGCTCTTGCCAGTTTAAGCCCTCTGCTGTCAACTTAGGACGGTTTTAAATTTAAACCATGTTAGTGAATCCGGCTGTTAATGTTTTACTTCTTAGTGCTTCATTATTTTTGAATAAAATGTCAATATTTATTTTGCGCCGATCTATTTTGTTATTATACAAACAAAAATGTTCACTGTTCATCTTTTTTTTTAAATATGGAAATAAATATAGGCTACAGGTAATCTTACTTGTAGACCTCCTCTTCACCTACAGGGTGTATCGTTACAAATAAGCAACCCATTAACTTTTTTGGTAGCGTTTCTAAAGAATTTTATACAAATTTCAAAGAGAAACAATAAAACATCAGGTTTTGGATATAATACATAAAATTTAAATTTTTTTAAAAGGAATATCCTCTATACCATCATCTGATTTGAAGTTTTTAAACTTAAAAAATATGTTATATTTATTCCTTGAATTTAATAAAAGATAAAAGTTTGGCAATAGCGCCGGACGTAATAATGTACAAAATATGTACAATATACATTCGTCTGGAGCTGATATTGTTAGGACTTTGAAAGGAGTCATCAAAGTACGAAATTCGTAAAAAAACGTATAAAAAAAGACCAATTCTTTAATTTGAAGACGATTACCAGGTAGAGAATTAAATTCTCTACCAACATATACGGCTTAAATTTGCCTAACATCACTCCTTCCGGTGGTTGCAATAAGATCGTTTTTTGAAAGGACGCAATAATGATAGAATGCCATATATATATATATATATATATATATATATATATATATATATATATATATATATATATATAATATAAAATTATTACCATTAAAGTTCCTTAAATAAAACGACTATCCTGCAAAGACAGCAAGTTATAAAAAACATCGAACTGAAGGGATTTGGCATGCTAAATCGCCTGTAGCAAAATTAAATTTATTGAGAAATAAGACAAAATTCTGGACCATTTTTACAACGCCCAACAAAATGCATTCAAATGCAGATGATAAACACCATCTACCACCGATAAATCCATCGGTTCATTGCTTGGAACTGATTTATATTTTTTGGATCGCTCAGATTTCAGTGGATTTTCACCTAAAAAAGCAATTTTAGATATTACTCACGTTAAGCGCATCTACTATTCCCCGAAATTCTAAGGAAATGTTGCCATTTTTTTGAAACATTTTCTTGGAAATACGATCACATCTCCGGACTAATTAGGACAGAAATTTAAAAACACGGTAACATAAAAATTTCTACCTACTTTTAAGTGATTTTAAGAATTTTGGCTGATTTTTTCGAGCCATAAGGAAATAGCGTTTAAATATATCCATCTTTATAAGTATTGCGACACGGCTAGAAAAAATGGGTCCTATCTGAACTTAAGATCTTCTCAGTGCTTGATGTGTTGTCAGCTAAAGAATGTCGGCTAAAGGAACAGTTAGGTATATAAGAATGGGCAAGGATCGCTTGCACCAAAGCAACGATGATAGTATCATATCAATTACTAAATTTATTCTTTGAATTACAAGCCAGTATTTACAATTATGTTTTGCTGTGATAATTTTCCTACCAGCTGAGATACTAAGAAATGTGGTAATTAGTATGTTCGGGTAACAAACAAGCTTGGAAATATTTATAACCAATCAGAATCCCCTATTTATTCAGTATTTTTGGAAAAAATCTATCAAAACTGACTCAATAATTAAGGAGCGATATCAGTGACTTGAATGTGTAACAATATCTTGAACAAAAATGAAATACAAAAAACAGAAAGCACATTTTGGTGCGGTTGATCCTGAACCACCCTTCATCCTCGGATGGTACCGGCCCACTCGAATTCCAGACGTGAGTTCTGAGAACGCGGCCGGTCGGTAAATGGATGCATCAAACCCGTCGACCAGCACCGACGGCCCTAATGATATACTTGCGCCTAATGACGGGCCTGCAACTTGGTCCGGATCCCCGTGGCCCTGGCGCCGACCGCCGCCCGTTTGGAAATAACGCAATATTGGTCACCCTTCCACGTCGTTCACTCGATTCAAATGAAATTTATATATATATATATATATATATATATATATATATATATATATATATATATATATTGGTCGTCAATCCCTTTTGCCATGTGTACGCAAAAATAAGTAGAACTTCAAAGTTCTGTATTTCAGTAAGGAATCATTGCATGACAATTCTGAAAAAAGCATTTAAAATCTCTTTAGGAGTACTTGCAGATGACATAAAGTTTAAGTCGATTTTTAATTTTTTAAAGGTTTTAATCGAGAATAAAAAAATTACAAAAAAAAATTTTCCGGTTTTATTAAATTCAGCGCCATTTTTGTAGAAAAGTTTACGAGAAAAATGGCTGTTTTTACATGCAGAATGACCTTCATTAGTTCCGAAATGTTTTCCGCGAATTTAATTTTTTATTTATTTTTTTTTGATATTTTAGTTTTTTTGAAAATAAAAATGATAATATGCTGTTTACGACTGTTCATTAAGTATAATACCAACGCGTAATTTTCGGACAATTTTTCAAATGTTTTTACATTAGTTTCTTTACGTGATTTCCAATTTTTAATTATTTATCATAGAATTAACTGATTATAACTAAACTACACTAAAAAAAAATCAGTAGTTACTGGACTGGTTGACAGGGCAATCAAACTTAGTGACAAAATATATAGAAACAACGCTCTATGTAAAGCCAAAAATATCCTTATAAAAACAGCTACCCTGAAAAAATAATTAATATAAGAATACAAAAATTAAACAATAGCATACAACTTTAAAAAAATAACATGTAAATAATTTTTTATCAAGACCCTATGTACTTAAATTATCGCAAAATATACAAAGATACTTCAAACCTCTAAATATACATCTCGGTATGTCATAACAACAAGCCCTCTTAAAAACACTAAAAAACCCGAAAAATACACGTAATTTATCAAATTCTATGTAAAGATTGTTCCAAAGGTCATATAGGCCGCCAAACAACACAATATCCACCAAATCCCCTAGATGGCCAACGATATGAGAAAAAAAAATAAAACAGCACTGAGTAGCGAAAGTGACAACTTATATAAATTCCATTTTCCAGAAACAAAAATATTGTAAAAGGAATTTAATCAACAAAAAACGGACAGTTCAGAAATATTAAAAAAAAACTTTACCAAACCATTACTTATAATAATTATTTTCTAATTGAAAGGAGTATTTATATTATAATAAAAAAATAAATTAATTAAATATACAAACTATCATAAAAACCAAACACATTGACGCTGAAACGTCTTTTTAATAATAAATATTTTAAATATATTTCTCTTTTTCTTAAGAAAATCTTAAAAAAATAAATTTGGAATCCCAATTGTACAATTGGTATTGAAATGGAGTGACCTGACTGGGTAAGTTGAATATTTTTCTCTCTTTTAAATTTGTTATAATTTGCAATCGTATATTTACTTTTTATTGTAAAATTTGTTTCTACATTATGACATAAATCATTAAGCTGCGTGATATGAAAAAAAAGCTTAGATTTTTAAAAGCACTTTGGGACGAAACGTCTAAAAATATATGTAATGGAAAGAAAAATGATAAAATAATTATTTCAAGAACAAATAACCCAAAAAAGTATACAATATATATATATATATATATATATATATATATATATATATATATATATATATATATATATATATATATATATATATATATATTCTTTTTTAAAGCGACTATCCACATTGTCCAAAATTCAGGGGTATCCACAACGTTTTGTCAGGGTTCAAATTTTAGCTCATGATCGTTGTTCTTTAGGAAGCAAACAATATGACGCCTAAAAATAATTTTTTAGTTTTTGAGATAAAAATAATTCCCGGAAAAATTCCTTTCAGGCTTACATTGTAAGTATTTGTACTCTCTTTCATTTATTTTCAATTTAAAATTTTGATTTTTGATAGCTCAATGTAGGTCATAAGCGCATATGAACGAAAACACAGTTTAGATGTACTAAAATTTTAATTGGAAACCATTTTCAAGCAGTTCCGAGAAAAACGTCAGCTTTTTGATGTTTTAGCCGCCATATTGTATTCAACATCCTGAATTATGACATGCACAGTGCAAGTCTAATCATACATAAAAGAGAGTATAGTCTGGAATACCGAAAGTTTAACTCGAAAGAATTTTCAACTCATTTCAAAGAAAAATTTTAGCCGCCATATTGGTAAACCACGTATAATTTCAAAAAAGTCTCTACGTGCAATGAGGGTAAGATTTAAATGCTAATTTAAACAGGAATTTCTTCGCGATATATTTTTATTTCGGAAACTAGAAAAGTACATGTATAAATATATATATATATATATATATATATATATATATATATATATATATATATATATATATAAATAATTGCATATCACCTAAAAAATCATCAACGGGATGGCTTATACCGAGACTCACATTTAACAGGAAGTTATAAGAGTTGTATTTCCCATTCAATGACCGATCCTTTTATTAATGGTTAATCGTAGACGTTTCTTTAAACCACACAAGTAATCGTACTAATACATTTATAATGGACGCCTGAAAACATTTTAATTATCACCGCTAATAGTCCGAAATCGAAATTTCTCACGCTTTTAACAACTTTTAAGACAACAAAAGGTGTTCTAATTATACTAATCCCGTTTTAGTGGTTCGGTCTACATTATAACGGCTCTTTTTATTGTCGAGGCTATTATTCTTGCTAATTATGCCGTGAGACATGGCGCCACCGCTTTCCAAACGAATAAACAAGTGAACATCAGATTAGTAATATTATGATGCCGAATACAAATATTTTAAATTACACTCGGGCGGGTACCTTTACATTTTTGTATTATTCAACGTTACCTAATGTTGATTACACCTATATCATTACCAGTTCTTAAACTATTTTTAATAGCACCAGGTCGAGATTCTGTAAGAAACGTAAAGAAAAGATATTTTATTTGTAATAATTTCCTTTAAGACTATGTGCTTTATTGTCTGATACTGGAGGGTCGTCCAGGTGCCAGAAAGAGGGGGCGGAATAGACTCTGTAGCTTAGACCACATGCCCTTTTTGATACCGAATAAAAAAAAAAAGAAGAAGAATAAGATCGGTTGTCTTCTGTTTTGCCGAATAAATGTCGGTCTTACAAAAGGAAATTTAGGTGCCAATTCAGAATTTAATTTTGTCTTTGATACTTTACAAATATTTTTTTCTAGAAACTTGTTCTTTTTTATTATTATTTTCTTTTACATTTTATAATTTCCTTATAATACCATATAGATAAATTAAAACAGTGAGGAAGGATCCAAATATGTGCAGTTTGAGCGTAGTGTAGTGGTTAGATTGTCACCCTTACACCCAGACGACCTAGTAAAACCTTTCAGATATTCACAGGAAGACACGTAAATCCGATGGTCCCTCATATTTATGTACAACATACACAGATGTATGTGAGGTTGCCTACATTCTGTAGAAGAGTGATGTTGCCCTTGCATAGCATAGATAAACTCCAATAGATTTTTTTAGGTACTAATATCTTTTTAATGTGACGAATAGGTGGTCGAAACTGAAATCGAAATACGCGTAAAACCAAGGATATAAATCCGTAGAAATAATGCTCCTATAACAGTTAAAAGAAAGTAGATCGTAAAGCTTGGAGATATTTTTAGTAATAAAAGTATTTAATGAGATTTTCTTATCGTAACCACGTTTCTTTTCTATTATATCCTAATAGATATGTTTAATAGACCAATTATTATTTTAAAAAGTACTGGCTATGCTCTGTCGATCTCAAAGAATGCTACTCTATCCGATTTTTGCTCTTTTATCGTTGCAAAAATGTTACATATCTCCGAGAATTCTATAAGGCACTTAAGTCTCTATAATACTATTCTGATGTATTTTAATTAACTTTAATGTTGAAGCGTTAAACTTGTAGAAAAGGAATTATTCATTTATCGGAGTTTCTATCGTATAAATGGATTTATTCAGTCAAATGTTAGATTAATATTTATATTAAACAACTACACAAAGTTCTAAGTTAATACAATTAATGTTACACACCTACTAAAAATCAATAAAATTATGATAGATACTAGAAAAAATATCTACATATCCATGACAGAATTAAAAGAAATTTAATTTCAATTCGCTCATTATTTTGTGTTCCATGAAGTGTTTCGCAGCAAAAAACTAATTGGAAATCATCCAATCTTTAACAAAGGAACCTAATTGTACTAAAAATGCTCATATTTTAAAGAAATAAGTTGAAAAAAATTTAAAAAATCAAGCCTTTTTTTCTCCAAAACATTCTTTCTTCTAGACGAATTTGTACATTGCAGGACTACGTTAACAAATTGTTTCCGATAGAGACCACATACTGGAAAAAGAAGAATAACATCTAATCTTTGTGATATATCTATGGTTGCCATATATCAAGATTGTCTTAGTGTCATTTACCATGCGGAACGGATAGGGAGTAAATAAGCCTAGCATAAGTAGTAATACTAATAATATTAATAATTTTTTTTTACTAAAACATCTCTTTATTAACGACAAGTTTTTGCAGTCAAGCTTATTAATGTTCTTCAACCGCCGAGGGTAGTATTCGCTGTTTTTCAAAGAATCTAGTATAAATATAATGTAATTATACTAAATTTATTTTTATCCATCCTCGTACATCTACAATGGTTCACATATGAATCAGGAGGTGTATTTTTAGAATTCGCATTACAGAGAACTCCTGATTTTTCGTTTTATATCTTTTCTACTTGCATGGGGTCACTGTAATGAACAACTTTGCGAATTGCTACGTTCATAAATTAGAATAATGTGAAATTTATTATGTATGTAAAGTTAGAAAGATAAATTGCTAGAATCGAAAAATCATTCGGATGATAGATAATTTGTCGATAAATATCGCTAAATAGTTGCGAAAGAAAAAAAAATGTTTATTAATGTTAAAAAATATTGGATATTTTGTTAACTTGACGTCAAAAAAGTTTCATTACAGATTTTTGATTGGAGTTTCATGTAACGAATATATAAATTTTTGGAAATAACTGTTGTTACTTAGTAATAACGTTACACATAATTCAAACCAGAAGAAATTTGAACTTTTAAATGCATCGTTACTGTGAAAGGAAGTACTGGGTAAAAATAATGATAAAGAAACTGAAATAGATATACGGACTGGTAATTTTATCAAAATTTTTCAGCGCATTTTCGAATGCATGCACGCTCGTGTGTAAAAAAAGAAGATCCCAAGATGGTGAACACATAGTCACACAAAATAGATGGTGTATACGATGTCGCTCAAGGCCGAAGCTTATTTAACAAATATGTGCTTTATAGGCAAACAATATTTCATTGGCAAATAGTCTTAACGTACAATAGCGTAGAGGATTCTGGGATTTTGTAAAGATTATACTTGTTCTTCTTCCAAGTATAGCATTATCGCAGAAGCCAGCGAATTGGGAGTTTTCGAGTTCGCAGATCACCAATTTATTGTTATATTTTAAAAGTTAGAAAAGGCCTTGTCATTGAGAATAGGTTTCCTTTTTATGCTTTTTTGCTTTAAAGGTGCTAAAATTTTCAATATTCGTTTAACACTGTTCAGTGACGGTTTCTGTTTATCTGGATATCTATATCAGCAAATGTATGACATGATAAAACTTTGTTACATTCCTCATAGATAACAAATAAATTTAAATAATCTTCGTTCCAATAATTTAATCGCCCCAGCATGGTTTTTATCAATAATTGTCAAATGACAAGAAATAATAACATTTCCGAAGTGCTCTATAGTTTTCTTTCGTCGCGTTTTGCCATCATGGCCAACTAATAACAAAACTTAAAAGCGGTTTTAAAATATAAAAATGTTAAATTGCCAATATTAGACAACCTTATTCAAAGTCACCCTTATTTTGAATGCTAGCTAAATAAGATAACATTATAAAAATATTGGGTTTACATTTAAAAAAATGACTTAATGTTAGTTTTGTTTCTTGTATTTATTTATCATTAAAATATCAACACACTACACTAAAGTAGACCTTCTAGAAGGAAACCATACTCAATTAAATAATAAAGGCTTTCACATGGGAGAAAATGATAGTTACGTTTAGACCTGCAAACGTCATTTTTGATATAAAATTCAAAATATCTCAAAAATAGTTAGACTTAGGTATAGGACATTATACATAAAATACGTCTATAATTTTTTACGTAGATTCTAAAAATGAAAATTGTTGTTTGGTCGTTCAACAGATCTTTCATTTTGTTTTCATAATGAGATTTATTCATCACTACTACTTTATGCTCTTGTCTGGATTAAAACAACATACCAGAAAATAAATGGCGATCTAACAAACATAAACCGAAAGAAAAATAATGAATTCGTCAAGAAATGACTAACAAAAAAAGAAATTAGTGATGCTGAAGCGAAAAATCTCTCAATCCATAATGCTATTTCTCCAAAAATATACGGAATACCTAAATTACACAAACCAAACATTCCATGAAGACCTATAATTTCCTACATACAATCACCTTTTTATAAATTGTCAAAATATCTCTCGGGCTGTATCTCAAGCATTACAGGAAAAACTAGCTTTTATATTAAAGATTCCTTTTGTTTCAAAAAATTCATAGATACCGTAAGTATCCCTCAAAATTACAAACTTGTCTCCCTGGACGTATTATCACTATACACAAATATTCCAAACGGTTTAGTTAAAATTATATTATCTGAAAAATGGGACGAGCTAAAAAACTACGAAATTTTGTCTAAGAATAGTTTTATACAAGCTGTAAGTTTGATATTATCAACAAACTACTTTCAGTATGACAATAAATTTTACAGACAAGTTGATGATTGTGCAATGGGTTCACCTACTTCATCTTCGATCGCCCAGCTAGTCATAGAATATTTGGAGGAAAGAGTCATTCAAAATCTAAATTTAGACTTGATTTTCTTTAAACGTTTCGTTGACGATTGTTTAATGGCAATTCCTCATGACAAAATAAATTACGTTGTACAACATTTTAATAATTTTCGTACCAAAGTAAAATTTACATCAGAATCTAAAGTAAACGGACAAATAAACTTCCCAGATATGACAGTAATACGCTAAAATGATGAAATTCAAAAGCAGTAGTATACCAAACCAAGCTGGTCGGGAAGATATCTGAACAACTTTTCTAACCACTCAGAAAACCAAAGAAGTGTAATCGTGAGCTTGGTTGACAGAATCATTTCATTAACGTCCTCTATCTTCAAACCCTCGACTCTAAGAAGAGTTAAAAGAACACTTACACAAAATAATTTTAATGTCAAAAATATCGAAGAAATTATGAAAAAAAGAACATGTGAACACTACGACAGCCTAAGAACCATAAACAAGGATAATGCACAATAGGAAACACAAAAACAATACATAGCATTACCTTATACAACAGATCTTTCAGAAACACTAAAATACATTAAAAAACACAATATTGTTGCATGCTACAAAAGTTACAACCAACTAAACTCAATCTTTACCAAACTAAAAAGCAAAACACCAACTATGAAAATGTCCAATGCCCAAAAAATATATAGGAATGACTAGCCAATTATTAAAATATCGACATAAATATACCAAAAATGCTACTACAGCATTGACAAAACATGAAAAGAATGATAAACACTCTTTTAACTTTGAAGATAGGAAAATAGTCGATAGGGATAAAAATTATCAGGAATTAATAATAAAGGAAATGATAGCCATCAAAAAGGAAACACACACAGTAAATGACAAAACTGACATAAACAATCTTAGTCAAATCTACAACAATATAATTTAGACGCAGTATATTCCCTTAATAACATCCTTGCCCGTAAAAGCAAAAACAAATTCCTTTAATTTTTTTTTGTTCACCATGTCCGCGAATAAAAAATGCAAGTCCTTGGTGGTATATATATATATATATATATATATATATATATATATATAAATATATATATATATATATATATATATATATATATATATATATATATATATATATATATATATATATATATACATACTTTGATGAACTACTAAACGTGCCGACGCAGGAAGAACCTGAAGCTACAGTATTCGCTACGGCAGAGGTTAATATCCCACCTCCATCCATGGAAGAGACCATTGGAGCCATTAAGAAGCTCAAAAATGATAGAATGGCAGGTCGAGATAATATCTTGGCAGAAAGTCTGAAACATGGAGGGAACGATCTAATCACACAAATACATAACCTCGTGAAACAAATTTGGAATCAAGAAATCATTCCTGATGAATGAAAAGAAGGGGTAATAATTCCACTCCACAAAAAAGGGAACCAAACGCAATGCAAAAATTACCGAGGTATTGCTTGACTAAGCCACGCCTATAAATTATTCTCCAGCATTCTCCTTCAACGTCTCTCTCCGTATACCGAGGAGATTATCGGAGACTACCAATGTGGCTTTCGAAGCGGAAGATCAACAGTTGACCAGCTGTTCACTATCCGACAGATGCTAGAGAAATGTTGGGAATTTAACAAAAACTTACATACCTTGTTCATAAATTTCGGGCAAGCATATGACAGTGTTATTAGGATAAGGTTGTGGGAAGCTATGGAAGAATTTGGAGTCCCGCACAAGCTGATTAGAATGTGTAGAGCGTGCCTGGAGGGGGCAAAAAGCTGTGTCAAAATTGAAGGAGAGTGTAGCCAGACATTTTCTGTCAACAGAGGATTAAAACAGGGAGATGCTTTGTCGCCAGTACTGTTTAACCTTGCACTGGATAAAGCCGTAAGAACAGTATCAGTTGACGCGGAGGTTTTTGGGCCAAGTAGCCCTAAACTTATTTTGGCTTACGCGGATGATATGGGCGCGATAGGAGAAAGCACAGTCAGTGTGAAGAAAAACTTAATAAAGATAGAATAAGAAGCTCAGAGAATAGGGCTCCGAATAAATGAAGGAAAGACCAAATACATGCATGTCTCCCGCAACCCTGCCCGAGACAGAATCAGGCAGAACGTCACCATGGATGACTATAATTTTGAGCATGTGCAAGTTTTCAAGTACCTGGGCGCAGTGATAACGGCAAACAATAATATGCAGGAAGAGGTTATACAGCGCATCACACAAGCAAATAAATGTACATTTGCGATACAAACCTTGCTTAAGTCAAAATTTATCACTAGAAAGGCAAAAACCGAAATTTATCGAACAATAATACGACCAGTAGCAATCCACGCCAGTGAAACATGGACCCTGACAGTCCACGATACGGAGCTGCTAAGAAGGTTTGAGAGAAAAATCCTGCGCATAATATATGGCCCATACCGAGACCTTGAAACAGGCCGTCACAGAATAAGAAGCAACATAGAGCTTGCGCAAATATATCAAAGCCAAAGGATCTAGCTATCCTTGAAGTTGACCAGCGAGAATGGAGGGTGCTGGCACAAGACCATTCTAGGGGCAGGCAGATACTCGAGGCAGCCAAGACCCATCCTGGGTTGTAGTGCTACGGAGTCAGTCAGTCATATATATATATATATATATATATATATATATATATATATATATATTTTGTGTGTGGTTCATTTTGGACTTATATATTTTATTTAGAACCCGAAGAAAACCATCCCAATATATATATATATATATATATATATATATATATATATATATATATATATATATATATATATATATATATATCGCTCATAAATATCTAATAGTTTCACAATTTTTGATATAGTTTATCGATTGTTTATAGTTTTTTAAGGTACATTAACTATGTATATAAACCAGTATAACAAAAAAACAATAACTTACATCAGCGATAGAATATGTGAAATTTTTCAAACCACAAAAATGTCTCTTACCTACTTTTAACGGGCTGCACCGAAAAAAATTCCTAGAAAATTATCTCATATGGGTTCCAAGCTACATATAACTATAATTAACCGTCTCCTTGCTTCGGTTTTAATACCAGTTTGTTGGGTCATTTTAAAAATATTTTTATTTTAGTACCAACAACCTGCTGGTTAATTTATAGTTTCTCTTGTCAGAAAATCGTTACGTAATAATTTTATGTTTTTACTTCTATACGGGGGACTCTAGGAAGTTTAACTAGCAGATAGACATAATAAACAAAGCCACAAGAAGAACTAAAATAAATGCCGTAGGCCAAAGTTTTCGGTAACCTATAAAACGTTTAATCACAAATGGGACACAGTGTGTCCTATGACGAACTGCCGCGATCATTTTCTTGGAAAATAGACTTGGGAAAATTTTTAAATATTTTCAAGATGGTAGGACTTCCGGTTATACCGGAAGTTGATGTCTTCTTTTTTATTTTAAACGAAACATTCTATATGTAATTTCATTTTTACATTCTACGCAACATTATGTATAATGTCCTATACTTAAGTCTAACTGTTTTTGACATTTTAAATTTTATGTCAAGTTTGCAAGCCTAAACATAACTATCAATTTCTCCTATATGAAATCCTTTATTATTTAATTGGATTGGTTTCCTTCTACAAGGGGCTCTTGGTTGAGTGCAATATATATATATATATATATATATATATATATATATATATATATATATATATATATATATATATATTAACTCTATGTTTGGTACCATCACAACATACAAATCCCCAGTAGTTATCAAATATTTCCAGACTGATTATGAATACTTACCAGGCTGACATAACCTGCTCCAATGATAAGGATTACAACACGCGTAAACCGAATCGCACGCGGCGCCGCACTGCGGCAGCCTCCGCAACTCGCTATCCTGTCGCAAATCCGGCCATCGCCAGTACTGGCAACACAGCACGTGCGGCTCGTCCGAGTACTCGCGCGGCACTAGCACGCAGTGCCCGAGCTCCAAGCCCCGGCTTTCCACTGCCGTTAGCAACATTTCGAGTTGGTTTTTCTGAAAAGAGAAAGACATATTTTAAAGCGACTTCAAAAAATGATAAAGTTTCTTTGATATCTCTCAAAGAATAAACTTTTTTGGGGATATGTTAAATTCCTGAGAAACGAACATTACGAAATTACAGATTATGAATTTCGAATTGGTTTTTCTTAAAAGAGAAAAACATATTTTAAAGCGACTTTAAAAAATGACAAAGCTTCTTTGATATCTCTCAAAGAATAAACTTTTTTGAGGATATGTTAAATTTTGAGAAACAGATATCACAAAATTACAGATTATGAATTTTGAGTTGGTTTTTCTGAAAACAGAAAGACATATTTTAAAGCGACTTTAAAAAATTATAAAGTTTCTTTGATATCTCTCATAAATAGACTTTTTGGGGGATATGTTAAATTATGAGAAACAGACATCACGAAATTACAGATTATGAATTTCGAGTTGGTTTTTCTGAAAAGAGAAAGACATATTTTAAAGTGACTTTAAAAAATTATAAAGCTTCTTTGATATCTCTCAAAGGACAAATTTTTTTGGGGATATGTTAAATTCTGAGACACAGATATCACGAAATTACAGATTATCAATTTACAGTTGGTTTTTCTGAAAAGAGAAAGACATATTTTAAAGCGATTGTAAAAAATGATAAAGCTTCGTTGATATCTCTTAAAGGATAAACTTTTTTGGGGATATGTTAAATTCTGAGAAACAGACATCACGAAATTACAGATTATTAATTTTGAGTTGGTTTTTCTGAAAACAGAAAGACATATTTTAAAGCGACTTTAAAAAATTATAAAGTTTCTTTGATATCTCTCATAAATAGACTTTTGGGGGATATGTTAAATTATGAGAAACAGACATCACGAAATTACAGATTATGAATTTCGAGTTGGTTTTTCTGAAAAGAGAAAGACATATTTTAAAGCGACTTTAAAAAATTATAAAGCTTCTTTGATATCTCTCAAAGGACAAATTTTTTTGGGAATATGTTAAATTCTGAGACACAGATATCACGAAATTACAGATTATCAATTTACAGTTGGTTTTTCTGAAAAGAGAAAGACATATTTTAAAGCGATTGTAAAAAATGATAAAGCTTCGTTGATATCTCTTAAAGGATAAACTTTTTTGGGGATATGTTAAATTCTGAGAAACAGACATCACGAAATTACAGATTATTAATTTTGAGTTGGTTTTTCTGAAAACAGAAAGACATATTTTAAAGCGACTTTAAAAAATTATAAAGTTTCTTTGATATCTCTCATAAATAGACTTTTGGGGGATATGTTAAATTATGAGAAACAGACATCACGAAATTACAGATTATGAATTTCGAGTTGGTTTTTCTGAAAAGAGAAAGACATATTTTAAAGCGACTTTAAAAAATTATAAAGCTTCTTTGATATCTCTCAAAGGACAAATTTTTTTGGGAATATGTTAAATTCTGAGACACAGATATCACGAAATTACAGATTATCAATTTACAGTTGGTTTTTCTGAAAAGAGAAAGACATATTTTAAAGCGATTGTAAAAAATGATAAAGCTTCGTTGATATCTCTTAAAGGATAAAGTTTTTTGGGGATATGTTAAATTCTGAGAAACAGACATCACGAAATTACAGATTATTAATTTTGAGTTGGTTTTTCTGAAAACAGAAAGACATATTTTAAAGCGACTTTAAAAAATTATAAAGTTTCTTTGATATCTCTCATAAATAGACTTTTGGGGGATATGTTAAATTATGAGAAACAGACATCACGAAATTACAGATTATGAATTTCGAGTTGGTTTTTCTGAAAAGAGAAAGACATATTTTAAAGCGACTTTAAAAAATTATAAAACTTCTTTGATATCTCTCAAAGGACAAATTTTTTTGGGAATATGTTAAATTCTGAGACACAGATATCACGAAATTACAGATTATCAATTTACAGTTGGTTTTTCTGAAAAGAGAAAGACATATTTTAAAGCGATTGTAAAAAATGATAAAGCTTCGTTGATATCTCTTAAAGGATAAACTTTTTTGGGGATATGTTAAATTCTGAGAAACAGACATCACGAAATTACAGATTATTAATTTTGAGTTGGTTTTTCTGAAAACAGAAAGACATATTTTAAAGCGACTTTAAAAAATTATAAAGTTTCTTTGATATCTCTCATAAATAGACTTTTGGGGGATATGTTAAATTATGAGAAACAGACATCACGAAATTACAGATTATGAATTTCGAGTTGGTTTTTCTGAAAAGAGAAAGACATATTTTAAAGCGACTTTAAAAAATTATAAAGCTTCTTTGATATCTCTCAAAGGACAAATTTTTTTGGGAATATGTTAAATTCTGAGACACAGATATCACGAAATTACAGATTATCAATTTACAGTTGGTTTTTCTGAAAAGAGAAAGACATATTTTAAAGCGATTGTAAAAAATGATAAAGCTTCGTTGATATCTCTTAAAGGATAAACTTTTTTGGGGATATGTTAAATTCTGAGAAACAGACATCACGAAATTACAGATTATTAATTTTGAGTTGGTTTTTCTGAAAACAGAAAGACATATTTTAAAGCGACTTTAAAAAATTATAAAGTTTCTTTGATATCTCTCATAAATAGACTTTTGGGGGATATGTTAAATTATGAGAAACAGACATCACGAAATTACAGATTATGAATTTCGAGTTGGTTTTTCTGAAAAGAGAAAGACATATTTTAAAGCGACTTTAAAAATTATAAAGCTTCTTTGATATCTCTCAAAGGACAAATTTTTTTGGGAATATGTTAAATTCTGAGACACAGATATCACGAAATTACAGATTATCAATTTCCAGTTGGTTTTTCTGAAAAAAGAAAGATTTATTTTAAAGCGATTGTAAAAAATGATAAAGCTTCGCTGATATCTTTTAAAGGATAAACTTTTTTGGGGATATGTTAAATTCTGAGAAACAGACATCACGAAATTACAGATTATCAATTTCGAGTTGGTTTTTCTGAAAAGAGAAAGACATATTTTAAAGCGACTTTAAAAAATGATAAAGCTTCTTTGATATCTCTCAAAGAATAAACTTTTTGGGGATAAGTTAAATTCTGAGAAACACACATTACGAAATTACAGATTATAAATTCACCATTTTTAACGTGGTCGATTTATTGACAATTTACTTTGATATGGTGTAGATTTAGACCAACTTAATAAATTTGAATTATAAGTATTTGAAAATATTGTACTTATTATTCCGAAAATTATTATTCCAAGATGTATGATCGATAAAACCTAAGAAATGAATTCTACATTAGCGCTATATTTAGAGAGCAAACAGAAATAGATATACGAGTTTTACTTCAGTGTTTTTAACACGAGTTCAAAATATTAACCTCTAATGCTGATGTCAATCAACGAGATCAAATAGAAGACTTTTATCACGCAAAAATTTCTACGGTTATTGAATAATAAAGGCTCTCAGAATAATTTTCGTTTTTGTTTTGACTGTTACGCGCCAAATACTGATTGCGGGGAGAGGGGGAGTGGTGTCAAACGCTTGATTGACTTTTCAAATTTAGTGAAAAACACTTTTCACTTTAGGTTCAATTTTTTGTACAAAATCATTAAAATTTTGTTACAATCATAAATTTCACACTGATAAAAGCCTCTGTATTATATAAAAATTTATAAATTTGCACATTTTTATCGGAAAAACCAAGAAAATTATCAAAAAACAAATCAAAAGAAATAAAAATAAAATAGCTTCCGCCAATCAAATGACTCGTTCTAAAAACCCGAAAAAATAGCGCTGTTGTCAAATTGCAAATACGATTTCTATGAAATTCACATATTCTTTTCTTTCAAAGATTGTCCCACCTTTGCATGGTCTCTGCTGGACAATAACATTTTTAATTAATAAATTTGTTAGTTCAGGTTAGTTTTAGTTTCTCAAACTAACCAAAACTACGCTAAACCTGAATTAACCAAAACTGACCAAAAATTTTTAGTGGTAAAGATTAATTTTACCCTTTTTTATACATTACAAAAATTAAACTATGTTGTTAAATGTAATGGACAAATTTTATAGTTTATAACACGAAAATATTTTAGAGCTGGCAACGTGTCAAACGAACTTTAGTCGTTTTCGCGAGTTTCTAAATTTGTGCAAAAATAGTCGAAATATAATTACCATTGAAAATAAATATGTAAGTTCTGTGTTTTCGTCAGAATTAAAAGTGCTTGGTAAAGTGACGCTTGGTGTTTTTTGAGTTCTCCGGGAAGCTGAGGAAAAATAATGAAAAAGCAAAACCCAAATCGTGTTCTACGACCTCGAAATAGGGAGTAAGTATAGAACTTTTTCCAAGAAACGTCGTTTTCCTAGATTTACCATAATGTAAAAAATGTATTTACCGAAAAACCCCTACAAAATTGTTATTGTGCCAGAAATGAAGCCCGATCATCCAGCTGAACGACTTGAATTCTGCAGGACAATGAAGAACCGTTTTAGGAGCTTCCGTAACATATGGTTCTCTGATGAATTGAATTTCCATATCAACGGGCATGTGAACAAACCAAATCTCTACACTTGCCTAAGGTTGTCGTGGGGGCTGCCATATCAAGCCAAGAATAATAGGTCCCTTTTTTTTGAGAATAACTATGGTCCCACTCAGACTTTTCTGGATTTTTTTGGCTCCAAAATGTAAAACTACATTGGCTACAACCGGAATATATTTTTACAAGGAGCAATTTCCCACGTTACGATTCTTTGGAGCTCTTCATGCTTTATTATCTGAAAAAGTGACAAGTTACCGAGGGGACATCGATTGGCTACCGCGGAGTCCAGACTTAACACCTGCTGATTTTTTCCATGGGGCTACTTAAAAAGTAAGGTTTTCAACCAATTACTATCTAACTTAAATGTTCTAAAACAAACAATCACAGAAATGATTGTGAAGAAGCGGATGATGTGCATTTAAGGAGGTTGTTTTTCATAAAAAAAATTCAAACACTACACAATAATTGAACAGCAATTAAACAAACAAGTCTGAATTAATCCTGACGTTTTATTTTTTAAGAATCAAAAACGAAAGACAGTCTGAGATACTCTTTACCGTGCTTTTGATTTAATAATCACGAGTGGTGAGTAAAAATATATTACACAGGGATGAATGAATGCTCCCCTGGAGGGAGTGCAAGAGCCGTTTGCCTAAATCTATGGAATACTTTGTCAAATTAAGTGTCACAGTAGAAGAAGAATAACCAGTAGGTTCATTCGGCTTCGTTAAAATTATAATAATCATTCTTTTTCCTTCTTGAAAACTTCAAAATTTGAATGAATAACATTAATTATTATGGGATTATTGTTTTTAAGTTGATGGTAAGAATTTCGAGATGGTAAGCAACGGCTATCATACAAAAATTTACTTTCTTTTTGTTTTTTGAAATCAATCATTTTAATTAAATTTGATTTCAATTATTTATAAAGCGCAACTCTAACCGAATCCTAGTCGGTGTATTTACTTAGGAGGGGATTTTTTTGGTTCTTTTTTTTTAAATTTTTGTTAGGCATGGTTCGTGTTTTTCACCATGGACTTGAAATTTAAAAGATCTTCTCATACAGTACCAGACTGTAAAGTGATTAAATATTTTGCCCTTTTTTTAACAATTTTGCTACCGCAAACCCGCCATTTTCAATAATGTAAAGAGATGACCTATCGTTATGTGCTACAATTAAAATAATATATTGAAAATAAAATCATCAAAAACTAAAAATTTTGCTTTTTGTTGTTCGATTCGTAACCTCTAACACAATAAATTCGTTGAAAATCAACTTCTTGGCCAGCACTGCCTGTTTTTCCTTCTAAGTTTTATTTTATTTGTTTTGATTTTCATTTATTTCTTTTATCCATTAAAGCGACATCAGTTTAAAAATAATGCTCATAATTTATCAGAAAAAGCCGAGGAAAAACAGGTTTTCATAATAATTAACGAAGGTTGTGAAACAATACAACCCTATTTGTAAGAATTTCAATTCAATTTTAAATAAAATATTATAAAATGACAAAAAACTAAATTCCAACTAATTATTAGACTTATGTAATAAATAAACAATTTTGTGACATCAAATATGGTGGAAAACAATGAAGGAACTTTTAATTGGACACGGCTGTATCTCGCTGGCAGCAGTCGACGTCAACGCATTAGCATCTATTATTTGTTTACAATATTATTGTTACATAAGAGAAATTTGTAATCTTCGTTGGAGCATTAAAGATGTGTTCGCAATTTTAGCAAAATCGTATCAGTTAAAATGCTTTTCATGTTCAAACCCCATGGGAAAAATTATTCTTTATATAAAAACTCGTATTTTTATGATTTTCCTCTCATAGTACTAAGACTAGAAGTAACATCGTATCTTAGACCTTTCGTTTTATCGAAATAGTTCGATTATCATTAAAAAAAAGTTGTTTATAACATTTAAATTTATGGTCAAGCGCAATAATCGCATTTCTCATTTAAAACAACAAAGGAAATTATAGAAATTACCGGCTCTTTTGACTTCAGTTATGTTTCATACGCCTAAGACAACAAGCCGTTCTTGAAAAATCTAACTATTTTTGAAATTGTAGACCAAAATTTAAGAGACATGCCTGTCTTGCCTATTCTAGATGTTTTAAATTGTATTGTTACTATTTATTGTAAAAGAAAAATGATTTCAAAAAATTATACAGGGTTGATAAAAACATCACCCTGTAACAGTTTTTAAAATTGTATGAGGGTTTTCTTTATCTATCCTTTATAGTTTTTTAGTAATTTAGTCTTTTCAATTTTATACATAAATGTATTACAATTTATTTTTGAAAAGTAGGTGTTAACGGAGTTGTTATTACTTACATAGATGATATGTAATCACTTATCAGTTTAAGATAGTCATAACTGGGTTAATAGCAAATACATACTTTGTTTTAATGAAATAACAAACTTACTTTCAAAAATTTAAAAAACTAATGTTTTAACAAATGTTCCACCTCTTTCAATGCATAAGCGAACTCTTTTCTGAACTGACTGTTTCACTTTAATTAACATATTGGTGTTATAGAACGAAACGATCTTCTTATTCCTCCTTTAATATTTTCAGGTGTCCCTAAAGGTATATTATAAACAATATTTTTAATATATCTCCATAAGAAATAATCAGAACTTATTAGATTCGGAGACCTTGCTATATTATGTTCCTCCACCTATTGGGATATTGAGTATCTAACTCATTTCTGATGTTAACTTGGAATTGCGCAGGAGCACCAGTTAGTTGCAGCCGAAAGTACAGGTAAACTGTGTCTAATAAATCTAAGAAACATAATGCTGTTTAAGTGGCGATCGAAAAAAATATGGATCTATTACACGCGTTCCAATTATCCCCCCCCCCCTCCTCCCATATACACACACACCTTTATAGCCCATCTATCCTGACGATCGACAGTTATAAACAAATTGGGATTTTTATCACTGTAATAATGAAAATTATGCCTGTTTCATAAAGGACACAAGGTAATATTTAATTAAAGTTCCAAGAAGATTAAACAAAAGTTATGTGAAAAATCAATATAAAACTAATTATGAAAGTTTCGTGAAATTTTCCTGCAAGTTTTTGGAAAATAACATGTAATATTCCAAGAAGAAACTCTGCAGGAAAATTTTCCGTGGTTCCAAATTGATACGTTGAAGAAAGTTTTCTGTAATCGTTCAGTAACCTTCAAAGAATCTTGAATGATAATTTGATTTTCTGGAAAGTTATCGTAAGCTAAGAGGAATTTTATCGTCAGTAAACTGTCGCGGACATTTTGTAATTACTGGAAGCCTCCGCGAAAGCTTTTTATAAGATTCAAAAACTTCCTCAAAAGCTTTTAGTAAGCTTACTACAGTCGTTTGTACTATGTGGACCTGTCGTTTCGTATGCTACCCTATATATATATATATATATATATATATATATATATATATATATATATATATATATATATATATACATATATATATATATATATATATATATATATATATATATATATATATATATATATATATATATATAGCTGTTTATATTTCGGAAATTGGCTACAGTGGAGTTGCTAGGCGCCATCTGATATATCCATTGTAAAATTTGACACTTTTAACGGTATACGTTTTAACATACGGACGCTACTTCTGTTTACTGTAACTTCAAAACTTTATCTCGACCAGAAAATGGAATTAATTCATGAATATTATCGGTTGATATTCAAAATTGGTTTGTTTATAACAATAACAGTGTATCAAGGAACGTAATTCTTTAAATGGCGATGAAGTACGTACAAAAAGAACTGTATATCGCTAGTTTAGTGAATTCAAACATGGCCGTCGTTCGCTCACGGACGAGTCGAGTTGAGGTCGTCCAAAATCGGTTGAAGTGCGAAAAAAACATCGATGCCGTGCTTGAACTGATAATGCAAGATCAAGATCGTCATGGGTCATACCGTGAGTTTGAGGGATTTCTGGGGTTTAATAACACCAGCGTATATAATATAATGCATGCACATTTGGCTATGATGGAGCTATGTTCGCGCTGTATCCTGCATAATTTGATAATCGCTCAAAAAAAAGCCCATGTCGATTGGTGCCAAGACATACTCAAAAATAAAATCGCGGTTCTACAAAAAATATTTACAAGATCATCACAGGTCTGGGGGGATTTATGCGTATGAGCCCGAAAGTAAACAACAGTCGACCTTATGGATATTCAATGATGAGCAAAAATCAACCAAGGTTGCTCGCTCACAAATCACTTCAAAGCAAACATTGTGAAAGTCGTTTAAAAGTGGTTGTAGTGCGTCAAAACATCGCTAATGTGCCAGGAACTGATCTCACACATCGGCTCAAACAAGTGACTTTTTGACCACTCAAAACATGCATTTGATGGATCATCCCCCAACAGTCCTGAATTGGCATCCAATGATTTCTTTTTGTTCTAGTATATGAAAGATAACCCGCCAGAAGAGGACGTTGATGTGTTCAAAACCAATTTCACAGTGGCAAAAATGCTATGCGAATTGGTTCAAACGAATGCAAAAAATGGAGAATATTTTGAAAAAGAATAAAACCATTATCAAATATGGGTTTTTCCTGAAATATAAAGGGTTACTATCGAACGGAAAACAGACGTCTAAGGCAGGAACTAAAGAACAGAAACCACAGCGAGAAAAAAATTATAGAAAGCCTAAATTTTCTAAACTTTTAGTATTAAGTGCTTAAAAAATTCAGTTATATAAATACCTGTAGGTATTATTAACAAATAAGGTAGGTATGCTAGAGCATGATGTTCCTTCCAAATTTAGTAAGGTAATAAAAAATCAAAAAAACTGACACCATTTTTGATAGAATTAAACATTTCGTTAAATTACCCTGAATTAATTTAATTAATTTTAAAAAATATATTTCAGGAGCGATGCATGTAAAAAATGTCAGATTTTTTTGTTCAATTTCTGTGTATGTAATTTTGAAAAATTTTTCCAGAGTTTAACATATTAGATATCAGAAATTTGTATTGTTAAGATCGATACAGAACAGAATCTTTCAGTAGATGCATATTGTTATTTTTAATAGATTGAAATTTAGGAATTTAAGACGATAATTTTTTTATTAAATAGTAAACAAAAAATCAATGTTAGGATGTTATTATTGGTTACTTGCAGCCTGGTCAGCGTTAATCCACAGAACTAACCCATAGTTTATTATATTTTGTTAGTTTTATAAGCGTATAAACAAAAAAATTCAAACCTAAAGAATGCCAAATAATAAGCCGGTTAAATAATTAGATTTAAAAAAAATTATAACCTGTAATTTATCAAGGAGCTCCTGTACGTCCCTTTCCTTAGTATCTCTGGGCCCCGAGGGCCCCCTTTCCACAGCCGAAGGGCCATTTAAATTAGCCCTTCGTTTCCTTAACAATTTCCTAGTCAAGTTGGTCGTTTTCCTACGTCGAAACATAAACATTAAGGGGTTCTTTCGATCGCGACACGGGTAACAACAATTTAAAGGACATTTGGGGGCCACAATTGCTATTTTTCCTTGTTAAATCGCACTAAAAATAACACCTTTTTCGGGCCCTGAAATCGCTCCTTAGGGCCGCGAAACTATTTTAGGGGGCGGGCTGTAAAAATCGTAGTTGGCACTACGCGACGTTCAGATACACTCACAACCGTAGTTGGAAAGAGACTAACTCGGTGACGTTCGACGGGGGTCGGTGAAGGTCGGCGCGAGAGGTGAAGCGGGATGCGAGGAGAGTGGCGCCAGCGATGAAGCAGAGGTGGACTAGTATTTGTTTATCATTTTTATTTATTTATTTTTATTTTTAGAGGATATAAATTTACCTTTGATCATATTTTATGTGCGGAACAGATGGCGCGACATGTGATTTCTGCAGAGCAGTATTATTTAACGGTGACCTCTTGAACTATTACAAATATAGGTATGGGAAAAGGTGATTTAGATATATACTTAATGTGACAGATTCAAAAAGTGCACAAATAAAAAAAGGGTTTTGAAATAACAGATCTTTGAAGATGAGACGTTTTATGCCATGTGTGCTGTCAGAAATTAGTTGGTTGTTTCTCTAAAAATTGTGGGTATAAATGAATCAATGAATGAATGAACAAAAGGTGGTGATACTTGATTGTCAATCCTACCATAGATACAGGTTATTCGAGGATGATCGCCTTTGGGAATCCACGCAGCTTCGTTGCTTGAATTTGCCTAATTCGGCTTCCGGTGACAAAATTGTATCTCCGACAGTGGCGCAACTAAGAGTATGTGCAGCCCCCTCAGATTTTTTAATGGTTCTACTATATTGCATCCGTCTTAATCATTCGTATTTATTCATTTTCATCAGGGACTTGAGAGCGCCCCTGGATTGGTTGTGCACCCCCGCACTGCGGGGTTGTTGAGGCGTTATTTACGTCACTGATATTGGAAATATCTTTGCCTCAATCTATTGAGTACTGGGACCTCTCTGAAGACATGGTCAACACTTTCAGCCTCCTTCAGACACCATCTGCACATCGGGTCATCTACGACACCAATTTTATGAAGATGGCCCCTCAGGTGACACAGTCCTATTGTCTGAGTATATGTTCATTATCCTATTCTTGTTTATGGCTTTTTCACAGAAATAGCCACACTGCAGAATAGCATAAATTTCCGGTGTAAAGACCGTCGCACGTTGTCCGAGAGAGTAGAACCCTCTGACTCCCGTGCTCGTACCGAAAACTCCGGTTCCAGTTGTCTTTGTCTAGATGCATCTATAAACTACCAGGACCCATTTCTTGGAAGATTTTACTCCTCTTCCCAATTATCTTTACTTGGCAGGAGTATCTCAAGAGAATTGTTGTACTAGGCCACCATATAATAGCTGCGTACGAGATCATGGAGCAGATTACCATAGTGTAAATAGATAGATAGATAAGTTTTTATTTATTCCAATCACTTACATAAACTCCCATAAGGGCATGGAATAATATCAAAAAAAATATCATTACTGTAATAAACATCATAATAATAATTATAGTTCATTCTCAGCTGTAGATTAAAAAGAAAAAAAAAAGAAAAGGAAAAAAACCTCAACAATAATTTTACAGTTTTAAATACCTTTCTTGAATAATTCTATTAAATTAATGTAGTAAAAACAAAACAATTAAAACTTAGGAAAAAAGACAATATTATAAATTTAAAAATTTTAAATAGCAAGGAAACTTACACACATTTACAATTTAATGATAGAACCAATAACAAAATTTCAACTTCGAGACAATGCTATCTTTATCACACTCATAAAACTCTTGTATAGAAGGCTTTTTTACACAAAAAGATTTTTAGGACACACATTAATCTATTTCTCGGTAGAAAATGTACATTTTCAGGTAAAGAATTAAAAACTTTTATTATCGAAAACTCGACATTTTTTTTGCAAATAACTAAAGTTATATTTACCCTCAAAAGATCCCTGTTATCAATAATAAACATCACCGAATCCAAAATGTACATACCTATAGCCGTTAAAATATTGTTACTAATAAAGATATTTCTACAATTGTCTTGTTGTTTCATTGCAAAAATACACCGTAAACATCATTTTTGCAGAATCAAATCTCTATTAATATCACAGGAGTTACCACAAAATATCAAACGATAACTGAGTCTGGACTGTACAAATGCATGGTAAGCTGACAGAGCTGCACCGATTCCAGCCTCACCGAAATAATTCTTAATGCAAAACAATAATGAGATATTCTAGTGGCAACTGTCTCAAAGTGCGCCCCCCAGTCCAACCTTCTATCGATGTTTAGACCCAAACCAACAGCGCTATCAACTGATGTTATTGTTGTCTGTTGCCAAATATAATGCACTGTGTCTCGGAAACATTTAGCAACAGGCTGTTGGACAGCAAGTAGCAATCGAGAATGTCCAGCACAGATTGAACCTTCATCAATAGCAACTCCGCCGTGCTTTCACTGAATATAAGGGATGTATCATCAGCTTATAGTACAGTCTGCTCTCTAGAGAGTGTATATACAAAATAGCATTCTCAGCGTCCCAAAAAGCCCATATTGCCTTCTTGGTTGTAGCCTCAATATGATCATTCCAGTTCAGTCGTGGGTCCAGAATTACTCGCAGGTATTAAATTGTTCCCTTGTATTAAAGGGTCCTGCCCATCAATGTAATTGTGGGAAGTCTCACCATTTTGGGTAATTATTCCAAATAATGAAGACTCCAAATTGTCCACCAATTTTTGCATAACTACTATTTTGAGGTAGTATAAAGCGAATCTGAAGTTTCTATCGACAGTTTCACTTTCACGGGGTATTTTCAGATTATTATTTTAAATCTTTGGCAGTTCCCATAAATACATTTACACATTTTGTACAAAGCTATATATGATTGTGTTAAAGTATCAAAAAAACATTAAAATTCGAGCCAAAAAAAGAAAAGCAAAGAAACTTTTGTCACGGCGGAAAACCCGTACATCGTTGCCGGATTTTAGACGATCATAAAATTGTACTAGTTCTAATATCAATTCAGTAATTCAATATTTTACTTGTTTTATCCCAAAAATTATGTCTTAAATTAAGAATACAATGGTTTTTGGGAATACAATAACAGGAATAAAATATCCATAATGTCATAGAAAGGTCGTTAGGTTGATATTAGTGTAAATAGTCCGAAATTTTAATTGTGTACTTAAAGGAATATTTTTTATAGGAGGGAATCTCCTAGCTACAAAGACTTGTTCTGTGTAACTTTAAGGTTCTTGAATAAATCCAAATCTTCATAAAACAATAATAAATATGAGTCAAGTTAGTTCAGTTTTATACAGTAGGTATTGAGCACTGACTGTTAGAAAGTAAAAAAAAAGAAACTTAACCAGAACTCTCTTCTTCTTAGGGTGCCGTGAGCTACATTGCACGTCAGCGATTATTTGTCCATTTCATGGTTACACTATAGCTAGAGTGTTCTCTTGAGGCAGATTAAATATGGTTGAGGTGTTTGGTATACGACATATTGCGGACCCAAGAGTGTTGTCCCCCCCCCCCTGCAGTATTAAAGGATCTACTGAGACGTCAGTATATGTCCATGATACTTTTTAGTGTCCATTAGTTGTCTTTTTGGGCTCTTCATGGAATTTTATTAGGCGAGCAGTCCGGGAAATACGCAGCAGTGGATGGAGATTCCACAATTCAAAAGTTTCAATCCGATTTTACATCCTAGCTTTAAGTGATCAAGTTTTGACAGCATATAATACAATAGACCGTACATAACATTGAACTGTACATATTTAGGTGTGTAGTGGGATATTTCTTTTAGGAAGGAAATTTTTAAGTTTACAGAAGTTTCTTTTTGCACACCAAGATGGGAGAATTTTGCGACACGTTCAATATTTATGTTAAGAGAAGTGATGTACTGATATTTACTAATCACCATAATTTTTGTGTTGGTAGTAGTAATATGTAGTCTAAATTATCCACCGCACTCGCTGAGTTTTTTTAATACTGACTATATATCCTCAAGGTTGTTAGCTAAGACCTGCATAGCAACTATGCGAATATTGTTTATTGGGATGCCACTGACCTTGATATCTTGCTTTTCATTTTTTAATTCTAATTGAAATATTTTCTGAACCTAAATATTAAACAGAACAGGTGACAGTACACATCCCTTGCTGGAATCCTTTCAGTATTTTGACATGTCGCCATCTACACGAATTTCAGCTAACTGTTATCAATAGAGTTCTTTATTATTTTAATATCTTTATAATCTAAACCGATCTTCTGTAATCTTTTCAACAACCAAAACTAGCCACAGCAAACTCATTAATTAGCTTATAGAACCTTTTCTAACTCTCATCCTTATAGAGAGTGGTGGACAACACCATTCTTTCATTTAGAATATATAACCATTGTTATGTAATACCACAGATGGGGGCTAATCCAATCTTTCTCTTTGAGAGAAGGCGATATCACAACAACAAAGAAAAAATAGAAATTACCTGCACACCATTCGGATACACGTACGAGTAGTCAGACTTAGTTCCCTGATTACGCTATCAAAATCAGCGGTAGAGGGGGGGGGGAGCAGCGAAATCCACATTCACATTTAACAGGTAAGAGAGTCTAATTTTCTGAAATCAAAGGTCTTGGGCTAGAGGGTGGTTGTCCCCGCCGTCCTCCTCTTCTGAATCCGCTCCTGACCATAGAATATAACTTTGTGAAATGGTGACAGTGCAGTAATATATTATGAAAATGTCACGTGTCCTTACAAAGTTTTATTTGTAACATTCCATATTACGATATCTGAATGAATACTAACTACCGTTTACCTACTAAATATGAACGTAGCAACACTGCTTTGCACAACATAACCAATTATATATATATATATATATATATATATATATATATATATATATATATATATATATATATATATATATATATATATATATATATATATATATATATATCTTTTTATAGTTTACCTAAATAAAAAAACAGATATAAACTTGGGCTTTGCTTAGTTTTTAATGAAAATTCACGTTTTCCGCAATTATTTTACTGTGAAAATTATTGCATATAGTATATGTATCTTACTGCAAAAGAAAACTTAAATATACGATTTATGGTGTGAAAGTTTAAACAATTTTTTTTAAAACTAGGTGCGACCTTGTAAAAACTCCAAATTTCCAGTCTACGGTCCCAAGAATAGGAGGTATGTAAAAATTTAGCGAAAAATTCGATATTTCCTCTATTCCAAGTTTAATTGACTTTTCTCTTTCTAAAAAATATCATTAAATTTTATTTGTTTTTACCTAGGATTTTTAAGTCCGGCCCTGCACGTAAAAATACCATGCGGACGTGCGCCACCGGCGGCGGTCTAGACGTCGGCGACGACCGAGGAGCCACGAAATCGTCAAGTTTTGTCATTGTTTTGCGCCACCACACATTCCCAACCCCTTGTCCGGTGTGCGACCACGTGCTCGAGAGGGATGAGAGTGGGGGAAGGCACAATAAGTGTCACAAAGGTCCTTTTATGAGATGATAAATGCGTAAATTTTCGGATTTAGGCAATAAAAGGTGTCATAATCCGGTGCTATTATAGAGATTATAGATATTTAAAGAGCGGTTTTAAGGACGTTATAATCCTGATTTGTGGTTAGCCTAATCCGTTTTGGTAGAAAAAAGGAACATTGTGAATTAATTTGTTTAATTAAGATATGGGCATGATGTGCAGTTTTGATATAATTGATTTTTTTAAAGGTAATTATTTCGGTTAAGTTAAATCTATAGTCCGAGATCCGGCTGAAAATTTTTAAACAGGTCGCGTAACAACTTGAAATAGTAAGAAAAGTTTTTTTTCGAGTGTTTTGAAAAAATCTAAAGGTGCCAGTGCGATTTGGACGAAAGAAAGATAAAAAAAATTGTTTATAGCTCATGGCTTATTATTTAGCGTAACCAAAAAATACCTGTATTGGGAGATGAGCGGCACTTAGTCGATGTAAAAAAAATATTGATACCATCGCTTATCTGGTAGCATTATAGCGGCACCGGCGCGTAAAAGGTTTGTTTTTTTTTAAATAAATCATTCCCAATACGTAATCATTTGATTGAGGTATCAAATGAAAGGTATTATCATTTCCACAATACGAATATTAAATGGTGCGGGCTTCAAATCCGGCCGCACGTGCCCGACTCCAATGATTTTATGCGCAATACTCGGAGGCCATTATCATTATTATTTTCCATTTTTCGGCTAAAACTTTCATAACCAAAGTTATAAAGAGTTATGTTATCAAAAATATTGATCTAAAAAAGTTGTTAGATTTTAGCGCAGTTTCTCACTAATTTTTTTTTGGAAAAAGTTACTTTTTCGACTTAATATGCTTATTTTAATTATAAATTGAGGAAATCTGAATATATATATATATATATATATATATATATATATATATATATATATATATATATATATATATATATATATATATATATATATATATATATATATATATATATATATATACAGGGTGATTCAAAAATCGATCACGAAACTTAAGGGGGTGATTCTACTTGACAAAATAAGGGTAGAGCTTCATATAATTTTTTTTCAAAATGTCATTCGTTTTCGAGTTACAAGCCGTCCAAGTTTAAGTTTTTATTTTTTGTTTTTTGAATTACTCGCTTACAGGAAAACCGATTTGACTAATATTTGAAAGATAGGCTAAGTCTTCTGCGCTTCATCATTTTAGTAACAATTCACATTGATTGTTTGCCGCTAGAGGGCACTTTACCTATATTGAAAATTGTTTTTTTGTCATAATTTGTTAGTGTTGACAGCTATAGTAGTTTTTGGCATAATTTCTGAAAGACTGATGCCAGGCCTTTAAAAAAGGTGCTCTTTATTTACATCGCTAAACCCAACGATTTAGACGTAAATCACCCTTAAAAATTAAGTGGTAAATTTACTTTTCTCATTTCATTACCACCAGCTACCAGGTAAATAGCTATCAAAGTATACTAGAGCTGTCAGTTTAACATCAAATAAATTCGCTTTTTAAACTATTTAATTTATAATCTTAAAATAACTAATAATGGCTAATCACCAATATTCAAATATCGAATATTGTGATATCCATTTTTGTTATGGAAAAGCAAATGGTAATGCAGAGTTGGCAAGAAGATATTATATGGAGAGTTATCCGGAAAGAAATATCCCTCATGCTCAAACATTTTCCAGTGTGCACAGGAGGCTTGCGGAATGTGGTTCCTTTAAAAGTTATAATGGAAATAGGGGAAGACCTAGAACTGCTAGAAACGTGCAACAAGAAGAAAGAGTGCTTGAAATTATTGAAGATAATCCAGGTATTAGTACTAGAAAAATTGGGAATGAAGTGCGGCTCTGTCAGGCTAGTTTATGGAGGATACTAAGAGAAGAACAACTCTACCCGTTTCATTCAAAAAAGGTGCAGGCTCTTTATGACGATGATCGGCCGAGACGGTTGGAAATGTGCAATCAGATCCTAGCCATTGGCATGGGCAGCGAGGTCACCAGACCTTAATCCTATGGATTTTTTCTTTTGGGGTCATTTGAAACAATTGGTGTACGATATTCCAGTAATCAACGTCGAGGATCTTCGCTTCAGGATAATCGAAAAGTGCCAAATTATTAAAGAAACACCAGAAATTTTTCATCGAGTTCGGCGACATTTTTTGAAGAGTGTTAGGAAATGTATAGAAGAAAATGGGGGACATTTTGAGAATCTTTTTTAGTTTGTTTAGTACTGTTTCATTAATTTTTATCAATTAAATGTATATCGCAATAATCCATAATATGAATATTTACTGATTAGCCATTATTAGTTATTTTAAGATTATAAATTAAATAGTTTAAAAAGCGAATTTATTTGATGTTAAACTGACAGCTCTAGAATACTTTGATAGCTATTTACCTGGTAGCTGGTGGTAATGAAATGAGAAAAGTAAATTTACCACTTAATTTTTAAGGGTGATTTACGTCTAAACCGTTGGGTTTAGCGATGTAAATAAAGAGCACCTTTTTTAAAGGCCTGGCATCAGTCTTTCAGAAATTATGCCAAAAACTACTGTAGCTGTCAACACTAAAAAATTATGACAAAAAAACAATTTTCAATGTAGGTAAAGTGCCCTCTAGCGGCAAACAATCAATGTGAATTGTTACTAAAATGATGAAGCGCAGAAGACTTAGCCTATCTTTCAAATATTAGTCAAATCGGTTTTCTTGTAAGCGAGTAATTCAAAAAACAAAAAATAAAAACTTGAACTTGGACGGCTTGTAACTCGAAAACGAATGACATTTTGAAAAAAAATTATATGAAGCTCTATCCTTATTTTGTAGTAGTATCACCCCCTTAGTTTCGTGATCGATTTTTGAATCACCCTGTATATATATATATATATATATATATATATATATATATATATATATATATATATATATATATATATATATATATATATATATATGTATATATATATATATATATATATATATATATATATATATATATATATATATATATATATATATATATATATATATATATATATATATACAGTGTGATCAGTCAAGTCCGCATTATATGGGATTTTTTAACCGACTTCTAAAAGAAGGAGGTTCTCAATTCGTCGACTAGGTATTTTTTTATGTATGTACACCGATTACTCCGGAACGGCGGCACCGATTTGGATGAAATTTTTTACGTTATGTTCAGGTAATTGCTGCGGTGGTCCCATATTTTTTTGGATGAAATTGGTGCAGTAAAATCCAAGATGGCGTTGAGAATATGGCGGCCAAAGAAATTAATTTTGTCCGATTTTTTTCAAAATTGGTATGGGGAAATTTTCGGAGTGGTAGACAAGGAATCTGAAATTATTTTTAAAAAATTCAATATGGCGGATACAAAATGGCGGACAAAAAAAATTAATGTTGTCCGATTTTTTCCAAAATTATTGTGGGAGAATTTTAGGGGTCGCACATAACGACTCTAAAATACTTTTACAAAATTTAATATCGCGGATCCAATATGGCGGACGAAAAAATCAATTTTGTCCGATTTTCTCCAAAATTGGTATGGGGGAGTTTTCGGGGTCGCACATAACGAATCTCAAATTATTTTTAAGAAATTCAGTATGGCGTATCCAATATGGCGTGAAAAATTAATTTTTTCCGATTTTTTTCAAAATTGATATGGGAGACTTTTTAGGATAGCACATTACGAATCTTAAAGTATTTAAAAAAAAAATAATAATATGGCGGATCGAAGATGGCGGATTAAAGGTTCTACATCTCTCGATTTTGTCTAAAATCCGTAATGGGGGATTTTTGTTAGTGTTAATTACGAATTTAAAGTATTTTTTTAAAAAAAAACTCAATCTAGGTACTAGGGGGTTTTGAAGGATTTAGATTTAGATTAGATTAAGACGTTAAAGTTATTTTTTTGAAATTCAATATGGCGGATCCAATATGGTGGGTTAAACATTTTACCTTATACGCATTATTTCTGATTTGGTATTAAGGAGTTTTCGGGGTCGTCTATTACGAATATGAAGTTATTTTTTTACAACTATTAGGTTGATAAGATACAGTATGACGAACTGAAAATTTTACATTTTCCAATTTTGTCTAAAATTGATATTGCGGGGTTCTTGGGGCGTATTCAAACTCAATATGCAGTTTAAAATATATCGGGTTAAGAAATTTTAATCTCAAATTCTTTAAATATCGATATTGGAAGGTTTTGGGGCCTTTTTTACCATTCTAAAATTAATTTGAAATTTATGATAGTGGATTTACTGTGACGGACTAAATATTTGTTTGACACAATTTCACTGGTAATTGAAGAACTCTAAGAATCAAAGAATTTTTAGTGGTTCATTTTAGGCTGATTTTACAACTTTCGATAAAATGGGTACTTTTTTGCCACCTTGGTTCAAATAATTTATGGATATCATAATGAATTCAAAACTAAAAATCGGAAAAAAAAATTATAAAAAAAATTGAACCGACTTCTAGAAGTGCGCTAAAAAGTGAAAAATAACTATAAATTTTTATATGAAATTGAAATTTTTGAAGTCGTCGCCAAATTATTTCTAAATGAAATAAATAACTACTAATATATACAAATTATGGTAAGAAAGCAATTACAAATAAAGTATTTTTAATCTGTTTATGCTAATCACATTTTGTCAGGTATTAATTTGGCGCCTACTTCAAAAATTTCAATTTCATATAAATATTTATATTTATTTTTCACTTTTTAGCGCACTTTTAGAAGTTGGTTCAATTTTTTTTTATAAAAATTTTATTTATTAATAGTTTATTTGAAATTTGACTTTGGCAGCAATTTCTGCTTCGATCGAAATGAAAATTAACTACAAAAATAGTAGTCACGTGATTAGTATTATCTGTCAAATTTTAATTTTTTCCTAAAAAATTCAAAAGTGGGGTTATATCTTAAAATATTGAAAAAAGTTATTAGAAAATGTTTTTCTAAATGTAATTTTTAGCCCACATGCAAAACTTCAGCTGTATAAGATAATTTAGATTTTTTGCCCATTTTTTGTAAATTGCACCACTGTTGCAAAATAAGACTCAACGCAACCTACATAAAACTTCTTAGTTTTGACAATGCTTCATCCCAGATATATTTTGTTTAAAGTAGCGCCATATTAAATGTGTGTTTTTCTACAAAATCCAAATAAGGCTATTAAAATTTGGTCACATGTGATGCAAAGTTTATTTGTTTTTGACTCTGTATAAGGTAACTTCATAAAATAACCATTTTTGTGTCTAAAAGTAATACACATTATAATTAAGACAAACAAATACAGTGCTAATAGGGATATAACCCCTGAAGTTTTGGCAAATATGCGAGCCGTATTTTACAATAGAATGGGTTGTTGTCTCGCTCAAAGTGGAGGCCTATTTTAATTTTAAAGTGGTCTATTAGCTTATTTACTTAGAAATTACCGTTGCGTTTCACTAGTATTTTTATTAGAATAAATGTTTATTTTGTAACAGAAATATCAATTTTCTTTACGCTCAACGCCCAACAAAAACTAATTTTTTTGTATTTCGATTATTTGATGTATTTAAAACAATCAATGTATCAAATAGTCATTAAATATTCCAAATTCTGTCGATTACGTTATAAGTTTAGACGAAAAGTTAATACACCCCGAATGAAACGTTTCAAGGTACTGCTCGTCTTCGTATCGCACGGAAGTTAGCGGGGATAATATTGCGCGTAGGCGTTCCCTAAGATCTTCTGTCCCGAACTAACCTGAAAGAAGTTCGACGGGCTTAGTGGGTTAGAATTTGAGAAACGGCCAAAATAATTTCTAGAAACAAATATCAACGATTACAAAATTGAGCTAAACAGAAAGGCAGTAATATATTTTCGCCGTACTCTGGTGTGTAAAATTCAAAAAAGCATGTTATCCTCATGACGAGTATCTAACTTTTACTAAATCAAAAGCCGAGGTTAAATTCCAAGGCTTACTGGATCATACATGGATTGAATTATATTGCTTCAATTAGACGCCCTTGAACAAATCGATAAATTAGATTTGTAAGTATGAGTTTTATTTACAAATAAGGCTTCGATGGAACGTCATGTCAGAGCCAGTACAAAATGAAATTCACTGATCCGAATATTTCTGATACAAACTTATTCCTAACCTCTCTTATTCCACTTCAATTAGCAGGTATTAACACGAAAACTCAACAAGAACAGATTGTGTTGTACAATTCCAAACCCTCCTCTACTATGAACTGCGGGCCTCTGAAATTTGAATTTATTAAGAAAACCGAACAAAAGTCTTTAACGAAAATAGAAAATTATGAACTCGAACCAGACAACTTGCACCATATAAAAGAGTTTTCTTTGCCACCCCAGCTTCAGTACAGTACAACTTATCTATGACGATGATAGATGGCTAGGTGAATGCTTTGGCTAGAGCAAAATCGGTCCAACGTTGTTACCTCTGCCAAACAACATTTCAGTTCAACAGCATTGATACTATGTCCCAGTAAATACAAAGTATTTCAAGCTACAGCCATTATAACAAGAGTAAAGCGAAAACTGGATCCTTACACTGTTTTTTGACATCGTAAGGATTCGGACAACAATTTGTACGTATTGGAGAATGAGAAAAGAGCAACAAAGAAGGCAATGATTAAAAAGTTCTTTTTATTATTTTTATTACAGTCGTATTATTTATTCATTTGTGTAAATCAATAAATATTATAGTACTTACAAAATATTTGCATTGGTATTTGTTAAAAAGTTCTAAGCATAGAGGAAAAAGTACTTTTGCCTTTTTAACGATTATCGATATCCACGTATTTATTATTATAGTATTATTTTTAAAATGCACCTTGGATTCAAGCGCAATATTTTATTCATGGAAATACAATTATTGTTTTTAAATTGCATATTTAACAGGTATTGAACCACATTAGACGTTTTTCGAATCTATTTTCATGATTTTAAAGATTCAGTCTGCAATGTTGGATCCGATTTTTATTTTAATATTAAATCCGTGCTTTCAACCAACCAGAAAGCAAGCTACGATACAACGTATGCTTTATTTCACATTTCACTTCTTCAACATGGCTAAACGGGTTGTCCGTCTCTTTCTGTTACATTCCTTTTATTTAGAGGTTCTGTTTTGGATTTTCCATACCTGCATACTATTTTTCTTAAGAAATTCACGAAACTTTTTATATTGCACGCAGTTACGTCATATCACAACTCCCTCCCCCATCGAAACTGATCAGAACTCGGGAGTGTTCGGATACTCTCGGCATAGATTGACACTCATGTTTCATTCAACGGTAACGAGTGCTTACCCGCTTTAGTCTATTCTCCCCTACTTACTAAAATAGTGTTTGAAACGTGAGTGATGGAAAAATACGGGTGGGGTAGAGTAAGGATAAGTTGGACAGATACAATCAGGAACGAAGGGTCTAGCATGGAGTGAAATAAGAAGATTAACACAGGACCGAGAACAATAGAGACATATAACCGGCGCGGATCCAAGGGGGGGGGGGCGATCGCCCTCCCCAAGAGCTTTGAGTTCAGGGAAATAGACCCGATTTTGCCTCTTATATATAGTTTATTCAAGAACTAGAGAGAGTAATAAATCATTTTTTACCTTTTTTTTTCTTCGCAAACTACCTGCGTTCTTTAGTCCGGTGTCTTCGGCAAAATCTGTTAGACACATATATTTTTCATAGGAATGGGTTAGAAATTTTATAATCAAAAATACCGGTCTCTAATAATGGACTGTTTGGGTTGGATAACAGATATTTGGATGTGTGAAGTGTTAAAAAGGATTTTAATCCTTGGCATAGGCGTCGGAAGGAGATTTATTATCACTAAGTATTTCTAACAGAGAATATTATTTCGGTAATATACTTGAAATAAAAAGTTTTTATAATATCATTTTATTTCTTATGATTTCTTAATAATTCACATACATTAGAAAATATAGATAATTTTGACATATTTAACACAAATCACAACCGTATTTTTGTTATTTTTAATTTTGGCATAGAAACCGTTTTAGGCACATTCAAACTAAAATGTAGCCTTTTTCTCTCAAAAAATTCAAAGTTATAATTTAAATACTTACAAAATACCAAAATACAAGAAGTTAAACATATATAAAAAAATAAATTGGTCCATATAATATTAAAATTTTTTGAGGCTATCGGTCATTTTATTATTAATTAAAACATTTTTAGGACATTTGACGTTTCAGTTTATTTATTTATTAAACCATCTGCAGAATTACAATTAAACACTAAGAAGGGATTGGAATGTAATTAATTTTTACATGTTAGAGAATATTTAAATAATAAATTGTGTTTACGCTGGTAAACATTACGTATTTAATTCATAATCAAAATCAGCGAAGTTATCTTCGATCAAATTAATTATAATTGGTTCCTCGATCTCACCGATCATGAGATCGGGTTTCTACATTTTCTTTTATTCTTTAATTATATGGATTTTCACCAATTTTCTTCAGTAACTTTTTTCAAAAGTTCAGTGTAATTACTAATTTTGTAAGTTGTGTTATTTCTAGCAACTTTACCTTTTACTTGAGAGAGATATTTCTTTCTCCAATGGACATTTTCCGGACGATCTATAAGAACAGATTTCCTGTCTGGTTTTTCCCAGAGCTCAGTTCTTTTAATTTCAGGTAAATCTCGATCTTCATTGATTTTAGTTAGAATTTTGTCGACGGATGGGATCTGCTTCTCATAATAACACGTATGAATAAATCCTTTTATTGCAGTTTACATCTTTTCTTCCAACGAGGTTTTTCGTCTGCCTGTGATCGAATGTGGCTTGGGAGTATTAACAATTCCAGTTGTTTTTTTCTCCTTCAGTATTCGGTACATAGTGGATTTTCCAACTCATGTCATGTTGGAACACATCTCAACAGAGCTTTTAACATTATTATCTAGATATTGATATCTTAAGGCATCATGAACATTTATCGTAATAAATTTTTCGTTGAGAAAAAAATGCCCTGGTTTAACGATTTTGGAATAAATATTGATGTGGAAGCCATATCTTTTGGGTATCTCACTAATCTCAAATAATATATAAAAACAAGCACAAACAAGATAAATCACTAAGGACACCCTGTAAGGTGTACTTTGCTCACTGACAGAAATTAAATTGAACTATGAGAAATTTTATTTTTGCAATAAATTTATAAAAGCTTATAATATTTAAATATAATTAGATTTACGGCAGTCCTCAGTTACATGCTACACTGGAGCAGGTACATTGGAGGTTTCGGTAACGGTTTTATAACTCTCTCTAGTTCTTGAATAGAGTATATGAATGTGTATGCTTGCGATCGCCCCGCCCCTTCCTAAAAGCTTTGAGTTCAGGAAAATAGACCCGATGCTGCCTTTTAGACTAGGAATGTGTATGCTGCTCGCATCCTCCCCCCCATCGGCAACTAGTTTTTTCTTGTGATCGCCCCAACCTCTCCAAGAGCTTCAAATTCAGAAAAATAGACCCGACCCTGCCTTTTACACTAGAAATGGGAATATTGCTGGTGTCCCCCCCCGTCGATAACTTGCTTTTGCTTGCCATTCTATACTTTTGTGATATCACCGCCCCCCCCCCCCAAAGAGAGAGGCTGGATCCGCCCCTGACATATATGACATATTTAATAAGTTTTACTCAGGAAGCACTGAATGACGTTCCTTGTCTATAAAAATAGAAAAAATTCTGGTCGGGTGGTGCCCTCGAGTCGTACCCGTGTATTCCTGTTTTCAACATAATAACCACACAATTACATTAAAAACTATTATTTAACACAAACATCATTACTTTCAAAACCATAGATAATTACCGTGTATTAATACTTGCCGACATAATTTAATGTAAAAAAATGCCATTAAATATTTTACATATTTAACCGGCGCCACTCGGCGATATTTTGCGGAAAACGACTTCGACTTTGCGATAATTTACGTTTTGCGATCGTTAATTTTCTATAAATAGATTTTCTGTGTGCGAACCTCATAGGCAGAGTGCATATTGTTACCTGTACAAATGCAATAAAATCGTTTTTTCATGAATTTGAAATTTTTGCCAAAAATGAAAAACCAAATAAAATAAGGCATTTTTTTTAAAGTAAAATGATTTAATTTAAATCATCGGTCATTTTTGCACTAAAAGGCATAAAAATTATTTTTATTCAACTTCATACTCGTTTTTACTTAGCATATCTTTCGATGAGACCACAGGGCTTTGATTATATAATTCTGGGAACGAAAAAAATATGGGAGCCATTTTGGCGTATTTAATGTCATTTTTTGATAAAAGGGCGCTCTACAATCTGGGGCGGATCCAGCCTCTCTCTTTGGGGGGAGCAGTGATATCACAAAAGTACAGTACGGCTAGCGAAGGCACGTTGTCGACGAGGGGGGGGGAGACACCAGCAACATTCCCATTTCTAGTGTAAAAGGCAGGATCGGGTCTATTTTTCTGAATCTGAAGCTCTTGGAGAGGTGGGGGGCGATCACAAGAAAAACAAATTGCCGATAGGGAGGAGGATGCGAGCAGCATACACATTCCTAGTATAAGAGATAGAATCGGGTCTATTTTCAAAGCTCTTTGGGGGGGGGGGGGGCTATCGCAAGAAAAATAAATTGTCAACGGGAAGGAGTGCCAGCAGCATACACATTCCTAATACAAAAGACAGGTTCTATTTTCTTGAACTCAAAGCTCTGGGGAAGGGGAGGGGCGATCGCAAGCATACACATTCATATACTCTATTCAAGAACTAGAGAGAGTAATAAAACTATTACCGAAACCTCCAACGTACCTGTCCAGTGCCGTAGATAACTGAAGACTGCCGTAAATCTAATTATATTTAAATATTATAAGCTTTTATAAATTTATTGCAACAATAAAAACAATTTAATTTCTGTCAGTGAGAAAAGTACACCTTACAGTGTTTCCTTAAGGATTTATCCTGTTTGTGCTTGTTTTTATATATTATTTGAGACTAGTGAGATACCCAAACGATATGGCTTCCACATCTATATTTATTCCAAAATCGTTAAACCAGGGCATTTTTTTCTCAACGAAAAACTTATTACGATGAATGTTTATAATACCTTAAGATATCAGTATCTAGATAATAATGTTAAAAGCTCCGTTGAGATGTGTTCCAAGATGACAGGAGTTGGAAAATCTACTAGGTACCGAATACTAAAGGAGAAAAAAACGACTGGAATTGTTAGTACTCCCAAGCCTCATTCGATCACAGGCAAACGAAAAACCTCGTTGGAAGAAGAGATGTAAACTGCAATAACAGGAGTTATACATACATTTTATTATGAGAAGCAGATCCCAACCGTCGACAAAATTCTAATTAAAATCAACGAATATCGGGACTTACCTGAAATTAAAAGAACTGAGCTCTGGAAATTGCTCAGAGACTTAATTTTTGCTGGGAAAAACCAGATAGGAAATCTGTTCTCATAGATAGTTCGGAAAATGTCCGTTGGAGAAGGAAATATCTCTCTCAAGTAAAAGGTAGAGTTGCTGGAAATAACACAACTAATAAAATTAGTAATTTAGCTGAACTTCTGAAAGATTTTTTTGGATAAAGCTACTGCAGAAAATTGGGGAAAATGCATATAATTAAAGAATAAAAGAAAATGTGGAAACTCGACCTCATGATCGGTGAGATAGAGGAACCAATTATAATTAATTTGAGCGAAGATAGCTTCACTGACTTTGATTACGAATTATATACGTAAACACAATTTATTATTTAAATTTTCTGTAACATATAAAAATTAATAATTACATTTCAATCCCTTTTTAGTGTTTAATTGTAATTTTACAGACGGTTTAAGAAATAAATAAATTGAAACGTCAAATGTCCTAAAAATGTTTTTAATTAATAATAAAATGACCGATAGCCCCAAAAAATTTTAATGTTATATAGACGAATTTATTTTTTCATAGGTTTAAATTCTTGTATTTTTGACAATGGGTATTTTGTAAGTATTTGAATTATAACTTAGGATTTTTTTGAAAGAAAAAAGCTACGTTTTAGTCTGAATGTGCCTAAAACGGTTCCTATGCCAAAATTTAAAATAATAAAAATACAGTTATGACTTGTGTTAAATATGTCAAAATTATCTATATTTTCTAATGTATGTGAATTATTAAGAAATCATAAGAAATAAAATAATACAAAAACTTTTTATTTCAAATTTATTCCCAAATAATATTTTATGACATAAATACTTAGTGATAAAATAAACCTCCTTCCGACGCCTATGACAAGGATTAAAATCCTTTTTAGCACTTCGCACATCTAAATATCTATTTTTATCCAACCCAAATAGTCCATTATTATAGATCGGTATTTTTGATTATAAAATTTCTAACCCATTCCTATGAAAAATATATGTGTCTAACAGATTTTCTCAAAGACGATGAACTAAATAAAAAACACAGTTAGTTTGCGAAGAAAAAAAAAGGGTAAAAAAATGATTTATTACTCTCTCTAGTTCTTGAATAAACTATAGTATAAGACGCAAAATCGGGTCTATTTTCCTGAATTCAAAGCTCTTGGGGGGACGCGATCCCCCCCCCCCTTGAATCCGCGCCTGGGTTTAATGTAAATGTATGCACTGGCATCATCGGATATAACCTTACAGGTCCATTTATTTTGGAAGGAAGATTCAATTGTGAGATTTATTTACAATTTTTGCAGCAAAATTTAAATAATTTATTGGAAGACGAACCTTATGATAGAAGAATGCAAATGTGGTACATGCATCATGGTACTTCAGCTCATTTTAACCGTATAGTGCGTCAACATTTAACAAACATTTTTGTCCGAGGTGGGCCTGTGTGTGTATGGTCACCAAGGTCTCTCGACCTAAATCCCTTAGATTTTTACTTCTGGAGTCATCTAAATGAACTAGTTCATTCAATATCAGTAAATACCAGAGAAGAACCACTAGCGAGAATAGCACAGCATTCTAACGAACTCCGTAATAATGCCGGGATATTATTTACACTGCAGCGGGAAAATATTCGAAGAATATGAAAATGCATTGAAGTACGTGGAATCTATGTTGATCATTTGCCAATATAACATTTAAACGTTTTCACTATTTTTGCATTTTAATAACATTGTAAATAAACTAAGCCCCAGTAAATCCTTTGATAGGTTTCTGGACTCAGCGGCGGATTCAGCCTCTCTTTAGGGGGGGCAGTGATATAAAAATACAGTATGGCAAGTGAAAGCACGTTGTCGACAGGGAGGGAGACGCCAGCAGTTCTAAATTTGGTCTTGGGGGGCGATCACAAGTGAACGCAAGTTGTCGTCGGGGAGGAGGAGGAGTGATGCCAACAACATTTACATTCCTAGGCAAGAGGCAGAGTCGGTTTTATTTTTCAAAGCGCTTGGGGGGGGGGGGGGGTGATTGCAAGCGAACGCATTCATGTTCCTAGTATAAAAGGTAAAGTCGGGTCTATTTTCCTGAATTCGAAGCATTTTTTGGGGGGAGAGCGATCGGCTCCCCCTTGGATCCGTCACTGTCTGGACTTGATAATGTTTGGGCGGGAAATCCTTCATCATAACATCTTCTGGCCTTCGAAGAGTTAGACCGGTACTTACCGGATTCTCTCTCTCTCTCTCTCTCTCTCTCTCTACAAAAATCAAGATGGCCGCATTAATATGGCAGCCAAGAAATAAAAAAATTTAATTAATCACCAGAAACTTCAAACTAGGAGTTTTCCAACACAAACAATTATGCTTAAAATAATTTAAAGGTAGTTATATGTATATACGCCATTGCACTTTTACTACCATTCCACCATGACCTTTGCAGCCTTCCGCTTTTTCTTGTGTCAAGAGGGCTCAAAATGCCGTGTCAAATTTGTGTACCGCTTGTAATAAGTCAACAGATGTCTCTAATCCAACGAACCATCTAATGATGTTACAGAGTAATGTTACGCGCTGATGTTACAGTGTGTGTACGGAACCATATTCTATAAGTTGGCCAGAACATCGGAGACTTTGTTCGTAGAAATTCAGTTTAGCAGCATACTTCTTGACTTGCACTTCATGCTGTACATTCTTTCTTTGGTTTGCGCGAAGTTACGTTACGATGTTCGGTGGCACATATGGATGCGGCTATATGAATGATTTATATAGACCTTGCTTGTAGCAGAATTTTTCGATTGAAGTTTCTATCGGATGCAACATTTCAACTCAACCCCATAATTTTCATAATTTGAAAAACGCATTTGATTTTGAAAAGTCTCCAATTCGATTCGAATTTTCCATTGGAAACAAATATGCAGGCCATTGCTCCATGCTTTGCATCCTGTTGATGCTTCATTATTACACGACTTCTTTTTTGTTAATTTAATAAAGTCTAATTCCTCAATTCAAAATTCATCAAGAGACCTTAGGCAACTTAATGAAGTTCCATGATGGAGTTCAAACCAATGCGTTTAGTTTGTTCATCTTCTTAATCGCATTTTTAGGGATCGGCTTTATAATTTTATCAGTTGTTCATCTTTTATAATGAAATTTTACAACCATTCCAAAAACATATTTAAAGCAAATCTGTGGAAAAAAATTTTTGACCTCCTTCTGGGTAAAAAGTAGGATGAAAAAATTTGTTTTCCTCATCGAATAGGTGTTCAAGTATGTAGTTAAATAGATCGTATAATATTTCTTAATTAGTTCTCTTATTCGCGAAATATAAGCCTTTAAATTTGCTTACAATTGTATCTCTATTTTTAGGGGTGTTACTTTTGGTGGATGCGCTGGGAAAAAGGCGTAGACACGTCAAATATAAATATTGCTTTTTCTGTAGATCATGTGGGGTTTTTTGATATGGAAGCGCGATTATTTTTTGTTTCTAAGAACATTGGATTATTAGATGATCAATCTCCTAGAGGTCCGTTAGAAGAGAAGGTTCACATCCAATTAGAAGTGCTCGGTGCTTCGACGGTATATCGCTCTAGATACAGCATTTTTAACCATCCTAGTGCCATACAGTCCTCGATGCTTCATCAATCTTAATATGGGTGTATAGCCATTGCAAAGATCTTCCCAGACAACATCAAATCTACTAGTCTCTTCTTCTTCTTCGGGTGTCATGTGCTATGCCGCACGTCAGCGATCATTTGTACATCTCACGGTCACATTATAACTAGAGTGCCCTCCTCAGCCTGTCTAAATATGGTTGCGGCGTCTGATATACCACACCAGTTTCTTATATTGCGGAGCCAAGAGTGTTGTTTTCGACCTGGCCCCCGTCTACCTTCAATTTTTCCCTGCAGTATTAGCCTTGGTATGGAGTAGGGAGGTCCTCTTAGTATATACCCTAGATATGACACTTTTCGTTGTTTTTCTACGCCAGCTCCTCGTAGAATTTCATCATTCGTTATGTGAGCAGTCCAGGGGATACGCAGTAGTCGGTGGAGTGTCCACAATTCAAAAACTTTGATCCGTTTCAGCGTTCCAGCCTTAAGTAACCAAGTTTCAGCACCATATAGTAGAATAGGCCATACATAACATTGAATCACACGTATTCGGGTGTGTGGTGGCATATTTCTGTGAAGAAGATTCTTAAGTTTAAAGAAAGTTGTTTTTGCACGGCCAATTCTTCCCTTCACTTCTTCGTCAGTCTCTAATAGTCCTCAATCAGCTTAATCGGGTAATGGAAAGTAGGTGAAATACCGTTTGCAAGATATGAGGATATTAAGAATACCTATAAAATTATCCGTAAAAATACTAAATTGGCTTCGACAATGCGTAATTTTTGAAAGTATTACTGTCGTAGCACTGTTAACGACTTTTATCTTTACTCTTTGATCTCTGGTCCGCCCTGTATAATATCTATACACATTCGAAATAAGTAAATAATTAAGTCTGGAGCCCGTTGGCTTCGTCGGCGCGGCGGCGACAATCAAAATATCACATTTCGGCGGCGGTGGCATCGGACTTATTTGTGTGTATTATGCACCCTTGCCGCTGGCGCCAGCACACCCCTAATCGCACCCCTATGATGATGAATTTACTTCTTTTCACATTCATATAAACAAAATGGGAATCTCTTTTGGTTTACGTAAACATACCGGGCAGTTTCTTAAAATTCCTGGTTCCGCCAGCAAAAGAACAACGAAGTTTGGAAAATTAATTTTTAAATTGGGTTAACGGAGTACCACTTTTTTAAACCTTCTTTCTACGATGAAGAGCAAAGCCATATAGTCGAAGCGATTGTAACAAACTGTGACCTTACCCTGGTGGTCCACGATTCCAAAGAAATTCCGGACCGAATTGAGAATTCTCTTTTTGATTACGAATCCTGAGGCATTTCTTTAAAAAAGTGTCCTTTCAGAATAAAACTGTCTCTCTCTCTCTCTTTTTCTAGTAACTCAATTTGTTTCATTTCTGGACATAGGCCTCCTCGAGTCTCTTCCATTTCAACTTATTTTCCGCTATCCGGTACCAAATTCTACCTGCTTTCCTCTTTATATCGTGTATCCATCTTTTTTGTGGTCTTCCGATACTTCTTTTAGAGGACCTAGATCTCCATTTCAATATATGTTTTATTCATCTTGTATAGTCTTGCCTAGCGACGTGTCATACCCAGATCTATTTCAAAATAGCACGGTCACGTAGTGATGTTCCCAGCATGATTCTTTCTATTGCTAACTGAGTAGTACGCGGTTTATTGACTGTTTTAACTGTTAGCGTAGTTGTTTTCATTCCATAGGTCATTACTGGGAGAACGCACGAGTCCAATACTCTTCTTTTCAAATTAATGGAAACATCAGGGTTTTTAAGAACGTATTCCAATCTTCCAACGGCTGCCCATGACATTTTAATTCTTCTATTTATTTCCGCTTATTGGTTTTCTTTCCCAAGTCTAATTAGATGGCTTAAATACGCATATTCCTCGACTCTTTGTATTTCGTTGTTTCCTACATAAAATGGTGTATCTTCTGCAGACATTATTTTGGTTTTTGCTAGGTTCATGCTTAATCTAACTTTCTCTGAAGCATTTTTCAACTCAGAGAGCATTTCCTGTAACTACTCTATATCTTTACTTATTAATGCCACGTCATTCGCGAAACGTAAAGGGCTATCTACCATCTACAGTTATAAACACCAATTTGTTTGTGTCTAAAAATAATAAGAAATCCTGACTTAGGAGAACACATTTCTCGTATTTCTAACAGCGTAAGAAAACTCGGAGCTCAAATAGGCATAACAGGACTAGTTGTTGTATCCTGGAGTATCACTCCAGCGAGTGTTCTCCTGTTAAATATGATCTAAATCTTAATTCTAGAGTTTATTTGCCTATGTGTTCTTATAGTCTAAACTTATCTGGGTCTTACGGACAGACCGGATGGCAGCAGCCGTTTCAAACTGCGCACTTCACTGATATCAAGCACATTTAGCTGATTGGCTAACACGTTGAGGTGTACTAATACTCTTTCAGAGTACTTGACGCTGAAACGATGTATGTCTTCTTTGATGGATTCTAAGGAGATATCGTGTTGAATAACCTCGTTGGAGTCATAATAAAGAGCGTCGACTATGACATGCAAAACCTTGTTTTGGAACCTTTGAAGGATGGCGGCACTGAAAGTTTTGTCAGTACTCCATACCTGTATCCATATGTTGAAATAAGCTTGAGAATTGCTTTGTAGAATAAATTAATATCTTATTATTCAAGGATAATTTTGATTTATGACCAATAAATCAGTACATTGGGCTTAGACCTAGCTGTTGAAAATATGCTTTTTCAACATCAATTTTCGGTTTAAATGCATGCCGAGGTATTTACCTTCATCTGCTTGTGAAAATTGACAGTTATTGAGTTTTACGAGTGGGCATGTTTTCCTGCGTGAAGTAAACGTCACATGGGTAGATTTTAGTCCATTAGCTTTGATGCACCATTTCTTTAGCCAAATTTGGACCTTGTTAAGGTTAATTTGCAGGTATTTAGAAGCCGATAGAGGGTCACTATGGGATGATAAGATTGCTGTATCATCACCAAATGTAGCAACTATAGTAAGTCAAGTTGTAGACAAGTCTGTAATGTACAGAAGTTATCAAATTGGACCGTATACTTCCTTGAGCATGTCCCAGTATATAGGATGTATATTAGTGTTTCATCCTCCTTACTTCACCAGACAGTGTCCCTATGACAAATAGGATTTTAGTAATTGAAAGTGAGGATAAGAGAAGGATTTCTTCATTTTGATTTGCAATTCTATGTGCTACACCTTGTCAAAAGTTTGCGATGTATCGAGGAAGATAGCTGAACAGTATCTTTTGACATTCAAGTCTTTGCTTATTTGACTAACTAATCTATGTACTTATTCTATGGTTCTGTACCTGTTACGAAATCCAAATTGATGATCTGAGATTATTTTCCTTTCTTCCATTATTAAATTTAGTCTTTTGATGTACACCTTCTCAAAAACTTCAGAAATCATTGATAGTAGACTTATAGACCCATTGGTAGAGATATCTTCTGGCTTTTTCCAAGGTTTGGGAATCATGATGATCCGAGCTACTTTCCAAGTGTTAATTTATACACAATATTGCAGTTCTTGCAGGATTTTTCTAGATATTAGATCAAATCCACGTGCTTTTTTAATATTGATTTATTTCATTATTGTTTGTTTAACTTCATTAACCGTGGATTTATTATGGAGCAGATCTATTTGGATTTGCACATCCAGGGAGTCTGTTGTGTCATTTTTTTCTTCTGTGGCTAATGCAGAAGGAAAATGTTTAAATACGTTTTTTAGGTGTTGGGAGGAAAGCCTTTTCTGTCGTTCCTGGCCCACGTATTGTCGCTATTTTTATAGATAGGCTAGGTTTCTGGGATCTTTAGAGTTTCCTGGTAGCCGTCCAAAGTGAATAGTCAGCGGTCTCGGTTGGAGTTGGGCTTTCTAGGTATTTTTGAATTCGTCAGTTATGTTCCTGAATTAAGAGTTTCTTTAGTTGTTTTATTTAGTTTTCTCTTGTTTTTTCCATACTGGCTTGTTGCCATTGTTTACGCAACTGTCTTTCTCTGCAACTTTCTACTTTATTCTGGGTGGTATGTCGTCTTCTTAGAGGTCTTCACAATTGCCCATAACAAACCAGGTTGCATCTGTATGTCCAATTGAGTGTTTAAGGGCAGACTTAAAGAAATTAGACCTTCTAGTTTTCCTATAATAGGAACCATTCAGTTTTTCTTTGTATAAGATTTGTGAGTAAAATATTATTATTATCGACGAATGATCAGATGATAAGTCAAAGCAGGATTCTGCTTTGCATTCTTTATACCAATGTCATTAGTGATTTAAAAGTCTACGGCATCTGGAATTTTGTTTCTATCTGACGGCCAGTATGTTGGTTGGCCTGTAAACTTTTGTTGTAAGTAGTTAGCTTTTATTGTTTTGAACAGTTCTCTACCTTTCGTTTCTTGACTTTGTTTAGTACCTGCGACAATGAATTTATTACCCAGCGTATTTAAGAGTCCCTCAAAATGTTCCTTCTTATTGCTGTGCTTAGGGGGAAAGTTCATTGATTTCTAACGGTAACTAGTATTAATTAAATAATTATGGAGTAGTAAATTATTATTAGATTGCGTTTAGTTAAAGTATTTTAATTAATTGACAACAAAGAGCTTCATTAATTTCGTATAATGTGTAATTACTTTAGGGCATGGTGGATTATTTCGAAATTAATGTGGAGTAGTTTTTATTTAGATAATTGAAATATCTGAAAAATCGAGTTTTAGGTCTGAAAACTGACACTTGTTGAAATTTTAGACCTATGAGTTTAGTGACTGGTCCGTTCTTGACCTGGACAAGTCGGCTCAAAAGCTATACCACAAGAGATAAATCACTGGGTAATCGTTTTAGGCCTCATGTCTCCGTTATAGAGCACCTTAGGAAAAAATGTGTGTACAGGGTGTTCCCCAAAATTTTTAAAATTTGGCAGGTTACTACCGGAAGTTGATGCTTTCTTGCTTATTTTAAATGAAACATTCTGTATGTTATTTCACTTTTAGGATTCAATGCAAAATTATAGAAATATTTCATGTATAATGTCCTATACCTAAGTCTAATTGTTTTTGATATATTTTAAATTTTATGTCAAAAATGGCGTTTGCAGGAGTTAATGTAACTATTAATTTCTCCTTTATGAAAACCTTTATTATTGCAGCCTGCGAACACCATTTTAGACATGAAGCTTAAAATATGTCAAAAACTGTTAGATCTAGGTACAGAAAGAAGGCATGAACTTCAGGAATAATCGGAAGTGCTACCATCTTGAAAATATTTTAGCCGAATTGCCCCCATCAACTTTAGTAAAGTGCCAAATTTTTAAAATCTTCCAAAGTCTATTTATTTTCCAAGAAATCGATCGCGGCATTTCGTCGTGGGACACCCTGTATATGAAGCACTAGGGTTATTTTGAAGTTTGCTGTATACTATCGTGTTTGATCTATACTTCTACACCCCTATAAAAATATTTTACTCTTCTCAAACGTTCATATATCGATATTCTTTTTCATTTTTTATCCCTCTTGCACAAATTGTACTCTTGGGAGTAGCCTTTACTATATAATGAAAACAGTATCAAAATATCTTACTCCTATCAAAAGTTATACGCCAAAAATTCTGAAAACATGCTGAAAGAATTTCACTTGTACCAAAAGTGAACGAACATTAAAAATATACACATCGAATTGGGAACCTCCTTTTAGTGAAGCTGGTTTAATTCACTGGTATCCATAATGGACCTCGGCTGTAGGCTGTTGAAGAGAAAAGCAACGAAACATGGATGAAAAAGTCACATTTTTGAAAACCCCGTAAATATTCGGATGCGCACAACCCATTTCCATCGGTTGGTCTGATATAGTCACTCATAAACGAACAATACCGCTTCGACACCATGTTTATATTTTGTGATTTTTGCCATATGAGTTTTGTGTAATCTAGATTGATTTATAGTGTTTTAAGTGACTTATTTATGTGTATTTTGAGTGTTTTATTTAGTATAACGAGCTCCATAAAGTGTGTACTTACGTTTTGTCAAAATAAGACATATTTTTGAAGTTCGGTCATACCTAAAGGTAAGGGGCAATGTTTACGTTTTAATTTCGCCATTTTTGAAATTAATAAATATTTGTCTAGGGTTTAATGTGAGTTTTTCCTGTCTAATAGTTTGCATAAATCTAATAAAACTTTCTTTATATATATATATATATATATATATATATATATATATATATATATATATATATATATATATATATATATATATATATATATATGTCTCTCACAATTTAGCGAATTCTCCTTAAATGAAATAATCCCGACACATTTTTAGAACACACATATTTCTGCTATGTTCATATACATTTCAGGCATTTTTTTTTTGATAGTAAAGCCCATTTTAACGGTTGCAAATACGCGACTTTGGTTTTCAAGTTTAACAAGCACAATTCTACTTCCCAAAATCGCTTTGCAGCTGACATTTTTTTTATTCTTGTAATTTTAACTGCAAACATTTTATGTTTCCATAAAATTTTATAACGGTACGAGTAAACACAAATCATAATATTATAAAAATTAGAATTTCGTAGATATGAAGGTACTGTATAAATTATAATAGTTGTCAAATACAGAATTTACAAATAACACTCCACTACAAAATTAAGGTGTAGGACACTCTATACAAAAATTAGAGTATTTCCGCAATACGTATTTACACTCATTGAACAACAAGGAAACCGTTATATATACCTTTCTGTATATAGAAGGGGCTTTTGATAACTCTTCACTTGAAGCTGCTAAAAGAGCACTTGATGACAGGGGAGTAGATGGAACGACGTCCAAATAGATGGCGCGAATACTCTCCACTAGAATAGCAGAGATAAAGATACGACATAACACTATTGCCCTCTGTACTATTAGGGGATGCGATCAGAGGGAAGTAGCTTCCCCTTGTGTACAGCCTAATTGTAGATCGACTCCTATGTGACCTAACTGATCTTGGCATATCCTGTCAGAAGGACGGGGTCATCATCGCGAGGGGTAAATTCGAAAATACCCCTTCGATATAGTACAGAGAGAACTTGGAGACACTGAAGAATGGTGCCAGATGATGGAACTTGTCAATGTCAAACCCACCAAAACCACCTTAGTAACCTTTACAAGGAAAAGAGATCTTAACCTGGAAACCATCAAAATGGATGGGAACGTTATTGGGTGGAAGTCAGAGGTTAAATATCTGGACCTGACTCCAAACCATATAGTTCTCTGGAATAAACATAAAAAAGGAACAGTCAATAAGGCTACAAAAGCCTTTATGGTTTATAGAAATTTCGCGGGAAGTAGCTGAGGTACACATTCATAAATTCTGCAGTGGATGTAAACTGCAATCATCACATATGGGGCATTGATCTGGAGTAAAAGAACCAGTCTAGCCAATATGAGAGCTAATCTCTCGAAAGTTCAAGACTAGCCTGGAACAATGAAGAACTGCCCAACGGCCGCCTAAACCTTACTGATAGAGAGTATAGAGAAGATGACAACATATGGAATGATGAGGGATGAAGCCACTGAAAGAAGGTCCAATTTCTTATCCAGAAATCAACAAATCTGAGTCATGCCCCAAGATGAAATGAAAAAAAAGTTCAACTTTGGGAAAAATTTCCACAGAAGGTTGAGTTATAAAAGTGAATTGGATAGAAATATTATTGAAAAATTTAACAGAAATTCTATTATATGGTATACAGATGGTCCCAAAACAATAGAGAGAACTGGAATAGGAGTATATGAACCCAGTAGCAGACACCACGAAAGGTTTGGAAGTTTCGAAGTATCTTCCAAGCGGAAATACACGTCATCAGAAAATGCATCTAATTTAACAAAGAGAAAAACTATCGCAGATAAGAGATTATGATCATCCCACGTAAACAGCTCTAAAACTATCTGGGAATACCTAGAGGAATTAAACGAACTAAGCAAGAATAATGTCACCCTTCTGTGGGTACCGGGACATACCAGGGTAGGGGAAAATGAATAGTGGACAAGTTCGCGAAAAAGAGGCTAAGACACCATTCCTGGGGCCCGTATCTTTCTGTAGAATCAATATCAGAGTAATGTTGGAAGTACTATAAGAAGAGGGAGAAAGCAGGAGATCAAATACTAAACAGACAAGACAAAATACTTCTTGGAAACTACAGCCAGAAGATATTCAAGGAATGCATCAGTCTAAGTGAAAACCTACTTAGAGTTCTAACAGGAATCCTGACGAGGCATTACCACGTGAAGAGACAGAGAGAGAGAGAGAGAGAGAAGGAGAGAGAGAGAGAAGGAGAGAGAGAGAGAGAGAGATCGTAGATTTTGCGAGGAATAGGACTAAGCCTCATCTTTACAGAATGTAGAGTTTTAGAAAACCCTAGAATGAAATTCTTGTGCGTAGAATTGGAGTCTGGACACTACGACCTGATAGCTCTATTGTGACCCCTTACTGCTGCTAAGTCGTAAGAGTTACGTTATCGGCTAAAGCAATTTCTTCAGTCCTATTTCCCTTCGGAACTTTAGGATGTTGAACGGTTTCAAGGGGGTAGCTCCCCTTGTTCGGTTTGGTGTGTTCCCAAGAACTGCCATCCTAGGGTTTTCTGGAGCGCTGCACTCTGAAAGGATTTGAATAGAAGTTTCGTCCTTCTCCTCACAGAATCTGCACTCTTCTCTTTCGACTAGTCCGAGTTTTTTGAGGTATCTCCTCAGGTGGCAATGTCCCATCAGGGCCCCTGTCGAAACTATGTGTTGATTGTTACTTAAGCTTATACATTCTTTGAATCTCTTTTGGACGTAGATCCCAAGAAGTATCTTCGCTTGTCTCAATCCTTGCAGCTCCGTCCAATAATTGGATCTCCTTCTATTTTTGTTTCTTCCAGTATTACTTTGCTACTGATTCCATAGAAAGGCTCTGGCTCCAGAAATGGTATCTCAGCCCCTTTCCTCGCAAGGCTGTCTACTATTTTATTCCCCTCTATCCCTCTATTTTATTCTTGGGATCATATCAAATATTTCTAAAGTTTTTAAAAGAAATAGGCCTGGAGGAGTACCCAATAGTTCTCTTAGGCCGCAGTGTACTCATCCCCATCTCCACATACATACATAGAATAGAATTCAAAAGTAGTCAAAAGAACTCCTCGTGGGCTTGTTTAACTTGTCTTAAGGAAAGCTTCGATAAGGGATCGTATTCAGAGTTTGATGACAGAGTCGAAAGGTGGTTAACAGAAGGGCTTATGTGATTTATTTCGAAGCATCCTTGTGATCAGGGTGGCACTAGACCCTGTGTCAAAGGGATCATTGATAAAATATTTTCCAAGTTAATTTGAAACAGTCCATAAACTCAAAAACTGGATTGTTCCAAATTAACTGAGAATAGATTTTGTAATATCGATGCATTGAATGAAATAAACTGCACAAAAACTACTGCAACAGCAAAAAGTAAACAATAAATTAAGAAAAAAAAATCAAAAACAAGCATTTATTTATGAGTTATAATAACTGGAATAAAGTAAATTTATTAGGAGTATTACGTAAACGAAAAAAGTTTTTCTTACTGAATTTATTTTTAATTCCAACAATCAGTAAAAAAGCAGTTTATGTGTATATCGCATTTTAAGAAAAAAGTTTTATCTTGAAAACTTTCATAACTACGTCACTGATCAATGGTACAATTAAATACGGAAGTACCCGGGAATCAGAGTACCGTTATGATGAAAAAATATTCCTCTCTGTTCAGGAAATGCCATAATGCAGAATAAGTTACTGATTGCCGATGCAATAAGGTGTGTTCTTCATGTAAATTGTACATTACTTTTGATACACGTAACAAGTAATGACTTTAAATTATTACGTTGTTGGGTCCAATTATGACAATAGTTCCTTATTAATTTTATTTCCTACCTTAAGGATATTAAAGGGCTACAAAAAAAGGATAGTTTTAATTCCTGTAAGATAATTACTACTAAAAAAAATAACAACAAATTTAGATTTCTGTTACAGATTAGCTTTATTTCTTACCGGTGATTCAGTAACAACCACATTATCGTAGTACGAGGGAATTGCACCCAACGAAGTTAAAGAGTCCCTTAATATAATCAACTCCTGGTTTCGAGACGAGGAATTCACAGGAAGAGCTTTAGCTTAATGAGGAAGAAATACTATTCTCCCAGGAAGCCAAATACCTAGGTAATATTTGACCAGAAATTCAACCATCAAAAGGTGCCGAAGAAGTGTCGGGAGAAACAAAACTAAATCTATGGCTATACCATCGAGATTTTTATAAACTGGACTAGCTATACACAAGGGTGATTAGATTTATGATAAAAATATGGAACGTTAGCACGGTGGAATTAAAATCAAGAAGAGGAATGAGATAACCAGGCTAAATAGAGTCCAGAAGCTGGAGTATCTCTTCGTAACTAGAGCCAAAAATACAATGCTCACGACCCAGAATCACTTTTAAACATATATTGGTTTATATAGATGCTAAATAAGGTCCAGTCTCTTGATGTTCTGCAGGAGGTTTTTTGGTATCATTCCAGATATTGATAAAATTATTATTAGTTTCGATGGTATCGTTGAATGGCACTTGCAATTGGATCCTAGTTCCCTAGGTTGACATGATACTGTCTAAAAAGGAAACAAAAGGCAAATTTAATACAACAGTAAGAGAGAGAATGCAGAGGGTTCTTAAAGTTGTAGAAAGATGGGTAAGGCAGGAGGGACTCAATATAAGTCCCCAAAAGACTGTCCTAATCCCTTTTACAAAACGGAGAAGGAAACCTCCAAGGAAACACAATACCACTTGCCAGAGAAGTAAAATATCTGGGGGTGATTTTAGACTCCAGGCTGACCTGGAACAGACAAGTGGAAAACATAACCAGAAAATCGGAAACATCTCTTATGACTGTTAGAAGATTATGTGGGAAAACATGGGGTCTCTCACCGAAAATGGTACATTGGTTATACACCAGTGTTGTGAGACCAGCCATCACTTACGCAGCCTTGGTCTGGTGGCCCAAGGTAATGCAGAGAGCAACTATGACAAAGCTGAGTGGAATACAAAGGGTCGCCTGTTTATGTATTACTGGGGCCATGAAATCAACCCCCACTTCAGCAATGGAGTGTATTCTGGATCTGCCTCCGCTACACATAGTGCTTCAGGCAGAGGCAAGAATGGGACTCCACCGACTAAATCACTCAACAGTAAAATCGCAAATGACGATGTCAGGACATAAAAACATATGTAAAAAAATCAGGAGCCCTGAGTTGGAAATGGACACGGACCATATGAACTCGAGCTACCGTTATAATATACCGTTTGAAGTCACAATAGAGGATCGAATGGCAAGTAAAAGAGAAAAACCGGAAACATTCTCGGGTGCAAGTATCTGGTACACTAACGGTTCAAAAACTAGTGAGGGTACTGGAGCTGGGATATACGGGTTACAACCGAGGAAAGAACTAACCCTTCCCCTTGGGAAATACCCAACAGTGTTCCAGGCAGAAATATACGCAATCTTACGGTGCGCAGATGAGATAAATAGGAGAGCTTACAAAGGGAAGCAAATCCTCATTTACTCTGACAGCCAGGCAGCCCTAAGGGCCCTCAAGGGCCAAAAGGTATCATCGAGGCTGGTTTGGGAATGTCAGAGCGAGCTGGAAACTCTGACAAAAGACAACAGAGTTATGTTAAAGTGGGTACCAGGACACGAAGGGATACATGGAAATGAAAAAGCTGATGAACTAGCTAGAGCAGGGTCAGCATCTCAATACATTGGTCCAGAACCGGCCTTTGGGGTGCCGCGGTGTGCAGCACGAGAAGCAGTCAAAGAATGGATCAAAAGAGAACATAAAAACCACTGGATGACCAGACAGGATTTAAACCACAGCAAGCTATTTATTGGGAATCCGGACCCGAAACTGGCAAAGAAACTACTACAAATGAATAGAAACCAATTAAGGACTATTACAGGTATAATGACGGGACACATGGCCGTCAAAGTACATCTGAATAGAATGAATCTATATAACGGAAACCTCGGCTGCAGACTGTGTGGACAAGCCGAGGAAACGGTGAAGCATATCATATGTGACTGTGAGTCACTGGTGAGATTTAGACAACAAACTTTCGAGTCAGTAAAATTTGAACCGGGAGAAATACTCACTCACTCCTTAGCAGGACTGTACAGATTGAGCCAGGGGGCTAGGTTGACAGAGTGGCTGTAATGTCTAGGGTGAGCACAATAGGCCTACTCTGGTCGCAGTGCATCCGGCTTTAGGACGGACCCGGGAATATATAAAAAAAAAACAAACAAAATGAATATCAACCCTATACATTCTCAATATAGTTGTGAGCTACTCATGTGGCACTGAGTCGAAGGCCTTCTTATAATCCACATAAGCAGAGGTTTCTTCGATTGGTACAGGCTTGGTTACATATGACAGAGTCAATAATCAATTGCTCCTTGCATCCCATTAGTCCCCTGGTGTATCCTTTCTGTTGAGTTACGATGATGTTATTTTGTTCACAATGTTATTACATTATTATATTCATTATATTTATCCATTCTCTTGCTAAAATCATAAATAAGGGTAAAAATAAACTAAATTATTCGTGTGAACAAAATTTCCTTTTTTATATAATAAATAATATAAAAATCTTAGTGTATCAAAATAAAATAAACTTTGTTTTGAGATACTAATAATATAAAACCTTGTATCCGGCTACGACATTGCCTACACTTTCATTATAACCAAATAATGACTTTTATTTTTGAGCAATTATTATATCCAATAATGGGTACGAATCGAGTCGAGAAACAAAACTTTAAATACAAACCGAAACTAAATTACTACAAAAAACGCCATGATTATTTAACTCCAAACTTCTGTCTGTCTAGACATGGTGCCTGAGTACCGTAATTTTCGACAATCTGGCCCAATGGTACCCGCGGTACCATGTAATTTTCTCCAGTCTGATTATCTTTTTTTCCTAGCGAGTAATTTTTTGTATTTATTCGATGCAACAACTGTAAAATGCAATTTTTTTTGGAATTAATGGAGGATATTTAGAAAGATTATTTAATTTTAATTGAAATTTGTATAAATTAATTACTGTACAGGGTGTTCGGAAATTAAAAGAGTTCATATGAACGTAGGTTCGCAAATGCTTCCAAGCCCTCGGACATGCTGTCATAAAAGTGGTTTTTATTTATAGCGGGAAGATCAGTTGGTTTTTGTTGCCGACGAAGGGGCATGGCTCCATCAAAATTTTTTATATGTATTTTGACCCCTTGGTTACGAATATTCTAAGCAAAAAGTGTCTCTTGTGATTTTTTGAAAAATGAAATTTTTTGAATAACTTTTTATTTAAAAAAAATAGTATAGTTCAGGTCAAGAACTACAAGCTAGGATTAATTGCAACGCGAAAATGTAGTGTTTTTATTGCTTTTTAACGCTATAAACAAATAGCGTTGCAACAACATGCGTGCTGCCGTGTATGAAGGGAAGTGGAAGTCTCACCTAGTGCACATAATCTATTATAGCTTTCGCTGATGGTTTCATTAATACTCGGCTCTCGGCTCGCTGTCCTGTTTCTCTGGTGCGCTGTTTTTGGTTGGATTTTGATGAAGGTTTTCCATGTATTTGAGATGTGTGTATCGTCTGTCTTGTTCAAGTTTCTAGTGCCTTCTATTTCGCGAGGACATTCTGGTTGGTTTCCTGGAAATTTATACTGTGTCCTGTCTCCTGATAATGTTGGAATAAAGGTGATGTGGTTTGCTTGTTCTTTATGCTATTTTTATATTTTTGGACTCTGGAAAGATTCCCCTGTTTGTTTTTCCGATGTATTCTTTTTCACAGTCTCTCCTAGGAGTACTGTACACTCCCTGGTTTTTCAACAGTGTTTTGTCTTTGGGATTGCCCAATAATTTGTGTATTGTTGTTTGTGGCTTGTAAACCGTGCCTATGTTATGCTTCCTCAGAATTCCTCCAATTATGTCTCACACCTTTTATGTATTGCAGTGTGGTTTTTGGTTTGGATTTGTCATCTTCTTTTTTTTTTGCTATTGCATTTGTGTTTGATGGCCTCTTTGATATTGTGTCCTTTGTAGTTGTTACGTTTTAGAGCTGTTGTGATATTGTTGAGTTTTTCTTGGCGGTTTGAGGGTTTGGTTAGTCTCAAGGATCTGGAGATCAGTGTGTTGGCGATTGATTGTGACTATGTTAGATGGTGGTGAGATTCGGCGTTCAGGTATCTGTGTGTGTGGGTTTTCTGTAAACCATATAATCGATGCTTAAGTCGTCTTTTCTGGTGATTAGAAGGACAAGGAAAAGTAACAGCTTGTTGGCTTCGACCTCCAATGTGAACTGTATTCGGTGATGGATACAGTTTATTCCCCTAAAAATATGTCTAAGTTGGACTTTTCGTGTGGCTATATGATGAAGATGTCATTCACGTAACGTTCCCAAAGGGATAGTTTTGTTTTGGTTTTTCTTGGGTCGACCGAGAACCAGCACACTTATTCCAAGCCGAGTGGCCGTCGAGGAAGCATCACTTGAAAATGCCAGGCGGATGTTGGCGAAAACGTCGTGAAAATTTTTTTACTGACGAACGGATCAAAAACCGGAAAAACACCTATGCACATTCCACCATCCGTGAAAACCTACGTTACATCTCACCGATAGATTTCGTCAAGGTTTAGATTCAAATACCAGTTCCAAAATAATAGAAAAACGTAATAAAAGGTGTCTGGGAAAAACAACGGCGGACCCACTGACAGTCCACAGTCGTTGACCGAGGACTAAACACCAATTGTGTGAGCTGAGCAGACCGTGTCCTGGTTCGGTAAATTACACAATAATTCAAGTGTAATTCGTAGCAGGGAACTACGTTTACAATATGGCATTCCTGGTTGGGGACCATTGCAGTTTGAGGGCACTGCATAGAGTGTTGTTTCTCACATAGAACTCACGATAACGGCCACTAGAGGGGTAACTTTCAAGCGATTTCTCGGACATCTGGCTTTCCATACAATCGAGATTAAGACCTAAAATCTCTGATTCCATACAAAGCAGCTGCCTTAGCGGGGGTGCTGTTGTAAGATTACATCTCACCGATGGATTCCGTCAAGGTTTAGATTCAAATACAAGTCCCAAAATAATAGAAGTGTCTGGGAGAGGCAACAGCGGACCTACTGATAAATCCACCGCCGTTGACCGAGGGCAATACTCCAAACTTTTAGTGGTCAATTGTGTGAGCCAAGCTGACATGTCCTGGTTCGGTAAATTACACAATAATTCAATTGTAATTCGTACCAGGGAGACTATATATATATATATATATATATATATATATATATATATATATATATGAAGTAAAATGCGAAACAGTGAATGCAAACTTCGCTCCATCATATCCTTTCTGTGTTAGAGGTTGCACAGTTAGAATAAATTGTAATAAAACACAATTCATCCTATTCCACCACCATCGTGATGGTGACCTACCTGTACCACCATACCGAGAAGAAAGTCAAAGCTTACCCTCCTCGCCATAGTGATACGGCAGAGATACATGTTTCGTCTCTCACTAGACTGATCAGGGTACCGACATACACCTGGCTGTGCAAAGGACAGATCGGAAGGAAGCATGCAACACTGAACGCGGCTTCGCCGACCTCTCGTCGGATGGCTGATATATGTTTATACGGCTTTCACGGATACCTCCGTGTGAGATGCATTAGCAGTGGTTATATCCACATTATGCTGTTGTAGTGCTGAAATCACATTCAGCAAACGTACAACTATATACAACTCCGTACATAAGTGAAGTAAAATGCGAAACAGTGAATGCAAACTTCGCTCCATCATATCCTTTCTGTGTTAGAGGTTGCACAGTTAGAATAAATTGTAATAAAACACAATTCATCCTATTCCACCACCATCGTGATGGTGACCTACCTGTACCACCATACCGAGAAGAAAGTCAAAGCTTACCCTCCTCGCCATAGTGATACGGCAGAGATACATGTTTCGTCTCTCACTAGACTCATCAGGGTACCGACATGCACCTGGCTGTGCAAAGGACAGATCGGAAGGAAGCATGCAACACTGAACGCGGCTTCGCCGACCTCTCGTCGGATGGCTGATATATGTTTATACGGCTTTCACGGATACCTCCGTGTGAGATGCATTAGCAGTGGTTATATCCACATTATGCTGTTGTAGTGCTGAAATCACATTCAGCAAACGTACAACTATATACAACTCCGTACATAAGTGAAGTAAAATGCGAAACAGTGAATGCAAACTTCGCTCCATCATATCCTTTCTGTGTTAGAGGTTGCACAGTTAGAATAAATTGTAATAAAACACAATTCATCCTATTCCACCACCATCGTGATGGTGACCTACCTGTACCACCATACCGAGAAGAAAGTCAAAGCTTACCCTCCTCGCCATAGTGATACGGCAGAGATACATGTTTCGTCTCTCACTAGACTCATCAGGGTACCGACATGCACCTGGCTGTGCAAAGGACAGATCGGAAGGAAACATGCAACACTGAACGCGGCTTCGCCGACCTCTCGTCGGATGGCTGATATATGTTTATACGGCTTTCACGGATACCTCTAACACAGAAAGGATATGATGGAGCGAAGTTTGCATTCACTGTTTCGCATTTTACTTCACTTATGTACGGAGTTGTATATAGTTGTACGTTTGCTGAATGTGATTTCAGCACTACAACAGCATAATGTGGATATAACCACTGCTAATGCATCTCACACGGAGGTATCCGTGAAAGCCGTATAAACATATATCAGCCATCCGACGAGAGGTCGGCGAAGCCGCGTTCAGTGTTGCATGCTTCCTTCCGATCTGTCCTTTGCACAGCCAGGTGCATGTCGGTACCCTGATGAGTCTAGTGAGAGACGAAACATGTATCTCTGCCGTATCACTATGGCGAGGAGGGTAAGCTTTGACTTTCTTCTCGGTATGGTGGTACAGGTAGGTCACCATCACGATGGTGGTGGAATAGGATGAATTGTGTTTTATTACAATTTATTCTAACTGTGCAACCTCTAACACAGAAAGGATATGATGGAGCGAAGTTTGCATTCACTGTTTCGCATTTTACTTCACTTATGTACGGAGTTGTATATAGTTGTACGTTTGCTGAATGTGATTTCAGCACTACAACAGCATAATGTGGATATAACCACTGCTAATGCATCTCACACGGAGGTATCCGTGAAAGCCGTATAAACATATATCAGCCATCCGACGAGAGGTCGGCGAAGCCGCGTTCAGTGTTGCATGCTTCCTTCCGATCTGTCCTTTGCACAGCCAGGTGCATGTCGGTACCCTGATCAGTCTAGTGAGAGACGAAACATGTATCTCTGCCGTATCACTATGGCGAGGAGGGTAAGCTTTGACTTTCTTCTCGGTATGGTGGTACAGGTAGGTCACCATCACGATGGTGGTGGAATAGGATGAATTGTGTTTTATTACAATTTATTCTAACTGTGCAACCTCTAACACAGAAAGGATATGATGGAGCGAAGTTTGCATTCACTGTTTCGCATTTTACTTCACTTATGTACGGAGTTGTATATAGTTGTACGTTTGCTGAATGTGATTTCAGCACTACAACAGCATAATGTGGATATAACCACTGCTAATGCATCTCACACGGAGGTATCCGTGAAAGCCGTATAAACATATATATATATATATATATATATATATATATATATATATATATATATATATATATATATATATATATATATTCACGATGCACAGTGGTGCATGTATACGTGTGGTGTAGCTTAGATAAGGGACTCTGTTAAGAGTAAAGGTTTTTTATATACATATATTGAAAAGTATAATTTAATTTTTCTGATTCACTAGTAAAGGTATGAAATTTTGAAAATTAAACAAAATTTCGCAGTAAATTCAAATTTTAATTAATAAAAAGTTTAGGCGGAAGATTGAGTAGAGCTACAAAATTCATTTCAATTTGTAAGCAAGAAAATGAGGGAAATCGCTCCATAAACGAAGAAGTGATTGCAGAAAAACCTCTATAATTAGCATTTTAACAATTGTTGATAACTTTTGAAATATCCGTCAAAATTTGTTCACAAGCAAGAGTGTTTATATACTAAAGAAGTGTACGACAGATAGGCGCCATCGGTCTAGTAGTGTTTGCGTAATTGTATTTGTTTATTTAGAATTAGTTAGAAATGACAATTTTTAATTGTTTGTACAATTGACTGGGCAAAGGTTTAGCGCTCTGCTTAGGCCTGTTCCCTTTGTAAAGGTTTAAATTATCATATATTAAAGAAAATAGGAATTTTTCAAAATTTGTAAATGAAATATTGCTAATGAAGGCTAAAAAATTTCGTCCATTACCACCTCTTTCGAGGTCTTAGAACACGATTCGGACCGTGATTTTTCACTATTTTTCCTCATTTTCCCGGAAAACTCAAAAAATGAAGCGTCACTTCACAAAGCACTTTTATTTCACTTAAAACACCGAACTTACGTATTTATTTTCAGTGAAACTGATTAAAATATATTGCATGTAATTTATTTCAATTATTTTTGAACAAATTTTGGTAAACCAATTTAGAAAAACTTGTATTTTCAAGGAAAAATCAAAAATACGTCTCGGAAACGCCACCAACCGTCAGATTATCTAAACTAACAGTCAGATTCGCGAAAAAAGGTGCAATGTTGCCAGATATAAAATTTTTTCGTGACAAACAATAAAATTTGTCCATTTCAGTCAACAACATAGTTTAATTTTTTTAATGTTTAATACAGTTCCTGGGTAAAAATAATCTTAACTATTCAAAATTTTTGGTTAGTTTTGGTTAGGATTATAATTCGAATTAGAGTAAATCTAAAGGTGTGTGCCGTTTTGGTTTTGTTTATTTTAATTTGTTTTTGAAAATTTTTTTGATTTTTTCGATAAAAAAGTGAAAATTTATGAATTTTTATATAATACAGTGAATTAGAGTGCACTTTTTTTATCGGAAAAATCAAGAAAATTATCAAAAACAAATCAAAACAAACAAAACCAATATGGCACTCACCTCTAGATTTACTCCGGATAAATCTGGAAATGGGTGTCATTTTGGTATTGTTTGTTTTGGTTTTCTTTTGATAATTTTCTTGATTTTTCCGATAAAAAACGTCAATTTATGAATATTTATATATGCTTCTATTAGTGTACACCTTTTTTACCGGAAAAATCAAGAAAATTATCAAAAACAAATCAAATAAAAATGGCACCCAACTCTAGATTTACTCTAATCCGAATTACTATCTTGGTTAGTTCAGTTTTAGCTTAATTTTGGTTAATTTGGAATACAGAAACCAACCAGAATTAATCTAAATTGACCTAGACTTATATTTTCCTGGTATAAAATTTATCTATTACAATTAACAACACAGGGGAGGATCTGGCCTCTCTCTTTGGGGAGGGGGGGGGGGTCGGTAATATCACAAAAGTACAGTATGGCAAGCGAAAGCAAATTGTCGATGGAGGGGAGAGACGCCAGCAACATTCCCATTTTTAGTATAAAAGTCAGGGTCGGATCAATTTTTTTGAATTCGAAGCTCTTAAAGGGGGTGATCGCAAGAAAAAACAAGTTGTCAACGGAGGGTGGAAACAGCAGCATACTCATTCCTAGATAAGAGCCAGAATCGGGTCTATTTTCCTAAACTCAAAGCTTTTAGGGGGGGGGGCCATCACAAGAAAAAACAAGTTGTCGACGGGGGGTACAAGCCAACAGCATACACATTCCTAGTGTAAGAGGCACAGTCGGATGTATTTTCCTGAACTCTAAGCTCGGGGGGGGGGGGGCGATAACAAGAAAAAACAAGTTGTCGACGGGGGGTACAAGCCAACAGCATACACATTCCTAGTGTAAGAGGCACAGTCGGGTGTATTTTCCTGAACTCTAAGCTCGAGGGGGGGGGGGCGATCGCCCCCTCTTGGATCCACACCTGCATCAACATAGTTTAATGTTTGTAATGTAAAATTAATCTTGCATAAAGCATTACAAATTTTTTTTTTGTGGGACCTTTTCTGTCCAATTCACATAGAAAAAGAAGAATAAATGTGAATTTCAAAGAAATTGTTTTTGCAATCTGGCAACATTGCCGATTTCAACAAACACGCCATCTTTATCTGAAGTGATTTGTGTCTTGCTAATTTTCCTGATTTTTCCGATAAAAAAGGGCATATTTTTGAATTTTTGTATAATACAGTGGCTTTTATTAGTGTGAAATTTGTGGTTGTAACAGAAGTAAAAAGTGATTTTCCCTGTTTTCCGCAAAACTTAAGAAAAATTATGGAAAACCCAGGTCAGAATCGTATTCTACGATCTCGAAATAGGGGCCGAGTATCAAAATTTTTTCAAAAAAAGTCATTTTTCTAGATTTCACTATAAGCGAATTGTTACCCAATTTTTCTTGGTCACTTTTCTTAACGCGATTTTTTTCCCAAAGTTCCTGGACTATCACTTCCTGAGATATCGTACCCGGCTATGCAACACCCTGTACCAGATTTTTATATGATAATTACAAAATTCTGAATATTTAAATTGGTAGAAAATACAATTTTTTGGGAGACTATTACCCTAAAAACACGGTAAATAATAATTACCTCGGAACAAGTCGGAGAAAACAATTTACGTGGTAAATGTGCTGTTAAGCTCGTCTCTTCGACTCATACTGTCAAAATGTTCGCTTATTATTTGTGCATATTCGATCAATTAACAACAGCAAATGATGTTTGTTATTAAGTTAAGACATTGCAGAAAAACACCACCGGCTGGCACCGAGGATGGAAGGATGGCGTCTCTTTTGGCAGGATAAGCGGCGTCTTCCTGCTGGTGGACGCCACGACGCGCCTCGACGGCATCGAGGGTTGTTTGTTTCTTTGGCACCAGGGGGACTGACCGATCTGTTTCTTATGATGTTTTTGATTAGTGTGATAGGGGGGTGACTATTATACATTGGTCACTAGATAATTATGTTAAAGATACAGGGTAATGCGTAAAAATTTCTAGCCCTGCCTAAATTTTACGAACAAAGGCCCTGTTTAAGTTCAAGTTGATGTGCAAGTTTCAAAAAAACGCCGCAAATAAGAGATCGAGGACTAGTGTCCTTTAAACTGACTTCAAAACAAAGAAGAGGCTCTCAAATGTATTCGTATAGTGTACCAAAATAATGGTACACAGAGCAACAGCAGATTAATTACGTACAATTATTGCAATTAGCGTGAAAGTTACCTTACTTGAAAAATTAATAGTAACTAAGACAGAAGGTGCCCTCTATAACAAGATTCTATGGCCAATAGCAAAGTAAAAGTCCATATTGTGAAAAATCAGTTGATTCTTCGAATGGCTTTGAAATTAAACCTCAAGATCAAGGACAAGATTATCTATTGAAAGCCGGAAAAACATTATATATATATATATATATATATATATATATATATATATATATATATATATATATATATATATATATATATATATATATATATATATATATATAAACTAGAAAATTCTCGACTATGCGGACAAAGGCCGTTGATAAATATTAAAATATTACTCTCAGGTTAAAAAGTGCGAAGAAATCCAAAATCATGGAAAAACTCCGGGTCCGAAAAATAACGACAGCGCTGTTTCGTCCTAGTATGGGACTCATTAGGCCATTGCATTTGGTACTAACCATCGTCTCGCATCTGTGTCCTATAAATAGATTTCACGGTTGAAAAATAGTTAATAAGACCCAGAGGCGACCCGAAGTTTTTGGGAGTTTTTCGCACTTTTCAACGGGTTTTCTCTGCGTAGCCGAGAATTTCCTATTTTCTTTTTAAAATACACGGACGATAACTTCTCTCTTTTTTTATATTTGTTGGTTTAAAAAAACACGCAACAGCTCTCTTAGGGAGATCGTTGGTGCGACACTTTACTTAAACTGCGGAATTCGTAGTTCGTTTGGTTGCTGATGCCGGATAATGCAGCCTCTATCCTTGGAGTAGCACGTTTCTTATGTCGAGTTTTGATATATTCCTTTTCTGATTTACTGTCGCGCCACCACATGACGGTTTTATACAACCTTGTTGGTTTGTGTTGTTGTGTTATTGAGTGAGCCTTCGAGATGTCGCCTCTGTGTCTTATTTACTATTTTTCAACGGTGAAATATGTTTATAGGACATAGATGATTTGTACCGAATGCAAAGGCCTAATGAGTCCCAGTCTATGACGAAATAGCGCTGTCGGCATTTTTTGGACCCGGAGATTTTCCATGATCTTGGAGTTCTTCATAAGATTTCTGATATTTTTCTAGTGCATGTACAATTGGGAGGGAGGGGGACGTTTCCCCGATGGCCCGTCGCTAAAACAGCCCTTGGTATTGAAACAAGAGCAAAATTCGCAGCCACTTTAAAATTACTCACATGTTTAAGCACGTACCCTTAGATTTCATAACCTGCAAAAAGGTAGAAATGTCACTTTGAACATGTCAAAATCCTAAAAGCTATTTAATTTTGATGACGGGGTCTTAAACTGATTTTGATCGATTCTAATAGTTCTAATAATACGTTCATCTCTTGATATGCCAATATGAATATAAATTAAAAAACCCAAATGTGGAGGAATTAACAGCATTTGCACAACAGATACTGATATATAGGGTGTTCGAGAAGTGTGGAATCCCCCCTTGTCACTATATTAACTCTACGAAAAAAAATACCAAAGAACAAATTGTAGGAAATCGAACGCAGATTCTAAAAACGACCCTTATCGTGTCCTTGGCCTTTAAGATAATATGAAGATTATCTTCAGAATTTCGAATGGGAACTCCAAATTTGATTCTGAAAATGGAAAAAAAAACAGAAAAGTTTACAATCGGATATATCCTTCGCTATGAGGTCAAGGTCAGATTTAACGAACAGGACCCTGATTTGAAAATCTGAAGAGAACTTTAAGGTCACGGCCAAAGTCATTTCAGTCAACGTTTCCTTCAAATTTTTTTCCTGAAGTTAGTATTTACAAAGTTAGCGGGTAGGGTGACGTGTCTCAAATTTTTTGAACACACTGTTTAATGATTTTCAGTTTTGGCATTTTAGGAAGAAACAGATTCAGGAAACTGACGTCACAATATCAATCAAATATTAAAAAATATAGCTTCTAAAATTAAAATAAATAAAGTTGCACAAAAATTTCACATTTCCGATATTTAACTTTTTTATGCTGCCTTTTCCCGCTGCTTAAAGCAGCGGGAGATGACAGAGTCTTAATAGAACTTCTTAAGGAAGGAGGAAGAAAAGTTAAGGAATGTTTAAAGATCTTATTTACCAGATGTCTTGTCGAAGGTAGGATACCCAGTGGATGGAACAACGCTAACACAATTATGGGCCTATATCCCTTCTCTCCCAGTTATACAGAACCTTCATGAAAATCATATCTAGCAGATTGACGAACAAATTCGACACATATCAACCTATTGAACAAGCAGGATTCAGAAGGGGATATGGAACATGCGACCACCTGCACATGGCCTTTGTTGACTACGAGAAGGCTTTCGACAGCGTAGAACTATGGGTTGTTGAAGAAGCTTTGGTAAATAGCAGAATAGACTAGAGATACAAAAATCTATTGCATAATGTCTATCTAGACGCAACGATGACAGTACAACTTGATGACGAGCTAAAGACGAACCGCATCCCAATCAAGTAAGACAGTGAGATACAATCTCGCCCAAATTATCTACAATGGCCCTGGAAGACTTGTTCAAATCATTAAATTGGGAAAATAAGGGATAAACATTAATGGTAGATTCCTAAATCATCTGAGATATGCAGATGGTATACTCTTGATCGCATCCGACTGGAAAGAGCTGCAGTCAATGATAAACGACCTCCATGAAACATCACTCCAACGAGGATTAAAGATGAATCTTAGAAAAACAAAAGTAATGTCAAACTCAGACGAACAACAAGTTATAACAGTAAATGCAACCGAAATAGAACAGGTGAATGAATATATATACTTAGGCCAGGCCATAAGAGCGAATAAGGACAACCAGACAGCCGAAATAACACGAAGAACTCGATTGGGATGGACGGCGTTCGGAAAACTCTCCTATGTTGTGAAAAATCAGAAAATTCCCTTATACTTAAGAACCAAAGTATCTGATTGTTGTATATTGCCGGTTCTAACATACTGAGCGCAGACGTGGACCTTTACAAAATCAAATTTGGACAGAATCCGCAAAACTCAAAGGGCTATGGAACGACACATGTTAGGAATATCACTCAGAGATAAATAACGAAATGAGTGGATAAGAAGAAAAATCAATTCAGTTGACGCTATAGAAAGAGCAGCATCACTAAAATGGAAATTATCAGGCCATAACGAACGAATAAAAGACAACCGTTGGAATTCAGAAATTGGAAAATGGCGCCCATATGAAGGGAAGAGATCCAGAGGCAGACCACAGATGAGATGGAAGGATGACATAGTCAGACATGTCGGCTTGATGTGGCAAAGAAGAGCCCAGAATAGAGAGATTTGGAAACAAATAGGCGAGGCCTATATCCAGTTTTGGAAGGATGAAAACTAGGCTAAAATGAAAATGAAAATGAATGCTGCCTTTCAATTTTTTTTAGTTCCTCAATTAATGAAAAACCATCTTAAAAACTGGAGTTATTGGAGTGATAAAAATTCTGAGAAAACTTCACTTGGCACATAGTAGTGTGCCAGCCAATTTTATTATAAAACAGCAACGACCTCCGGCTATCTCTATTTACACAAACCATTTCGAACACAGGATTTCGGGGTCAAGAAAACCAGATAACCAAAAAAAAAAAAGAAACCATAAGTAAGACTTTGCAAAAACAACAGTGTGAATTTGCAGCCAAATTCTGTTCTAAAAGAAAAAATACCTTTTTAGCTCTCGCGATTTGAAGCCAAGTACTTGGATTTTTTCAGTAAAATTCAATAGCAAGAGCATTTTTCTACTTATCAGTCACATCTGAATCTTAATCGTTCATTACTTTGTATTTTATGAAGCGGTTAGCAATAAAAAACGGGTTTTGTGAAATTCGAATAAATATTCACGAACGAATGATTACCACATAGGAGTACGAGGCTGTATCATATTTTAAAGTTTCAATTGGGTCATGGATCTGTAGAAAATGACCTCTGAAGCAGAAGGTCAATAGACGCAACCAATGCTGATGTTTACAGAAAAGTAGAAACAATGATTTTAAACTGTCTACTTTTGCTAATTCGTTAAAGAAATGTGTTTTTGAAACTTATTTAAAATTTAAGTTCCTCTGAAATGAGTAAAGTTGGATTCCAAGACTGTTGACTCCCGATCCCAAATAAAAACTATTTAGACAGCAAATTTTCAAAAATCATTTGGAATCTTTGGATGCTGACCCTGACATTCTCTCAAATAGTGACAGGCGATACGATTTGGGTACATTACTCGGATCTAGAAAAAAAAAACAGAGTCATTGAAGTTCGTCAACAACTAACAGAATACAATCCAAAAGAGAGAGAAGTTTTTTCATTAATAGTAAATCACCCTTGTCATATAAGTTCTTAATGTAAAGGGTGTTTTTTTATAGAGGTATAGAACTTTAAGTTGGCAACACTTTTTTAACTGGCGGCCATTTTGTCAGCTGTCAAGTGATTTATGTTTAGTTTGGTTTGGCATTTCAACATGAATAGACTGACGCCTGAACAACGCTTCCAAATTGTGCAAATTTATTTTGAAATCATGGTTCTGTTCGAAATACGTATCGCGTACTACGTCCATTTTACGGTCAACATAATCGTCCATCAGAGCAATTAATTCGATTAACTATGGAACGTTTTCGCACCACGTTTCCTCTAAATGATAATACGCATACACAGAGACGTCGTACAGTGCGTACAGAAGAAGTCATTGCTGCTGTAGAGCGTAGCGTAGAAGAAGACCCGCATCAGTCTATCCGCCATCGTGCACAGGAATTGGATATGTGTCCATTCACTTTATGGAAGATTTTGCGGAAAGATCTTGGTTTGCGTGCTTACAAAATACAACTCGTGCAAGAATTGAAGCCACACGATCACCTAGCAAGGCGTAGATTCGGTGAATGGGCCCAAAACAAGATTGCCGTTGATCCCGATTTTCATAAGCGAATTTTGTTTAGCGATGAAGCTCACTTTTGTTTGAATGGATACGTCAATAAACAAAACTGCCGTATTTGGAGTGATGAGAATCCTCAAGTGTATGTTGAGACACCGTTACATCCAGAAAAACTGACTGTTTGGTGTGCTTTATGGGCTGGTGGAATCATTGGTCCGTACTTCTTTAAAAACGATGCTGGTCAGAACGTTACAGTCAATGGTGACCGCTATAGAGCCATGATTACTGACTTTTTCGTTCATCAATTGAACAACCATGATGTGCAGGAGCTGTGGTTTCAACAAAACGGCGCAGCATGTCACACAGCTCGTGCCAGAAATGATTTATTGAAGGAAACGTTTGGTAACCGCATAGCTTCACGTTTCGGACCCGTGAATTGGCCTCCAAGATCGTGCGACTTAACGCCGCTAGATTATTTTCTGTGGGGATATGTGAAGTCGCTAGTCTACGCCGATAAGCCCGAAACGATTGATCACTTGGAGGACAACATTGGCCGCGTTATTGCCGATATACGGCCACAAATGTTGGAAAGTCATCGAAAATTGGACCTCCAGATTAGATTACGTCCGAGCCAGCCGTGGCGGTCATATGCCAGAAGTCATATTTAAATTATAATGCCAGAAGGTTATCTTTCGAATAAAGTAAATTTCATGTCAATTTAAAAAATTCATCTTTGTTTTATTCGATTTAAAAGTTCTATACCTCTATAAAAAAAACACCCTTTATTAGAATTTTGCGTTTGCTTTCTTAAACACCTCTTTGATATCGAATTTAGTCTATTTCTTTAAGCTTTTCGTCTCTGCTTTTTCGATATACTACAGTTTTTGATAAGTATTTTGAACAACTGAAAAAATTATTTGGTACGCTACATTTGTGTAATCCTGATACATATTTTGTAAAATGACACTCGCACATTCTGCTACTATTACTGGACACAACACTTTCACGATCAATCAATATCTGCCAATTTAACCGGCAATCGTCGTTTTTTGGAAAACGAAATACCCGTACCGTCGAAAGGCTTGCGTAATTTCCATTAAAATTGAATACGCAGCATATATATGGCATCTTAAAAGTATTTAAAACACTATGTAAATTTGTAAGAAGCATCGGTCGGTACGCAAAATTAAATAGTTGTGTAGATATGATGCAATGTTGTCAGATCCAGTACATTGTTTTGCCTGTCCAGGAAATAATTATTCTACTTTTTTATTTATCTTACTTCAAAATGTAGTAATAAAGCAGAAAATATTATTTTCGGAACCAAATGCTCATATTATTACTACAAAAAATGTAGGAAATAGTAAAAAGGGAGTAGTAGTTACATATTGTCTTTGTTTTTAAGACATTCGTTTTTAACGACTGAAGAATTATGTTAGCCATGTGTTATTAACTACTTTATTCCAGTAAGAAACACGTTATAAAAAGAAAACTTAATTCCAAACATCTCCATTCTTAGAGACTTGGGATAGTCTGAAAATGTCGCTTCAACGACATATTGTGAGAGTTATTTCAAGATAATATTATTGTAGTTGGTTTGAAGGTCGTAGACAATGATGTTTCTTTCGAAGTAGTAGATATCTTTTGGACTTCCATTGTCTTTATTTTTTGTTGAATATCACGACGTTTCGGCTAGTACTTATCTCTAGCCGTTTTCAAGTGAAACTAAATAAATCCCTTAGCTACATGACTATTTATACTAAAAGTAAATGCAGTATAGTGTGACTGAGATGGGGGCAGTCATGCCTGCTCTGGAAAAATCCCTTTTTTATGCTGCATTTAGTTTTAGTTTACAATTACTAAGAAGTGGTTTCCACACTTCTCTTATATCTAAAGATGGTTTACTAAAACAACTCGGGTTCTGATGTATAACCGCGGCTTCTTTGAATTTCTGTTTTCTCCAATGTTGTTCATGGTGTAGTATTTTAGCTTTAGACCATTTTATGTGGTGTCCATGAGTCCAGGCATGGCTGGCGGCACCAGATTTTTCTGTTTCTGTTGAAAAAAAATTATAGTTATTACAAGATCAAAAACCGCCAGGCTGTGATGTCATAAAAAAAATTTGTGTTAGCCCTTAGTTCTTATTAGAGAAACTATTGAATGTGTCTATAAGGGGGACCGCATAATAGAGGAATCAGATCGAAACGCGGATACCAGATGGGCGGACACAATATCAATATAATATGCTATGCGGATGATGCGGTCCTATTCGCAGATAACGAAGGCGACCTCCAGAGATTGACACACCTATTTAACGTATCAACTAAGAAGTACAATATGCAGATATCAACGAATAAAACAAAGTGTATGGTAATTTCCAAGGAACCAAGAAGATGTAAGCTACAGATAGAAAATGCCATAATTGAACAAGTCATGAACTTTAAATACCTAGGCATTGACACAACAAGCCGTAACCTTACTGGAGAAGTACTGTCACAAAATAAAAGAGCGCTACAAGTGGCAGGATGCTTAAGAGAAGTTATATTTCGAAACAGATACATGAGAATAGAGGGAAAAACAAAAATATATAAGACCATGATACGACCAATTCTAACTTATGCCACGGAAACAAGAGCAGACACTAAGAAGACAATGCAGAAAATGAGAACCACCGAAATGAAAGTACTGAGATCAATGCTGAACGTGTCAATCAGAGACAGGCTGACAAATACCTTAATCAGAGAAAAATGTAATGTGCAGGACGTGGTTAAATGGACAAAAGAAAGAAAAAGAGGATGGAAAGAACACGTTGAGAGAATGAGTGAAGAGAGACTAGCCAAAGTTTGTATGTATGGACGACCAAGAGGAAGAAGATTACCAGGACGACCACCAAAGAGATGGGCCCAGAGCTGGTTCTCTTCATCAGCAGAATAAGGCGGGTGTAGATAGAATGACAAACAGGGATATCCCTAGTCAACGTAGAAGAAGAAGAAGAAGTGTCTATAAGGGATATCCACCTCTAAAAAAGGCCTGCACAAGTTCTTCAGATGGGAACATTATGGAATCAAGCAAGAGATATTCATGCTGAATACTTGCTAAAAGGCACTCCAATAATAACAGTTACCTGCTGTAGTACATTCACAAAATTACATGCAGCTATTGATCAAAATAGCAAGCCGATATTATTTGTTTATATCCACTAGTATTGAATCGCCATTAATAAGTCTTATTTGCGTTCAAACCGTACAAATTTAAATGGCATTTTTTTCTTTTGGTACAGAACTTGGCACTCATTTAAATTTAATTTTTTTTCACCGAAGCCCACTGAAATAGCAGATATTTTGACCCCCTTTTTTAAGTTAATATTTTTAGTGGAATTTATTTTACATCTCTGACCGTACAAGTAATTATTTTCTGGCGACTTCACGTCGGCATTCACAAAATATTTGTTTTATACATGAATTGAATTGATTTCCCAAATGGAGTATTTTGACACCGGGGGGTTGTTTTCATCTGAAAAAGGGGGCAAAAACAACCCCGGTTGGGGCCAGTATTCTTCGGCGACGTCCGAACGAAACAAACAAAGTCGTCTTCATGAGCGACGCCGGTCGGTACGTCGCGACGCCTGGTCCGACCTATTTAGTTATTTTTATTATTAAAATTTTTATTTTCAATTGAACTGATTTGGTTTTACGTAATTTGGTTGCAAATTGGAGTGGGGCACCTTTTAAGTTAATTTCGTTTCATGTCTTTATACGGTGTATTCGAGAAGTTTACAGATGGTTAACTGTCATAAAAGTCTTTTACGCGAATGATGGGTATTTGTCCACCTGCATCATTGTTTCTCAAAGAGGTCGATATGAAACTCCAAAAAATTTGGGGGTGTATGAAATGTAAAAAGTACATCTTTTTCCGGCAGACCATCATTAAAATTTAATGTATGTATTTATAAATTTACATATTACTTATAATAAAATACACAAATAAATTGCCTATTTATATATTAATTAACTAAATTTTAATATATTATTGTGTAAGTAACTATTTGCTTTGTGGTCAGACTACTTGTAGCAAAGTACTGCGCTCATACGCGCGATATGTCAAGACTTGAACCGGAGCTATAAGGTAAGCGACGCAGACTTGCACTGATTTATTTAGTTCGTCTATTACACTGGTTAACAGAATTTAAACTTTGTCAGGCTTCTTCTTCAAGTGCCTTCTCCATTGCGGAGGTTGGCAATCATAATAGCTATTTTAATTTTTGAGGCAGTTGCTCTAAATAGTTGCTTTGAACTGCATTCAAACCATTCCCTTAGGTTTTTTAGCTCTGAAATTCGTCGTCGTCCTACGCCTCTTCTGCCACTTATTTTGCCTTGGATTATGAGCCGTAAGATGCTGTACTTTTCTCCCCGCATAATGTGTCCGAAATATTGCAATTTTCTCTCTTTTACTGTTATCTCGACTTCCTTTTCTTTCCCCATTCTTCTTAACACTTCGGCGTTCGTAACTCGATCCACCCACGAAATCCTCTGAATTCTTCTATAGGTCCACATTTCAAAAGAGTTAAGTCTTCTCACTGCCTCTCGATTCAGTGTCCATGCTTCCATTCTATAATATAGAATACTGTATACGTAACATTTAGTCAGTCATATTTTCAGGGCTAACGTTAGATCTTTGCTGCAGATAACCTTTTTCATTCTAATAAAGTTGGCACGTGCTTTCTCGATTCTGGTTTTTATTTCGACGGTACAGTCATTATTTTCTGTTATTAGGGTTCCCAAGTAAGTGTACTTCTTAACTCTTTCTATGTGCTGGCCTCCTACCATTAGGGTTTCATTATTATTGGTGTTGTTTTTACTAATTATCATGAACTTGGTCTTTTTCGTGTTAAGAGAGAGTCCATATTCTCCACTAACTCTTAATATTTTATTCATTATTTTTTTTTGTCTTTCAAACTAGCAGCTATTATTACGGTGTCATCTGCATACCTAATATTGTTGATTAAAACTCCGTTTACTTTTATCCCTGCTGTTTCAGATTCAAAACTCTCCAATATGACCTCTTCAGAATAAGGTTAAATAGTAAAGGTGACAATATACACCCTTGTCTGACTCCCCTTTGTATTTCCACATCTCCGGATATTTCCTGTCCAATTTTTACTGCCGCTCGCTGATTGTAATACAGATTTGATATCAACCTTAAATCTATTTCATCCAAATTTTTGCTTCTGAGAATCTCTATCAGTTTGTCATGTTTGACCCTATCAAAAGCTTTGTTGTAATCTATGAAGCAGACATAGAGGTCCTGGTTGATATCCAAGCATCTTTGAGTAAGCACATTAAAAGCAAATAATGTTTCTCTTGTACCCACCCCGTTCCGGAAGCCAAACTGTGTGTCACCAAAATCCAGCTCCAATTTGGAATGTATTCTAGCGTGTACAATTTTTAAAAGGGTTTTCAAAGTATGTGACATGAGACTGATTGTTCGATAGTCACTGCATTCTTTTGAATTTGCTTTCTTTGGTAAACATATGAATGTTGATGTTAACATTTCTCGGAGGATGGTTCCTGTCGTGTAAATTGTATTAAATAATCTCACTAATAAATCCAAATTCTTGTCATTGATCAGCTTCAACAACTCACCTGGCATTTCATCTGGGCCAACAGCTTTATTAGTTTTTATCGATCTTAATGCATAAATGACCTCTGCTTTAGTAATTTCAGGCCCCATGTCACCGCTCAGACTGTTTATAGAAGAATTTTCGTATCTTTGATCTTCAAATAGTTTTTCTATGTATTCTTTCCAACTGCCTAATTTTTGTTGTGTTTCCATAATAATGTTTCCCTCTTTGTCTAGCAATACGTTTGAGGTTTTTCTCTTTTCTATTCAAGCTAGTTCTTTGACTTTTTTATGCAAGTTGAAGTTGTCGTACTTGTTTTGCAACTCCTCTATTTCTTTGCATTTTCCAGAAAGGTACTCTTCTTTTGCTGCTCTTATTTTTCTTCTTATTTGAATTTGCAACTGTTGTCAGGCTACTCGAGCTTTTGTAGTGTTTTTTTATATAGGATGTAGTGAATAAAAATAAGCAGTTTTAAATATGTTGTCACGTTTAAATTTTGAATGGGTAACATACATTTTATGGAAAAAATAATAGTTACCCAGAAATTTATATAAAATATGTACATTATAAATCGAAGTGCGAAACTCAATAACCCAAAAGAAAAACAAAACCTGGGAAAGAACCTGTACCAGAATAAACGCACATTTGGGGGGGGGGGGGGGGGTAGTAGAAGTACCGAAAGCTGGAAAATACTGAGATCTCTTCGACAAGAAAAATTTAAAGATATCATTTCACCGATTGGTTTATCTCAATGGAATGAATACTTTTCAAAATTGCTAGCAGAAGAAAAAGCAAAATACCAACAAACAGTACAAGCTGATTCCGGCGTGCACGTACGCACCATAGCATCTCCACTAAGGATAGATTGCAAAGAAGTCAAGCAAATATGCCAAACATTAAAAAACCGAAAATCACCAGGTCCCGGAAATATCCTGCCTAAGCTACCTAAATACGGCACAGAGAAGTTATGCAGACAATTAACAAACCTCTACTAAAAATGTATAAACGGAGAAAAGATACCTGAAGAGTGGGAAACATCCGATATTACCACTATTCACAAAAAAGGAAGTAAAGATGTCTGTGATAACTATCGAGGAATTGCGGTTTTCTGCACAATCTCGAGAGTGTATATGAAACTAGTCAAAAAGAGGATTGAGAGCGAATACTCAGATATGGAGGCCGAAGAACAGGCTGGATTTAGAGCAGGTAGATCTACTGTCGACCATCTCTTTTCAATAACCCAGCTAAATGAGAAAAAATCAGCACGGAACCAAGAAATACACCTGCTCTACGTGGATCTCAAAAAAGCCTATGACAGCGTACCACAACAAAAACTCTGGGAAGCCCTAGAAAAAACAAATATAAATATAATACTTATCAAGGCTGTTCAAGAGCTCTATTCAAATAATACAAGCAAAATAAAGAAAGGGCATAATATTTCAAAAGGATTCACGGTTAGCAAATACCTCAAGCAGGGATGTTGTTTGTCTCCAACCTTGTTTAAAATCTACTTGGACAAGCGTTAAAAACATGGAAAAGAATGTGCGAAAATACGGGCATTCCACTAAACGATTCCATACTACACACATTGTGTTTCGCAGACGACCAAATAGTTCTGGTATAAGACTATAAAGATCTAGAATACATGGCTCGTAAGCTAATAGAAGAATATCAAAAGTGGGGCTAGAAGTTAACATAAAAAAAAACGGAATACGTGTATTGGGGGACAGCAACAAAACTTGATTCTGGAACAACAGCAGCAGGAAATAAATCATTGTGAGAAACACAAGTATCTCGGAATGCATATAACCAACGACGGCAAACTTGACGAAGAAATCAAGCATAGAAACAACCAGGGACGACAAGCTATTAGACAGTTGAACAGCATATTGTAGGATAAGACAATATCCAAAGAAAACAAACACAAAATCTTTAATAGTATTGTTAAAAGCATTGTCACTTATGGAAGTGAAGTATGGCCATTGAAAGAAAGAACTCTAAGAACACTGGAAACTACAGAAATGGATTATTGGGGAAGAGCGGCTGGAAAATCCAGAATGGACAGAGTCAGAAATGAAAGAATCCAAGAAATTATGGGCGTTAAGCACAAGATAACAGAAGATATTAAAATCAACCAACTTAGATGGTACGGACATGTTCCACGAATGGACGATACTAGACTTCCAAAAAAAGTGTTAAATTGGGCACCACAGGGAAGAAGAAAGAGAGGTAGACCCAAACTAAGTTGGAGAGAAGGACTCGATAAAGATATAAGAACAAGAGGAATGGATGAAAACCTATGGACAAACCGAGATCAATGGAGACTGGAAATCAGAAGACGGCGCAGCACGTTATAAACGGATGTTATATATATATATATATATATATATATATATATATATATATATATATATATATATATATATATATATATATATATATATATATATATATATATATAAATCGAAGATTTACGATTTGGCTTCCGGTTAGTCCCGCTTGAATGTCCAGCACTAGCCGACCAACATCTTTGGGCTCTACCAATCCTGATAGCATCTTTACATATTTGAAATGTCCTGATGCCACCTTTCCCCATGCTCAATACTTATATGTATGGAAATGGTGATGAGTAAACTGCGACATAATAGATCTATTGTGTTTCCTTTCTCCTGCCAAGTCGTTAGGGATACCTTACAGAATAGAACAGGTCTTGCAGTCATATTTCCTATAGGAATCATAGAATGTAGGCCGCCTTAAAATTTGGAATTCCTCCTCTTCTATTTGATGTGCTCTCAAAAACTGCATTCTAACGTTTTTGAAGCGCTGCGCTCTGAAAAGATGTAAATAGAGCTTTCGTCTTCTTCCTCGCAGTTTCTGTACTCTTCCTTTTCTGCATTTCTTCAAGTGTCCCTTCAGGTGGCAATGTAGGGGTTGCAATTCCAATGCTACATAAAATGTATAAAACCTGCCATAGGCACCGGTGGAGGAAAAATAAAAGACTTTAAAAAATGGGTTAGTATAAAACAACGCAGTGTATTTTAAATAACTAAACATAAAGAAGATAGTAAATTTTAAAAATATAGAAGTCAAAAAAATGCAGGTATGACTTATTGTGTGAATTATTTATAAAGAAAATCCATACGCCAATCTTTGGAATTAGCAAACTTATTAATAACCCACTGATTGAAACACTGCCAAAACAGAAAGTCTTTCTTGCTCAGAGTATTTCGTAAAAACGTTTTTATCCGTTTGAGGGTAGAAAAGCATCATTTTGCTTCAGCTGATGCTATCGGAATGGTAATTAAAATTTTTAAAAGTTTTAGAACTTCACTAAATGTCACACTTAGTTCCATATTTTGCGAAAGATAATCATAAAGTACAAAACGTCCCGAAACTGATCTAAATTCTTAAGTGTCATATATGATGGTCAGTTCTGTAATGAGTTTTTGTTCGATAAAAAAAGTGGTAAATTTTAATCGTATCCTTAATTTTTTGTTCGGGAAAACACGTACTACATTCGACAAATTGTTCCGAAAAAAAATAAACTGGCTATTACCAAGTGACTTTTAAAGCTAAATCGTTCTTTCGCTTAACAAATAATTATATTACAAACTTCTTTTGCTTCCCGAGGAAACTCCGCGGAATCATCGAGCTTATGTCGTTTTGAAGTAGATGGAGATGGCTCAACGTCGTTTAAGGTAATATTATTTCTAATTTCAGTTAATTTTGAATCAAATGATAATATATTTTTTCATTTGCGATAACAGCGTCAATTTGACTTGTTTGAAACTTACCAAATAACAAATCACCTTGAGACATGATTTTGTAAAATCAGTTTAACCATGAAAGGAAACTCTTGCTTTTGAGAATTTTAACATACCTTGAAGATTGGTTCGTGGTACTGATGTTTCTACTGTCATCTAAGATTTTTTCCATTATATCTAGAATGCTGTCTTTATATTCGAATGCGATACAAATAACTCTAGAATTAAAATTGCATCTTGTTGGGGCCAAACGAGGTAAGCGTTTGTTAACAATTTAGTATTGCGGTTCTTTAAGGGCTATTTGAAAAAAAAAAAAACAAATCCCTTGTAAATTGGAAAAAAAAATATGCGGACATTTTTATTGACAGATGCTGCTTTCAACATTGCCAAATTTAATTGATGTGCATAACAAGCAAGTAAGTAGCATTTCATAGGTTTTTTTATAATTGCTTGAACCCCATTCGACGAGCTGCTCATGTTATCTAGAAAATAAAAAATCACTCACTTGGTTTTACTTATACATACAAAAAGATAGATAGCAAGAACTGAATTATACTTAACTGCTTTTTTAGAATCTCTTACGAGAGATTCTTAAAAATATCTAACACATACACGATGGTTTTTATAAATTTCTTCGTAACTTGGAATCCTTTGAATTCAGAAATTGAAATCGGCCATTGTATATGTCTGCACATATTGGGACAGAGCATTTAATTTTGGATGGTTTCTTTATTTCGCCAAACATTTTTAACCTCTTTAAAACGTAACAAAATATCTTCATCAAAGTAAAAACATAGTCACGTTCACAAAAATTAAAATACCGATAGAGTAGACATCAAGCATAGAAATACCGACACAATAGACACCACGCTTGTATTCTAACCTGAATTAAAGGAATGGTTTAACTGCTGCTTGAAGAAGAAACCTTTGCTTGATATTGATAGCGCCACGCGCGACTCGAAGCAATTGTTCAAATACTCGTGCGGTGGGTTGCACAAGAGAAATTTTTCTAGTAGAGGGATATTTTGTGGGGCAAACTAAACACATTTTTGCAAGTCGATTTGAAACTTACATGGAGCTTATCAGACGAAAGTAATCTTCACGTGTTAGATAGGCAACTTCATATACGCTCCAATGGATTAGCTTGGATTGCTTTAAAATTGCACACTAGTAAGGTGATAATGTTTCCAGGCGCAATACTGTAATACAGACAAATTATTAATGATATTTAGGCGAAGTAAGTTAAATTATTTCAATAATTGACTGCTATTCGCGTATAATCTAGGTAAAAAATTGTTTTCAATTTAATCATTAACTCCCTTCGCTGTTTTAGAGCCATCTATATACCATTTAATGGAATTCTTGTTTTTCAGTGATGTTCCTGCCCCATTCACCTTTGCGACTCAACTTTGTGATGAAGTTTTTCACAAAGTTGCACTTATTTTTCATTTCATCTTGAAGTATGTCCCAGATTTGTTGATTTCTGGGTGCTCAACACTTACAGCCCTCAAACTCTCAAGGAAAAACCAAGATGTTCTTATTTCAATTTTTTTTTTGGGAAGAGGCATACACCTAGACGAGTGTGCATGTATAACCGGGGCAATGAAAATCTATCCAACGGCCGCCATGGAAGTAATCTTCAACCTCTCACCTCTAGATATATTTCTAGAGAACATGGCGAAGGGAACGATTTATAGGATGATGAGTGATGAGGTCATAAAACGAAGGCCCCATCTCTCATCCAGAAATCAACAAATTTGGGACATGTCCCAAGATGAAATGGAAAATAAATTCAACTTTGTGAAAAACTTCAGTACAAAGTTGAGTCGCAAGAGCAAATGGGACAGAAACACCATTGAATAATTCAGCAAGAAATCCACTATATGGTATACAGATGGCTCCAAACCAACGGAAGGAACTAGAGTAGGAGCGATGAATCCGGCACCAGACACTACGAAAGCTTGCGTAAGTCACCAAGCAATTTCCAGGCAGATGAGTATTCAATTTAACAACGAGAAAAACTATCACGGCCAAGAGATTATCATCATGACGGATAGTCCAGCAGCCATCAGTGAGCTGAGCTCTCAAGTTATCAGTTCCAAGATGATCTGGGAATGCCTATAGGAACTGAATGATTTGAGTAAGAATAATAAAGTCATCCTCATGTGGGTATCGGGACATATCGGGATAGAAGGGAATGAAATGGTAGATAAGCTCGCGAGAAGAGGGGCTGAGATACCTCCTTTGGGGCCAGAGCCTTTCTGTGGAATCAGTAGCAGCGTAATGCTGGAAGAACTAAAGATAGAAGAAGAAAGCAGGAGATCCAATTATTCGACGGAGCTCCAAGGATTGAGACAAGGTAAGATACTTCTGGGGAACTACGACCAGAAGAGATTCAAAGAATGCGTAAGCTTGAGTAACAACCAGCTCAGAGTTCTGACAGGGGTCGTGACGGGGCATTGCCACTTGAAGGGACACCTCAAGAAACTCGGACTGGTAGAAAGAGAAGAGTGCAGATTCTGTGAGGAGGAGGACGAAAGTTCTATTCATATCCTTGCAGAGCGCAGCGCACTAGAACATACTAGGATGCGGTTTTTGGGAGCCCATCAAATCGAAGAAGGGGAGCTACCCACCTTGAAGCCGTCCAACATCCTGAGATTCCTGAGGGAAATAGGACTGGAGGACCTGCTCTAGCCGATAAGGTAACTCTTATGACTGCGCAGCAGTAGGGGGGTACAACAGATCTACCAGGTCGCAGTGTACAGACCCCCAACTTTACGCACATACATATATACGTGGTTTTTTATTAGTTATTATTAAGAATGTATTCAATACAAACAATTATTTTAAATCCAAAATGGCGTGCATTGGAGCTCCGCAAAAAGACCCCTGCAAATTTTCCGGGGCAAAAGGCTAACATCGCTGCCCCCTCCTCGTTGACCTGAAAGAAAAATGAAAGATACGTTGTTAATCAGAATCTCCTTAGCCACAGAATGACGTAAGATTTTTTGTTTACTGCACAATTAAGGAAATGGCGGCGATTAGAAAAAGAAAAACGATTTTTCCCCTTTTTTCTTGATAAAATATTAATAAAAAATTCAAAATTCAAGTTATCGAAAAAAAGCATATGTCATTCTGTGACTACAAGTTTTTCGAGTATCTCGACAAATTTTCAAGCAGATGGATCAATACAGTGATCAGGAAAACGTTAACCATTTTCAAAAACGTGTTTTTGAGAAAAACGCATTTAAAATTTGGCATCGCGTGTACTTAAAATAATACCTAGCTACCGTTAATTACGAATGCCTGGTCCATAGAGGCATCCTTTCTCTTTTTGAAGCTGCTCGTGTTGAGTCGATTGTCTCTCTCGTTGCTCGATTTTGGTCCGACATCTGCATAAATATAAGGAAGATGCGCTATCTGCCCCAGATCAGTTGACCGGAAGTACATGAAATCATGTTCCAAATGTGTCAAATATGTCTGCCCCAGACATATAGCCTCTGAAGTGAAAAATATTATTCGAACATGTACTGAACGTATAATTAGTTCTAACACGTCACCGATTTACTGGTTTCCTTATAATTTTATATATTTTTGAGGTAGATTATCTTTGTGTTGTCTTGATCTTGAAAAATATGTCTTACACTAATTTTTAATTTATTTGTAAAATGTTTCCAACTACTCTTACAAATTTATGGGGTCAAAGGCTGACCCACCACATCCAAGTTAGAAAAAAGTTAGGATCAGTCGCTGATCTCCCTGATCTATATTGCCTGGGTATACATATACGTTCTCGGTGCGACTGTTAACGAGATATAACTTCGGATACTTTTTTAACTTTACTGAAAAAAGCGAAGCACAGTGACTTATCCTCTGAAAATTCCCTAAAACTGTTTAATTGCCCTTTTGTACAACAGAAGATAAGTACAGAAACAGGTTAAATACAGAACCTGATCTAAGACTGAAACTTTCAGACATCGAACCAAATTTTGAATTTTTTTGTTCCACCAAACAGGCAAAAATATTCCATTGAGGGTATTGTTCAAGTTCGGTATTATTGTATTCATTTGGTGTTAATTCTTTTTTGTAGGTTATCACTCTAGTTTTAATAATGTTTGTTTGCAAATCTTTTACGATTATTTTTTGGTTTTTCGTAATTCAATATGGAAAATAAATTTTAATAACCCAATTTTATTGTTTCATTTAATGTTTCTAAAGACTACACAGGGAGTTTGCCAATTTATTCCAGTTTTTCGAAGGATTTCGCAAGACGAAAATGTTTAGAAACCGCTGCATTAGAGAGTAGAAAAAAAAATTAAATTTCTGATATTAATGATTTGATCCTTTCATTTTTCCTCTCAGTAAAGTGTTTAATATTAAGTACCATCAACAGTTCGTAGATGTCGCTAATATCGACATTAAAAGCTTTTCAAAATTAACAATTTAATTTCTAAATTCGCACTTAATATTGAAAAAGCCCCCCTTGTTAAAACTATCTAGAGGGAAGCGTCATAAGAACGACGTCGAAAAGTCGAGTCGGTCCGCAACGTCGCGCCGCTCATGAGGGCGCCCGCGGTTTGGCGCGACGCCGGGCATCCAGAGGGGACTCTTAAGACGCCACTGGAAAAAACCGACGCCAGAGGGGGATGCTGTACCGGTGTCCTGTTTATGTGCCTTTGTTTGTCACAACAAATATGGTGTATCCTAGTTTATTAAAGTTTTTTCGTCTTTATGTGTTTAACATTATCAAAAATGACAATCGGTTTTTGTAAAGGAAGATTTTTGTTATATATAATAACGATAAAGGGGGCAAAATGGCAATTTGAGTAAATTTATAAGCTCGGCGATATCCTATATTTACCCCGGCAATCTTTTGAAGACGGTACGAGATAGAAAATAGTTTAAAAGAAATGCTGATGCCGAAATGATGTCCTGTTGTGTTATTTTCGTACACCAATATAATAAAATATATTATATTGAACAGGTTTTAACGTTATTACAACATCAAGAGCTTTTTTTATATTTTTAATAAATGTCACTGACGTATGATATCGTGTTTTTTGTAATCAGGGAGTCCAGTGGGTTTTCGTAGCAGATGAAGATACATGGCTCAAACAAAATTTTTTATATTTATTTTAACCTCGTGATTATGAATATTGGGGTGGATTCCCAAATAATGGTCAGGAAGTTTGTTAAAAACAAAAAATTGTCAATAATTAAAAAAATCGTTTTTTGGCATAATAAAAAATAATTTCGTATTCTCGACTGATTCTAAGCAAAAAGTGTATCTTGTGATTTTTCCGTCTGACGCATAATTTTTTAGTTAAAAACTGTTAAACATTTAAAAAATTGCATTTTTTTGCCACTTTTTAAATGTGTTATGCTATTATATATATATATATATATATATATATATATATATATATATATATATATATATATATATATATATATATATATATTATATATATATATATATATATATATATATATATATATATATATATATATATATATATATATATATATATGTAGATAAGTTTTTGTCCGTGTAATTTAAAATAAAATAGAATAAAATATTGGCGAAGCGGACGTGAAAATTTATCAATCTACATGATTCTCGTATTAAAAAGTGCGGAGCACTCCAAAATATGGAAAAACTCCGGGTCCAACAGATGGCGACAGCGCTGTTTCGTCCTAATATGGGACTCGTCAGGCCACCGCAGTCGGTACAAACCATCATCTCGCCTTTGCATCGTATAAAGCTAAATTTATAATCAAAACATAGCAAATAAGACGACAAAGGTGTGGTTCTTGTATTATCAAGTGGACCATCGAGATGTCGCCTTTGTCGTCTTATTTGCCGTGTTTTGATTATAAATTCAGCTTTATACGATGCAAAGACGAGATGATGGTTTGTACCGACTGCGGTGGCCTGACGAGTCCCATATTAGGACGAAACAGCGCTGTCGCCATCTGTTGGACCCGGAGTTTTTCCATATTTTGGAGTGCTACGCACTTTTTAATACGAGAATCATGTAGATTGACAAATTTTCACGTCCGCTTCGCCAATATTTTATTCTATTTTATTTTAAATTACACGGACAAAAACTTATCTACATATTTATTTACTTGTTTGGCTTTTAAACACGCTAAACGATGCTCTCATGGTGGGATCGTTTGGTGCGGCACGTGGCTTTGGCTGCCAAAATAGGCGGTAGGCATGCTTGCCAGTACCGAAAAATACGACCCCTATCCTTTGGGCAGCGCGTTTCGTGTACTCGATTTTACATATTTCTGTTTTAATTCACCGTCGCGCCACCATATGACGGTTCTTTTACAAACTTTGTTAATCTGTGTGGTTCTTGTATTATCAAGTGGACCATCGAGATGTCGCCTTTGTCGTCTTATTTGCTATGTTTTGATTATAAATTCAGCTTTATACGATGCAAAGGCGAGATGATGGTTTGTACCGACTGCGGTAGCCTGACGAGTCCCATATTAGGACGAAACAGCGCTGTCGCCATCTGTTGGACCCGGAGTTTTTCCATATTTTGGAGTGCTCCGCACTTTTTAATACGAGAATCATGTAGATTGACAAATTTTCACGTCCGCTTCGCCAATATTTTATTCTATTTTATATATATATATATATATATATATATATATATATATATATATATATATATATATATATATATAGGGTTATTCACCCTATTCGGCACGGAATATTGCAGCCAAAATACGCGACTTTCAAAAAGTTTTACTTTTGGGATATATGGGGGTTTAATATAGTTACTTTGTAAAATTATTTTCATATTATACAGGGTGTCCCAAAAGCTATGAAAGTATCAAAGTTGGTTTTTTAAATCGAACCCCCTCTATATTATTGCATTTTTAGATTTTCCGATCAAAATAAATGCCTATTTTTATAAGATTTATAGTACTTAAATAATTTGAATTTTAACAAAATCTAACCTAATTTTCATGTTTCAAATACTTAAGAAGTATTTCGGTTAAGTCGCGAAATTTTCTGTGAAGCGTAACAATAAATCGTATTTTATATCCCAATTATAATAAACTTGCTATATTATAGAGGGTGTCCAAAAATTAAAACTAATGAAATAAGAAATTTCGTGTTTTGAATAGATGTTCTAATGTATCTAGTTGCCTATGACATTTAGAAACGTCAGATAATTCATTTAATCTGTCAGTTTAGTCTGCAAAGCCTGTTGCTATAATAGCGGTATTATTTTTTGTAATTGTGAAACTTCATTATTGAATTGAATTATTTGAATATTGTTGTGTTATTGCTTTGTCAAAATGTAGATTTATTCAAAGGAAGAGCGTATTGATATGATTCTTCTCCTTAGAGAATGTCATCAAAATTGTTTGTTGGCTTCTCGAGTCTGTGCTCAAAGGTTCCTGAAAGAAACCATCCTAAAGCAGCTTTTGTGAGACTATTAAACCAGCTTCGGGAAAGTGGAAGTGTCAGGTATAAAAAACCTGTTATAAGAAAACCTGTCACTGAAGATGAAGAAAATGTTTTTACTGTACTTGGTTCAGTGATCGAAAATCCCAATATTAGTCAGAATCATATATCCGAAAATACTAACATTAGCCAAGCAAGTGTTTCAAGAATTCTTAACAAATACAGATTTTATCCTTATAAAATCCAGCTTTGTCGAAAGCTTCACGGAAATTATTTTGACAACCAAACTGAATTCTGCTTGTGGGTGTTAGATAAAGTTGATAATATGTTGTTTAGTGATGAATGTACTTTTTATAACAATGGTTTCGTGAATAGATCAGGGGCGGATCCAGCCCCTTTCTCTGGGGGGGGGGGGCGGTGATATCATAAAAGTACAGTATGGCAAGAAAAATAAGTTGTCAACGGGGGGGGGGGGGAGTGCAAGCAGCATACTCATTCCTAATAAGAAAGGCAGAATGGGTTCTATTTTCCTGAACTCAAAGCTCTTGGGAGGGGGGGGGGCGATCGCAAGCATACACATTTCTATACTCTATTCAAGAACTAGAGAGAGTAATAAAACTGTTATCGAATCCTCCAACGTATCTGCTCCAGTGCCGCAGGTAACTGAGAACATCCGTAAATCTAATTATATTTCATTATATTTAAATATATTTTATAAATTTACTGCAACATAAAATTTCTGATAGTTTAATTTAATTTCTGTCAGTGAGCAAAGTACACCTTACAGTTTATTCTGAGTGGTTTATCTTGTTTGTGTTTGTTTTTATATATTATTTGAGATCAGTGAGATACCCAAAAGATATGGCTTTCACCTCTATATTTATTCCAAAATCGTTAAACCAGGGCATTTTTTCCTCAACGAAAAACTTATTACCATGAATGTTTATGTTGCCTTAAAATATCAATATCTAGATAATAACGTTAAAAGCTCTGTTGAGATGTGTTCCAACACGACAGGAGTTGGAAAATCTACTATGTACCGAATACTGAAGGCGAAAAAACAACTGGAATTGTTAGTACTCCCAAGCCACATTCGATCACAGGCAGATGAAAAACCTCGTTGGAAGAAGAGAGGAAAACTGCAATTAAAGGAGTTGTATATACATTTTATTATGAGAAGCAGATCCCAACCGTCTACAAAATTATAACCAAAATCAATGAAGATCGCGATTTACCTGAAATTAAAAGAACTGATCTATGGAAATTGCTCAGAGAACTTAATTTTTGCTGGGAAAAACCAGATAGAAAATCTGTTCTTATAGATCGTCCGGAAACTGTCCGTTGGAGAAGTAAATATCTCTCTCAAGTAAAAGGTAGAGTTGTTAGAAATAACACAATTAACAAAATTAGTAATTTAACTAAACTTTTGAAAGATTTTTTTGAATAAAGTTACTACGGAAAATTGGGAAAAATCCATATAATAAAAGAACAAAACAAAATGTGAGAACTCGATCTCATGATCGGTGAGATAGAAGAACCAATTATAATTAATTTGAGCGAAGATATTTAATAATAATGTTTACTAGTGTAAACACAATTTATTATTTAAATGTTTGTTTTTGTTGTATTTTATTGTTTAATGTTGTTTATGTTTTTTATTTTTTTATATATTTTTATTTTAGTGTGTCCCACTCTTTAATTTTATATATATTTAATTCTAATTAGCCGTAAGTTTTTTTATTATTTTATTATTGTATTTGTGTCTTTTTCTTAAGCGTGTAGAATTAACATGTTTATCTTATTTTTTTGGGGCTATCGTATTTCCATATAATAAAGTAAATTAAATTAAGATATCAGTACAATAGAAATAAAAATAAGTAGGTCTAATTTTAAATACAACATAAAAAAAGTAATTACATTTGAATCCCTTTTTAGTGTTTAATTGTAATTCTGCAGATGGTTTAAGAAATAAATAAACTGAAACGACAAATAGTCTAAAAATATTTTTAATTAATAATAAAATGACCGATAGCCCCAAAAATATTTTAATATTATATGGACGAATTTATTTTTTTATATACAGGGTGTCCAAGATAAGGATCCTAACCATGGGGATCTCGGAAACAGTTGGAGATACGAGGTCGGTTAAATTAGAGAAAAGTAGCGCAATTTAGTGCTAAATTAAACGCAATTTAAAAATTTTAAAAATTCAAAATACTTCCGGAGATTTCCGGAAAAAACCGAATTTTGGCAAAATCGTTTTTAATTTTTGTAGGCTTTATTTAAAGAGATATCAAAAAATAAAAGGTAGATTCTTCTTGCCACTTTTTATTTTTTATAATTTGGTCTAAACAAAATTTAAATCCGACGTTTCGTTTCTGAGATACCATCATGAACTTTCATTTTTTATATGGAACAAAAAAAAGTATCCCATGTATTTGATAGCATTTTTTATTACAAATTCAACGGTGTATCACACTTGCATATCAAGTGTGTAGTTCATTGGCTTTTATAAAACTGATATACCTTTCTCTCTCGCTCTCATGGAGCTCTTATGGAAAGTACTTGAACTACGTATTCGATATGCAAGGGTGATACATCGTTGAATTTGTAATAAAAAATGCTATCAAATACATGGGATACTTTTTTTTGTTCCATATAAAAAATGAAAGTTCATGATGGTATCTCAGAAACGAAACGTCGGATTTAAATTTTGTTTAGACCATATTATAAAAAATAAAAAGTGGCAATGAGAATCTACCTTTTATTTTCTGATATCTCTTTAAATAAAGCCTGCAAAAATTAAAAACGATTTTGCCAAATTTCGTTTTTTTCCGGAAATCTCCGGAAGTGTTTGAAATTTTTAAATTTTTTTAACTGCGTTTAATTTAGCACTAAATTACGCAACTTTTCTCTAATTTAACCGACCTCGTATCTCCAACTGTTTCCGAGATCCCCATGCTTAGGATCCTTATCTTGGACACCCTGTATATTTAATTTTTGTATTTTTGACAATGGATATTTTGTAAGTATTTAAATTATAACTTCGAATTTTTTGAGAGAATAAGGCTAAGTTTTAGTTCATTATTATAGACGGGTATTTTTGATTATAAAATTTCTAACCCATTCCTATGAAAAATATATGTGTCTAACAGATTTTGCCAAAGACACCGGACTAAAGAACACAGGTAGTTTGCAAAGAGAAAAAGGGTAAAAAATGATTTATTACTCTCTCTAGTTCTTAAACTGTAGTATAAGAGGAAAAATCGGGTCCATTTTCCTAAACTCAAAGCTCTTGGGGGGGGGGGGGGCGATCGCCCTCATCGCCCCCCCCTTGGATCCGCGCCTGGAATAGATACAACTTTCATTACTATTCTGATTCAAATCCGCATGAATACAGAGTTATGAGAAACCAGAATAGGTTGTGGGTTAATGTGTGGGGAGGAATACTGGGTCCATACTTAATTGGACCCTACTTTTTTGAAGGACCTTTAAATGGTTTGATGTTTCGCGATTTTCTTTAACACCAACTTCCAGTGTTATTAGAAGATGTCCTTTTAAATATTATAACAACTATGTGGCTTCAACTGGATGGAGCTCCGCCTCATTATCATTGCAAGGTTCGTCTATTTTTAAATGTCAATTTTCGAAACAGGTGAATTGGAAGAGACGGATTTCAAAATTGGTCTCCGAGATCGCCGGACTTAACTCAATCAGATTTCTTTTTATGGAGATACATAAAACGAGTTGTCTACAAGGCGCCCCCGACAACACCACAAGATATGAAAATACGGAAATGGATGTTCGCCATTTCAAATATCTACTATAAATATTTTGCTTCTGTTTTGTGCTATCATCAATATGTTATTACTATTATTGCTGTTACAGCGTGTCGGACGACTATAAATCGCGTTCCATAAATACCATTTTTCAAATGTTTAACGATTTTTAATAAACATGCGTCGAAAATATTTTATTGTGTTGTCTTAATAGCAACGACAACAGGGGGTCTCGTCTCATCGACAAGACGAATCTCCAGGTTAAGAACCGAGTCTCAACAGATAGCAGCGTGGAAACTGCTCTACCGAGTACAACACCTTGCCAAGTACGTAAGTCGTTTACAGACAATTCCGAGTTACAACAACGAAACGATTGTTTGACTCATGATCGACTGTCAAGAGATCAGGTTGGACGTGGCAAGGAGCGATCCCGCCGCCGATCGGTGATCCCACGCGACGTGCGACGACCGGCGCGAACGCCGACCACCTAGTAAAGTCACATTGTTTTGAGCCTTTCGACTCTCGGAACTCCAAGAGATATCGTTTCCACATTTGACTAGAAAGGATACGGCCTTGGAGGTGTTCAAGCATAAACCAACGGATGGTAGCTTCGCACCATAGCCCGCTCGAGCTAGTGCATGAACCAAATGTCCGAACCTGCGGTTACTCTCGTACTGAGCAGGATTACTATCGCAACGACGAGTCATCAGTAGGATATCGACCCTCAATATTTGTAATCAGGAGGTCAAAATACATATACAAAGCTTAAGTGGAGTCATTCTCCTTCACCGGCTACGAAAACACACGGACTCCAAGACTATCTTGCGAAGACCTTTTTTTCTATTTTTTTTTGTACTTCCAAAAAACTTTAGGAGTTGCTTTCATTCATTTTTTTTTGTACTTCCAAAAAACTTTAGGAGTTGCTTTCATTTCGAATGCTCCATGACTCAAATTTCATTTAAAAATCCATCAAATTAATACCCTTTGCGGCACTCATGAGGTTGAGGTGTGTCCTTTGACGACTGAGTGTGGTTGGCGAGTACTGAGAAAGCTTATTTACTGACCATATTATCTTGTTTCTAGGGTCTAAGCCCTGAGGAACAATACCTCTCCTTCTCTTGATTACTTCAGTGTACAACCTGTTAATAACTTTCTCAGAAATATTCCCCTTTTAATATCTCTTTTGACGCTTACCATCTTCAAAAAACAACAAAGAAACATTATCGTTTAAAGTCGGTCTGCCGTTATAAAAACAGTTAATATATTATGCAAAAACTATGCCAACAGAAATAATATTTCAAAAACACAAATTTACTCTATTTTAATACAAAATAAACTTAAATACAAGACTGAAATAACAAAATCGGCGCCACAAGTGGGGCGTTGCGACGCCAAAACCGTGTCCGACGCGACATCTTTGGCAGCCATAGATGTTTGTCGATTTTATTAATTAAACCGAAAGTTCATAGAAAAAATATGGTACACATGTTAATTTATAAAAAACAGTTAAAGTTACATTGAAGGACATGCGTTCAATCAGAAGGTAAAAGTTTTTTCCGGCAATTTTGTTTTCATAAATTAGTACGTACATATTTTTAAATATTTAATAAAGTTTGAACCTTCAATATAATTTCAAAACATATATATATATATATATATATATATATATATATATATATATATATATATATATATATATATATATATAATGAATTCGCCGTTGCGAGTCATAAGGAATCCAGATATTTGATTGAAGATCATAGGCAACGTTTTTTGCGAAGTAGTATATACCTGTTTGACTTCCATTATCTTTATTTTTGTTGCAATAAAACTTCACATCTTTATGGACTCGTGAAGAAACATAAATAAGACATGCCTTTCTGACCTATCACAAGTTCCCGAAACTCTTCGACTTCCAAGCTCGCCAAGTTCCTTCTTCCAATCCTGAAACCATTAGAGGGAAAATACTAGTATTCGTCCTGAGTCAAGAACTCGAGCTTATATAGGGACTGTGTCCATTGAAGCGCGAAGTTTCAACGATTTGATGTTACAAAGTAATGGTTGCCTAAGATTAGGTATTTCAACACTGGGTTTACTGAAGATTTCATTATTATTTTTAAAATGGCTTCTCAAGTCTAAGCTCCAAGGTTTCTTGAAAGAAACCATTCTAAGCCAGCGGTTTTTGTGAAACTATTAAACCAGTTTCGGGAAAGTGGAAGTGTCAGTTATAAAAAATCTGTTATAAGAAAACTTGGCACTGAGGATGAAGAAAATGTTTTTACTGTACATGGTTTAGTGATCGAAAATCCAAGGACAGATCGGAAGGATGCAAATACTGAACGCGGCTTCGCCAACCTCCCGCCGGATGGCGTATACAAAGCCTCGTTCAGTATTTGCATGCTTCCTTCCGATCTGCCTCTGCCGTATCACTGTGGAGGGAAGGGTAAGTTTTGATTTTCTTCTCGGTATGGTGGTACAGATAGGCCATCATCTCGATGGTGGTGGAATAGGATAAATTGTGTTCCTTAGCAATTTGTTCCAACTGTGCAACCTCTAACACAGAAAGGATATGGTTTGGAACGAAGTTTGCATTTACTGTTCGCATTCTACTTCATTCATATTCGGAGCTGCATATAGTTGTACGTTTGCTGAATGTGATTTCAGCACTACAACGGCATAATGTGGATATATCCAGTGCTATTGCATCTCACACGGAGGAATCCGCGAAAGCCGCATAAACATATATATATATATATATATATATATATATATATATATATATATATATATATATATATATATAATAAAATTTATGGAGTTAAAGTAATAAAAATATATATTTATTGAACACCGTTATGATTTTGAGCACAACTGCATATACCCCTTTTATGTAAAATAATTAGTTAACTATTTCTTTATTAGAGTTGGAGAATTGAGCAAACATAAGGATTGGTTTGAAATGAGAATAAGATAAATTACTCAACTAATTACTAAATTAAACAACGCTGTCAGTTACCAAGAACTATAAAAAAAACTTCTGAAGCAGACCTTAGAATTGGGATGTTGACTATTTTTGGGAAATTGTTTGAAACCATGCATAAGTACCTAATGTAGCCGAAAATATTTAAAATTATTTTTTTAATACAATTAGTACTTTAAAAATCATAAATTTTAAATTCCGTTTCAAATTTCCCTCCAAAACGCCAATACTTGTCACTTGACCGCTGTTACGTCACACTGGTCAACTGACAAGGATATATATATATATATATATATATATATATATATATATATATATATATATATACAGGGGCGGATCCAGCCTCTCTCTTTGGGAGGGGCGGTGATATCACAAAAGTATGGCAAGAAAACAAGTTGTCAACGGGGGGGGGGGGGGGGAGTGTAAGCAGCATACTCATTCCTAATATAAAAGGCAGAATGGGTTCTATTTTCCTGAACTCAAAGCTTTTGGGAGGGGGGGGGGGAGGCGATCGCAAGCATACAGACTCCTATACTCTATTCAAGAACTAGAGAGAGTAATAAAACTGTTACCGAAACCTCTAACGTACCTGCTCCAGTGCCGCAGGTAACTGATAACTGCCGTAACTCTAATTATATTTCATTATATTTAAATATATTTTATAAATTTACTGCAACATAGAATTTCTGATAGTTTAATTTAATTTCTGTCAGTGATCAAAGTACAACTTACAGTTTTTTCTTGTTTGCGCTTGTTTTTATATATTATTTGAGATTAGTGAGATACCCAAAAGATATGGCTTTCACCTCTATATTTATTCCAAAATCGTTAAACCAGGGCATTTTTTCCTCAACGAAAAATTTATTACGATGAATGTTTATGATGCCTTTAGATATCAATATCTAGATAATAATGTTAAAAGATCTGTTGAGATATGTTCCAACATGACAGGAGTTGGAAAATCTACTATGTACCGAATACTGAAGGAGAAAAAACGACTGGAATTGTTAATACCCCCAAGCCACATTCGATCACAGGCAAACGAAAAACCTCGTTGGAAGAAGAGATGAAAACTGCAATTAAAGGGGTTGTATATACATTTTATTATGAGAAGCAGATCCCAACCATCTACAAAATTCTAACTTAAATCATTGAAGATCGCGATTTACCTGAAATTAAAAGAACTGATCTCTGGAAATTGCTCAGAGAACTTAATTTTTGCTGGAAAAAACCAGATAGAAAATCTGTTCTTATAAATCGTCCGGAAATTGTCCGTTGGAGACGGAAATATCTCTCTCAAGTAAAAGGTAGAGTTGCTAGAAATAACACAATTAATAAAATTAGTAATTTAACTAAACTTTTGAAAGATTTTTTGAATAAAGTTACTGCGGAAAATTGGGAAAAATCCATATAATAAAATAATAAAACAAAATGTGAGAACTCGATCTCATAATCGGTGAGATAGAGGAACCAATTATAATTAATTTTACTTTTCACTGACTTTGATTAGGAATTAGATACGTAATGTTTACTAGTGTAAACACAATTTATTATTTAAATTTTTGTTTTTGTTGTATTTTATTGTTTAATGTTGTTTATGTGTTTTTTTTTATTTTTTTACATATTTTTATTTTAGTGTGTCCCACTCCTTAATTTTATATATATTTAATTCTAATTAGCCGTAAGTTTTTTATTATTTTATTATTGTATTTGTGTCTTTTTCTTAAGCGTGTACAATTAACATGTTTATCTTATTTTTTTTGGGGCTATCGTATTTCCATATATAAAAGTAAATTAAATTAAGATATCAGTACAATAGAAATAAAAATAAGTAGGTCTAATTTTAATTACAACATAAAAAAAGTAATTACATTTGAATCCCTTTTTAGTGTTTAATTGTAATTCTGCAGATGGTTTAAGAAATAAATAAAATGAAACGTCAAATACCCTAAAAATGTTTTTAATTAATAATAAAATGACCGATAGCCCTTGTTGAATGAGCCACTGTATCGATATCATCAGCAAAGGCCAGCACCAGTTTTGAACCTTAGTTCGCAAAACCCTCTGTCAGCCCCGACGCAACCCTGCTTATTGCATGTTCCAAGGCAAAATTGAAAAGCAACGGTGCCAGAGAGTCACCTTGTCTGAGTCCTGATGTCACACTGAATGGCGCTGATGTTCTATTTCCTACCCTTACCTGTGCATATGAGTTTGTCACGCACATTTGTGTTAGATCGACTAATTTTCTTGGTACGCCCATTTCTAGCCATAGTCTGCTTGTTTCCACGGAGTCATATTCTTGCTGGAAATTCACAAAGATTTGGTGGACATCTCGGTTAAATTCCCAGTTTTTTTCCAATATTTGACTGATCGTAAATATCTGGTCTATTGTTGACCTTCCAGCACGAAAACCACATTGGTAGAGTAATTATCAAATGATCAAACTGAAAAAAAGTGAAACTGATAACTTCATGTCTTTTTGATTATGCATTTACTTGTCATTAGGTCGAAGTGATCATGATTACTTCAAGTGATAGAACTGAAAGTAATAATGACTCAAAAGAATAACCGTATTAGGACGGAGTGCCAGCGATGACGTTAGTATGGAGTGACATCATTCACTTTGATTGGTGGTCGCTATAACGTGACCCGAAAGAGATTTAATTAAATTTTGATTATTAAATAAAAATAAAATTCATTAAAAATAAAGAAAAATGTTGTATTTTTTAGGATTTCTATTGTGTAAACTACCGTTTTGCGGCAAAATTATATTTTTACTTGAAAACAGTCAACATACGAATTAATTAAATTGTTACAGGTATGATTTATTATACAGTTAATGCGATCATCCGATAGAAATATCTAGGTTGTCATAATGTTAATGACATAAAAAATTAAAAGCGATGTTTACAAGTGATGTCACTTTTATAATACGTTACTTTACAGCCGGTCGCTATACCATTAGAAAACGTCATATTATAGTTTTAGACCACAGTTATTAAGTTTCAAAAAATTTGGGAAAAATCAATATTTCCTTAAAATTTTGACGTATCGGATATAACTAAGTTGGCTTAAATCGATCTATTTGACGTTAAGAGTCTGTCATTAAAAAAAAAAAACGTACACGTATTTTTCAGACAACCTGTATATTGAAAAGTTTATATGGCTCCTCTAAGAAATTTTTTTGAATCTTGCATATGATCATACATTGCATGTACAGTGAACCGATATAGCAAGCGGAAATGGTGAACTCATCTTACTCTTGGAGACCAATATGAAATCCAGCGCATTCGCCAATATATACAAATCAAATTTTAAGATTCATCCAGCAAGTGCTACTTAAATTTTACTTGGGTTTGATATATTTTGTGTTTACATGGTCTTCAAAGTTTATCCCTATCTACAACAATGGTTTGTATTAAGCTAATGTCATTAGTAAGGTTAAAAAATTGTTGAAGTGTCAAAATTTTTTGTGCTGTGAAAATTTTAAAAGGAAAAGTATAAAAACATTACCAAGTATAATTCACATACCACATCTAGTTTTTTGGAAGCAAATAGACCCTCCTCATGCTTTTGTCTTCAAAACAAAAGTTAAAATATGTCCAGAAAGTTGTAAAAGACCCAATTTTTAAGTTATAAAGCTATTTTAAATGGTCAAATTTGAGTAAAAAGTTTGTCAACGCCAATCTATTTTATTTGCACGAAAAATCATAAAAGTAAGCGTAAAATCAGTGTTAGTTATTTTCTCCACAATATCTTCAAATCATTTTTTTTTACTTGGGTTTTCTTCCAGAAAATTATCAACAGTAATGATTATAACACAATTGTTATAAATTTCCACCATTTTTATTTTTAATATTCACAAAATGATTGATTCGACACACAGTGCCTACTTCGGATGGTGAACAAAAAGCAACGTGGGAAGCCAAATTGAAAACAACGTTGATGTTATATCGTTTCCTGTTCTTTATCCGAAATGCCTCTAATATAAGGGAAGTTCAATACTGGTTTTCGTTCCTCGTCCGGTTGCCGATCTTCTCCTATTTCTGCGTTGTTCCAGAATCTTATCCATCAGATTTACTATCATCAGATTATCATTTCAGTTGCATAAGGTCAATGCTCTATCTACAAGGTCTCTTAAAATTCCAAAGTGAATGATGTTGTTGGAGTGGTTGGATGAATAGTTTAGGTATTGTCCTGAGTGTGTGGATTGTCGGTAAAGTGAGGTTCGAATTTGCTTGCCATTTCCTTTAACCAAAACATCCAAGAATGGTAATTTATTTTGTACTTCTTTCTCTATAGCGAATTTATTGGTTGGGCTAGTATTGTTGAGATAAGAAAGGAAATTTTGAAGTTCTTCGTCGTTGCCATTGCAGATAAACTACGTATCTAATCTATAATTTTGGCTTCCTATTTCCTCAAAATATCAAAAAAAATTATGAGGAAAAGTTTTTCTAAATGCAATTTTTAGCCTATATGCAAAATTTCAGTTAAATAAGATCATTTAGATTTTTTGCCCATTTTTTTGTAAATTGCACCACTGTTGCAAAATAAGACTCAACGCAACCTGCATAAAACTTCTTAGTTTTGACAATGTTTCATCTCTCATATCTCTCTACATATTTTGTTTAAAGTAGCGCCACATTAAATGTGTTTTTCTACAAAATCCAAATAGGGCTATTAAAATTTGGTCACATGTGATGCAAAGTTTGTTTTTGGCCCTGTATAAGGCAACTTCATAAAATAACTGTTTTTGAAAACGTAGTTTGTGTCTAAAAGTAATACATAATGAATTGTTTTTCATTTAATATTCAAATACTCAAAATAGTTTGTTATCAATCAAAAAGGTGGAATTTTAAATGCTTTTAATTTTTATATTATGGTTTTTTTATTAGAAAATTTGAATCTTCAATTAAATAATTTCTTAATATTAATTACTTTTAGACACAAACAAAAATAGTTATTTTGTGAAGTTACCTTATACAGGGTCAAAAACAAATTAACTTTGCATCACCTATGACCAGATTTTAATAGGCCTATTTGGATTTTGTAGAAAAACACACATTTAATATCGCGCCAAAACATATACAGAAGAAATCATAGGGGATTACCAATGCGGATTTAGATCTAATCGCTGAACTGTTGACCAGATATTTGCCATAAAACAGATAATGGAGAAAAGCTGGGAATTCGATCGTGAATTACATCAGATATTTATCGATTTTAAACAGGCATTTGATAGAGTCTGCAGAACGAGACCATGGACAGCAATGCAGGAGCTTGCCTTTCCCAAAAAACTGGTCAGCCTAATAAGGATGTGTATGGAGGGGTTGAAGTGCAAAGTGAAAGTGGGACAGTACTACTCTGAAATGTTTGAAATAAACAACGGTCTTAAGCAGGGAGATGCGCTTTCACCACAACTTTTTAACATAGCGCTGGAATATATAATCAGAAATTCAAAAATTCAAGCACCGACATCTATATTCCATCAAGATGGACCAAATCTACTGTTGGCATTTGCAAATTATGTCGATATGATTGGTAGTAGTAGAATAAAAATGAAAGAAACTCTAATACGGTTCGAAAGGGGAGCAAAAAAGATGAGACTTCAAATCAACGAAGACGAAACTAAATACATGTTCATGAGTCGGAATGGCCGAAACAGACAGAATAGGTCAAAACATTACCATCGATGAATATAACTTTGAAGTCAAAGAATTTAAATACCTAGGAACAACAATATGCGAAGATAACAACGGATCACAGGAAATAAACAATAGAATACAAGCAGGAAATAGATGCCTGTACGCACTGCAAGATCTGATGAAATCGAAACACCTGACAAGACGAACAAAGATGGACCTATAAAAAATAGTTATAAGATCGATAGTTATATATGGTTGCGAAACATGGACGCTAACGGTAGCGAACGAAGAGAGACTACGAGTCTTTGAAAGAAAAATCTTGAGGAAAATCTCGGGACCAACGATAGATGAAACGAGAGGACAATACAGAACAAGAACTAACAAGGAACTAGAAGAACTATTCCCAGATACAGATGTAGTAAAAGAAATAAAGGCCAGAAGACTCCAGTGGGCAGGACATATCAGAAGGCTTCCTGACGACAGAATAATAAGACTCGCTTGGGAGGAAGCACCGACTGGGAGAAGGCCACTGGGACGACCCCGACTCCGGTAGAGAGATAATATAACAAAAGATCTCAAAACTATGGGCATCGAACACTGGATGGAGGTTGCGAGAGATCGAAATGAATGGAGGCATGTCGTAAAGTCGGCTTAAACCCACCCAGGGTTGTAACGCCACGGAGTAAGTAAGTAAGTAAGTAAGTAATATGGCGCTACTTTAAACAAAATATATCTGGGATAAAGCATTGTCAAAACTAAGAAGTTTAATGTAGGTTATGTCGAGTCTTATTGTGCAACAATGGTACAATTTACAAAAAAATGGGCAAAAAATCTAAACTATCTTATACAGCTGAAATTTTGCATATAGGCTAAAATTTGCATTTAGAAAAACTTTTCCTAATAATTTTTTTCGATATTTTGAATTTTTTTTTTTTGAAAAAAAATAAATTGACAGATAAAGCTTATCACGTGACACAAAAACAGTTTTATTTAAAAACATAATACTTCTAATTATGCCTTAAGTGTGAACTCAGTAAAACATAATTTTAATGAAAATCTAGAGATCTCACACGTACAAGATAAATTTCTAAAATTTAATTTCTTGTAAAGTATGGAAATCAACAAATTAAAAGATGCAAATATATTGTTAAACAATCATTTGGATTTGAATAAATCCCCATTATTGTACTTGTAAACATTATGATAGTTATATATAGTTTTATAATTCAATTTGTATTACATAAATTTAGGTAGTTTAGGCTCGCTTAATACTTTATTTTTGTTCACTATCTGAAGAAGGCACTATATTTTTATTGTTTTTTAAATATTAAAAAATACAAAAAAATGGTGGATATTTATAAAAACTATGTTATTATCATAATGTACAGTGAATTTCCATCAAGTATCAGCTACATCTATGAACTGAGTTGTCAACGAAAACTAGCTTTCACGCGATGGTTTGTTACGATTCAAAGAATTTTCCATTGTTATTTTATTATCTATAACTTATTTCACGAGTTAATAACAAACTCCCTGATTTACTAACATGGTCTACCTTTAAAACTGATTTTATAGGTTTAAAGTTAAAATAATTTAACCGAGTGTTGAACCTTAAAAAAATATGAACAAAAAAGGTTTTGTTGGATAAACAGAGAGTTGCTAGAAATGATCGAAATTAGTTGGATGATGGTGCAATGATGTGTGCGGTTTGTGGATTTTGAATGCGGTAAGGGATATCAATTTTGTTATTATTGATTGTCTTCTTTGTTGCAGCAAGCTCCTTTACAAATTTTACAATGGTTTTAATAATTTACTATACTACTTAATATAATTATAATCATAGGAAAAGGTGACCTCCCTCACTGTCTAAAGCTGTGGATCTAGCGGAACGCAAGTTAAAGCATAAGTATGTCTTATGTGTGGATTTGGCCTGATAACACGTTGGATATAATCATTTGGGTGATTTCTACCAGCCACGAAAAATTTGCCAGTAAGTTGCTTAATACGCGTCTGTATTGTTTGGACATTACCAATAAACCATGGGACTTGTGTGATAACGAAGGATTCTGTTTTGATAAATCTGAATTTTTGATCTTCTGAACTTTGACAAGCGCACCCAGGTTTGGCAAGAATAAGTCAACGCAGGACGCATGATAGTTTTATAAATCGACAACTCATCTTCAAGGGACATCTTGCTGTACTTACTGATCACTGGATAAAGGTATACAAGTAGTTTTTGTGCTTTTTGGATCACTCTGTCCACATGACCCTTCCACACTAAACTTTTATCATATGTCAAAACTAAATATTTAAATTTGATGGACTATTGAAAAAGTTCACCTTGAATTTTGATGAAGTCATAGGGAGCTTTTCTTAACCTAGTAAAGTACTACCTGTGTTTTGCATGGATTTATTTTAATCTCGGGATATCAATTAATTTATCGTTGAAGTGTCTATTGCTTCTGCTAGAATGTAGTTAAGTGCAGAAAAAACTTTCTGTTTTAGACCAAGACTAATTTTATTTTATTTTTTATTGGTTTTCTTTTTTCCTTGTTGATTGTCCCGCTGGATATTGAAGTCTGTCTATAAATTTATTGTAGTTATAGGTATTAATAGTTTAACGTTTGTTTGAAGGTTGTAGACAATGTTGAAGATTGACTAAAATGTAATTGTCGGACTTGTATTGTCTTTATTTTTATTTAAAACGGGGAATTATACGGAATATCTACATGCAATAATGCCGATTCATTGAAAAAAGAGGTAGCAAATATTAAATCCGATTTACAACAGAATGGTTATCCTTTGAAAGTAATTGAGGATGTTATAAATAACTTTAGAACAACGAATACTGGACTGCAAGAAACGCATCCCTTCTTCACAATTTCGTACATTAAGGGAACTTCGGAGAAAATAAGACGAATTGCCAATAGTTATAATATAAAAACAGCCCTTAAATCAGGAAATATACTTAGAGCTCATTTAACAAAAACAAAAACTATTGATAAGAAAGAATGTGTTTACAAAGTTCCATGTGAGTGTGCTGAAATATATATTGGAGAAACCAAACGACCACGAGAAGTTAGAATTAAGGAACATAAAACTCACACACAAAAAGGGGAAACGTCGAGATCAGGTGTTGCAGAACACGCCTGGGATAAACAACACCATATAAAATGGTCTGAGGCTGCGGCAATATATATGGAACCCAAAATGAAAAAAAGAAAATTTATAGAAGGAGCATACATTAAAAACAATAATGAAATCTTCAGTAAACCGAGTGTTGAGATACCTAATCTTTGGCAACCACTACTTTGTAACATCAAATCATTGAGGTGTGTACAGTGAAGCGAAACTTTGCGCCCCAATGGACACAGTCCCTATATAAGCTTGTAGTCTTAAGACAAAACATTCAGTTTATACTTGATAACGATTAGAGATACAACCTAATCGAAACGTCGTAAAAATAAATAAAAATAAAGACAATGCAAGTCCGACAACCACATTTTAGTCATTAAAGTTTAGTTTTGGATCATCATCATCATCAGCCCATTTCTGTCCACTGCTGAACATAGGTCTCCTCAAGAGATTTCCATCCTCCCCTATTCTGAGCCACTGCGATCCAGTTTGTTGCTATTCTTTTGAGGTCGTCTGTCCATCTGGTCGGTGGTCGTCCCTGACTGGGTTTGTCAGCTCTCGATCGCCATTCCAAAACTCTTTTCGTCCATCTATTGTCCCCTATTCTAGCCACATGTCCGGCCCCTCTCCACTTTAACCTTGCAATGCGCACAATAACATCATCTACCCCCGTTTTCCTCCTAACTTCCTCGTTTTGGATCCGATCTCTCAGGGACACCCCCAGCGTGGCTCCCTCCATTCTGCGTTGTGTTATTTGCAGTTTCTTAGCAGTTGTTTTCATCATCAATGTTAGTGTCTCCGCTCCATATGTTAAGATTAGGAGAACCCATTGGTTAAAGGCTTACCATTTCAGGTTTATGGGTATATCTGTCTTGAATATATCCCTGAGTTTTTCATAAGCAGCCCATCCCAAAGCTATTCGTCTGGATAGCTCACACGTCTGGTTGTCCCTGCCAATCTGAGCTTCGTGACCAAGGTTATATTTCTCGGTAATTTCGATTATTTAATTTTCTATTTTTATAGACTCACTTGGTACTAAATTTGTCATCATTTTTGTTTTGTTATAATTTATCTTCAGACCTGCTCTTTGTGTTGCCTGTTGTAGTTCTTCTAGCATTTCTCTGACTTCTTGTGGATCGTCTGATATTAGGACTATGTCGTCAGCGAATCTAAGATGACTCAATCTTTCCCCATCTATAATAATGCCTTTCTCTTCCCAATCCAAAGCTTTAAACGCATGTTCTAGCATTGTCGTAAACAGTTTTGGGGATATTGTATCTCCCTGTCGAATTTCTCTTCTTATTTTTATTTTCTTCGTCATGGTGTGTAAGTTAATTGTTGTTGCGTTTTTATAAATATTGTAGATGATATTGAAATATCTTTGGTCTGCCCTGCATTCTTTTAATGCTCTTAAAAGCGATCATAAAACCCCCTCATTAGAGTGTCGATCATGTAAAGTCTTTTATGCCCATTAATCTTGCTTTTTAGGTTTGACAATGATGATATTCGTAGTTTTTGGGTAGTAAGATTTAATGGAGTGTAATTTTTGTCGGCCATATTGATCATCTGTTGACTTTCACACTGCTTCCAGGGAACATTCACTCATTCCAGATTCATTCATATATCATAAGGATGAAGCTCTGTGGGGGCCTTTCCATGTTGCTCATCCTTAGGTGATGTTAAACATACATTTTCCATTAATTTCCGGAGAGTTCGAGTGATCCCAAGTAAGATTTCCTTTTGCATAGTCTTATACAGGTATTCACTAAGGCCCAACCCCTTGGTATCAAGCGGAAGACTACACTGGTTGTTGGTAGGATTATAGGGATTTTCGGATACTACTCATTCCCCACTGTCTGAGCATTTGTACCTCCAGGTCTCTGGATGATCTGGTGATCTCATTATGCTTGTCCCCTAGATTGTAGTAGGAATTAGTGTTGCTAGTTTCGACGTTTAATCTACTAAAATGAGGTCTGATCTGTTATGTGTAATTGTGTGATACGTGAGCACAGTTCGATCTCAGTAAAGCTTGAACTCGTTTTTCACCAGTATAGATTCCAGGCTGTATTCATAGTATAGCACTGCAACAGTTTAAATTTCTTTATCGACTCTTGATGTATATGTTTGCGGCTAAATTCTCTCTCACCTTGTACTCCGATGCGGCAAATGCTTGGCATTCCCCTGTTATGTATCGTCTCTGATGTCCAACATCAACAAACGCTATTTTTAACATAAAATTTAAAATATGTCAAAAACAGTTAAACTTAGGTAAAATCTAAAAATGAAATAACATATAGGATGTTCCATTTAAAATAAGCAAGAAGGCATCAACTTCCGGAAGTGCCACCATCTGAAAAATATTTGAGTCGACTTCCCCCATCGACTTTAGTTAACTGTCAAATTTTAAAAATTTTCCAAAGTTTATTTTTTGAGAAGTCCATCGCTGCAGTTCGTCGTGGGACACACTGCAAAAAGTTTATTTGTTGACATATATAATATAAATTATAATAATATCACAAAAAAAACTCTGTGGTAACTAAATCAGGTTTAAAGTTTAAGCCTTGTTAGTAAATCTAGCGTTAAATATATGTTTTATTTTTCGAAATATTTTGAAAAATATGTATAAATTAGCGTTTCACAGTTCTCTCAAAGATTTTTAAAATGTTAAATTCTAGTATTAATGTGTAAAAGTAACTTTGTTCTTATTTACCTTGAATACTGTGTACTATAGCAAAATAATCTTATAAGTTTTGGAAAAAAAAGAGTATATAGTAGATTAAGCATGAAATGATACTCATTTCCGAAGACTATGAAAATTTCCAGCACTGATACTTGGTGTAGATAGATTAAAAGTCAGCGAAAAACCTGACACGTGAAGATTTTACACAATTTTTCTATGGTTACTTACCAGTTAGGGGAAGTTCAGAATAGAAAAATGGTGAAGTGGGTTCAGGGCAGGCGCGGATCCGGTAATCCCCCCCAAGAGCTTTGAGTTCAGGAAAATAGACCCGATTTGGCCTCTTATACTATAGTTTATTCAAGAACTAGAAAGAGTTATAAAACATTTTTTACCCTTTGTTTTCTTCACAAACTACCTGCGTTCTTTAGTCCGGTGTCTTTGGCAAAATCTGTTAGACACATATATTTTTCATAGAAATGGGTTAGAAATTTTATAATCAAAAATACCGATCTATAATAATGGATTATTTGGGTTGGACAACCATAGATATTTGGAAGTGTGAAGTGTTAAAAAGGATTTTAATCCTTAATATTATTTCGGTAATAAACTTAAAATAAAAAGTTTTTATAATATTATTTTATTTATGATTTATTAATAATTCACATACATTAGAAAATATAGATAATTTTGACATTTTAACACACGGTTTTAGGCACATTCAGACTAAAACGTAGCCTTATTCTCTCAAAAAATTCTAAGTTATAATTTAAATACTTATAAAATATTCATTGTCAAAAATAAAAGAAGTTAATATAATACAAATATATATAATATAAAAAAATAAATTCGTCCATATAATATTAAAATTTTTTTGGTCATTTTATTATTAATTAAAAACATTTTTAGGACATTTGACGTTTCAGTTTATTTATTTCTTAAACCATCTGCAGAATTAAAATTAAACACTGAAAAGGGATTCAAATGTAATTAATTTTTATATTTCAGTTTCAGTTAAAATTAGACCTACTTATTTTTATTTCTATTGCACTAACATCTTAATTTAATTTACTTTATTATATGGAAATCCGATAGCCCCAAAAAAATAAAATAAACATGTTAATTCTACACGCTTAAGAAAAAGACACAAATACAATAATAAAAAAATTACGGCTAATTGGAATTAAATATAAAAAAAATTAAAAGGCGGGACACACTCAAATAAAAATATATAAAAAAATTAAAAAATATATAAACAACATTAAACAATTACATACAACAAAAACAAGATTTTAAATAATAAATTGTGTTAACACTGGTAAACATTACGTATCTAATTCCTAATCAAAATCAGTGAAGCTACCTTCGCTCAAATTAATTATAATCGGTTCCTCTATCTCACCGATCATGAGATCGAGTTTCCACATTTTCTTTTATTCTTTTATTATATGGATTTTTCCCAATTTTCTGCAGTAACTTTATTCAAAAAAATCTTTCAAAAGTTCAGTTAAATTACTAATTTTGTAAGTTGTGTTATTTCTAGCAACCCTACTTGAGTGAGATATTTCCTTCTCCAACGGACATTTTCCGGACGATCTATAAGAACAAATTTCCTATCTGGTTTTTCCCAGCAAAAATTAAGTTCTCTGAGCAATTTCCAGAGCTCAGTTCTTTTAATTTCAGGTAAATCCCGATCTTCATTGATTTTAGTTAAAATTTTGTCCACGGTTGGGATCTGCTTCTCATAATAAAATGTATGTACAACTCCTTTTATTGCAGTTTACATCTCTTCTTCCAACGAGGCTTTTCTCCTTCAGTATTCGGTACATAGTAGGTTTTCCAATTCCTGTCATGTTGGAACACATCTCAACAGAGCTTTTAACATCATTATCTAGATATTGATATCTTAAGGCATCATAAACATTCATCGTAATAAGTTTTTCGTTGAGGAAAAAATGCCCTGGATTAACGATTTTGGAATAAATATAGAGGTAGAAGCCATATCTTTTGGGTATCTTACTAATCTCAAATAATATATAAAAACAGGCATAAACAAGATAAATCACGAAAAACACACTGTAAGGTGTACTTTGCTCACTGGCAGAAATTAAACTGAACTATCAGAAATTTTATTGTTGCACTAAATTTATAAAAGCTTATAATATTTAAATATAATTATATTTACGGCAGTCCTCAGTTACCTGCGGCACTGAAGCAGGTACGTTGGAGGTTTCGGTAACAGTTTTATTACTCTCTCTAGTTCTTGAATAGAGTATAGGAATGTGTATGCTTGCGATCGCTCCTCCCCTTCCCAAGAGCTTTGAGTTCAGGAAAATAGAACCGATTCTTCTTTTATATTAGGAATGTGTATGCTACTGGCACTCCCCCCCCCACGTCGACAACTTGTTTTACTTGCTATAGCCCCCCCCCCCAAGAGCTTCAGGAAAATAGACCCGATTCTGCCTCTTATACTAGGAATGTGTATGCTGCTCGCATCCTTCGCCCCTGTCGGCAACTTGTTTTTTCTTGTGATCGCCCCTACCCCTCTCCAAGAGCTTCAAATTCAGAAAAGTAGACCCGACCCTGCCTTTTACACTGGAAATGGGCATGTTGCTGGTGTCCCCCCCCCCCCCCCCGTCGACAACTTGCTTTCGCTTACCATATTGTGATATCACCGTCCCCCAAAGAGAGAGGCTGGAACCGCCCCTGGTTCATAGTGGTATAAAACATATATCAAATTAAAAGCATTATAATTGATTGATTTAAAAAGAACGCTAAGAACCAAAAAATGTGTCTCCGATAAGACAAAGCCCATAAATAGAGGAAAATTTTCAATCCTTAGAAGGTTTTCTTGAATTCAACCAATCGTAACTCTAGAAATTTAATATTGTTAAAGCTATTTCGGACATAACAGGAAGCGATCGTCGATTCATTTTCTCCTTTAAAATGTGCATCATTCAGCAACATATCTATGTATACATTATATAAAAGAGTTACCGTTTCACGTGTATTCCTTTTCATCAGTCTAGCAGTAGACATAAAATCAAAGAATCACCGCCAACATTTTGTTAATTAAGAGCTTGAAAATTTAATGTTAGATAGAAATTCGATACTATATAATAAATATTCTTTGATAATACATACTTTAGTCACATGTATATTTAATTTCCTATAATAATAGCAGCTTACAAAGTAATCTAAATTTCAATTAATTTCACATATCATAAGCCCACCTTGACCTATCGTAACCTTTCCTCGACGTTATTTTCGACAGATTTCGCAAATCTCCGTAAAAAAAAGTAAGAGAAAGCCAACGGCTTACGATAATCTACCATGCCATGAATCCACTTTATTCATTACTTGTTCGAGTAGGCCGCGTAACAGCAGGACGGTTCAGTTATTCGACTGTTTTTCCTCGAAAAACGGTATAATTCGTGGCAAGACCAGCAAACGAAGCCGGCTGAGAAAGAAACAAACTAATCTAATCGATTGTGTTTGGAAACAATTGAACGTCTCGAATACAATAATGGCAGACGACGGAAGGACATTTTTGGGGGTAGATTTGAGTACACAACAGGTACGTTGTATTGCTTGTAACATAGTAGGCGTAAATATTTTATTTTATCAGCTGATAAGTGAAGTGAAACCTGTCAATCTTGTCGGTCTATCCTTCTCCTATTGCTATTAATATTTAAGTAGTCTACACTTGTTAGGGTGATAATGAGCCGCACTCAATATGTTTAATCGATTACGTAAAGTTTTTGTCATACATGTGCTCTTGTCTTCAATATTTTGTATACTAAAGCGTATTTATTATGTCTACGTAAAATTTTCGAGTAATAAATTAATAATTAAAGTGCTGAATTATTGGTTCACGCACGCGTAGGAAAAGCAATTCCACGTTGTTTGGTCAATGTGTATAGAATCGAGTCATCCATACCTGGAGGAATTGTTTGCAGTTTTTAGACCTTCTATACTACGGAACAGGCCGGATTAGAGTCGGTACCATTGATTCTTCATTTCAGTTTCATGTCATCAATTTGTATTAGAAGCCAGTAATTAAGACAGGTTACTTTTACCAGCTTATGAAAAGTAAGGTGTAAAGTAATAATTGATTAGGAGAAACAAATTTGTGTGTAGTAGCTTATTATTGATATACCGAATTCTTCCTCCTTGAAAAACATTTTCATAGTCATACTCAACGACACAACACTAACCTGCTGCATAAAAGGTGTGTCCTCCCTTTGAAATTTTAGGTTGCTTTTTCCTTTACAGTAGGGTAAAGTGGGGCACGATGGAGTAGTTAAAGTTTAATGTTCGATAAAGCTGACGTTTTCTTTCGTAATCCATCCTTGAGATTTCTTCCCCATCTTGCCATATAGGTATTGTAATACTGTATGCGCTACGGGGCAAGATAGGATATGGAATAAGACTAACATAATTAGAATTTAAAGTAACCGATTTTATTTATCATACTATAATATTTTAATTCTAAAAGTTTTCGCACCCAAATAACAACCCATTTTACCGAAATTGAATAAATTTATAAATTTAGAAAAAGACAAGTAGTAAAATGGGGTATGGGGTACCCTATCTTGTCCCTTTGGATGTTCATACACAAAAATTTAAATTATGGTGTTACATCATTGAAAACCGTTTTCAAAAATGTTCTTACTTTCATCAGAATATTAACGAAAATGATAGACAAACATCTAAAAAAGAGTTTTTCATATTTACACCACAACGATGGTACTCAAGCGACTGACAGGAACGACAATACCACTTGCCATAAGTGTATTGTATTTTGTTTAAAATTTCACATGGTTACCCCTTCTTGCCCTACCTTCCCCTAGTTGAGTACTTGAATACGTTTTCTTTCACGTTTTTGTTCCAAAAATTAAACCATATTGAATAAATATTACAAAGGTCTAATGCCGATTCTGGCCGAGATTTTCTTATATTAGGCCATTACATATCACACAGTATACCAGTAAATTTTGTTACAAAACTAGATTAAATAGTTTTTTATGACCATCTACATTTTATGCTTTATGGCCATCTAGTTTTCTTTGCTTTTTTTTTATAAGAACAGGTTAAATTGTGAGAATAAAAAAATAATTCAATTTGAGCTTAAATTACTGACTTGAAGAACAACTATTATCATTATCTTAAACAAAAATACTAAACACTAAAATAAATTATTAAAAGGTGACCTAAAACATAACTACATACAGTCGCGAGCATAATTATACAAAGAAATAAGAGCAGCAAAAGAATGAAAAGTAGACATTCGTAAATTATAGCAAGAAGAAATACACAATAACACATCTAAAAATGGGAACCAAAAATTCCATCAACTGTACGAAGGCAGTATTAAAAACTTCGACGAGAAGGTCCAATGGAAAAATTTTAAAGATGCAATCACAACTTGGCCGAATGAAAATATTCCAATAAATGAAGTAACGTTAATCGAAGACAGAATAAAATACAGGAAACAAAATGAAAATTAATATAGAAAACTCAATAATATCATACAAAAATCAGGCCAGCGAAAGAAACTGGATAGCCGAGAGATACAAACAAATTAAAAAATTTGAAATAAGTCATGATAGTTAATTTACATAAAAATATAACAGAGGTCATTACCATTGGAACTAAATGAACACCAACCGTACTGAAAGATGATTAAAACGTCATAGTTATAGGTAGATAAGAAATGGTGCGAAATAACTGAACAGAAAATGTAGTAGAAGTAACACTAAGGGAAGTCGAACAAGCTATAAATATTGCTAAATCTGATAAAGTCTTTGGACCTGATGAAATCTACAACGAAACTCTAAATTTGCTAGATGAACATTCGAAGTTTGTTCCCCTGGTTCTATTCAATGCATTTTACAATACTAGTAATATTCCACATAACAGCTACTGTCTACTTATGATTCCAATCTAAAAAAATCCCGAGCTTTTAAATGTAACAACTACCACATTATAGGGAAGCAGAAATATCTGACACAATTTGGATTCCACAATGAACTGGGAACGAGAGAAGTCATATTTGTCTTCAATGCACTTGCTCAGAGATGCGACGTAAATTTGGAAGCTTCATAGATTACAGTAAGGCATTTGACAATGTTAAACACGGAAAATTTGTAGACATTCTCCAAAAACTATACATCGATTACAACGACATTCAGATAATATCGAAAATCTACTAAGGACAAACAGGTAAAATAAAAAAAATGAATATTCTGTCTCAAAAAATCACCATACAAAAAGGTGTGTTAGACAAGGCTGACCGACCAGTTGAGATAGCGGTAAATGGTGGACTCCTCAATAACATTAGATACGCCGAAAACACCATTTTAAGAACAAATTCTCCATAGGACTTTTAAAGAATAGCAGAAGGAGTAAGAATGGTAAACCAAGAATATGGCCTTAACATAAACACCAACAAAATAAATCCGTTAGTGGATAATAAAAAATGATAATAATAATAGATATATAGGACCAAGAGAAGTTACAAACCTGGCTTCAGAAACCACTTCATAGATGGCATCCAAATTAGGTTAATTAGGACAATGTCGACAACTCGGCGTCGAATTACTGGTTGATTTCAGGACGATGTTTCCGGAAATGGAAGGCTTCTTGATAGTTAAGCTATCCACGACCAAGTTATTCCGACGAAGAACTATCGGAAGTTCATAATCGGAAATCCCTCAATAGAAAATGACCAATGTCGATATGGCGGTCGAACATCAGAGACAATCCAACACATAACTGGAGAATCCCAAACGTTTGCCGCAAGGAAAGACACGACTCAGCCGCTAAGATACTCCACCAAGAGTTAGCAGATAAATTAAACCTATTGCAGGTAGGAAAAGTGCCAATGTTACAAATACAATCCGGAGCCTATTCTTGAGAACAACCAGTTCAAGTTATATTGGGACCGAACGGTTCTGACGGATCAGACAGTTGCTCATAATAAACCAGACGTTATATTTACAGATAAACTTTCTAGGCGAACTACACTAATTGACCTAACAACAACAACCTAAGGCCAAAATACGAGAAGATCGCCAATATTCCAAACGATTCCCATAATTTTATCAATAACTGGAGTTATACCAAAGAACGTCCTGCAGAACATCATGGGACTGGGCCTTAGTGAGCATCTGTATAAACCAATTCAGATAGCAGTTCTCCTTGCAACCGCGTGAACCGTCCGAAAGTTCGTAGGAAATACAGCAGACCACGTCACCTAGGACCCGATCACATAGAAAGGGTTCCCACAGAGCTTCATACTTTTAGTATCTTTGTATACCTGGTATGAGTCAATATTCCCTCGAGGGAGTGCCAAGCCGTTTGGCTTGAAATCATAGATATATAGAAAATAATAATAGAAGACAACTAATTGTAGTTAGCAGGTCTAGTTAACAACTTCATAATTACAAATATAAATACTCTGATATATGAAAACATTCAACACAAATAACCCAGATAAGTTTTGGCCAAAATGAAGAAACTAGTAACAATACTGGCTTTAAGAACAAGAATGTTATTACGTGTTTCAGTACACCTCTATTATCTCGAGGGCTAAACTCTGAATAGCAAAACTACCAAAAGATTACAATGGTTCGAAATGTGAGTCTATTGGTTCATTTTTAATATAAAATAACTTTTGAAAAATAACATGTCTATTTATTTTAGAGTTAAATAGAGACATGGGAGTTATGTTTTAAAAATAATATTGTTCAAATATTATCCTTGGCTGTTCCTGACCATTTTTTTCTGTAAAATTGCCAATAATTTATTGACACAATTGCTGTTCAATTTCATTAATACCTAGATGAATGTTTTGCTTCAAGTCATAAATTGTCTGAATGTTGTTCGCATAGACTATGTCTTTGACAAAGCCCCAAAGGAAAAATTTATAGGGGTTGGATCTTGCAGGTCAGTTTAAGCCACTATTTCGAGAAATAACGCGGTCTCCAGGAGAACGTGTTCATAATAAAGCCAATATTTCCCTCGCCATGTGGCACATAGTAACATCTTGACATGTTGTCAGGAACTATATTATCTAATGGAAGCCATAAAAAGTTTTTTAACATATTCCTGTTACGTTTGCCACTGACGTTGACCGTTTCAATATTGTCTTTCTCATGATCACATTCAATCCTCCCACCATACGGTTATTCGAAGAGGATGTAAAGGATTTTCTTCAAGCACTCAAGGGATTTCATGTTCCCAAATCCAATAATTTTGTTTATTAAGATATCCTTCGAGGTGAAAACGAGCTTCGTCGGAAAAGAGCATTTTATTGGAAAACTCTGCATTAACTCTAATTTGCACAACAATGCAATGTCTCTGGGGTTTAGTTCTCGAGTTAGTAAAATTTTATACCCGTGCAGGATTAGATCATTGGTTAAAATTAGATGTAGAAAGCTTTGTGTTATATTCAACAATCAAAATTGGTGAAGAACTAAGGTTCTGGGATTTTCGGCAACATGTTCCCTTACTCTAGCCATGTTTCCATCGGATCGAACACTACGAGGACGGACTAACATCTTTGAATTAACGACTAAACTGTGCACTTAAAATTTTCTAATAAAATTGGAAATTGCATTGACCCTTGGCACATGATTATGCACAGAAATTAAACGAGGTTTAAGAGTTGTACTTCCGTCGTAAAACGATCCAATTAATTTGCTGGTTCTTTTAGTGACACATGAAAAATATAAATATTTTGATTATTTCGTTCAAAAATGGTTTTAAATTTCCATTGCAAAGAACATATTGGGACTGGTAACTTGCTGCTACACACAATGGTTATTTATAATGAAACCACATATAAACTATGTGACGTGACGAAGAGAACAAAACAGTGATAAATCCTGAATATCTATACCCATAGGACAAACTAATAAACCGTTTCTTAAACCTGATTACGGCAACCAACATGTTCACAGAGAACAGATATCACATGCAACACAATAAGCCTTCAGGTTGCAATGTAACAGCTTCTCAATCCAACCTATTGGAATATCATTTATTAGTATATTGAAGCATACACATAATTTGTGTTTAATGCATTTAACGTTATTTCTTTCGAGTTCAGTTGATTTAAAATGGAACCGCCACTCCTCCTTTATATGAAAATTTCAATGTTTAATAAATCACAAGACAAAAATTACCTAAATTATCGAGTTGGGACAATAATAACTTTTGACTAGAAGGACATAAATTACACCTTATCAAAAATTTATCCAATTTAACTGCAGACAAATTTACATAAGTTTAACGGTTATTTGTGAATATGTTTGTTTTAGTTTACGATAATATTTTAAGATAAAAGTTGTATATTTTATGTAGTAATCACCCTAAAGAAATAAAATAGATGTGTTTTAGAACCCAAATTATTGTAATATCAATTAATCCTTTTAAAACTTTAGATTAAATAGCTTATCTTAATTATAAAAAAAAACTTATGTTAAGGTGATAATATTATGTAATTAAAGTCAAATACTCAGTCATCCAAAATTATTTTCTAGTGCTCTCTCAGGTTGTATTTTTTATAAAATGGGTACATCAATAAAAACAAGAAATTGAAGATTCATCCACAAATTGGATGAGTTTGCATCCTGATTTGAAAGGGGATCTTTTGTCTCTTCAACCTAAAATCAAAAAAAAAACAGGAGATTTTGAAAGACTATTAAATAATATTTTGCCCTACTGTATATTTTCTTTACCTATAAGTAAAATACAAAAAAGTCTTGGTACCTCGCTTCACCTAATGATACCAAAGTGGCAACAAAATATAACAAAGTTTTTAACACTGTTATTGCAATATATGTATTGGCGAACGTCCAACTTGTCGCAAGTTTAATGAAAAAGGTACAACTATCACAACCGAAAATAGGAAATGGCATAGGACATTAACCCCTTAATTCACTAGAATGGTCTAATTTTAAAACCGGTCTAAATTGACATTAGAGGGTTTAAATTGACAAGATTGAGAGGATTTATTAAGAAAAATAATACCTAAGTGTGGTTGGCTGCTCAACGTAAATAAAGTAATAACATAAAACAGCTTATTTTAATATTTTCAGTTTAAAGCGGCTGTAGTAAATGATAAATTAGAAATCCTACATGAAGTCGCAGTCATTTTCGAAAGTGATCTTCCTGAATTTCGTTCACAAAGTGGTGCTATAATAGATAAGCAAAATCCAAACTATATTACAGGTAATTTTTTGTTTATACTAACTACTATATATAACCTACTTTTTCAATACGATGCCATTTATTATCTATCTTATATTTTTACTTATCTTCATTTTTAGCTCCCGTTATGATGTGGGTAAAAGCATTCGACATTCTTATGGACAGATTAACTGTAGCCGGCGCTGATTTTTCCAAGATTGCGGCTGTTAGTAGTACTGCACAGGTATAAAGACCCTCTCTTAGAATACTTCTTTCTCTATGCACTATAATTTATTTCTTATTTTCCTTTATAAGTACAAGAAAACAACTCTATGATGTTTCTTTTGAAGTTCTGGTTTGTCGAGGAATAATGAAAATAACATGAGTGAACAGTTTTTTTAAAAAATTGAAGTATAATTAAAATTTGAATAGCACAGATTTTTTGAACAGTTGTTGTAAATAAAATTTTCAGTTTGATATGGTGTTCACTTTCGATAATATTTAAATAATTAAATTATTTTTAATTAATTATCGATATATTATTCCTTATTTTAACAATTTTAGCCCAAATTATTATATTGCAAATTTGAAAAATTGTATTTGTGATGACGTCATACTTGGGTCCAACCAATGAGAAATGTCGATTACCATTACTCTGTGGTATAATTTTGAAATTCATTTTGAATGATTATCGCGTATTTTTATAGATGCTTTCTTAGATATAATCTTCCAAAATGACTAGCACAGATGCATTTTTAGTTGTTAGTTGTTGAACATTACCAGTTTACCGAATAAAAGAATATATTACAGTGATACAAACAATAATTCATTAATTTTCTCTTATTTCCACAACTCTGGAAATGTAGATTGTTTATTCATCAGTATCTGATTGAATCGTTATAAATGTAGATGGTAATTTTTTAGCAACACGGTTCAGTGTACTGGCAAAAAGGCGCAGAAGAAACACTTGGTAAGCTAGACCCAGGCCAATTTTTACATGAACAACTTTCCCATAGTTTTTCAGTAACAAATAGTCCCATCTGGATGGACGCCAGCACGACAAAGCAGTGCAAGGAATTAGAGGCTGCTGTTGGAGGGCCAGAAGTAAGAACTGTTAAATACAATTTTATCAAAGCGATTTTAAGATTATTTATCGCAAATTTTAGGAATTAGCAAAAATAACTGGGTCAAGAGCTTATGAAAGATTTACTGGGTCACAGATAGCAAAAATTTACCAAACTAGACCAGATGCATATAAAAATACAGAGGTAAGTTAGTAAATAATGTGTTTTTTTAAGTCGTTAAATATTTAAGGATGTTCAATGGCTATGCAGTGGTGTATGGAAACCTATGATACTTCAAAATAGAATTACTTATTATAGATAGATAGATAGATAGATAAATTTATTTTATTACATTTTGTAGAGAAAAATACAATTGTAATATGTCACACAACAAAAAAAAAAAAAGGTTAAAACAATCTGTAAATAACATTAAAAAAGTTCTAACAATATGCTCTAGAACAAGTCTCCATGTACTCATCCACCGAATAGAATGCATGCTGTAACAAAAATTATTTTAATTTAGTTTTAAAGCTCCTTAAGTCTAAATCTTTAAATGTTTCAGGCAACGTCTTGTACATATTCAGTGTATTTTTCTTAGATCTCTCCAATCTACACCTCGAAGGCCTAATTAAATTAGCTGCTCTAGTGCTATAAGAGTGAAAGTGGGAATTTTGGTGGAATTTTCCACTGTTTTTGTGAATCTCCAGTAGTTGGTATAAGATAAATAAACTAGGCAACGTTAGTACCCGCAATTTTATAAAATGTGGCCTACAGTAGGCCCTATAGCCGATACCAAAAACAAGTCAAATAGCCTTTTTCTGCATTCTAAAAATTTGAATCGCGCCAGCACACCAACCCCAAAGGTGAATACCGTTCGAAATATGAGAATGCAACAAGGAATAATAAACAGAGAGAAGGGTCACAGTGAAGAGACCCACGAAGTTGCCTGAGAACAAAAATAGAGGATGCCAACTTATTCCTCAATAATGCAATGTGAGAATTCCAGCTCAAACCATCGTCCAAACTGATACCCAACAATATCACGGAAGAACCATCAACCACTCCATGTCCATTCATGAAAAACAAATTCCGTGTTTCTTCTTCATTCAATTTAAGGGAATTATTAGCAAACCAACATCTCGCACGCTCTCCCATAACAGACATTTCCTTCATTAAACATTCTGGGTCTCTATTTTTACAAATTAGCGCCGTGTCGTCAGCGTAACAGATACACAGACCCGGTAACACATATCTAAAGAGATCATTGACATATATAATGAAAAGAAGAGGTTCTAATACCGAATCCTGCGGCACTCCACATCGTACCGCCATAGGCTCAGAAAGCTCTCCACCATATGCGACTGCCTGCCTTCTATTTGACAGGAAAGATGAAAGCAAATCGAGGGGAACGCCTCTTACACCGTATCTATGAAGCTTTCTAATCAAAAGTTCATGAGAAACACAATTAAAGGCACGACTGAGGTCACACAGTGAGAGCCCCACGCTTTCCCCAGCTTCTATTCCCTCAACCGCGCCCTACACAACCGCAGCAACTGCCTGAATAGTCGAAAAATTCCGGCGAAAACCAAACTGTGAAGGATGCAAAACATTGTGATGTTCAAAATAACGACTCAAGCTGTTTTTCAGTATTACCTCAAATACTTTCCCTAAATCAAAGATATAGGTCTATAATTTTCCATGGAATCGACATTCCCTTTTTTAAACAAAGGAACAGTCCTTACTATCTTTAGACAATCCGGAAAATTACCCTGAGCCAGACTACAATTAAATAAATGCTTCAAAGGTTTGATCAAATATACACTAATCTCCTTCAGAATAGCGCTACTCATATCATATATGTCAAAAGAGTTCGACCTTTTGAGAGCATGTATAGCACTCCAAACATCACACTCCGTAACGGGCAAAAGGGCAAAAGAATGCACCGAATTTGGGATCGACGAAACCATAGCATTTTGTATTTCTGTGTCAATCTGTAGATCCTTTATAGTGTCGGATACTATTTTACTAAAGAACTCTCCAAACATCCCTTGCTTTGTTTTGGGTATTTTCCAGAAAACTCTCAAATGCATCCTTCTTTGTAGAAGCAATCTTCTGTTTGTACTTCCTATTCATAAGTTTGTACAAATTCTAGAACTCCATGCTCCCATCGCTCAAAAGCCTCACCACATAGAGCTCATCCCTCATTTTCCTTAATGTGTCATTAAACCACCGAACAGGAGGCCTATCGGTGAAAACATCTCTCATAGAAAGATGCTTGCAGATCAGCTGCTGACAAACCGAAACCAGATGCCAAGCAAGCCATTCAGAGTCGACATTCTGATATAAAATGTCCCAGTCAATCACCCTCAGGTCGCCCAAAATAGAATCAATTCCCTTTGTTGTTATAGGCCTCACTCTAGCCCGTTCGGGAGCACCGATCCCCATCCCCATACTTAGTTCAATGAACTGACCACGGTGGTCGGAAAGATATGGATCTAGCACTCCAGAATTGTAGAGCTCGTCAGCAATATTAGTCAAATGTTGTCAATACAAATTGAGGAATCACTGGTCACTCTAGTATAGTCACATATTGTGGCAAAAATACCATAGGAATTAATAATACCAGTTAGCTCTGACAAAATGGTGGACTCTGTTCTAAAGTCAATATTAAAATCGTCCATTACAATGATATTATTATACGACTGTGATAATTTGTTTAACACCGCCTCGAAAGCATCCAAAAATGTGTTACCGCTACCCAGACCCGATCTGTACACTGTCAAAATAACCAATTTCAGATGAGGGACCTCAATAGCACAGAACTCAGCATTGATCTCACTACAAAAATCATTAACATTAACCATTTTGCACTCCATGTCAGTTCTTGAATACATACAGACTCCTCCGCGAACATGATCAGACCTACAAAAAGAGGAAATTAATTTATAATTATTAACTTAATACATTTTAAATTTCTGGCAGTGCACCAGTGTTCATTAATACAAATAAAATTATACAACAATTTATCCAAGAATAAAGAGAGCATGTCAATCTTATTAGGCAAGCCTTGAACATTTAAGTGAAAAAGTAAGATAGAGTCATTCTTATTCTTGACAGAAAAGCTCGATAATTTTTGACGGTTACTTCTTTCTGGCATGAAAAACCTTTTTGATTTTTACATCATTGGGCCAGATGCTTGGATCAAGGAATCTTTCTGAACAAGACTCCAAAACGCCAACCTTTAAAGATGCGTACCGTTTAGGGAACCTAGTTCGAGTCTTGGTATGTTGCCTCAGGAAAAATAGAACGTATATATGAGGTTAAGTCTCCTTCTGATGTTTGAGGATCCAGACGGCATAAATAGAAAAATGAGAAGCAAGGAACAGCTTTCAACTTTGAATTACGCACTGTGTTAACTCCAGTCCCAACCACTACAAATTTCCTTCTTGTATTACCTCGACGACTGACGACAGTCCAATCCGATTTATCCTGCTCTTAACCCATATAAATTAAGTCGCTCATAGTTTGTCGAGTCTGTGCATGCAATACAGCATTCGACACGTCCGAGGCTGTAAACGATACTTTATTACCAGATTCTCCATTTTTCTATACACGTGGATTGGCAGTGTATATTTCACCATGATTAGTTCGACTACTCTGGGCAGCTATATAAAAAAGGAACCCCTAATCACATTGCTTTTTTAGTCTTTATACTTTTTTTAAACTCTGGTACAACATAATGACAAATTAAGCAACTGTTTCAGATCTCTAACATCATTTCTCGGACATGTTTTTGTACAAATTTGTCTGTCCATCGGACTGTCTACATATTATACGGAGGTTTGATCAGATTCGGCAATGAAGAAGAATGTCACAATTGTATTATATAATCTTTTATATGCTCATAATATAACTGAAAATTCCATTTCATTGGGATATTTTACTTTCTTTTATTCATTTGACAGATGTTGAAAATCACATAGTTTTTTTTATCTAAAGTTTGCTACATTGTATGTAATCTTCCTATACTTTCATCCCTTACCTTCCTTGTCCTCACACCCCCCTTTATGTTACCGCTGAACATCCTTAACATTACTTATGTATGTTATCTGGTAATTTTCTATTTTTATAAGCTTCATATTTTCAGAAAATATCACTTGTCAGTAGCTTCGTAAGCAGTATATTGCTAGGTAAAATAGCACCAATTGACATATCAGATGGTTCAGGCATGAATCTCATGGACATAAAGACCAAAACTTGGCATCAACCTCTCTTAGATGCATGTGCTCCTGATTTAAAAGAAAAACTCGGCGAACCAGTACCATCAAATACAAATATCGGACCCATTTCAAATTATTTTGTGGAAAGGTTTCATTTCTCCCCAGAATGTAGGGTTGTAGCGTCTACAGGGGATAATCCAGCATCGTTAGTAGGTAATTTTAATGATTTTGATAAGTTTTATGTATGCGCAGTTTCTGCATAATAAGCTACATCTAATGACAATGAATATAATTAAAATTTGCCATATATAGTCTGACATAATATGTCAATTATTTCTATCATTATTTTTAAGGTATGAGATTGGCAGATGGTTGGATAGCAGTAAGTTTAGGAACTAGCGACACTGTATTTTTATGGCTAACAGAACCAAAAGTGGTTCTTGATGGTCACGTATTGTGTAATCCCATAGACAAAGACGCCTATATGGCTCTCTTGTGCTTTAAAAATGGATCGTTCACGAGAGAAAGAATAAAAGATTGCTGTGCTGAAGGATCCTGGGATATTTTTAATCAGTTGTTGGATAGTACTCCTAGAGGAAATTTTGGAAATATGGGTAAACAAACACAATAAATTTTATAATCTTTTGCGAATGTTTTTATAAATGCTTTCTTTCTCACAATTAAGTAAATTTGAAAATTGAGAAAATCAGTGATAATTTTCAAACATTATCATCAGGACAGAGAAGTTCTAAGCTGTTGTGAAGATATTTATTAAATTTTTTTTTCTGTTTTAGGATTGTACTATGATGTTCAAGAAATTCTACCATTTCTAAAAGGTGATTTTAGGTATAACAAAACCCAAAAAATAGCTAAATTTAGTAGTTTAGAGGTCGAAGTTCGTGCATGTGTGGAGGGGCAGTTCATAGCCAAAAGGGTGTACGCTGAAGATTTTGGATTTAAAATTGGTAAGAAATTTATGTTCTTTATGCGAATCTAAGATAACCACATACATATAAAATAAATACTGATAATGGCTCATAAAAATAATGAGTGGAATATGATTCCAAAAATATGAAACAGAATTATTAAATTCTCATAAGTTTATCTCTTAGTTCCCAAGTTCTATATGAACCTACTTGAAAAGTAGGGAAATTATTGTTTTTTTGAAAAAATTCCGATACTTCTCCCTATTTCGAGGTCGTAGAACCCGATTATGAACTTGTTTTTTCACTATTTTTCCTCACGTTCCCAGAAAACTCAAAACAAGAAGCACAAAGCACTTTTATATCAGTTAAAACACCGAATTTACGTATTTATTTTCAATGGAACTAGTTAAAATCTATTGTATATAATATAATTCAATTATTTTTGCACAAATTTTGGCAAACCAATTTAGAAAAACTTATTTTTCAACGAAAAAGCAAAATACTTGTCGGAAACGCCATCAACCGTCAGACCATCTAAACTAGCTACCAGATCACGTAAAAAGGCGCATCGTTGCCAGATGTAAAATTTTTTCGTGATACAAACTATAAAATTTGTCCTTAGTCAACAACATAGTTTAATTTTTTTAAAGTTTGAAATAGTTTCTGAGTAAAAATAATGGTAATAATTCGGATTAGAGTAAATTTAGAGGTGGATGCCATTTTGGTTTCGTTTGTTTTAATTTATTTTTTAAATTTTCAATTTTTCCGATAAGAAAATATGAAATTTTATATAATACAGATGCTTCTATTAGTGTGCACTGTTTTTTTTTATCAGAAAAATCAAGAAAATTATCAAAAAAAATTAAAAGAAACAAAACCAAAATGACATCCATCTCTAGATTTACCCTAATTCGAATTATTACCAAAATAATCTTGACCAATCAAAATTTTTGGTTTGTTTTGGTTAGGGTAATAATTCGGATTAGAATAAATCTAGAGGTAGGTGCCATTTTGGTTTTGTTTCCTTTGATTTGTTTTTGATATAGGGTATAAGATTTATCTTGGTTAGTTCAGGTTTAGTTGATTTTGGTTAATTTAGAAAACAGAAACTAACCTGAACTAATCTAAATTGACCAAGATTTATACTTTCCTGGTATAAACTTTAAAATGTATCCATTACAATTAACAACATAGTTTAATGTTTGTAAAATTAACCTTAACAGTCCAAAATTTTTGATTAGTTCAGGTTAGTACAGGTTTAGCTTGGTTTTTGTTAGTTTGAAAAACTGAAATTAACGTAAACTAATCTAAATTGACCTAGATTTATTAATTAAAAAACTTTCTGCTAACAGACAAACAATATGATAAATTCATACTATCCGCCTAAAACCACTAGTATTTGGAGGAAAACAGACAAAAGCAACTATAATCCTTAAAACCTTTAATAGAGTCAAAATCGCACATCAAAGGCATAGACATAAGAGCAATTAATAGTACTTCAATATTCTTTCCAGTTCATATAGAAAGAGAAAAATATATGTGAATTTCAAAGAAATCGTTTTTACAATCTGGCAACATCGCCGATTTCAACAAGTACGCCATCTTTAGCTGAACTATGCAAGCTATTATTTATTGGTGGCGGCTGTTTGTTTTTATTTGTTGTGATTTTTGTCCTGATAATTTTCCGGATTATTTCTATAAAAAAAGTGCATATTTTTGAATTATCGTATAATAAAGAAGCTTCTTCAGCGTGGAATGTGTGGTTGTAACAAAAGTTTAACGATTTAGTGAAAAAAATTGAACTTACAGTGAAAAGTGATTTTCCCTGTTTTCCGCAAAGTTGAAGAAAAATTATGGACAACCGAGGTCAGAATCGAAGTATGTATCAAGAGTTTTTCAAAAAAACGTTATTTTTCTAGCATTTCACTTTTTACGAATCTTCACCCCTTTATTTTATTGGTTAATATATATTACCTTCAAATTCTAATAAAATTTTATGTTTTCCAAATGCATGATAACTAACAAGCTTTCAATAAAATTTCGTGTTTATATTTAAAGCATAATTTAAAGATAATAAACATCACTATAGCTATAGACGAACTATATTATACTTTTTCTATGCTATAGCATAACATTTTGTTTAGGAAATCCATGGCGTCAAAATCATTTAAAATGACATAAAGCCCGCGTTTTTATTGGCCACAGATATTTAGAATAAAATTTTCTGTCCCGCAGTTGGGCATTAACGACATTGGGAACTAAGAGATAAACTTATGCGGATTTATATACATCTGTCCTTTATTGTTGGAATCAAAGATTGTTCAACATTTATTTATATGCTTATGGAGATAAGAAAGAATCTTATATTTCAATATTCTAGGCAATGGCACAAAAATATTGGCAACAGGGGGTGCATCCCAAAACAAGGCAGTGTTGCAAGTTTTGGCAGACGTTTTAAATGCACCAGTCTATGTACAGGTAAAGAACTCTCCAAAATATTTTATTTTTAAGAGAAACTTGAAATATTTTTTACCCAACTAAGATTCCTTTAAGTCTCCACATGCGATATTTATTTACAACGTGGAAGTAGTATTTTAAAATCTAATAATAATTATTTTTTTAATCGATAGGAAGCTGCTAACTCGGCTATGTTAGGTTCAGCTTATCAAGCCAAGCACGGTCTACTCGGTGGAAACTACAACGAAATTTGTTCGGTGTTGCCAGAACCACAAAAAGTCTGTGAACCTTATCCGGACGCACAAGAAATTTACGAACCCATGACTACGAGGTATCGACAGATTATTAAAGAGTTGCTAGAAGAAAAACAATGTCGAGGCAAATGTAATAAATAATAAAATCATAAATTCATTTAGAACGTTTAGTATTGTATTAGAAAGTTGGCTCCATAAATATAATACAATAATATTGACGTGTCCGGTTCATACGTTTTTTTGAAGGGGTAGACATTTTGAAGAATGATTAAAATTGGGATATCGGACTTGCATTTCTTTTATTTTTGTTTGCTCGTATGACGTTTCGATTAGATTCAGTTTATATTTGATAACAAATAAAAATACATACAGCAAGTTCAATAATAGCATTTTTGTTAATCAGGTATCGTACTCAATGGAAAACAAGTATATAGGTTGAATTTTCTAAGCTTACTATTAAAACCAATTTTTTTTATGGCTACTGTCAAAACTCAATTAAATTACCACAACCGTGGTATAATCTGCAGCTTTTTTAAATAATTCCAGATGGATAATTTTCAAATCGACATTTCATTTGATTTGGTTTTTTACAAAGATTGACAAAGTAAAGGAATAAATTTGATGGGGTATATCAGGTGATACATAAAGAAATGTCAATTTTTATTAGACATGTTATCTCTGTGCTTGTTTACCAATGATCATAATAACATTTATGTAAAATTAAAAAGATTTTAGGTTAAAACAGACAGGCACAGACAAGAAAAGCCCTGTCCAAAATTCTTATAATCCATTGACATAAAAGTAAGTATATAGAGGAGTTTAGGAACGATAATATGAACAGATGTGGCTTTAATATTACACTCATTGCTTTTACAGATCATACAAACTATATATATATATATATATATATATATATATATATATATATATATATATATATATATATATATATATAATCGGCTGTGCGGACATAGATTGTTGGTAAACATTACTCTCGTATTAAAAAGTGCGAAGAGTTCCAAGACAATGGAGAAGCTCCGAGTCCGAAAAATGACGACAGCCCTGTTTCGCCCTCATTTGGGACTCATGAGCCCATTGCATCATCTCGCGGTCGTGCTATCTACTATACCTCACACGCTTCGTGTATCAAGTGTTGATGTACAGGTGGGGCAGAGCAAGTAATGCAGATATATATTTAATTCCTTGAACAGCATCAAGTACAACATTTAAATTTTATGTTTTAAAGATGATAGCAGGCGGATGGCGTCCATTATTCTCAATTCACTGCTCTTTCCAGTACATCGATGGGTATGTTGGCAACATCTTGTTCTTCAAATGAGCTAGTGTCCTACGACGATCGTTGTAAATAAGTGATTTTAGATAGCCCCATAAAAAATAGTCGCATGGGGCTAAATCAGGTGACCTCGATGGCCAGTGGTCGCCGCTGCCGAATTATGGGACCTCTATCCATTGGGTAGCATGTTTGGTGTATCGAGTTTTGATATATATTTTTTAAATTTATCGTCGCATCATCACATGACAGGTTTATAAAACTTTGCTGGTTTGTGTTGCCCTTATGTTATTGAATGATCCGTCGAGATGTCGCTAGTCCTGTCTTGTTTGCTATTTTTTCATTTTAAAAACAGTTTATAAGCCACAAGTGCAAGATAATGGGCTGTATCTGATGCGAGAGAAATGTTTATCAACAATCTTATGTCCGCAAAGCCGAGAATTTTCTATTTTACTTTAAAGGTGCATAGTGAAGTAACAGACTTCGCGGTATAGTTTTTCTTCACGTATTAATAGCAATTTTGGCTATAAACAATAGTATGGTTTGAAATAAGCTTGATGCTCCCTATTTTAATCTAAAATTTCTTTGAATTATTTCTATATCCTTTTGATTTATGGTAGAAACGAAAATTTTAAAAGATGTAGAGAGATTTATTGGACACGTTAAATTAAATTTTGTGGTTTTAATAATGGGTGGGCTCGATATTTAAAGGCAAAAATGCTTTAGAAACCATATCGTGATAGATCACTAGTTTTTAAGGGTTAAATTTAAAATATTGCACGATTTAAATTTTATTGTATTATATTGAAATAACCAGATTCATATAATTTTTTTGAGAAAAGAAAAAAAAACTTGATTCTTTGTCTACAAATAACTCCGACTTTATAATGATTATTAAAATAAGCATTTTACCTTTTTTTCTTTAGATGTTTTACTTGATTTGGCTGAAAATTATTATCTTGAAAGATTTTTTGGATATTACCTAAATAATTCCGCACATGTGATAATTTTTCACTAAATATAATAAAAAGACCACTAAAAAATAAAAAAAAAACCTGTCAATGCCTTAATATTTTTAATAAAATATAGGTTAAGATTTTCTGACCTACAATTAATAGACTGTTTATAATTCTCTAACATTAAATCTAAGTTTAGACATCTCTTAAGTTACCATGTGCCTTATTTGTTAGAATTATATGAACTACTTCATTGCGCAATAATATTTGACCTAATAAACAGTTTGTTGATCGACAAGAATTACAAATATTCGAAATAAATTTATATTTTCGCTTAGAGGAATTTACCTTTAAATCAAACTTTTGCATTATTGTGATAAAAAAAAATTGTACATTCTGAATGACATTCCTCTTTTTTTGTTTTATTTAAATGTGTAAAGTATCTTTGCAGACGTTTAAGTCTTAATGTCTACGAAATATTAACACTTTTTCTTGATGTTTACACATCACAAGGCCGTAGTCAGGAGGGCTACTCCAACAGGCGAAAATTTCGCGTTGCTAAGATATACCAAAAAAAAAATAGACTAAATCTCTATACCAAAAAATCTGCCTTTCTTACACGAAGCAAGGCCCTGATCGCAGAAAAGATCTTACTACGGCTCTGCATCAATTTTTGATGATGTGAGTACTATACACTCACTCTTTTTTTTGTGTATTTTGTTCCTATGTGTATGGTGTTAAAATGGGCAGAGACTATCTATAATATTTTGATTTTTTAAACAGCACAAATAAAATTTTCCTTTATGGTGCCCTCTACTCTGCCGACCACTGTATATATTGTAGTAATAAAACACACAATATTTTGATGTAACTTTAATTTATTATTTGTTTTTACAAGATCAATTATGAATCAAAATAAAATTGTTCCTATAAAAATCATTTTTGTGTTTGCATAATTAATATAACTCTCGTATTCATAAAAAGTTTTACTTTGAAAATAAATAAATCATTTTAAATAAAGAGTAATTCCAAGTTCATATCAAGGAAGTTGGAGGGGATAAGAGGAAGGAAAATATCAGTGCATAAGATTGCATTGACAATATTTTTATAACGCTAAATATATGTAATTTGAATATTTTTGACTAGAGGGAAATGCCATAAAATAAAATACCGAAGACAGAATTGAATGGTAATATTTGACTTATGCATTATAAAATATTAGTAATATGATTTTTTGTAAATATTGTAAACAAGTATAATGCCTATCATTAATGGTTTTCTTAAGGTATGAACCAATCACAAAAAACAATTCCTTCCAATTTTTTTTTTTAATTTTTCTGATGTGGTTTAGTTTTACCTTATATTAAATATTAAGTATAAATTTAGTGAACTAAGCTAAATAAGTAAAAGCAACACATTGACGTAATGTATAAAAATCGCACGTCTGTCGAACGTTCTCGAATTGGAATTGTCATAATATTTGTTTATTCTATGAATAATTTCACGGGATTTATAGAAAAATATCATTCATTAATCCATTGTTATAAATAAAAAGTACACACAGATGTTTTGTGTTATTAATAATACCGACAAATACACAGAAATAGAGAGTCATAAACACTAATTTTGAAGTTTCATCACAAAGAAAAATCAAAATAATTTTGAGCGTCGACGACACAACTAACAACGACAAACAAAAAAACTGAAGATTATGTTGAGACGTAGACGCATATAAAAAGTCTATTCTGATTTTCTGCTTGCCGTGTTGCCAACTTAATGCAATTTTAATAAGAAATTTACCACGAAATCTCTTTGTGCGCCGAATCCATATAACAGCTTTATGTCAACTTATGCCATTAATTTTCTGTGTAACAGGGTAATGTTTTTATACCTTTAGTCGCTTTTCTATGTTTTCCGTTACCACCTCCAACTTTTTTGATTGATATATATATATATATATATATATATATATATATATATATATATATATATATATATATATATATATATATATATATATATATATATATATATATATAATCTTTACATGCCTTCATCAGAGTATATCAAAAATAACCAACAAATTATCTCCACAAAAATTAATTCTTAAAATCGCTAGGTTTTCTGTGACCTCCTGTGAAAGAGTTTCAAAGAGAATTATTATAATATTGACATAATTATGAAATGGAAATTGATAAATACGAAGTAAGGAAAACGGACAAATAAAGCACTGATAACCTAACTTCCAGAGAAGTCGCATTTTAAGAAGGAATAATTCCAAACTTAAAAGTTTCCGAGAAATTTAATTTCCATTTTTACAATTCTCGCCCCAAAACACAATTGTTTTATACAAAATCATTTTTCAAGGATATGTAAAAATTGTGTTGTTTCTCCATTAGAAGTTCAAAACGATAAAAAGTATCAAATTTCCAATAAAGTTCGGACTTCTTGTCCGTCGGTTTTACTATAACGCCAAAATATTTTCGAATTGATCTTTTAGAAGTCACCGAAAGGTTCGGCTCGTGTTAGGCTGACATAATTTACTGGTTATTTTAGTTATACTGTATTTTATCATCAATATTATTTACAAAAAAAAAAAATTAATTCCACTTTTTCTTTGCCTTAGTAACTATCAGATTAAATTTTTCTTTTTAGTGAATTCAGGTTGTAAGTTTTATGTTTCTTTTTATTGTTGTGTAAATACAATATAGTTTATTTTTATTATATTTATGAGTTTTTTTGTTGGTAATCTTAAATAAAGAACAATTAAGTAATGATGTCTTATTAAAAGCCTCTAGCTAATAAAAAGAAATGTTTTTAACTATAACAGTCGTAAGTATCACGAGAAAGGTGACTGATTTTTAAAATTCTTATTCCTTTTTTTCGCTTCAAGACCATAACATACTTATCCTATACTATGAATTCAACAAAGGTAAATGATTCTTATGCTGACATCCGCTTTCCCATTATTTTTACAGAATCTCTATGCAGGGCTAGGATTATGTAATATATATGTGAAAATCTGCCCCTTTTATTTGTAATAACGGTCAAAAGTATTCTGGATGCCAGATCGGCTTAACTGCATAACTTCCAATCTTAAAAGAGACAGAGAAGGAAATGTAGTGTTGGCAATTGCCTAGCAGCAACGCCATTTCAAGCAAGAAGAAGTAGAAATGTAGAGGTCATTTCAGCGTTTATTCTTGCCCCTTTTTTAAAAATGTGTTATTTACAGTGTTTTCAAATATAATCTTGAAATGGCGTTTTCTGTTTTTTCCTTTATATTGTATCAGCATATCCTGTCGCAGCTTTATCCGCACTGGTTTTGTACCTACACTGTGTTTCTCAACACTAACATATTTAAAAAACTTCTGCAAGCAAAAATAATTGACCGATATATTTGGTTTACAGGGGCCAATTCAACTGCAAAACTTATGCATTCTACTTAAGAAAATGCTACAAATTACAAAAGGTGAAAATATCATCATGATACCAACATAATGTTTACTTTTTTTTGTATTTATATATTTTGTACCATTTAGAGGTTTACCTCTGCAAATAATATAAAATAACGAAGCAAAATGACAGTAGATCGTATCCATTTGCTCTTTTAATCAATAAATGGGATTGTTATCTGTTCTTCTCAAGATTTCTCCATACTTATATTTTGCCTTATTTTCTCTTACCTTCTTTTTCTCCAAAAATTGCACTAAAATATTTTTTTTACTGAAAATGCGAACAAAATTCCCAATCTGGCGAACGTGACAAATCAATTTATCAGATGTTGTACCAATTTATGGTTCTCTGGCTTCTTTTCTTCAAGATATGAGAAATAAACAATTTTCTCAGCATGAAGAAAAAGCTAAACTACTATCTGGAGTCCAAAATTATTATTGTTATGATACTCGTCGTAGAAAAATTCCAAAACTTCCGACATAGAAGTATACCCATTAATGCTTCAGCTAAATGAGTCACGGCTATATGAAAGAGAACTTTTTTGTGGACTGGGAAATTTTCATACTAATACCTGTATTTATTACCGGATTTTGAATATTCTGAGGGTACAATTAGCCAGAAGTAAAAATGTATATGAACAGCTTCACATAAAACTTCAATTTCTTTTATAATTTATTTGAAATGATACCAACAAGTTAACAAATGAAGCAAATAAACTAGTCAATAAGCACTCAAAAGATTTGGAAGAGAGATTTTGTAGTGAATGCATTCACTTACATTACCAACTAAAGCAATTATTTAGAAAATAATGAAGTCGTGCGCTCTGTACCAAATATATGCAAGGTAGTCTTTGCGATGTTTATCCTCATATAGACCTTGCTTTACGCATTTATTTAAGTATTCCAGTTACAAATTGTTCTGGAGAAAGATTTTTTTCTACCCGGAAAAGAGCACAAAGCTATTTGCGTGCAAGTTTGGGCCAAGACAGACTTAATGCACTTGCATTGTTGTCTATTGAAGCGAAATTGGTGCAAGAAACTGATTATGAGGATATGATTGATGTTTTCGCGCGAGGTAAATCAAGAAAATTACTTCTATAAAGCAAAAAAGGCGCCATATTGGACGGGGCCTAGGGCGTAGCGAACCTAAATCCGGCCCTGAATAAAAGTACAGTTAAAATTTAGTGATAATTGGTTTGGTAGTTCTTGAGATATCTGCAAACCTATAAACATTCGTTTCCTCTTTAAATAATAGCGAGATACGAGTTTATTTCTCCACATATGTGATGAAATTTTCTGATGAAAAAGGGTTTCACATAAAGAATAAAAATTTGTCTACTACATACTCTATTTATACCAGCTCTATGTGTTTTTCAAACGTGCGTATAAAGATAGATAAAAAAATCATTCTGATCTACGAACATTGGTGTAGCACGCCACAGAGTATTCTTCACCTAGCGATTAGCAAACGTACTATGCTTTAAAGCTCTATCTTCTCAATGTTATTTTTAATGGGAATTAATGTTTTTTCGAGATTAAATATAGTTTTAAACATTCCCAGTTATCTCATGACACATGGGTTAAAATTTGGCTTCTATAAGTTGAGTAGATTTTTCGGTTATCAATAACAATCAAACACCCCTTCTTCTTTATATAATAATATAGACGGTTGCTTAACATATTTAAAAAATGAACTTTGATATTAAGGAAGAAGGAGAAAAACAATTACCAAAAAGAATGAAACTAGATATAGTCAGTAGAAATTTTTATGGACTTAAGCCACGCATAATTTTAAATTATTAGATAGTAATGGATCCAATAATTCAGAATATGTAACTTTTATCGCAACTACATCCGGTTTAAAACTTAAACTTTTTTAGCAAATCTTCTAGTTAGTCAATTTTGTTCTGCTTATGATATCGTTATAATTTATGTTACATGTATGTTAACAAATAAACTTTGATATGGGAAAATTGAGGACCGACTCTCGAAAATAAACAAAATAGTTCATTTATGTCGGTTTTGTAATAAACGGAAACGATTTCTTATTCGTGTATTTTGCAGGTTCAAAATTTAGATGAGTAAGGTGCACCACAGTGGAAAGACATTTCAAATAGTTTTTCTAATTTTTGATGATCGCCGAGTGAGTGTTAGAGATATTTTGTATTTAATTAATTTATGAATTAGAAATGACGAAAACATAAAATTTGGAGGTTAACTGGAATTTTCCTTCCCTGAGGTAATAATAGGCAATTGAAGCTTAGTGCTGACCACATTACATTCCTTGTAGACTGTTCGGTCCTAGTACATAGCAGTTGTACCTACTATACCCCAAGGGGACTCGCTATGAAAAGGGATTATTATTATATTAAATCGAGTTCAAGTTAATTACTTCCCCAGGGTAATAATAAGAAATTGAAGCGTAGTGATGACCACATTACCTTCCTTTAGACTGATTGGTCCTAGTACATAGCAACTGTACCCACAATACTCCAATGGGAATTCGCTATGAAAAGGAACTATTATTATATTAAGTCGAGTTCAGGCGAGGATCCAGGAGGGGGGGCGATTGCTCCACCCCCCAAGAGCTTTGAGTTCAGAAAAATAAACTCTTCTCTACCTGCTGCATTAGGAACTTGATTATCGCTGTCATCTCCCATTTGACAACACCTTTCGTTTGTCATACTGTACTCTTGCGATATCGCCGTCCCCACTGAGAGATGCTGGGTACGTCGTTGGTCGAGTTTACCAAGTTCTCGTAATAATGAAAAGTGTGCAGCATTAATTTCAGTCAAAGTTGCTATGTAGTGCTTGCTTGTCTTGCTGGGAACATAAAGTTTCTACTATACTTTCAATGTTCTTGTTTCTGTTACAGAATCCCATCTGTAGTAGATTATATGCGTTTTTAACAAAAATAAATACTACATCACATAATATATCTTTATTCATACTGGAAACGAGTAAGATTGATTACAAGTTACCTTAATGTGTATCATGTAGCATTCATAAACCAATGACTAAAAATTAAACACTATCCTAATAAAAAATAGCTTTTTACTTCTTTCTACCGCCTCTTTCCTTGATTTGCAGTTGGATTACAGAACCCGGTGTAACATTGTAGTATGCCAAGGTATTTTGATCTTTGAAGAACATACCCTGTAAAATAAAATCATGTGAAAATGGTTGAAAATATACCAAAGAAGGGATGTAGAGAATATTCGTAATTTAGGTTAGTTAGCCTCGTCCCGGCACATACGGTAGATGCCGTGCTCTCAATAGGTTGTAACAGAAGACGCCGACATTTCATAAATGGACAAAATTTGTTTACAAACAGCCGATAAACAATGCGTCACAGTTCCATACATGTTGTCAAATTGTGTTTGACAGGTATGGCGTTATAATGAATCTGTATTTGAGATTATGGTTTCACTCTTTAATTCAAAAAAACTTACAATTCCCAAAGAATATGAGGATATGTCAAGTTGGGTAGTACCACAAAAGGCTTCTACTACAATTTTACGACTGCTGTATGTGGACAACCAACAAAATCTTTTAATGCCTGATAGTGTGGCGAGTACTGCCCAGCAATGGCGAAAAATTTTTGGTTATTCTGTGCCTAAGCTTCTATTGGGTTTATACTTCATATAAAATGCTATAAAAGTTTTAATGAACAGGTAAAAATCAGGCATTTTTCGTTTAATAGCAAATTTTTAAACTTTTGGAGATAAATGTAAACATATTGGTATTAATTTAAGGATAAATAAATACTCTGTCGACCCATGTCACTAAATACAGAGTGTTCTACTTAAAAAAAGACACCAAAAGGAATCAATATTTTTATAATAATTTCGAATGTCCTGTACAAAACAAAACTAAATATTGGACTATTTGTGAGATGCTTGGTGATTTTCATAAATTTTTACAAAAAAAAAACAAACTGTGGAGTGGTTATTAAAATTTAATAATTTGGCAATATCGCATTTTACTTAAAAAGAAATTAATGTTCAATGAGACACCAACTTTGATAAAAAATGTAAGTCATTACATTTAAAAAAATGAATTAATAAAATTGTGCCACGTTTTGTCTGGATACTGTGTATCAGCTAAAATAATAATAATATATATATATATATATATATATATATATATATATATATATATATATATATATATATATATATATATATATATATATATATATATTGATTTTTTCAAATAGAAACCCTTATTTTTTATTGTAAAAATGGAGAGTGCCGTAGAAAAACGTTTTTTACAGAAATTGTAGGAAATCAACAGCGCATCTGATGGTGACCTCGAATTTAACCTGGACCTTGAAGGTCAATTGAAGCTAGAGTTGTTTTTTTTTCAAATGGAAATATTCCTTCTTTATTGTAGAAATGGAAAGCGGGGAAAATTTGGGGTCGCTGATTATGGTTTTGATTTCAGATTTTCGAACTTCCAAATGGCGAATCCAATATGGTGTATATTATATATTATAAATTTTCCGCTTTGAGCACATTTGGAGGGAAAAAGTACATGAGAGGATTTTCGAGGTCGCCGATTACGATTTTGACATCAGATTTTCAAAACTCAAAATGACGGATCCGATGTGGGGGCGATTTTTAAAAATTTTCCGTTTTGAGCATAATCGGAGAGAAAAATTTCAAGATTTTTGGATGTTTGGCCTTGAAATGACGTTCATCTTCAAGGCTATTTCGAAATGTTGTTTGGGGCCCCATTTAAAAAATTTCTCATGACATTAATTTGACCTTCAAAGTTGAGGTCAAAGTAAAATTCAAGGTCAACTTAAGACGCGCTGTTTAATTCTCTACAACTATTGTAGACAACATTTTTCTCCAGCACTCCTTGTCGTTGAGTGTTTGGTTGGTTTACATGGTGTAAAGATATTTGACCCACAAATGACCTCTGGATGTGATTTGACCCCATATGTTCTTTACACCGTTGGCTTCCATATGAAAAAATCAACCCGTCCATCGATTGACCTTGAAGGTCAAGGTCAAATTCAAGCTCATCATCAGACGCGCTGTTTAATTTCCTACAACTTTTGTCTGAAACATTATTTCGGAAATCCTTTGCTAAGAAAATATTCTGCCGTACTTTTGGATCACTCTGGGTATATATATATATATATATATATATATATATATATATATATATATATATATATATATATATACATTTTGAAATAAAGTTCAATCAGTATAAAATATCTTCAAGAAGAAATTGTTCAACAGTTCTTAATTTATAAATATATAAATAATACAAATAAGTTAAATTAAAATTATAGTGAAACTAAGAAGAAGAATATTCATGCTTTTATGTAAGTTTTCATACTTACATCAAAGAACAACTTTTGTTTGGCAGGCGGCATGCTGACTTCCTCCTGAATTTTAGACTTGAGATTAACCACGGTTTCTCCCAGTGGAAGAGTAAAACCCAACATTTGCCCGTTTAGTTTCCATTCCGATTTTTCCGGCATCATTGGGATCGTTACTTTTACATTCACAGGGCTCTGAAAGGGATATTTAAATTCTTATTATTAAATTATTACTTAATAAAAATACTTAAAAAACTCGAAATTAAAATCTCATTCTTACCGGATTTCTTGCCAAAAATACCTCCTCAGGCACCAAAGAATCTTCGTTGCGCATCTTTTTGTTGGCTGGTTCATCATCCAACGGACCTTCGTTTGGATGTTTTATAGGCATATTCATGGGTGGACCTCCCATAGGTGGTCCTCCCATTGGTGGTCCGCCCATTGGCGGTGGAGGCATGGGCGTTACAAAGCTTGGCATCGGAGCATGTGCGGGCACTAAAAATAGCGTTGAAGGGTTATATCAAGCTAGCTTGTACCAAATATTTGGGAAAAATAAGAGTTTTAACATGTCTTAATGGGAAATGAGTGTCGCAAATCGCAATTTTTGATTAGGACAGTACATACATTATGTCTTACTTACTCATTAATGGTGGCCTCATCGGAGGCATGGGTGGAGCTGGCATCATCATAATTGGAGGCTGCGGAGCCATCATTGGGGGTTGGGGAGGTAATTGTATAGGTTGTGGAGGTGCCGGTTGAGAGATAACTGGAGGCTTTGGTGGCTAAAAGAGGGTTTAAATGAGAGTTAAAGAATACAGAATTAAAAATTTAAAGTGGTATAAATGGATGATGTCTACCATAACTAGAGCTCTTCTCCTAGGTCAGATTTAGGTTGGAATTTGGAGCAGTTGTTTGAAACCGCTCTAATACTATTATGTATAATAATCTCAAGGCAGTATAAAAAAATTCTAGTCTATGGCACCTTGAAGGCTTTTGTCCTTACAAAGGATACTAACCACTGTTTGTGAATTTTTAGCCTGACAATTCCAGCATTTCAGACAGAATCTCCTATTTAGAATTGATGTTTTTATATAAATTAATTACAAAGTGGACAGAATACTATATCAAGCATTGATATAAGATATTCCTTTTAACAATAAATTTGCACTTTCAAGTCTACAAGATCTAGTCTACTGATTATGGATAATGTAAAACTGTATCAACTAGATCTTGTAACTGGAATTATACAACAAAATCTACTATCGAGATGAGTCTTATTTTTACCTCAACGGCTTTATTAACAAGCAGAATTCTCAGATCTGGTGATCAGAAATTCCATAAACTTGGCAAGAACTTCCGATGTTGCTAAATAAATCAGATAAATAACAAGGTTATTTCTAGCTTGGTACTTACTTGCGGTGGAGCCGGTTGCTGCTTAATCATAGGTGGCGGTGGGGGTTTCATTTTGTTGCTCGATCCCGGTACGTTTTTGGGGCCAATTTTTTCCTTTTCTTCATCAGGTAGTAAACCTTTCACCTACAATGAAAAATAATTTACTGTCGAATATTATGTGATCGCTTGTTATGAGTCCGTCACGTGCAATTTATAACTAAGACCTTATGAGACTAGAATGAAAACATAAAATTTATGAAGAATTAACGACACATTTTGCCTAAAATGAAAATTACGGTACTTATTGGGAATACCGGAAATACCGAATGTTTCGTGGACTTATTGCATACCCCATATTTTAGGGTCGTAAACTATAAATCTAAGTGTTCTTTTGGCGATCGCACATAGTCTTCCAAAAAAAAATTAATCTTCACATTTTATCATTTGAACTGACAATTTTATTAAAATATAGCAGAAAACACTGAAAATCAAGCCGAAAAAAATTTTTGAAAACGACTGGCAAATGCTTTCATTGATGCCAGATGTTCAATGACCATAAAATTTCAGCACTTCAATAATTCACTCACTCTCTTAAAACTGAATATTAAATAATGAGCAAATAAATTTTTGGAAACAAATTTCTCAAAGTGACGTGTAACATGTATTTTTTAAGTACATAGAACAAATCTATCCTTCCTCAAACAAAAATAAATATAACCAGGTTAGTTCAAGTTTATACATTATGTTTCTATATATGTACAAATGCTTTGTAAAAAGCAAGACAATTAATTTATGAGATATAAAAAAGAACTGCTTAAGATAAAATCTTAAAAAATTTCCATGGCTCATACTTATTGTTGTTTTATTAAGACTTGGCCCTTGTCTTAAACCTTTAAAAAAATTCTTAGAGTATTTATTCCCCTTTTAAACAAATACGTAAAATGCCGATCAAATTTCAGAACGTGTCCACCAATTTCAACTTTTTGTGACGTCACCATACTAAAACTTTCACAAAAAATAAGAAATGTTATGTTAGTTCTTCTGTGATAATGTCGTTATCAGCTTTGTTTGTCATATTTCATGCTGCAATTAATTATAATTTAACCCAGTTTTCTATCCTAATAATACTTAAAAACCACTTCAACGTGACAACAGCGTATTTCGCAAACGGATGTTTCTTGTTCAGAGCTTGCAAAATGGAAGAAAAATAAAAAAATTAACAGTATTCAACAAGCTGACAGCTTTTCTTAGTTTTTATTGAAAACCTACATTTTTACGCAGTTTTTAATGTTAGTTTATTAAAAAAAAGTTTAATGTATTGTGTGTGTGAAGGTGGAGCTCGGAAAAAATCAGAGAGAAATTCGTTCTTTCCTGTATTCTCAATAATTACCAAAATTACGTTTTAAAAATCTACTGTAAATAAAATAAAAGTAATAATTCAATAGAAATAACTAAATCTTAATGAGGGTGCATAATAAATTGTATTTTATTATAAGTTAGCTTTTACCCGCGACTTCGTCCGCGTGAAACCTGGGTAATAAATAATAAACAAAAGCAGCCTCAATACTCTTGACAACCTACTCCATGTCTGTAAAATTTCATTGAAATCGGTTTAGCCATTCTGAAGTTTAGCTCCTATAGACAGACAAACAGAAAAAAGCAGCTTTTATTACTCTTAACCCCCTTGTCATGTCTGTAAAGTTACATTGAAATTGGTTCAGCTGTTTTGAAGATTAGCCCGAGCAGATAGACAGCTAAAGCAGCCTATATCACTCCTGATAACCTCCTCTGCAAGTTTGTAAAGTTTCATCCAAAAACAAATAGACACTTCAATTTTATTTATATGTATAGATAAATTATAGCTTTTACATAATATTCAGAGCGATTTATTAGTTAAAAAATAGATTATACGAATCAGAACTAGCATATAAGCTAAGATGTGGGGCTCAGTGGTTTGGGTTTAATCATGGTTTAAATTGGTTTTGTCAGTGCATTTGGGTGTATTTGCTTAATTTTCCACATTCAGCCCCATCCACTCTAAATATATTATCTCTATGGTCGCTTGCCACACACCGACTAAGTATCCCAAATATCATTAAATAAAACTAAATCGTTTCCTAATTAGTGTCCCAACTGTCCACAGCCTAGACATATTGTCCTAATTAGGTTCATTATTGGTTTAAGTGCTATTACGCCATACTGAATTCAGTGCCTAACTCAGATAGAATGTCTAAATATTGGAAGGTGTAATAGGCCATTAATGAAGGATATACTCTTGAGTATAATTTAAATGACAAACTGAAAATATATTTTACCTTGTGAATTTGATGAATCTGTTCTTCAAGCGTAATATTAGCTCTGGCCGCTCTAGTAGCAGCCTCTACACTTGAAGTATGTCCGTCCCAAGTTACCTTTTCGTCCTTTTTCGTTTCTTCCTCTCCAATTTTCTTACCTAAAGAAAAGGAAAATTACTCTATAAAACAAATGCTTTATTATATTTTCACACAATTTACTAGTATAGTTTAAACAAAATTTTATTTCAGTTAAAATTATAACTCACCAATTGCAGTTTCTTCATCTCCTACACCGAAAATATCAGTACGACGTTCCGCCAACAATTTTAGACTGGCTTCTATCGCTGTGCCTTGGGCATATACAGTATCTTGATTCATCTAGAGTAAAGTAGACAATTTATAACTTTTTTATATGAAGAAAAAAAAATGATTAAGAATCATATAAAAAAGAATAACATTCTAACAGCCTTATAAATAAAATTTGCAATAAAGCAGAAAAACAGTTTTCTTTTACAAATTACATGTATATTTAAGGGGATTTCTAGTGTGTTGACTTCAAAACATTAACCTTTTTTCATTTTTCGATTCTCTGAAGCTTCTAGAATAACTCTATGTCGGATCGCGCTGAGGGCCGCTTCTGAGTCGGGCATGCGCTATCTGGAATTCGGTCTGGGCCGGCCTTTCTTTGAATATAGTCAAAAAAATTTATATCGGTCCCTTTACAGAAGATATGTTCCTCTTCAAAGACAACATCTGTTTCTCTGGCTTGCTATTTTTCCAGGGGAAATATTGACTTTGTTTCTGGATTTAGATCTGCAAATGCTACTGGAAAAGATGTGATGGAAATGAAGCTGAGTTTAATGTACGGCATGAAGATCACGAAGATCAGTGTAATGTAAATCACAAGGGAAGTGTTGGAAAAATTCAAAAAAACGCAACTACACAGATGTTCAGTCGACCTTTGGGGCGCTATGGCGTTGTGTATTCCAAGTATATAGGGGATGGTGATAAGACTTTCAAAGCAATTTTAGATGCTGATCTGTACAAAAAACAATCAGTGGTACAGAAAAAAAAATGCGCAAGCCAAAGAGAAAAACGTATTGGGATAAAACTGTGGAATGCCAAGAAGAAGAGTAAAGGCATCAGCAGCAAATGCGTTGGAAAGCTTACTGATAAAATGAGTGGAAAGCTTACTAAATTTCATAGATTGGCAAATGGAAAGCAAATTCGTCCGTTAACAAAATGAAGGCAATTTGGGCCACCTATTATCACAATATTTCACAGGGCAAAAAGGCATGGGACCAATACTGTCACCTGGTGAGACGAGTTAGTGCAAGTGGAGAGTAGCCGAGGCGCAAGATATTCTGAAGACTTTGAGGCATGAAAATCCTCCGCTGTGCTTTCTGTTATTAAGCCTATTTATGAAAGTTTACAGTTAAATTTCATTCTGGAACAAAAATAGTGGAACTGATACTTTTGTCTGCCGCGACAATCAACGCATCATTCAAGTAGATAGATGGGCGTCTATGGACGCAAAAAGAAACAAGAGGGGATATTGTATGGATCAGGCTTTGTAGACCAAATGTAAGAGTGAATATTTTCAAATCACTTTTACAACTTTAAACGCGTTTTTCTCCAAACCATGTTGTCTGAATTGGCGTGCAGTTCTTCCATATGTAATTGTTAGAATCTTGTTTAATTAACTTTTGCAACATTTGTAGAGTTTTTTGAATTTTCACTTGAATGAGGTTAGAATGGTAGCCACAAGCATCTACTTTAAGAATGTGACTGATTTTTTACTTCAGATCATTGGAAGAGACACACTACACGCCCTGAAGCCGTTTTTTTTTTTTGTGGGGGCAGATTCAGTGCCCTCTAGCGCTTTCATGTTTGGGTTTTTGAGGAAAAAATATTTTTTTGTACCTTTAATCCTCAATATAAGAGGAAAAAGTCTCTTCACTGTATTTATTTTACTATTTTCACAATATATTCGCGAAATTAGGTCTCAAAAATAGATTTACACACTAGAATTCCCCTTAATACAGAAAAAATAACTGTCAAAAACATAACAAGTTGGACAAAGTTAACTTTACCTTATCAGTGACATGCTTATCCCTTTGTTCAACCCATCTGGGGTCTAACAATCCAATGCGCATGTGCTCTTGAACTTTGCTAGCTGGAATTTTTTCTCCTGTGATGGGCGACACCAAGTAATCATCTCCAACCGTTGGTCTAGTGACTTTAGGAGCTAAAAAGTAGGAAGTAGCAAGTATTTACGATGTTTAAAGCACAAAACGATTAAAACAATAAATTATTAAGCAACTTTGAATTGTCAACTTAGTGGTTCATATTTTTGTATGTTGCCTAACAGAAGAGTTACTTTAAGTATATAGACTGAAGTTAATACCTTGTTTAGGATCGTATTTTTTAACAACAACCTTATCAGGTGCTGGAGGCAAAGGAGGTTGAATGGCAGGTTGACTAGGTTGTTTCGGAGTTTCCTCGTCATCTTCTGAGCTTTCTTCATCCATATCTTGCACTTGAGTGTTGTCTTTAGCTTCTTTTCGGCTGGTGTTGGTGCGGTCTTCCATTTGACTAAGACCAGATTCCTGTAAATACAAAATTGTTTTATTATGCTAGATCATATATAATTTAATTATTCTCTTACTTCACGCTCTCCTTCCTCCTCATCACTCTCTAACTGCATCTCAATGTCTTCTCCCTCTTCTAATCTTTCCTGGATTAAAATTCTCGCGCCCACTTCTTCAGGAGTCGTTGGAGGAGGAAAATTTCCTATTTCAAATGGTTGGTAGTCTACTGTTTCTACTACCACAAAGTCGTGCCAGTCAATTTGAGCATATGCAACTAAAAAAGGGTTAGGTCTTTGTAAGTTACGTGAAGATAGCATATTTTTTTACACTATACTATTTTTTTTTTTTACTTAAAATTTAACAAAGTACTGATTTTTAAATAATATTCTAACATTTAAAAATATATAAATCAAATCATCCTTCCTTTCACTATTTTAGCAAGTAATTCATGGACATTAACAAGGCCTTTAACAGCATGTGGTACCAGGATTTATTATACAAACTGTATGAAGCGGACTTCTCTAAACAATTAATTCTTCTTCACCACAACCTACTAATTGTCTCCGGTCAGTACAAATTAATGGAGGTACTCCAAAAGAATTCATACAGGAACAAGGTTTCCCACAAGGATCACCATTACCTCCACTTTTATATATTATATACTGCTCAGTTATATACAGCCACCATTTTTAGGTTCAAGCTCCTTTCTCTTTAAATCCTTATATACTGCAATTTGTTGATGATATGGCCCTTGTGTCACATGGTAAAACTCTCAAACAAATCACATTCAAGTCTATGGTTTAACAAATGTAAACTAAAACCGAATCCAACTGTCACACTATATAATATTTAATCACACATTAGGTCAAAACTCTCGATTACTCACTTTATAAGAACATCATCTACAGCCCATAAGTACAGCAAAATACTTAGGAATATCAATAGACAATAAACTTAATTTCAATAATCACACTGCTACAGTAACGAAGAGTACTATAAGTAGAGCAAAACATTTTTAAAGGTTTACATATAAATCTCAGATAATAAATATTTAAATAACTACTAAATTATACAAATTAAAATGCTGCTTAATTATTAAATATGGTCATCCATTATATTTAAACCCCAACAATAAAAAATCCAAAGATTGCCGAAATAACTGTATTGAAAAAGATTATGAAGATTCATCGGCCCAACAATCACATCCACAATCTATCAAATTATCTATTATATGAGCTATATAATATATAACCAATTGACGAAAGACTCTATAAACTGTCATTCATCTTAACTACTAAAAAAGACAAAAATCTCCTAGCTCCATCTGCCTGCAATGTACACCGAATGTTAAGCCAGGTGTAAGACATCCTCAGTGGACCACTTAGACTCCAAAGTCTAAGTTTATGATACATTCAATCTGTACTAGTTTTATCTGTTTTTGTTTAATATTCTATTTTTGAAGCCTTTTTTAGATCTTTAGCAAATTTTTGTAAAGTTTTACCTATTGTATATATTCTTATTTTCCCTTCAACCAAATTTTAAGTATCTCCTAAATTGGATTTAACAAGGATGGAAGGATTCAGGTTGAAAGTCCTTCGAGTTATTATGTGTGAATGTAATAATTCAATAAAAAAAACACCAAGTATAAATCAAACTGAACACTCACCTCTCTCCCTCTCCAAAATTTCTTCCTCCTTAGCTTTTTGGGCTTCTTGGTATTTCTGCCACTCAGCTCTATATTTGACTTGGTCTAATACAGTTTGTGCACTTTTAACTTCATCTCTTAGTTTCTGCTGCATCGTTTTTGGTGGAATCAATACCTAAGAAGAAAGGAATAATAAAAAAAAAACTTTTTCAACAAGATGCTTTTGTAAAATTTGTATTCACGTTCTGTATATAGAAATTTAGTGATCTAAAACATAATAATATATAATAAAATTTAAAAAAATACCTACCTTAGTATATTGCTCAAGCAACTTAGTAAAATACTGAAATAAGGAATGTTGTGGCCTTAAAAAATCGAATTGGAAATTTCTCTGTTCCCTATTCATAAGTTGGGTTAAAAAAGCTCTACCATTTCTTGCTACAAACTGCGCAGTTAATTTAACTATGTCCCTAGAAAAATGGAATATATAAAAGTATTTATTAAAGTGTTTTGAAATTTATTACTATTAACAAAAACATTTACTTCTACAACTTACAAATCTAAAGCAGATATGGAAGGTGGATCAGCAACAAATTCAAAATCTGTTGGTGGATCTTTAGGTACGAAAGGTTGTTCAACTTGTTTAAGAATTTCATGCTGTTTTTGTTGTGCACTTGCTGATACTGATAACTTAGAAATACTCTGGGATAGAGAGGGTTCTTGTGCTAAAAAAAAATTTCACCTTAATAATAAAAATCACTGATAATTATGATAATTTAATATTGTTTCTTTTGGATGCAATACTTACCTTTTCCTTCCCTAAATTCAGTAACTTTGTGCTGATAATAGGCATGATAAGGGTCACCAGTGTTTAGGAAATTAAATTTTGGATTTCCCAATTCGTTCTGTCGGATTCTGGCTTCAAATTCTGGACCATTTCTAGCTACAAAACTGGCGGTTTTGTCAACAATATCTTTTCGACAATTCAGGAAAATATTTGAAGATTAGTTTGGTCCTCGGTTAGATCACTGTAATCCTACCAAATGGAATGATATCTTGAAGTCATACTTACCATTTTTTACGGACAGAAAACTTCTTATGTTAACGTAAATGTTTTCATTTAACCAGGTATAAAAAGCTAGGAATAAATCTGAAAATACTACTTATAAATAATACTTAAACAAGAATATTTCGGCATTGTTAAAAGGATACTTCTAACCTCTGGTGGTGGATAAATAATGCCTACCACAGGATTTGGTGGAGCTGGCTCTTCATTATTAGTCGTTACTTCAAGAGGAGGCATTTTTCTTTAAAAATGCCAAAACTTTTTACTCCTCAAGTTGTTTATACTAAGAAAATTAGAAAAATTTAGTTTGTTAAAGAAATCAAAACAAGATGGTCGACAAGCCAAAACGATGAGTTGACATTTGACATTAGAGATGAGCAAAAAATTACAATTTCTTCGATATGTTGATATCGATATTTTTCTAATAGTGGTATATCAAAATCGCATATCGATGTTTCGGTCATTTATTTAGTAGATATTAAAAAATTGAAGAAAATTTTTGGAATATTTATGTTTTATTAATGTATAAAAAATATATTTTTAAAACCTGAAACCAATCAATTTTCGATTTAAGTTAGTTATTATGCGATAATGAACGATTCTCTACAAATTTTTAAATACTATATTATACAATAAATATACGTCGCAACGATTATCATCGATTTGTTGCTGAATATTACATAATTTAAAGCTTTAGGTATTCATATTTTCATTATATATTTATATTTGAAGACAGATTGCATTTTAATTTTAAAAATGTCTTTTATACCAATAAAAGAAAAGTTTGAAAGTTCCCTGTACCTATTTTTGTTTAGCTTTTATTAGAAAGAAACGTTCCTTGATTTGATCTAATAATATCGTTTAGGAAGTATTTATCTATTTGTAATTTGATAAACCACGGTTTGGCCCATCCCTACTAGAATTAACATTGTTCAAATTAGTCGTATTCTTTCCAGAAATTATCACTGGTCAAGGTAATAGGAGTGAAAGTGAAACTCCATGTTATTTTGAATACAGAGTTACCATTTTTTTGAAGTGATTCTGATTACTGATAGAAGTGATAATACTAAAAGTCAAAATGATTCCAAAAGAATATTGTTAATAGACGTATTCTTTAAAGTTAATTATCAATATGTAAAGAATAGAAGTTCGTGTTCTCTTGTATACATATTTAGTTGCCTTTTTGTTGAGGACTTCGAGCATATATTCGTGGTTCGGAGCCAGACAGATAGCATTTCCCTGTATTCGCTCTTTCTCTCTCTTTGCCCTGTAAGAGCCGTTTTACACACACAAGAATTATAGCCAAAATTCATCTCAAAATTATGTCGAAAATTTTCATAAAACTAATTTGCTGTTTTACACATCAAAGAATTCTTGTTAAAATTTTGGTGAAAATTTTCGGCAGAAAGTGCGCGAAAATCGACGCAGAATAAAATTTGTGAATTGACAGCCCACGTCTGGTAATTAACCTAAAATTAATATTAACTCATTGTTTCTTGAACAAAATATCCCTTATTTTGTAGTTTCTTGATTATATATGTTCGGAAACTTTCATATTTACGACATTTTAAGGTTATTCCCAGAGCAAGTTAACTTTTTAACTGCTGGAACGTCACATGTGATGAAAATGCGCATGAGCATCGACAAAATTATCACCAAAATTATATTCAAATTTCTTGTACGTATCAAACAGAATCGTATTTTATTGTAAAAATTATCTCTAGAATTTTCGGAAAAAATTTGCTGAAAATTTTTGTTAGAATTTTCGGAATAATTCTTGTGTGTGTAAAACGGCTCTAACGAGCGAAAAATATTGCATATTGCTTCTAGTAGTGTATCCGCGAAGGTTCGTGATCATAATTATTTCAAAGTAATAGAACATTATAATTCAAAAACAATATGAGCAAACTATGATGGGTATATTCTTTTGAGTCGTTATAAGTTTCAGTTCTGTCACTTGAAGTAATCGTGATCACTTCGACCCAATGACAAGTAAATGCATATTCAAAAGAACATGAAATTATCAGTTTCATTTAGTTCACTTTGATCAGTGATAATTTACTCAAAAGAATACAGCCTACATTGACAGTTGACAACGCGGATAATAGATCTAAACCAAGTATCGATATTAAGTATTATGTCGATAGTTCAACATGAATTCATTGTACCGGGTTTTCTTAAAAATTGTTTAATACATTCGTGACAAAGGAAGAGAATCCTCTAAATGTGGGTTTGTTATTCTTAGCCACCTCTTGGCTAAATAATTGATCGAAATTCAGAGTAGGTAGGTACTTAGAAGCTTATAGAGACTGTTCAATCCTTGGGGCTTTTTTTATTTAGTCCTCGTTAGGTCCTGATAGCATGTGGACAATATGGATTTCCCGAGGACATCTCACATTAGCTTTAGTGGGGAAAACAAAATTAATGTCCAGCATAGCGTTTGAATTTGGTCCAGAAATAATGCCAAAAGAAAGAGAAGACCAAAAAAGCATTTTTAGTTCATTTTCATCTTAGGACTCCAATGAAAATAACAGCTTTGTATCCTAGAACAAGAAAGCCAGCGTTAGATTGTCAGCTTCACCGAAGATGTCAAATAAGTTGCTAACATAAAATGATATGCTTCAATAAATATTTTTTATAGAAGTCTGTTAATTAGAACACAATTTTACAGATGATAATTTCCCTAATGCAAGACTTTTTTTTTTTTGGATGGTAGCTTCATTACAAATTTCAATAAGCTCCTAAATCTGATCGATAAATCTTTTGCAACACCTAGAAACCCGTAAAGGCATAGAAACCAAATGGTATAATGACAAGAGACATAAGCTTCTTTATGTTGAAAATGCGTAACGTTTATGACCTTGAAACTCACTTTATACTTGAATTTCAAGAACGACTTTGTTTTTGCGAATAGGAACTTCTAATTTTTTTTGCAGAAATGGGAACTAGGGAAAATTACCCATTTAACGATATCAATATGGCATAAAGTTAATCGTACTTGTCTGACACAAAGGAGTTTCTATTCGAAAAAAAATTGACCTTGAAACAAAAAACCAAGGTCAGTTTCAAGGTCATAAACTGTAAGCATTTTTAACATAAAGAAACATGTTTTTTGGTCATTAAACCGCTTGGTTTTTAGGACTTTATGCGAATTTTTTCAGACAAGTGCAATTTACTATCAAACAACCTCTAAATGTAAAAAAGCATATGACATATTTATAATGTTGGATTGGGAATTTACGTTAATTACTACAATTTGTAAGCCTTTTACGTTTTCCAGTCAGACGAGTGAGTACTTTGACTTTCAAATGACTTCTAGATGCTATATTTATATTATTAGACAGGGAATTTTTCATGCTTTCCATTTATGCAAAAAAATAGGGGTTTCGATTTGAAATAGCCAAGTTGTTCTTGGAATGGCAATCATATTCAAGTCCAAAGTCAGTTTTAAGGCCACAAATATCTGGTCCCTTAAAATATAGAAATTATTGGCTTATGTTTTTTTGGAAAACATTTAGTTTTCGAGATATTTGAGTGTCAAATTAAGTTGGGACTATATATATATATATATATATATATATATATATATATATATATATATATATATATATATATATATATATATATATACATATTTGTGGATAAACCTGTTTCAATGCAATTAAAGAATTAAAATCACGAGATTAGATTAATTCTGATTAATCTGCTTAATAAATAAGTTAAAAATTATTTAGCTGGAAATGATGGTGAACTAAACAAAGGAGATGAACTGAAAAATAAAATTAACTCTAATGGAATTGTAAACAAAAAATACATTATTAATACAAATATTTAATAATGTTAGAAATTATTTTACACTTTTGTGTAATAACTTGATAGCTATAACATTTATATTCTTATTCAGCCCTATTAAGCTATTTTTGGTGGATGAATAGGCTAAATTCGGAGCATCGAATCCATATAACTTTATTATAAGAACAAAAGTCTTCATTAGTCAAAGACAACACACTAATAAAGTATAGTTGGTTGGGTAGAAAAGGAAAGTGAAATTTAGAGAGCTTCCTTCTTATTTGTGGATGTTAGTAATATTGAATTTGTATATATATATATATATATATATATATATATATATATATATATATATATATATATATACAAATAATAAATGCAAATAACTAAAAAACGCAATAAACTAAACCATATACTAACTATTCTTTAATAATACAAATTCAATATATATGTATGTATATGTAACATACATAATCTTGGATTTTACAAATTTACAAAGTTTAGCAGTTCTCCAGTGATTTTATTACCGTAAAATCCATTTACATATCTACAACATTAGTAGAAAATGAACACATATATGTTAAAACTACGACATATTTTTACAGAATATTACTATTACCCAAAGATGATACCATAACGTATTTAATAAGAAGTACTCAGACACATCCTGTAAGAAAAAAATAAATCGTTTGACCATAATAGAATAGCCCAAATATTCTATAATGGAATGTTATATTAATTTTTCATATATAGTGGACATGTCTTTTGTATTTACTACTTTGCAGATAATTATTGAAAGTTATCATTCTTTAGATGCCGCTGATAAATGTCTAAATAACAGCGACCAAAATAATATAGAGAAAGATATTCCAAAATTTATTAAAAGTGGAGGGGAACGTTTAACAGTTAAAGAAATTTAAAAAAAATTAAAAAATTTGCTTTTATTTAGTAATTATTCCATTTTGTTATTTTGATTAGTTGCATTTAAATTTAAGAAACTAAATAAATAACTAGTAAACTTTTATGTTTCAAACCCCAGAATTTTATTTTATTTATCTCTAATTAAACGTAGCTCAGCTAAATATCAGAAACAATATTAATTTATCGATTTTAATAATTTTAACACATTCATATTTCACAATTCTGGTTGATATGATCTACCGTTTGTACAGTACAGGTACTTCAAGATTATACATGTTGTAATAACACACTAACATGCTTTTGAAAAATATTTTAACACAAGGACAAATTATATGTTTATGTGTGTAAAATCAATAATCGTTGGTGTATTGTACAACACACTTAGCGTTTGCAGTGAGCCGATTAAATCATTTTATCGCTAGATATTTATTTAATCTATCGCTCGAGTAAGTTTTGTACTGCCCACGTAGGATTAAATAACTAATCAAAATCCTTAATATTACTAGCTAAATTTACTGTCGCGGTTAATTTATTTAGCACAAAACAGTTTAATGCTACCGATTAACTGCTCAAGGTAACTACCTCAATGTTTAGAAAGCCGTTCACATAGTTAATTCCAGTAATATTTGTTACTTTTATCATCTTTCTTTTTTATCATTCTAGTGGAAGAAAAAAGGCCGTTATACTATGCAACAGTTGCGGCTGGGGCATTAAAAAATAGGGGTTGCAATTCCAATGGTACATTAAAAACATAGATATGTATAAAACTTGCCATTGGCACCGGTGGATGAAAAAAATAAAAATCTTTAGTATTAGTATTATTTAGAGTTAGTATGAAATAAAGCAGTGTATTTTAAACAACTAAACATAAAGAAGGCAGTAAATTTTAAAAATATAACAATCAAAATATTGCCAAAGCAGAAAGTCTTTTTTGGCTCATAATATTCCAAGTCATCGGTTTGCAAACTTTATCACAGACGCATACTTCTTTACTAAATTCGAATAAAATATAAAGTCTGAATCTAAACCACACGACATGTGACGTATTTTGTTCTAGAATGCTGAAAAATAAGTAGGTGAAGAAAGGAATGTGATTTTACTTACGTAGGAATCACGCGGTTTTGGGGAAATACCTCGAAAACGTGACTTGTTGCAAAACAAGTTGGATTCGAAAAATCCAAATTTTTGCCAAGACATCGCGGTAAATTTTATATAAATACGAGCCATCTCGCTATGGGAAGTTAGTTGAAATCAAGAGTTGAGAACAAGAGTTTTTTTTTTGAAAGTTGAAAATATAATAGAAAATAGTTAGTTTGAAGGTTGTAGACAATGTTGAAGATTGACTAAAATGTGGTTGTCGGACTTGCATTTTCTTTATATTTATTTATTTATTTTAACGACTTTTCGATTAGGTTGTATCTCTAATCGTTATCAAGTATAAACTGAATGTTTTGTCTTAAGACTACGAGGTTATATAGGGACTGTGTCCACTGAACCGCAAAGTTTCGCTTCACTGTACACACTTCAATGATTTGACGTTACAAAGTAGTATTTGCCAAAGATTAGGTATCTCAACACTCGGTTTACTGAAGGTAAATGATCAATTGCCTTTCCTTGATGTTATGGTGAATCGCTCAAATGAAACTATTAGAACTTCAGTATACAGAAAGCCAACACATTCTGGACAATATTTTAATCATAGCTCCAATCATTCTGTTGTAACAAAACGGGGAATTATACGTAACCTCTATAATCGAGCTATATCTATATGCAATAACGCCTATTCATTGGAAAAAGAGGTAGCAAATATTAAATCCGATTTACAACAGAATGGTTATCCTTTGAAACTAATTGGCGATGTTATAAATAACTTTAGAACAACGAACACTGGACAGCAAGAAACACATTCCTTCTTCACAATTCCGTACATTAAGGGAACTTCGGAGAAAATAAGACGAATTGCCAGTAGTTATAATATAAAAACAGGCTTTAAATCAGGAAATATACTTAGAGCTCATTTAACAAAAACAAAATCAAAAACTACCGATAAGAAAGAATGTGTTTATAAAGTTCCATGTGAATGTGGTGAAATGTATATGGAGAAACCAAACGACCACTAGAAGTTAGAATTAAGGAACATAAAACTCATACACAAAAAGGGGAAACGTCGAGATCAGGTATTGTAGAACACCCCTGGGATAAACAACATCATATAAAATGGTCTGAGGCTGCGGCAATATATATGGAACCCAATATGAAAAAAAGAAAATTTATAGAAGCAGCATACATTAAAAACAATAATGGAATCTTCAGTAAACCGAGTGTTGAGATACCTAATCTTTGTCAACCACTACTTTGTAACATCAAATCTTTGAGGTGTGTACAGTGAAGCCAAACTTTTCGCTTCAATGGACACAGTTTATACTTGATAACGATTAGAGATACTACCTAATCGAAACGTCGTAAAAATAAATTAAAAATAAGGACAATGCAAGTCCGACAACCCCATTTTAGTGAAAATAGTTAGTTAGGAACATAGACTTGAAAACAGTTAGTTCAGAAAGTACATAGACAGTGCAACCAGAAACTTTCGCGGTATGGTAAAAAATATTTTAAATACGGTTTTAAATACAATTCTCACAGTAAAATTTCAAGTGTGTTTCGTACAATACGGGGTTTTAAAATAGGGTAAATTAAACTTTTAGCCTGCCCTGCGTAGCCGCGACGTGTGAGTAAAGAAAACGCGGACTCTGAATCATAGTAATTAGTTGAAAAGTGAGAGTTCTGTCAATTTTAATTTTGTTAAAGATAAAATAGAAGAATATTTAAAGTTTCTCCCTAATTAAGTTGAATTCTCGATGATTTCTTTTTGCACACTAGTGCAGCTCGTACATAATTTTAATAAAACTTAATATAAAAAAGCCGTCAGTGTTTTAATAGTAAGAAAACAGTAGTAAAGAAGTTCAAAGCAGTAGTAAGTACTCTAGGACCTCGTGCCGCTCTCCTTTATTATTTGCAGTTGATTTTGACCCTAGGAAAGTTGGAAAAACGATATGAAAAAGAAAAGATAAATAAGGGTGTAAGCGTTACAATGGTGTCAGGTGTGGGGACAAGTGTTCAACCCCAAGAGGCGCAACAGATGTGGGATTAACAAGAGGTCAGAAGGCTAGGCGTTATACATGCATATATTTTGTAACCATTTTTTACTAAATATGGTAAAGGACAACCCTGTGTATAAAAACTCGTTTCAGAAAAATAAAATTAAAAAAAAAAGATTTTTGCTGTACCGCTGCTGTTAGTACTGGAAATGGTATTTGTAATAATTCTGAAATAACCTAATATCCATTTCCTGTGCACATAATATATTAGATATTGTTGTTCTTTACTTGACTCTATTTTCAAGGATCATAAAATATTCTATTCGCGTTCGCATATTATTTTTCTACTTCGGTAAAATACTTATTATTATATTTTGACTTTTGAAAAATAACACAGGGCTACAAGGTTCTGTTATTGGACAGCTGGGGGGTCATTTCCGAAGTAATTTACTGCGTAAAATACTAATCCGAGGTCAGAATTGGCCCATCACGTCAGGATTTCGAGATTTTTGAGTTTATATACTCGAAAAGTGGGTTTTTGTCTACTTTTGAAGTTGTGTAGGATGAACACTACTCTTAACCATCAAAATAAGGTATTGAGCGGTTTCCTACGATTTTTTCTTGTAAAGTTCCGGTCATTTTAGGCTATGAAATATATCCTAACAACGCCATGAGCATTCACATTAACCCTTTGAGGCATACATTTTTCTACTGTATACATAATGTGACTACACGTACTAATTTGGACGGGACTGTCCTTTTTTTCGGTACTTCTTCCGCGGGAAAAGCTTTGGGATGTAGAATTGTCCATTTTCAGTTAAGACAAAGACCCTAACCCAGTAAAATAAGATATTTAAAAAATAATCAAAAAAAGTAGATGTGGGATTTGAACGAGGTCCCATTTTCATAGGCAAATCAAAGCACATTTTAGGCATATGTTTTTAGGTAACTGATACGTGTGGATTGTGGTTTGTATTTTTAGATATCAATCAATTATCTATCTGTATAATAATGATTAAGTCGTCGGATGTTCAAGATACCTACCCCAGATAAACCCCGTGGACGCCCGCCCGCTCGCCCCGTCATCGTAAAGATTTTCACTGTTATTCAAAATTATCACCAGCTATATTAAAACAAATATGTTAATCGGAAAGATATTACAATAATTAGGTTATTTAATTTTTTAATTGTTTATAAGTGTTGTTATATAAATATATATTCTCGATATATAAAATTAGTTTTTTATTAAGATACTAATATTATTATCATGATTTTGATAATGTCCGTTTTGAGTTAATATAATAATGGTCACGTTATGTATACATTTTATTCGAAAATTAGTACTTTGGGGGTTCTTGGAGTGGCTTAGTACGAATATGAAGTCATAAAATCGAAACTTTCAGTTCCAAGATGACGGATTCAAAATGGCGCATCAAAATTTACAAAAAATCATATTGGTTTATTTCAGAGTCGCTGATTACAAAATGGAAATTTTTATTTTTAAGATGCTGGAATTAAAATGGACCGAAATGTACAAAAAACGATATTTGTTTCTAAAAGCCACAGACATGATAGTAATTAATAGGACTTAACATAGACTGCGAATCTTATAGAAGAAAGTTGGTTCACGCTTAGAAAGAGAGAGAGTGTTTTCGATGAGACTACCTCTATTTCTAATTTCGTCCTGGTGACAGTCCAATGCCGTTTGGAGTATCGTGTTTAGCTCGGCCATTACAAAGAGAGGTAATGCTCATCGAAAACGCTCTGTCTCTTTCTAAGGATTTTTATACTATGTCTATGCTAAAAACTTACTAATCTCTAAATAAAATGATAGTCATTTTGCAAAAAAAATCATAGGTTACCGCTCAATATCTTATTTCGAAGTGTAAGAGTAGTATTAAATGGTGAAACTAGAAAAAAAAAGACCAAAAAATTTTTGTGCATCCTGCACATAACCTCAAAAGTAGCGAAAGTTCATTTTTCGAGTATATAACTTCAAATATCTTAAAATCCTGTCACGAAGGGCCAATTCTGATCTCGGATTAGGATTTTATGTAGCAAATTACTTTGAAAATCTCCCCAGGTGCTCGACAACAATCATCACCTCTTTTTTGCAGGCCTGTGTAATACATTTTTTGTTGCGCGCTCAAAGCTAGAGGTAGGAGTCGACTTATTTTATTTCTTATAAACATTAAATTAAATACAAAGAAGGAATTTCTTTGATGTTGTAAGTTTTTTTTTATCCAATTTATTTATTTCGATTATTCTTAAGAATCTAATAATTAAATAAAATGTTCAGGTTTATATGATTTAAAGGAAATAAAGAATAAAGGGAAATACATATTTCCCTCGTTGTTAAAAACAATATGTTCTGTCATTTATTCATATTTGAAATAATTTATATAGAATGGTACAAAGTAAGAAATAAAGTATATTTAATAATTTCGCTTTGTTGCCAAATATATCTGATTTTTGACATTATTTACAAAAAATTTTAGTAAATACAGCATTTCCATTCCTTAACGTGTTGAAAGGATATTTGATGATTTTAGCGAAACGAATGCAAATTTCTACATGAAAGAATGCATGTATTGAATCACATGTCCATATATATATATATATGTATATATATATATATATATATATATATATATATATATATATATATATATATATATATATATATATGTGTATATATACTGTTTAGGTGTTACCTTATCTCAGGTGTGATAAGATTTAAATATGAAAATATCAAACAAAAAAGGACAGAAATAATTAATTAATGCATTTATGTGGTAAGTGTAGATTGTAGAATAGATATTAGTTATAGTATGTAAGAATTTGTATATACATCATGTTTTAAAAAGACATTAAATGCCTATAATTGTGTAATGACATGATAAAATGTATAAAAATTAGAGTGAAAGGTTCGACATTTTTGCATATTTTACTCTAAAAGACATAATTCAAATAAACTAATAAACAATAGATATTTTTAATAATGTGTGAAGTGTTATTGACCGGAGACAGTGAATAAAAAAGGTATTTTAACACTGTATAGTGAAATCCACAAAGAAGAGTATCTTGAACATCCATTTTATAAATAGTACGGGTAAATATAATATTAGTGAGAATAAAGATCAAATAAGAATCATTTAGTGAAATATAGACACTATTTAACGATAATTATTTATAATATTTTAGTTTAAACTCATTTCAACAACATTATTTATAAAAAGTTGTATTGTAAATATGTGAGATTAGTATAAGAAAATGTAGATTATAAGTTAATTTTAAAAAGAAACTAGAATAAAATAGTACCTACTTGTAGGTAAAACATTGCTAAATATGATTATAATATTAATAAAACAAGAATTATCAATTTCATCAAGTTACAATCAAAATTTAAATGTCTATGTAAATTTTTTTTAGATGTAATCAAATTTTATTTATCAATTTTATGTGCTAAATAATAACGAAAAGTACATTGTAGATATATCAAAATATCAGGAAAAGTCCAAAATTTACATAAATTATAATTTAATTTCATTAAATATAATATTTAGTTCATAATATGAATAAAATATTAAAATTTCATTATAAGTTGACAATTAGGAATCCATTTTGGTTTTGTATTTCAAAGCTTAAAATTCCATCTAGTTGCCAGTTCACGTCAGATAGCCGACCGATCAGAAAAAAATTAAAACAAAAATTATACTACGTCACCGTTAACTATAAAAGCGAAAATTCATTTTTTCTAAAGGAGTGCAGGCCAATCAGTTGTATAGTAAACATTGTTAGTCTTGTTCGTAAATAGTAACAACCTCAAAATTTTCATTTGTTAATTTAAAAAAAAATAAAAGAAGGAGTGCATATTAATCGGCTGTAAAGTAAACATCGCTAGTCTTTTTATTAACAGTAATAGATTTGTTTTCTACTTATATCCTTAATATTTGTTTATCAATAATTAATTATATATCAAAAAATAATAAACATACATTACTAAATTGATAATTTTTTATTCAACAAATACAAATACAAAATAAAACAAAATTTTCCTATGATAAATTAAAAAAAAACACTTGGGACAAAAGTATGGAAAGAATATTATTCTCACAAAAAATAATTAAGTCTATATAAATTATAGAAGCAAAGTTCCCTACATCTTCTTTACATTGAATCGAAAATATTTTGACATATACTGGAACTAGAATCTTCCGCCATTCATCTTGTAAAACTTCTCATAGATGATTTTCATTATGAATTATTCTTTCCCTAACTTTTCGCTCCAAGTGTTCCCAGAGGTTCTCTCTCAATCGGATTTAGGTCCGGCGATAGTAGTGAACATAACCCGATTCTCTCAATCCCCCCACTCCTCGACCTTGACCCTGACCTTGCTTCACCCCTCTTTGGCCCCGCCCACATGTCCTTGTCATTGACCTTGAAAGTGCACGTGTGCTTTGGCCTTGGCCTTGTGTTCAAGGTTGTGTGTGTGACCTTGACCTTGACCTTGGTCGAGACGACCTTGACTTTGTTGAAGGTCATCTTGGGTGTGTGACCTTGAAGTAGTTATTTGTGCATTGTAATAGTGTGAGATGATCTTGAAATGATTTTGACCTTGCAAATTGTTCTATAAATTGTGTGAGTCTACTTGCATTCATTCAGTGTGAAATGTCAGATACGGAACTATCTAAAGAAAAAATTATAGAGCAAGTCGGCAGAGTAATTTGTTTATATCAGAGTAATTTAAAAAGTTTGTGTGATTTTGAAGAGAAGGATCTAGCATTTTTTCCTCTCGAATATTTAAAAACTTGCGTTGATACGCTGAGTTTACGGCAAATTTGGGATAAGCTGCCAGCGTCATATCGGTGTAACAAGGAACTACAGTTAAGCTTACCCTGTTACATTCACTATGAACAAATATATCGTCATCATATAGATGGGCCACCACCAGCAATAAAAAAGTGTCGTGAATGTAAAAATGAGTGAATAATATGAATAGTGCTTTGCAAGAGACAGTAAAAAAATTGGGCGATGAGTTCACTGAAACGGCTAATAATTATTTCAATGATGCAATGAAAAGTCGAGCAGAATGGGCGTCGCGCTATTGTGATTTGGCTTATGAATATGAAAAGGCTGCGAATGCATGTCGTAAATATTGCAGCAAAACAATAAATTTACAAGACTTTGTTCGTGAGATAAAAAAGTTGGGGTTTAGTGACTGTTTGGAAAAACTGATTAGGTTCATTGCAGATCCGGTTGTGTTAGATGAAATTAGAGTGTAGGACTTAAGTTTAACGTAGTAGTAGTTAATATGGAAAGTTTAGTGCGAGAAATGTACGAGGAATTTCTAATTTCTGCAGCCGGTTCGGAATTTTACGCATATGAAATGCAAGATTCGGAGGCTCAGGACTTTAGTGTATTTTTTAAGTATATGGACCATGCCGAAGTGTGTCTTTTAGCTAGTATAGTTTGTAAGAATTTTCTTAGAAATAAAAACAAACACTTATTATTGAACAAATTAAGGAAATTAGGTTTAGGTGATAATGTTAAACGCATAGAAGAATTGCAGAAAAAAATCAATGAATAAAGTACATAAAATGTAGTTATTTGTTTCATTATATTTTGTCCTTGAAGTTATCCTTATACCAATTTAAATGTGTGACGTCATTTGACCTTGAATACTCCTCCCACTATTTCTATCGTTAAGCTACCCCCACCATTGTTACAATTCGACCTTGAAACCTCGCTATAAAGGTTCGTGGGAGAAGAAGTGACTTCAAACAGTCGCAGATATCAGTGGCATAAACATCAAATATTGTGTTCGTGTAGTGTTCTGAAAGTGCTTTTATATTCACGGTAATTTTTGGATTTATATACCATTTTTTCAATAATGAGTATTGCAAAAGAAACTCTAGATGAAATTAATGAAATGTTTAGCAAAGATTTCGAGGTTTTAGAGAAAAAAAAGGTTACCGAAATGATTGTAGGCAAAGTGTATAAAATTGTAAAGATGGTTTCAATGACTACACGATTTGGTAAAACTCTTTTAGTGGCTTTACACGATGACGGTGATAATAGCACATTTGAGACTTTTTTACCAAAACGTGTGGCCGAAACACTACCTGACGATATTGTAGATATTATGAGTAAAACTAAAGATAAATACACTCTAACTTATTTGGGGCAGGGCACTAGAGTTTTTGGAAACAATACTCGAACATTATTACGTTTTGGCTCATTGGAGTAAATTGTATGTAAATTGTTTGAAAAAAAGGATGTAATTAAATTTAAAATATAGTTGCACATGTCAGAATACTTACGCGTGTTCATTATTTCTGTTAAAGATGTCTGCTGATGCGACGACGACGACGACGACCGCCAACGAATGTGTAGATAGATACATATTTTGGTTGGGGAGAGAATTAAGAAATAGGGCTCACGATATGTTAGATAGCGTAAATGATTGGTCGCATATTGATGTAACCAAAGATCAATATAAGAACGAGATCAGGGATACAATCAATTTTATGGCTGGGGCACACTTGTGCGACAAATTTTTATATGGTTCCATAGACATGGATACATTTTGTGCTGAAATGGTTGAAGAAGAATTAAAAGAATACCTCGTCAATATTCCACATTTACCAGGTGAGCTTGCTGCAAAATATGAATTGGTTTCTGCAACAGCAACAGCCCAAGACGTTGACGATCGAAATAGTGTCGGATGGGATAGAATTTTGAGCAACGAAAACGAAGACATGGAAAACTAATTTTTTATAATTTTTGTATTTGTGCAATTAAATAACTGTAAATAAATATCTATTACAATCACAGTTTTATTTTATTTCTTTTATAAACATACCAACCCAGTAGATCATAGTCAGTGTTTCTTTTTCTCAGCTGAAATATTTAATATAAGTAGGGCAAATAAAAATAAAATAGTTTAGTAAAGATTGAAAATGAGTCGAGGAAACAACACAATTGATAAATTTGGTCGTCAGAAATATAATGAAAAATATCATATATTATCTGGGCCACAAGGGATTGGTTTTAAACTTACAGCGGATGGGCAGTATGATATGGGTGGAAAAATCATAACCAACTTAGGCGAACCTAAAGATGATGACGATGCTGTGACAAAACACTTTGTTAATAGAAAGTTTTACAATTTTGCAGTTGTAATATGTGACATATTTAACAAGGATGTCCTCCCCATGATATACAAAAATAATAGTGAGCTTAAAACAAAAATTGAAGTTATGCAGAAAATACTCTATCATCAGCCTTTAAATGACTCATTAAGCGCACTGTCGTACGACTCGACTTCAAAAAAAATCTAAAAAAAGCAGGTTAAAGAATAGGAGAACGCACTCCGAGTGGCATAGCCTTGAAGATAACGTCGTAGTCGTCGGTGAATTGGACCTTCCCTCCAAGAATATTGAAATGTTATTTATGTGTATGATGTTTTATTGTCATTGTTTTTAATAATGAAGATTGAAATAAAAAACTTTATTTTACAATATATTGTTTATTTATTTTACATTTTAAATAAAAAATATAGTCATACAATATGTTATTTAAACAATATTAGCTTTATCTATCCAAGAGTTGAAGTGGTTGGGAAATCCTAGCCATTTGACAAATAATTGTTCGATGTGATTTTTCTTGCGTTGTCTAAGGACCTTTTCTACTAGATAAACGTCAGGACTGCTTGTTTTTTGTAGTTCTGATTCGTAAAAACACCCTCTTATAGGCTGACCTTCTAACGATTCCAACAAGTAAGTAGGTGGATTTGTAACGTTAACTTTTACAACTTTAAACAATTCGGTTGACCAAGAGGGCGTATATCCTTTCTCGAATAAGCTTTTGTACTTGCTAATACGCACAATGTCACCCATGGAAAACTTAAATTTTTTAGGTACAATTTTTAAATAATCATATGCTTTAATATGTGTTTTTTCTTGCACGTCTGCAGGCTTCATTCCAATGGTGCGATGTTTCGAATGGTTATAGGTTTTTGTTACTGCCGATAATATATGTATCCATTTGTAAGATCCTCTTGTCGAGAATTGTTTATATAAATTATTTTTTAAAGTCCTTATGACTCGCTCAACAATTGCAGCTTTCTTTGTGCTGTAAGTGGAATAATGATTTATATTATATTTTTTCATCAGGGCTTGAAAGTTTGTATTATAGAACTCCTTTCCTTGATCACTTTGCAGATTTGTTGGTGTATATGATGCCTCTTCAATGATGCTTTTCATCGCATTAGTAACTTCTATACCAGTCTTGTTTTTTATGGCTTTGGTATAGACAAATTTCGAGTAACAATTTATACAGACCAAAATATAACGATAACCATCGTTTTCATCAGCATACTGTTGCATTTCAGCCAAATCAATTTGCCACAAATCTCTGTATCCTTTTATTATCGTGCGCCGTCTTACAAAATTTTTTCTAGCCGTTCTATGTAGTTCATTAACAATCTTGATTTTTTCTAGACTGGGCTCCATATTATTAATAATACTAAAGGTTTCAGATCGAAGGAAGAACTGAATAATATCATTAAATATTGAGCTTAATATATTATATCTTCTTCTCGTAATTCCTCTATGATTGACATAATTTCATTTTCGTGTCCAGTGTGACCGGCCATTTTGGAACTCCACAACAAGCGTAAACGATCCACCAACTCTTTAGCTTTGTTCCAGTAGACATATTGAAATTTTTTCGAAGATAATTTCTTTTTTGTGGGTAACTGTAGTTTTTCCGAGAGATTTTTTCTTGTAATAGTACCACCTAATTTTGTGCCCATTATCAGAGGTTTAATAATTCGTAAATATTTGTTCCATCTGGTCTCCCGTAAACCATCACTTTTTTTAAAATTGTTGTAGACAGCATTCGTTGATTCCAAAATTTCCTTGTACGTTGAAAGTACATTATCACTTAATTGTTGTTGTTCCTTGCCTACACTTGGGGGTGTTTTAAGAAATAACAAATCATAAAGTGCCGGTGATCCACCATATTCTGCAATATTTTTCCCTTTTTTGTATAAGACAATATTTCCATTTCGAAAACGCACCTCTAAATTACCAATAAAATTTTTGTTATGATCTGTTTTTGAACCAAAACGTACACCATATACAGTATCGTATAGAGATGGTTTCAAACGTAATCCTTTCAGGTGTGCGTTTAAAGTATCGGAAGTTGTGGTGTCAGCGGATGCGAGAGATGTATTAGTTGATGTCGAGGGTGTATCAAACACCGATTGGCTAATATCTTCTTTTGAAATGCGATGCTGCTGCTGCTGCTGCTGCTGCTGCTGAATAGGTGTGGAGGTTTGAAAGGAATGTGTAGGTTGGGGAAAACCTGATATTTGAGTCGACTGCACTGATGTACTGAGACTATGTGACTTTGTAGCTGGATAATGTTGTTGCTGTTGTTGTTGCTGCTGCTGCTGCTGCTGCTGACGTTGCTTAACCACATCAGATATAGTTGTCAACGGCTTAGAAATGGGTTCGTAAAACTTTTCCAATTCCACAACATTAAACTCTTTAGCCGCTTTAATTTGTTTAAATTTTTTTCTGACGGCATTGGTAGCTTCCACTAGTTTACGTTTTAAGTCGATCGCGTTATTCATGATGTTAACAAAGGACGTTTCAACAATCAAATGAGCATTTTCCCTTATTATTACAGTAATATATAGCTATCAAATCCTTTGCGGTATCTTCCCGATTTCACATCACTGTCTTTATCAATTACTAAAAATCCATACTTATTATCCCAACATTTTGAGCACATTTCTTGAAATTGAGTAAAAGTTAGATCCGGTGAAACGTGGTCGGAAAATATGTGTTTCATATTCAACTCATCTTGTTTAAACATAATAATAAAATTGGCGTTGTCTCGCACAAGCTGTTTAGGCACTCGCGAATATGTTTGCGCTAGGTAAAAGGAGTCGATATTTTTATGACGTCCCATGCTAAAGTACGATCTTATAACATCTTGTTTTTCACATATAACATCATCAAAGATAAATATAGAGTTTGGTTTTGCATCGGACGGTTCCAAAATATTACTGGAATCACTAAAGGCATAGTAGCCTAAACCTTTGATGGGCGCTAAAATTTTCCTTAAATACTCATATTTCGGTTGATACAGAGATTTCGAGTAAATATAGACATTTTCGAAACGTAGCCCAAGGGGGTGTGTAAGCAGCGAAATCATGACATTAGTTTTTCCACAATTGGATGGACCAATTAACAGGCCGCGAATAGAGGAAGGAAGTAAAGGACCGTGTCTCTTCATTATCTTCTTTTCAAATCCAAGTCCGACTTTTTCATCGAGATTGTCAATAGGAAGTTTTTGTTTAAGATCGATAACGCGCATCTTAGGAAAATTTGATATTTTATAGGCAATTTTTCACAAAAACTGTCATTCAGATGCCGAGCGTCAAACGAAGTGGACGGTCTCACGTTTCCAACAAAACTGGATACGGTATTGTGAATTCGTTAATAAATAAATTACCATTCGAGGTACACATTCCTGGTTATCAATATTGCGGACCCGGAACAAAAGTAATAAAACGTGTGACAAGAGGTGATCCAGGCATTAATCCTTTGGATGCCGCATGCAAAAAACACGATTTAGCCTATTTACATAATAAAGACAACATAAGTGCGAGACATCGAGCGGATTACGAGCTCGAACAAAGTGCTTGGAATAGAGTAAAATCGAAAGATTCCAGTTTAGGTGAAAAAACAGCAGCTTGGTTAGTTACAAACATTATGAAAGGAAAACAACGTTTTGGTATGGGTGTACCATCATCATCATTATCAACAAAAAAAACATCTAGTAAAGGCACGCGTCATACAAAAAGGAAAGGTGTTAATAAAAATCGACATGTTCGGAAAGCCAGTTTCGGAACAGCTATTCGACAAGCAGTTCGAAGAGAATTATTAAAAGCCGGAAGTAAAAATGTGTTGGAAAAAAATGTCATGAATGCATCTAAAATAGCTCTGTCGGCAGCACGTAGATCGGTAAAAGCGGCAGGTGGCAAAAGGAAGGTTCGTACACCGAGAATAATACCGATTCCTAAAACTGGTGGAATATTACCATTAATACCAATTTTTGCCGGGTTATCGGCTTTGGGTTCATTAGCCGGTGGGGCAGCGGGAATTGTGCGCGCCATAAAAGCAGTAAAAAAAAGCAGCGAAGATAAAACCGGTGCCGGCCTGTATTTAAAATCGAAAGGAAATGGTTTGTTTCTAAAGCCATATCGTAAAGGTATGGGATTATTTTTAAATCGTAGATCAAAAAACTAATTGAATCCCTACCTCGAAGACCACTATCTAACATCGATATAGAAAAATATGCCAAAAAGAAAAGAATAGGACACTTTCGAGGCGTTTATATGAGGGATTTATTACCTAGACAAGGTCCTCGACGTTACGAAGCAGCAATAGTGAATTTGGATAGTACGCGTGGTGCAGGGACTCATTGGGTAGCTTATAGAAAAAATAATTCTAAAGTAACATATTATGACAGCTTCGGCGATTTACCCCCACCGATCGAATTGGTACGATATCTACAAACGGGATCGGAACCATCAAAAATTATTTACTATACATACGATCGTCAGCAGGATTTTGGAACAGTCTGGTGTGGACATTTGTGCTTAAAGTTTCTTGTCGAATCATCAGCGTAAAAGATGTCATCATCATCATCGTCACCATTAACACCGCAAATGGATCGCAATAACTATACTAAAATGTTGCAATCACTGAAAGCATTTCATCTAGCCGGTGGATTAAGGAAAATGACCGTGAAACAGTTAGAAAACATGCCCAAGGAAGTAATGATTGCATTAGCCCCAAATGAAATTCCATTCGTTTGGGAAAAGTTGCCGGAGCATCTTAAAAGCGATATCGATATATTAAAATATCAGTGCGGTTGCAAACATTATTTCAGCAGCAGCAGCAGCAATTTAAACGAGGTTATGACTGATGAGGATCTTACGGCTAGAAAAATATTTTGTTGTTATTGCAAAATCAGCGATGTGCGCATAAAAGCAGAAAATAGCATAAAAACATCACTATCTAATGCAGTGAGAAAAGGTGTGACGATGAATCTTTTTAAATGTTGCCGCTAAGAATAAAACCGAGATGTGTGATGTTTTAATGGTTAGTCATGTCTTATACGTTCACACTAACAGGACACTCGAGCGTCTTAAGCGCCGATTTTTATCCACCAGTCGAATTAAATAGAGAAAACAAATATGGTCTGGCATTGCTGGGATTTTACACATACAATTCAATTTTTAATGTGGACGAAAGCAACAATAAGTTTGCCTACATGAAGGAGGGTTACACCACCGAGCCGATACAATTGCAGATTCCACCTGGGGCCTATGAAATAGATGAGATAGGTAAAGCTATGTTGGAGGCTTTGAGGATTTCAACTGAAGAAAAGAACGATGGAATCTTTTACTTGGTTGCTAATAATAATACGTTGAAATGTGAACTGAAATCCCAATATACTATAGATTTCCGGGGAGAGGCGAGTATCGGTAAAATGTTAGGATTTAATCATACAGTGTTAAAAAGAGACAAAAAGCACGAATCAACCGAGATGGTGGAAATAATGAAAGTACGCATCATACGCGTAGATTGTAATATAATTTCCGGAGCATATATGAATTCGGTGGAAGGTCATACCTTGTTCGAATTCGATATCGACGTGGAGCCCGGTTACAAAATCAGTAAAGAACCACAAAATAATATTTATATGCCGTTAATGCCGGCAGGACGTCAGTTTATCGACAACATTACTCTTCGCATCTTGGACGATAGCGGTGATCTAATCAATTTTCAAGGCGAGAAAATAATCGTGAAATTGGAACTGAAGAAACTTTCATAGAAATGGGTTTTTGCTTCAATCGTCAATTGTGTGTGCTGTCGACTAAGATGGGGGAACCGCCGAAACATAATAAAAGTAAAAGAAGAGTTAACGTCAAGGTTAGTCGTCGTCCAGACGTTAGATCACAAACATCTCAACAGTTATCTGCCGAAGACTATAAATTTTTAAAATCAATCGGTCTTAAAGTGCGAAAATGATTTCCACCACCAGCGATAAAATAGAGGTTTTCTCCGAGCCCATCTTGGACAATTTCATTATTAGTCTAGAAGAGCATACGTATAAACCATACGGATCTCCATCATTCAACAATTCGGATGAAGTCCGTATCCCCATTAATTTTCAAGATATTATACTGGATATCGCCGAAAGTTACATATATATCGAAGGAAAATTTAAACCCATAGACGCAACGAAAAGATGTTTTTTATCAAATAATGCCCTCGCATTTTTGTTCGATGAAATTCGCTACGAGATGGGAGGTGAACAGGTCGCCGTGGTTCGTAAACCTGGAGTTACGACGACATTAAAAACCATGGTTTCATTCGGAAGTTTGCAACAAAGATCTCTCATGACGTGCGGATGGGGTCTCGACGAAGCAAACCAAGATATCGTAGACACGGCAAGTAACGTATTCTCCGGGAAATTACCCTTAAAATATCTTATGGGATTCGCCGAAGATTACGCAAAAGGTGTTTTCAACGTAAAACAAGAGCTTATTATGATTATAGCTCGCACTTTTACCAATTGTTACGTCGGCGAAGTAGAGGCAGAAATTAGTATCGACAAAATCGAATGGAAAATTCGTCACATCATTCCAGACGACAAGCAAAAATTGAAAATACTGTCTCGCATTAATAAAGGAGGAAACAATGCCAGTATTCAAATGGCATATCGTAAATGGGATCTGTACGAATTACCAGCTTTAAGGCAAACATCTTCCGACGTGTGGGCCTTGAGAACGAGTACAAGTCTGGAAAGACCGCGCTATATAATCGTCGGGTTTCAAGACAGCAATAATTGCGACAAGAAAGAAAAAAACGCAACCCAGTTTACCCACGCCGACGTATGCGACATTAGACTGTATCTGAATTCAACCGTTTATCCATACGAAAGATGGAATTTAGATTTCGCCAAGAAACTGTACGCAGCAGCCTATTACAATTACGAAAACTTCCAAAGCAGCTACTACGGGCGCGAGATAAACGATCCGATGATAACGTTCGCGGAATATATGAAAAACCCCGTTTTTATTATCAATTGCAGTCATCAACCAGAGGCGATTAACTCATCGACAGTGGATGTAAAATTGGAGTTCCAAACGAGAAAGAATAAATTCCCCAAAGACACTAAAGTGTACGCATTAGTTATTCACGACTCATTTTTTAGTTATAATGTATTAAACGGTTCGGTGACCAATAAATCTATATTTTAATGTATCTATTATATGTAACACAAAATAATGTTCTTGAATCAATAAATTTGTAATGAGTGAAGTAGTAGTTTTATATTTATTTGAAACCCAACCAAAAAAAAAAGCTGGCGGAAAAGCCCGCTCTTTAAGAAAAGAGTACGGGAATTTAGAAAATGGTGGTTTATTAAGTGGAAAAAAGAGCTTAAATAACACAAGAAAAAATTTTTAAGGCAAAATATGAAAACAACGATTTAGAAAATTTGTAGGAAAGTGACGGTTAGGAATAGGGAAAAAAGTTATAAGAAAAAATTATAGAGGAAATCGAGTACTATAAGCAAGCATTTTTCTCGATAGTAAAAACGTAAAAAAAATTTTTTTCAAAAAAAAATTGAAAAATGGTGAATGCGCGCCAAAGTTGAAGTTTTGGAGCAAAATGATATTAGGAAATTAGAAAGAGAATTTTTTTCTACATATGGTAGTACTTTTCAAAATTCGGAAAGATGAAATTTTAAGAAAAGGGTTATAGTAAGTTAGTAATTTGGATTTTTTAAAGCGCTGTAGCTCGGGAACCGTTCAAGATAGAAAAAAAATAAAAGCACTTTGATAGCCCAAAATTTTGAGGAGAATGCGATGGTGTAAAAAAAATTATAATTTTTTTTTTTTTTGAAAATGCTGAATACGCGCTAAAGTTGAAGATTTAGAGAAAAACGGTATTGGGAAATTAAAGAGAGAACTTTTTTCTACATATTGTAGTATTTTTGAAAATTCGAATTTTGAGTAGAATACAATGGTGAAAAAAAAATTTGGAAAATCTTAAAAATGACAAAAAATTTAGACGAAAAAATTGAAATTCTCGAGTTATGAGGCTAGGGCCGCCGAACGGGAGTATGTGGAAGTTGTAGGGGGAGGTTTTTTTTTTTTTTTTTTTTTTTTTTTTTTTTTTTTTTTTTTCCTAAGTCCATACCAGAGATACGGTGAGTTATAAAATCATATTATTCTCAAACTTATATAATGCATATATGCACTCCACCTTACCCCCTCCAACTTTTTGAATGTATATAGAGGCCGGTATTAGAATTATTTCATCATTACACATTCGATCGGCAAGATGGAAGATATACCAAAAAGGATCATTGGCATTGTCAGGCCATTCGTGCCCGGCAAGATATGCAAGTGTGAGGAGTGCGGGGGTACCGCACCAGGAGCGGCACCTTCGGCACCGCCTGCAACGCCGACACCACCAGCGACGACGACGGTGCCGCCAATGAGAAGACCAAGGGCTGCACCTAGGTCGGTGTTAATATCGTTGGGTATTACTCCACGGTAGGCACCCCACCCTCCCCCCAGGCCCTTTTAGGGCCACAAAAACGGTCCTTTTCAGGACCACATTATATTTTGATCGTAGTTTAGTAATCGTCACTTATGGGGCGAGATATTCGTTTAACGACGATTTGTCTCGTAGCTTAAGTGCCAAGTTATATGCTTGAGAACCTATGAAAATGTTAACAGTTCAAACAAGGTTTCTATTATTTTTTTTTTTTGTAATGTATTCTTCACAAAATATTAAGAATAAGTCTTATTGTCTAAACAAATCTAATTCCTTATTTAAAGTTTTTGAAAAAAATCAATAATTCTATAAGCTCTCACCAATACATAACATTTAGAATCCGTTGGTGGGGTGGGGGTAGTTCTATATATATGAGACTGGGTCAGTTACACAGTCATATATTCATCAACCCTCATACGATAAACATGGAGGAAGAAAGACCCGCCAGCCGAGGCTCATCCATCTTTAGTGATGACACCGTAGCCGACAACGTTGGAGACCTGCAAGTCTTCGACGACGACGATGAGGTGGATTTTGAAATTGACGTCCTACGTTGGGACGACTTGGATGAGCCGATTCCGCTAGTATATGACCATGATCCGGGTCTAGTGGAATTAGACGACGCGGGTGATTGGGTCTTACAAAGACTCGAAACTCCGTCGCCGCAGCCAGAGCCGGACTCGACGGAAGATGCGGTGCTGGAAATTCCAGCATCACCAACACCCGACGACCCACAAGGCCCCTGCGATTCGTCAAGCTGGTGGTCGACCAGCGAGGATGGGGCACCATAAGCCCCACACTCTCCCTGGCCCTTTTTAAGGGCACACAACAACGGTCCTTTTCAGGACCACAAAATACTTTGATCGTAGTTTTAGTACATATTAGTACTTTGTTACTAATATTGTATGTATAGAATATACAATATTAGATACAAAGTATTAAAACTTTAAGTGCTGGTGGAACCCAGCTAAATCGTTCGTTCGTATTTGAGACCACAAACAACTTTTGGTCTCAATACGTAATATGACATTTGTTTTCACCCCCCACCATTAATTTGTCTCTATATATACGACCATCAATACTTATTACAATCATTTTAGTTCAACATGTCAGGGACTCAACAACAACAACAACAACAACAACAACAACCCATCCAATGCCCTGTGGTAGATTCTACCACAGAGAATTGTTTGGAGTGGGAGCCGAACGATCCTAGATGGGATGAACTTTGGCGGTTCATCATCGAATACACAGAGGACAGCACCGCCACCCCCGCTGATGATGATGACGGGCCGTGCGACTCCACAACTCAATAAAAGAGTCGCATGTTTTAAAACCAAACGGTCCTTTTCAGGACCACAAAATAATTTGATCGTAGTTTTAGTTGGTTATAATACTTTGTAACCAATATTTTATGTTTTTTTCATAAAAACATACAATATTGAGATACAAAGTATTAGAAGTTCTGGCGACAGAACCTTAACTTCATAAACCGAACCATGTTTTAGCATACTTGTAAATATTATCAGAAAATATTTACAACTATTGCTATTGCGTAGTTTTAGTGGATTATTCACTCTTTTTTTTTATTACCTAATATTATGTGGGACAGGGCCTATATGAAATAACACACAAAAATAAATTTTCAAGTCATTTTTATTCTCATTATAAAATATAAAAAATTTGATCAAACACTTTTTTATTAACTACAATATATATATATATATATATATATATATATATATATATATATATATATATATATATATATATATATATATATATATATATATATATATATATATTACAAACTTAATACTATAAATTAAAAGCTAATATCTACAACTACCTAACACCTACTACATAATTTATTAAAGTCCTCTAATTGTCTTTTTAACCGCGCAGATTTCACCTTTTTTATCTCTAATTGTTTTTCAAGTTCTATAATGTCACTGGCACACTCGTTCACTTCATTCACTAACCGTTTTTTCATGGCATAAATGTCAGTCAATTTGGTCTTCTGAGAGTTGGTGAAGTCTTCGACCCACTCCGGTTGTGATGGCTCGGAAGAAGACGCGGTTTTATTTGGTGAAGACGATGACGACGACGACGACGACGAAGCAGCGGAAACTTCATCGCCTTCAAAACACCGCTTAAACCGCTTCTTCATGGGTTTCCGGCACCCCAATATCGGCGACAGTGGTGCTGGCGCTGGGGAAGACTTCACCTCCGACACTATTACATTCTCGACGCTGGCCGGTGTTGGTGGCGTTGGTGGTGTTGGTCCATCGGGGCCTTCTATGACTTCCACTTCTACTGACAGTGGCTCTTGCGGTGCTGTTTTTAGGAAGTCGGGTAATGGAACAGGGGTGGAGGGACGCTTAAAGTTAAACTTTTTCTTCTTCCCTTGTCCCACACCTTTAATCGCCGAATAAAATGTTTTTTTATCGGCGATTTCCGACTTCCGCATAGTCAAGAGCTTTTGCAGTTTCGACGCTTTCGGAGAAGATTCCCTAGGCCGCGATGCTTTTCGCACAACCACATCACTAATCACATTAATTTTTGGCTCTTTCTCCTCCGTCCAGCATTCCAGGAATTGCGCTGCCGACTGAACCAACTCCTCGTCGCGACCATCGTTGAGGGCTCGGTCTTCGGCATCTTCATGCTCCACGCCATTCCAGTTCTCGAACACCCCCGGACTTAGCACCTCTAAACCACTCATGTTATCGAGCATGCCTTGCTGTGAACCGCAGCTCACGTCAAGAGCATCTAAAAGAGACCGTACACTAGACATTTTCGATATTCCAACTCACACAATTAACTTTTTCTTAGCACTGTACTGTTTGCTGTTCTGACGAACTGTGAAGAGCTCGAGCCAGCAAGTCTGCTTTTATGCCCATTTCCCCCACTACACCGCCTTTATTCCTTTTGTTCGATGCATTAAGTATAATATTTAAACTTGTCAGATGCAAGGCCAAGGCCAAGGCCGACGTAACCGGCAATACCAGGGTCGTTTTCAGGGCTGTAATTTTCATGGATTTTTTTTTTGTCCCTGTCAAGGTTATTTTAAAGAAGCATATAAATATAGTACTAAACTTGTTAGATGCGAGGCCAAGGCCAAGGTCAAAGTACCCGTCAATGTCAGGGTCGTTTTCGAGGTTGTAATTTTCAAGGATTTTTTTTGGTCCTGTCAAGGTTATTTTAAAAACAAGGACATTAATGAACGTGCCATCCAGAGAAGAAATTGGGTCATAGAAGAAGCTTACCTGTACAGAAGAAATTAACATGTATTTTATTTCTTAATTTTTAATTTTTTGTTTGTTATTTTTTTTATTTTTTTTTAATAATAAAAAGTAAACTCAATCTTTTGTTATATTTTAATTTTTTTTCAATAAAACAATAGTAAAATGAATCTGTATGTGTATTTATTAAACATCACCTAAAATACGTTTTGCAATCCATATTTTTCTGCAGAGTCCGTTTATTAATGAAATAGAACCATATATTAGGGTGAAATCTAATGGTTTCAAATCAGTCTCACATAACAATGTCAGAAGTAAACACTATTGATAAGTTCGGTCGCAAAAGAAAATTTAAGGATTTTAACTTTATGCGAGGTCCTTCAGGAATAGGTTTTAAACTTACACCTAATGGAGATTACGACATGGGAAGCAAAAGATTGTGCTATTTAGCAGAACCTCTTGAAGGAGACGATGCGACCACACGAAATTATGTTGATAATAACCTTGCTCAGTGTGTGCAAGATACGCAGAAAGCTTTACATGACTCAACAATTGTTATTAAAGATATATTCAGAAACCAACTTGAAGGTTACGTACGCAAGAAATTAATTGAAACCGGTCAAGAACTTAGAGGATACATTGATGATACTGTTATTGCAATATATGAACTTAGGCAAGACGAACTGCGTGATGAACTTAACTCTAGAATGTTGAAAATTGAAAAGACTATGGAGGATCTTGTCAGCAAACCTGTTTCACATTAAACATTTACTCGTAGACCTGTGCGTTTAATTTACTATTAGACAAATTTTTCAACAATAACTTTTACAGTTTGTTATTTGTCGACACTTCATTATATTTATAATTTTAAAATAAAGGTTCAATAAAAAAGCAATCAATCAATGAATACATGTTTTTTATTTAAAAAAAAAAAAAAAAAAAAAAAAAAAATTACAATACTATCGTTACATATTAATGTTGTATGTTTAATAGAAATAATAAAAACAATACAAATAATGAAATATGGATTTTCCAGATTACGTGCTGTCCTGACTTAGAAATGATTCCAACACGGTGACTAAATTTGCTAAGTTTTCTTCCGGGTCTGTTTTGTAAAAATCTATGTCTGCATGCCCCCAAGGTAGAGTTTTGGTTGAACTGGGAATTACATAACGTTTATCATCGCTATGTGACAATGCTACTTTATTTATTATGTTGGTATAAATGTTATGTAATTCACTTCTAAATGTCTTCATCTTTCTTAATATCAAACCACCCCGTTCAACAATTCTTTGGTAGTCTTCCTGATGAAGGTCTTTCTCGATAACACATTTTTTGATACCTTTGGCTTTTTTTAATTCATTATTAATGGACTTTACATAATAAGCCTTCGCGCCGGTACCATAAAAACTTATTATCGGATCACCAGGAAACTCATCTTTCATTCTACCAACTACAGAATTACTTTTAATTATGTTGAAATTATTAATTTCGGGGTAATTTGATGTATCGAATTTTTCGGGGTTTTCTGATATAGTTTGATAAAAGTTTTCCGTATACACTTTTAATATAAGCGAGTCAGTATCGGTGTAAAGTAACGAAGCATCATCGCCAAACTTGGATTTAATAAAATTATAATAAAAATCGTATATTACAGTCTTTGATATATCTAATATGGAAAAACCGATATAAATTGGTTTATTGTACAATATTTTAACTTTATTCATATGTATAGCAACAAAGTTCTCGGTAAATATCGAGCTACTATTGAAATTGGGGCGGGATATTAGTGCTCTAGCTCCATTTCTGCCTACACTGTTCTCCCAATGTGTTACTAATTTTATATCCTTTCGATTTTCCACATTTTCCATAGTTTTACCAAATATCGCGTTATTTTTTAATTTAAAAGTGTCCTTCGCAAATTTTGTGGTGGCCTTGTTACGTAAATTGGTATTAAAATCAATATACGATTTTAGCCATTTTGATTGCTCAAACTGTAATACTCGATGGGTTTGCATTACCACTAAGCCGTTGGCGATGGCTTGTTTTAAAGTTCTATAGTGTACAATGTATTTTTTTTTATCTTGTAAATTGGGAATTAATTTCGGTAATTTAGCGTTTTCTGTTGGCGGTATGATATTTTCTACTAGAAATGGAAGATCAGAATGTGCATCATGCAACTCAGTCGGATAATGCACATCCACTTCCAAAACGTAGCCATGTAAACTATCATCACCAACAGCCATAATATTTAAATCCAGAATTTCGCGCTCGCTTAACCATCGAAAACCACCATATGGTAATGCTTGTGACATACTATGACCATATAGATTTGTAGCATCAAGGTATGTTATAAATGAAGAAGGTTTTGTTGGGTCATAGTCTGGTAAAAAAATATTATTAGCGATGTGCTTCCTTTCTGTACACTGGCTTATGCCGCCGCGTATACCTTTCTTAAAAAAATGTATCATGTCTATATCAGTTAAGAGCTCTAACTCTACCTTAGTCATACGTAGCATACAATCAAATGATAAACTTGGAAGGGTATAGTAATGTGCTGGATCAAGTTTATCGAATTTTAAGCAATTATTCCGAAATTGCTCAAAAACATCACACAATAGCAACACATCTGATTTTAAATACACGTCCGAATAGTCCCCCAAAGTTTTACACCCAAACAAGCGCCATACTTCTTTTGCTCTTCTATAGCTTTCATCGCTAATATGTTCTTCCCGTAAATTATCATAAAATTCATCTTTACTTGGAAGACATGTATTTTCCATTTTTTCTATAGAGTCAATAAAGCTATAGGGAAAAACACCCTTTTGACGCATCAAATTAAATTGGTTGATATTTGAAAAATGTTTCCGCGTTTCAATAAAATCGTCGTCGTTTAAACCGCTGCCTAAATTTTCCAAAGACGTTGACAGAAATTTAAAACTATCAATAAATCGCAACTTTAAATATTTCCTCTTGACTTTTCCACATTTACTATCAAAATAATCGTGCACATAAATGCTTTTGGTAAATGATATGTACTTTTCCTTACTTTGAGCCAAAACACCAATTTTATCCCCATATTTACATAACTCTTTTATAAATAAATGGCTGTCGTAGCCGCTTAAGTTATGAAATATGATAGGGATAAAAGAGGGTAATTTATAATTTAAATTACAAACGGAATGTGCAGCACCAAATCTTTTTGCACCAGTTATGTGACAGTGGTCTCGTACTTTAATCTCACCCTCTTCAAAAGGGCCTTCACATATACCACATATTTTAGCATCATTAAACTCCCTTTTTTCTTCAGGCGTTAACGGTTTCATAGGCTTAATGTCTTTTAAATATGTGTTGTATAGAGCCCTTAAATCACACTCGATACGATCCACAAAGACTTGAGCTGCATTATTCCCCCGAAATAGCTCAAATTTCGAAAGTGAGTCGTCAAAAGAGCATTTAATTAAATAAGCAAAAGAATATGGTTCATGTTTAAAACTTTTTACAGTGTAAGAATTTTGTGGGTTTGGTTGTACCGTTTCAATGGGTTTTAAAACAGATTCGAAATCTGCATAAACCACGAATGGAACGCGCATTTGCTTTTCTATACCCTCGAATTTTAAAATATTTTCCGGCACACTCTTTCCAAATTTATCGATTTTTAAATCCACTGAGGGTGTTTGCGTGAAAATGTGGTTACAATCGTAGCTTTGATGTAAAGTTAAAGCTGACGGTGTACTAAAATAAATGAGGCAACCATCACAGAAATATATTTTATGTTGTTGACAACTAATTTGACTTGAAACTAAACGTGATAAATCCCGAATCCAACAATAATGACTCTTTGAACAAGTCGTATCGCAAAAATGTTCACCGCCATCTTTACTACTACAGTCTTTTGTAATTAACAATAAATTTACATGCTTATCCAACTTTTTTGACGCATACCTCAGTGGACCAATAACTTCATGTATTATTTCATTATTTTCATATTTAGATTCCAGACCGTATACGTTAATTGATATGTTGTTCATTTCCTCAAATTTTTTAATGTCACGTAATTTTACTGGAAAATCCATACCTGTTACATTTAGCACTCTAGAAAAATGGGGGTAGGATGTCTTCTGTGAAGGCTCTGCTGTTGGAGGAAACAATGCTGATGTTACAGCCCACGCAAAGCAAAATTCGTCCTGGTTAATCACATTGACGACAGCTCCTTTCTTTTCAATAGAACACGGCAATTTGATGTATGATGAGCCACCCATAGGCATATACTTGTTGATACCAACTTCCAAGTATAAAATTCGCACAAGAGCCCATCCTATAACAAGAAAAATAATATATAAAAATCAGTTTAATATATCGGGTTTTGATTTTTCCATACCTGAATCTTTCTCCTGGAACTCTGTCGCCTGCGTTTTTATTGATTCGGTGAAAGAATGGTAAACGGCATCCAAATCACTTTCTACACTAATTATTTGATTAGCAGTGTTGAAGGATTTTTCACTGAATATTTCTTGTGATGGAAGCATGTACTCGCCAACAGCTGTCATGTTAACTTTTAAAGCATGATGCACACGCAATAAATTATTAACAAGTTCCACCACCTTGGATTTAATGTCTGCAAAGAACATTACGTAATCGGAATGCTCCATATCACTGCTAACCCGATAGGTTGCAATTCTTCTTTTGAAGGCACATTGAACGAGTTGCACACCATGACATACCGGCAAACATGAATTATTTTTATGTTGTTGTGTTCGTTTATGCGCTGACATATGATTTATTGGAACATCTACATTACATGTAGCGCAATTAATTACCGGAATCGTCGATGTATACTCTTCAATTCGGAGCCGTTTTCCTCCAGGCACTTCATTAAATCTCGCCGCACACGATTCTCTTTTATGACGTCTCATATTATAACTCTTAGTAAACTTAGAACCGCAATTTTCACAAACATATGCCATGATTTGTCAAATATTAACACATGTACTACCTATACAAGTCAGAGCCAACTGATGAATGAAACTGCCCCATACTCTATATAAAACCATTCAAGGTCACCCCCAACCACGTAACATATCTTCAAGGTCACACACCCAAGATGACCTTCAACAAAGTCAAGGTCGTCTCGACCAAGGTCAAGGTCAAGGTCACACACACAACCTTGAACACAAGGCCAAGGCCAAAGCACACGTGCACTTTCAAGGTCAATGACAAGGACATGTGGGCGGGGCCAAAGAGGGGTGAAGCAAGGTCAAGGTCAAGGTCGAGGAGTGGGGGGATTGAGAGAATCGGGTTATGTTCACTACTGGCGATTGAGAAGGCTACTCCAGTAAATCAACGCTTTTCAGTAAAAAACAATTTTTTGCTAAACATGATGAATGTTTGTGGTCATTATATTGTTGATATCTCCATAGAAGCGGTATCTCTTCTTCGGCATAGGGCAACGTAGTATTCTGTTAATATGTTGCGGTATATAAATCGATCCATTTTCCCAGTTATTTTCACTATCGAGCTCGCCCCAGACCTGGAAAAGCATCGCCAGACCATAATCCTGCCACCCCCACGCTTCACGGTAGTTTTTTGATACTTATTATTAAATTTTTTTCCTACAGGCCTTCGAACAAACGACCTTCTGTCTGAACCAAATATTTTAAATTTACTTTTGTCACTCCAAAGCACCGTACCCCAGTTTAGAGGTGGCCAATTTAAATACCTCTGAGCAAACTGATGTTTGGCCTTTCGAATTTTCTTTGAGAGTAAAAGTTTTTTGACAGCAACTCTTCCAAACAATCCAACTTCACGAAGACGTCTTCTTACAGTTCGAGCTGTTGTGTCTTTGTTGAAATGTTCACGAATTTTTATACTAATTTGGACGGATGACTTATGCGGATCAGTTCTCGAAACTTTTTTAATACACTTTTTGATATAGGAGGTAGTTTTTCTAGGACGACCTGACTTTGGCAAATTATTAACATTCACCAGTAACCGAAACTTCTTTAGAATTCTCGAAACAACACTTTCACTTGATCCTAAGTTTTTTGCTATATGGCATTGCTTTACACCTTGTCTTTTTAATTCAACGACTCTAAGTCGGAAGTATTTGTTTTTGCATATTCTTAATACGGTGTTGGTGATATCAGTGGCACAACAATACTAATCCAATGACTTTAAATTTTAATAATGCACAGAAGAAATAATGTTTCCATACATATGTCCAAGACATAAAAAAAAGGCAGATAAGAGAGGAATGTGTATAGACCAAAATGTAAACATGTGATAATATTCAATACCTTAACAAATATATAAAATAAATAGCAGAAATTATTGTTGAATACGACGCGTGCTGAAAAAAATGTGCAAAATAGAAATGTTTCCATACTTTTGTCCATGACTGTATGTATGTGTGTAAATATATGATATATATGCATTAAAACAGAGGTAGAGTGTTAAAAAAATGAATAACAGAAGTCCTATAAAAATGACTGGCAATAAAGTCAGGTCAAAATAGTTTTTATATTATTCATTTATGCAAATTTATTTTAGTGTTCAACGCATTATTCCAAACACAATTTTTATTAATAGAAGTTTATTTTACATATTCTGAACGCAATTCTGTGGTTTTGTTGAATAGGGTTTAATAAAAAATACATTCATAAAATGCTTTTGGATTCGGCGATTAAACATTGTTCATCACTTCCATAAATAATGAATGTCCAAAAATTAATAATAACGAAAATACAGGGTTATTCACTTTATACGGTACGAAATATTGCAGCCAAAATACGTGACTTTCAAAAAGTTTTACTTTTGGGATATATGGGGGTCTAATATAGTTACTTTTTAAAATTATTTTCATATTATACAGGGTGTCCTAAAAGCTCTGAAAGTATCAAAATTGTATTTTTTCTTTAAATGCAATTCCTGTATATTATTGTATTTTTCGGTTCTCCGATCAAAATAAGTGGCTATTTTAATAGAGTTTATAGTACCTAAACTTTAAGGGTTTTAAAATAATTTGAATTTTGACAAAATCTAATTTAACTTTCATGTTTCAAATCTTTACGCAGTATTTCAGTTATGTACTCGAAACTTACAGTGAAATTTAACAATAAATCATATTTTATATCCCAATTATAATAAATTTGCTATATTATACAGGGTGTCCAAAAATTAAAACTAATCAAATAAGAAATTTAAGTGGCTATAACTTAATTAATTTAAATAGAACGTTATACTTTTTAACTTACCAGAAAATGTACCTTTCAAATAACTATCGAATGGTATAAGGGTGTTCTATAGCTAGGTCTTCGCGTTTTCGCAAAATACGCCAAATAATCGTTTTCTGTACCATTTTGTGTTTTTTGAATAGATGTTCTAATGTATCTAGTTGCCTATGGCATTTGGAAATGGCAGGTAATTTCCAACTATACGAATAATAATCAGGAATATCTTTACAAATGTTCAGAAACTCAGAAGGCGATTTATAGTCGTCCAACAGGCTACAACAGCAATAATGGTAATAACATATTGACGATAACACAAAACCCAAGGAAAATATTTGTAGTAGATGTTCGAAATGTTGACCATCCCTTACATATTCTTTTTTCGAAACTACTGCCAACTCTGGACAACATTTGCGTGGTTACACACACACACACACACACACACACACACACACACACACACACACACACACACACACAGATATATATATATATATATATATATATATATATATATATATATATATATATATATATATATCCATTTGTTCATTGTACTTTTTAAAGCAACGTTTGTAATATTGGGGGGCTAAATAAACTTTATTTTACTTACTTTACATTACTTTGAACTTTTGATTATAAGAAAACTTACCTCTATTATTTGGAAGCAAAAATGCTCTTTGTTCACGTAATATATAGGATTTTCTAATTTACAGAGCTATTTATTTTAAATTTTAGAAAACTCAGAACTTTTGATAAAGCGTAACATTTTCACATGAAATTAATAATAAAAAGGGTTTGCAATATTTTTAATTAAAAATTATATTTCCCTCTTCCAAAAGTATATTTTATCGCAAAAAACAGATCGTTTCAGTCACAAGCGAGTTTTTAAATAAATTTTCAAATACCTAAATAATCCAGTCTTTTTATATATTATATTTTATTCCACGTTTAATAAATCTAAAATGCTCTTATCCATTTTGTTTACCTTTTTGGAAAATATATTTCAAACAATATGAACGCCACGTGTCAGATAAATCAATTTCTAATATACAAAATATTTACGCCTACCACAAACTTCACCCGTGTTAAATAAAACTTTATTGAAATATATTATAAATATTATTTTTTGCCATTGAGTCTCGTAAAGCAATAAAATTTTCGATTAATTTTGGGATGAATTTTCACTGAAAACATTATAAGGGTCAAAATCAGAGAGGTGAGCATTTTGCGCTTTCAAATGTCTGAAAAATTAAGTTTTCTTTTGAAGAAAACTAACAAGAGGAGAGATAAAATATCCGTGCGTCATTAATCTACGAAAATATAAAAGTTTTGAGATCTGTTCATCTTAATTTGTATGGAAATAATAAAAGGATGGAAAATAAGACTTATTCTTTCATACCAAGCCATACGTCGACATTCTGACATTATGGGTAGAGCAAGATAGCACAAGACAACCAAGACAAACGAGTCATTTCGTTTTATGACTACAGATTTTCTTTTGACTTCAATCCAAGCTTCTTTTTCTTGACTGTCATCGTTCAGAATTTTATTTACATTGTGTTATTGAGAATTTTTGAACACTCCAGTGAATTTAAAACAGATTGTTTTATATAAAAGCTATTAGTTATTGTTTTATAATTTATTACCGGAAAGTATCTTTTATTTTTAATAAAAAAACTAAACCTAGACGTATAAAAATTTCTAACCTTCAAATCTGTCGTCGGTGTCTAAATATCCGACACACGTATGTAATTTTAAAATGTCTTTCACAATTCTTTAATGTGTTGTAATAATCAGGAATTAAAATAAAGTAATGAGACTCGATGTGTCATTTTAGAGAATGTGTGGGAAAACTCTTCACATGCATCATGCGTCATCAATCACATGCACCATGAGTCATCAATCTACGAAAATATAAAAGTTTTGAGATCTGTTCATCTTAATTTGTATGGAAATAATAAAAGGGTGGAAAATAAGACATTATTCTTTCATTCCAAGCCATACGTCGCAAAAAATCTGACATTATTGGTAGAGCAAGATAGCACAAGACAACCGAGACAAACGAGTCATTTCGTTTTATGACTACAGATTTTCTTTTGATTTCAATCCAAACATCTTTTTCTTGACTGTCATCGTTCAGAATTTTATTTACATTGTGTTTTTGAGAATTTTTGAACGTTCCAGTAAATTTAAAACAGATTGTTTTATATAAAAGCCATTAATTATTGTTTTATAATTTATTACCGATAAGTATGTTTTATTTTTAATAAAAAAACTAAACCTCGACGTATAAAAATTTCTAACCTTCAAATCTGTCGTCGGTGTCTAAATATCCGACACACGTATGTAATTTAAAAATGACTTTCACACTACTTTAATGTGTTGTAATAATCAGGAATTAAAATAAAGTAATGAGACTCGATTTGTCCTTTTAGGGAATGTGTGGAAAACTCTTCACATGCAAGCACAACAGTTTGTGCTTAATTCATGTGAGTATTCCGAGTTCAAGAAGAGAAATAGTAGTTTTTTGTCAATTTTATATATATATATATATATATATATATACTTCTTAAGTATTTGAAACATGAAAATTAGGTTAGATTTTGTCAAAATTCAAATTATTTAAAAACCTTTAAGGTTTAGATACTATAAACCTCATTAAAATAGGCATTTATTCTGATCCGAAAATCCAAAAATGCAATAATATATAGGGGGCTGTATAATGTGAAAATATTTTCAAAAAGTTACAATATTAGACCCCCATATATCGCAAAAGTAAACCTTTTTGTAAGTCACGTATTTTGACCCCAATATTCCGTGCCGTATAGGGTGAATAACCCTGTATATATATATATATATATATATATATATATATATATATATATATATATATATATATAAATTCATGTATTGAAAGTTGAAATAAAATTAAAAAAATGAACCCACTTCGTACTCTGTCGAACAATTATTTTTAAGAGGAAATGCGATATCACTTTTTTTTTTTTAAAATTAAATAAAACCGCAACGGTTAAATATTTTTGTATAAAACATATAGCTTATTTGGGGCATCAAAAGATATAATCTCTCCAAGTTTAAGTTTAATTGAGTCTTTTTTGGGGAAGAAAAAAATAAAAAACGAAAAAAACCGATTTTTTGGGTTTTTTCGGAAAATTTTGAGGTTAGAGTAAAATAGCCTCTACAAAAATTGTAGACTTTTTTATTACCTACAACTTTTACATTTTACTTTTTGAAAGAGTGCGTAGTTTAGCCGAAAATCGTAAAAAAACTCTTTTTACCTCTAAAAATCACCCATATTTCACCCAGTGGGCAGCCAATGATTCGGATTATTTTTTCTTCGTTAGGTATGCCATTACCTATAATATTCAACTATCAGTTTGCTGTAATGAAATATTTTTTTCTAAACCTTATGTTGACTGGCCTATTACTAAAGGGCGTTTTTTTATAGAGGTATAGAACTTTTAAATGGAATAAAACAAAGATGAATTTTTTAAATTGACATGAAATTTACTTTATTTGAAAGATAACCTTCTGGCATTATAATTTAAATATGACTTCTGGCACATGACCGCCACGGCTGGCTCGGATGTAGTCTAATCTGGAGGTGCAATTTTCGATGACTTTTTCCAACATTTGTGGTCGTATATCGGCAATAACGCGGCGAATGTTGCCCTCCAAGTGATCAATCGTTTCGGGCTTATCGGCGTAGACTAGCGACTTCACATATCCCCACAGAAAATAGTCTAGGCGTTAAGTCGCACGATCTTGGAGGCCAATTCACGGGTCCGAAACGTGAAATTATGCGGTTACCAAACGTTTCCTTCAATAAATCAATTGTGGCACGAGCTGTGACATGTTGCGCCGTCTTGTTGAAACCACAGCTCCTGCATATCATGGTTGTTCAATTGATGAACGAAAAAGTCAGTAATCATGGCTCTATAGCGGTCACCATTGACTGTAACGTTCTGACCAGCATCGTTTTTTAAGAAGTACGGACCAATGATTCCACCAGCCCATAAAGCACACCAAACAGTCAGTTTTTCTGGATGTAACGGTGTCTCAACATACACTTGAGGATTATCATCACTCCAAATACGGCAGTTTTGTTTATTGACGTACCCATTTAAACAAGAGTGAGCTTCATCGCTAAATAAAATTCGCTTATCAAAATCGGGATCAACGGCAATCTTGTTTTGGGCCCATTCACCGAATCTACGCCTTGCTAGGTGATTGTGTGGCTTCAATTCCTGCACGAGTTGGATTTTGTAAGCACGCAAACCAAGATCTTTCCGCAAAATCTTCCATAAAGTGAATGGACACATATCCAATTCCTGTGCACGATGGCGGATAGACTGATTCGGGTCTTCCTCTACGCTACGCTCTACAGCAGCAATGACTTCTTCTGTACGCACTGTACGACGTCTCTGTGGATGCGTATTATCATTTAGAGTAAACGTGGTGCGAAAACGTTCCATAGTTAATCGAATTAATTGCTCTGATGGACGATTATGTTGACCGTAAAATGGACGTAGTGCGCGATACGTATTTCGAACAGAATCATGATTTTCAAAATAAATTTGCACAATTTGGAAGCGTTGTTCAGGCGTCAGTCTATTCATGTTGAAATGCCAAACCAAACTAAATATAAATCACTTGACAGCTGACAAAATGGCCGCCAGTTAAAAAAGTGTTGCCAACTTAAAGTTCTATACCTCTATAAAAAACACCCTTTATTATTAAAAAATTTATTTTCATTATGATCTAATATTTTTATTTAATACGTGCAGCGATTGAACCTCTTTAATGAGTGGATCAAAATATAAAAGTAAAACTTTGGTATGTTCAAACATTTTTAAAAATCCCGAAAATCCTTTGGGCGCCGGACTAAATAAAACAGTCAATACAACTTTTTATAATTCACCTTGAACTAGGAGAGAATTAAAATTATTTACGTTGCTGCTAGTTGGAAGCATTTCTCGAATAATTAATTTAATTAACGTCTTGAACTATTTCTAATAAAATGGTTATGCATCGTTCCAACCAATCACCATCTACTAAATCACTATCTAATGTACGTGCTTTGCTTTTCCGTATTATTTGTCGTCAACTTCTCTTCTTGCTGTCTTTAGTTTCTAAAGAATTTAGATCATTAATTTTGTTTAAAAAGCATCTACAAAGCGAGGTATTTCAGCAAATCTACTAAAACTATTTATTTAATTTACTTTTATTTTATTGTTTTACTGAAGAGCCGGTAAAAAGATAGTATCAAGATATCTTATTATTTATGAGGATTGTATGAAAAACTTTGATAAAAAGCAAGATTTCTTTTGAGGTTATTCAACCGATTCCACAAAAGGAAATTTTTGTTTTTGTTTTATATAAATTGCATATCTTTCTTTTAAAATTTGTATTTCTTTTAAAATAAAAGTATCTGCATGGATTAAAGAAATATATTAAGAGAAGATGAGACTTAAAAATGAAATAGATTGACACAACATTGTTTCGTTTAATTTTTTCACAAGATATGGAAAAATTTTGGTCAAACTGTAATTATGGTATAACACAAAATCCATTAGAACAGTCTTTTTTAATTGCAAGTTTTCGTCGAATTTTTTAAAATGTTGGCAACTTCCTTCTCCCATATATTTGATAAATAAAACAAAAAACAATTGGCTTAAAATATATTTTAGGACTTAACATAGGTGAGGATATTTTCTATTAAGTATTAATTATTAATAATTATGGTGGTGCATTTGCTTAATAAGTGTTATAATTCTTGGTTGGGTTATTTTCACGATAAATTTGACGTCATCTTGAATATCCAGCTTGGATGAATGAATAAACGAGCAGGAAGTGATGACACCATCTGCACATCGGGTCATCTATGACACCAATCTTACCAAGATGATCCCTTAGGTGACAAATTCCTGTCAACAGTCCTACCACAATTCGTAGGCCTTTTCTTTCTAAGGAAAGAAGTTCCCTAATAAGTCTATTTTAAAAGTTAATAGATATACTTTATTTCGAGGAAACATTAACTAAAATAAAAAAATAAAATTTTTATAAAAAAATTGAACCTACTTATAAAAGTGCGCTAAAAAGATAAAAATAACTATAAATTTTTATATAAAATTGAACTTTTTGAATTCGGCGCCAAACTAATACCTAACAAAATGTGATTTATATATATATATATATATATATATATATATATATATATATATATATATATATATATATATATATATAGATTAAAAATACTTTATTTGTAATTGCTTTCTTACCATAATTTGTATATATTAGTAGTTATTTATTTCATTTACAAACAATTTGGCGCCGACTTCAAAAAGTTCAATTTCATATAAAAATTTATAGTCATTTTTCACTTCTTAGCGCATTTTTATAAGTCGGTTCAATTAGTGTACTTCGCAATGACTCCAAGGTGGCAGAAAAATACCCATTTTATCCAAAGTTGTAAATCACCCTAAAATGAACCACTAAAAATTCTTTGGTTCTTAGAGTTTTCCAAATACCAGTAAAAGTGTGCCAAACATACTACATCCACTACCATAAATTTCAAATTAATTTTGGATTGGTAATATAGGTCCCAAAACCTTCCAATATCGATGTTTAAAGAACCTGAGATGTAAATTTCTTAGCTCGATATATTTTATACTGCATATTGAGTTTGTATACGCCTCAAAAGCCCCACAATATCAATTTTAGACAAAATCGGAATATGTAAAATTTTCTGTCCCTCATATTGTATCTTATCAACCCAATAGTTGTAAAAAATTAACTTCATATTCGTAATACACGACCCCGAAAACTCTCTAACACCAAATTTGAAAAAATGCGAATAAGGTAAAATTTTCAACCCACCATATTGCATCCGCTGTATTGAATTTCAAAAAAAAATATTTTAAGTCTTAATCTAATCTAAATCTAAACCCTTCAAAGCCCCCTAGTACCAATTTTGGTTAAAATCCGGAAATTCAAAATTTCTAGACTTATATTCGCTATTTACATCCCCACCTTTGAACAAAATCGAAAAATGTAAAATTTTTACTCCGCTATCTTAGATTTGCCATATTGAATCCTGAAAAAATACTTTTAATTCGTAATTTACACCCCCAAGAACCCCCTATATAAATTTGGGAGAAAATCGAAAAATGCAAAATTTTTAGGACGCCATATTGAATCTGCCAGATTGAGTTTTTCAAAAAATATTTTAAATTCATAATTAACACTAACAAAAATACCCCAATATTGATTTTAGACAAAATCGGGAGATGTAAAATCTTTAATCCGCCATCTTGGATCCGTCATATTGGATTTTTTAAAAATAATTTCCGATTCGTTATGTGCGACCCCGAAAACTCTCCCGTACCAATTTTGAAGAAAATCGGACAAAATTGATTTTTTCCGTCCGCCTTAATGAATCCGCCATATTGAATTTTTTAAAAATAATTTTAGATTGGTTATGTACGACCGTGAAAACTATCCCGTACGAATTTTGGAGAAAATCGGACAAAATTAATTTTTTTTGTCCACCATATTAGATCCGCCACATTGATTTTTTTTTTAAATACTCTGGATCCATTATGTGCGACCCCAAAAACCCCCACACCAATTTTGGAGAAAATCAGAAAAAATTGAATTTTTTATGTCCGCCATATTGGATCCGCCATATTGAATTTTTTAAAAATAATTTCAGATTCGTTGTGTGCGACCCCAAAAATTCCCCCATATCAATTTTAGAAAAAAATCAGACAAAATTAATTTTTTTGGCCGCCATATTGTCAGCGCCATCTTGGATATTACTGCACCAATTTCATCCAAAACAATATGGGATCACCGCAGCAACTTCTTCAACATAACGTAAAAAATTTCATTCAAATCGGTGCCACCGTTCCGGAGTAATCGGTGTACATACATAAAAAATATTCATATTCAACGAATTGAGCACCTCCTTCTTTTAGAAGTCGGTTAATAACGTTATAGAGGTAATATTTCAATGAGTAATATTCACAATTGCGGCCCCAAATTTAATACTGCTAGAGTTGGCTACATTATTCTCTCAAACGAAGCCGAGACAGGGCATGCTAATATATATTTATTACAGAAAATAACTCGTTATATAAAATTCTCATTAAGGCTTGCAGATTTGATGCCAGTCTGTTAATTAACGACAGTCAAAACGACATCTATATCTACACCGTAGCAGTGAGATATAAGAGAAAATAAAGAATTACTTGATGTTTGAGTGCATTAGAAAAAGTTACCGTTTCTTCTTTAGCCCTTTAAAGAAGAGTAAATGATTTGTTATGTGCTAAATCAACTGAAATCCACTCTCCATACGCAATTTTTTAAAGTAGCTTAAATTTTTCTAAAATTTGTAGTTAATTTACCTTGTTATAAATATTTTATTTACAGAACAAGGATGCAAAAATATTGTAATAAGTCCAAAATAAAAATTTTTTATTGTCTTTCCTATAAAAGTAGATAATCAAAAAGCTCAACTCGACGGTATAGGTTATTTATGGAAATATTCCATATTCATGAAAAAAATTATGTAATGCCGTTTTTAGATAGAAAGCTGCCAAAAAAATTTAATTATATTCAAGAAACCAAGAAAATAATTTATATTTTAGGAAATTCGTAATTAACTGGTAAATTATTCCTTATAAAACAAAACAGAATAACATAACAACGCGGAAAAACGGTAAAAAAGTAAAAGTTATTTTAGAAGAATATATTTAAAATAATGTAGGCTTCTTATTTTTTTTTTAATGAAATCTTAAAACCGAACTCCTTAAACTTTTTATTTTTAACTTAATTAATATTTTAATTTAAAGCTGGTGTTTTAAATATGACTGTAATGTTTATGTTGATCTTTTTTGTCGCATTTATTTTTCGTTGTTTTTCAAAATAATTAGAAGCGTATTATATAATACGAACTGGTTATTATTAGATTTATTCAGGGTGAAGCTTGTAAATGTTCGATTTAAACTTAAGAATAAACTCAAACAAATATATGTGTAGAAAGATATTCTATCCCCAGTTAGCCTAAAAAATCTAATTATTTGCAGTATTAATTTTATTTTATTAAATATACCAAAAATTAGTAATTTATGAATTTTTTCTTTAATATAAGTCAAGGGGCTAGATACCTCCATGAACCGCCCCTCTAAGCCCGTCAACTGAAAAATACCTATAGGATACACATGTAATAATCGAAACTCAAAGATAAATATACATTGAACCGTTCCTGGGAAGATAGCCTCAGCTCTGTTTAAGTACCAGAAAATAAATTTTTAGCAGGATACAGAGAATTAAGTAGATATAAAATTATCATGTATCCCAACATGTTTTTAAAGATAGCAAAAATGTGCGTTGTTTGAGTATTTATTTTAAACAACCTGTTTATCTAATTCTTTTTAAAAAGATACATTTTTCTTTCTGAATTCCAAAAACACCATGGTAATTAAAACAAATAACACTCTAACAGAGGAAATCCCTCTATCCATAGGAATAAGACAGGGTGATAGCCTAAGTCCAACACTTTTCAATGTAATCATGGACGAAATCATTGATGAGGTAAAAAGCACAAATATTGGGTACCCAATGGGACACAACACCGTTCAGATTATATGCTTTGCAGACGATGTTGCCTTGACAGCAGATAGCGAGGACAACTTATAAAGAATGCTTTTCCATCTCACTCGAACAGCCAAACAGTATAATATGAAGGTATCTGTGGAGAAAACCAAAGCAATGGTAATAGCAAAAGAACCGGTAAGATGCAAACTAATGGTTGATGACAAACATATCGAACAGGTTGGGAAGTTTAGATACCTAGGAGCGCATATAACAAGTAACAGGGCAGTAACGGTAGAAGTACGCACACAGGCCAACAAAGCAGCCATGATATCAGGTCAACTAAGAGACATAATCTGGAACGATAAACATATGACGGTTGAGAGCAAAGCAAGAATTTACAAGGTCTGTGTAAGACCGATACTGACCTACGGCGCAGAAACAAGAAATGAAACCACAAAGACAAAACAAATTATGAGAACAACAGAAATGAAAACGCTGAGAATGATCACGGGAACAAGTTTGAGTTAGGATAAGAAACGCAAAAATACGCGAGGACAGCGGAGTGAGGGATGTTGTGAAGTGGGTTCGAAATCGTCGTAGGCAGTGAAGAGATCACGTGGAATGAATGGACGATGACAGATTAGCAAAAACCGTGATGGGAGAGAAATCAAACACCAAACGGCCGCCTCGACGGCCCCCCAAAAGATGGAGAGACAGCTGGATTTCGACCTCAAACGAGGATCGATGAGGCATTGTATAGATAACAGAACTTGGTTCTACCTAGAAGAAGAAGAAGACATTTTTCTTTTAATTGACAGTCAACTTTGGTATTACTTTAGTTTTTCAATCTTATTTAAAGTTTAGACAGCAAAAATTTTTTGTTAGAGGATATAGGTCAAATTATTTTATTGCAACATCAGGTGTCCCGCAAGGATCCAATCTGGGACCACTACTGTTTCTTTTATTTATCAATAATCTAACTAGAGAGATTAACAATTCAAATTCTTTATTGTTTGCTGATGACTTAAAATTATACAAAAAATTGAAAATATACAAGACTGTGAAAACCTTCAGGATGATTTGAACAGGATTTATCGTTGGTCACTAAAATATGGTCTACACTTTAATATTAGAAAATATCATGTAGTCAGCTTCACAAGAAAAAAAAAGTAAAATTGATTATGATTATATAATTAATGGAGAAGTTCTGTCTCGAGTTGGTGAGATGCGGGATCTTGGTGTTGTTTTTGATTCACAACTTAATTTTAAAATGCATATGAGTGAAATTGTTAACAAAGCATATAAAAAGTATGGATTTATAATAAGAAACTGCAAGAATTTTAATAATTTAAAATGTATTTTAACGCTTTATGCTTCCTATGTTAGAACCACCCTAGAATATTGTTCTATTATATGGAACCCCTATTGCTTTAATCATAAACATGCCATAGAAAAAGTTCAAAATAAACTATTAAGATACATGTATTACAAGCAAACTGGCCCATATCAGCTACACATTCCAAAATTCGATATTATGAAAACATACAACTTAAAGACATTAGAAAGTCGTCGAACTATGGCATGTTTATTATTCTTGCATAAAATTATTAATAGTAATATTGACGACCCTGATTTGCATCCTGTGGTTTTGTATGTGGATATTATAAATATGTGTAAATTGTATAATGAAATAAGGCAACAATGTGAAATATTCAGTATAAGTCTCAATAGTTTTAAAAATTTGCTCAAAGAAATATTGTAATTTTTCCTTATTTTTTCTGTAATTTGTTGTTGTTATGTACTTGTATTAAGTGATTTTGTAAAACTTTCCTACTCTATAATTGGACATATGTCTGTAGAGTTTGTAAATAAATAAATAAATTACAGAGACAACAAAGAGGAAACAAATAGAGTCTTAAAGAAAAGATAGATAAAAAAATTAAGATTTTTAGAGAATATAAAACAAATATTTTTTCCAATATTTTCAAGTAATAATTGAAAAAATATTGCTTAGAAAAGGATAATAAAGCTGGACCATAAAAATAAATTTTTGATTTCAAATTGTATAATACTTAATATTTATTTTAAAAAAGTTACCTTTCTAAATACAAAACTTATTAAAACAAAAACGAATTTAAAAAAATTGTTACACGTTACCAAAAAATATTTATCTATTTAAATATATCAATAATATTATAATTCATTTTAAGGTCTTATATGTTCATATTAAAAACAAGTATTTCTATAATTAGATAATCTAAAATGAATGACCCCATCCATCCATCCATTCGTTCGTTAATGCGCAATTTCCCAACTTAATTTAATAATCACCAAAATTGTTTTTCAAATTATCTTTTTCTTACTGTTTGTAACGTTGTAAAGGTTAAAGAACTCGAAATATTTTTCTGAGGATGACGTTGAGGGATTTAAACTAAGCTTGTTACCGTTTAATATGGCTTAAGAAAGAAAAAATGATGAAATAAATAATAAAATTTTTAATACTAAATATCTGGCAAAATAACGGGAACCAAATATCACATTATATTAATTCCTTCATCGCAAATATATTTTCAGATCAGTAACTCTGTTCATCACCCACTTCGTGAAAAAGTTCCGTGGGTAATAAGTTTGCATAATTTGAATTAATCCAACAGAAAGAGCTGTCGACAATTCATTGTAATAATTTTCTTTTTCGGAATTTAGTGGATTTTTCAGTAACCCTGGTAAAATTGCCACAATTTATTTTTAAGTTTGAATTCATCACTGTCAGAGTAATGGCAATTACTTTAGTCGTGCAATTGTCCCAAAATAACTGTATTTTTATTAAAATTAATATAGCTTTTTAATGTAATTGTAGATTACTTTTCCACCTGTCTGGTTTGGTTGATATATTTATCTTTATTTATTTCCGCCGAGGCGAGATCTCTTAGTGGAGATTATTTTTCTTGGTCGAGACGGAACTTTCCGGTGGGGTCGGAATTTACGGACGAGAAGTGATTAGTAGAAAATAGCTCGTGTTTGACAAATTGTTTATCACAATACATTGTACAACTTGTAGCTTTAGGAAAACATATTGTAAACTGAATTAGGGTGTTTCCTGGTGAGAGTCTGACATTTGGAATACGTGGAAAATATTAATCAGGTTGGATATTTTGCAACAAAATATTGTATATTTCGCTCGTAATATACTTCATTATAAGCCCGTTAAGTAGCATTATATTGTTTCAATAAATTGAATTCCTACAGTTGCCTCCTATAATATGAGTTTAATAAGTGTAAATAAATAACTAACAATTAAACTTAGCTTCAGCAAAGTATATATATTACATAATTTTTTTTGTTACGATTTACCGTTTGTTGAGTACAAATACCTCACACCATTTCATAGTATATGACTCACCGAATATAGAATTAAATGCGGAAAAATTGGCAGAGAATTGCGATATTCTTATTTATAATTTCGATCAGAAGTGTTTATTATATATATATATATATATATATATATATATATATATATATATATATATATATATATATATATATATATATATATATATATATATATATATATATATATAGTAAAATGCGAAACAGTAAATGCAAACTTCTCTCCATCATATCCTTTCTGTGTTAGAGGTTGCACAGTTAGAATAAATTGTTATAAAACATAATTTATCCTATTCCACCACCATCGAGATGGTGGCCTACCTGTACCACCATACCAAGAAGAAAGTCAAAGCTTACCCTCCCCGCCACAGTGATACGGCAGAGGTACATGTTTCATCTCTCACTAGACTCATCAGGGTACCGACATGCACCTGGCTGTGCAAAGGACAGATCGGAAGGAAGTATGCAACATTGAACGCGGCTTCGCCGACCTCTCGCCGGATGGTGTATATATATTTATACGGCTTTTACGGATTCCTTCGTGTGAGATGCATTAGCAGTGGTTAAATCCACATTATGCTGTTGTAGTGTTGAAATCAAATTCAGCCAACGTACAACTGTATGCAACTCCGTATGTAAATGAAGTAAAATGCGAAACAGTAAATGCAAACTTCTCTCCATCATATCCTCTCTGTGTTAGAGGTTGCAAAGTTAGAATAAATTGTTATTAAACACAATTTATCCTATTCCACCACCATCGAGATGGTGGCCTACCTGTACCACCATACCGAGAAGAAAGTTAAAGCTTACTCCCCTCGCCACAGTTTCGCATTTTACTTCATATACATACGGAGTTGCATATAGTTGTACGTTGGCTGAATGTCATTTTAGCACTACAACAGTATAATGTGGATATAACCACTGCTAATGCATCTCACACGGAGGAATCCGTGAAAGCCGTATAAACATATATTCGTCATCCGACTAGAGGTCGGCGAAGCCGCGTTCAATGTTGCATACTTCCTTCCGATTTGTCCTTTGCACACCCAGGTGCATGTCGGTACCCCGATGAGTCTAGTGAGAGATGAAACATGTACCTCTGCCGTATCACTGTGGCGGGGAGGGTAAGCTTTGACTTTCTTCTCGGTATGGTGGTACAGGCAGGCCACCATCTCGATGGTGGTGGAATATATATATATATATATATATATATATATATATATATATATATATATATATATAATTATGACTGGATGTTATAAAATATAGATAAATAATTGAATACAAGATTACGCACAGCTGTAAAGATGCGCGAATAACACGTCGTTTAAGATAAAACCAACTGTAACTTGTTAAATACCTATTTTCAACCTTGGAACCTGGAAAACTTGAATTAGTACCTGAAAATACATTGAAAAACATCAAATTATTCTCTGGGCCTCAAAATGCATGTACTCGGACTAATATATGAACAAGGTGTTTCATTTTTCTACCACTTGCAAACAAAATACATAAAATAAAATTGTTTCTTCACATCCACACAGTTAAATATATTAAATTAGCTTCAGCGAGACTTTTTGCCACTTCCACGTTGTATTTCAATTTATAAATCAGGCCATTCAGACTCTTTTACCCTAAGTTTTTCCTTTAAGAGAACGCACTAAAATTCTAGTTAAAAATTAATTTTGTTCCTAGTCATAGTGGTAAATAAAACGACTGTATTAACAAAACAGAAAGAGACCCTAACGTTAAAAAATAAATATTTATAAATTCCTTGGTAAATACGCAATAAATAACTAAAATTAAATTTAAAATAAAATATCTTTTTAGTACCATCAAGTATAAACAAACTAAACACAAACGCAGAATTCAAAAATTAAAATCACTTCTCACCCATTAACAAATGTGTTCGCCACCTTTTGGATTAACTTGGCAGAGAGCCTCCTTGAACCAAGTAGCTTGTTACTATGTAGAAACTGTAAACCAGAGGTTATCTACGCATGTTAGTACTGGTTGCCAGCTGCCTACAATAGCTGCTGAAATATTAACAGGTAAGAGACTTCAAAATACGAAAAGTGAGAGATATATTCAAGATAAATACCCCATTCGGTTTAAAAAGAAAGGCCTTTGAAATACGCAGAATAGCACAGGCAACGTTGCTAAATAGCAAATAGGAAAGAAGATTCTAGAGTGGTGGATTATATGATCTAAAAATATGGAATATAAAAAAATCGGTGTTTTCACGATTTAGAATAATAACCAAGAATTTTTTTGAGCCTAGGAATTAGAATACTCACTTAAGGTAAACTTTATTTCCAGAGATATGCATAATAGTAGTTTGCAAGTATAATTTGGATTGAATTCTTGAGGCTTATAAATAATGTAGATAATTAAATTTTATGGGTACAAAGGGTTTAACGGGTAGAAGAGTCAAATAAGGGTACATACATAGCTTGCCACAATTATTTTAAATTGTTCCAAATAAAGGACACATTGGACTGTGTAAATTTGCAGGGTGTAATTATACAGGCTATCCCATAACTAATAGGAACAGGGAGGAATTGAAGATACTAAACATCATATTAAGTCATAAACCTTTTCTTTTTAGATGCTATTCGTTGAGGAAATACAAGAGCTACAAAATTAAAATTTATTTTAGAAAATAAACGACATTTTGGAAGCAGTCAATATATGTTATTCAAAATAGGAATTTCATGTTTTTATGGTCCAGGAATAGAAATTTTTTAATTATCTTAAGGTTCGTTTTGGAGAACGCTTGTTGTACAGGGTGAGTCAACGATTGAATGAAGTAAGTTTGTGCCTTTTCGGTGAAATTAACAAAGAAACTATATTTATTGTTTGATACAGTTTATTTTTACGCAGATTTTAAAAATATTTAGGACTCTACAGGGTGAGCCAAAAAACTAGGACAGCATAAAGTTGTATTTTTTTAAATAGAACACCCTATATACAAATCTTATTTTCGATTTAGCTTATAATTTTAAATCTTTTTTATTAAGAGTTTACTACAACAAAACTTTATAGTTTCTGAGATAATTAAGTTTAAAGAAAAAAAGTCATATTTTCAAGCATCAATTCAATCCTAAATAACGTTTTCAATTTTGTGACAAATATATTCAAATTTGGAATTTAGCAAGGCCAAGGACAAGTTAACATAATTTTTACCTAATATTTGCAATAAAAGCTACAGGGTGTTGAACACATCGGCTCAAATTTGAACAAGTTTAAATGAATAAATATCTTTTTTTTTTTTTAAATGGTACACCCTGTATATTTTCATGTTATTTAATAGAGTAATAAAAACCCTAAAAGTTTCGTTCAATATATCCTATACCTATTTATAATAGTTTTTGTGATATTTCAGTTTTTCTTATTTTCCATACTTTTTTACAGAAATAGTCTTCATTATCATAGTAACCATGTAAAATAATAAAAAGAAACTACAGAAACAAACAGAATGTGGTAAGTTCAGGTTAGTTCAGGTTAGTTCATTTGGATTTAACTGAATTTCCGCATTTATTGTACGACAAAAGTTTACACGACTTTCAAAATCCTGTCTATGCAATTCTTGGTGTAATTCCATGTGATATGGATGATACCTATATTTCTTGGTAGTACGATTAGCGGTGGATTGTGATGTTTCACATAATGCTGTTAACTGACGGCTACCAATATAAGGATTTTCCTGAACATTTAACAATACTTGTAGTTCTTTTTCTTCATTAGTTACTGGTTTGTTGACCACTTTACGTTTTGGATAATCAACAGTACCAGAAGAATCAAATCTTTGCATTAAGTTTTGAAAAGTATGGGTATTAGGCTGGCGTCGATCAGGATACTTCATTTTGTAAATTCTTTGAGCAAGAAGGCAATTTTTTTGAGCCTCTCCTATTGTATAAATCATATCTATTAACTCATTCTTTGGAAAATTCATTTTACAATATAAGATGAATGCAAAAAAAACCAAACTACACTACATAAAAACCAAAAGAAGCGATTGCGGTTATAAATTTGACACACAGAAAAATGTTCTTTTACATTGTTTTTGCCATGGCTACTATGATAATGAAGACTATTTCTGTAAAAAAGTATGGAAAATAAGAAAAACTGAAATATCTCAAAAACTATTATAAATAGGTATAGGATATATTGAACAAAACTTTTAGGGTTTTTATTACTCTACTAAATAACATGAAAGTATACAGGGTGTACCATTTAAAAAAAAGATATTTATTCATTTAAACTTGTTCAAATTTGAGCCGATGTGTTCAACACCCTGTAGCTTTTATTGCAAATATTAGGTAAAAATTATGTTAACTTGTCCTTGGCCTTGCTGAATTCCAAATTTGAATATATTTGTCACAAAATTGAAAACGTTATTTAGGATTGAATTGATGCTTGAAAATGTGACTTTTTTTCTTTAAATTTAATTATCTCAGAAACTATAAAGTTTTGTTATAGTAAACCCTTAATAAAAAAGATTTAAAATTATAAGCTAAATCGAAAATACGATTCGTATATAGGGTGTTCTATTTAAAAAAATACAACTTTATGCTGTCCTAGTTTTTTGGCTTACCCTGTAGAGTCCTAAATGTTTTTAAAATCTGCGTAAAAATAAACTGTAGCAAACAATAAATATAGTTTCTTTGTTAATTTCACCGAAAAGGCACAAACCTACTTCATCCAATCGTTGACTCACCCTGTATATACTGTTATGGATTTTTTTCAATTCCTTCACTCTATTTTTAAACACCTGTTATAAATATATACGAGGATATATAACCACTTTAGTAGTTCCAGCGTTCCACAGTCAGCCGATGTAATATTCCTGAATGATTAAAGTGAGTTCATTGAACCATTTGTTCATATTTATCAGGATTTTGCGTTGAAAAGAGTATTTTAGTGAAAAGAAAAAATGCAATTATTTTTAATTACCTAACTTAAAAGAGTTTTGGATTATTTTTGTTAGTTTAAATCACCTTTTTTGGTTAGTTGGTTTGTTCCACCAAATTTAAAAATCTGCCAAACATTTTCTGTCTGAAGGTTTTTCTATGGCGGGAGACCAGAATCATAAAATCAGAGCAAAATGTATCTAAAAGGTATTTACCAGCTTATAGAATGCTTATCTGAGGGAATTTGGCTGAGAAACACTCTACGAAGCCCAATGGGACCAAAGCCATATGAAAAATGATACTCAAATTCTAACTTACTTCGTCAGAAGCGCTACAGGCGTGTCGTGATTTTTATCTTTCTATCTAAACTACATTTAGCAACATTTGTCTTAGAGCAACAAATATATATCTTAATTACTTAACATATCGTTAATCTCTATTGATTTTTAGTTTTAATCTATTTAGACGTATCATTCTTCTTTGTATTCAGCTAACGCCTGACCAACTTTCTTATCACTAATGTAACTTTTAGTATTTGATTGTCTTTGTCAATTTTAACAGGTTAATTATTCACAGATTTTTAACAACTGTATTTAAAACTCTATAGTTAACATTATGTGTAAGTTAAAGGTAACCTGTTTTTTATATACTACAGAGTTAGGGTAAAAACGAATTCTTGTTTCTGTTGATCACTTTTAAAATAACCTGAGTTTATTATGTAGGTTTTATTATAACTTTTGTTGATAAACAACCGTTGCAGTATTTTATCAGTTTTTTTAATCATTATATACTTATGGTTATTAAATGGTTTATTTTTCTGGTGACTTTTATTTTGGACACACTATTTTTTTCCTAACCTCACATGTCCTTTACGTAACGTTAAACTTTATTGTGTAGTGATAAAGGTGGGAATTAATAAAAACAATTTTGTTATTAAAAATATTAAATTTAATGTGAATGCAACAACACTAGGCGTAATAAATCTTGGCATTTTTTTCTTACCTGTAAAATTAGTTTTATTTCGATTCAAGTTTTTGAAAGAAGTGTTAATTCTTAGCTAAAAAGGCATACGTGCGCGATCTTTATATCTCCAACCGTTCTCAAGATATTTGCATCCAAACAATCTTTTAATTGATTTACATAACAAAATTATTATGAAAATAAATTTTGTTTAATTTCATTGATGTTTTAAAAAGTAAATGTATTTTTTAATATTTTATATATTTTCCTGAAAAAAATGGCTTGTTTAAAAATACCCAAACTTTATCAGAATTTAGCTTTTTAGATGATTTTATTTAGCTTCAAATCTGTGTTATATGAATTACGAATTAACACAGGTTAAATCTTATAATCGTTTTTTTTTATTTACTTTCTATTGCATATCTCGTTGGATAGGGTAGTATCGTGGTGTGTGCTGAAATTTCAATACAAGCCTGTTTATACCTTGTTAAAAATGAAAATGGTGCCATATTTGTTAGTCAAAATTTGTACTAAATACACGATAATGGCATGCTTCATATCGAAAGAATTATCAATGATCATATGGATGAAATAGGCATTTAACGATTAAACTAGCCTCCACTGAGACCTGATTTAAACTCGATCGAGCATGTATGGGACATGTTTAGGGGGCTTACATGCAACTAACAACCAGAAACCATTTCAGATGTTGCAATGACAAACATGGAAAAACTATAATACAGACAGACAAAAAAGTGCAACGGTGGAACGAATACATTGAGGAATTGTTTGATGATGAAAGGGAAGACTTGGACCAGGTGGAACTGAACCCGGAAGAAATTGGACCGAATATTACGAGAGAGGAAATATTGTATGCACTAAAAACAATGAAGAATGGAAAGAGCCCCGGACCTGATGAACTTCCTATCGACATACTGAAAATCATAGAGGAGAAGAACTTCGATACCATAGTGACACTTTTCAACCAAATCTATAAGACAGGTATATTACCAGAAGAATGGTTGACCTCGATCTTTATCTGTCTTCCCAAGAGGACGAACGCCAGAGAGTGTAGCGATCACCGCACTATCAGCTTAATGTCACACACACTAAAACTTTTCCTGAAGGTCATCCATAAACGCATATACCATAAATTAGACATGGACGTGAATGAGACACAATTTGGTTTCCGTAAAGGCTTAGGTACGCGGGAAGCCCTCTTTGCACTTAATGTACTGATTCAAAGGTGCATGGATGTCAACCAAGATTTGTACATATGTTTCATCGACTATAACAAAGCATTCGATAGAGTCCGCCACGATCAGTTAATTAATATTCTCAAGACAAAACAGTTAGACTATAACGACCTTAGAATCATATTAAACTTATACTATAAACAAAGAGCAAAGGTACGCATCGAAGAACATCACTCAGAGGAAATGGAAATCAAACGCGGAGTGAGGCAAGGATGTGTATTATCACCACTCCTCTTTAATGCATACTCAGAAGAAATCCTGAAAAAAGCTCTGGAAGGAGAAAGTGCTGGAATAAGAGTAAACGGAGTACCGATTAATAACATTAGATATGCGGACGACACGGTCATAATTGCAGAAAATATGGAGGACCTTCAGAGACTGGCAAACAGAATAGCGGAATGTGGACATGAGTATGGACTAACAATGAACGTCAAAAAGACGAAATTTATGAGAATATCAAGAACACAAAGAAACAACGAAAATCTGACAATTAATGGAACCAACGTTGAACAAGTAGAAAAATACACATATCTGGGTACAATGATTAACTCCACAAACGATTATATCCAGGAAATCAAGACACGGATAGAAAAAGCAAGAACAAGCTTCAATAAAATGAGAAGAGTTCTCTGCACAAGAGACTTAAAGTTGGAATTGAGGATTAGGTTGGCGAGGTGCTACATTTTCTCGATTTTGTTTTATGGAATAGAATCCTGGACCCTGAATGCGACATCGATTAAAAGATTGGAGTCATTTGAAATGTGGGTATATAGAAGAATCCTAAAAATATCATGGGTAGACCACGTCACAAATGACGAAGTTATGAGAAGAATGAGTAAAGAGATGGAAGTCCTGAATACAATTAAGGTTAGAAAACTGCAATGCCTTGGGCACATTACACGTGGGGAGAGATACGCCCTGCTTCAGCTGATTATACAGGGAAAAATACAGGGAAAGAGAAACGTGGGAAGAAGGAGAATATCATGGCTGCGTAATTTGAGAGAATGGTATGGATGTACATCGAATGAACTGTTCAGAGCAGCCGCCTCTAAAGTACGAATAGCTATGATGATTGCCAACCTCCGCCGCGGAGATGGCACTTGAAGAAGAAGAATGACGCTTTACGAAAAGTGAGGATATATTCCGCAAACGGCCATTGATAATTGTGCTCAGAGGTTACCACGTCTCATGGGATTATACGAAATTAATGTTCATTTATTTGTTTAAATTAAATTGTCTGTGATGTTTTTAATTTTCGTTGTTCTACATAAATTACATAACTTCCTTTTATTTTTCTTTTCATTTAGAATAAAGATATTAGTATGAACCAAGAACGGAAAGAACCCCGCACAAAACCAATGCATAGAGCTAATCGGTTAAATCGGTCCAAATTTCGGAAAAAGGTAGTTCATTTGATGCTGAACAGAAACTCTCAGAGGCACAACTTTGAAAAATGGATAGTTTTTGGAATAAAAGAGGGTGCAAAACATAAAATTCCTCGTGAAAGGAACGGCCTGCGGGACGTAAGTGAATGCTCTAAAAGTCTTTGTGGAAGCAATCAACTAATCCACATATCTCCAATAAGCTAACCAGGTTATACACATCTCACGGGTGTGATGTGTAATCGAAGGTTTTCGGGTATCACCTGTATGTGCTGAGTTCCTCTCAGGACTGTAAAGCAGTTGACGTTTAGGTGAAATTTTATTCACCATCTTCAAAGCTTACTGTACGGCGTTTGCGGACGAATTGACGTTTGCGACTCGGATGCTGTTGATCCCGTGTGTACGTAGGGCGCGTTCGTTGGCCGGATGGTTCTGGTAAATCAGGTTGCGAGACCTGCTGCGTGTTATCGACCCTGTTGTCAGTGTTTGGGGTCGTGTTGCTGAGTTGTAATCTGGTTCTTTACTACCTATTACTGGTTTATGTTTCGTAAGCAGGTTTTTCTAAGTATCAGGCAATCGCTGGTTATCATCTCTGCTATGTTGGGTCAGTGCAAAAGAAGTTGTTTTTTGCTTGACAGCGTTTATATGTTCGTCTCTTGTGGCGCTTATTTTATGGTTGGTTTGGCCTACGTAAGATGAGCTGCATTCTCCGCATGGAATTTCGTATACTCCCTGGTTTTCTAGAGGGATTTTGCGGTAGGTGTTGGCGAGAGATCTTTTACTTTATTGTTTGTGGCAAAAATGGTTTCAATGTTGTGTCTCTTGAGAATTTTTGCGATTTTGTCTGTGGTACCTCTGACATAAGGAACAAAAACTTTGGAGCTATTCTCTTGGTTTTCGCGATTTTTCGGGGCCAAACGTTTGTTTTTTAGAGCCTTGTCTATATATTCTTTTTTATAGTCGTTTTTTGTTAGGGCGTCTTGCAATATGTTCATTTCTTTGTGGTAATTTTCTTGATCTGTAAGGGACTGCCATCGAAAGGCAAGTGATTTCACTAAATGTAAATAATTGGGTGGGGTGGTGATGTAAATCGGCGTTGAGGTATCTGTTGGTGCGAGTAGGTTTCCTGTAGACAGTGTGCGATAGCAGGCGATCCTCTTTTTCTTTTCTTTTCAGTAGGATATCTTTCCTGTTTTGTCTCCATGGTGAATTTGATTTTTGGATGTATACTGTTTATGTTATTTAGGAAATTTTACACATTTTCTTCTCCATGTTGCCAGATAATGAATGTGCCATCTACGTAACGCAGCCACAGTCGTGGTTTGTGTGAGGTCTCTAAAGCTTTTGATTCGAAGTCTTCCATAAATAAGTTAGCGACTGCAAGAGATAGTGGCGATCGCATAGGGGCTCTATCGACTTGTTTATATCATTGGTCTTCACAAGTAAAATCAATCAGTTCGTTCGCAGTACAGTGAGCTTTGAAAATGGCGAATGAAAATTCACCGAAACGTCAACTGCCTTACAATCCTGAGAGGGACTTAGTTTTTACACGAGATACCCGAAAACCTTCGATTACATATATATATATATATATATATATATATATATATATATATATATATATATATATATATATATATATATATATGTGTGTGTGTGCGGCTTTCACGGATTCCTCCGTTTGAGATGCAATAGCAGTGGATATATCCACATTATGCCGTTGCACACATACATATGCCATCCGGCGGGAGGTCGGAGAAGCCACGTTCAGTGTTGCATGCTTCCTTCCGATCTGTCCTTTGCACAGACAGGTGCATGTCGGTACCCTGATGAGTCTAGTAGAGACGAAACATGTACCTCTGCCGTATCACTGTGGCGGGGAGGGTAAGTTTTGACTTTCTTCTCGGTATGGTGGTACAGGTGGGCCATCATTTCGATGGTGGTGGAATTGGATGGATTGTGTTTTATCGCAATTTATTCAAACTGTGCAACCTCTAACACTGAAAGGATATGATTGGAACGAGGTTTGCATTTACTGATCGTAATTTACTTCATATATATATATATATATATATATATATATATATATATATATATATATATATATATATATATATATATATATATATATATATATGAATAGTTTGGTTATTCCGGGTTTCAATCCGTTCGTTCAAAAAATCGTTTTCACGACGTTTCGCCAAAATCTCATTTGGCATTTTCAAGTGCGGTTCGTCTCGTTACTCGCTGAGAACTGATGGTGGCCTCTGATGACTGCCGAGTTTTGTTTAGCTGGCTCGCTTCCTGATTGGATGAGCGATTTCGCAGGCTCCTCCCCTCTGCCGAGTGCGATATATTTTGTTCTTGTATGCTGGTCTCTCGTGTACTAGTTGATTTTTGTTGTTTTCTTTCTTGATTCTTTATTAATGTTTTCCATGTAGTTGGAACATTTATAGCATCGTCTCGTTTATTTAGTTGTCCCGCTTTTTCGATTTCTAGGGCCTCTCTTATGACGCGTACCTTGTAATTCTGTACTGGTGCTATTTCTTTTGTTTTTTCGAAGTCGATGGTGTGTCCGGTTGTTTGGTGATGTTGAAATAGGGCCGAAGTTGTCTGTTTGTTTTTGAGGCTATTTTTATGTTCTTGGATTCTTGCTGATATGCGCCTGTTTGTTTGTCCTATATAAGTTTGATGGCAATCTGCACATGGAATGCTGTAAACGCCATGATTTTCAAGGTTGGTCTTGTCTTTGGGATTTCCCAGGATGTTGGCTATTGTTTTTTGTGGTTTAAATATGGGCTGTATGTTGTGTTTTCTCAAGGTTCTTCCGATTCTGTCTGTTACTCCTTTTATGTATGGTATTATGGCTTTGTTCCTTGTTTGATCTTGGTCTTTGGTCTTTGTTGTAGTCTTCTCTTGTCTTTTTATGGCTTTCTTTATATCTGATTGTGAGAAACCATTCCGTTCTAGAGCTGTTGAAATGTGTCTTATTTCGTCTTGTTTTGTGTCAAGTTCTGTTAAGCGGAGTGATCTTGATACTAGTGTGTTGACTACTGCCTGCTTTTGAGAGGGATGATGGTGTGACGCTGCATTGAGATATCGGTCAGTATGCGTGGGTTTCCGATATACGCCAAAGCCCAGGGTGTTGTTTAGTTTCCTAGTTAATAGCAGGTCCAAAAAAGGAAGTTTCTTTTCTTGTTCGATTTCCAGCGTGAATTGGATTCTGTGGTGGATATTGTTCAGGTATATGAGAAAATCGTCCAGGTGTTCTTTTCCATGTGGCCATATTATAAAAATATCATCAACATAGCGTTTCCAAAATTTCGGTTTTAAAGGTGCCTTTTGCAGTGCTTCTTGTTCGAAGTATATCATGAAAAGGTTGGCTATGACTGGTGAAAGCGAGGATCCCATAGGTGCGCCACCTGTTTGTTTATATATTTGGTTATTGAACATGAAGTATGTGTTCTTTAGGCAGTGTTCTGCAAGTTCAATTGTGTAGGCTGGAAAGTCTTCGTTCATGGCGATTTTGTCCAAGGTCTCATCCAGTGGTATGCTTGGATATAGCGATTTTATGTCGAGGCTTGCTAAGATGTCATTTTCTTCGAGGTGAATGTTTTTGATCATTTTAGTCAGTTGTTCGGAGTTTTTCACGAAGGAATCAGCCAGTTCGACTCTTGGTTGCATGATACTTGCTAGATATTTTTCCAGTTTTTGTGTAGGAGATCCCACGGCGCTCACTATTGGTCTGAGTGGTGCATTTGTCTTGTGTATTTTTGGTAAGCCATACAGTTTTGGACATCTGCTTGATTTTTCTCGTGGTATTATAGATTTTTCAGTTTCTGGGTCTAGTTTTGAGGCTTTAATCTTGGCTTTCGTAGTTTTTTCCAGGTATGTCGTTGGATCTCTGTTGGTTTGTTTGTAAGAGGCGTCTTTGAGAATTTCTGACATTTTTTGCATGTAGTCGTTGGTGTTCATTACAACCGTGACATTTCCCTTATCTGCTGGTAATATTGTTATTTCTTTATTCTTTTTTAAGGATGAGAGGGCTTGATGTTCAGCTCGCGTTAAGTTTGAGTTGGGAGGCCGGCTTGATTTCAAAATTTGCGTTATGTCTTGTCTGGCTTGTTCGGCATTTTCTTCAGGGATGTTCTCTAGGGCAGCTTCTATATTTGAAATTATCTCTTCTAAGGGGACTGTTTTTGGCGTTACGGCAAAATTAAAGCCTTTAGACAGAACTAATTTCTCACATTCTGTTAATTCGTAGTTGGAGATGTTATGGACAACTTTGTTGCAGTCCAGTGTTTGCTGTGTGTGGACATTATTGCGTTGTTTTAGTGCCTCAAATTTCTTCTGTTGTTTTTTTGCCTTAAGGTGGGTGTCTGATTCCGTTCTCCAACAGGATACTTTTTCGATGTCATTCCACAGAAGATGATGGATTTTCTGGGTTAAAGCTAAGTGGAGATTATAAAGTTCTATTTCAGTCCTTGATAGAATTCTTCGTTTTTCTCGGATTTGTTCTCGAAGGAGAGCTTTTCCCGCGGTCTTAAGGATTGAAATAGTTCTTCTTGTCTTTAGATGGTACGAGAGTTTGGTGCAAGTTGGTTCCAGATTGTTGTTGCGGCATCTTATTAAAAAAGTTATATCGCAGAGGAGGGCTGATTTCTTGGATCTCAGTTTCTCGAAACGTTTAACATTTAAAAAGGTCTCCTCCCCGTAAAGGTGTAAAATGTTATATCGTAGGTTTTCACGGATGGTAGAATGAATAGTTTGGTTATTCCGGGTTTCAATCCGTTCGTTCAAAAAATCGTTTTCACGACGTTTCGCCAAAATCTCATTTGGCATTTTCAAGTGCGGTTCGTCTCGTTACTCGCTGAGAACTGATGGTGGCCTCTGATGACTGCCGAGTTTTGTTTAGCTGGCTCGCTTCCTGATTGGATGAGCGATTTCGCAGGCTCCTCCCCTTTGCCGAGTGCGATATATTTTGTTCTTGTATGCTGGTCTCTCGTGTACTAGTTGATTTTTGTTGTTTTCTTTCTTGATTCTTTATTAATGTTTTCCATGTAGTTGGAACATTTATAGCATCGTCTCGTTTAGTCTCTAGAACGGAATGGTTTCTCACAATCAGATATAAAGAAAGCCATAAAAAGACAAGAGAAGACTACAACAAAGACCAAAGACCAAGATCAAACAAGGAACAAAGCCATAATACCATACATAAAAGAAATAACAGACAGAATCGGAAGAACCTTGAGAAAACACAACATACAGCCCATATTTAAACCACAAAAAACAATAGCCAACATCCTGGGAAATCCCAAAGACAAGACAAACCTTGAAAATCATGGCGTTTACAGCATTCCATGTGCAGATTGCCATCAAACTTATATAGGACAAACAAACAGGCGCATATCAGCAAGAATCCAAGAACATAAAAATAGCCTCAAAAACAAACAGACAACTTCGGCCCTATTTCAACATCACCAAACAACCGGACACACCATCGACTTCGAAAAAACAAAAGAAATAGCACCAGTACAGAATTACAAGGTACGCGTCATAAGAGAGGCCCTAGAAATCGAAAAAGCGGGACAACTAAATAAACGAGACGATGCTATAAATGTTCCAACTACATGGAAAACATTAATAAAGAATCAAGAAAGAAAACAACAAAAATCAACTAGTACACGAGAGACCAGCATACAAGAACAAAATATATCGCACTCGGCAGAGGGGAGGAGCCTGCGAAATCGCTCATCCAATCAGGAAGCGAGCCAGCTAAACAAAACTCGGCAGTCATCAGAGGCCACCATCAGTTCTCAGCGAGTAACGAGACGAACCGCACTTGAAAATGCCAAATGAGATTTTGGCGAAACGTCGTGAAAACGATTTTTTGAACGAACGGATTGAAACCCGGAATAACCAAACTATTCATTCTACCATCCGTGAAAACCTACGATATAACATATATATATATATATATATATATATATATATATATATATATATATATATATATATATATATATATATGTGTGTGTAATCGAAGGTTTTCGGGTATCCCTTGTATGTGCTGAGTCCCTCTCAAGACTGTAAGGCAATTGTCATTTCCGTGAATTCTCATTCTCCATTTTCAAAGCTCACTGTATGGCGTCTACGAATGAACTCACACACAAGGAATTAGATACTCATCACGTCCACGTTCGTTGATCTTGGCTAATGCAGAGCACGTGTTCTCTGTACGGTGGTGTACCCTTTTGGGGAATGAAGTACAGTTTAGCGGGGTTGATATACCATGCTGGAGCAATATTCATCGAACTTTTCCAGTCAAGGTGGATTTTCAGTTTTGCACCCCCTTTTATTTCAAGAACTGTCTATTTTTCGGGGTTGTATCCATGAAAGTTTCTGTACAACATCAAGTGAACTATCTTTTTTCGGAATTTGGATTGATTTGACAGATTAGTCTTTTTCATTGGTTTTGTAAAGGGTCTTTTTAAGAATTTATGACATTTAATAATCGAATAAACTGACACAATATTGTATCGTTCAATATTTGCCCAGAAATTTAGTGTAAAATTAAACTTTTGATTATCCTCTATATACTATTAAATATAATAGACCTTTTAAAAACTCAATATAAGATAACAATCCAGATGAAAACACCTTTAACTGGACAAAAAATGGTCAACATATATATAAAACTTAAAAAGTTGTTTAAAATTGAATTGAACTAAATCTTGTTTGTCCAGGAGTGTATATTCATTCAGAAGTATTTATAAAAAATGATGAAAATCCATAAATAATTGAATATTCGTCAGAATTTTGTCTAAAAAGAGTCCCAAAAATCCTTATGTGCGTCAAACACGGTTTAAAATCCTCTCCTCTGTTAAAAATATTATCTGTGTTGCCATACAATTAAAAATAATTTTTCGACGTGTTTTAGGTTGACCAACAAAGCATTATTTTATGCAATTGTTAAGCTTCGCCTATTCATAATATTTATTTTATTCATTCGCGCCTAACATGTATATAAATAATAGGCATTTATCGGAATGAAATATTTTTATTCTAATCTAAATATTTTACTTTTATTTTGTTTGTTCTTTTTCAAAATTGCCTACAGTTTTTTTATCAATTTGATAATAAATGAAATAAAATATTTTTGGTGATTTATTGTTTATTTTAATGACCTATATTATATCTATTAATTCAGAGTTTATTATCATTTCAGTATTTGCGATTCAAGATCCATATAAGTTTAAATTGCGCCGCTTTAAAAGGTATTTATGAGTTCCGTTTAGTCTCGAATTTGCGAGTAAAAATATAACCCTTGTGTCCCTTTGGGCTGTAGCTTGTTGGAAGATTTTGTTGTGAATATAAGTTTATTTTACGACAAAATATTAAATTTCAGATTTAATAAGTCCCGAGCTTCCTAAATAAATTAAATAATACGGTATACAGTGCAAAAATTACAATCCTTCGATTGCCGAAACGGGGAAACCTAGACATTAAACGGTGCGGTGGCGGAACTTTGACTCGGTGCTTCCTCGAATTTAGAGCGCTACGTTGCTCTCCTTGAGATAATTCGTCCTTTTTCCAATTGAGTTTAGCTCTTGCGGGTCACTTTGATGGTTCTATTTTTTAGGCAGTTCGTGATTCTTAAAATAGATTGTCTTTGACAACATAACATTCTGCAGAAAATAAAAATCGTGCACGTGTTTTTATTCCTGAAATATATATTTATATATGTATATATCATTTTCTTTTTATTTTGTCTTTTCTTAGGTTTGGGTTCTTTATTTAATAAAAAATCAAAAACAATTTGACGTTTCGTCCTTTATTTAAGGCATTTTCAAAAATTTTTGCTTTTTTATTTATTGATCTTCCTTGACATTTTGCTTATTTATTAATAATTATTATAATTTCGGTTTCAAAAGTTTTTGGAAACGCTATGTTGATGATATTTTTATAATATGGCCACATGGAAAAGAACACCTGGACGATTTCCTCATATACCTGAACAATATCCACCACAGAATCCAATTCACGCTAGAAATCGAACAAGAAAAGAAACTTCCTTTTTTGGACCTACTATTAACTAGGAAACTCAACAACACCATGGGCTTTAGCGTATATCAGAAACCCACGCATATTGACCGATATCTCAATGCAGAGTCACATCATCATCCCTCTCAAAAGCAGGCAGTAGTCAACACACTAGTATCAAGATCAGCAAGAATCCAAGAACATAAAAATAGTCTCAAAAACAAACAGACAACCTCAGCCCTATTTTAACATCACCTAACAACCGGACATAATATCGACTTTGAAAAAACAAAAGAAATAGCACCAGTACAGAACTACAAGGTACGCGTCATAAGAGAGGCCCTAGAAATCGAAAAAGCGGGACAGCTAAATAAACGAGACGATGCTATCAATGTTCCAACTACATGGAAAACATTAATAAAGAATCAAGAAAGAAAACAACAAAAATCAACTAGTACACGAGAGACCAGCATACAAGAACAAAATATATCGTACTCGGCAGAGGGGAGGAGCCTGCGAAGCCGTTCATCCAATCAGGAAGCGAGCCAGCTAAACAAAACTCGAAATTCATCAGAGGCCACCATCAGTTCTCAGCGAGTAACGAGACGAACCGCACTTGAAAATGCCAAATGAGATTTTCGCGAAACGTCGTGAAAACGATTTTTTGAACGAACGGATTGAAACCCGGAATAACCAAACTATTCATATATATATATATATATATATATATATATATATATATATATATATATATATATATATATATATATATATATAGGCTGTATATTAGAAATTTTTCTTTATTATCGATGAGCCATATGGAAAAAATCTAATATATAAATTTTTAGAAAAATTTCCTTTAGAACATTATTTTCTCGAGATTGGCTAGATAGTGTGTATTACAATTCCAAATAAATACCCTAATTAACACACGGAAGTTGATCCCAACCTCCGCTTCCCAGAACATGCTGTGCCCTTGTCTTTCCTGTCTTCCTTAATAATTTAAAATGGAAATTACTTTAAACAATTTAAATATATTTTAAATTAGTTTAGTACTTTAATTTGCCACTTATTTCAAGATATATTTCTGAAATTAAAGTCCCTCGCTCAATAAAGTAACATTTCTACTTGAACCAACGTCGAAATTTAGTTAAAAAAATAACAGTAAACAATACGTCAGCAAACTTAAGGAATCAAATTTATCCGGCCGTAATAAAGTATCTTAGAATAAAAATAAATTCGTTTTTAGACATCGAAATATGTTACCAATTTAATTAAAATCATGTTTTTCAGTTATGTGGGTTTATAATTGGAATTTCAAAGTTTTCGAGCAAAATTTGTGGATCATTTTTACATTTTTTTTCCTTAATTATTTCTAGATTTGCTCTTATTATATAAGAAATTAGATATTCTCGTGTTATTTAATAGCGTGATCTTTATTAAACGTACCTTCCGTCATCGTCATTGTTTAGTTAAGTTTTTACAAAAAGTAAGAAAGAAAATTTTTTTTGCAACAAATCATTTTACTACTTTTTAAAATTCTGCTTTTAAGATTTATATTCTTTCACTTTTACAGTATATAAAACGGAGAATATACCCAGAGAATGGTTACTCTCCACCTTTTGCGCTATTCCAAAAAATAAAAATGCAAAAGACTGCAGCGAATATAGAACAATATCTTTGATAAGCCATGTACTCAAGGTGTTTTTAAAAGTAATACACGGACGCATTTATAAAGAACTTGAAAAGGGGATAGATGATAGTCAGTTTGGATTCAGAAATGGTATAGGCACCAGAGACGCGATGTTTGCACTTAATGTGCTTTCACAGAGGTGTATGGATATGAACGCCGATATACACATTTGTTATGTTGACTTCGAGAAGGCTTTTGATAAAATTAGACATGAAAAACTAGTCGAGATTCTAAGAAGAAAAAACATAGACAACAAAGATTTAAGAATAATAACTAACCTATATTGGAATCAACGCGCATAAATAATAGTAGATAACGAAACAAGTCCGGAAATTGAAATAGGGAGAGGAGTGAGACAAGGATGCATTTTGTCACCCCTACAATTCAATGTGTATAGTGAATCGATTTTCGAAGAAGCACTGTTAACGAAAAGTAAGGGAATAATAATAAACGGAAGAGCTGTAAACAACATAAGATTTACAGACGACACTGTTATCATAGCTAGCTCCGCTGAAGAACTCCAAGAACTAGTGAACGAAACAAATAACGTTTGCGAGCAACACATGAACATAAAAAAAACTAAATATATGGTAATAACTAAAAAACAAAACATGCAAACAAGCATAAAGTTGCGAGGTGCGAATTTAGAAAAAGTGCAAAAATACAAATACTTGGGCACATGGATAACAGCAAATAATGAGCAAACAACAGAAATAAGAACGAGAATAGAAATGGCAAGAACGGAAAACCATTCTGTGCAGCAGAGACATCACTCTAGAACTAAGAATGAGAATTTTAAGATGTTATGTATTTTCAGTGCTGCAGTATGGGTTGGAAGGCTGGACACTAAAACAAGAACACATAAATAGACTGCAAGCGTTTGAAATGTGGTGTTACAGAAAGATGTTGAGAGTATCTTGGACGGAGAGAAAAAAAAAAACGTAGAAGTATTGCTAGCGATGGACAAAAACTATGAAATAATTAACAACATAAAAATAAAGAAACTGCAATATCTTGGACATATAATGAGAGGTCAGCGATACGAGTTGCTTAGAGTGATCATGCAGGGTAAAATAGAAGGAAGAAGAAATATCGGAAGAAGAAGAATTTCATGGTTGAGAAACTTGAGAGAGTGGTTCAATTGTAGCTCAGTAGAACTTTTTCGAGTAGCGGCAAATAGAGTGAGAGTGGCAATGATGATATTCAACCTCCGATAGGAGATGGCATCTGAAGAAGAAGACTCAAAAAAAAAGTTTACTAAAACCAAAGCAAATATATTCATTTAGAGAAAATCTTAGCTGTGTATATACGCAAGCAAATATATTTTCTAACTTAAAATACATTTTCGTCCATTGGAAATAACAGCTACTCAATTCTATCGCTTCCGAATAAAAGTTCTTTTGTTCCAGTGGAGATTATGAAGTGATTATATTAAATTATGCGCTGTCACAGATTAAGATTACATAGTTCAAAATTTAACATTTTGGTACTTGAGGAAATTTACAATTCTAGGTCTTTTGAGATTTTCCGATCCCAAAGTAAATAATTTGGTAAATTACGGGTGAAAATTACATCACTCCATTGAAAAATAAGAAGTTATTGTAACGAATATAAATCATTTTAGATTTAAATTACATATTCTAAAATCAAGCAAAACGAAACTTGGAGTAAATATCATCACATTTAATTTGATTGCAATATACAAGAATGTGTGGTCTAAAAATAAAAAATATCTTTTCTGAAAACATCATAAAAATATTAAGTTAAATATGCATATTTCATAATGTTATTGAGTTCTTATAATATCAAAAATGGCCACGATTTTCAACCTCAATTTTCTGTTTTCCTAATTAAGATACAATGCTCAATTTTAATGGAAATTTTTTGTATTGTTTTATATTTTGAAGATCTATTAAAAAAATTTTTTTTTCAATCGTTGGCCGAGAAATTTTGCAAAAATCAATTTTTGCACCAAAAAATTGTGATAATTTTTCACCGGATGGAGATAATTTTTTTTAATGCGTGCATTGAATTTAGATGTATCATTTTCAATCTCAAAAAAATTTTTTAATTTTGGATGAAAAAAACGTGTTTTTTTTTTCAAAAATTCATAATGGCGTGGCAAATGAATATTAAGGGCTCACATTTGCAAAAGATGTTTTTTAATGCTTGTGCTTTACCTGTGAATTTTTTGGATCCAAGAAATACACTTCCATACGATCTGTATACCTCCGAAATTGGGCCGAATCTAATCGAAAATAGCTGCTGCAGGCCGCTGTGGGGGGGTTGCCATAATTCAGACGCATTATTCATCGGCGCTTCAAGGAAACTTATGCCTCACAAGTAATATTTATAATATTGATGTTGTTTTATTAATTTATATGATAGTAATAATTTGTTTAGTCATATTAATTATTAATTTGTTTATTAACAAAATTTTTACAAAAAAATATTGAGAAAATCGTACAAATATTCAGTTATATATTACATATTCTACTGTTTTTTTCCTTTATATTATTATTATCTAAGAGTTTAGCAAAATTTTTACAAAAAATTATAGAAAAAATCATACAAATATTCAATTATGTATTACATATTATACTGTTTTTCTCTTTATATTATTATTACCTAATAGTTTATTAACAAAATTTTTACGAAAATTTCTATCGGTAAATCATATAAAAATATAATAATATTATATAATACGCCAGATAAATATTTAATAATACATTAAAATTACGTGCGAGAAAATCATACAAATACAATAAATCAATTATACATTCATTTTTCTCTTTTTTCTATTACTTCTATGCAATCGGCGTCTATTTCATCATCGCAATTATTACTCTCACTTACATCATACACACCATTTTCATCATTATTTTCAGTTTCATTATACATATCATTCTCATTATTATTAACATTTTCATAGTCAGAATCATTTTCACACATATTATTAATTTCCTCTGAATTGTCATCATCGTTTTCTAAATCGCAGTAAATAAAATTTTCAAAGCAATTATCGCATTATCCATCACCGTGCTCACACAAATCTGCACTTTTCAGAAATTTCTGAAATTTTTGTCAAAATTTTGTTAGTCTTTTGAAGTCGGCGCCAAATTATTTCTAAATGAAACAAATAACTACTAATATATATAAATTATGGTAAGAAAGCAATTACAAATAAAGTATTTTTGGAATTAGCTTGGCGCCGACTTCAAAAATTTCAATTTCATATAAAAATTTATAGTTATTTTTCACTTTTTAGCGCACTTTTAGAAGTCGGTTCAATTTTTTTTAAAAATATTTTTTAGAACGATTTTTAAACCGGTAGTTTGTTAGTAAATGTCTTTTTTTAAAAAAAATACCAAAACCATAAATTTTGTGGAAAAAAATATATATCGTTAACTAGTGGCACCACCTATAACTTATATGAATAGGTTTTTTAATTCTCTACAACTTTTGTTTGAAACATTTTTCGATTCAACTTTTACTTTTCGAGATAAACTCGAAAAACCGCCATTTTCTTTTGCTCAGGTCTTTCAGAGTTACTGAGGTATGTTTTATAGGATGTCGAAATGAATACATTCCAGCAAAAAAACCAATGTTATATTTTTGTTAACAAAACAGCTCTTTTTTGATCTAATTTCCATGGAGTATTATTGTATCTTTCGATATCTGGATTCTTTATAGTTTATGATTTTGTCAAAAAAGGCTTTCAATTTAATTTGGAGGCTTCTTGGGGACCAGGATATTTTTTCTTAAAATCAAGATTAATCTGAAATTAAACCGAAATATTAACAACTAATCAGTTCCTGTTAAAAACAAAATTTAAAAAATATATAGAGTTCGATGTTGTAAAACATACTAGATACTGCTTATTCAAAACCTTTATGCGATTCAAAAAATAAATTTAAATTACATTAGAAAGGAATATCTTAGCTTACCGAAACAGGAGCTCTCAGATGGGTCACGTTTCCAAAAAAAAATATTTAACTGCGAATATAGTGAGTGCTTCGTTATCTCGCTTCTATCGTTACTTTCCAGCATAATAAAGCTTTATGCCAGACTTTATGACCTGGCAGAGCCACCTTATTTATTTGGAATATGTCTCTAAAAATTACAAATTACTTTTATTTATTAAGCATAATCTGTCTAAACAAAACAAACAAACCTTCCAAATATACTGATTGATGAACTATGCTTTCCTCATTATTCACTGATCTTTGTGATGTTCTGTCATCGGAACGAAATAATATATTTCTGGCATGGTTTACGACTTTACCTTTGATCGATTTATATGAGCACAATAATACATTTTCAAGGGTTCTGTTGAAAATAGATTTTTGCTACTATCGAGTTGAATTCATCACATTGCAACCTAATGTAAAAAAATATGTGAAAAACATTAGCTATTAATCATGAAATTTTTGGTATATTTTCAGGGATAATTTTTTAAAAATTTTGCATCCACTTTCAATTATTAACCTTTCAAAATGTTTTGCTTTCCCTCACGCCTACAATAATTTTATTGTTTTACCTTTGTAATAGATACCAAGAACTATAAAATTTAAACGTTCGTTATCGACAAGAAAATTTTATTTTATCGATATGTACATAATATGAAAAAAATAGCCTAATTTTCAAACTAATTCTAAACTTGAACTATGAAAAAATAAATACCGAGTGTCTTCGTTCGCCATTTTATGATTCTTAAATGTAAACCACTAAGCGACCAAATTTATAAAACATTACTTTACTAGCTTTCCATTATTTAAGTTAATTAAATATTTTTTTTGAAAATATTTATCTTGAAATCGCTTTATAATTTCTTGGGATAAGCCCCAAGTAGTTAATGTCACCTTCAGATTATCAGTCCTTGCACTTTCAACAAAAAAAGTTTCAAAATATTCTCAATCAAAATCTTTCTTGTACTTTCCACAAATTTGAACCTCTAATTAAAAGTCCAGTTCTTGCCGGAAAACGGTGGTAAGATGATAAGTTCCAGAACAATATATATATATATATATATATATATATATATATATATATATATATATATATATATATATATATATATATATATATATATATATAATTAAAGAGTAAGACACACTAAAATAAAAGTATATAAAAAATATATAAACAACAATAAACCATAAAATACAACAAAAACAAAAATAAATAATAAATTGTGTTTACATTGGTAAACATTACGTATCTAATTCGTAATCAAAGTCAGTGAAGCTATCTCCGCTCAAATTTATTATGATTGGTTTCTCTATCTCACCGATCATGAGATCGAGTTTCCACATTTTGTTTTATTCTTTTATTATATGGATTTTCCTCAATTTTCCGCAGTAACTTTATTCAAAAAAATCTTTCAAAAATTCAGTTAAATTACTAATTTTGTAAGTTGTGTCATTTCTAGCAACTCCACCTTTTACTTGAGAGAGATATTTTCTACTCCAACGGTCAGTTTCCGAATGATCTATAAGAGCCGATTTCTTATCTGGATTTTCCCAGCAAAAATTAAGTTCTCTGAGCAATTTTCAGAGCTCAGTTCTTTTAATTTTAGGTAAATCCCGATCTTCATGATTTTAGTTAGAATTTTGTCGACGATTGGAATCTGCTTCTCTTAATAAAATGTATGTACAACTCCTTTTACTGCAGTTTTCATCTCTTCTTCCAACGAGGTTTTTTGTCTTCCTGTGGTCAAAAGTCGTTTTTTTTCTCCTTCAGTATTCGGTACATAGTAGATTTTCCAACTTCTGTCATGTTGGAACACATCTCAACAGAGCTTTTAACATTATTATTTAGCTATTGATATCTTAAGGCATCACAAACATTCATCGTAATAAGTTGTTCTTTGAAGACAAAATGCCCTGGTTTAACGATTTTGGAATAAATATAGAGGTGGAACCAATATCTTTTGGGTATCTCACTAATCTGAAATAATATATATAAAAACAAGCGCAAACAAGACTAATTACTAGGGACACACTGTAAGGTGTACTTGGTCACTGACAGAATAAATTGAACTATCAGAAATTTTATTGTTGCAGTAAATTTATAAAAGCTTATATTATTTAAATATAATTAGATTTACGGCAGTTCTCAGTTACCTGCGACACTGGAGCAGGTATGTTGGAGGTTTCGGTAACAGTTTTACTACTCTCTCTAGTTCTTGAATAGAGTATAGGAATGTGTATGCTTGCGATCGCCGCCCACCCCTCCCAAGAGCTTTGAGTTCAGGAAAATCGAACTGATTCTGCCTTTACCCCCCCGTTGACAACTTGTGTTTCTTGCGATAGCCCTTTCAACAACTTTGAGTACAGGAAAATAGATCCGATTCTGCCTCTTATATTAGGAATGTGTATGCTGCTAGCATCTCCCCAACTGTCGGCAACTTTTTTTTTTGTGATCACCTCCCCCCTCTCCAAAATCTTCAAATTAAGAAAAATAGACCCGACCCTCCCTTTTACATTAGAAATGGGAATGTTGCTGGTGTCCCCCCCCCCATCGACAACTTGCTTTCGCTTGCCATACTGTACTTTTGTGATATTATGCATCCCCCCCCAAGGAGAGAGGCTGGATCCGCCCCTGACTGGAAGTGCTGCCATCTTGAAAATATCTTAGCCGAATCGCTCCATTGACTTTGGTACTCTGCCAATTTTTAAAAAGTCCTATCAAATTCAAATCAATAAAATACATTAAAGCATGACAATTTAATTTGTACTTATTGTACAGAATTTTGTACGTTTCTTGTAATAAAATTGTTAGTTTGATAGAAGGAATTTTTTTCAGTATTTTTTGTAATTTTTTTAATCAAAGGGAGATAAATATTCACTCTTTATACTATTCATCCACTGGATAATGTTTTACTGGGTTTATTCATATATTCCGTAACTAATTATAATACCTATTATAAGATAAGTCAGGAAATAACATAATCTTAGCTAAGCTTTTGAATAAAGTTACTTATTATGTACAATATTCCATTGAAAGCCACTCGAATCTTATTTGAATTTCGTCTTAATATTGTAAAATATGTACATATATATGTTATCCTATCTTAGATCAAAGTTAATTTAATCTAATATACTTTCAGGAAATAAAGGGCATTAACCCCTGAATTAATTTAAAATGTTGATTAGAATCTTTCAGATCTACTTTTAGGCATCTGAAATGTTACTCAATATGGGAATGACTTTTTCTAATTATTTTTTTTTTCCAAGTGGTAATTTCGGATATATTTTCTAAATAGGTTTTAAGAAAAGGGATCCTCTATATAAGATGATAATTGTAGTTTAACATAGAATCTCTTCAGCGTGTTATACTGGGCTAATCTTGTCTATTTACCCAACCATAAATAAGTTTCTCGTAAAAACAGTTCAGAATATTTCAAATATCCTTAAAAATTTTCTCTGTCCCATTTGGATACTCACTCCTCGCGACGCATGTAATTTATTTTTGTTTGATAGACACTTGAGATATTTCTTGCAAATAAAACGTATTTTAACTTTTATAGGTATTCAATCGAAATGCTTCAGCGTAAAAATTTTGATTTGTTAAAAAGAAATATAAGAAAACTTATTCATTATTGCTTTTCCTGTTAAAATTAAAATTACTTGCACTAGTTTTTCGCACCACATGTGGTGTTTACGTTAAATTTAAAATTTTAATAACGAATTTGTTGTTATTAATTCCAAACTTCATTCCTAACACGATAAAGGTTAGTATTGTGTAAAGGACACTACAAATTACTAAAAGTAAAGCTCAGGGTACATACATTAGCCGAATGCAAAGAACAATGATATTAAAACTGGGTCAGTCTTTTTCTAATTATATGAAACATATACTAAGAAACGATAACGATGTTGCTAAAGTCCATCATTTAAGTATCTGTGTAAGGGAACAAAACTTCATTGTGATTTATAATTATTTTAACATATATTAACTCTAAATAAAATTCTACTTAATGGAAGAATTTACTTGAGTCCCTCTGTATAAAGATTTGGACCGTTGAAATGTATATCTTATGTCTGGCAAAAAATAGTCACATATCAGGAAAATATAAAGCCATTAACATATTTAAGCTCAGTTTTATTACTTTTGGGGTAGTTAATTTTTCTGAAAAAAACAACATTAACTTAGTGAATTTATGTGACACAAAATCTAAACTGTTCCACCCTTTCGAAGTTTTTAATATAAATCTGTCAAACTACCTTAATAGTCTTAAAAACCACATCATTAAAGGTCTAAGTTCAAGTACCAAAGTAATAACCACATGTGGCCGACCGTGAGAGAGCTTTTATCACTTAAACTGAGCAAATTTTCCCATCATAAGAAAACAAAAGAATATTTAAACAAAATCACTAAAATGCAATATTAGCATTTGTTATTATGTACAAAGTTTGCGTCTGTTACCCATTTTTTTCCCAATTGACGAAAATAAGTATAAGAAAATATGAAAATGGTTAAAACCTTGGGGTTTTTTTCTATGGGTTCTTTCACGATCTTTTAGTATAATTGCAGAATAGTTATCGATCATATTTGTGTAAAATAATCATTAGTTTTGAGCTTTGGCCAATTATAATACTAAATTAAATTAAATTCGATGCATGGACGACGTATGCCATCTTTGAACAGGGCACCGAAAACTTACAGACACTCTTAGACGAAAACTACGCTTCACGCGCGGGGATACATCGCGTAAGTACATACTATTGGTGGAAACGCACGCATGTCGGAACCAACGCATCTAAAATAAGGGAGATTCCAAGGGATGAAAGTTGAATTTCATTTTTAGGCATTAATCAAAGTCAGTTATAATTTGAATGTCGTTAGATCGGTACCATGAGTACCAGTGCCGTAGAATAATTACGTCACGGGTATAATTGTCGGGAATGAAGGTTTTCTTAGTTTGATTTGTTTTTCATTTAATTTGGGAAAATAAGGGAATATCGTGTATTATTTTAGACGAGCGTTCCGGTATTTTATTAGTGTTTGACTAAGAAATATAAATAGCTGTTTTTTTTCGCGTTTTATTTCTTTTTTTTGCTTAGTGTTTTAGTAAGCTATTTATACGTGTTTTTTTTTTCAAAATTGGATTTTACATTTTTGGTAAATAAATTGCCAATAAGTGCATTTATGTGAGTTACTTCGTAATTGTTATTTATTAGTTTAAGTTCCTCATTGTAAATAGTTCGTTTTCATTTATTTGTTTTTGTTAATTGACTAAATGTTTTGAGAAACTAAAGCTGCAAGAGAGAAGATGTACGTCCAGACTTCCAGAGTGTCTTTATTACTGTAAATTATTAATAGTTACTAATTAATATGAGACAGAAAAAATGATTATAGATGAAATGGTTAACGCTACCACAATATATTATTTGCAAGAGTCTATGATCAAATTCTGTCATATCTATAAGCCTGGCAGCATTGCAACCAGCGTCTCCGAATACATTGAAAAACTCCCGGCATATTTCTAATGTCATTACAAATGATTCTAATCTTTTATTTCATAGGCTTAAATCAGATTTTTCATATAACCCCAGAAGAAAATATCGAAAAGATTACAAAAAACATTTTCGAAAAAATTGAAACTAAATACATGCACTGACCACGGTATACCTATTTATAAAACAGCAATTCAATAAATTAGATTATCAAAAATTCTTTATATTTCTCAGAAAGTAAAGAAATAAAAAACTATGTTAAATTGGTTCAGGTTTTGTCAATTTATTGGCTATCTAAAGACAAATCACGAATTTCATTTGCTGAAAGAAAACCGTATTTCTATTGAAATTGTTCTGCAGTCAATAGCTACATATTACGCCAAGTAAATTGATTAATTGCCAGTTTCCTAGTTTTTCATTAAACTCAACAAAGGAGAAATTTTGCAATTCTACCAATATAGGATATGTAGTGAATGTACTTCGCTTACTACAGAACGTTTTGAGCTTATTTTCAATATGTCCAGGAAAGTCCAATATATTGTTAATTAAAATCAGTTCAGTTTATTTCAATACGACGACCAAAAAATCATATTTCTCCATATCCTCGTGTGCCGTGTGGAGTTTTCAGAATCATAGATAATGAATTTAGGAAATTTTTTATTAAATATCGCGGACGTAATGTAACGGCTCAAAGATTTCCCATTTCCCGATTGTATACAATATGCTTGATTGAGCAATCTATCACTTTGTGATAGTACATTGTAAATAATTAATGGAAAACATTTTCTTTGTTAGACGTATATTTATTATTAAATTGGTGTGATTGCAGTTTTGAAACTTATTATAAGGATTTTTAAGTTCGTGCATTTTTTTATTACTACTATTTAGGAACTAAAGGGAGAATATCGATCAACGGAGAATTTCGTAGGTCTCTTTGATCATTAAGAAGGTTAATTTTACTGGTCTTATTGTACGGCATGTAAAATTTGAATATTGTTAACATCTGGAAAACTGTGGCTGTTTCTATGCAATGTCTAGCAAATTTTGGATTATGTCTTTTTAATAAAAATATAGTTTCGTGTTCTTTTAATCTTGTTTGAAAATTTCTCCCCGTTTGTCCGATGTAACAAATATTGCAATCCGAACAATTTACAGGCCATACTTTCAGATTGAGATAAATTTAAAATAATTCATACTTTCATATTCAGACAAATTTAAAATAATTGACATGAACCCCTGCCACCTAGACTATATGGTTTAATTAAAATTCACAAAAATATGTCCCCATAAGACCAGTTGTCTCTTACACATACAGTCCTCTAAGAAACTCAGCAGTACAACTAAATAATATATAACAGAAAAATTACAGATTTCAAATCCAAAAATAGCATAAAAAATTCGGTTGAATTTACAACACAGCTAAGTAATCTAACAATTCCAGAAAACAGTGCCGTAGCATGTTTTGATTTAACGAATTTGTTTTCAAATATTCCAAATAAAGATTGCTTATAAACAACTGGTACCACTCTATCCAATCATAACGTTAAACCAGTTGTAAAAAATGAAATTTTATCACTCTTTGATTTTTGCATTTCTGAAAACTACTTTCAGCATAATAATCAGTTCTACAAATAACAAGATGGGCTAGCCATGGGCTCTCTCCTAAACCTCCTGGTGGCAGAAATTTTTATGACTAATTCGAAGAAAATTTTTCTAGAACAAATCTTTCAAAAAATATCTTGTTTTGTTATAAATATGTTGACGACATCCTTGTTTGTTTTACAGGTAATTAAACCTAAATAGAAGATATGGTAAAACGTCTCAACATACACAACGAAATATAATTCACAATGTAAAAAGAGGAAGATAATAAAATAAATTTCTTGAATGTCACCATTACAAAAATAAGTTTTTCTCTCGACATTTACAGGAAACCTACTTTCACTTACCCCACTATCCCATAACACGCAATACATTCTGTATCTCATAAACTTGCAGCATACAAGTCTATGACACACATAACATTTACTATTCCTTTAACAGACACAGATAAGAAAAAAAAATTATTACAATAAAACAAACAGCACTAAATAAGGGTATAGTCAAGTGCAAATTAACAATTTAATAAATAAAAAACAGAAACAAACTACACACAACCGAATATACCAACTCAACATAAATAAAAATAACACTAAATACACCACCCTTACGTATTTTGGATAGAATGGCTAAAGTCTTAAAAAACCAAAATTTAAAAACAGCATTCAAATCGTCACAAGAACTATCACGCATCTTTACTGCCAAAGACAAAATTTCCTGTCGACAAAAATCAGAAGTTTATAAACTAAATTGTTCGGATTGCAATAGTTGTTACATAGGACAAACGGGGAGAAATTTCCTTATAAGATTTATAGAACACAAAACAGCATATTTATTAGAAAGACATAATTTAAATTTTGCTAACTATTTCATAGAAACAAGCCACAGTTTCGCAGATATTAACAATATTCAAATTTTGCATGCCGTATCCAAAAGCAAAAAACTTAGTATTTTACAGACCATAGAAATTTACAAGTTCAATAAGACTAGTACAATTAACCTTCTTAATAATCAAAGAGACCTAAGGAATTTTTCATTGTTCGATGTTCTGCCTTTAGTACTTAGATAGTAGTAATAAAAAAGGTATGAACTAAAAAAGCCCTATAAAATAATGTAATTCGTAGTTTTTACGGCATTGCGTTTGACAAGCCAATTTCATAATAAAAGTGATAAGTTTAACAAAGTTAATTTTGTTTCATTAATTAATTTTCTTAAAATTCAATATTGCCAGATAAAAATTTTTCCTGTTCTGAATTATTCTAGGTTTCGAATTTAAAGTTAATTTCTTTCTCCAGATATACATTGAAAAAATCAACCATTTTTCCATAAAAATACGAATCATGCATACCCTAGTAATTACATCACATTATATATACGAAATTAATTAAGCGCTTTATAATGAACTAATTAAATTACTATAATTAAACGAAATCCTATAATAACTTGCTATATTAGTACTAATTAATACTAGTTATTGTTATAAACCAATGAACTTAATAATCTAGAATAATGCTAACATGTAATATGTATTGAATTTATGCATAAGCATAATGCAACTCTCTACTGGCAAGAAGAATTTTTAGTCTAGTCAAACTAGATAAAAAAAGAAGTAAGTTCGCAAAATTGGTCTTAAATAAACTATTAAATACATTGTTGCAAATAAAATATCAACAGTCCCGCACCTACCCTACATCTGCTAAAAATTGTATTCAAAGTATAAAGTCAAAAATGTAGGTTTTCTCGTAAAAGATAAGTTTTATCGTAAAAACAGGTTAGATAAAAGTTGTAGATCATGCGATTCTCTAAAAAAATGGGTTTTATATTTTTTCTGACATATTACAATTCCAAAAGTTGAAGAAGTCGTTTTCTACATAATATGCACACATTTCTGTACCACTTGTGAGGTAGTTCTAGTTAATTTTATTTTAATGTAACTGTAGATGTAGGTGTTTTTTTTTTTTTTAAGATTATATTAATGAATAATTATTGATTATAAAAAAGTTTATTATGAGTATAAAGAAGTCTCCACGTCTTAAAAGTAAGTTCAAAATGTCTAATAGTTCCTTGTGTACCTAAGAATAAATTAATATATATATATATATATATATATATATATATATATATATATATATATATATATATATATAATTATGAATTATTTAAATTATGAAAATATAATATAAAATTCAATATTAAATTCAAATGGAATAAGCGTATTGTTATTGGGATCAAATAAAATGTGTCTTATAAATTAGATTATAATTTGTAATTCTAATTCTAAAGAACATTCTAAATATATAAAATTTAATGTACTAAATATTCTCAAAAATAAAAATTTATTCATTAATGAATCAAATGAATATTTTCACCTAAATTTTTCAATTTTTGAGCATATATATATATATATATATATATATATATATATATATATATATATATATATATATATATATATATATTTATATATCATTTTTCTTAATTTTGTATTTTCTTGGGTTTAGGTTCTATAATTAATAAAACACAAAACGATTGACGTTTCGCCCTTTATTCAAGGCATTTTCAAAATTTTTTCCTAAAAAAATATATAATTAAAATACATCAATATAAAAAACATATTTTACCATTTTTTTTTCTAACGATAAGAATCTATCTAATGTATCATTTGTTAAGTATCTCTTAGTTTTTTTGATGTTTTCTCTAATGGATGTATTTAAAGAAGCTATTGTTTTGGTTGCCTCTGTAATTGATAAGTTTAAAATATTGTATTTGGCTTTCATGATGATATTATTAAATTTATTTAATGTATAAATACATTAAATAATGCCGTTTATATTAAATGTGCATCTCGAAATCTGTTTTATCAGGAAACATGTAAATTTTATTTAAAAAAAAAATTCATTTCGATATTTTAAAGTTTGCTAAAATATGCGAAATGTAAAATAATGTTAAATTTACCAACAAAAATATGCCCGTACTATTTATAATGCTCATCGGCAACATCGCGTCGCTCCTGCTGAAAAGTTCATTCATTGCGCTTTCCTTCAGTTCAAATTATCGTGCGCTCGGAAACTCATCTGGAGTCAGTCTAAAGCTCAACTCAAGAATTTATTTGCCGCTGACTTCAAATTAAAAAGTTTTTGAAAAGTTTTGAACTCCTACTTAGGTAAGTAATTAAATGTTTTTTATTATTTTTATAGTTTTTAAGTAACTAATTAGATAAGTTCAGTGGATAGTTTATTAATTTGAAGAAGTTATTTTAAAGTTCCCTTAAGGGCTTTAATATAAAATTATTTTCAGCGTAGAAATAAAACTGTGGAAGTAAAAGTTTCACAAAGTTTTAATTATTGTTTGGTATAAGATATTTTTGTACAAATTACTTTCGGATGAAAAGAGCCTTTCTAACTTGTGTAAAGTTTTAAAATAATTTATAGCGTGGGTGTATATTCATTTCATTAACTTCGTAATTTTTCATTATCGTCATTTCCATAATAAAATTACAATTGTACTAATATATTATACAGGGTGATACTCCGGGAATTTTATCGATCGATTGTAGGAAAATTATAAATAGGAAGAAACTGAAAATGGAACATTGTATATAATATTACATTTTTGATTTCTACGTAAAATTTTAGACATATTTCATGTATAATGTTCTATACTTAAGTCTCTCCGTTTTAGACATATTTAAATTTTTATGTCAAAAATGACGTTTGCCGAACAAAACTTAATTATAAATTTTTCCTATAAGAAAGTCTTTATTATTTAATTTGGGTTAGTTTTCTTGTAGACGAAGATCGACTTTAGTAGTCTTATTATGCTATTTTGAAATTTATTACTACAGAGTGGTCAAAAAAGAAGAATAAAAATTATATTTTAAAATATCGTTAACAGTCAATTTTTTTCAAATAGAAAACACCTATTTTTAACATTTTTCTCTTGTAAAAACGGTATACGACTTTTTGTTTTGTTATTAGTTGGCCATGACGGCGAGGCGTGGCGAAAATAAAACAATCAAATCCTATAAAATTTTCACTATTTCTTGCCATTTGACATTCATTAATAATAATAATGCCGGGGCGATTAAATTACACGCACGAAAATTATTTAAACTTATTTATTATTTATGGATAATGTGATAGAGTTATTTCAAGAACATGCGACACATTCGCGATACGATATCCGCTGAAACCAAAAAGTGACACCATCAACTGTAAAAAGGACTATAGAAAACTTCAAAAACTTTGAATCCATAAAAACAAAAGGAAATAGAAATAAACCATTTGTTAATAATGAAAATATTGAAACTACAATTTTAGGATATTTCGCTGCATATCCGACAATATCTACAAGGCAATTAGCATTAGAATCTGGATTATCTCAAACATCAGTTTCAAGGATTTTATGGAAACACAATTGTCATTCCTATGTATATTCCATAGTACAACATTTAAAAGGTACTAATATTCTACGAAGAATAGAGTTTTGTCAATTTATTTTTCTTAGGTCACAAGAAAATGCTGGTTTTTAAACAATCAAAATTTCAGTAATTAATAAAGAAATCTTTCTGCCGTATTTAAATAGTTTGTTATATATGTAATTCTCCTTTCAGGCAGAGAATATGAAAAATATAAGTACAAACAGTTTATTTCCTGTAAATATCGCTCTGGTCCTCTCTCCATACGCGTTTCGATCACCTCATGATCTCGTCAGTGGAGCTGTATCGGACCGAGAGCAACATTAGCAGGAAATAACTCATATATGAACCATAAATTTCAAGGTATGTCGGCAGGATATTACACCTTAATTAAAATACTTTATTTGCAATTGTTTTCTTACTATAATTTGTATATATTAGTAGTTATTTATTTCATTTATAAATAATTTGGCGCCGACTTCAAAAATTTCAATTGCTTATAAAAATTTCTAGTTATTTTTCACTTTTTAGAGCATTTTTAGAAGTCGGTTCCATTTTGTTATAAAAATTTTATTTTTCGATTTTTAGTTTTGAATTCATTATGATATTCATAAATTATTTAAACTAAGTGCTAATCGAGATTAATGTACCTCGTAATGACTCCAAGGTGGCAAAAATGTACCCATTTAATTCATAATTGTAAATCACCCTAAAATGAACCACTAAAAATTCTTTGATTCTTAGAGTTCTCCAAATACCAACGAAATTATGTCAAACAAATATTTAGTCTGTCATAATATAGACCCCAAAACCTTCCAATATCGATATTTAAAGAATTTGAGACGTAAATTCTTTAGCCCGATTTATTTTACATTGCATATTGAGTTCGTATACGCCCCAAGAACCCCGCAATATCAATTTTAGATAAAACCGGAAAATGTAAAATTTTTAGTTTCTCATATTGTATCTTATCAACCTAATAGTTATAAAAAATTAACCTCATATTCGTAATACACCACCCCCCAACCTCCTAATACCAAATCTGAAAAAATGCGGATAAGGTAAAATTTTCAACTCACCATATTGGATCCACCATACTGAATAAAAAAAAAATTTTTAACGTCTTAAACTAATCTAAATCTAAACCCTTCAAAGCCCCCTAGTACCAATTTTAGATGAAATCCAAAAATTTAAAACTTCTAGACGGTCATATTTCATCTGACATATTAGATTTTCTTAAAATAATTTTTTATTCGCTATTTACATCCTCAAAAACGATTCAGTTCCACGTTTGAACAAAATCAAAAAATGTAAAATTTTTAGTCAGATATATTGCGTTCGCCATATTGAATCTAGAAAAAATACTATTAAATTCATAATTTACATCCTTAAGAACCTCTATATCAGTTTTGGAGAAAGTCGAAAAATGTAAAATTTTTAGGACACCATATTGAATTCGCCAGATTGAGTTTTTCAACAAATATTTTAATTTCGTAATTAACACTAACAAAAATCCCCCAATACTGACTTTAGACAAAATCGAGAGATGTAGAATCCTTAATCCTCTATCTTAGATCCGCCATATTTATTTTTTTTTTAAATAATATCAAATTCGTAGTGTGCTATCATATCAATTTTGAAAAAAATCGGACAAAATTAATTTTTTATCCACCATATTGGATACGCCATATTGAATTATTTAAAAATAATTTTAGATTCGTCATGTGTGACCCCGAAAACTCTCCCGTACTAATTTTGGTGAAAATCGGACAAAATTGATTTTTTTGTCCGCCATATTGGATCCGCCATATTGAATTTTTCAAAAATAATTTCAGATTCGTTATGTGAGGCCCTGAAAACTTCTCCATACCAATTTTGGAGAAAATCGGACAAAATTGATTTTTTCGTCCGCCATATTGAATTTTTTAAAAATGATTTTAGATTCGTCATGTGCGACCCTGAAAACTCCCCCGTATTAATTTTGGAGAAAATCGGACAAAATTGCTTTTTTTGTCCGCCATATTGTATCTGCCATATTGAATTTTTAAAAAACGTTTTGAATTCGTTATGTGCAACCTCGAAAACTCCCCTATACCAATTTTAGAGAAAATAGGACAAAATTAAATTCTTCTGTCTGCCATATTGGATCCGCCATTTTGATTTTTTTAAAAATAATTTCAGATTCGTTGGGTACAACCCCGAAAATTCCTCTATATCAATTTTGGAGAAAATCGGACAAAATTTATTTTTTTTGTCCGTCATATTGTAAGCGCCATCTTGGATTTTACTGCACCAAATTCATCTAAAAAAATACGAGACCACCGCAGCAACTTTCTGAATATAACGTAAAAAATTTCATTCAAATCGGTGCAGCCATTCCGGAGTAATCGATGTACATACAAAAAAAATACACAGTCGACGAATTGAGAACCTCCTTCTTTTAGAAGTCGGTTAAAAATGCTTTCTATTTGAAAAAATTGACTTTTAACGATTTTTGATTTATAATTTTTATTCTTCTTTTTTGACCACCCTGTACTAATAGTTTTCAAAATATCATAAAAAGACCACTAAAGTCGATCTTCGTCTACAAGAAAACTAACCCAAATTAAATAATGGAAGCTTCCTTATAGGAAAAATTTATAGTTAAATTTTGGTCCACAAACGTCACTTTTGACATAAAAATTTAAATATGTCTAAAACGGTGAGACTTAAATATAGAATATTATACATAAAATATGTCTAGAATTTTACGTAGAAATCAAAAAGGTAATAATATAGAGGGTATTTCATTTAAAATAAGTAAGTTGACATATACTTCCGGTATAACCGGAAGTGTCGCCATCTTGAAACTATTTTAGCCGGCTGTTCCCCATACATGTTAGTACACTGTCAAATTTTCAAATTCATCCTAATTATAGTTTTATCACAATTGATCGATAAATTCCCAGGAGAATCACCTTTTATACCTTCGTCATTACTATCTTGTTATAATATATTTAATATTGATACTCCAGTTATAATACTTAATTTTAATAAAAAATAAATTTATCACAAAACATATAAAAATTTATCTAAACATAAGATACTTTTTAATTGTTCAGCTAATAGTCTGTTGTGACACGTGTCGTAAATAACAGCATAGATTTAAAATTGTTTTGCCCCAAAGACAATACAGGAAAATATTAAAAACGTGTTTGAAAGGAGGAAAACGATATCACTTGAATTTCATGAAGTATGACGACCTCTCACTGCAATATTTCGATTTTATCCTACTCTATATTGTAAATTTAATTGACATTTTTCATCTGTTTGTGAGCTGTGGATAGATAACCGTTAATATTACCATAAGCAGTATTATGTTCAATTTACAAAAAAAAAAACCAAACCTTTGTTATTATTACTTTATAAAAGGGACATAAAGAAGAAAATAGGGCGACGATCCGTTTTTTCTCACTCATTTCCCATAAAATAAAGAACCGTAAAGAGAGATGGGTGTGCATAAATTTACAAAATGAGCGTGGAGTTTATGATAATGGTTTCCAGCTTATTTGTTACTGGATATGCAGGAGGAATATGTAGGAAAGTAGCTAGCTGTTTAAACGAAATATTCAGAGTTGGCTCGATTTAGAGAAACTTTCTGTAGTAATAATTTCCCTTGGAATTTACAATCCTAGAAGTCACTTTGCTGAAAGTTAAGGTAGTTAGGGTAAGAGTGGACATTTTCTTCAATACGGTCTATGACATACATGCTGTTTTATAAATACAACATTTGTAAGTTCAGTAGGGTAAACATTGATTATATTATGCATGTTTTTGCGAAGAATATACATGGTTGAATATACGGTTTCTTTAAGAAAATATTCAAATATTAAAAAAATATGACACAGCTTTACAATTAACTTTTATATCAAGTCATAGCAAATTGTGACAAATTAACTCGAGAAATTTAAAACTATTTCCTAGAAAAAGTTTTTATAATTCATATAACTAAAAAAGTTTTAAAGAAAATTAAACCAAAATGATATGTACCAGTTGTATGTCCAATTGAGACTATATCTGTATCTCGGGAAATATTGGTTAATGAGTTTTCGAAAAATAAATGTGCTTCAGTAAAGTCTACAACATGAATTATTCTTCTTGTTATTGCGTCCTCTCCTTTTTCCTAAGTTTGGCGATCCACATTCAGGCGCGGATCCAAGGGGGGCGGGGCGGTAGGGGCTACCCCCCCCCCCAAAGAGCTTTGAGTTCAGAAAAATAGACACGATTTTGCCTCTTATATTACACTTTATTCAGGAACTAGAGAGAGTAATAAATCATTTTTTACCCTTTTTTCCTTCGCAAACTACTTGTGTTCTTTAGTCCGGTGTCTTTGGCAAAATCTGTTAGACACATATATTTTTCATAGGAATGGGTTAGAAATTTTATAATCAAAAATACCGGTCTATAATAATGGACTATTTGGGTTGGATGGATAACAATAGATATTTGGAAGTGTGAGGTGTTAAAAAGGATTTTAATCCTTGTCATAGGCGTCGGAAGGGGGTTTATTTTATCACCAAGTATTTATGACATAGAATATTATTACGGTAATAAACTTAAAATAAAAAGTTTTTATAATATTATTTTATTTCTTATGATTTCTTAATAATTCACATACATTAAAAATTATAGATAATTTTGAGATATTTAGCACAAATCACAATCGTATTTTTATTATTTTTAATTTTGGCATCGCAACCATTTTAGGCACATTCAGACCAAAACGCAGCCTTATTCTCTCAAAAAACTCTAAGTAATAATTTAAATACTTATAAAATATCCACTGTCAAAAATACCATAAGTTATACATTGTCCATATAATGTAAAATTTTTTTTGGGGCTATCGGTCCTTCTATTATTAATTAAAAACATGGAAATCCGAGAGCATCAAAAAAATAAAATAAACGTGTTAATTCTACACGCTTAAGAAAAAGACACAAATAAAATAATAAAATAATAAAAAAAATTACGGCTAATTGGAATTAAAAATATATAAAATTAAAAAGTGACACACACTAAAATTAAAATATATAAAAAATAAAAAAGTATATAAACAACATTAAGCTATAAAATACGACAAAAACAAAAGTTTTAATAATAAATTGTGTTTACACTGGTAAAGATTACGTATCTAATTCGTAATCAAAGTCAGTAAAGCTATCTTCGCTCAAATTAATTATAATTGGTTCCTCTATCTCACCGATCATGAGATCGAGTTTCCACATTTTGTTTTCTTTTTTATTATATGGATTTTTCTCAATTTTCCGCAGTGACTTTATTCAAAAAAATCTTTCAAAAGTTCAGTTAAAATACTAATTTTGTAAGTTGTGTTATTTCTAGCAACTCTACCTTTTACTTGCGAGAGATATTTCCTTCTTTAACGGATAGTTTCCGAACGATCTATAAGAACAGATTTCCTGATTTTTCGCAGCAAAAATTACGTTTTCTGAGCAATTTTCAAAGCTCAGTCCTTTTAATTTCAGGTAAATGTCGATCTTTATTGATTTTAGTTAGAATTTTGTCCGGCGTTTGGGATCTGCTTCTCATAATAAAATGTATGTACAACTCTTTTTATTGCAGTTTTCATCTCTCCTTCCAATGAGATTTTTGTTTGCCTGTGATCGAATGTGGCTTGGTACTAACAATTTCATTCGTTTTTATCTCCTTCAGTATTTGGTACATAGTAGATTTTCCAACTCCTGTAATGTTGGAACACATCTCAACATTATTATCTAAATATTGATACCTTAAAGATCATAAACATTCATCGTAATAAGTTTTTCATTGAGGAAAAAATGCCCTGGTTTAACGATTTTCGAATAAATAGAGATGGAAGCAATATCTTTTGGGTATCTCACTAATCTCAAATAATATATAAAAACAAACGCAAACAAGATAAATCACTAAGGACACACTGTAAGGTGTACTTTGCTCACTGAAAGAAATTAAATTGAACTATCAGAAATCTTATTGTTGCAGTAAATTTATAAAAGCTTATAATATTTAAATATAATTAGATTTACGTCAGTCCTCAGTTACCTGCTGCACTGAAGCAGGTATATTGGAGGTTTCGGTAGCAGTTTTATTAATCTCTCTAGTTCTTAAATAGAGTATAGGAATGTGTATGCTTGCGATCGCCCCCACCCTCCTAAGAGGTTTGAGTTCAGGAAAATAGAACCGATTCTGCCTCCTATATTAGGAATGTGTATGCTGCTAGCACTCCCCCTACCGTTGACAACTTGTTTTTTTTTGCGATAGACTCTTCCAAGAGCTTTGAGTTCAGGAAAATAGACCCGATTCTGTCTCTTATACTAGGAATGTGGCATCCCCCCTTCTGTCAGCCACTTGTTTTTTCTTGTGATCGCCCCCTCCATCTCCAAGAGCTTCAAATTCAGAAAAATAGACTTGACCCTGCCTTTTAAACTAGAATTGGGAATGTTGCTAGTGTTCCCATCCCCCCGTCGACAACTTGCTTTCACTTACCATACTGTACTTTTTTGATATCACCCCCCCCCCTCCAAAGAGAGAGGCTGGATTTGCCCCTGTTTACATGGCCATTGTAGTTTTGGAAACTGCAGCACGAAATATTTCTGCAGATGAGCGGTCGAACCACCTCCTCAGATCCTTTAGCCATGAGTTTTGGCATTTCCCTACTGATCTTTTACCCTGCACTTTACCCTCTATTACGAGTCGTATCTCTCACCTCTCAGCACATGATCCAGATATTGTATCTTCCTCTCTTTGATGGTGTTTAGCAATTTTTTTTGTTACCCAAGATGAATTGAGATAAAATATTTTTAGGTTTCTAAAAAAGATGTTAGAGGATGTACCTTATTATATACTGCTATTTACAGCAGTGTTTTCCGAGCGGTGGTTCGCAAACCGCAGGGGTTCGCGAGCAGTATAAAGGGGGTTCGCGAAAAAAAAATTGTAATGGTGGAATTTTAAATTAAACATGGCAACAAGAAACAATCTGTAACGCGACCAGCCGCTACGCCGCTGGCGATGCAAGTGCATCCTTGAGCGAGCCGGCTACTTCTACTTCTGCGAACCAAAACTTTTTCCGAATGTACACCAAAGAACGAGAATAACGTCTGCTGATATAAAAACTCCGCTGTAGAGTCGAACTGAATCGTACAATGAACTAAAGAATCTCGAGTGATTTCATAAAGATAAATGAGTTTGTAAATAATGTATAGTGTGCACACAAATATTAGTAGTGTAAACCAGTTTAGTAATTTCTTCTTGTGTAAATAAATTACAACACTTAAGTTTTACAAATCGCACGTGATCACGTAGAACGTGAAAGTAAAGAATTATTGCTCTATAAATGTATAATAGATAGTTGGTTAAAAAGGGGTAGTTCTGTCGAGTATGGCGAGAAGCTGGACGAGCCATCAATTGCTTTTTCTACTTCAGTCTCTGATTTGGAACCAACACAGAGCGGCAGTTGTAGTGAGCTACCTCTCGCCAGAGTGTAACCCAAAAAAAAATAGGCGAACAGAGTGAGAAAACAGGAAAGAAACCTGTCAGTGACTACAAATAATGTAATGAAACCCTGGCCAACAGCAGTTTAAAATCATCTCTTCTTTGTAGACACCTTGAAATAAGAGATCTCGATCACATGGATAAACCTGTTGAGTATTTTAAATGAAAATTGGCATGTAGTAAAAAGTTCTTTTGTAATTGATTTAAATAAAGATAATAAAATGGCTTCCTAGGCATCATTTTAAGTTAGTTGTAGAATTGAAAGATCTAGACAAGCACATAGAGTGGCATAAAATTTGATTGGACTTTGTGCTGAAGGACATCACGAAGTGTCTGCTTGGAGAAAAGGCAGCAAAGAAAATTGACCTTATCCCCTTGTCAAATAACACAGTGTGGCAGGGAATTAATGATTTTGCAAGTAATGTAGGACGTGAACTTTGAAAAAGAATAAAATTGAACTATTTCGTTATTCAGCTTGACGAGTAGACCAATGTGGCAAACGCTGCAGTATAGCTTGTTTATTTTAGACATATATCCAAGAATTCTATTCAAGAATATATATTATTTGCAAAACCTCTGAAAACCTATTCGACAAGTGCAGCAGTTTTTGATATGATCAATGTTTATTTTGAAATAAATTAAATAAATTCGTCTGTTTGAATGGCTGTGTGCACTGATGGTGCAAAATCAATGACCGGAACACTTTTTGGCCTGGCGCGGGTAAAAAAGATCAACGATAATATAGAATAGATTGACAGCTGTATTTATAGGCAAGCACTGGCATGTTAACGCATTCCTGCAGAGTTATCCAGTGCTTTCAACGAAGCTGTAAAAATTGTAAATTTTATAAAATCGCGTGCTATAAACTCCCGTATATTCGGTGCGCTTTGTGAGGACTTTCGAAGCCTCCACGTTTCTTTACTAGTTCATACAGAAAGTAGATGGCTTTCTTGTGGCAAGGTTTGACCCGCTTGTTCGAAATGAAGTCTGAAGTTTAAGCATTTTTTCTTGTACCATCCATGTCACTAGTCCTCTTGCGTAACTGAAATTTTTTGGCTGCAAAAACTTGCATATTTAGCTGATATTTTTTCTAATATACATGATATAAATTTGTTTCTACAAGCCTCACGTGGCACTATTTTCAATGTGCAGTTCAACTTTTGGATTCAATGTCTGCAGGTTGCTACACTGGTATTTAAAAAGAAGGGCGCTAGACCTCACAGAGAGGTGTAAGATAAATAAAAAACACCCCTATGCCAGAGAGTAGGGGTGGGTAAAATTTAAGGGCGCCACTGCATCTAAACTAGGTGGAATGCAGAGACCTTCCACGATGTTGTCTGGACCTAGCTTTCAACTCAACTTTTTAAAAAAATTAAAAAAAATTATACGAACTACCAAATGCAAGGAGCGTGTGGGTCAAAATAAAACTCGTATAGACTAATTCTAATTCAGTTCTTTAATTATAGTTAAAATAGTTGACGAAAATAAATACTCTTTCAATTGCAAGGTTGTTCTGCAGCATAACAAATCCACTGACGGTGGAGTGTACTTTCTCACCGGCAGAGTGGACCGATGATGCCAAATAGAAGAACCCGGTAGGGTTGAATAGCCCGGTAGGAAGCACCACGATGTTTTTCGGGTCTAGACTGATTTCTTAGTTGACACGTGCAAACTGCCCCAAATACATGTCTCTTAGTCTATCCAAGTAAAAAAGCCATAACTGTCAACCTGGCAAAAAAAAACGCTACTCCAAAACACAACAAAATTACCAGGATAATTTTCGATTTTCCATCTGAGAATCCCAAAAATTTGGCAACTAAAAATTGAGATGGAAATCTGCAGCTGCTTCGGCCGAATCAAATCAGGAAAAAATGAAAAATCAAGACGAAGTGGCCTCCATTTATAACCATGACCCAGCTTGCGCACTAATCGACTTCCGTTAGGCGCGTCCAATTGCCACGTATGAAAGAAATGACAGTTCAAAAAGAAATACACTGGGCAAAAACAGTTGGCTGAAATGCATTTGTTAGTTAAGCCAATTCTTTAATCATTAGACTTTTCCACTCAAAACAAAAATAAATCTAATACGTATCCCAGTAGTCATTTTTAAATTCCAGAAATATATATTAATATATAAATTGGAATTTCTTGATTTCCTGCAACCCAATATACAATACAATTCCATCCAAAGGTAAATATAATTGGCAGGGAAAAAACAAGATCTATCTGAATATAAAAAAGGTAGCAGTAAGTTCGACATTGATAAGAAAATATCTAAGCACAGTGTAGTGAAATACCACAATTACTACAATATGTATTGGAGAAACCAAATGACCACTAGAAGTTAGAATTAAGAAACATAAAACTCATACACAAAAAGGGGAAATGTCGAGATCAGGTATTTCAGAACACGCCAGGGATAAACAACACCATATAAAATGGTCTGAGGCTGCGACAATATATATGGAACCCAACATAAAAAAAAGAAAATTTATAGAAGCAGCTTACATTAAAAACAATAATGGAATCTTCATTAAACCGAGTGTTGAGATACCTAATCTTTGGCAACCACTACTTTGTAACATAAAATCATTGAGGTGTGCACAGTGAATCGAAACTTTGTGCTTCAGTGGACATAGTCCCTATATAAGCTAACAGTCTTAAGACAAAACATTCGGTTTATACTTGATAACGATTAGAGATACAACCTAATCGAAACGTCGTAAAAATAAATAAAAATAAAGACAATGCAAGTCCGACATCCACATTTTAGTCAATTCTCTATTACTGTAATGATTTTGTACTAATTTTTTTTTGTAGGTTAAGCTATTACTTTACTTCAAATAATATTTGTCTGTAAATGCTTTACGATTATGTCTTAGTTTATCGTTATGGAATTCTTAAAAAAATATCTACTATAGACAAGCAATACTACAGTGTTTGTTAGATCGGTCGATTCGTCAAGTTGAACAGGGAAATAATTCAATTTTATTCTTTGTAAAAGTTCACTTTCCACATCATTTGCCAAATCATTCTCGGCGACACTGTATTGTTTGATAAGGAAACAAGGTCAATTTTCTTTGCTGCTTTCTCTCCAAGCCATACATTTCGTGATGTCCTTTAGCACACGGTCCAATCAACTTTTCTGTTGCCGTGTGTACACAAGTGCTATTTTACCGAAAATTATGGTTGAGGTGTCATTCGATTCATAATCGCATCTAGAAAGTTTATGGAAATTTTGGAGAGGGGCCAGCGAAAATTATAAAAGTTATAAACAATGTTACGAAGTTACTAATTTTTTGAGTATGAGTATGTTCGCCGGGATTTAATTTATTTACTATACATCCGAAAAATCTAATTATTGCGGGAAAAGATTGCTTAGAGATTCAATATTACCGAAATATAATTAGATTTACCCCACTATGCCGGGAAATATCATTTTCCGAGATTTTCAGAGCGTCCGACCATAGTAATCGCGCGCCCCATACAGCAATATTGTATGCGCGATCACCGCATGCCGTCACACGTCAGCGTAGTGGGAGCTTGGGCCATCTATTTAAGCCTGAGCAGACCATTATTTCGCTGAGAACTGCACGTTCTCCACCCGGGTCAACAGTCCAAACGGACTGGACTGGGTCGCCTGCCGGACCGCGCCTTCCTGGTCTGGCAATGTAGGTGAGGCAAGGCTTGTGTGTATATGGTGTTTTACTTCCTTCCTTACGTCCTACCCCGCTACTGGCCAGCAATGTCGAGGACCCTTGTAAGAACGGGCAATGTTGTGTCATCCTACCGTCACTGCCGAGGACCCTTATAAGAACGGGCAGTGTCGGTTCCTTTCTTAATTTCCTACCGCTATTGGTCGACATTGTCGAGGACCCTTATAAGAACGGGCAATGTCGTTCTATCCTGCTGACGCTGTCGAGGACCCTTATAAGAACGGACAGCGTCAGTTCCTTTCTTTCCTTCCTACCGTCACCTATACACACTCGCACTGATGCCGTAAGTTTAGTTTTTGTTTCCGTGTTGACCAGGAATGTGTTTTACCGCCAGGTGCCCTCCGATGTCCGTTGATAAGGGCATTAACAACTATTGCCCCGACGCCTATCGCCGCCGCCGCGTGTAGAGATCGCTGTCGCCGTGTAGAGACGTCGCCTATCGCCGATCGATGCCGGGTTATTGTTACCGCGTATACCGCCGTCGGTCGAATTTTAATACGAAGCGCCATGAATCGTGAACGCGGATTTTAGATACAAGGCGCGATAATTTGCGTGCGAGCCGTGGCATAAGTGGGCCCTCGACCACATGAATCCAGAGGGTGGCGCCCGAGAACCGACCACCGAATGGATGTTTTGACCTTCAGGCAGTTAAACCGTTGATCAATTGAGAGAGCAGGGATATCCCGAATATAAGTAGATACCGCCGAACCGATACCCCTGCGCTGAGCATTTGAACGATGACTGTCTGCACGAGAAATATCCAATGTTGCTTTGGTTTTCTGCAAATATCTCAAAAACTATTTGAGATATCTGAAATTTGAAAAAAGATTCTTAAAGACCAGGAAAGTTCCTAAAAAAAGTCTTACCTCCTGGAACTATATGAACAATATTGATAATTTTAATTTTGGGGTGAAAATTAGCCTTAAAACGGGTAGAGACGCTCTCGCGCGCATTGGGATCAGACACTTTAACAATAAAAATTATTTTAACCGATTAAATAAGTATATTAAGGAAAAAAAATTGGGTATTATCTAGATACATGAATAAACAATAATCCGTTGTAATTTTTTTTAGCTCAATTCTTCAATTAATTATGCTTTTGTTAATAGATACCCAGATAATTAGTAAACTAAAATCCTGGGATTTTTTCACCTCTTGGAGCTATTCTTAGAAGGCTTTACAAAAGATCACCGTTGGAAAAATTGAAAAATTTTGATTTTTCACTTTTTTATTAACAATTGATGACATCAAAAAATTACAAATGTAAATAAAGCAATTAAAACTTTGTTTCTATTATTTTGTTTTTTTATGGCTAAAAGTTATATTATAATATTTTTTAAAAATTTTTAACTGTTATTGTTTACAAAATTGTTACAAATAGGTATCTATTTCAAGACGGCAGATAGATTTATTTTGTGTCGTTTTGAAATTTAGATGTTTTTAAAAGATACGCCCTTTTACGGCTTATTTAAAAATTTAAGAATTTGTTTTTCTCATTTTGGCAGCATTATTTAAGGATTTTTTTTTCGAAAATTAAGAAGGCATCAAAATAATCCTACCGTGTCATGTACGAGTAATATTTTTTTCGCAAGGTGCCCCATGCCGTAAAAATGGGGCCCAAAAGTGGTATCCAGCGATTTATTTATTGGACTATAGGTTTTGAATAGACTTGTAAAACTTAATGACATTTTAACATATTGTATAACCGATTAAAATGTCGGTTTTCAGAGTTAAAACTCGATTTTTTTAGAATCTTTAGACAATTTATTTCGAAAATATCAGTCCTCTTTGAAAAAAACTTGAATGATTCACATGAACAATTTCCTTTTTTATTTAAAATTTACATATTTTTATTTTTTTTATGAAGTAAAAATTCTTGCAGTAATAAATTGATTTTTTAAAAATTGATAGATTGTTCTTGCAAAATGCAGAATTTTCTATCCTTACAGTTTTTTGTACACCCAAAACTTACAGAGGTATGGTTACTTTTTTAAAAACCCTCGTTTTTGTGTAAAAAGCTATATTTGATATCTTATAAAATAGATGTCTAAAAAAATTTCTTGATTATGGATTTTATAGATTTTGCAATAGCTCTCGCATGGTCAGTGCAGTTCTTTTGTCCAACTACTTGAAAAAAAAATTATGACGTTGTGAAATGCTTAAAAAACGAAAAAACATAAATATTATTTATGTCATTCGACAGGTCTTGAAAATAATGCTTCGTAGGATTTTGTACGATAACTTTATAGTATACAAGCCAGATAGTATATTTTGTCGGTCATTTCCTCTCAAGCGATACCTCGTGAAATGCTTCAGACAGTTGTGCCATGAAGCCTCGTGAACGTCAGCTGCGGCTGCATGGGTGGGTGGAGCAGCGGCAGCTTCCCACTCACGTAAAAAAAATTGTTTTTAATCATTTCCTCCCGACTGAAAATTTGTCAAATGATAGTTAACACAATTATTTAAAGATAAAAAAAAATCAGCTGTCTGTACCGTGGTGGATTATATGTCAGCTGGTCACACGAACATGCAAAAAAAAATTTTGTGCTTTCCTCTCAGTTAAAAATTTGTCAGATGATAGTTTACATGCTACTTTGAATAAATAAAAATGTCAGCTGGCTCTATGTTGGTGGAAAAGTCCTCAGCTGATGCAGTGAAGGTGCAGTGAGAGCCAGGCGTACGAAGTAGCGTACGATCTTGCTATTACGAAAATTGCGCTGCAGATTCAAAGTACAGAGAAAGGATTTTGTGACATTTTATTTATCCACCTTGGAGTATTCCATATTATAATGGCATTCTTGAAAGCAGTAGGTAAATTTATTGATAACTGGGGCTTGTTGATAATCATGGTGAATGCAGATATGACTGCCAACGGAACCGACAACGGATTTATTACTGGCAAATATTTTAATAGATGCAAACGTATACATCCAATGATAAGGTTTGCATTGAAAATGCTGCATTTTAAATAATTCGTCCAACAAGAGAACATAGATTTGCCCACTGAATTTAAAGCCTATTTAATACAGTTTTCGAAGCAAACTATATCAATCCAACAAGCAAAAATATTCGAAAAATACGAGCAATTTAAAATGCAATTATTGGAAGGCAAACACAACAAGACAGCACAGTATTACATGAATTACGACAAATTAATCGATTACTACTTACTGCTAAATACAAGCATCCGTACCGGTAATTTTGAGTTGTATAAATTCGTATTATCAAAAATAGTTCATTTATATTTTGCTTTTAATGAACCAAATTATGCGCGTTATTTAGTAAGATACCTCGGTAATTTGATGAGAATTGACGAGACGCATCCAGGATTACGTGAGAACTCAAAAAAGGGATTATTGGGAATAAAAAGGACAACAAAACATACTTGATCTCACTCTTGAGCAAACTATTAACGCTGATGCTGCGAATAAGCTGACTGTAATTTCGCGCATTACCTATTCTATATCAGCTAGACAGCGATGGTGTCGCAGCCATACTATTCGATCTACTATCATTAGGCACACAATGAAGCAAATTGGTCTGACTAAATTACAAGATGTTACAGCAGATCTTCAAAATAGCATGATAAAAAAAGTACAGCACAGCTTCACAGACTCATCGATGGTAGCAAGTGTAACATCAATCCGTTTAATGATAATTTAGATAAAGATTGTTTGTACAACATTTCCACTGACGAAGCGGTACTTGAAGCCGTTGAAAATTTCTTGTTTAATGTTGCAGAAGAGGGTAACAAACAAAGAGAAGATTTCATTGAATGTTGCATAAACGACCCTAAAAACTTCGATCAGGTAATTTCCAAGACAAAGTGCCAAGCATTTACAGAAATGATTAGCAAGAAAAAAGTAACTGTTGTCCGAAAAGTGATGGAATTGTGAATGCTGCGCGACTTATTCGGACAACTATTTTATATTTCTTTAAAGAATGATTAAAAACAATTTTTTTGACGTGAGTGGGAGGCTGCCGCTGCTCCACCCACCCACGCATCTACAGCTGACGTTCACGAGGCTTCATGGCCCAACTGTCTGAAGCATTTCTCAAGTTATCGCCTAAGAGGAAATTGGTCCGGAAAATCTGCCATCTTGGTTTTAAACCTACTTTTTTACGATTCGTCTGAGTATTTTCGAAGTAACATTAATTTGTCTTACACTTGATAAATTATTTCAACGCGCAGTTTCATGTAGAGTTCGGTAATAAGAAAAAGTAATCGTACAAAATTGCCCATAACTTGATAATTTTGTATGTGTCCTTCGTTAAACAAAGCTCCAATTTGTTTCACTTCAGCTTCATTAGACTAGCTAATTAGTGTTGTACTGTGGTTTTATTTTACCAGAAATTACTTTCATTTTTAAAGGAGTATTTCTGTTAAAATGCGCGAGAGATAATAATAGCCATTAATATGAAATAAACGTCAATATTATTCAAATTGTAAATATATCCGTACATATGAGGCATTTTGTCTGAAATATCTCAAAGTGGCGTGCGAGAACAAAATCACTGTGTTTTCCAATCGTGTTTTCGAAGCTGAAATAAATCTAAAAGACTTTTCCAATATATTTTTTCCTCAGCTCTCTATTCGTGTGGGCAGATTATTGAAAATGTAGTATTTTGAGTTTGAAAAAATATAAAACCTGTTATATTTAGAAACGGGTATTTTAAATTTTTTCGATAGTCAAGATCTAAAGCTAAAGATTTTTTTACATCGATGCAGGTATTTTCTAGAAAGGGCGAAAAACACCGGATGGCATGGGCAGCGTATACCCGGTACATAATATGGCCGCTGCTGCGTACTCTGCTCCATAGTTTAATATTACAGTTCTTGATTTTTAAAACAGTTTTGTTTTCACACACTTCTTTTTACCTTCCAGAACAGCTTTTCCAAGTACCTGTTTGATTTTTGAATTTATTTTAGCCATTGATGGGACGTTCTCACTTTTCTTATATTTTTAGTTTTCGGAAAGATTGTCTTTGTGTATGGGTATTTCTCATGCTTCGCTATATTTCCTAGTTTTGTGCCCTTTGATACCAGTTTAGTCCCGCTATACATCTTCAAATCATCGTACCAGCGTTGTTTAGGTCCTCTTAACATTGCGTTTTTCTTCCCATGGCATTGTGACAGAATTTGATCATAGACTCCTGCTAATGGCCTATTGTGGTAGCGTTAGCCATTCTATCTATAACCAATTTGCTGTCACACATTAATTTGTTGCTATTTTAATAACTTATAATTAAATTTCACAGTAATAAAGACACTCTGGAAGTCTGGACGTTCATCTTCTCTCTTGCAGCTTCAGTTTTAAACAACTATTGTTATTTAAGCTTACCAAAACCATAACTCAGAACTTCAGGACTCAGGCAAGGCTGCTAACTAGCTGGGCAGATCACAACTAAAGTTTACAGCTCACACAGCAGTACGTCCGCCAATTTAGTCGCGTGAAAGTTTCTAAAAACACTTAATCTATTAACAAAAATAAATAAAATAAAAACGAACTATTTACAATGAGAAACTTAAAACTATTAACAAATACGAAAAAAAAATAACACAATTTGTCTTCTTGGCCGTTCTTTTAACCAAAAATGTAAAACCCAATTTTAAAAAACACGTATAAATAGTTTAAACATTAAACAGAAAAAAGAATACAACGCAAAAAAACAGCTATTTATATTTCTTAATCAAATAGTGCAAAAAATCGCGAAATGCTCGACTAAAATAACATACGATATTCCCTTAATTTCTCAAATTAACTGAAAAACAATACAAAGAAAACCTTCTTTCCCGACGATTATTTCCGTTACGTAATTTTTCCACGGCACTGGACGGCGGTACCAATTCTAACGAATGTCAAATTATAACTGACTTTAATTAATTTCTAAAAATCAAATTAAACTTTCATCCCTTGGAATCTCCCTTGTTTCAGACGCGTTGGTTCCGACATGCGTGCTTTTCCACCAATAGAACCTACTTTCGCGATGCATCCCCGACCGCGAAGGGTAGTTTTCGTTTCCGAGCGTCTGTAAGTTTTCAGTCCCCTGATTTATAGATGGCATATTATCCATGCGTCGAATTTAATTTAATTTAGTATTTTAACTGACCAGAGCTCAAAACAAATAATTATTTTACACAAATGTAATCGGTAAATATTCTACACTTATACTAAAAGATCGTGTAAAAACTCATGGAAAAAACCCCTAGGTTTTAACCATTTTTACATTTTCTTATTCGTATTTTCGTCAATTAGGGAAAAAACAGATGCGAACTTTGTACATAATAACAAAGACTAATATTGTATTTTAGAGATTTTATTTAAATATTCTTTTGTTTTCTTATGATTGCAAAATTGGCTCAGTTTAAGTAAAAGAAAGCTCCCTCGGCCACATGTAGTTATCACTTTAGCACTTAACCTACGACCCTAACGATGTGGATTTTAAGACTATTAAGTTACTTTGACAAATTTATATTAAAATCTTTGAGAAGGTAGAACAGTTTAGATTTTGTGCCACATAAATTGACTGAGTTTATGTTATTTTTTAGAAAAAATAACTACCCCAAAAGTAATAAAACTGAGCTTAAGTTTAAGTATGTTCATGGATTTATATTGCCTGATATGTGACTATTTTTGGCCAGACATGATATACATTTCAGCGGTCCAAATCCTTATACAGAGGGACTCAAGTAAATCCTTCCATTTAGTAGAGTTAATAAATGTTAAAATAATTAAAAATCACAATGAAGTTTTGTTCCCTTACAACCTCCATCTTGTCACTTTGTTGCCCGAATGTTCGTTGTGTCTTGCAATTCCATTTAAGTTCACTGATTCTTATTGCTATATTTGTAACTTGGGTTTCATTTCTTATTCACTCATTAATTTTTTGGTCTTTGAGGCTTATACTCGTTCTTTGATGAACTTCTAGTTTGTACAGTGTTTGCTTATTTAAAACCTAAGTTTAAGCGCCGTAGGTTACAGGAAGAACACATTCATCGTATAGTTTGGTTTTCAGCTTTAGGGGAATATAGTTCAAATTTCAGTTTTTCATAGGTCGCCTAGCTCAGTCTAATTCTTCGTGTTACATCCAGATCTTGATTTTGTTTGGTGCTGCTCACCGACTTTCCCCTATATATATATATATATATATATATATATATATATATATATATATATATATATATATATATATATATAATATTTCAAGCTAGGGTTATTGGGGATGCAGTCTGTTTAAATTTGTAGGCCTAGGTAAGGAGAAAAACCCTTTTTTGATTCTGTCAAGCCTTCGAGAATTTATTTATTTTTTCTTCAGGACATCTCTACAATTATTAATTAAACAGTTGGAGTATTAACCTAACTTATAATTATTAAGTAACCTACCAATGCGATGTGAATATGAAACAAGTTTGAAAATCAGGGGAAAAAACTCAACATTAGTACTTTTTAACTATATTTAGAGGCATGTTTTGATATAATTGTAAAAATTCATTTAAATTCTAGAAAACTCGACAACAGCCAAACATCCGACTTGACTATTCCACCATTTTGTAGTAACACATGTCATGTGTCAACTGAGACTGTCATGGGTGGTATAAGTAGTGGGGAAAAATACGGATCTGTAAACAATGGCGTAGTCCAGTATTAGATTTAGCAAAAATATCACATAAATTTTGAAAAATTACTTGTTTGATATTTTTTTACATAATATAAAAGAATTTACTGGAAAAAACTATTCTTCTGGAGATGGACTGTCCAGGAGGCTCAAATACTTTTCTTTTTCCAACTTTAAAATATAACTATAAATGACACTCAAACTCTTGGTGTCACTTTTTTATTCATGGTGTTACTATTTCGGTTAATGTGCACCATTTCAAGGAACTCTTTTCAGAATCTCAGTGCCATCTTAGTTAATATTGTGATTCCGATGAAAAACAAGTTCCAGAGCACAAGAGGGCATACCTCTATTAATGTCACTACGATGGGAAGTGAATCTGCCTTTGAGGTTTCTGGAATTCTGGCCCATATAAACTAATTGACAGTTGGAACAGGGAACCTTACAAACTATGCAGGACGTCTTATTTAGCTGTAACGGCGTTTTGGTTTTAGAATAAATTTTATTTTAATATCTGTATTTTTAAAAATATTCCTCAATTTGTCAGTAAGATTTTTTATATGAGGTACTGTGTGGAAAAACTAAACTTGTACTGTTACATTTGAAAGAGTGCTAAATGGACTTAAATATTGAGTATGTAAAAGAGACGGTTGAGAAGGTATTTCAAAGATGTTTTCAGGAATATTACGATACGATTTGTTTTTTGACTAATTTAACATTAACAAGTATTTTGGCTCTAAGCATTCTGTGGTTATTCCCTATCGTGAATGAGTGTACAACGTCAACGTTTTGTACAATATATTTTTGTTGTGGGAGTATATAGTGAATTTCGTTTTTTTGTTTGGCTGTTGAGGCTGATCCAGATATTTATTCATAAAACGCTTTAATTTGTTAGTCATCGCATCAGCACTTGGAGCATACGCTTGCATAAGTTTTAAGCCCATGCTTTCATTAATTTGCAAAGTTTTCATTAGTTTTAGATAAGTGTTATTTGTTTGTGGATTAGTATTTCAATGCCCTTAAGTCTGTGTGTTCTAACCATTTCCCTTACCGAAGAAGACATGTCCTTCATTCACTCTCATGCATTCTTCTCTTGTTTCTTTTGTACATTGCTATTAGTAGTTGTTCGCAGCCTGATCTAACCCAGTAAATATTCAGCTGTATAACGGCAAGTTGGTCAGATATCTTGATAAGTGTTAGAATTTAGCCTATCTAAATCTGGAAGGTATTCCCCTAACTGTCACTTGAGGACGCGCTTTCTTAGAGTTTCAGGCACTCCCGAGAGGGTATTACCTTAGCCATGTCTAATCCAGGGATTATCTCTAAATACTTTTTTTTATAATTTTCTTTATTGTGATAAAAGACTCTCGTTTCCTTGTAGTACTTGTGGACCTGATTGAAAAAAACTTCTGTTGTCAGAAATCTTCCATTGGCTTAAATTCATACCGTTATATCGTCGTAAACCAAGGAAAAGATGTGTAATATGAAGTTCAAGTCAAGGAGAGGATTTCATCGAACAAAGTTCGGAACTTTTTTGCGAGCCGACAAATTCATAGAATATTATTTCGTCCATACATCTGTGACATTTTTTGACGTTTCTCTGATTTACGGACAATTGATAGAACGCAATAATAAATTTGACACGTGACGAGGTTTGGAATGTCGTCTACACGAAGCACGAACATGTCATGTTACGACGTCACGTCTGGATAGAGCATAAACTTGAAAGTTTGTATCAGTTATACAAAACATATTTAGGGTATTTTACACTCAATTTGCTACGTGAATAATAAAACATAAAATAAAATAATCTATAATAAATTTAAAAAAAAAACAAGAAAAATGGTATAAGAATATTTAATAAATATATGTATTTTGTGTGTAGGCCTCTGAGCACCACCAATCCGGTTCGCCATAGTTTATTGGGAATACGTTGTAAAATTAACAACTGATCATACTGTGTGAGTGGAAGATTCTTATAAAAGTCCAGCAATGATGATTTTAAATATATTTTTTTAAATATATCGCTTCACTGCAAATCAATAATTTCCATTTGAAATTCTGGTGCAAGGGTTTCTATATCGGTGTTAAAAAGATCTTGACAAATCTTGATATTGTTTGCAATCGCTTAAAATTCTGAAAAGCAAGATTCAGAATTTAAAGCACCCAAAGCTTTAATTACGAAATCTAGCGGAAATAGAGTCTCTGTGTCCAGATGTCACTTTTATACATTTAGCATGTTCGCAGGTAGTCTTAACAATACCTAACACACAGCCCGATCATCAGATATATCCGTCGCAATGAAATGTTCGTAAGTTTCAACAGAAATTGCGAATGAAGCGGAGTCTACCCCGCTCGAAAATTTACGTATAAATCAAAACTAGAGTATTTTGGTATGATGAGCCAGCTAGGTGTTGGGCTTTGGGACTTACAGGAAGGTACCTGAAGTGTGCGGATCTGATTTTAATGAAACTTTAATATATTGTAAAGGGTATAAAAATAAGAGACATGTGTTTTTTTTAACGTCCGAAGATTCATTATAACGCGGTGAAAACCGCCCTCAAAGTTCATTAGTAATAACAGTATTTTTGAAATATCTCAGGTTCTAAGTAAGATATCTTTACAAAACAAAATGGAAATTAATTATTATTCGAAATGATGTTAAATTATGGTATTTTTACCCCAAGGATATCATCCCTTATTTTTTACTAGAGTAAACCATATATTTGCCCATGTAATTTAATTTTAAACATTACTAAATTTAATGGAATTGTTTGAAAATATTTTTTTCCCGAATACCAGAAGTAACTTAAGTTGACGGATTTCCATTTTGATTTAATGAAGATATCTCACTTTGAACCTGAGATATTTCAAAAATACTGTTTTTGGGGGTGAACTTTAGGGATGGTTTTCATCCCTTTATAATGAATCTCTACAGGCATAAAAAACACGTGTCTTTTATTTTTGTATCCCCTACAACATATTGAAGTTTCATTAAAATCGGAGCCGGACAATTCAGTTAGTTGTGGAGGAGTCAGTGTGGTCCTCCAGCAAAAAAGTTTGGATAACCCTGATATAATTTCTTATAGTTGCTGGATATCGATAAATTGACGCTGTATTGTGATTAAAATTGCGAGATATTGCACTCATACTTTTGTATTTAAACTTGTAATTTTCTTTAAAATATATTGCAATTGGAAATATAATAACTTGGTTAATGTGTGTCGCATCGGTGGTTCGCTTTATTTCTCGAAATCGGTCATAATACTTCATTTTGGAAAATATTTAGAAAATCAAAACGACAAATTTTCTGACCACACCAACACAAAGCTAAGAAAAATACACTGAAAACGTCTACTAAAAAATATTTTTAGATTAATTTCAGTATCGAAAACATGAGTCTAACAGCACTAATTTAAAATTGTTTTCAAGCAATCGTGACAACAAAACATATTTAATTATTTCATTCATTCATATGCTGAAATTAAGAAAAAAATTCTTTATTTGAATGTAAATATTTGGGTTATCAATTTCTGGAACAGAATTTAATATTATAGGGTGTAGGAGGGATTGATTAATATATAAAGGATAATTCAATAAATATGAGATAATTATTCTCTACATTCCCAGTTCGGATTTCCTTTAACATTAATTTTAACAAGATGTTCCGGAAATTTACCATGATATAGCTTTAATTAATAAACTAATAATGGCCATAACTGGTCTGGTAATATTTAATTTTTTGTGCCAATGTTTTGATGGTATTTTTTCATGAATTTAATAATAATAATAATGATAATAATGTGTGTTTGTGAACAAAATAACATCATCGCAACTCAATAGAAAGGATGCGCCAAGGAAGCAATGGGATGCAAGGAGCAGTCATATGTAACCAAGCCTGTACCAACCGAACAAACCTTCGACTCAGTGCCACATGAGTGGCTCACAACTATATTGAGAATATATAGGATTGATATTCATTGTGTTTCCTTTTTAGAACGTATCATGTCAACCTGGAGGACTAGGATCCAACTGCAAGTGCCATCCAACGATACCATCGAAACGAATACAATCCCAATACGAAGGGGAATATTTTAGGGCGATTTACTAAGCTCATTGTGGTTCTGCCTTGCGATGAAGACACTTTTACTCCATTTGAACTCCTCCAGATACGGATTCAGTATTAGAAATAACAATGAAGAGATATGATTGAATCATCTTCTATACATGGATGACCTTAAACTGATGGCTGCTACCCGAAACCAGTTGGAACAAATGCATAAAATTGTAAAGGAGTTCTCTGGGGATATCGGAATGCAGTTTAAACTTGACAAGTGCTGTATTTTGAACATCGTTAAAGGAAAGATACAACCAGGAGCATTTGAGATGCAGACCGGTGAAACTAGAGCTATAATGGAAGCAGAACAAACATACAAATATCTAGGTATGAAACAGGCTAAACGAATTGACCGTCGCACTAAGGTAACCGAATTTGTCCGGAGAGTAAGGCGGAAATTACGAACTAGTTTAAATAGTACAAACTTGTTTAAGGCCCTCAAAACGTACGCCTGCTCTGCGCTTAGCTAATCTTTTGGAATTGTAGAATGGAGCAGGATGGATATCGAAAACCTGCAAAGAAAAATAAGACCACTCTTAACAAAAGTACACAAACACCACCCTGGGAGTGCTATTGAACATGTAATGCTTCCAAGACATCAAAGAGGAAGAGGATTGATCAATATTGGTAAGCAGCTCGATCAACAAATAATAAATTTACGTTCTTATTTCGACAGGTTAGCGGACTCTTCCACACTACATCGAGCAATATGCGAGACAGACGATTCAACGCCACTAGGGAACGGGATATTGCTTCTCATCACCGAACAGGTCAAGAGAAGTTACAAGTCTGGCTACAGAAACCACTTCATTGACGGCATCCAAATGAAGTCATCCAGGACAATGTCGATAACTCATCGTCGAACTATTGGTTGATTTCAGAACACATGTTTCCAGAAACGGAGGTTTTCTTGTTAGCTATCCAAGACCAGGTTATTCTGACAAAAAACCATCAGAAGTTCATCATCAGAGATCCCTCAATAGAAAATGATCAATGTAGATATGGCTGCCGAACATGAGAGACATTCCAGCATATAACTGGAGGATGCCAAGCGTTTCCCGTAACCGAGTATAAGGGTAGATACGATTCAGCCGCTAAGAAACTCCACCAAGAGATAGCAAATAAGTTAAAATTATTACAGATAGGAAAAGTGCATTACTACAAATACAATCTGGTGTCTATTCTTGAAAATAACGATTTCAAGTTATATTGGGATCGAACGGTTCTAACAGATCAAACAGTTGTTCATAATAGGCCAGATATTATACTAACAGATAATATTCTTAGGCGAACTATACTGATTAACGTTGCTATACCTAATAGCAACAACCTAAGAACAAAATACAATGAAAAAATTGCTAAATATGGAGATTTTGAGGTGCAGATTCGCAGACAGTGGGCAATAAACAGCGTCCACACGAGTCCCATAATACTATCAATAACTGGAGTGATACCAAAGAACCTTCTGCAGAACATTAAGGGATTGGGTCTTAGTGAGCATCTGTATAAACCGATCCAGAAAGCAGTTTTCCTTGCAACCGCGCGGACAGTCCGAAAGTTTGTAGGAAGTACAGAAGACCATACCACTTAGGATCACAGAGAGGAGGGAGTGCGAAGCCGTTTGGCTTGTAAATCTAATGTGTGTGTTAATTACACAGGCCCATAAAAAGTAACCAACACCTCTCTACCCCTACACGTTAAATCCAATAATCTCATCAGGAATCGTAATTGCGACAACTCAAGTTACTTCATGCTGGATCTACATAATTGTATGTATTCAGACGAGTTGACTCCGAATCTGAGGTGCATTTCCATGAAAACTTCAAATCGTTTTGGACTCATTTCCGCGAATTATAGAAAACCCTCACCAGATGGGGTCATATGGGCCCCGGATTTAAATTCCGTTCGTCAGATTCTATAGGAATAGAGTGGTCTGGTCTACCAGATAGGAGACTTATTTTTTGTATGCCTGGGTTGACAATTTTTCTACTTTCCCTCGTATAACAAACAGACCCTACAATATATCTTCTACTTACAGCTCCCGTGTAGGACTATTAAGATTTACAGTCACCCAGTCCCATTGTGCCGGTTCAAATTGTTTTACTCGTGTATATTTCAAAATTGTTTTTACACCCTAGGGACTACTTCTTAGAGAATTGGTTTTCATGATATTTGGAGTAGCATTTATCAGACCTTTGGGGAATATTATTTAGACCGGTGACAATACAATAAAAGCTCAATAAAAGAGCTCTATTGGAATAAGTTAGAAAGCTGGAAGTTTGAAAATGTTAGATTTAACATGTCTAATAAATATACCTAACTAACTTCCAAGGTAAAATGGATGTAAATGACTTCGTGTTAGAGCTATGTTTTTTTTTTTCGTTTCTAACCAAAAGTAACGTTGTATTTAATATTGTTTGGCAGATCATCAAGAAAAGATATACAAGGTGTCCAGATTTCGTTGTTTTTGTTGGGTAGCTCCGTTATTTTTAAAGTTAGCGGTTGCTGGTTTTACGAAAGATGCTGCAGACAGAGTTTTCACAGTATCTTTCGTTTCACGCAAACGTAGTATCGCCTCGCGAAAATGGCATCCCGCTAGCTTTAAAAATAACGGAGCCCCCGGCAAAAACAACGACGTACAGACATCCTGTACACAAAAATTATTACAAACGGTTTAACAAACTAGTTAAAGTTTTTTCTTTCAAATGAGTAAGTCACTTATGTTAATCTTTGTGGATTTTAAGACGGCGTTTGATACAGTAGACTACTAGAAGCGCTCGCTGTATGTCATGTAGATCATTGTTAACCTACAGCTATTAGTTATATTAAGAATACAGTGAGAATGTGGAAATAATGCCCAGTTAATACACTAATAAATTTAAAGTCGAGAGATGACTAAGAGAAAGCAATGGGCTTGTCCTTATATTGGTTGTTACTTTGTTGCAGAGTATGCTAAATAAAGTAAAAAGGGATAACATAGGAATTGACATAGATGGGGAATTACAAAACTATCTTTATTTCGTCAATAATATCACTCTAATAACAAATAAGATGCCAGGTGCACAGGACTAAGTTGCAAAATCTTCACCAGCCGGCAGCAGGGGTTGGTTTGGAAATAAATATCGCAAAAACTCAGTTTATGACAAATCAAAATTAAACAAAAGAACATAGAATAAGTAAGCATATGACATGAGCCCTGTATTGGACGAGATAATGAAACACATAAAATCAAGCGTAGAATATGTCTGACTTGGGCAGCACTTAGCAAACTGAAATCAGAGTGGTAAACTGATGTTTCAATATGTTTAAAATGGAAGATATTTAACCAATACATCATTCCCATGCTAATATATGGTGCAGAGATATTAACAATGATAAAGAACAGCATTAAGAGAGTACAATTCATGCAAAGAAAATTATTCCCGAAATAAAATTCCTAATAGACCTATCAGATGCAATATGGGAGTGTGAGATGCTGTGGAAATTGATCTGCGTTTGAAATGGAATTGGACGGGCAATGTCGCTAGAGTAACAGTTGCTTGGTGAATGAAAATGATAAAATGGAGACCAAAAATAGAAGTATATGCCATACATCTTTTGTAACAATCAATTTATTGAGAGATAAGTTTATTATTATTTATTATGTTAAATCTTTAGTTTATGCTAATAAACTCTAAACAATAAATAATCTGAAAGCATACATTGTTCGTGTCATTAGGAAAATAAGGAATATTTACATATTTGAAAAAGTGGTTTGAAATTAGTGGTCTAGCATCAACTTCCTGAAGAAATCACGAGGCAGATAATTAAAAAAAAAATTAAAATAAAAATGCTATTAAATTAGAAAGCTTTCATTTGATTATCGTCCATAAACAGAAAGGTTCATTAAGTTATGATAATGTAAAAGGAAATTTGCATGAAAAATAGATCATCGAAAATAAAACATTATTTTATGTAATTCTTTGTAAGAATAAATAAACACACTGAAGACATTATGTTTGTTATTATTATAAAAATCAGCTATACAGAAACAACAATTTGACACATTTTGAAATTAAAATATTATTATGTCAACTCATTTTCTTTTATGCGACAACAACATAGCCTAATAGAAATTGAAATTAGACTACATCCATATGGTATATTATCTGGTGTTTCAGGTACACTAAATATGCTAATTCTTGATTAGGTGACATGTTGCGCTGATAAATTAAATATTGGCCTAAGCAAAATGAACTGCGTATAGTGTTTCCTGAATATTGATGATATAATGAATTTTTTTCAGAATTGTTGAAATTTAATCACTTATGATTACTTAAACTAAATGGCAACAAAAGAATGTCAAAATATTATATCAAGTTTCAACATTTTGATCACTAAAAATTATTCATCCAAATCTAAATTATTTTAATACATATGTAAATTCAAAACCGTTAGAATTAAAAAAAATCAAAAAATAAATATTTTTATTTAAGATGCCATATGGTCAGGTCTTCGAGCAGACTCTACCGGAGCACCCTGCAAGTTCACACGCGTTGAGAGCGAGCGAGTGAATATAGGGAGGTGCTATCTCTCTTACTTCGTACCGCGATTAGCCGGCTTAAGCTTTTAAATTATTGGAGCCAGGAAGATAACATTTCTCCATATTTGTCCCCCTCTTCCTCTTGGCCTTGTAATGTCCGTTGCCTCCAGTATTTTATGCTCAACGGGACAGATAAAAATATCCTTAACAAGAAACAAATAAAACATAGAAAGGCAAATTAAATTCAGAAAGTTTGCTCTTCGATGTATTTCCTTTCAGAAAAAACAAACTGAATTTTATTTTTAGTGATAATCATCATGATCGTGAATGGCATTAAGTCTTAAAGAAAATTCAAGTTCTGTTGATAGAAATACCAGAATATACCAGCGTAAAAGACATACACATTATTAATACAAAATTGTAGGTGTTCATCTCTGACAAATTATGTTCCAATGTATAGAGTGTGACCCTTATTTTTGAAAAATTGGAAAAAATGTTTTAATGAAAGTTTTATAGTATAAAAATTTTTACAACCTAGTTTATCCGGTATAGTTCATGGAAATTAGACTCAAAAAGAGCCGTTTTGGGAAAAAAATGTAACTAGCGATTTTAATGCTGAAAAGGGTATATTTTGGCATCACTAAAAACATACTTCGATGGAAATTCATACGGTCCATGGCTTACAAAATGGCGGCCAAAAAATGGTCACTTTTTTCAGTTTATCTTGAAAAATAAGGGTTGTATGAAAATGTTTCAAACAAAAGTTATAGATAATTGAAAAATCTATCGATTGATATAATTAAAGTTATAGGTGGCGCAACTAGTTATACAATTTTTTTTCTTGGAAAATTCCATTTTTTGTTTATTTATAATTAAATGATATTTATTAATCAACTATCGCTTCAGAATTCTAGGAAATGATAGATATTTTTGACCCAAAACAGTGTGTTTAATCCGAAATTTGTGAGTTGAATAGTTTCCGAGAAAATCGAGCTCAAAGTTGAAAATTCGATGTCGATTATTATCCTTCCTAATAAAGATACAACTATAAGGCTAACAGCAATTTGTTTGAAATGACGTATATTTTCAAGATATATTTTCAAAATTTTTTTTTTGATTTTCCGTCGAGAAAATTGCGAAAAATAGTTTTTTGCACTTGAAAAATTGCAATAACTTTTTTGTCAGTGTACTTACGATTATTCTAATACGTCTATTAGATTTAGATATATCATTTTCGATCTCTGAAAAAAAATTGTTTTACGATAAAATTGACTTAAAAAAAAATTCGTAATGTCGCGGTTGATAAATATTAAGGGCTGAAATTTACAGAAGACATTGCTGAATACTTGCAGTTTATTAAGAAATTTTTCGGTTTCACGAAAAACATCCCTGTAAAGTTTATGGACCTCTGAAAACTACCCACAGAATCTAGCCGACGCACTATGGAGCATTTGGCCTCAAAAACCGGACAAAATTAATAACGTCGTTGTTTTTGACTCTAGACATGTCAAAATCAGTATCTGGGGATTTTCGAGGGCGCTAAGTTGATTTTTGGCATTATTTTACTAATCGGGTAAAGGGGGGCTGACTTAGGTTGGGGAGGGGGAGGGGAATAATATTAAAAAAACGTAATATTTATCGTTTTATATGTTTTTAAGTGCCCCAATTTCATTTCTGGCATTACTTTACCAATCGGGTGAAGGGTTGATGACTTAGGGTGGAGAGGGGGAGGGGAGTAATATTAAAAAAACGTGATGGGTATCGTTTTATATGTTTCTAGATGCTCCGATTTTATTTCTGGCATTATTTTACCAATCGGGTGAAGGGATGCTGACTTAGGGTGGGGAGGGGGGCGGGAAGTAATATTAAAAAAACATAATGGGTATCGTTTTATATGTTGACTTAGAGTAATTGTACGTTTTCCCATAAAAAATCTATCTCAAGATAAAAACAAAGTCTCTTTACTGTGTGATCAAGTAGGTCCAGCACAACTTCAACACTCGTCTTTGTAATTCGGATTGATTCTGGTTTTGGATAGCAGAGTTTCTTTGCTTTTCTAATCAGAGTAAAACAAGGAAATATACCCTTATTGGAATCGTGTAACAACTCCCACTGCCTCCTTGTAAAGTCACTTTCAACAAAGATTTGCAAAGCTTGCTCAGGTGTGTAATTTTTTACTTTCGGTTTCTGAGCAGTATTTATTACCTTCCTGTAAAGTTTGGCTCTTGTTGGTGTTGAAGTTGCATCTACTGTAAGCTTAGAGGCTGCGGCATTTCCAGACATTCGTTGACGTACGCTGGCTGCATAGGTAAGCTCCTCACCAGGTATGTCTTCGCGGAGTTCTTTGGTATTTCGTCGTTTACTACGATCATGTAATTCTTGGAAATGCTTCTTTGGGTGTCCCGTAGAATTCGTGGCCCAGTTATGTACTGATATTGATGTATTAAGCCATTTCTCGTTTTTTTTTCAAAAATCTTTCTTCAATATAGTTAGATGATGTCCATCTTTTCTTCAAATCACTATTAAAATGTTTTAAATCGTGACTTAAGATATGGTATTCGTTTCGGAGACATTTCATCATTTCGCAAAGCTTATGTTAAATGATACCTTATCTTCAAGTGTTCTAGATGTGCTTTGTTTAAAAAGCATGTATAGCGTTTTCCGATATACCTCAATAACATTTGATGTCAAATTTGTACCTACAGGAAAAAAATATGTATGTAAGTAAAAAATAACCAAAATTATTGCAAAAAAAACCGTGGAACTCAAAGCGGTTTTTTTTAAGAGGTGGAAAATGTTTTCACTGTTATGATATGACTAATTTCTATAGTTTATTATAAAAAGAGAATTGTAGCCCGACCTAGCTCGGAACATTTTCAAAAACACTAATTAGTTAAAAAGAAAAACAAAAAAATAAAAAATTTTCTTGCATATTCTTTTAGGTCCGTAAGAATACTAAACAGTCATTATATTTTTAAATAATATATATTAAAATTAAATACATACCTTGTTCTTCAGATTCCATAGCAAAAAAATTTTTTTTTAATATTCATTTTAAAAATACCAAACACCAAACACAAGTCTAAAAAAAAATCTATCAAGAACGAATGCGTGCGTATTGAACGAAGCTTAGATTGCAATTAACTGTGCGGAGCGTAGCTGCGTGGAGAGGCCACTTTATCATATTTTTATGATAGTACGGTTACTCAGGAATACAAAAAAAATAATTTCGATGATTACTTGTATAGTTTGCATTTCTCCTTTTTGTGCGGTTTTTGAGGCCAAATGCTCGTTAGAGCGACGGTAGTCAAATCGCGCAGATACAGCTAGTCAGCGGGTTGCTATGCTGCAGGCGTGCCGCTCAGCTACGGACTACACGCACATATCGCTTGTGCGACTGGTAACATTTTGGAGTAAAGTATATGGTAAAATTGTAATATTTAGATTACATTATTAATAAAAAGTCATTTCAGATTTTATTAGCAATCCATCATTTTATTAAAAAAATACAGTTTGAACAAAAAGTATACATAATATAATATAATAATACCAAAGTTATATCTTATTTTATTAGTAATACATCATTTTATTAAAAAAAAAGTTTGAACAAAAAGTGTACATATATAATATAATAATACAAAATATAAAAAATATACATTAATATGGTTCAGCCGTCCTTACATTTCATTATTTCCGTCGTCAACATTCATATCATTCTCGTATACATCACTTATTTCATTAATAACATCAACTTCATCAACTAAATAGTAATAAATAAAAGTATTGTAGCAGTCGTAATTAATAATGATTTCAATATATATATATATATATATATATATATATATATATATATATATATATATATATATATATATATATATATATATATATGAATGGTTTGGTTATTCCGGGTTTCAATCCGTTCGTTCAAAAAATCGTTTTCACGACGTTTCGCCAAAATCTCATTTGGCATTTTCAAGTGCGGTTGGTCTCGTTACTCGCTGAGAACTGATGGTGGCCTCTGTTGAATGTCGAGTTTTGTTTAGCTGGCTCGCTTTCTGATTGGACGAGCGGCTTCGCAGGCTCCTCCCCTCTGCCGAGTGCGATATATTTGGTTCTTGTACGCATTGGTTAATCTTTGTTGTTTAGTTTCTTGTTTTTTTATTAATGTTTTCCATGTTGTTGAAATATGTATAGCATCGTGTCGTTTATTCAGCTGTCCCGCTTTTTCGATTTCTAAGGCCTGTCTTATGACGCGTACCTTGTAGTTCTGTACTGGTGCTATTTCTTTTGCTTTTTCAAAGTCGATGGTATGTCCGGTGGTTTGGTGATGTTGAAATAGAGATGAGGTTGTTTGTTTTTGAGGCTATTTTTGTGTTCTTGAATTCTTGCTGATATACACCTGTTTGTTTGTCCTATATATGTTTGCTGACAATCTGCACATGGAATGCTGTAAACGTCATGATTTTCAAGGTTGGTCTTATCTTTGGGATTTTTACATTTTCCCAGGATATTGGCTATTGTTTTTTGTGGTTTAAACGTCGTGAAAATGATTTTTTGAACGAACGGATTGAAACCCGGAATAACCAAAATATTCATTCCACCAGCTGTGAAAACCTACGATATAACATATATATATATATATATATATATATATATATATATATATATATATATATATATATATATATATATATATATATATATATATATATATATATATATAGGACCAAATTTAATAAAAATACTTCATATATAGAAATCAGTTTTTTTTTTCAAAGTTATTCAATGTTTACATACCGACATAAAAGATGGCACACCCTATATATATATATATATATATATATATATATATATAAATATATATATATATATATATATATAAATATAAATATAAATATATATATATATATATATATATATATATATATATATATATATATATATATATATATATATATATATATATATATATATATATATATATATATATATATTGCGTTGAAATACGTGTTGCGGGACCTAACGTATATCGTCAGAGGTCTATATTCGTCGCCCACACACGCTTCAAGCAACTGCCCGAAGAGGAATTAGAATATTAATATTTTGAATATTTCTTTTTTTTTTATAAAATTTGAATATTGGTGAATGTGAATGATATAAGTTCTCTTTTGCTCTATTAAAAATATTCTAAACCACGATATGTATTTTTAATTTTTCCTTGAGCGCCCAGTTACTGTATCCTATCAAAGATAAGATAACAGCACTGTATTTATTCTTTGGATTTACTTAAAAATACATATATTATTGTTAACAAAATTATAATAAATCTATTTTCTCTTTTTAATCTCCCCTTAATATAACTAGCTCGCTTACCCTGAAACTATCCCAAGTGAGTTCAGATTCTCATAAGTTAAAATTACTTTTTATCTACTGCCAATTAAAACCACTGAATTGTATTAACAATCAACATAAATTTATTATAAAACAAAATGATATTATTACTGATTATAAAATTATTTTGATACACCTATTATCTAGATCATCTTTATTAAAATTAAAAATCAATTGCACCTTATCTCTACTGTTAAGTATAATGTCACTCCACTTAACTGTCAAAAGTTGTTTGACAAATGTGAAGGTCTCGTGTTCAGTTGAAATGTATTACTTTTATTTATTTTAAAAATTAAAAAAAAAATGTGCAAAGTGCGGATTATTAATTTTAATAAGTGATTATAAATTAGTTCTAATGATTTTATAATGTCTCATATAAATGTGGTAATATTATATTTTAAAATACCTTGATCCTTAAGTGTTTGTTTACTTATAAACAATAAAAAGGTATATTTGTGTTTCTCTGTCTTCTTTTACCATCAAATTGGATTGGGATATTTGTTTTAAAAAAATACCTACTATAAAGTAAGTAGATATTCTTTATTAAACACTGTCTTGGTTATTTTGGAAATGTCCAGGAATTGTCTACTTCTAGGAAATGTTGGTATTTACACCAGCCAGGTATAATTTCTTGAACTTTTATTTGCCACAATCGGATTTTTACTAAATTTTCTTGATGTTAGTTGGAGTTGCTATTTCTTAATGACATTCAATTTAATTTAAATTATTTTTTTTTTAATATATTGATTAATTAAACTTTATTTAATATTTATTTACTTTCATAACCTTTAAAAAATTATTTACTTATCAAAAACAAAAGATCTCGCACGTGGCTTTATGATCTCGTAGTGAAAAATTTTAAGGTTATGTTTTGAGGAGAAACTTTTCTTTTACACCTCTCTGTAACAATACTTTTTTGCAACTGTCTCCAATTTTTGTGATTTTTCTTTCTATCGTATGCCACCAGCTGACTTAATTAATCATTCTGATTGGCTCAGCAGTTGAAGGCATCGGGTTACTTGATGAAAAATCACCCTTTTCTTGGCGTTCTTGTCAAACAAAAATGGCTGTCAAGAATTTTAAAATTGATAAAATTTTTCCAATTTTACCATTTCCTGGATTTATCCAATAATATGCATGACAATAAATATTATAAAATTAAACTCTATTATTTTACCTATCTAATTATACATATTTTAGCCTTCCTAAAACAATTTTTAATATTAAAAATTATAAAACAAAATGGCTTGACATGAAAATATTGAAATATATAATTAACTAATTATTGAAAATTATTGTTTGAAGATGCTAAATTATGTTTTCTTAATATTAAAATATTAAATATTAGAATTTTCCTTACATTCTAATATAATTTATTTTACTCCATTACTTAAAATTAATTTATAATATTTAATTTTAATGTCAATATCACAAATTTTCTTAAATTTATTCTATGTTTTTATATGTTTTAATTAAAATTATTTTCTTAATATTACTGTTAACTGTCTAATTTATATTAAAAACAATTTAATGAATCTTATTTATTATTTAAAAATACTTTTCGTAACTGGTTTCACACTATGTTCACCTTTTGTTCCTTTTCAAAACATTATTGTTGCAAAAACCGATCGTTATGTTTTTTTTATTTCACTTGATGATTTTCACTCTTTATTATCACTTTACCTTCACTATCACATCTAATGTTTGTACCTTATTATTCTTATGATCAATTTATAATATGATCTTATTGTATTAATATTTATATATTGTTTATTTTACAATTATGTCTATAAATTCATTATGAATTTAGCATTATATATGATTTTTTTTAATCATGTAAGCTTTTAATTATGCTTTGGTCCATATTATTTGTAAATATTAATGACTCTAATTAATTAATATATCTACTAACTACTTATTACTATCTAAATAATAAATTTATGTTGTATCTTAGATATTTTAATTGAAATTGTTTAGACTCGTTGAGTATTTATAATATGGTCATTAGGTCATCTTGTGTCGATTCCTATTCAATATATATATATAAATATAATATATATATATATATATATATATATATATATATATATATATATATATATATATATATATATATATATATATATATATATATATATATATATAAATAATGTTTCCTCTGTGGGACAACATCTCCACCAACCATTCCAAGTTTGCCTTCGGGAGGTCCTGATGCTAATACTTTATATACGCATGAAACTCAGTATTTGTGTGTGTCGTGTTTTCAAAGCGCCTGAAGGAATTTCCCGTTGTTCATGTTCTGTTTGTCGCACAAATAATCCACCTGTACGTTTACGTTTGTTAACTGCATTAATTAAAATACGAACGAAAAACCATTCTTAATAACTAAGTTATTTTACCTTGATAATGATAATGTCTGGACCTCCTTTATTAGTTATATATTCAATAAGTTGTCGTTAAATGAATTCGATGATTTAATAATATCCCCATCCTTTTATTTCAAGCAACCCGAACTTCATGTCGGTGAGCTTCTAGTGTTTGTGGAGGGGGATAGATTTTTAGTCTTTTTCCCATTATGTTCGAAATATATTCAACTGGAGAAAGATCACATGATCGAGGAAGCCTCTGAAGAAGATTTAGGGCTGAAGCTTTAAAGAAATTTAATGATATGAGGTCGTGTGTTAAATTGGATTTACCAATATTTTTAGAAATGGAAGAAGATGTGGTTGTAATATTTGGTGGATATAGCGCTGAGATCAAATAAACACTAATGGTGCCATAAGCATTTCCTTCTCTTACCAAAATATCTACATTTCGGTGAATATGTCTTTCTTTGGACCTATCAGAGAGAGAAATCATTAAATCTATTCTTAACATGATATTATTATTCTTTTACATTTCAATTTGGAATACCTTCAAAATTCTATTACTGTACAGGGTGAGTCAACGATTGGATGAAGTAGGTTTGTGCCTTTTCGGTGAAATTAACAAAGAAACTATATTTATTGTTTGATACAGTTTATTTTTACGCAGATTTTAAAAATATTTAGGACTCTACAGGGTGAGCCAAAAAACTAGGACAGCATAAAGTTTTATTTTTTTAAATAGAATACCCTATATACAAATCGTATTTTCGATTTAACTTATAATTTTAAATCTTTTTTATTAAGGGTTTACTATAATAAAACTTTATAGTTTCTGAGATAATTAAGTTTAAAGAAAAAAAGTCACATTTTCAAGCATCAATTCAATCCTAAATAACGTTTTCAATTTTGTGACAAATATATTCAAATTTGGAATTTAGCAAGGCCAAGGACAAGTTAACATAATTTTTACCTAATATTTGCAATAAAATCTACAGGGTGTTGAACACATCGGCTCAAATTTGATCAAGTTTAAATGAATAAATATCTTTTTTTTAAATGGTACACTCTGTATATTTTCATGTTATTTGATAGAGTAATAAAAACCCTAAAAGTTTTGTTCAATATATCCTATACCTATTTATAATAGTTTTTGAGATATTTCAGTTTTTATAATTTTCCATACTTTTTTACAGAAAAATAGTCTTCATTATCATAGTAGCCATGGCAAAAATAATGTAAAAGAACATTTTTCTGTGTGTTAAATTTATACCCGCAATCGCTTCATTTGGTTTTTATGTAGTGTAGTTTGGTTTTTTTTTTGCATTCATCTTATATTGTAAAATGAATTTTCCAAAGAATGAGTTAATAGATATGATTTATACAATATGAGAGGCTCAGAAAAATTGCCTTCTTGCTCAAAGAATTTACAAAATGAAGTATCCTGATCGACGCCAGCCTAATACCCATACTTTTCAAAACTTAATACAAAGATTTGATTCTTCTGGTACTGTTGATTATCCAAAACGTAAAGTGGTCAACAAACCAGTAACTAATGAAGAAAAAGAACTACAAGTATTGTTAAATGTTCAGGAAAATCCTTATATTGGTAGCCGTCAGTTAGCAGCATTATGTGAAACATCACAATCCACCGCTAATCGTACTACCAAGAAATATAGGTATCATCCATATCACATGGAATTACACCAAGAATTGCATGGACAGGATTTTGAAAGTCGTGAAAACTTTTGTCGTACAGTAAATGCGGAGATTCAATTAAATCCAAATTTATTATGCAAGGTAATGTTTAGTGATGAAGCTACTTTTAGAAGTAACGGTGCCGTAAATAGACGCAACATGCATTATTATGCCACAGAAAACCCATTTTGGATTAGAGAGGTGCAACATCAAAACCACTGTTCATTAAATGTTTGGTGTGGTATTCATCATAATCGAATTATTGGACCCCACTTTTTTAATGAACCACTAAATGGCCATAGTTACCTGAACTTTCTACAAGAAGAACTACCCCAACTGCTTCAAGGTCTCGATAGGGATGAGCTCGGCAGTATGTGGTTCCAGCACGATGGTGCGTCTCCGCATTACCATCGTGAAGTTCGTGCCTTTTTGGACCAACGATATCCGCAAAAATGGATTGGACGTGGGGGTTTCATTGAGTGGCCACCAAGGTCTTGCGACATCACCCCATTAGATTTCTTCCTATGGGGTTATATTAAAAATAAGGTGTATGTTAATCCACCAACAACAGTGGAAGATATGCGAAACAGGATTAGGGATACCTGTAGAACAATAACGCCACTAATTTTGTCCAGGGTCCGAGAAAATCTGCAAAAAAGACTAAATTTGTGCATTGCACAAGAGGGTCGTTTATTCGAACACTTATTAAAAAGAAATAATTAATCTCAGTATTTAATAGGTAATTTTTTTGTTTCAATTTAGTATAAAAGTAAATATGTATTTGCCTTGTCGTTATTGTTGTGTTAATTTTTTCACATTATGTTTAATTAAACTACTGCCGTTGTAATATAACGAATAATGTATTTCATCATATTTAACCACATTCTGTTTGTTTCTGTAGTTTCTTTTTATTATTTTACATGGCTACTATGATAATGAAGACTATTTCTGTAAAAAAGTATGGAAAATAAGAAAAACTGAAATATCTCAAAAACTATTATAAATAGGTATAGGATATATTGAACAAAACTTTTAGGGTTTTTATTACTCTATTAAATAACATGAAAATATACAGGGTGTACCATTTAAAAAAAAAAGGATATTTATTCATTTAAACTTGTTCAAATTTGAGCCGATGTGTTCAACACCCTGTAGCTTTTATTGCAAATATTAGGTAAAAATTATATTAACTTGTCCTTGGCCTTGCTAAATTCCAAATTTGAATATATTTGTCACAAAATTGAAAACGTTATTTAGGATTGAATTGATGCTTGAAAATGTGACTTTTTTTCTTTAAACTTAATTATCTCAGAAACTATAAAGTTTTGTTATAGTAAACTCTTATTAAAAAAGATTTAAAATTATAAGCTAAATCAAAAATACGATTCGTATATAGGGTGTTCTATTTAAAAAAAATACAACTTTATGCTGTCCTAGTTTTTTGGCTCACCCTGTAGAGTCCTAAATATTTGCAAAATCTGCGTAAAAATAAACTGTATCAAACAATAAATATAGTTTCTTTGTAAATTTCACCAAAAAGGCACAAACTTACTTCATCCAATCGTTGACTCATCCTGTATGTTCTCATGGTAGAACATATGTTGGTATACAAGTTTTTATTGAAATATAACAACTGCTTTTGTGTGTTGCAAATTTAGGCAAGTTTATTATATTACCTTTAATTTCTACTCAAGTGAAAATACAATTTTAAAAAATAAATAATTTAAGTTAAAATTTGTTATTTTAAATTTAGTATTAGAAAAAGTGTCAGACATTTTTTTCTACATGAAATTAAATGTTGGTATTATTGTATACATTAACTTAACATTTCTTAGTTTTTCTATTTTCTAACAGAAATAAATTAAACGCCTCTGACGTTATGTTATTTAATTTTAACACTTTAAATCTCATTACGAAACGTAGCAATGTTCTTATTTTGTCATTCTGTTGTTTTTTTGCGAAAGGTCTCTCCTTGGAAGAAAACAATTCTCGATGTCTTTCACTCCGCTTTTATATATTTACAAAAAAGTTCCTTCAGTCTATTTTATTAAAGTTTGCCCTTATATTGCAGCAGAAATGAAAAAATTCCGAGGGATGTTTTTCTTGGGTATGTTTAAAATATAAATAGATTTAATAATTATGTTATACGAATGCGTAAAAGATATTTAAAAAAGATTGGAAATTTTATTGAGATAAGACGGTGAACCAAAAAAATAAAACACATATGCGCGACAATTTTGCCAATTAAATGTTTTTTTCACTTTAACCAGGTTGCAAGTCCAGTCAAAACCGTCAAAAAAATAGTAACTTCGCGAAAAATTGCATTACAAATAAAATATCAAAAGTCCGATCCTAAGAATGTTAAAGATTTTATTACAGGGTAAAGGTAAAAAATATCGAGTTTTCGCATTTTTCTCGTAAATGATGTTATCGTAAAAACAGATTATGTAATTCTTTATAAAAATTGTTCTCTTTTCCTACCAAATTGTGATTCAAAAAATTGGAGCTAACGTATGCTACATCAGCTTTTCCCAAACATTTTTATGCCTTGACCCAGTTATTATCATGCTTCCCCGTCGTGACACACCAAAAGTTTTTTTAACCGTCCCGGTGTATGTACAGGGTGAGTCAACGATTGGATGAAGTAGGTTTGTGCCTTTTCGGTGAAATTTACAAAGAAACTATATTTATTGTTTGATACAGTTTATTTTTACGCAGATTTTAAAAATATTTAGGACTCTACAGGGTGAGCCAAAAAACTAGGACAGCATAAAGTTGTATTTTTTTAAATAGAACACCCTATATACGAATCGTATTTTCGATTTAGCTTAAAATTTTAAATCTTTTTTATTAAGAGTTTACTATAACAAAACTTTATAGTTTCTGAGATAATTAAGTTTAAAGAAAAAAAGTCCCATTTTCAAGCATCAATTCAATCCTAAATAACGTTTTCAATTTTGTGACAAATATATTCAAATTTGGAATTTAGCAAGACCAAGGACAAGTTAACATAATTTTTACCTAATATTTGCAATAAAAGCTACAGGGTGTTGAACACATCGGCTCAAATTTGAACAAGTTTAAATGAATAAATATCTTTTTTTTTTTAAATGGTACACCCTGTATATTTTCATGTTATTTAATAGAGTAATAAAAACCCTAAAAGTTTTTGAGATATTTCAGTTTTTTTTATTTCCCATACTTTTTTACAGAAATAGTCTTCATTATCATAGTAGCCATGTAAAATAATAAAAAGAAACTACAGAAACAAACAGAATGTGGTTAAATATGATGAAATACATTATTCGTTATATTACAACGGCAATAGTTTAATTAAACATAATGTGAAAAAATTAACACAACAATAACGACAAGGCAAATACATATTTACTTTTATACTAAATTGAAACAAAAAAATTACCTATTAAATATTGAGATTAATTATTTCTTTTTAATAAGTGTTCGAATAAACGACCCTCTTGTGCAATGCACAAATTTAGTCTTTTTTGCAGATTTTCTCGGACCCTGGACAAAATTAGTGGCGTTATTGTTCTACATCCCTAATCCTGTTTCGCATATCTTCCACTTTTGTTGGTGGATTAACATACACCTTATTTTTAATATAACCCCATAGGAAGAAATCTAATGGGGTGATGTCGCAAGACCTTGGTGGCCACTCAATGAAACCCCCACGTCCAATCCATTTTTGCGGATATCGTTGGTCCAAAAACGCACGAACTTCACGATGGTAATGCGGAGGCGCACCATCGTGCTGGAACCACATACTGTCGAGCTCATCCCTATCGAGACCTTGAAGCAGTTGGGGTAGTTCTTCTTGTAGAAAGTTCAGGTAACTATGGCCATTTAGTGGTTCATTAAAAAAGTGGGGTCCAATAATTCGATTATGATGAATACCACACCAAATATTTAATGACCAGTGGTTTTGATGTTGCACCTCTCTAATCCAAAATGGGTTTTCTGTGGCATAACAATGCATGTTGCGTCTATTTACGGCACCGTTACTGCATGCAAGGTAGCTTTATCACTAAACAATACCTTGCATAATAAATTTGGATTTAATTGAATCTCCGCATTTATTGTACGACAAAAGTTTACAAGACTTTCAAAATCCTGTCCATGCAATTCTTGGTGTAATTCCATGTGATATGGATGATACCTATATTTCTTGGTAGTACGATTAGCGGTGGATTGTGATGTTTCACATAATGCTGCTAACTGACGGCTACCAATATAAGGATTTTCCTGAACATTTAACAATACTTGTAGTTCTTTTTCTTCATTAGTTATTGGTTTGTTGACCACTTTACGTTTTGGATAATCAACAGTACCAGAAGAATCAAATCTTTGCATTAAGTTTTGAAAAGTATGGGTATTAGGCTGGTGTCGATCAGGATACTTCATTTTGTAAATTCTTTGAGCAAGAAGGCAATTTTTTTGAGCCTCTCCTATTGTATAAATCATATCTATTAACTCATTCTTTGGAAAATTCATTTTACAATATAAGATGAATGCAAAAAAAACAAACTACACTACATAAAAACCAAAAGAAGCGATTGCGGTTATAAATTTGACTCACAGAAAAATGATCTTTTACATTGTTTTTGCCATGGCTACTATGATAATGAAGACTATTTCTGTAAAAAAGTATGGAAAATAAGAAAAACTGAAATATCTCAAAAACTATTATAAATAGGTATAGGATATATTGAACAAAACTTTTAGGGTTTTTATTACTCTATTAAATAACATGAAAATATACAGGGTGTACCATTAAAAAAAAAAGATATTTATTCATTTAAACTTGTTCAGATTTGAGCCGATGTGTTCAACACCCTGTAGCTTTTATTGCAAATATTAGGTAAAAATTATGTTAACTTGTCCTTGGCCTTGCTAAATTCCAAATTTGAATATATTTGTCACAAAATTGAAAACGTTATTTAGGATTGAATTGATGCTTGAAAATCTGCCTTTTTTTCTTTAAACTTAATTATCTCAGAAACTATAAAGTTTTGTTATAGTAAATCCTTAATAAAAAAGGTTTAAAATTATAAGCTAAATCGAAAATACGATTCGTATATAGGGTGTTCTATTTAAAAAAATACAACTTTATGCTGTCCTAGTTTTTTGGCTCACCCTGTAGAGTCCTAAATATTTTTAAAATCTGCGTAAAAATAAACTGTATCAAACAATAAATATAGGTTCTTTGTAAATTTCACCGAAAAGGCACAAACTTACTTCATCCAATCGTTGACTCACCCGGTACATATTGCCGAATGGCAACAGAAAAATGAGGTGGGGCACCATCGTACATATACCATATTTCTCGCCGAAGTAAAATGGAGAAATTTTCCAGAAGAACTGGTAATGTGTTTTACAAAAAATTTAGACAAATATTTCTGTTTATCCTATAACAGAACCAATAAAGTAGCGATCAATAATACCTGCCCAAACATTTATTTTATAGTGATGCTGATGGTGTGCAGCTTTAATTGCATCTCATCCGCATAAATATATTCGTTGAGCAGGTTGGTGACTCCAGATTTTCTTCAGCAAGCCTCATCACTAAATGAAACTTCGATCACAAATTCTTTTGTTTCAAATAAATTCACAAAATATAAGGCACATGGGGGCATCGATAAAAGTTCCTGGAATTTGTGGACGTGATATGGATGTAACAACTGTTCCTTTAAAATATCATTTACAAGAGTTTTAGAAATATTCAAGTCACATTCTAAATGGCGGTAGTAACACTTGCTTTTTTTCGACTCTTTTCAAAATTTCCTCTCCTTTTTTGAATTTTCGAGTTGTTCGTATACCAAATTCAAATTTTTTTTAAAGCTGCCCATTTTTCCGAGATGACGTTCAATATTGGCAAATGTTTGACACAGTTCGCATATGCTCCCCATTTGTGACTTGAAAAAATCTGACATGGTTAAAATATGACAGTTGATTGAAATAATTATCAGCAAGAAACACAAAACACGAAACATTACAAGAACAAACTGTAGGTTACATAATAGAGAGAAAAAAAGTAATAGTAACATACATGGATATCTCATTGATAAGTAATTCTCCGGAATCCCCGCATAATAAGAACTGAAAATCACGTAATAATAAAGTTTAGCTACAAATTAAAAACACTTTCAAATGGTATACCCTTCTTTTTCTTTGTAACACAATTAAAAAATAATAAAAATACATTCTTGTCACACTAGTTTTATTAATTTGCAGCAATAAATATTTGATTTTCAAAAACGTACACCAACATAATTGACAGTGATAGTGGAGTTGGATCTAATTGCAACAAGGACAGGATACAATATTCAGTTTAATGTATCGACACCTACGTATTGCAATATGGGTAAAAATCTATAGAAAAATTCGAATATCGATGTTATATGTATCGATACTTTGAAATATCGATGTGTATCAACCGGGTCTAGGAGGTAGTGTTGGACGATTCCGAGGAAGTTGTAGGGGATAAAAGGAAGGAGAATGCTTTAAAATAAGTTCGATTGGACATGTAAAACTGTACTCCCCTTAAAAGGGCTATACTGTACTTGCGCAGAAGGTCAGGGTACAGGACTGGACTTGAGCAACCTTTCTTTACGTTATTATATTGGAAAATTACAATTTAAAATTCATTATTAAATGAGTAATAAAATAAATAATGACATAAAATAGATTTAAACATAATTCTCTAGATAAAAATTTACATTATGGGAAATTTAGGAAAATGACCTTTTTTTGAGAAGATCTCAGTACCCCCTATTTCCAGGTCGTAGAACACTAATATAACCTCTGTTTTCCATAATTTTTCCTTAGTTTTGCGGAAAACAGTGGTAAACACTTTTCAATTTAGGTTCAATTTTTTGTACTAAATCGTTAAAATTTTGTTACAACCACAAATTCCACACTGATAGAAACCTGTGTATTATATAAAAATTCATAAATTTTCACCTTTTTATCGCAAAAATTAAGAAAATTATCAAAAATCAAATGAAAGCAAAATGTCCTTCGTCATTAAATAGTGGTGTGACTCGTTCCTAAAACTTGAAAAATTAGAAAAAAGAAAACATATATTAATTTTTTCACAAATTGTTCCGCCTTTACGTGGTCTCTGCTGGACAATAACATTTTTAATTAATACATTTAGATTAGTTCAGGCAAGTTTTAGTACCTTAAACTAACCAAAACTAAGCTAAACCTGAACTAACCAAAATTGACAAAAAATTTAGGTGATTAAGATTAATTTTTTTATATATTACAAAAATTAAACTATATGGTTAACTTTAATGGATACATTTTATAGTTTCTATTGCGAAAGTATAAGTCTAGGTAAATTTAGGTTAGTTCAGATTAATTTCAGTTTTACAATTTAATCGAAATCAAGCTAAGCCTGAACTAACCAAAAATTTTGGGTGGTTACGATTAATTTTTCCCTGAGAGATTTTAGTTAGAATTTTGCCGACGGTTGGGATCTGCTCCTCATAATAAAATGTATGTACAATTCCTTTTATTGCAGTTTAAATCTCTTCTTCCAACGAGGTTTTTCGTCTGCCTGTGATCGAATATAGCTTGGAATAACTAACAATTCCAGTCGTTTTTGTTTCCTTCAATATTCGGTACATAGTAGATTTTCCAACTCCGGTCATGTTGAAACACATCTAAACAGAGCTTTTAACATTATTATCTAGATACTGATATCTTAAGGCATCATAAACATTCATCGTAATAAGTTTTTCGTTGAGGCTGGTTTAACGATTTTGGAATAAATATAGATGTGGAAGCCATGTCTTTTGGGTATCTCACTAATCTCAAATAATACACAACAAATACAAACAAGATAAATCACTAAGGACACACTGTAAGGTGTACTTTGCTCACTGACAGAGATTAAACTGAATTATCAGAAATTTTATTGTTGCAATAAATTTATAAAAGCTTATAATATTTAAATATAATTAAATATAATTAGATTTACGGCAGTCTTCTGTTACCTGCGGCACTGGAGCAGGTACGTTGGAGGTTTTGGTGACAGTTTTATTACTCTCTCTAGTTCTTGAATAGATAATAGGATGTGTATGCTTGCGATCGCCCCTCCCCTTCCCAAAAGCTTTGATTTCAGGAAAATAGAACCGATTCTGCCTTTTATATTAGGAATGTGACAACTCGTTTTTTATGCGATAGCCTCTCCCCCCAAGAGCTTTGAGTTCAGGCAAATAGACTCGATTCTGCCTCTTATACTAGGAATGTGTAAGCTGCTCGCATCCTCCCCACCTGACGGGAACTTGTTTTTTTTGTGATCGCCCCCCCCCTCCAAGAGCTTTAAATTCCGAAAAATAAACCCGACCCTGCCTTTTACACTATAAATGGGAATATTGCTGGTATTTCTCCCCCCCGTCGACAATACTCTACTTTTCTGATATCACCGCCCCCCCCTCTCCCAAAGAGAGAGGCTGGATCCGCCCCTGCTTGGGCGATTTGTAAAAGTTTATATTTGGGGTGATAAATATCGATACTTTAGCATCGATATTCAATATCTTGTATCGATATTTATTTATACTTCCATTTTTATTCTTAGGTATCGATACACTTACATAAATATTGCATTGCTTTCTCGTAATCGATCAGATTCCACTACGACTGTTAATTATGCTAGACGTATTAATATTTTTTTTCGATATGAATTGAAACATAATACTGATACACTTGGAGATATCTTCCGGCCCAAGTTTTGTTTTGTTCTTTCCTCCTGATCCTCATTTTTTAGAAATGCGGCCCGGCCAATCACGTTCGGAGCAAGAGAGATAACAATTATGGTTATTTGCTGTAACACGAAAAGCATTCAATGTTGCCTCCGTTAGTATGTGCTCAATGCGTATACTTCACTTAATCTGACATAAAGACAGTCAACATTTAAAAATTATGGAGAAAAATATTAACAAGGGACAACTTTCTTTTAAATTGATATTAGAAAGCTTTTGTCATTCGTAAAAATACCACAAAATTGCTTATTTGAGTTGAACACACTGTATATTATCCATAATACGGTTTTAAATTATGTAAAGGATTTAAGGCTAGTCTTCGGAACAACGATTCCGATCCTGGGATGTATGTAGAGTTCCGCATGCAAGGGATTTGAATTTTAGATTCGTGTTTAAACCTAATCGCCATATCACGAGTTATTTTCTTGTGATCGTATATTCAAGAAATCAAAATATAGCGGATAATCTCTGTCAATCTCCAAATCGAGAAACATAAAAAGAAATATGAAAAATCATATGGTATAAAGGATATGTGCAAAAACTTGGATCGTGATCCGGAGTAAAGTATTTTTCTTAACTGACGTTTAAAAAAGAAGGATATTAATTGGACCTGTAGAGGGTGTCCAGTTCTCTGCACATTTGCAGGGTATCTCTATTAATAATAAAGATAGAAAAAGAGAGATATTGTTATGTATCTCAGTGTATATTTTTGAATTATTGGTCAAGCGCATTCGGTCTTACTTAGCCTATCCTCAGGGCTCAGATCCTAGAAACAAGAGATATTTTGTCAACATTTTTATAATATTGTGGGTTTTTAAGAGTGGTTTTATAAATATATTTTTAAGATAGGTTTTTTTGAAAACATTCATTTGCCTATTATTTTTAATAGAAATGAATCATTTTGATGTGATTTTCAGTCTACTGTTGTTTATTGTATTACCAAGGGAATTCCGTATATTTCTTTGATAAGTTTATGGAAAGAGGCTACAAACTGACAAACAAATTGATTGCTTCTTGTAAGAAATGCCTACAATAAACTTTCGATATTATATTTCTACGATACGTTTATTCCAGAGAGATTGAGAAGGGAAAAAACAAAAATATATTTGTCGATTAGCGAACTTTATCTGTTTTTTTTAGCCTTTGTCTTCTTTCCATTATCCCGTTTCCACTTTAAAGATCTTTCGTCCATCCGTGTAACATTCTTAGGATTAATCATTTTAAAGACCATTTGAAACCAAAAAGTTTACAAGTACCAATTTATCTAGAATTAATTTTAAAATAATTTAGTATCTTTTATAAGAATAGATTATTTAAAATAAAAGTATTTTGTTTTTGTAAAAAATCAAATTTTTACCTCTACAGTATATACTCAAATTTCTAGGTGTGTTTTGATTTTAGGAAATGCTTAGAGTATTTGTTTTAAAATACAATTATAGAAGAGAAACTTAGCTCTCAACCAACTAAAAACACCTTATACTATAAGGACAAACGTACTCTGTTCTAACACAGTTAGAGACAAAGCACTATCTCAGATTGTAAGAATACCAGGAAAGGGTGGAAGCCTTTCCTATGGTAGTGCACCGCCATCTGTAGACCGATTTTGAACTTGTTAGTTCTCGTCAGTACAGAATAGGCTAACGCTGTTGAGCATCGGAAAGGTAAATCCTTTAAGCAGCTTATATTAGATAAAATATGAAATCTAATACAAGTGGCGCCATCTATATTATCCACTTTTGGTTTATATATAGAGATCTCTACGAGATTATATGTTCAGATTGCGTGGAATGCTGGGAGATGGCGCTACCTGTATTAGATTTCATATTTTGTCTAATATAAACTGCTTAAAGGATTTGCCTTTCCGATGCTCAAGTGTGCTAGCCTATTCTGTACTGACGAGAACTAACAAGTTCGAAACCGGTCTACAGATGGCGGTGCACTACCATAGGAAAGGCTTCTACACTTTCCTGGTATTCTTGCAGTCTGAAATAGTGCTTTGTCTCTAACTGTGTTAGAACAGAGTACATTTGTCCTTATAGTTTAATGTTTTTTCAGTTGGTTGAGAGCTAAGTTTCTTTTTTATAATTGTATTTTATACACCCAACTGCAAGTATATTATCCACTTTTGGTTTATGTATTTGTTTTATTTTAGTCGTTATAAAAAACCTAGTAAAATTTTTTATTATTGCGTGAAACATTTTTATTAGCCACTGTATGTCGACTTGCTCCTTATCAGTTCTAACCAGATATGTCTATGTGTGAAATACCTAATACTCTCTCATATATTGACTCCAATAAAATTAATCGAACTTAGGATAATATCCTGCGGTTGTTTTGAATTAGTTAGTAGCAGATAAGATAAGCAGGTAATTAGCAGCAGTGAAGGTAAGCAGGTAAGATACTAAATTATAAGTCATAAATAATCTTTTCGGATCGGAAAACTGTTACGGAATTTTTGTAATTTCTTCACCATATTTTTTCTAACACCCATGCACAAGTCCATTCATTGAACCATTTTTTCACATTTGTCAGGATTTTGTATTCAAAAGAGTGTTTTGGTGAAAAGAAAAAAGATAATTATTTTTTTTATATAACGTAATTTATTTAGTTTGGAATAGTTTTGGATTATTCTTGTTTAGTCTTAAGTTGGTTTGTTCTGCCAAATTAAAAAAAATCTGTCAAATATATTTTGTTTGAAGGTATCTCCTGTTGTGCAAGACCGGAATTATAAATTCTAGGTCTTCGTTGGACAACTGCGAAAGAATAAGATACGTATTTGTTCTCTTAAGTTATTTTTTCAAAATTTAACAGATTTTGTCTTATGAGATACAAATTACCTTTTGTTTTTGCTTAAGTATGTTTAAATGTATTTGCAGAGCATTATGACACTCATTATTTAATTACTTACTTATTGAATGATCATAAGCGATTAAAGTGGATCTTATTGTCGTGGCAAGTATATATTGGACGGGTTTCAATGATTTAATTGCAATAAAATGCAAATGCTGAAGTTACTCTTACATAAAGTTCAAATTTAATGCGTTATCTTTAGCTTAAAATTGATAAAACGAGAAATATGGTATGTAGTTACCTGCTTTTGGTGTAGATTGATCAAATAAAATAGCAAAAAACACACAGGTGATCACTTAATTTGTTCTTTAACAATTTTACACGACTGCTAGAACGCCTAGTTACAAAAAAAAAGGCTGAATGCCAAAATTTTAAACTAAACTTATCAAAATATATATTATAAGAAGTTGTTTAAAGCTATAGTCCTAATTATTGAAAAAATATTCAACACGACGTCCTCCCAAAATTCAATTTTATCCACCCAAAAACTGTAACGGAAATAAATAATCAATACTTATACAGAAAACCCGCTTGAAATCGCGGCTCCGGTTAAGAACGATACCGACAGATAGCGAGAGGCATACAATATTTTACGAAATTCCAAGTCTAAATAAAACAAGCGTAAAAGCAGAACAGAGGCTGTTATACATTTATTTGGCTTTTAACGACAATGTTCATTTTACAGCAATTTTTTAAATTCATTGTCGGTCATCTTGACACAAGTCCATGAATAATTTTCATAGACTTTAAAGGCCTCTTGTTGGCCTTAATTAACTATTTCCTTTACCGAAACTATCTGTTCCTAAAGTGTTTAGGCAACTTCATATTGTATTAAGAGTTGTACTGCCTAGTTTTATGTTTTTATCACCAGGGTAATGTATCTAAAAGGTACTGACCAATGTACCCTCTAGAAGCACATTGATAAAGGATACTCTTGTTCCAGTCTATGTCAGGAGGACTACGGGCGAGATTTAAATTTATCTTTTACCTTTGGTTTGTTTGAAGCTTATTTGTAAAATTTTGACACCACCTCCTAGTCTGTTCCAAGTTTAAAGACCTCGACTATTCTTATCTTTTCATATTTTTGCAGAAGACAGGTTATCCTAAAATACCTATAGCCATATTTTATTGAACAAGCTTTACCTGATTTATCTTATTATATCTTTTACCCACAGGTGTCTATATATTAAAATTTACGATTTTTGTATTCGGCTAATGTTTGACCAGCTTTCTTCTCTTGTTATATTTCTATTGTAACTCTTATTTATTACTATTGTAACTTCTTCATATTATCTTATTATTATTGTGAACTTTAATTTCTAAATATCTTATTAATTTTAAGAAAATTATAGAAAGTTAACTTATTTACCTTTTTAATATCCTACTAGGTTAGAATAAAAACAATTCTTTGTTCTTTAATATCCTTAAGAATTTTTAATTTTGACGGCACCACAACACAAGACGTTGTAGTTTTCAAGTTGAGGATATTAACTTTTTAGTCTGTCATTTTATTTTTCTTGTGTATTATCATTTTCTACACTTATTGTTAATAAATTGTTTTTTTTTGTTGTATATTATTTTGCACACACACCGTTTTTCCCTAACCCTATACCTAAATTTAGATTATAACCCCTCTGAGTTTTACTATCAATAATTTGTAGGGGATGCGAATTAAGAAATAATGTCCTTCACACGATTCTAAATTTTATTGTGTAGGAATAAAGTTTTAATTAATAACTGCAGTTCGGTACTAAAATTTTGTAGCCAGATTCATTAAGAAGGTTTAAATCTTAAACCTGATCTATTTGTCCTGAAAAGTAGATCCACCAACGGGCCAGTTTTATTTTACTTATGATATTGTCATAATTTATATTACATATGTCAACAAATAAAGGTTCTTATAGGGATATTAAGGATAAGAATTTAGCGATTAAGCCTTGAAATATGTAAGAGAAATAGTTGTATCTCGAAAATAAATAAAATGATCCATTTTTGCTGGTTCAGAAATAAAAGGAAATGTTTTTTTTTGCTCGTATTTTTAGGGTTTAAAATATGTTTGACTTATTGTTAATGATTTATATTATATATATTGAAAAAAGAAAAGTGTTTGAGCCTCCTGGACAGTCCATGTCCAGATGAATAAGTTTTTTCTTTTCTTTTTGCTAAACCTCACACTTGACTACGCCGCAGTTTTACGTATTTGTATATCCTTAACTAGTTAGGCCACCCGCGCCATTGTTCTCGGTTGACACCTGACATTTGTCAATACAAAATGGTAAAATAGTCGAGTGGGATGTTTTGGTATTTCGTGATTTTTGACAAATTTAATCAAAATTTGCCCCCTGTTTTTCACATATTTACTTGTTTCATATTCAAATCACATTGGTAAGTTTCTTAATAATTATAAGTTAGGTTTAATATTCTAACATCGTAATTAATATTGTAGAGATGTTTTGAAGAAGAGAAAAATAAATTGTCGAAAGCTTGACAGAATCAAAAACGGGTTTTTTCCTTATCAAGGTCTAAAAATTTAAATAGACTGCATCCCCAATAACCCTAGTTCCGAATATATATATATATATATATATATATATATATATATATATATATATATATATATATATATATATATATATATATATATGAAAACTGATATTTTTTAAAAATATGAACATTCATTATTTTAATTAGGATCTGAAAATATTTTTAATAGCTGAGATACCTTAATATTAAAAACTTTAACACCACAATATATTAAATATATTTGCAGATATATAGATTTTTTTGCAAGTACTTTTAAAACAACATGTCTGAATTTACAAATAAACATATTCTTTGAAAAGATAAAAGGAAACGCAACGTCTAGAAAAAATAAAAAGGGATATCGTAAGGACCCTAAAAGTGTGCTAAAAAAATCCCGTAATATATCTTAATCAGTTCAGGAATGACGTAAAAAAACGAAAGTTTCTATATTCTTCCAGATATATTTAAGAGTAAAGTTTTTAAAAGCATATGAATAAGAACATTATTATAAATGTTCGTATCCCAATTTAACCGTTTTTCATAATTTATAATTTTCGGGATAGTAAGATCCAAAAGGTGCAAAAAACTTTTAAAGGATTTTGAGGACCTAGAAGTTTTAATAAGGTTTTAATAAATTATGCCGTCGAAGTTCTTTATACCTTGAAGCTGGCGGCTGAAAATGTCAACAAAAAGTTTAAAAATTGTAAATTTGGCTAAATTATACGGTTACTTCTTGGATTATATAAGGTTTTTTAAATTTTATAATCAGTATTGAAAACGTGAAATTGGTGACATAGAAGTACTTCGATTTATTTCCGAGGAAAAATTAATTTTAACAAAAACCTACAAATTAATAATAATTTTAAGAATATTTTTATATTGGATATATTAACAATTCTACCCAATGGGACACAACACCGTTCAAATTATATGCTTTGCAGACGATTTTGCATTGACAGCAGATAGCGAGGACAACTTACAAAGAATGCTTTTCCATCTCAATCGAACAGCCAAACAGTATAATATGAAGATATCTGTGGAGAAAACCGAAGCAACGGTAATAGCAAAAGAACCGGTAAGATGCAAACTAATGGTTGATGACAAACATATCGAACAGGTTGGGAAGTTTAAATACCCAGGAGCACATATAACAAGTAACAGGGCAGTAACGGAAGAAGTACGCACACAGGCCAACAAAGCGGCCATGATATCAGGCCAACTAAGAGACATAATCTGGAACAATAAACATATGACGGTTGAGAGCAAAGCAATAATTTACAAGGTCTGTGTAAGACCGATACTGACCTACGGCGCAGAAACAAGAAATGAAACCACAAAGACAAAACAAATTATGAGAACCACAGAAATGAAAACGCTGAGAATGATCACGGGAACAAGTTTATGAGATAAATACGCGAGGACAGCGGAGTGGGGGATGTTGTGAAGTGGGTTCGAAACCGTCATAGGCAGTGGAGAGATCACGTGGAACGAATGAACGATGACAGACTAGCAAAAACCGTGATGAGAGAGAAACCAAACACCAAACGGCCGCCTGGACAGCCTCCCAAAAGATAGAGAGACAGCTGGATTTCGACCTTAAACGAGGATCGATGAGGCATTGTATAGATAACAGAATTTGGTTCTACCTAGAAGAAGAAGAAGAAGAAGAACAATTCTATGTGGATATTTATTTTAAATCGTATAAATTAGGTTTTAAAATTCTTATATCCATTTCAGTAAATATCGTAAATAAATCTATATTAATAATTTCAATATAAAATATATCTTTTATAATAAACGAAGTTTTTGAAAATCATGGTTTTTGTGTATAGACCGTGTCAATTTGGAATTATTATCCGGCGTTTCGCCTACGATTGCACAAAGCATCTTCAGGGATCTTTACTCCACGAGATTAAAATACTGAATGACTATCGAGGAGCAACAGCCCGGTATTTATATTCAACTGGTGCTCAGCGTTACAATCGATTTCCACTTGTGATGTAGACTGTAATTCGCGTCTCTATTAATATTATTTGGATATTTACAAATTTTGATGCTAGCACCTTAGCTTCTTTTATATTAAAAGTGTGACCTGGTGTTCAGCTACTGCAGATTGTACAATTTGCTTCTTTTTTATACATCCTTCATGTTCCTTAAGCCTAGTGGATATAGACCGTCCTGTTTCACCTACATACACTTTATCACAAGAGCAAGGTATTTTGTAAACGCCTTCTGTTTGAAATGGAATTGTGTCCTTTGAAGACTTCAAACATTGTCCAACTTTCTTATATGTATTGAAAATTGTCCGAACGTTTTATTTTTGGAGCAATCTGGCAATATTGTCGGTGGTTCCGTGTATGTAGGGTAAGATACTTCTTTTACGAAGTCCATGAAATAAAGAGTTTACTCTTGGGTCTTGCCGACCTTGAAAATGCATGGTCAAGTTCGTACTTTATTTTTTGGAAAACGAAATACTCAGGCAAACATTCTTTTTGGGTAATTTCCCTTACAACCGAGTACACAACATTTATTCGTAATTTTGAAAGTATTTAAAACACTATTCAAACGTGTAATGTATCGGGATTTTGGACCTAATAAAAAAAACAATATTATTAAACCGCTGTCGAAGAAAGCGTGGATCAGTATGAAACCAAACAACACTTTAGATATTAAGCAGCGTTGCCAGATCAAGTTTAGTGTTTTGCTTGTCCATGAAATAATAACATTTTTTTCTTCACAGATATTTTCTATGATTAGTTGTTGTCGGTATTGTTGTTTTCAGTATGAACTATCTTACCGATACATTCGCTCTCCTCAATCAGGAGCTCCGGGGCTTGAAAAAGTGTAGCTAAATCACTGTCTAAACAGGGGTCATCGATGTGTAAAAATGGACCTAATAATTACCGACGTATAAAATTAAAAGGCCGGGTAGAACAAAAATTTTAATCCAATAATAGATTTTCGGTTGAAATTAACTTTTAATTAAAAACTTCATTTCGAACGCTCTCTCTCATAGTCCCTATTTACGTCCAGTTCGCTATGTATTTCAGTTGGTAGATAATTTCACTAGTAATTTCTAATACTAATAACAGCACTACTATAAAATAGTAAAGTAATTTGGGTTTAATTAGCCTCAAAGGTTCGTAATTAAATGGTATTTATTATTCTGATAGGCTTGTCCAAAATGATCTTTTCAGTTATTGGTTTTGATGCAGTATCATTTGAGAAATTTAATTACATTTGCTGTCTAATAAATAAAAGTATGAAATTATTGTCTAAATATAATGAATTGTTAACAGTGGCAGCTGGTGTGTTAAAAAAGTAGGGGTTGCAATTCCAATGGTACATTAAAAACAATACATACGTATAAAACCTGCCATAGGTTCCGATGGATGAAAAAATAAAAGTTTTAAAAATTGAGTTAGTATGGAACAAAGCAGTGTATTTTAAATAACTAAACATAAAGAAGGTCGTAAATTATAAAAATATAGCAGTCAAAACACACATAAAACACACTTACTCTGTGAATTATCTATAAAGAAAATACATAGGCCGATCTTTGGCATTAGAAAACTTATTAATATGACTCTGATTGAAATCGGGTATGCTTTCGATAACATCCCTTTTTTTAGAAAGCATTGCTAAAGCAAAAAATCTTTCTTGGCTCATAGTATTCCGTAAAAACATTTTCATCCGTTTGAGGGTAGAAAAGCACAGTTTTGCTTCAGCCGATGCCATTGGAATAGTAACTGAAATATTTAAAAGTTTTAGAACTTCACTAAATGTCCCACTTTGCTCGATGTTTTGCGAGAGATAGTTATAAAGTACTAAAAAGTCCCAAAATTGATCAAAATTTTTCAGTTTCATATTTGACGGTCAGTTCTGTACGACGTCTTTTTTATCGATAAAAATGGAAATTAGATCAAAAAAGAGCTGTTTTGTTAACAAAAATGTAATATTGGTTTTATTATTGGAATGTGTTCATTTCGCCATCCTATAAAACATATCTCGATGGTAACTCTGAAAGACCTGTGCAAGAAAAATGGCGGACCAAAAATGGTCACGATTTTCGGTTTTTTAAGTTTATATCGAAAAGTAAAAGTTGTATCGAAAAATGTTTCAAACTAAAGTTGTAGAGAATTAAACAACCTATCGAGATATATTTTTTTTTTCGACAAAATTTACGGCTTTTGTTTTTTTTTTTAAAAGATATTTATTAACAAATGACCGATTTAAAATTTAACATAAATATAGGTATTAACATTCTAAAAAAGTATATCAAACCCGGAATCTATGAGTTTTTTATTTTCCGAGAAGTTCGATGTCAAAGTTGAAAATTTAACCTCAATTTTTCGCTTTCCTAATTAAGAAACAATGCTCAATTTTAATGGAAATTGTTTGTATTGTTTGATATTTTGAAGATCTAATAAAAAAATTTTTTTTTTCAATATTCGTGGGCCGACAAATTTTGCAAAAACCAATTTTTGCACCAAGAAAATTGCGATAACTTTTCACCGGATGGAAATAAAATGTTTTAATGCATGCATTGGATTTAGATGTAGTATTTCCGATCTAAAAAAAATAATTTTGGATGAAAAAACCGTTTTTTTTTTCAAAAATTCATAATGGCGTGGCAAATGAATATTAAGGGCTCAAATTTGCAGAAGATGCTTTCTAATATACTTTATCTGTGAATTTTTTGGATCCAAGAAATACACCTCCATACGATCTGTGAACCTTCGAAAATTGGGCCGAATCTAATCGAAAATACCTGCTGCAGGCCGGTGTTGGCGGGTCACACATGGCGAATCTAAAATTATTTTTAAAAAATTCAATATGGCGTATCCAATATGGTGGATAAGAAATTAATTTTGTCCGATTTTTTTTTTTAAATTGATAAGGTAGCACATCACGAATTTGATATTATTTAAAAAAAAATAATTATAGCGGATCTAAGATGGAGGATTAAAGTTTCTACATCTCTCGATTTTGTCTAAAGTCAGTATTGGGGGATTTTTGTTAGTGGTAATTACGAAATTAAAATATTTTTTGGAAAACTCAATCTGTCTGATTCAATATGGTATTCTAAAAATTTTATATTTTTCGACTTTGTTCAAAGGTGGGACTGAATCGTTTTTAAGGATGTAAATAGTGAAGAATATAAAATTATTTTAAGAAAATGTAATATGTCAGATGCAATGTGACGGTCTAGAAATTTTAAATTTCCGGATTACATCCAAAATTGGTACTAGTGGGCTTTGAAGGGTTTAGATTTAGATTAGATAAAGACGTTAAAATTATTATTTGAAATTCAATATGGCGGATCCAATCAGGGGCGGATCCAGCCTCTCTCCTTGGGGGGGGGGGCGGTGATATCACAAAGTGCAGTATGGCAAGCGAAAGCAAGTTGTCGACGAGGGGGGGGGGTAGAGACACCAGCAACATTCCCATTTCTAGTGTAAAAGGCAGGGTCGGGTCTATTTTTCAGGAATTTGAAGCTGTTGGAGAGGGGGGGGGGGCGATCACAAGAAAAAACAAGTTGCCGACAGGGAGGGAGGATGCGAGCAGCATACACATTCCTAGTATAAGATGCAGAACCGGGTCTATTTTCCTGAATTTAAAACTCTTGGGGGGGGGGGGTATCGCAAGAAAAGTTATCAACGGGAGTGCCAGCAGCATACACATTCCTAATATAAAATGCAGAATCGGTTGTATTTTCCTGAACTCAAAGCTTTTGGGAAAAGGAGGAGCGATCCCAAGCATACACATTCCTATACTCTATTCAAGAACTAGAGAGAGTAATAAAATTGTTATCGAAACCTCCAACGTACCTGCTCCAGTGCCGCAGGTATCTGAGGACTGCCGTAAATCTAATTATATTTAATTATATTTAAACATTATAAACTTTTATAAATTTACTGCTACAATAAAATTTCTGGTAGTTCAATTTAATTTCTGTCAATGAGCAAAGTACACCTTACAGTGTGTCCTTAGTAATTTATCTTATCTGTGCTTGTTTTACATATTATTTGAGATTAGTGAAATACCCAAAAGGTATGGCTTCCAAAATCGTTAAAACCAGGGCATTTTTTCCTCAACGAAAAACTTATTACGACGAATGTTTATGATGCCTTAAGATATCAATATCTAGATAATAATGTTAAAAACTCTGTTGAGTTGTGTTCCAACATGACAGGAGTTGGAAAATCTACTATGTGCCCAATACTGAAGGAAAAAAACGACTGGAATTGTTAGTACTCCCAAGCTACATGCGATCAGGGGCAGACGAAAAACCTCGTTAGAAGAAGAGATGTAAACTGCAATAAAAGAAGTTGTATACACATTTTATTATGAGAAGCAGATCCCGACCGTCGACAAAATTCTAAGTAAAATCAATGAAGATCGGGATTTACCTGAAATTAAAAGAACTGAGCTCTGGAAGTTGCTAAGAGAACTCAATTTTTGCTGGAAAAAAGCAGATAGGAAACCTGTTCTTATAGATCGTCTGGTATATGTCAGTTGGAGAAGGAAATATCTCTTTCAAGTAAAAGGTAGAGTTGCTAGAAATATTACAACTTACAAAATTAGTAATTTAACTGAATTTTTGAAAGATTTTTTGAATAAAGTTAGTGCAGAAAATTGGGAACAATCCATATAATAAAAGCATAAAAGAAAATGTGAAAACTCGATCTCATGATCGGCGAGATAGAAGATCCAATTATAATTAATTTGAGCGAAGATAGGTTCACTGACTTTGATTACGAATTAGATATGTAATGTTTACCAGTGTAAACACAATTTATTATTTAAATTTTCTGTAACTTATAAAAATAAATTACATTTCAATCCCTTTTTAGTGTTTAATTTTAGTTTTGCAGATGGTTTCAGAAAAAAATAAACTGAACCGTCAAATATCCTAAAAATGTTTTTAATTAATAATAAAATGACCGATAGCCCCAAAAAAATTTTAATATTATATGGACGAATTTATTTTTTTTAGATATGTTTAACTTCTTGTATTTTTAACAATGGATATTTTGTAAGTATTTAAATTATAACTTAGAATTTTTTGAGAGAAAAAGGCTACATTTTAGTCGGAATGTGCCTAAAACTATTTCTATGCCACAATTAAAAATAAAAAAACAGTTGTGATTTGTGTAAAATATGTCATAATTTTCTATATTTTCTAATGTATGTGAATTATTAAGAAATCATAAGAAATTAAATAAAATTATAAAAACTTTTTATTTCAGGTTTATTACCGAAATAATATTCTATGCCATAAATACTTAGTGATAAGATAAACCTCCTTCCGACGCCTATGACAAGGATTAAAATCCTTTTTAATACTTCACACATCCAAATATGTATTGTTATCCAACCAAATAGTCCATTATTATAGACCGGTATTTTTGATTCTAAAATTTCTAACCCATTTCTATGAATAATATATGTGTCTAATAGATTTTGCCAAAGAAATCGGACTAAAGAACAAAGATAGTTTGCGAAGAAAAAAAAGGGTAAAAAATGATTTATTACTCTCTCTACTTCTTGAATAAACTATAGCATAAGTGGCAAAATCGGGTCTATTTTCATGAACTCAAAGTTCTTGGGGGGGGGGCGATCGCCCCCACCGCCCCCCCCCCCTTGGATCCGCGCCTGGATCCAATATGGTGGGTTGAAAATTTTACCTTGTTCGCATTTTTTCAGATTTAGTATTAGGGGGTTGGGGATGGTATATTACGAATATGAAGATAATTTTTTACAACTATTAGGTTGATAAGTAACAATATGAGGGACTCTAAATTTTTACATTTTCCGGTTTTATGTAAAATTGATATTGCGGGGTTCTTGGGGCGTATACAAACTCAATATGCAATATAAAATATATCGGGCTAAGAAATTTATGTCTCAAATTCTTTAAATATCGATATTGGAAAGTTTTGGGGCCTATATTACCAATCTAAAATTAATTTGTAATTTAAGATAGTGGATTTACTATGACAGACTAAATATTTGTTTGACACAATTTCATTGGCATTTTGGAGAACTCTAAGAATCAAAGAATTTTTAGTGGTTCATTTTAGGATGATGTACAATTATGGATAAAATGGGTACTTTTTTGCAACTTGGAGTCATTGTGAGGTACACTAATTTCGATTAGTACCTAGTTAAAATAATTTTTGGATATCATAATGAATTCAAAACTAAAAATCTAAAAATAAAATTTTTATTAAAAAAATTGAACCGACTTCTAAAAGTGCGCTAAAAAGTGAAAAATAACTGTAAATCTTTATATGAAATTGAAATTTTTGAAGTCGGCGCTAAACTATTTCTAAATGAAATAAATAACTACTAATATTTACAACTTATGGTAAGAAAGCAATTACAAATAAAGTATATTTAATCTGTTTATGCAAATCACATTTTGTTAGGTATTAGTTTGGCGTCGACTTTAAAAATTTCAATTTCATATAAAGATTTTTAGTTATTTTTCACTTTTTAGCGCTTTTTTAGAAGTCGGTTCAATTTTTTTATAAAAATTTTATGTAAAATAAGTTTAACCATGAAACTCTTGCTTTTGAGAATTTTAATATACCCTGATGATTGGTTCGTGTTACTAACGTTTCTACTGCCATTTAAGATTTTTGAAGTTGTCTCTAGAATGCTGTATTTGTTTTCGAATATGGTACAAACAAATCTAGAATTAAAATTCCATTTTGTTAAGGTCGAACGAGGTAAGCGTTTGTTAAAAATTTGATCTAGTATTGCGGTTCTTTGAGGACTATTTGAAAAAAAGAACAAATCCTTTGTAAATTGGCAAAAAATATGCAGACATTTTTATTGGCGAATGTAGCGTTTAACATTACCAAATTTAATTGGTGTGCATAACCATGCATCTAAGCAGCATGTTCACAGGTTTTTTTATAATTGCTTGCACCCCATTCGACCAACTGCTCATATTTTCTAGAAAGTAAAAAAGCTCTCACTTGGTTTTACCTACGCATACCGAAAGATACAGAGCAGGAACTGCATTATATTTAACTGCTTTTCTAGAATCTCTTACAAGAGATCAACAAAGATGTCTAACACATACACGATGGTTTTTATAAATTTCTTCGTAATTCGGAATCCTTTCAATTCAGAAATCGAAATCGTCCACTATATTTGTCTGCACAGTTTGGGATAGAGCACTTAATTTTGGATGTTTTTTTTTTCTCGCCAAACATTTTTAACCTCTTTATAACGTAACAAAATATCTTGATCAAAGTAAAAACATAGTAACTTTCATAAAAATTAAAATACCGGCACAGTAGCACATCACGTATAGAAATATCGGCACGGTAGCAGGTGTGGACACAAGGGGGGCGGGCGATCGCCCCCCCCCCCCCCAGCTAGGATTTTAGGAAAATACACCCAATTGTGCCTCTTACACTAGGAATGTGTATGCTGTTGGCTTCCACCCCTCCGTCGACAACTTGTTTTTTCTTGCGATCGCCCTCCTAAGAGCTTTGAGTTTAGGAAAATAGACTCGATTCTGACTCTTATACTAAGAATGGAATGTTGTTGGCGCCTCTCCTCCCCCTCCCTCGTCAACAACTTGCTTTCGCCTGACATACTGTACTTTTGTGATATCACCGACTCCCTCTCCCCCAAAGAGGGAGGCTGAATCCGCCCTTGCACGGTAGACACCACAGTGGTATTCTAACCTGAACTAAAGGAATGGTTTAACTGCTACTTGAAGAAACCTTAACTTGATACTGGCAGCGCCACGCGCGAAAGAAAGCAAAAGTTCAAATAGTAGTCCAGTGGGTTGCATAAGAGAAATTTTTCTAGTAGAGGGATATTTTGTGGGGCAAACTAAATATAGATTTGCAAGTCAACTTGCAACCTACATGAAGCAAATGGGACGGAATTAATCTCCAAGTCTAAAGATAGGCAACTCCATATACGCTGGATTAGCTTGGATTGAATTAAAATTGTACACCAGCAAAGAGTTAACATTTCCAGGTGTAATACTGTAATACAGACAAATTATTTTTAATATTTAGTTAAAGTAAGTTAAATTATTTCAATAATTGACTGCTGTCCGCGTATAATCTAGGTTAAAAATTGATTTAAATTTAACCATTAAATTATCAGTAGAAATTAAAAAAAAATATTTGTACTTATATTTATTAGCATCTTCTATTTTAATTTACAATTTTTTAGGGGTTGCGCAAACCTGCAAACCTAAAAAAAGCCGTCACTGCTTGTCAACTATACACTTTTTAACCATGACTCTTGTGGAGCATATGATATTTAGCACAATGCTATGGATGTGTTGACAAAAAAGTCGTTGCCATTATATTTAAAGGGATTTTAAGCAGGCTTTCATCTGTAAAATATTTTACAGACAGTGGTTAAAAGCCTTAGAATTTAAGCTCTCTCCTTTTGTATGCTGTATATGTTGAATAGTAAAAATATGTACCCAGAATATTTCAAATAAGCCTAGTGAATTAGGAATATGAATAAATGCAAATTTTGTAAGTCACACAACAGAGGCTCAGTCTTTTTATTAAAAAGTGAGGTAATGTTTTTAGTATTCTTAGTTTTTGTTCCATTTAGAAAGATTGAATGAAAAAATAAAACTAAAAGCCTTTTTTTTCAATAAAAACTAAACTCACTACAAAAAATGAGCTCTAAAAACTCATGCCATGAAAATAGTAAAAAAATAAAATACTTTTTCGAGAAATATACTGTAGGACTCAAAAAAAAAATGTATTCGTATTTTGCCGTTTTGCCAAAAAGTCATTTTCAAGGAAGTTATCGAGATTTAAAAGTTGAGCTTAGAGCTTCTGCAGTGGAGAAAAATGAAAGCAATTTTTTATTCAAAATTGTATATTTTTTTGATTTGGGTCACATAAGTCATGAATTTTAGGAAAAAAATTGAAAATCGACAAGTTTTCAAAATTAACAAAATGGCGGCCATTTCTCAGTTTCATCATATAATTATCATTTCTGGAATTTCATACGATTATCAAAAGGTAGAATTGTAATGGAACAAACAGTAGTTATTTTAAGCAGATCAATGTGAAGTATATTCCACTAAAGTGAGTAATTAAATAATCACTCCGTAGATAAATTTTAACCATGGGAACGACACAGTATGTATCTGATATTACCACCCTAAGGTTTAAATCCATTAACGATCTTAGCAATTTTATTACTTCTGAGTCGTTTAGATGTTTCCTTAAATATATATATATATATATATATATATATATATATATATATATATATATATATATATATATATATATACATATATATGTTTAAGCGGCTTTCACGGATTCCTCCGTGTGAGATGCAATAACAGTGGATATATCCACATTATACCGTTGTAGTGCTGAAATCACATTCAGCAAACGTACAACTATATGCAGCTCCGTGTATAGAATGAAGTAAAATACGAACAGTAAATGCAAACTTCTCTCCATCTTATCCTTTCTGTGTTAGAGGTTGCACAGTTAGAACAAATTGTTATAAAACGCAATTTATCCTATTCCACCACCATCGAGATGATGGCCTACCTGTACCACCATACCGAGAAGAAAGTCAAAACTTACCTTCCTCGCCACAGTGATACGGCAGAGATACATGTTTCGTCTCTACTAGACTCATCAGGGTACCGACATGCATCTGGCTGTGCAAAGGACAGATCGGAAGGAAGCATGCAAATACTGAACGCGGCTTCGCCGACCTCCCGCCGGATGGCGTATATATGTTTATGCGGCTTTCACGGATTCCTCCGTGTGAGATGCAATAGCAGTGGATATATCCACATTATACCGTTGTAGTGCTGAAATCACATTCAGCAAACGTACAACTATATGCAGCTCCGTGTATAGAATGAAGTAAAATATGAACAGTAAATGCAAACTTCCCTCCATCTTATCCTTTCTGTGTCGGTACCCTGATGAGTCTAGTAGAGACGAAACATGTATCTCTGCCGTATCACTGTGGCGGGGAGGGTAAGTTTTGACTTTCTTCTCGGTATGGTGGTACAGGTAGGCCATCATCTCGATGGTGGTGGAATAGGATAAATTGCGTTTTATAACAACTCGTTCTAACTGTGCAACCTCTAACACACAAAGGATAAGATGGAGAGAAGTTTGCATTTACTGTTCGTATTTTACTTCATTCTATACACGGAGCTGCATATAGTTGTACGTTTGCTGAATGTGATTTCAGCACTACAACGGTATAATTTGGATATATCCACTGCTATTGCATCTCACACGGAGGAATCCGTGAAAGCCGCATAAACATATATACGTCATCCGGCGGGAGGTCGGCGAAGCCGCGTTCAGTATTTGCATGCTTCCTTCCGATCTGTCCTTTGCACAGCCAGGTGCATGTCGGTACCCTGATGAGTCTAGTAGAGACGAAACATGTATCTCTGCCGTATCACTGTGGCGGGGAGGGTAGGTTTTGACTTTCTTCTCGGTATGGTGGTACGGGTAGGCCATCATCTCGATGCTGGTGGAATAGGATAAATTGCGTTTTATAACAATTTGTTCTAACTGTGCAACCTCTAACACAGAAAGGATAAGATGGAGAGAAGTTTGCATTTACTGTTCGTATTTTACTTCATATAGACCCAGACAATTTATGACGACATAAACTAAAAGATTATTTATACCCTATTTTAATATTTATAAATAAATCCTACCTTGATTATGTAATTAAAGCCGAAGAGATAAGTCCCGAGGGTGATATTAACATGTGGTAATGGCAAATAATATAACGATTTTCCCATTATTAGGAAACAAAAGGATAATCAAATAAACTCACTATAATATAATATATTGTTTGACAACATGTACAAAGAATTAGTATAACGAGTGTTTTTCCTCATTGCAAGAAAGATGATTTAAATATCGTTAAAATGAATAAAGAGGTTTTCAGGTTTTTTCACAATTGTTATCTTATTCTTTTAGTTATAGAAAAACATAGAATGGTTATATTAGCCCTTTTGTATAAAAAAATAAGCTTAAAATGCTCCGATCTAGATAAATTTCGGAATTAAATAACCGACATATGAATTACTAATGCCATCTACAGACGATGACCGAAGCTTCCGGGAATAAAATGCACCCCTACAGGGAGTACAACTGAGAGATATCAGCGGGTGCCGGGAGAATGCAAGTTTGGTCTTTTAAGAAATATTAAACTTCAGTTACGATTTGGAATTCGTTAAAGGTGGTACGGTTTTGAGTAAATTTTCTTAGAAAATTACGTGACGTAATTAACCAATGTTAGAAGATTTTTATTTTTATTTTTTTTTTCATTTAATTTGCTAGCTTATATAGGGACTGTGCCCATTAAAGCGCAAAGTTTCGCTTCACTGTACACACCTCAATGATTTGATGTTACGAAGTAGTGGTTACCAAAGATTAGGTATTTCAATACTGGGTTTGCTGAAGATTCCATTATTATTCTTAATGTAAGCTGCTTCTATTAATTTTCTTTTTATCATGTTGGGTTCCATATATATTGCCGCAGCTTCAAACCATTTTATATGGTGTTGTTTATCACAGGCGTGTCTTGCAATGCTTGATCTCGACGTTTCCTCCTTTTGTGTATGAGTTTTATGTTCCTTAATTCTAACTTCTAGTGGTCTTTTGGTTTCTCCAATATACATTTTACTACACTCACATGGAACTTTGTAAACACATTTTTTCTTATCGCTATTTTTTGGTTTCGTTTTTGTTAAATGAGCTCTAAGTGTTTTATCTGATTTAAAGGCTGTTTTTATATTATAACTTCTGGCAATTCCTTTCATTTTCACCGAAGTTCCTTTAATGTACGGAATTGTTTTAAGGCATTTTTATTATTTGTCAAAAAAGTGGACCGTTCTTTGTTGCAGATATTTTGAAGAGCTGAGCCCTGTCAATTATTAGCAATGAAAAGGGGGTTGAAATTCCTCTTTTCTTGCTATAATACGGTAAATATTTCTGAAATATTATAAATACGTAATCGGATTTTCAGGGAAAATATTTTGGATTTTCCGGAACATTAAAAAATCTTTTTAAAATGAACAGGAAATTTGGAGAAACAAACTTATTCATTATTATAAGTTATTCAGAATATTTTAAATCAGATCTTTCCCCCTTAGAATATTAGAATTCTATTAAAAATTCCCTTTTACATATTTATGTTTCAGCCATACTTACAATTTCATGCTAATCATTTTAAACGTGCCGATTTTTGTTCTGTATTTCTAAACTTCAATTGGGATTTCATGACTGTATTCCAAGTGATTCTCACGGCACAGATTGGAATAAAAAGTAAGCAAGTGCTATAACCAAATATTTTTTAGTAAAAGCAAACGCATAAAAGTGCTTTAAGGAAAAGCATTTGCATAATATTTATATGAATCAATAATTCAAGGTTTTGCTAGATTTCAGGGATCTTTTAAGTTGCTTGAAGTTTCATTCATTCAAATTCATTTAAAAACATTTTGTCAAAAGTACCGGTAACTTTTTCTTCTTCAAGTGCCTTCTCCATTGCGGAGGTTGGCAATCATAATAGCTATTTTAATTTTTGAGGCAGTTGCTCTAAATAGTTGTTTTGAACTGCATCCAAACCATTCCCTTAGGTTTTTTAGCCATGAAATTCGTCGTCGTCCCACGCCTCTTCTGCCACTTATATTGCCCTGGATTATGAGCCGTAAGATGCCGTACTTTTCTCCCCGCATAATGTGTCCGAAATATTGCAGTTTTCTCTGTTTTACTGTTATCTCGACTTCCTTTTCTTTCCCCATTCTTCTCAACACTTCGGCGTTCGTAACTCGATCCACCCACGAAATCCTCTGAATTCTTCTATAGGTCCACATCTCAAAAGAGTTAAGTCTTCTCACTGCCTCTCGATTCAGTGTCCATGCTTCCATTCCATAATATAGAACACTATATACGTAACATTTAGTCAGTCGTATTTTCAGGGCTAACGTTAGATCTTTGCTGCAGATAACCTTTTTCATTCTAATAAAGTTGGCACGTGCTTTCTCGATTCTGGTTTTATTTCGACGGTATAGTCATTATTTTCTGTTATTAGGGTTCCCAAGTAAGTGTACTTCTTAACTCTTTCTAAGTGCTGGCCTCCTACCATTTGGGTTTCATTATTATTGGTGTTGTTTTTACTAATTATCATGAACTTGGTCCTTTTCGTGTTAAGAGAGAGTCCATATTCTCCACTGACTTTCAATATTTTATTCATTATCTTTTCAAGGTCTTTCAAACTATCAGCTATTATTACGGTGTTATTTGCATACCTAATATTGTTGATTAAAACTCCGTTTACTTTTATCCCTGCTGTTTCAGATTCAAGACTTTCCAATATGACCTCTTCAGAATAAGCGTTAAATAGTAAAGGTGACAACATACACCCTTGTCTGACTCCCCTTTGTATTTCCACATCTCCGGATATTTCCTGTCCAAATCTTACTGCCGCTCGCTGATTGTAATACAGATTTGATATCAATCTTAAATCCCTTTCATCCAAATTTTTGCTTCTGAGAATCTCTATTAGTTTGTCATGCTTGACCCTATCAGAAGCTTTGTTGTAATCTATGAAGCAGACATAGAGGTCCTGATTGATATCTAAGCATCTTTGAGTAAGCACATTAAAAGCAAATAATGCTTCTCTTGTACCCACCCCGTTCCGGAAGCAAAACTGTGTGTCACTAATATCCAGCTCCAACTTGGAATGTATTCTAGGGTGTACAATTTTTAAAAGGGTTTTCAAAGTATGAGACATGAGACTGATTGTTCGATAGTCACTGCATTCTTTTGAATTTGCTTTTTTTGGTAAACATATGAATGTTGATGTTAACATTTCTCGGGGGATACTTCCTGTCGTGTAAATTGTATTAAATAATCTCACCAATAAATCCAAATTTTTGTTATTGATCACCTTCAACAACTCACCTGGCATTTCATCTGGACCAACAGCTTTATTAGTTTTTATCGACCTTAATGCATAAAAGACCTCTGCTTTAGTAATTTCAGGCCCCATGTCACCGCCCAGACTGTTTATAGAAGAATTTTCGTGTCTTTCATCTTCAAATAGTTTTTCTATGTATTCTTTCCACCTGCCTAATTTTTGTTGTGTTTCCATAATAATGTTTCCCTCTTTGTCAAGCAATACGTTTGAGGGTTTTCTCTTTTCTATTCCAGCTAGTTCTTTGACTTTTTTATGTAAATTGAAGTTGTCGTACTTGTTTTGCAACTCCTCTATTTCCTTGCATTTTCCAGAAAGGTACTCTTCTTTTGCTGCTCTTATTTTTCTTCTTACTTGAATTTGCAACTGTTGATATCGGGTCTTGTTGGTCTTGTGTTTCCTTCTTTGATCCATCAACTCCGAAATATCATCTGTCATCCAATCTTCCTTCTTGTATCTTGGTAACTAGCGACCACAATAGTAAAGAGAAAGTTGTAGTCCGTGGCGGTACGTGACTGTTGCGTCAGACAATCATTATAAAATATGTAAAACAACAATTTTCTTACATATTATCGAGGTAAAAAGAATTTACCTGGTTTTTTTTAATCATTGCCATCAATAAAACGATTTTTAGTAACAAAATGAAAACACGCAAAGACGTTGAAAAATAAATACCTCGGTAAATATACATTAAACAGTTAAAACTAAATTTAAAATTGAATATTTTTTTAAACCCGCCAAGTGCAAAAAAAAAAGAAATACAAACGCCGTAACAAATGTATTGTTTATTCGATTAAACAGTATTCCAGCCATTTATCTTTCGGCACAAATTTTATCATAGCCGCAAACAGAAATTATTAATACATAGTTCCATCTTTCTCGTTCACATATAAGCTCTATTAGACCTTTGTCTGTTCACTATACTGTATCAATAAATGGCATAATCCTATGTTGCCAATTATGGAAAATCCGAACGTTTTAAGCTGTTATCTGTTGCTATACGATCAAAATATTAACATAAAGAAGGAAAAAGTATTTGAAAAAGTTTAAAGTAAAAATCGGAAAAAATGATTTTGGAAAAATTAAGTAATGACATAACACTTTGTCGGTACACTACGAACCGTCACTGGTTAAAAATAACAAAGAAATTATTTTTTGAAATTGAAATAAAATAATTGTTTTTCATTATAAATAATAAAAAAAATAGATAAGAAGGAACAGTCTTATAAAAAACAGAGCATTACAAGGAAATTCGAAATGTTTCTCTTGGTAATAAACAAATTAAGAAGAAAATAGAAAATTGGGAAGTGGTGGTCAAAAAAAGATTAATTTAAATGCGATCGACAACAAAAAATTGTACATATAAAAGTTAAAAAGGATGCCTAACAATTTATTAGAAATGAACAAAAACCCTGTCAAAATGGTTTTATCAGATATATTTAATTATAAATTATTTTCAATATTCAGTTAGTAAAATGTAAGAAACACATAAATTTATATATATATATATATATATATATATATATATATATATATATATATATATATATATAATCGAAGGTTTTCGGGCATCCCGTGTATGTGCTGAGCCCCTCTCAGAACTGTAAGGCAGCTGACGTTTCGGTGAAATCTCATTCACCATTCTCAAAGTTCACTGTATGGCGTCTACGAGCGAACTGACGCCTGCGACTCCGGTGCTGTCGGTACCATGTGCGCGTCGGATGCGTTCGTTTTCCGAATGGTTCGGGCCCATCAGGTTGCGAGACCTGCTGCGCGTCATCGGCACTGTTGCCAGTGTTTGTGGCTGCGTTGCCGAGTTGTAATCTGTTTCCTTACTGTGGTACTGGTTGATGTTTTGTAAGCAGATTTTTCCAAGTATTAGGCACACGTTGGCCATCATCTCTGCTATTTAAGTTGTTGGGCCTCTTTGCAATTTCAGTGGCTTCCCTTATAACTCTTGTGGACAGATTTTCACATCTCGATAGCATTTTTGTTCCCGAGAAATTTATCTTATGTCCTGTGTTTAACCAGTGTTGGGCCAGAGCAGAAGTTGTTTTTTGCTTGACAGCGTTCATATGTTCGTCTCTTCTGACGCTTATTTTACGGTTGGTTTGGCCTACGTAAGATGAGCTGCATTCGCTGCATGGAATTTCGTACACTCCCTGGTTTTCTAGAGGGATTCTTTCTTTAGGTGTTGGCAAGAGATCTTTTACTTTACGGTCTGTGGTGAAAATGGTTTCAATATTGTGTCTCCTGAGAATTCTTGCAATCTTGCCTGTGGTGCCTCTTACATAAAGAACAAAAGCTTTCGAGCTACTCTCTTGGTTTTCGCGATTTTTTGGGGCCAAGTGTTTGTTTTTTAGAGCTTTGTCTATATGTTCTTTTTTTATAACCGTTCTTTGTTAGCAACCTGATGGGGCGGAACCATTCGGAAAACGAACGCGTCCGACGCGCACACGGTACCGACAGCACCGGAGTCGCAGGCGTCAGTTCGCTCGTAGATGCCATACAGTGAGCTTTGAAAATGGTGAATGAGATTTCACCGAAACGTCAGTTGCCTTATAGTCCTGAGAGGGACTCAGCACATACACGGGATGCCCGAAAACCTTCGATTACACATCACACCCGTGAGAATATCCGACATAACATATATATATATATATATATATATATATATATATATATATATATATATATATATATATATATATATATATATATATATATACAGACTTATGTTAAAAAGTGCGGGAAACTCCAAAATCATGGAAGAACTCCGGGTCCGGGAAATGACGACAGCTCTGTTTCCTCCTAGTATGGGGCTCATTAGGCCATTACATTCGGTACAAACCATCATCTCGCGTCTATGTCCTATAAACAGATTTTACGGTTGAAAAATTGTAAATAAGACAAAGTGGCGACATCTCGATGACTCACTCAAAAACACAAGTACAACACAAACCAACAATGTTGTATAAAACCGCCTGTAGTAGCGCAACAGTAAATTAGAAAAGGAATATATCAATTCTCGACACACGAAACGTGCTACTCTAAGAATAGAGATCGCATTATCCGGCATCTACAACCAAACCAATTACGAATTCCGCAGTTTAAATAAAGTGTCCCACCAACAATCTCCCTAAGAGAGCTGTTGCGTGTTTTTTAAACCGACAAATATAAAAAAGAGAAAAGTTATCGTCCGTGTAATTTTACAATAAAATAGAAAATTCTCGGCTATGCGGACAAAGACCGTTGATAAATATATCTCTGATGTTAGAAAGTACGGAGAACGCCAAAATCATGAAAGAATTCTGGGTTCGAAAAATGACGACAGCGCGACTCCTTGATTTTAAAGTTCATATAAACTTTTTTCGTATAGGCCTCCTTTTTGAGGATATGGACTCCTAAAGAGCTTCAATCAAGTTTTTTACACATTTTTATTGATTCACCAGGTATACTTCAATTTTTTTTAATATGATATATACCAGGTAAGACCCTTCAACTTACTATCCAAGAAAGTGTTGTGAATTACTCACAGTTGCAGGGACGGACTAGCTGTGAGAAAATTCGAAAAATTCCAAGCGACACTTTCCCAGCGTTACATGGGTGAAAACAGACTAACTAACGACTTTTCTCACCGTAAGTATTACACTAGTATTCACGTCTGCCTAGTCGGTGCTATCACGGTGGTACGCGGTAAACAAATATTTCGGAAAAGAATTAAATAAACCATTCACATCTTGTAATATTTTTTCTTAACCGATCTCACTCACATAATAGCAAACTTGACAGTTGTTACGAATAAAAGGCATCTCACTCCTTATCTTCGACACAGACTCTCGGTCCGGATATTAAGGCAATGAAGTGTTAAGAATGCCATTTTATTATATTTTATGCTTTCGTTTTCTTTCGAACAAAATACAAACACTTTTCCAATAGACTTATGTGGTCAGCTCCTTTTATTGTACTCGGAATTCTAACAGGACGTATCTCTTTTGTAAACAGTTGATTAAACAGATCTACTCAAATTCAGCCAATGCCTTTTTATAAATATTTTTTTTTAAATAAGGATATATTGGAAAACTAAAGCACGTTCGGAAAACGTAGTTTTTTATAAAACTAATAAAAATTAAGGTTTTAGCATCAAAGTGGAAGCCGGATATTCACAAATTGCCCGATCATGCTCCTATACAGTTTCGCAAGATTTGTAACAGGTGCAGTATTTTGATTTGTGGTCTTGGACCTACGCAAAGAAACCTATAATGAAAGTTAAGCGGGCTTTATTACTTGCTCAAGCGTTTGCTTAATGTTTATCATGTAACACAGCCTTTGGTTAGCAAATATTAACAATATCCCAAAAAATTTATAAGAAAGATTGAGGAAGAAACCTCTGATCTTTGAGAATGTTTTCGCAATGTATTTCCTCGGTAGATGAGAAGTACATAAATTATTTTTTAACATATTTTACTAACCTCAAACATGTGCACTACAAAGTCAAAAATACGAGGCATGTCCAGAAAGTAAGTGTACGGTAGGAAGGATTTTATTTTCGACATGTTGGCTACACTGCTGTGTAGCCTGCCTCCTCCCCTCCACAACGAGACCGGCTCAAGGACAGTACGTTGAGAATTTTCGACGCGACAGCACGTTTTATGAAAACTGTCGATCCAATCTCCTGCAAAGTGCAAAATGTGCGCTGTCATCTGCTATCTCGTTTGAAAAGGAAATGCTCCTGTTGAGGTTTATAATGAGGTGAAAACTGCATATGGTGATACAGCTATGAATCGTACGAGTATGTACAAGTGGTGTCACGAGTTTAAAAACGGTCGTACTCATGTGCATGACGATCAGGGGAGCAGAAGACCTTCAATTGTGACTGACGAAATTGTGGAAAGAATCGAAAATGCGTTCCGTGACGATCGCAGATTGACTGTGGATGAACTTTCTGCGATGTTTCCGCAAATCTCCAGACCTCTACTACACGAAACCGTCACAGAAACCCTCGGATATGGGAAACTGTCTGCGAGGTGGGTCTCAAAACAGCTGACAGACCAACACAAGTTGAATCGAGTGGAGGCCAAGCAAAATATTTTGAGGCGTTACAAATTCCATGGAGACGAATTTCTCCGCTCCACTGTTACGGGAGATGAAACTTGAGTTGCACATTACATACCTGAAACCAAAAGGCAGTCTCAATAGTGGCGTCACATCTCTTCAGCCTCCGCCAAAAAGTTTAAAACCACAATTTCAGCCAAAAAAATTATGGCATCCGTGTTTTGGGACTGTCAAGGCATAATTTTGATTGAATATTTGCTTCAAGGGGAGACCATCAACTCTGCAAGATACTGTGAGACCCTAAAAAAACTACGGAGGTCGATTCAGAACAAGAGGAGAGGCGTTCGCTCGTAGACGCCGTACAGTGAGCTTTGAAAATGGTGAATAAGATTTCACCGAAACCTTTGATTACATACATATATATATATATATATATATATATATATATATATATATATATATATATATATATATATATATATATATATATATATATATATATTGTGACGATTATGGATGGAATTGCGCATCCGCACAAAATATTTGCCCGACTAAAATAAAATTTTGGAAACTTTGTTATTATTTATCTCTGAATTTATTCTTTTAAATATTAAAAATATTGTCAAAATTTAATTAAAAATCAATATTTATTTGTGAGCGCCAGGTAAAAAACAATTATAATAAATTATATCTATTCTTTAACAATTTGAAATATTTTCAAATTTTCTATATAGATATAGATGTGTTCCTACCTGTTAATTGACTCCTTCTTAGGTGAGTTCAGTTGTTTATCAGATATCAATTAGACAATCAATACACAGAATGATTAAAACACAATATATATATATATATATATATATATATATATATATATATTATTGAACAATATAAAGAAATGGAATAATATTATTAATAACTATTAGTTGAAATTAAATGGTCTTTTATCTTTCAATCAATACTATTTCTAATCAATATTACTTATTATTTACTTTTATATACCATGCATTCTCTTTTAACAACCTGTATCACAAAATTTGGCAACGTTTTAGTTTCGCAATCGTCTACTAGTGCAGTTTTAGATGGAACAAGTAGTTATTTCTTAAAAATGATAATATTTTAAACAAATTATCGTGTGCTGTGTTGTGATTCAAGTAGTTAATATAGTTTCACACCTAATATTGATAATGATAAATATTATTATTGTTCTAGCAGGTTAGTATAGCAAAATATAATTTATTAATTTAATTATTTTTATTTTAAGAAAATTTAGGTTATTATTGGATGTTAGTTTTCAATATTTACGAAAAATTAATAGCTTTCTACTGTTTTATCAAATAAAAATACCTTGTTATGTTTTCTTTTACTTGATCCCAATTTATTATAAAACACAATTCCAGTTTTTTTTTATTTATTCTTCTTTGAAAAAGTTCCAAATCTCCAATATTATTTTTTATAGTTGTTTCCTATAAAGTAAGGAGTGGCACCACCTATGATTTTGTTTATACAAATCGATAGGTTATTCAATTATCTACAACTTTTGTTTGAACCTTTTTTTTCATACAACTTTTGGTTTGCGAGGTAAACTGGAGAACCCGAAAAAAGTTATCATTTTTAGTCCGCTATATTTTATTAGTAATTATATGTTTTCCAATAATTACATTTCTTTCCAAAAAAAGTTTTTTTTGTAGAATTTCTATCGACTAAAAGTGTCTTTTCATAAATCGCTATATATATTCTATATATTTAAATTTAGTATCGACTTCAAAACAGTTCAACACATTTAAGATTCAGAATGATCTTGTACTAGTTTGCACAATGACATAAAGAAAATAAATTAAATAAGAACTAACTAAAATGAACATTAGGCTTTCAAATGCAGTAGAAATATTAAAAAAAATATTTTAAAACTAAATTATATGTTTGGTATCGATATGTATGTTTGAAAGTTGTAAACAATGTTGGAGATTGATTAAAATATGGTTGTCGGGATTGCATTGTCTTTATTTTTGTTTATTTTTATTGTATCTCTAATATATACTTGATAATGATTAGAGACAACCTAATCGAAACGTCGAAAAAATAAACAAAAATAAAGACAATGTAAGTCCGACAACCATATTTTAGTCAATCGATATGTATGTTACAAAATTAACCCATGGAGACGAAGAAGAATTAAGTAATATAGAGAGAGAAAGAGACAAAAAAAACGCAGGAAAATTAAAATAATTTCAAGGACAAAAATCAAGTACAACCATTTTTTATAGTACTTATTTTTAATAATTTCTAAGAATGAATTTGTGTTTCTAGAAATTATTTTTTAATTTGAATTTTAAATGTGATGTTTACTAATTTCTTTACTAAATTATTTGATTAAAATTCTATTTAATTTTGGTAGGGAAAATGATTTATTTGTTGTGAATCGAGTATTAAAAGTACGTGTTTATTGCTCTGAGAGCTTGGAATTCTTGAACAAACAAATCTGATATTAATATTTATCATTTAACTCTCTTGTCTCTTGGTATAACTGCTTGGTATAACAAGTCGCGAGAAAGAGAATTCAGTATAATTTAAAATATATTTCCGACATTAACACATTGAGAGTTTAAAATTAATATTTATATTTGTCAATTTTCTAAATCGCTTTTGAAGGATCGCAGCTTCAGTAAAACTCATTTTCAAGAATGAGTTTATAGATATATCAGCTCTAGAAATTTCATATACTATTTTTTTATGCACTCCCTATTCTAGGATTTCAGACTTGACTAAACAAATTTTGAAATTTAATTATAGAGTTTGTGAGAAATCCAGAAACTTCGTTTTGCAGACACAAGATATTTATATATTCTAATTACGGGGAACATAATATAATATAGCTTATGTAGTGTATAAAGCTTTCACTAGCTCCCCTTAATTAAACTTTAGTTTTGAATTGTAAGTATGTTATATAAGAAATGATTCAAATTATTCTGAACTAAAAATTTTTCGTCAAAAATTAAAATTTTAATTATTTTTAATCAGCAATGTGCCCGAGTTCCCTTACTAAACTGCTATTTATCAATTTTTAAAAAATAAGTACAGTTCGATCGATTTCGCGGACATATAAGCAGGACTTTTTAAGATCAGCAATATTGTAATTTTCAAGACTATCCCAGATGTATATATATATATATATATATATATATATATATATATATATATATATATATACATATATATATATATATATATATATATATATATATATATATATATATATATATATATATATATATATATATATATATATATATATATATATATATATATATATATATATATACAGGGGCGGATCCAGCCTCACTCCTTGGGGGGGGCGGTGATATCACAAAAGTGCAGTATGGCAAGCGAAAGCAAGTTATCGACGGGGGGGGAGACATCAGCAACAATCCCATTTCTAGTGTAAAAGGCAGGGTCGGGTCTATTTTTCAGGAATTTGAAGCTGTTGGAGAGGGGGGGGCGATCACAAGAAAAAACAAGTTGCCGACAGGGAGGGAGGATGCGAGCAGCATACACATTCCTAGTATAAGAGGCAGAATCGGGTCTATTTTCCTGAATTCAAAGCTCTTGGGGGGGGGGGCTATCGCAAGAAAAACAAGTTGTCAACGGGACTGCCAGCAGCAGACACATTCCTAATATAAAATGCAAAATCGGTTGTATTTTCCTGAACTCAAAGCTTTTGGGAAGGGGAGGGGCGATCGCAAGCATACACATTCCTATACTCTATTCAAGAACTATAGAGTAATAAAACTGTTATCGACACCTCCAACGTACCTGCTCCAGTGCCGCAGGTATCTTAGGACTGCCGTAAATCTAATTATATTTAATTATATTTAAACATTATAAACTTTTATAAATTTGCTGCTACAATAAAACTTCTGGTAGTTCAATTTAATTTCTGTCAGTGAGCAAAGTACACCTTACAGTGTGTCCTTAGTAATTTATCTTGTCTGTGCTTGTTTTTACATATTATTTGAGATTAGTGAGATACCCAAAAGATATGGCTTCCAAAATCGTTAAAACCAGGGCATTTTTTTCTCAACGAAAAACTTATTACGACGAATATTTATGATGCCTTAAGATATCAATATCTAGATAATAATGTTAAAAACTCTATTGAGTTGTGTTCCAACATGACAGGAGTTGAAAAATCTACTATGTGCCCAATACTGAAGGAAAAAAATGAATTGTTAGTACTCCCAAGCTACATTCGATCATGGGCTGACGAAAAACCTCGTTGGAAGAAGAGATGTAAACTGCAATAAAAGAAGTTGTACACACATTTTATTATGAGAAGCAGATCCCAACCGTCGACAAAATTCTAAGTAAAATCAATGAAAATCGGGATTTACCTGAAATTAAAAGAACTGAACTCTGGAAATTGCCAAGAGAACTTAATTTTTGCTGGAAAACAAGCAGATAGGAAATCTGTTCTTATAAAGGGTGTTTTTTACAGAGGTATAGAACTTTTAAATGGAATAAAACAAAGATGAATTTTTTATATTGACATGAAATTTACTTTATTCGAAAAATAACCTTCTGGCATTATCATTTAAATATGACTTCTGGCATATGACCGCCACGGCTGGCTCGGACGTAGTCTAATCTGGAGGTCCAGTTTTCGATGACTTTTTCCAACATTTGTGGCTTCATATCGGCAATAACGCGGCGACTGTAGTCCTCCAAGTGATCAATCGTTTCAGGCTTATCGGCGTAGACTAGCGACTTCACATATCCCCACAGAAAATAGTCTAGCGGCGTTAAGTCGCACGATCTTGGAGGCCAATTCACGGGTCCGAAACGTGAAACTATGCGGTTATCAAACGTTTCCTTCAATAAATCAATTGTGGCACGAGCTGTGTGACATGCTGCGCCGTCTTGTTGAAACCACAGCTCCTGCATATCATGGTTGTTCAATTGATGAACGAAAAAGTCAGTAATCATGGCTCTATAGCGGTCACCATTGACTGTAACATTCTGACTAGCATGGTTTTTAAAGAAGTACGGACCAATGATTCCACCAGCCCATAAAACACACCGAACAGTCAGTTTTTCTGGATGTAACGGTGTCTCAACATACACTTGAGAATTATCATCACTCCAAATATGGCAGTTTTGTTTATTGACGTATCCATTCAAACAAAAGTGAGCTTCATCGCTAAACAAAATTCGCTTATGGAAATCGGGATCAACGGCAATCTTGTTTTGGACCCATTCACCGAATCTACGCCTTGCTAGGTGATCGAGTGGCTTCAATTCTTGCACGAGTTGGATTTTGTAAGCACGCAAACAAGATTTTTCTGCAAAATCTTCCATAAAGTAAATGGACACATATCCAATTCCTGTGCACGATGGCGGATAGACTGACTCGGGTCTTCCTCTACGCTACGTTCTACAGCAGCAATGACTTCTTCTGTACGCACTATACGACGTCTCTGTGGATGCGTATTATCATTTAGAGTAAACGTGGTGCGAAAACGTTCCATAGTTAATCGAATTAATTGCTCTGATGGACGATTATGTTGACCGTAAAATGGACGTAGTGCGCGATACGTATTTCGAACAAAACCATGATTTTCAAAATAAATTTGCACAATTTGGAAGCCTTGTTCAGACGTCAGTCTATTCATGTTGAAATGCCAAGCCAAACTAAACATAAATCACTTGACAGCTGACAAAATGGCCGCCAGTTAAAAAAGTGTTGCCAACTTAAAGTTCTATACCTCTATAAAAACACCCTTTACAAGCACAAACAAGGACACACTGTAAGGTGTACTTTGCTCACTAACAGAAATCAGAAACATTTAATTAGATTTACGTCAGTTCTCAGTTCTATACCTCTATAAAAAAACACCCTTTAGATCGTCTGGAATATGTCCGTTGGAGAACGAAATATCTCTCTCAAGTAAAAGGTAGAGTTGCTAGAAATATTACAACTTACAAAATTAGTAATTTAACTGAACTTTTGAAAGATTTTTTGAATAAAGTTAGTGCAGAAAATTGGGAACAATCCATATAATAAAAGCATAAAAGAAAATGTGAAAACTCGATCTCATGATCGGTGAGATAGAAGATCCAATTACAATTAATCTGAGCGAAGATAGGTTCACTGACTTTTATTTCGAATTAGATACGTAATGTTTACCAGCGTAAACACAATTTATTATTTAAATTTTCTGTAACTTATAAAAATAAATTACATTTCAATCCCTTTTTAGTGTTTAATTTTAGTTCTGCAGTTCTGGTTTCAGAAATAAATAAACTGAACCGTCAAATATCCTAAAAATGTTTTTAATTAATAATAAAAGACCGATAGCCCCAAAAAATTTTTGATATTATATGGACGAATTTATTTTTTTTATATATGTTTAACTTCTTGTATTTTTGACAATGGGTATTTTGTAAGTATTTAAATTATAACTTAGAATTTTTTGAGAGAAAAAGGCTACATTTTAGTCAGAATTAATATTAATAAAAATACAGTTGTGATTTGTGTGAAATATGTCAAAATTTTCTATATTTTCAAATGTATGTGAATTATTAAGAAATCATAAGAAATTAAATAAAATTATACTAACTTTTTATTTCAGGTTTATTAAAGAAATAATATTCTATGCCACAAATACTTAGTGATAAAATAAACCTCCTTCCGACGCCTATGACATGGATTAAAATTCTTTTTAACACTTCACACTTCCAAATATCTATTGTTACCCAACCCAAATAGTCCATTATTATAGACCAGTATTTTTGATTCTAAAATTTCTAACCCATTTCTATGAATAATATATGTGTCTAACAGATTTTGCCAAAGAAATCGGACTAAAAAACAAAGGTAGTTTGCGAAGAAAAAAAAGGGTAAAAAATGATTTATTACTGTCTCTAGTTCTTGAATAAACTATAGCATAAGTGGCAAAATCGGGTCTATTTTCCTGAACTCAAAGCTCTTGGGGGGGGGGGGGGCGATCGCCCCCACCGCCCCCCCTTGGATCCGCGCCTGTATATATATATATATATATATATATATATATATATATATATATATATATATATATATATATATATATATATATACAGATGCAACGGGAGAACTCTCGTTTACAATTTGTAATGAGTAATTGGTATCTGATAAACATTTCTTCTTAACTGTCTATGATATATATATTATAAATATTATCACAACATAGAAAGGCATAGCACTCATTCTTTTAAAAATAACTGAATTTCATATTTCATTAAATATGTATTTAACTTTTACTACATAATTTTAAATAAATTATATAAAGAGTTTGTGGTATATTTACATGATGATACTTTAAAAATAATTAATTAGTATGGTTTCAAAGAAACGAGTTCGTGGTACGAATGAATGCACGTTCAAAGAGATACTTTTAGCAGAAAAGTAATTTTTAAATAAGAAGTTAGCTATGTTTTATTCTGAAAATTGCCAGAATTTCATTAAAATGAAATTACTAAGTGGAAATTATATTTTGGATCTTTATATTAAAATATAAAGCCTTATTTTCAAACTGTGTTAACTTTTCTGTTTTTGTAAGAAACAATAAATTTTTTCTTGTTCATAAGCTGTGAATATGTGTATTTATATTCATTTAGGGAAATATTTAAAAAGGAACTACTATGTTTTATACCACTAAATTTATTAAGAAAACAGTGACTGCAGTTTCAACTTACAGAGTCATTTTCAAACTGAATTACAAAGGTAGACTAAGTATTCAATACAGAAACATGAGAAAATTTAACAATAAATAAAAACCACCTGAAAAATTACATTATTACAAAGGGGAGGTACCAAATTTTGGGAACTAATTGTTATTTGGCGACAACAAATAACGAAGAAAACCCAAGTTCTGTCTGGTTATTAAGCAAATTTACATTTTTATTTTTACTATGTTTATATATTTCTAAAGATTCAAGAATATTTAACTTTTGGCCCTTTGTTGAATAATGTAATATGTCAGTGTTGCTTCAGGAAAACTGTGGGTGTGCTAAGCAATGGTTGGCAAAGCTCGAGTTTGTTTTTTGTAGTCTACATGATCGGTGGTGTTCTGAAAAGCGAGTTTTAAAGCTTCTACCACTTTGTCCAATATACAAGCTATCACACTCTGAACATTATAAACTCATGATTTATCAAATTTATTAATTTTATCTTTAGCATTGTAAAGGATAGTGGACAGATTGTGTTGAGATTTAAAGGCTACTTTTATGTCATGTTTGGAAAGAGTATTAGCTATGTTTTCTGATAGGGTACCACAGTATGATAAAGATATATAAGATGAACTATCTTTATCATTTTTTATTTTGGGATATATTGAATTAAAAGCTAGTTGTTTTTGTTTTTTAGTTATTAATTTCTTTATGGTTTGTTGGGAGAAATTGTTTGATATTGCAATATTTAGTTCCTCTTGAAGATCTTCTTCAGAGAGAGGCAAAGATAATGCTCTATGTATCATTGAATTGTATGCAGCCATTTTGTGTTGTAAGGGGTGAAAAGAATCATTAGATATAGTATTACTAGTAAACGTTGGTTTTCTAAAAATTTTAAAATTACACTGATTATTGTGGTGAGATATGGTGAGATCTAGAAAAGTTATTTTATGGTTATTTTCAGTTTCCAGAGTAAATTGAATTTTTAGATAGCAATTGTTTTCTTAATAAATTTAGTGGTATAAAACGTAGTAGTTCCTTTTTAAACAGTTCCCGAAGATGAATAACTACCACATAGTAACGGCTACCAGCATCAACCTTTATATTCATTTAGAATTAAAAATTGATGTTTAATTAAAAGACGTTGGCGAAAGCGACAATATATATTACAAAATATAAATTATTTTAATATTTGCTTAGTAATTAGAAAATATAAGTAAATTATGATTTATTTGGTGCCTACAATGTGAATTTCTAGATTTTCCGATATAACCCGAGTTAAAACATAAAAACTTTCCAGCATCAAGAATTTGCAATAACAAATCCACAATGTTTTATATAGTAAAAAAATACTTAATTGTAAAACCATATTTAGGAATTCAATCATGATGAAATTTATGGTATGGAGGGTGTAAGAATTAAAAATTTAAAACTTTTTACAAATCTGGAAAAAAATAGATGAAGAATAAAAGACCAAAGTGAGAGTGTAGAGATCGACAAGCATATATCTCGGTAACAGTTTAATTTATTTATTTTAAACTAATGATTTTCCCTGAGAAATCCAAAATTTTTGTTGTTTTAATCAGCAATCCGCCCGACTTCTATTTTTAAGCTCTGTTCCATCACATTTTCAATAAGTACAGTTAGTGTGAGCTATTTTTATAATCGATTCTACAGACTTATTTAACTTTATAGGATCTACAAGATTGTTGTTTTGATGTAACTCATTTAGTCAACTTGGATAAAGAAAATAACCGGACTTCTGGTTGTCTTCGACTTAATTTAAAATCATAATCATTGCTATACTATTTTCCATTACACAGGTGTGGAAAATGCAAAACAGAAACTCTAAAAAAAGGGAATGTAACAGAAAGCAACGGATAACCCGTTTAGCCATGTTGAAGAAGTGAAATAAAGCATACTGTTGTATCGTAGCTTGCTTCCTGGTTTCCAGCAAAAGTGGTGTCAGGCAAGAACTTTTCACTAGTTTCGGGTCGTCAAAACACAGTGGGTCGAAAGCACGGATTTGATATTATAAATAAAAATCGCAGACTGAAACTTTAAAATCATGAAAATAAATTCGAAAAACGTCTGATGTGGTTCAACGCTTTAAAAATAAAATAAAAAGAATAATTGTATTTCCATGAATAAAATATTGAGCTTGACTTCAAGGTACATTTTAAATACAATACTATAATAATAAATACATGGATATTGATAATCGTTAAAAGGCGAAAGTACTTTTTCCTCTATGCTTAAGACTTCTTAATAAATACCATTGCAAATAATTTGTAAGTAGTTTAATATTTATTGATTCACATAAATGAATAAATAATACGAATGTAATAAAAATAATAAAAAGAACTTTTTCATCACTGCCTTCTTTGTTAATAGCTCTTTTCTTATTCTCCAATACATATGAATTGTTATCCGAATCCTTACTATGTCAAAAACAGTGTAAGAATCCATCGACACGAAAAGTTTTGGAACACATCCTCCATATTTTTTCTCGAGAAGATTTTCGAACAAAGTCTAGGCGATAGTTTCTTATCAACTTGTCCGTTGATTTTTGTGCATCTTTCAATAGTTTACCTATCGGTAATATTGTAAATGCTATGATGTCTGATCAATGGAGTAAGTAATTTGTGGATTCCTGCTGGAATGTTGTACCAAGAATATCATTTGAAGAATAATCTTGCTGTTTGAAGTTTGTATTCCCAAATCTTCTATATTGCAGTTTAATGTCCGCTTCCAATAGTTTGCAAAGTGACGGGAAACCAGAGGATCAGTTTTCGCCTTACTCATGCTATAATAGCTGACTCATCACTGTTCTCGAAGAAACGTCGAAATGTGTTGCCATCGTTAGTGCTTCCTAACCCTTTCTTCGCATGTCAACAAGAAGTCCTAATCTGTCTCCTTAAAGGCCTGTTGGATGGTAGCTTTTCTTTGTGCTTTCACCTCTTTGTCTTTCTGCTTACGGGCTTACTACTCCATCCAACTTCCTCTTGAAATGCTCTAAAAACTTAAGGCACAAGTCAATGTAAACATTTTTTCGAAAATACAGAACCAAGTAAAGATACCATATGAATTTCAGACTCCTAGAACAATCTTCTTTCGGTTTATGAGATATAATAATTATTTTTTTATGCAGTACCCATTGCGGTAATGTGAAAAATCGGCATTTAATGTCATTGTATTCAAAATACTCATTTTAAAATTGCTTCATAAAAAAGTTGTGAACCTTTTGAACTGTAACTAACACTATGGTAAAAAATCAAAATTTCAGTAAGAAATAAAGGAATCTTTTTGCCGTATTTAAATAGTTTATTATATATGTAATTCTCCTTTCAGGCAGAGAATATGAAAAATATATATACAAACAGTTTATTTCCTGCAAATATCGCTCTGATCATCTCTCTATACGCGTTTCGATCACCTCATGATCTCACCAGTGGAGCTGTATCGGACCGAGAGCAATATTAGCAGGAAATAAGTGATATATGAACCATAAATTTCAAGGTATGTCGGCAGGATATTGCACCTGCCATCTATCGACTTCGATGTCAAACTAAAAAATATCGCCAGTCGAACGAGATAATGAGGTGATCGAAACGCGTATGGAGAGAGGACCAGAGCGATACTTGCAGGAAATAAACTGTTGGTATATATATATTCTAAGTTCACAATAAGGAGCAAATACTTTCTCCAAGTCGCTTCTTCGAACATCATCACCTATATTAGCAATATGAAGCCGATAGCCATCAGAGCATCAGTATTGCGAGCACACTGGCTTTGTAGATGCCCCTCTTGACCACACTTCCAACAACGAATTCTATTTCTGTTACGAAAGGTTGTATTTTTGTCATCTTGTGTTTTCGCTTCATTCAAAAATTCTAGCAACTCCCTCATAAGCCTCATGAAAGTTTTCTCGTTGATCTTGCGATAATCTCGGGAAACATTGACTCCTCTTATGATTCGTTCTTGGTTCCTTGATGTCTGTTTGGCGGTCTCAAACTGAAGGGCATAAGCAAGAGCCTCGGATATTCTCTTCAGTCTGGTCATTCTTAGTGTCTGACTTGTTTCTGAGTCGCGTAAACCTTCAATAAAACTATTCACTGCTAACTCTTGCTTTATTTCTTCTGGGTATGTTGGGTAGGTCAAATTTATTAACCTCATGATATCCGCTCCATATTCTTGAAGACTTTCATTATATTTTTGTCTTCTTCCTTGGAGTTGGGCTTTATAAACTTCTTGGAAGTGGGCTTCCCCATAGCGCATCTCCAGAAATCTAACAATGAACTCGTAATCATTCTGTTTTTCTTCCGGAATGTTACGTAGGACCTCCATAGCTTTATTACACCTATACTGGCTACCTTCTCTACTTGCAAATGTAATTGCTGCACCTGTTTGTGGATTCCTGTGATCTCATGTTGTACTTCGTTAAGTATGTCTTCTCTAATTTGTAGATGTAGTTGTTGCATCTGTTTCTGGATTCCCGTCACTTCGCCATGTACGTCTTCTCTAATTTTGCTAATCTTCTGTTGCATTTCTTGTTCCATGTGCTTTATGTCTTCTTGATTTTTTTTTAAGTTCCTGTCTTATGTCCTCCAGGCTTATTTTTAGTTCTTGTTTTATATTATCTTGGCTTGTCTTTATTTCTTGTTTCATATCGTCTAGATTTTTCGTCATACATTCTTGGCTTGTCTTTAATTCTTGTTGAATATCGTCTAGATTTTTCGTCATACCTTCTTGGCTTATCTTTAATTATTGTTGAATATTGTCTAGATTTTTCGTCATACCTTCTTGGCTTGTCTTTAGTGTCATTAATTCTTGTTTCATATCATCTTGGCTTGTCTTTACTTCTTGTTTCATATCGTCTTGATTTTTCGTCATATCTTCTTTCAATTCTTGTTTCATCTCTTCTTGGCTTTTCTTTATATCTTCTTGGCTTTTCTTCATATCTTCTTGGCTTGTTTTCATGTCTTGAATAATCATCAGTATTTGATTCAAACTAGCTTGAAGTTGTTCTTCCATTTTTGCTTTGTGGCTTCTAGTTTCCACTGGCATACAATTTCAGTTTACTTCTTTTTTTCCTTGTTTTTCTAGTTTTCTAACTTAAACTAACCACTTCTGGATTTGACCCCACACCTGACACCAATTTGTTCCGGACGGCCGGTTTTCAAACAAACTACACACACTGTATAATTTTAATAACTTTTTATTGTCAACCTTACTTTTGACACTTGTCCAACTAATTCAACTTGCGTCGACAAACTCTCGAAATATACTGACTAAGAAAGTCGATCTGGACCCTTTATATACTCTTTTGGTTGATACCGGAAGATTCCCTAATTCTCTAGAAGGATTTCCATACTACATGGAGTAATCAAAATAAGAAAAAGGAATAATCCGACAATTTCTAGACCTTCCATCATAGGCGTTCCATGTTAAAAATAAGGAAATCGAATTCTCTAAAAAGTTCCAGACCTTCTTTCATAGTCGTCTCCTGAGGAAATTAACAAAGATAAAATTACTTAAATACATTATGAACTCGTAGAAAATATCCCTAAAACCCTACGATCTACAAACTAATACTATGAAATATAAAATGCTACAAAGTTCGTTACATTAGAAAACATACCTAAAACCCTACAAACTACGAACACAAATTTATATTATGAAATGTACAACGCTATAAAGTTCGTAACAGTATATATATATATATATATATATATATATATATATATATATATATATATATATATATATATATATATATATTCATATTCTCTGCGTGAAAGAAGAATTACATATATAACAAACTATTTAAATACGGCAGAAAGATTTCTTTATTTCTTACTGAAATTTTGATTTTTTAAAAATTTCACGTTACTCCGGTGATTCATAGATGTCGTTCGACTGGCGATATTTTTCAGTCTGACATGTATGTTGGTAGATGGCAGGTGCATTATTCTACCGACATACCTTGAAATTTATGGTTCATATATCCGTTATTTCCTGCTAATGTTGCTCTCGGTCCGATACAGCTCCACTGATGAGATCGTGAGGTGATCGAAACGCGTATGAAGAGAGGACCAGAGCGATATTTGCAGGAAATAAACTGTTTGTATTTATATTTTTCATATTCTCTGCCTGAAAGGAGAATTACATATATAAGAAACTAACACTATGATACTTTTTCAAAAGTGTGCTGTTTAAACTGACTAAGCAATGCATCAGTACTTTCAATTTTGAAAATCAGCGAGGATTACTCATATAGTATATGTAAAGTAGCAAAGCATTGACGATCATTTCAAATTATGTCGGACATAACGAGAAATCCGATTATTTTCTTTTTTGATGCCGACTAAATCTTTTGCGGTACATCAAAATAACAATATTGCAGATCCTAAAAATTCTACAAATAAGGTCACTAAATTGATTATTAAAAATGGCTCACAATAACTGTACTTATTTTTTAAGAATTGATAGAAAGGGGTCGGGCAGACTGCTGATTAAAAATATTTAAAATTTTGACTTTTTCTCGAAAAATATATAGTTCAAAATAATTTTAATCATGTTTATATATATATAACGTGCACTCTACTCAAATTAAATAGTTTTCGAAGTAAATGGTTACCAATATTATTATCTTCCGGTTTCATCGGGATTTATATATTTTTATATTCTGCTAGTAGTGAACATAACCCGATTCTCTCAATCCCCCCACTCCTCGACCTTGACCTTGACCTTGCTTCACCCCTCTTTGGCCCCGCCCACATGTCCTTGTCATTGACCTTGAAAGTGCACGTGTGCTTTGGCCTTGGCCTTGTGTTCAAGGTTGTGTGTGTGACCTTGACCTTGACCTTGGTCGAGACGACCTTGACTTTGTTGAAGGTCATCTTGGGTGTGTGACCTTGAAGATATGTTACGTGGTTGGGGGTGACCTTGAATGGTTTTATATAGAGTATGGGGCAGTTTCATTCATCAGTTGGCTCTGACTTGTATAGGTAGTACATGTGTTAATATTTGACAAATCATGGCATATGTTTGTGAAAATTGCGGTTCTAAGTTTACTAAGAGTTATAATATGAGACGTCATAAAAGAGAATCGTGTGCGGCGAGATTTAATGAAGTGCCTGGAGGAAAACGGCTCCGAATTGAAGAGTATACATCGACGATTCCGGTAATTAATTGCGCTACATGTAATGTAGATGTTCCAATAAATCATATGTCAGCGCATAAACGAACACAACAACATAAAAATAATTCATGTTTGCCGGTATGTCATGGTGTGCAACTCGTTCAATGTGCCTTCAAAAGAAGAATTGCAACCTATCGGGTTAGCAGTGATATGGAGCATTCCGATTACGTAATGTTCTTTGCAGACATTAAATCCAAGGTGGTGGAACTTGTTAATAATTTATTGCGTGTGCATCATGCTTTAAAAGTTAACATGACAGCTGTTGGCGAGTACATGCTTCCATCACAAGAAATATTCAGTGAAAAATCCTTCAACACTGCTAATCAAATAATTAGTGTAGAAAGTGATTTGGATGCCGTTTACCATTCTTTCACCGAATCAATAAAAACGCAGGCGACAGAGTTCCAGGAGAAAGATTCAGGTATGGAAAAATCAAAACCCGATATATTAAACTGATTTTTATATATTATTTTTCTTGTTATAGGATGGGCTCTTGTGCGAATTTTATACTTGGAAGTTGGTATCAACAAGTATATGTCTATGGGTGGCTCATCATACATCAAGTTGCCGTGTTCTATTGAAAAGAAAGGAGCTGTCGTCAATGTGATTAACCAGGACGAATTTTGCTTTGCGTGGGCTGTAACATCAGCATTGTTTCCTCCAACAGCAGAGCCTTCACAGAAGACATCCTACCCCCATTTTTCTAGAGTGCTAAATGTAACAGGTATGGATTTTCCAGTAAAATTACGTGACATTAAAAAATTTGAGGAAATGAACAACATATCAATTAACGTATACGGTCTGGAATCTAAATATGAAAATAATGAAATAATACATGAAGTTATTGGTCCACTGAGGTATGCGTCAAAAAAGTTGGATAGGCATGTAAATTTATTGTTAATTACAAAAGACTGTAGTAGTAAAGATGGCGGTGAACATTTTTGCGATACGACTTGTTCAAAGAGTCATTATTGTTGGATTCGGGATTTATCACGTTTAGTTTCAAGTCAAATTAGTTGTCAACAACATAAAATATATTTCTGTGATGGTTGCCTCATTTATTTTAGTACACCGTCAGCTTTAACTTTACATCAAAGCTACGATTGTAACCACATTTTCACGCAAACACCCTCAGTGGATTTAAAAATCGATAAATTTGGAAAGAGTGTGCCGGAAAATATTTTAAAATTCGAGGGTATAGAAAAGCAAATGCGCGTTCCATTCGTGGTTTATGCAGATTTCGAATCTGTTTTAAAACCCATTGAAACGGTACAACCAAACCCACAAAATTCTTACACTGTAAAAAGTTTTAAACATGAACCATATTCTTTTGCTTATTTAATTAAATGCTCTTTTGACGACTCACTTTCGAAATTTGAGCTATTTCGGGGGAATAATGCAGCTCAAGTCTTTGTGGATCGTATCGAGTGTGATTTAAGGGCTCTATACAACACATATTTAAAAGACATTAAGCCTATGAAACCGTTAACGCCTGAAGAAAAAAGGGAGTTTAATGATGCTAAAATATGTGGTATATGTGAAGGCCCTTTTGAAGAGGGTGAGATTAAAGTACGAGACCACTGTCACATAACTGGTGCAAAAAGATTTGGTGCTGCACATTCCGTTTGTAATTTAAATTATAAATTACCCTCTTTTATCCCTATCATATTTCATAACTTAAGCGGCTACGACAGCCATTTATTTATAAAAGAGTTATGTAAATATGGGGATAAAATTGGTGTTTTGGCTCAAAGTAAGGAAAAGTACATATCATTTACCAAAAGCATTTATGTGCACGATTATTTTGATAGTAAATGTGGAAAAGTCAAGAGGAAATATTTAAAGTTGCGATTTATTGATAGTTTTAAATTTCTGTCAACGTCTTTGGAAAATTTAGGCAGCGGTTTAAACGACGACGATTTTATTGAAACGCGGAAACATTTTTCAAATATCAACCAATTTAATTTGATGCGTCAAAAGGGTGTTTTTCCCTATAGCTTTATTGACTCTATAGAAAAAATGGAAAATACATGTCTTCCAAGTAAAGATGAATTTTATGATAATTTACGGGAAGAACATATTAGCGATGAAAGCTATAGAAGAGCAAAAGAAGTATGGCGCTTGTTTGGGTGTAAAACTTTGGGGGACTATTCGGACGTGTATTTAAAATCAGATGTGTTGCTATTGTGTGATGTTTTTGAGCAATTTCGGAATAATTGCTTAAAATTCGATAAACTTGATCCAGCACATTACTATACCCTTCCAAGTTTATCATTTGATTGTATGCTACGTATGACTAAGGTAGAGTTAGAGCTCTTAACTGATATAGACATGATACATTTTTTTAAGAAAGGTATACGCGGCGGCATAAGCCAGTGTACAGAAAGGAAGCACATCGCTAATAATATTTTTTTACCAGACTATGACCCAACAAAACCTTCTTCATTTATAACATACCTTGATGCTACAAATCTATATGGTCATAGTATGTCACAAGCATTACCATATGGTGGTTTTCGATGGTTAAGCGAGCGCGAAATTCTGGATTTAAATATTATGGCTGTTGGTGATGATAGTTTACATGGCTACGTTTTGGAAGTGGATGTGCATTATCCGACTGAGTTGCATGATGCACATTCTGATCTTCCATTTCTAGTAGAAAATATCATACCGCCAACAGAAAACGCTAAATTACCGAAATTAATTCCCAATTTACAAGATAAAAAAAAATACATTGTACACTATAGAACTTTAAAACAAGCCATCGCCAACGGCTTAGTGGTAATGCAAACCCATCGAGTATTACAGTTTGAGCAATCAAAATGGCTAAAATCGTATATTGATTTTAATACCAATTTACGTAACAAGGCCACCACAAAATTTGCGAAGGACACTTTTAAATTAAAAAATAACGCGATATTTGGTAAAACTATGGAAAATGTGGAAAATCGAAAGGATATAAAATTAGTAACACATTGGGAGAACAGTGTAGGCAGAAATGGAGCTAGAGCACTAATATCCCGCCCCAATTTCAATAGTAGCTCGATATTTACCGAGAACTTTGTTGCTATACATATGAATAAAGTTAAAATATTGTACAATAAACCAATTTATATCGGTTTTTCCATATTAGATATATCAAAGACTGTAATATACGATTTTTATTATAATTTTATTAAATCCAAGTTTGGCGATGATGCTTCGTTACTTTACACCGATACTGACTCGCTTATATTAAAAGTGTATACGGAAAACTTTTATCAAACTATATCAGAAAACCCCGAAAAATTCGATACATCAAATTACCCCGAAATTAATAATTTCAACATAATTAAAAGTAATTCTGTAGTTGGTAGAATGAAAGATGAGTTTCCTGGTGATCCGATAATAAGTTTTTATGGTACCGGCGCGAAGGCTTATTATGTAAAGTCCATTAATAATGAATTAAAAAAAGCCAAAGGTATCAAAAAATGTGTTATCGAGAAAGACCTTCATCAGGAAGACTACCAAAGAATTGTTGAACGGGGTGGTTTGATATTAAGAAAGATGAAGACATTTAGAAGTGAATTACATAACATTTATACCAACATAATAAATAAAGTAGCATTGTCACATAGCGATGATAAACGTTATGTAATTCCCAGTTCAACCAAAACTCTACCTTGGGGGCATGCAGACATAGATTTTTACAAAACAGACCCGGAAGAAAACTTAGCAAATTTAGTCACCGTGTTGGAATCATTTCTAAGTCAGGACAGCACGTAATCTGGAAAATCCATATTTCATTATTTGTATTGTTTTTATTATTTCTATTAAACATACAACATTAATATGTAACGATAGTATTGTAATTTTTTTTTTTTTTTTTTTTTTTTTTTTTTAAATAAAAAACATGTATTCATTGATTGATTGCTTTTTTATTGAACCTTTATTTTAAAATTATAAATATAATGAAGTGTCGACAAATAACAAACTGTAAAAGTTATTGTTGAAAAATTTGTCTAATAGTAAATTAAACGCACAGGTCTACGAGTAAATGTTTAATGTGAAACAGGTTTGCTGACAAGATCCTCCATAGTCTTTTCAATTTTCAACATTCTAGAGTTAAGTTCATCACGCAGTTCGTCTTGCCTAAGTTCATATATTGCAATAACAGTATCATCAATGTATCCTCTAAGTTCTTGACCGGTTTCAATTAATTTCTTGCGTACGTAACCTTCAAGTTGGTTTCTGAATATATCTTTAATAACAATTGTTGAGTCATGTAAAGCTTTCTGCGTATCTTGCACACACTGAGCAAGGTTATTATCAACATAATTTCGTGTGGTCGCATCGTCTCCTTCAAGAGGTTCTGCTAAATAGCACAATCTTTTGCTTCCCATGTCGTAATCTCCATTAGGTGTAAGTTTAAAACCTATTCCTGAAGGACCTCGCATAAAGTTAAAATCCTTAAATTTTCTTTTGCGACCGAACTTATCAATAGTGTTTACTTCTGACATTGTTATGTGAGACTGATTTGAAACCATTAGATTTCACCCTAATATATGGTTCTATTTCATTAATAAACGGACTCTGCAGAAAAATATGGATTGCAAAACGTATTTTAGGTGATGTTTAATAAATACACATACAGATTCATTTTACTATTGTTTTATTGAAAAAAAATTAAAATATAACAAAAGATTGAGTTTACTTTTTATTATTAAAAAAAAATAAAAAAAATAACAAACAAAAAATTAAAAATTAAGAAATAAAATACATGTTAATTTCTTCTGTACAGGTAAGCTTCTTCTATGACCCAATTTCTTCTCTGGATGGCACGTTCATTAATGTCCTTGTTTTTAAAATAACCTTGACAGGACCAAAAAAAATCCTTGAAAATTACAACCTCGAAAACGACCCTGACATTGACGGGTACTTTGACCTTGGCCTTGGCCTCGCATCTAACAAGTTTAGTACTATATTTATATGCTTCTTTAAAATAACCTTGACAGGGACAAAAAAAAAATCCATGAAAATTACAGCCCTGAAAACGACCCTGGTATTGCCGGTTACGTCGGCCTTGGCCTTGGCCTTGCATCTGACAAGTTTAAATATTATACTTAATGCATCGAACAAAAGGAATAAAGGCGGTGTAGTGGGGGAAATGGGCATAAAAGCAGACTTGCTGGCTCGAGCTCTTCACAGTTCGTCAGAACAGCAAACAGTACAGTGCTAAGAAAAAGTTAATTGTGTGAGTTGGAATATCGAAAATGTCTAGTGTACGGTCTCTTTTAGATGCTCTTGACGTGAGCTGCGGTTCACAGCAAGGCATGCTCGATAACATGAGTGGTTTAGAGGTGCTAAGTCCGGGGGTGTTCGAGAACTGGAATGGCGTGGAGCATGAAGATGCCGAAGACCGAGCCCTCAACGATGGTCGCGACGAGGAGTTGGTTCAGTCGGCAGCGCAATTCCTGGAATGCTGGACGGAGGAGAAAGAGCCAAAAATTAATGTGATTAGTGATGTGGTTGTGCGAAAAGCATCGCGGCCTAGGGAATCTTCTCCGAAAGCGTCGAAACTGCAAAAGCTCTTGACTATGCGGAAGTCGGAAATCGCCGATAAAAAAACATTTTATTCGGCGATTAAAGGTGTGGGACAAGGGAAGAAGAAAAAGTTTAACTTTAAGCGTCCCTCCACCCCTGTTCCATTACCCGACTTCCTAAAAACAGCACCGCAAGAGCCACTGTCAGTAGAAGTGGAAGTCATAGAAGGCCCCGATGGACCAACACCACCAACGCCACCAACACCGGCCAGCGTCGAGAATGTAATAGTGTCGGAGGTGAAGTCTTCCCCAGCGCCAGCACCACTGTCGCCGATATTGGGGTGCCGGAAACCCATGAAGAAGCGGTTTAAGCGGTGTTTTGAAGGCGATGAAGTTTCCGCTGCTTCGTCGTCGTCGTCGTCGTCATCGTCTTCACCAAATAAAACCGCGTCTTCTTCCGAGCCATCACAACCGGAGTGGGTCGAAGACTTCACCAACTCTCAGAAGACCAAATTGACTGACATTTATGCCATGAAAAAACGGTTAGTGAATGAAGTGAACGAGTGTGCCAGTGACATTATAGAACTTGAAAAACAATTAGAGATAAAAAAGGTGAAATCTGCGCGGTTAAAAAGACAATTAGAGGACTTTAATAAATTATGTAGTAGGTGTTAGGTAGTTGTAGATATTAGCTTTTAATTTATAGTATTAAGTTTGTAAATATATATATATATATATATATATATATATATATATATATATATATATATATATATATATATATATATATATATATATATATATATATATATTGTAGTTAATAAAAAAGTGTTTGATCAAATTTTTTATATTTTATAATGAGAATAAAAATGACTTGAAAATTTATTTTTGTGTGTTATTTCATATAGGCCCTGTCCCACATAATATTAGGTAATAAAAAAAAAAAAAAAGTGAATAATCCACTAAAACTACGCAATAGCAATAGTTGTAAATATTTTCTGATAATATTTACAAGTATGCTAAAACATGGTTCGGTTTATGAAGTTAAGGTTCTGTCGCCAGAACTTCTAATACTTTGTATCTCAATATTGTATGTTTTTATGAAAAAAACATAAAATATTGGTTACAAAGTATTATAACCAACTAAAACTACGATCAAATTATTTTGTGGTCCTGAAAAGGACCGTTTGGTTTTAAAACATGCGACTCTTTTATTGAGTTGTGGAGTCGCACGGCCCGTCATCATCATCAGCGGGGGTGGCGGTGCTGTCCTCTGTGTATTCGATGATGAACCGCCAAAGTTCATCCCATCTAGGATCGTTCGGCTCCCACTCCAAACAATTCTCTGTGGTAGAATCTACCACAGGGCATTGGATGGGTTGTTGTTGTTGTTGAGTCGCAGACATGTTGAACTAAAATGATTGTAATAAGTATTGATGGTCGTATATATAGAGACAAATTAATGGTGGGGGGTGAAAACAAATGTCATATTACGTATTGAGACCAAAAGTTGTTTGTGGTCTCAAATACGAACGAACGATTTAGCTGGGTTCCACCAGCACTTAAAGTTTTAATACTTTGTATCTAATATTGTATATTCTATACATACAATATTAGTAACAAAGTACTAATATGTACTAAAACTACGATCAAAGTATTTTGTGGTCCTGAAAAGGACCGTTGTTGTGTGCCCTTAAAAAGGGCCAGGGAGAGTGTGGGGCTTATGGTGCCCCATCCTCGCTGGTCGACCACCAGCTTGACGAATCGCAGGGGCCTTGTGGGTCGTCGGGTGTTGGTGATGCTGGAATTTCCAGCACCGCATCTTCCGTCGAGTCCGGCTCTGGCTGCGGCGACGGAGTTTCGAGTCTTTGTAAGACCCAATCACCCGCGTCGTCTAATTCCACTAGACCCGGATCATGGTCATATACTAGCGGAATCGGCTCATCCAAGTCGTCCCAACGTAGGACGTCAATTTCAAAATCCACCTCGTCGTCGTCGTCGAAGACTTGCAGGTCTCCAACGTTGTCGGCTACGGTGTCATCACTAAAGATGGATGAGCCTCGGCTGGCGGGTCTTTCTTCCTCCATGTTTATCGTATGAGGGTTGATGAATATATGACTGTGTAACTGACCCAGTCTCATATATATAGAACTACCCCCACCCCACCAACGGATTCTAAATGTTATGTATTGGTGAGAGCTTATAGAATTATTGATTTTTTTCAAAAACTTTAAATAAGGAATTAGATTTGTTTAGACAATAAGACTTATTCTTAATATTTTGTGAAGAATACATTACAAAAAAAAAAAATAATAGAAACCTTGTTTGAACTGTTAACATTTTCATAGGTTCTCAAGCATATAACTTGGCACTTAAGCTACGAGACAAATCGTCGTTAAACGAATATCTCGCCCCATAAGTGACGATTACTAAACTACGATCAAAATATAATGTGGTCCTGAAAAGGACCGTTTTTGTGGCCCTAAAAGGGCCTGGGGGGAGGGTGGGGTGCCTACCGTGGAGTAATACCCAACGATATTAACACCGACCTAGGTGCAGCCCTTGGTCTTCTCATTGGCGGCACCGTCGTCGTCGCTGGTGGTGTCGGCGTTGCAGGCGGTGCCGAAGGTGCCGCTCCTGGTGCGGTACCCCCGCACTCCTCACACTTGCATATCTTGCCGGGCACGAATGGCCTGACAATGCCAATGATCCTTTTTGGTATATCTTCCATCTTGCCGATCGAATGTGTAATGATGAAATAATTCTAATACCGGCCTCTATATACATTCAAAAAGTTGGAGGGGGTAAGGTGGAGTGCATATATGCATTATATAAGTTTGAGAATAATATGATTTTATAACTCACCGTATCTCTGGTATGGACACAAACTACCCCCCTCCACTTTTCTAGCATATAGTACTAGACTTTCTCTACATTTTTTTCAAATAAATTTTTTTGATATTTCTAACCATTACTTTGCTACATATTTACAAAAAATGCAAATTATGCATATATTTTAATTATTTTCAGGCAAGGTAAGGAAAATTTTGAAAATGTTTTGACGGAATCGTAATAAGGAAGAGTTGAAGTATATCACACTATTTTTCCCGATTCGCTAATATAAAAAAAATTTTTTCATCGCATTTTGGATGGGCTCTGGCATCGTAACGGTTGACGATAAAAAATTGGAAAAATACATATATTGTGGGAAATTTCCGAACTTCTGTCACCGCAAATAAAAAAATCGATACCTCAAAAATTGCGAGAAAATGGTGAAGGAGCCGCGCAATCGCTCTGAAACCATCAAAAATCGATTTTTTTTCCCTCCGCGGGTGGGAGGGTGGGGGAGGCGGTGGTGGACTTAGAAAAAAAAAAAAAAAAAAAAAAAAAAAAAAAAAAACCTCCCCCTACAACTTCCACATACTCCCGTTCGGCGGCCCTAGCCTCATAACTCGAGAATTTCAATTTTTTCGTCTAAATTTTTTGTCATTTTTAAGATTTTCCAAATTTTTTTTTCACCATTGTATTCTACTCAAAATTCTAGGTAATTAAAGTGCTTTTATTTTTTCTCTATCTTGAACGGTTCCCGAGCTACAGCGCTTTAAAGAATTCAAATTACTAACTTTCTATAACCCTTTTTTTCAAATTTCATTTTTTCGAATTTTCAAAAATACTACAATATGTAGAAAAAAGTTCTCTCTTTAATTTCCCAATACCGTTTTTCTCTAAATCTTCAACTTTAGCGCGTATTCAGCATTTTCAAAAAAAAAAAAAATTATAATTTTTTTTACACCATCGCATTCTCCTCAAAATTTTGGGCTATCAAAGTGCTTTTATTTTTTTTCTATCTTGAACGGTTCCCGAGCTACAGCGCTTTAAAAAATCCAAATTACTAACTTACTATAACCCTTTTCTTAAAATTTCATCTTTCCGAATTTTGAAAAGTACTACCATATGTAGAAAAAAATTCTCTTTCTAATTTCCTAATATCATTTTGCTCCAAAACTTCAACTTTGGCGCGCATTCACCATTTTTCAATTTTTTTTTGAAAAAAATTTTTTTTACGTTTTTACTATCGAGAAAAATGCTTGCTTATAGTACTCGATTTCCTCTATAATTTTTTCTTATAACTTTTTTCCCTATTCCTAACCGTCACTTTCCTACAAATTTTCTAAATCGTTGTTTTCATATTTTGCCTTAAAAATTTTTTCTTGTGTTATTTAAGCTCTTTTTTCCACTTAATAAACCACCATTTTCTAAATTCCCGTACTCTTTTCTTAAAGAGCGGGCTTTTCCGCCAGCTTTTTTTTTTTGGTTGGGTTTCAAATAAATATAAAACTACTACTTCACTCATTACAAATTTATTGATTCAAGAACATTATTTTGTGTTACATATAATAGATACATTAAAATATAGATTTATTGGTCACCGAACCGTTTAATACATTATAACTAAAAAATGAGTCGTGAATAACTAATGCGTACACTTTAGTGTCTTTGGGGAATTTATTCTTTCTCGTTTGGAACTCCAATTTTACATCCACTGTCGATGAGTTAATCGCCTCTGGTTGATGACTGCAATTGATAATAAAAACGGGGTTTTTCATATATTCCGCGAACGTTATCATCGGATCGTTTATCTCGCGCCCGTAGTAGCTGCTTTGGAAGTTTTCGTAATTGTAATAGGCTGCTGCGTACAGTTTCTTGGCGAAATCTAAATTCCATCTTTCGTATGGATAAACGGTTGAATTCAGATACAGTCTAATGTCGCATACGTCGGCGTGGGTAAACTGGGTTGCGTTTTTTTCTTTCTTGTCGCAATTATTGCTGTCTTGAAACCCGACGATTATATAGCGCGGTCTTTCCAGACTTGTACTCGTTCTCAAGGCCCACACGTCGGAAGATGTTTGCCTTAAAGCTGGTAATTCGTACAGATCCCATTTACGATATGCCATTTGAATACTGGCATTGTTTCCTCCTTTATTAATGCGAGACAGTATTTTCAATTTTTGCTTGTCGTCTGGAATGATGTGACGAATTTTCCATTCGATTTTGTCGATACTAATTTCTGCCTCTACTTCGCCGACGTAACAATTGGTAAAAGTGCGAGCTATAATCATAATAAGCTCTTGTTTTACGTTGAAAACACCTTTTGCGTAATCTTCGGCGAATCCCATAAGATATTTTAAGGGTAATTTCCCGGAGAATACGTTACTTGCCGTGTCTAAGATATCTTGGTTTGCTTCGTCGAGACCCCATCCGCACGTCATGAGAGATCTTTGTTGCAAACTTCCGAATGAAACCATGGTTTTTAATGTCGTCGTAACTCCAGGTTTACGAACCACGGCGACCTGTTCACCTCCCATCTCGTAGCGAATTTCATCGAACAAAAATGCGAGGGCATTATTTGATAAAAAACATCTTTTCGTTGCGTCTATGGGTTTAAATTTTCCTTCGATATATATGTAACTTTCGGCGATATCCAGTATAATATCTTGAAAATTAATGGGGATACGGACTTCATCCGAATTGTTGAATGATGGAGATCCGTATGGTTTATACGTATGCTCTTCTAGACTAATAATGGAATTGTCCAAGATGGGCTCGGAGAAAACCTCTATTTTATCGCTGGTGGTGGAAATCATTTTCGCACTTTAAGACCGATTGATTTTAAAAATTTATAGTCTTCGGCAGATAACTGTTGAGATGTTTGTGATCTAACGTCTGGACGACGACTAACCTTGACGTTAACTCTTCTTTTACTTTTATTATGTTTCGGCGGTTCCCCCATCTTAGTCGACAGCACACACAATTGACGATTGAAGCAAAAACCCATTTCTATGAAAGTTTCTTCAGTTCCAATTTCACGATTATTTTCTCGCCTTGAAAATTGATTAGATCACCGCTATCGTCCAAGATGCGAAGAGTAATGTTGTCGATAAACTGACGTCCTGCCGGCATTAACGGCATATAAATATTATTTTGTGGTTCTTTAGTGATTTTGTAACCGGGCTCCACGTCGATATCGAATTCGAACAAGGTATGACCTTCCACCGAATTCATATATGCTCCGGAAATTATATTACAATCTACGCGTATGATGCGTACTTTCATTATTTCCACCATCTCGGTTGATTCGTGCTTTTTGTCTCTTTTTAACACTGTATGATTAAATCCTAACATTTTACCGATACTCGCCTCTCCCCGGAAATCTATAGTATATTGGGATTTCAGTTCACATTTCAACGTATTATTATTAGCAACCAAGTAAAAGATTCCATCGTTCTTTTCTTCAGTTGAAATCCTCAAAGCCTCCAACATAGCTTTACCTATCTCATCTATTTCATAGGCCCCAGGTGGAATCTGCAATTGTATCGGCTCGGTGGTGTAACCCTCCTTCATGTAGGCAAACTTATTGTTGCTTTCGTCCACATTAAAAATTGAATTGTATGTGTAAAATCCCAGCAATGCCAGACCATATTTGTTTTCTCTATTTAATTCGACTGGTGGATAAAAATCGGCGCTTAAGACGCTCGAGTGTCCTGTTAGTGTGAACGTATAAGACATGACTAACCATTAAAACATCACACATCTCGGTTTTATTCTTAGCGGCAACATTTAAAAAGATTCATCGTCACACCTTTTCTCACTGCATTAGATAGTGATGTTTTTATGCTATTTTCTGCTTTTATGCGCACATCGCTGATTTTGCAATAACAACAAAATATTTTTCTAGCCGTAAGATCCTCATCAGTCATAACCTCGTTTAAATTGCTGCTGCTGCTGCTGAAATAATGTTTGCAACCGCACTGATATTTTAATATATCGATATCGCTTTTAAGATGCTCCGGCAACTTTTCCCAAACGAATGGAATTTCATTTGGGGCTAATGCAATCATTACTTCCTTGGGCATGTTTTCTAACTGTTTCACGGTCATTTTCCTTAATCCACCGGCTAGATGAAATGCTTTCAGTGATTGCAACATTTTAGTATAGTTATTGCGATCCATTTGCGGTGTTAATGGTGACGATGATGATGATGACATCTTTTACGCTGATGATTCGACAAGAAACTTTAAGCACAAATGTCCACACCAGACTGTTCCAAAATCCTGCTGACGATCGTATGTATAGTAAATAATTTTTGATGGTTCCGATCCCGTTTGTAGATATCGTACCAATTCGATCGGTGGGGGTAAATCGCCGAAGCTGTCATAATATGTTACTTTAGAATTATTTTTTCTATAAGCTACCCAATGAGTCCCTGCACCACGCGTACTATCCAAATTCACTATTGCTGCTTCGTAACGTCGAGGACCTTGTCTAGGTAATAAATCCCTCATATAAACGCCTCGAAAGTGTCCTATTCTTTTCTTTTTGGCATATTTTTCTATATCGATGTTAGATAGTGGTCTTCGAGGTAGGGATTCAATTAGTTTTTTGATCTACGATTTAAAAATAATCCCATACCTTTACGATATGGCTTTAGAAACAAACCATTTCCTTTCGATTTTAAATACAGGCCGGCACCGGTTTTATCTTCGCTGCTTTTTTTTACTGCTTTTATGGCGCGCACAATTCCCGCTGCCCCGCCGGCTAATGAACCCAAAGCCGATAACCCGGCAAAAATTGGTATTAATGGTAATATTCCACCAGTTTTAGGAATCGGTATTATTCTCGGTGTACGAACCTTCCTTTTGCCACCTGCCGCTTTTACCGATCTACGTGCTGCCGACAGAGCTATTTTAGATGCATTCATGACATTTTTTTCCAACACATTTTTACTTCCGGCTTTTAATAATTCCCTTCGAACTGCTTGTCGAATAGCTGTTCCGAAACTGGCTTTCCGAACATGTCGATTTTTATTAACACCTTTCCTTTTTGTATGACGCGTGCCTTTACTAGATGTTTTTTTTGTTGATAATGATGATGGTACACCCATACCAAAACGTTGTTTTCCTTTCATAATGTTTGTAACTAACCAAGCTGCTGTTTTTTCACCTAAACTGGAATCTTTCGATTTTACTCTATTCCAAGCACTTTGTTCGAGCTCGTAATCCGCTCGATGTCTCGCACTTATGTTGTCTTTATTATGTAAATAGGCTAAATCGTGTTTTTTGCATGCGGCATCCAAAGGATTAATGCCTGGATCACCTCTTGTCACACGTTTTATTACTTTTGTTCCGGGTCCGCAATATTGATAACCAGGAATGTGTACCTCGAATGGTAATTTATTTATTAACGAATTCACAATACCGTATCCAGTTTTGTTGGAAACGTGAGACCGTCCACTTCGTTTGACGCTCGGCATCTGAATGACAGTTTTTGTGAAAAATTGCCTATAAAATATCAAATTTTCCTAAGATGCGCGTTATCGATCTTAAACAAAAACTTCCTATTGACAATCTCGATGAAAAAGTCGGACTTGGATTTGAAAAGAAGATAATGAAGAGACACGGTCCTTTACTTCCTTCCTCTATTCGCGGCCTGTTAATTGGTCCATCCAATTGTGGAAAAACTAATGTCATGATTTCGCTGCTTACACACCCCCTTGGGCTACGTTTCGAAAATGTCTATATTTACTCGAAATCTCTGTATCAACCGAAATATGAGTATTTAAGAAAAATTTTAGCGCCCATCAAAGGTTTAGGCTACTATGCCTTTAGTGATTCCAGTAATATTGTGGAACCGTCCGATGCAAAACCAAACTCTATATTTATCTTTGATGATGTTATATGTGAAAAACAAGATGTTATAAGATCGTACTTTAGCATGGGACGTCATAAAAATATCGACTCCTTTTACCTAGCGCAAACATATTCGCGAGTGCCTAAACAGCTTGTGCGAGACAACGCCAATTTTATTATTATGTTTAAACAAGATGAGTTGAATATGAAACACATATTTTCCGACCACGTTTCACCGGATCTAACTTTTACTCAATTTCAAGAAATGTGCTCAAAATGTTGGGATAATAAGTATGGATTTTTAGTAATTGATAAAGACAGTGATGTGAAATCGGGAAGATACCGCAAAGGATTTGATAGCTATATATTACTGTAATAATAAGGGAAAATGCTCATTTGATTGTTGAAACGTCCTTTGTTAACATCATGAATAACGCGATCGACTTAAAACGTAAACTAGTGGAAGCTACCAATGCCGTCAGAAAAAAATTTAAACAAATTAAAGCGGCTAAAGAGTTTAATGTTGTGGAATTGGAAAAGTTTTACGAACCCATTTCTAAGCCGTTGACAACTATATCTGATGTGGTTAAGCAACGTCAGCAGCAGCAGCAGCAGCAGCAACAACAACAGCAACAACATTATCCAGCTACAAAGTCACATAGTCTCAGTACATCAGTGCAGTCGACTCAAATATCAGGTTTTCCCCAACCTACACATTCCTTTCAAACCTCCACACCTATTCAGCAGCAGCAGCAGCAGCAGCAGCATCGCATTTCAAAAGAAGATATTAGCCAATCGGTGTTTGATACACCCTCGACATCAACTAATACATCTCTCGCATCCGCTGACACCACAACTTCCGATACTTTAAACGCACACCTGAAAGGATTACGTTTGAAACCATCTCTATACGATACTGTATATGGTGTACGTTTTGGTTCAAAAACAGATCATAACAAAAATTTTATTGGTAATTTAGAGGTGCGTTTTCGAAATGGAAATATTGTCTTATACAAAAAAGGGAAAAATATTGCAGAATATGGTGGATCACCGGCACTTTATGATTTGTTATTTCTTAAAACACCCCCAAGTGTAGGCAAGGAACAACAACAATTAAGTGATAATGTACTTTCAACGTACAAGGAAATTTTGGAATCAACGAATGCTGTCTACAACAATTTTAAAAAAAGTGATGGTTTACGGGAGACCAGATGGAACAAATATTTACGAATTATTAAATTAAACCTCTGATAATGGGCACAAAATTAGGTGGTACTATTACAAGAAAAAATCTCTCGGAAAAACTACAGTTACCCACAAAAAAGAAATTATCTTCGAAAAAATTTCAATATGTCTACTGGAACAAAGCTAAAGAGTTGGTGGATCGTTTACGCTTGTTGTGGAGTTCCAAAATGGCCGGTCACACTGGACACGAAAATGAAATTATGTCAATCATAGAGGAATTACGAGAAGAAGATATAATATATTAAGCTCAATATTTAATGATATTATTCAGTTCTTCCTTCGATCTGAAACCTTTAGTATTATTAATAATATGGAGCCCAGTCTAGAAAAAATCAAGATTGTTAATGAACTACATAGAACGGCTAGAAAAAATTTTGTAAGACGGCGCACGATAATAAAAGGATACAGAGATTTGTGGCAAATTGATTTGGCTGAAATGCAACAGTATGCTGATGAAAACGATGGTTATCGTTATATTTTGGTCTGTATAAATTGTTACTCGAAATTTGTCTATACCAAAGCCATAAAAAACAAGACTGGTATAGAAGTTACTAATGCGATGAAAAGCATCATTGAAGAGGCATCATATACACCAACAAATCTGCAAAGTGATCAAGGAAAGGAGTTCTATAATACAAACTTTCAAGCCCTGATGAAAAAATATAATATAAATCATTATTCCACTTACAGCACAAAGAAAGCTGCAATTGTTGAGCGAGTCATAAGGACTTTAAAAAATAATTTATATAAACAATTCTCGACAAGAGGATCTTACAAATGGATACATATATTATCGGCAGTAACAAAAACCTATAACCATTCGAAACATCGCACCATTGGAATGAAGCCTGCAGACGTGCAAGAAAAAACACATATTAAAGCATATGATTATTTAAAAATTGTACCTAAAAAATTTAAGTTTTCCATGGGTGACATTGTGCGTATTAGCAAGTACAAAAGCTTATTCGAGAAAGGATATACGCCCTCTTGGTCAACCGAATTGTTTAAAGTTGTAAAAGTTAACGTTACAAATCCACCTACTTACTTGTTGGAATCGTTAGAAGGTCAGCCTATAAGAGGGTGTTTTTACGAATCAGAACTACAAAAAACAAGCAGTCCTGACGTTTATCTAGTAGAAAAGGTCCTTAGACAACGCAAGAAAAATCACATCGAACAATTATTTGTCAAATGGCTAGGATTTCCCAACCACTTCAACTCTTGGATAGATAAAGCTAATATTGTTTAAATAACATATTGTATGACTATATTTTTTATTTAAAATGTAAAATAAATAAACAATATATTGTAAAATAAAGTTTTTTATTTCAATCTTCATTATTAAAAACAATGACAATAAAACATCATACACATAAATAACATTTCAATATTCTTGGAGGGAAGGTCCAATTCACCGACGACTACGACGTTATCTTCAAGGCTATGCCACTCGGAGTGCGTTCTCCTATTCTTTAACCTGCTTTTTTTAGATTTTTTTTGAAGTCGAGTCGTACGACAGTGCGCTTAATGAGTCATTTAAAGGCTGATGATAGAGTATTTTCTGCATAACTTCAATTTTTGTTTTAAGCTCACTATTATTTTTGTATATCATGGGGAGGACATCCTTGTTAAATATGTCACATATTACAACTGCAAAATTGTAAAACTTTCTATTAACAAAGTGTTTTGTCACAGCATCGTCATCATCTTTAGGTTCGCCTAAGTTGGTTATGATTTTTCCACCCATATCATACTGCCCATCCGCTGTAAGTTTAAAACCAATCCCTTGTGGCCCAGATAATATATGATATTTTTCATTATATTTCTGACGACCAAATTTATCAATTGTGTTGTTTCCTCGACTCATTTTCAATCTTTACTAAACTATTTTATTTTTATTTGCCCTACTTATATTAAATATTTCAGCTGAGAAAAAGAAACACTGACTATGATCTACTGGGTTGGTATGTTTATAAAAGAAATAAAATAAAACTGTGATTGTAATAGATATTTATTTACAGTTATTTAATTGCACAAATACAAAAATTATAAAAAATTAGTTTTCCATGTCTTCGTTTTCGTTGCTCAAAATTCTATCCCATCCGACACTATTTCGATCGTCAACGTCTTGGGCTGTTGCTGTTGCAGAAACCAATTCATATTTTGCAGCAAGCTCACCTGGTAAATGTGGAATATTGACGAGGTATTCTTTTAATTCTTCTTCAACCATTTCAGCACAAAATGTATCCATGTCTATGGAACCATATAAAAATTTGTCGCACAAGTGTGCCCCAGCCATAAAATTGATTGTATCCCTGATCTCGTTCTTATATTGATCTTTGGTTACATCAATATGCGACCAATCATTTACGCTATCTAACATATCGTGAGCCCTATTTCTTAATTCTCTCCCCAACCAAAATATGTATCTATCTACACATTCGTTGGCGGTCGTCGTCGTCGTCGTCGCATCAGCAGACATCTTTAACAGAAATAATGAACACGCGTAAGTATTCTGACATGTGCAACTATATTTTAAATTTAATTACATCCTTTTTTTCAAACAATTTACATACAATTTACTCCAATGAGCCAAAACGTAATAATGTTCGAGTATTGTTTCCAAAAACTCTAGTGCCCTGCCCCAAATAAGTTAGAGTGTATTTATCTTTAGTTTTACTCATAATATCTACAATATCGTCAGGTAGTGTTTCGGCCACACGTTTTGGTAAAAAAGTCTCAAATGTGCTATTATCACCGTCATCGTGTAAAGCCACTAAAAGAGTTTTACCAAATCGTGTAGTCATTGAAACCATCTTTACAATTTTATACACTTTGCCTACAATCATTTCGGTAACCTTTTTTTTCTCTAAAACCTCGAAATCTTTGCTAAACATTTCATTAATTTCATCTAGAGTTTCTTTTGCAATACTCATTATTGAAAAAATGGTATATAAATCCAAAAATTACCGTGAATATAAAAGCACTTTCAGAACACTACACGAACACAATATTTGATGTTTATGCCACTGATATCTGCGACTGTTTGAAGTCACTTCTTCTCCCACGAACCTTTATAGCGAGGTTTCAAGGTCGAATTGTAACAATGGTGGGGGTAGCTTAACGATAGAAATAGTGGGAGGAGTGTTCAAGGTCAAATGACGTCACACATTTAAATTGGTATAAGGATAACTTCAAGGACAAAATATAATGAAACAAATAACTACATTTTATGTACTTTATTCATTGATTTTTTTCTGCAATTCTTCTATGCGTTTAACATTATCACCTAAACCTAATTTCCTTAATTTGTTCAATAATAAGTGTTTGTTTTTATTTCTAAGAAAATTCTTACAAACTATACTAGCTAAAAGACACACTTCGGCATGGTCCATATACTTAAAAAATACACTAAAGTCCTGAGCCTCCGAATCTTGCATTTCATATGCGTAAAATTCCGAACCGGCTGCAGAAATTAGAAATTCCTCGTACATTTCTCGCACTAAACTTTCCATATTAACTACTACTACGTTAAACTTAAGTCCTACACTCTAATTTCATCTAACACAACCGGATCTGCAATGAACCTAATCAGTTTTTCCAAACAGTCACTAAACCCCAACTTTTTTATCTCACGAACAAAGTCTTGTAAATTTATTGTTTTGCTGCAATATTTACGACATGCATTCGCAGCCTTTTCATATTCATAAGCCAAATCACAATAGCGCGACGCCCATTCTGCTCGACTTTTCATTGCATCATTGAAATAATTATTAGCCGTTTCAGTGAACTCATCGCCCAATTTTTTTACTGTCTCTTGCAAAGCACTATTCATATTATTCACTCATTTTTACATTCACGACACTTTTTTATTGCTGGTGGTGGCCCATCTATATGATGACGATATATTTGTTCATAGTGAATGTAACAGGGTAAGCTTAACTGTAGTTCCTTGTTACACCGATATGACGCTGGCAGCTTATCCCAAATTTGCCGTAAACTCAGCGTATCAACGCAAGTTTTTAAATATTCGAGAGGAAAAAATGCTAGATCCTTCTCTTCAAAATCACACAAACTTTTTAAATTACTCTGATATAAACAAATTACTCTGCCGACTTGCTCTATAATTTTTTCTTTAGATAGTTCCGTATCTGACATTTCACACTGAATGAATGCAAGTAGACTCACACAATTTATAGAACAATTTGCAAGGTCAAAATCATTTCAAGATCATCCCACACTATTACAATGCACAAATAACTACTTCAAGGTCACACACCCAAGATGACCTTCAACAAAGTCAAGGTCGTCTCGACCAAGGTCAAGGTCAAGGTCACACACACAACCTTGAACACAAGGCCAAGGCCAAAGCACACGTGCACTTTCAAGGTCAATGACAAGGACATGTGGGCGGGGCCAAAGAGGGGTGAAGCAAGGTCAAGGTCAAGGTCGAGGAGTGGGGGGATTGAGAGAATCGGGTTATGTTCACTACTTCTGCTAAATATAATTTTTATATTTAATATTTTTTTTATATAAAATACGAAAGATTTTTTATTGCAAATTTTTTGTTTCGAAAAGGTAATTATTTATGTTTAAACTCGGATTATATTGGAAAATTTCAGAATTTCTGAGAAATCCAGAATTTCATGTTGTGTGGTATAATTATTTATATATCTTTTCAAATTACTGGGGAAACAATAAAACAATTTATATTTAGTATGATGCTTATATATTGTATAAAGCTTTCGCCAACGGCTTTTAATTTAAACTAAATTTTCCTTCTAAACGAATGTAAATATAAATATATATATACACACAGCCTGTAAACAAGTAAATGTTTTTTTTTTGTTGTGTACCCAAAACACGAGAATTAACGCAATTTATGAATTAGGCTTTGAGTTTAAGTGTAAATGTCTCAAACAAAATTTAAATTCCGTAATTGAATTTTAAAAAAATTATGGAAATTTTTAAAATAAAACCTTATTACCCCCATATTTATGTTAAAATAATCTTTTAAAACGCACGACATATTCGTATTTTTGAAACTATATCCATTAATTTTTATTATAATAATGTGAGTATACCATCAATCATGGTGTAGAAGTTAAATACAAAATTTAATGAAATATAACATTGGTAGGTGTCAATCTGTCCGGGTGTTGACCGTGGCTAATGTGGGTTCGCAGAAGTGAAGCGTGTCGGTACTGTTGATGTTTGGATAGGTGACCGCTGAAAAGTGAGTAGACACGAAAACTGATAAATAGTGAAAACTCGAGGTTTACTGAGAATCGAGGACCGTGGTTCGAAACCCATATAAAACCAGGGGCGCATCAAACTACTCTCTTTGGGGGGGGGGGTGAGGTGGTGATATCATAAAAGTACAGTATGGCATGCGAAAGCAAGTTGTCGACGGAGGGGGAGACACCAGCAACATTCCCATTTTTAGTGTAAAAGGCAGGGTCGAGTCTATTTTTCTGAATTTGAAGCCCTTGGAGAGTGGGGGTTGCGATCACAGGAAAAAACAATTTGCTGACGAGGGGAGGATGTGAGCAGCATACACATTCCTAGTATAAGAGGCAGAATCGGATCTATTTTCCTGAATTCAAAGCTGTTGGGGGGGGGGGCTATCGCAAGAAAAACAAGTTGTCAACGGGGAGGGGGGGGGGAAGTGACAGCAGCATACACATTTCTAATATAAAATGCAGAATCGGTTCTATTTTCCTGAACTAAAAGCTCTTGGGAAGGGGAGGGGCGATTGCCAGCATATACATTCCTATACTCTATTCAAGAACTAGAGAGAGTAATAAAACTGTTACCGAAACCTCCAACGTACTTCAGTGCCGCAGGTAACTGAGGAATGCCGTAAATCTAATTATATTTAATTATATTTAAATATTATAAGCTTTTATAAATTTACTGCAACAATAAAATTTCTGATAGTTCAATTTAATTTCTGTCAGTGAGCAAACACCTTACAGTGTGTTCTTAGTGATTTATCTTGTTTGTGCTTGTTTTTATATATTATTTGAGATTAGTGAGATACCCAAAAGATATGGCTTCCACATCTATATTTATTCCAAAATCGTTAAAACCAGGGCATTTTTTCCTCAACGGAAAACTTATTACGATGAATGTTTATGATCTTTTAAGATATTAATATCTATACAATAATGTTAAGAGCTCTGTTGAGATGTGTTCCAACAGGACTTGGAAAATCTACTATGTACCGAATAGTGGAGGAGAAAACAACGACTGGAATTGTTAGTATTTCCAAGATACATTTGATCACAGGCAGACGAAAAACTCGTTGGAAGAAGAGATGTAAACTGCAATAAAAGGAGTTGTACATACATTTTATTATAAGAAGCAGATCCCAACTGTCGATAAAATTCTAACTAAAATCAATGAAGATCGGGATTTACCCAAAATTAAAAGAACTGAGCTCTGGAAATTGCTCAGAGAACTTAATTTTTGCTGGGAAAAACCAGATAGGAAATCTGTTCTTATAGATCGTCCGGAAAATGTCCGTTGGAGAAGGAAATATCTCTCTCAAGTAAAGTATGAATTAGATACGTAATGTTCATCAGCGTAAATACAATTTATTATTAAATTTTCTGTACATATAAAAATTAATTACATTTGACTCTCTTTTTAGTGTTTAATTTTAATTTTGCAGATGGTTTAAGAAATAAATAAACTAAAACGTCAAATATCCTAAAATGTTTTAAATTAATAATAAAATGATCGATAGCCCCAAAAAAAAATGTTAATATTATATGGACGAATTTATTTTTTTTATATATGTTTAACTTCTTGTATTTTTGACTATGGGTATTTTGTAAGTATTTAAATTATAACTTAGAATTTTTTGAGAGAAGAAAGCTACGTTTTAGTCTGAATGTACCTAAAACGGTTTCTATGCCAAAATCAAAAATAATACAGTTGTGATTTGTGTTAAATATGTCAAAATTATCTATATTTTCTAATGTATGTAAACCTCCTTCCGACGCCTATGACAAGGATTAAAATCTTTTTTAACACTTCTCATCCAAATATGTATTGTTATCCAACCCAAATAGTCCATTATTTTAGACCGTTATTTTGGATTATAAAATTTCTAACCCATTCCTATGAAAAATTTATTTGTGTAACAGATTTTGCCAAAACATGCAGACTAAAGAACATAAGTAGTTTACGAAGAAAACAAAGGGTAAAAAATATTTATTACTCTCTCTAGTTCTTGAATAAAGTATAGGATAAGAGGCAAAATCGGGTCTATTTTCCTGAACTCAAAGCGATCGCCACCACCCCCCCCCCCCTCCCCTTGGTTCCGCGCCTATATAAAACTGTAGGTCTAGTCGCTATATGGTTGCCGCTACTAATGCGATTTTATTCCAAAATAAACCATCAAACAATATAATATTCGTGTTTTCTTTTTTTTTTTTTATTAAGGATGATGTCTTTATCTTTTATGATTATGTTTAGACTAGATATGTCATAGATTAGTCAGTTAAGAGATATTTATCATATTCCAAATATTCACTATAGAGTATAAGAAAAGGACAATTAACAAAATGATCGAAATACCTTATCATAAGTCAAGATCGGGACTGGGCTCCTCACATATGTTGCCAAACCTGTGCAGCAAATCTAACTGAACTAATTAAACGGCAAAGGTTCTTCTATACCTTGTCCAGATCGAAAGATTTGGCGAGAACCAACAAATTATTTTAACGAGTATTACTTTTGCGGGACAAAAGTGTCTGGCTTTTCAAGAAAGAGCAAACATAATATTGAATATCTGGATATTCTTTCAGCAATAAAACCAGTTCTTCATAGAGTAGATTTACCAGTTCTAGTGCCCCCGACAAAATGGGAGGAAGATTTAGAAATGCATTATGATAAAGCACAACGGATAATGTATCAGAAAAGGACGATTCTTATTTTTCCGAAAGTGAAGGGAAAGCATCCCATTTAATCGAACAATCTAAATTAAACTCTTATTTCCATCGAGTCGTCTCTTTAATACATATAAAATAAAAGCTAAATGTTTTTGTCACTGTCACATTAAAAACCGGTTTTGCAAAAAATCAAGTGTGCCTAGAAATGTATCAAACACTCTACTTTTGCCACTTTCATCAAGGGTGTAATTAGTTAATCTTTTGTTTTTTTCTGGGCGCTCTTGAGATTTCTAAAAGCGTCAGTAGAGAGATTCTGGGCCAAGCCTTAGTTGGGAAAACTGGCATAAGTTCAGAAAGCAATATTTTGGCTGAGTTCTCGAATTATACAGCAATACGTTAATCCCAGTAAACAGCTAAAACCAGATTTAGTGTTTTAGGGCAATATTTGCCAGATTTTGGGGGATGAAAGTTAAAACTGTATTCGTTTACTCTTAAGTAAAGTGTAGTGAAAGTTATCACCTCTAGGAGGTTAACACCATATTTGTGACTTTTGGTACTTGTTACACCCGTAAAGACAAACAGGTTCATGCCACAATCAGATTTTATTAAACCGGGATCTTCCTTTTCTATTTAACAACTGGAATTCCACGCCGGAGCCTGGCATAAAAGATTCCATTGCTCCCAAAGAAGTTACAGGTTAGTGCGTGCTGAAAGGACTTAGACTCAGTGATAAAACCACACTTCAAGTATCAGAACTATATATAGTAAACTGTGGTATTACCTAATTTATCGTATGCTTTCATTTTCCCCCTGTGATTGGGAAATAATAAGACTTTCTACATGTGATCACAGGACACTTTATATTTAATTTAAGTTAAAATACCTTGTAAACCGAAGGTATACGTATACACTAGGTAATTTAAAACATTATTTCACCCAGTCCAGCACTTTTAATTTAGTTCCTAAATCGGCGTACTAGATAATTGATTAGTGAAAAATATAGCTTTACATAAAAAGTAAGGTTATTCAGTTCAGCCGATAGGGAAAATTAAGGCCTGAGCCAGATCTAACTGACTTTGCGTTTGGCGCGGATGACGTAATAATTTAATAGTATTATTCATTGTTCCTTTCCTTGTTTTTTTTTGTAGTTATTATTTAGCAAATAGTCACATATTTCTCTATTTTTAAGATGAAATTCACATAAACTGTGATTCAGAATCCTTTTTTTTATTATTAAATATAGATTTTAACTGTTTTTGAAATCGGAGTGTTTTATTTTTGGATCTAGTTGCTTCCTGTTTTCGTTAACATCTTCGCTTCTTCTTACCGACGGGCCTAAAACAGGTGGCGCCTTGAATTCATATACACTCCCCCCGCCTAATCTCCGTCATGCTAGCCTAGGCACTGCCCTAAAAGAAGGAGCGATCAACACCGAAATAAATAACCACCTGTACCGAAGCATTCAATATTTAATTTTCATTCATTCGTTTTCATTTTAATTCTTTTTCTCTCCCTTGGCGTAGCAATATAGGAAGATTTAGAAATGCATGATGATAAAGCAGAACCGATAATGTTTCAGAAAAGGACGATTCTTATTTTCCCGAAGGTGAAAGGAAAGCAATCCATTTAATTGAACAACCTGAATCAAATGTTCTAGTTCTGGACCTCCACTTGTCCAAAGAGCATGCTGAAGTATTAGGGTCTAGATTACAACAATGGAATATATTTGCCATTGGAATCAAAATATTTAGCTATCCTCCTTTTTTACTCTGTAGGATAAAATTCGTGTTTGTATTAATCCAAATAGTATTATGGAATAATTAGGATTTATACATAATCGAGATAGACGGTGCTAAAAACAGATCTGCTCCATAATGGCAAAAAACGACCCTTTATTCCTCTTGCACATGCAGTGGACATGAAGGAAACATACGAAAGTATGTTACTTATTCAAAATGCAATACGCTATGACACGTATAAGTAGCAAATATGTCATGACACAAAAGTCAAAGGACTATTATTAGGGCTTCAGGATGGATTTATGGAATACTGTTGTTTTTTTGTCTTTGCGACAGTACAGCAACACAGAGCCATTGCCATGTAAAAGAACGATTTTTGAACGATCAATATATTTCAGGTCAAGCTAGCGTAAAGAATATACCTCTTGTTGATCCCAAAAAAGTATTGTTACCTCCATTACACAATAAACTGAGATTCATTAAAAATTTTTTCCCAGAAAATTCGGCTTCGGTAAGTGATGAGCACGGAGAAAGGTTCCACTAAGGCGTATTAACAATGAAACAACGCTACCAAGGCAGATGGAATTCAGCAATGATGGGGGATGATTGTTGGTTTCTTACGAGAGAAATCGATCAGGAATATAAACGGAAGGCAATATTTGAAAAAAAGTTATATATCAATTATAAATATATTTTCATGTGTGTTTTTGTAAATACACCCTGTTATCCTTAAAATATCTTGTTTTTTATTATTCTTTTGAACTTATGCATAAATATTATAAAAAAATGTTTGTATTAAAAATAATTGATATATTCTATATCTCAAAATCTATATGGTGGAAAATTTTCTTTGTTCAATTGTTATTGAAATCAGGATGCTCTAAACTCCCACGGACAGCCATTATAACATCAGTCGCATTTTTTTTTATTTGTTGACTTGTGTTATCAATTTCAAGCTTTCTTTCCCTATTGGTTAAATTGGAACGCAATTTTATTTAAAGAATAAATAATGTCGAAAGTCGAACGTTTTCGTAACACAGTATACAAAATTCTAGAAAATGTTTTTTAGATGTTAACATTTAACGAAATATTTGAATAAATATTTTAAATAACGCCTTGTACTATGATTTAAAATGAGTTTCAATTATGAATGAATTCGAAGGTTTAATCATTATCGTTTTTTCTATGGCTTAGAGGAAATATTTCGTAAGATTTTTTTGCCAGACGAGCGACAAATGTCCGTTTTAATACGAATTAATTATTAAATAAAGGGTTAGTATAAAAACAGAAATTTAATTTATTCGCATCGTTTAAACCGCTCAATGTTCGGTAAATGTAGACATAAATGTTACAAAAAATCTTATATAATACTATGAAAATACGTATATCATTTGAAAGCATATGTCAGCTTGTAATATTTTTTGCTGGCTCGAACATATTTTTTGTGTCTTCTAAAAATCAAGTTTGGGTTTTTGCTTTCACTTCTGGATTTGGCCAGATGGTTGCGTGATTTAGTGTTACTCCTGCCATCCTGGAAAATGAGTTACATCTAGACAAGTTGAAAAATTCAATATACTTACTATACTCCGAGCATCCGTACATTATCAAATTACAATCTTCCAAGCATCCGTCTCTTCCAGGCGTCCGTATACTGACGCTTGGAAGTTTTCTTTTAAATATGGTCTTGGAAAATAGCAGAATTTTAGATTCTGTATGTTTTCGAATATTTTTAGTTGAGTTAGTTGTCCACCAGTCAGCGGAGCGCTCGCTTGTAAAAATATTACAAACCTTCGGGTTCACAAACTTGAAACCGAGGAAACTATACACTTACTCTTTAGCAGATCTGTGCAATTTGTTCAGGAGGCTAGGTTAACAGAGTGGCTGTAAGTCTAAGGTGAGCACAATAGACCTACTTTGACCGCAGTGCATTCAGCTTCAGGACCGACTCGGAAAAAAATATTCAAATAGCATATTTCCGAGCGTCGTTCTAATATACTCACTGTTTTTTCTTTCGGTTTCATGGCGTTCTACATTTGGCAACGTTGTGTGCCCTCAATAACTATTCTCATTCGGAAAGTTTATATATATATACATATATATATATATATATATATATATATATATATATATATATATATATATATATATATATATATATACATATATATACATATATATATATATATATATATATATATATATATATATATATATATATATATATATATATATATATATATATATATATTTTGTCGAAGTTGGGCTGGCCTCTGGCGCTTCGTAGAATAATTCTTTGGGTGTTTCGTCCCGGTGCCAGTCGTAGGACTCGTCAGTGGGATTCCGACTGACACCTTCTCAGACACCCGTCGTCATACTTATTTATGTTCGGATCTCTTATTTGAAGTTAAATCTGACCGGAGGATGGCGGTAAAATGTTGAATAATACGACAACCCCTCCTCCCCCTTTTAGGCCAGAAAACTTCGTTGTTCTTTGAGATTTCATCTCGAACGAACGCCGAACGTTGGATGCCCAGGAACTGCGGAGACTAACACCCCTAATTACGTATTATTCAACGTCGTCTTTCGTGGGCTCAGCATTAGTTGATGCCTTTCCATGCGGGGATCATATTATCTTAGACTTCATCAGGGCCGTCGGGCACCCTTCACCCCTATCATTTAAGTTACTTTTCGGATATCCTATCAGGACCACCTGGAAGTGCTTCACCCCTATCATTTAAGTTGCTCCCGTGAATCCCATCAGGGCCGTCCGGGTAATGCGTCACCCCTGTCATTTACGTCTCTGCGTATCGAGGCCGATCAGCATCCCCTTTCCCCCATCACACAGTTGAAACCGAGAGTCTTATCAAGGCCGATCCACACTTTCATCCCCCCATCACACAGTGATGCCGAAAGTACTTAATCAAGGCCGATCCGGTAGTACCGTCCCCCCATCACACGAATATCGAGACTCTATGACTCGCTGCAATCGTCCCCACCAGGGATGCCATGTCGAAGTTAGGCCGGCTCCTGGCGGCTCTAATTTGCGCTTCGTAGAATAATTCTTTGGGTGTTTCGTCCCGGTGCCAGTCGTAGGACTCGTCAATGGAATTCCGATTGACACCTTCCCAGACACCCGTCGTCGTACTTATTTATGTTCGGATCTCTTATTTGAAGTTAAATCTGACCGGAAGATGGCGGTAAGATGTTAAATAATACGACAATATATATATATATATATATATATATATATATATATATATATATATATATATATATATATATGTAAAATTAATTTTTACTGCGATATGGGAATAGCTAAAGGTTTTGTAAATATTAATCTTGGAAGAAATTACTTATATCCATTTTCAGAAAAAATTTCGTTTGACCTATCGCTTAAAAATTTACCTTCTAAGTCACTAATATGGTCTAATATTAAAACCGGTTTAAGTTGATAGAGAAGAATTGAAATTGGCAAGTGCAACAGTAACAATTTTAAACCCTAAAATTACAAGGATAAATGATAATTTTATTTTATTTCTATACCGACAAAACTAGAAAATTCTGTTAATTTTCAAGTAATAACTATAGCTATTACGGATTGTAAAACTTTATCTCTGTGTTTGTATCCTTGATAACCTTATATAAGCATTTATATTTTATATTGTAATATAGCACAATATTACAATATCATAAGGAAAACAAAACTGATCAACTAGACTATCTTACTTCCATGGCAACTAGTCCAGATCTAAGTGTTTTTTTTTTCATGTTCGTATTACCACCTAATATATAGTTCACTATCTTACAGCTAGCGGATTTTTTTTCTTCAAAGTATTGTGTCAACTATCGTTTAACAAATTTTCAATCGAGAGGAAATGCTATTTTTTTTCTATGTGAGTGGGGGGCCGCCACTGCTCAACTCATCCACGGAGTCGCAGTTGACGTTCACGAGGCTTTATGACACAACTCTCTGAAGCATTTCACGGGTTATCACCCGGAAGGAAATTACAAAATCTGTTCTTGGCTCGTATGTTTTCTGTTTCTTGGAAATACCGAGTCGTAAAATCGAATAAAAAAATAGCCGAATATTCAAAAATGACTTTAACCCATTCCGATTGAATTTTGATATTTTGTGATTGTTCTTCTTCTTCTTCTTCTTTCTAACACAGTTAACCATGCTAGTAGGCTATTGCCTGTTCATTGCCATCACGTCTTCCCCGGAAGATGAGGTCCAGCATTCTCGCCATCGTTTTGGTGGTCTTCCCTCTGATTTTTTTCCTACTGGGTTATTGTGCTACTGTGCTTTTAACGAGTCTACCGTCCTCCACTTCCCTTATATGTTTGTTCCAGAATCTTCGCCTTTGTCTAACTCATCTTCCTATGTCCTGTATCCCGCATTGTTTTCTGATATCTTCATTCCGTATTCTGTCGTGTAGAGTTTTGCCTTGTATACTTCTTAATGTTTTCATTTCGACTGTTCTCATCATTTGTAGAGTTCTGCTTGTATCTGGTCTTGTTTCTGCCGCGTATGTTATGATGGGTCTTAGAGCCGTTTTATATATCTTAGTTTTGTTTTCGGTATTAAGGTATTTGTTCATGCACACAATTTCTTTTATGCATCCAGAAATTCTAGCTGCTTTCATCGTTTGCTCTCTTGCTTCGTTAAAAAGGTTTCCATTGCTCGTTATTTTTGCTTCCAGATATTTGAAGTGATTTACCTGTTCGACAATTTTGGAGTCGATTTCCAATTTGCACCGTATTGGTTCTTTAGATGTTACTAAGCATTTGGTCTTCTCGGTGTTGATGAGCATATTTAATTTTTTCACTTTAGTATTAAAAGAGTGCAGTAGTTTTTGGCGGCTATCTTCAGAGTCTGCAATAAGAACAGCATCGTCCGCATAGCAGACGGTATATAAGAATGTGTTTCCCATTTTGTATCCAGCTGTTCTGGTGGAGATTTTCTATTATTTTATCCATTATTAAATTAAATATGAAGGGGCTAAGCGAATCGCCCTATCTAATTCCTGTGTTTACATATATGTCTTCCATTGTTATATGTCCTACTCTGATTTTTGTTTTGTACTGGATGTTAATATCGTATATTAGCTTAATTAGCATATGGTTTAGACCTTTTGTTCTCATTATTTCTAAGACGGCAGTGTTATTCCTCGATAGTTTTCCGGGTGCGTTTTCTGTCCTTTTTTTAAAAATGGGTATTGTTATACTATTCTTTCATTCATTCGGTATTTTTTGTTCTTCTATGATATTCTTGAATAGGGGTAATATTTCATTCCCTAGCGTTTTCCCTCCGTATTTAAGCATCTCATTGGTGATCTCGTCTGGACCAGGGCTTTTTCTATTCTTAAGGGACTTTAAGGTGTTTTCTATCTTGTCATTTGTTAGTTCTATACTATCGTCCTCCTCATATTCATTTTGTATCTGTTTCATGTTCTCCTCTTCCTTATATAGATTTTTAAAGTATATTTCCCACTGCTCTAATGTGATTTTATTAGTTCTCACGGTATCTTTCAAGCTTGTTTCTTCTTAACATTCCCCTTATTTTTCTCTGGCTTCCTTACATGTCTCTCTCCATCCCTTTTGTAAAACTTTCCGAATAGTTTTATTTTAGTTCTTTTATTCTTGCGTTTACCTCGTTCCGTTCCCTCTGGTAGTTGTTCCAGTTTTCAGGCGTTTTATTTCGTATATATTGAATGTATGCATTTTTCTTTTGTTTAGCTAGTTCCTTTACTTCCAGCATAAGCCAAGGTGTTCTGTTGATTGTATCGACATTTACCTGTCTCTTTCCTACTGCTTCCATGGCTACGTCTAATATGTTATTTTTTATTGTTTTTCATTGTTGGTCTATGTTGTCTTTGATATTAACTGGCCTTTGTACTATTTTTTGGTTTAATCGGTCTTCGTATAGGTATAGTATACTTTTGTTTTCTAGTGATTCAACGTTGAATTTGCTAATCATTTGCGGTTTAGGTTTTGAGGCATTGGGCATTTTTAGTCTCATTTTGCAAAGTACCATCTTATGATCGCTTCCAAAGTTGGCGCCATTTAAAGTTCTTACGTTTAGTATTGTTTGAGGGGCGACTTTTCTGTTAGTGATAATATAGTCTAATACCGACTGTTGCTCTCTTGTATTCTGCCATGTGTATTTGTACTTCATGTCATGTTTGAAGAAAGTGTTATTAATTCTCATGTTGTTGTTTGCACAAAATACTTTCAGTAGTTCTCCATCTGTGATTGTCCGTAAAACCCAAATACTTTAGGACTTTGTGCCTCGTAACAACTTTTCTACGGAACTATGTTTTGTATTCGAACATTCACATTAAAAATAAGCTTGGGAAAGTGAAATATTCCTGTTTAAATGCACCGTAAACACTAAAAAAGAAAAATCTAATGGATAAAATAATTTTGATTTCTTTTATATAAAATTCGCTTCCGCTGGAAGTCTGACCTTGTAGTTGGAGGAAAAAAAAATCAAATAAGAAAAGACGCTTTGCCGTTATTTATTATTCTGTTTGGTAAATTGTTTCGTGTGCTGTAAATTTTTTATGTAACTTTGGAATAAATCCTCAATTCGCACATAGCTCCGATTTTGTAAGACAGTAGTTTATTTAGCACTGTCTAGTTACATTTTCGAAGACTTATATGAGACGGGATTTTGGGACCGAGCGTAGGTCTTTGTTACCAAATGGTGTTCATTTGATAAATTTTTTCATATTATTAACCCGAAAGTTTACGGATTTATCGATGTAAACAGATTAGTGAATGTCTGAAGCAGTCTTGCTGTTAGGGAGTTCTCGCTTGGTTAAATGACATAAACTAAAACAAATTGATTGATCTTAGCATTCAGCCATTTTCCAAAGTCGGAAAATATGAAGGATAACGCAAACTTAAATATATAGGAATGTGCTGAGTTAACTCGTCAAATATTTCTCATAGCTACTACACACATGTCCTGGTTGGACAAATGTAAGAAAAACAATAAAGTGACTAAATTATAGGTGACTGAAAAGATTGAACTGTGAGGAACTGACCGCCATTACTCTCTAGTTGTAGCAAGTATTTGTATATTATAGAGGCTTTCTACATCCCATCTTTTGTTCATAGAAAGAGGTTTGTTATTTATGTGAACTTTTTCGAGGAAAACTCTTTTGTGAAAGTTGTTTTCTTTGTTTGGATTTTCGGCCTTTCAAAGTTTATCATATGACCTTTATCTAAAACATGCTCGGCGAGAGCAGAAGAAACAACTCCTCTATTACAATCGCTCCTATGGGAACTTATTCTACCTAAAAGGTTTCTAGAAGTTTGACCTATGTACACTTGGTCACAATTAAGACATGGAATATTATAAACAATGTTCCAGTTTTTCTTCAGTAAAACCGGTGTTTTTGTTTTCGAGGAAAGTAGTGTAATTGTTTTAACTTGTTTAGTAGCAAATTTCATTGAAGTTCCATTTTGGAAAACTTGTTTAAGTCTAGGAGTTAAATTTTCAATAAAGGGCAACGACGTGTAGATTTGTTGCCGTACCATGTATTTGAGTGTTATTTAAATTTTTCTGTTAAAAACCCTTTATAACTAAAATACATAAGAAAAATCTTGGTATATTCAAACATCTTGATCAATAACGAAAACTCCCTGAATTACTTTCCTGTCTACTGTTTTGATTAATGTTTATTCACGAACTTAAAAATGAAAGTTGTGTAATGATTTTAAGATTTTAAGACTCAAAAAGAAACAAATCCAGCATAAAATTTATAAATTTTTAAGTGAATGTTCGCGACTTGTACGTTTAACAGTGGATAAAGCATCTAGTGACGCCAGTCTATAAATATGGGTTCATTTTTTAAAATAAACTGCTAAATAAACACTATAATACCTAATTAGTATTTGTTCAAGTTTAGTAAACAATATTGAAGACCCACTTGATTTGTTTTGTATAACACAGCAAACTAAGATAATGCTAGCCTAAGATGAACTAGTTTATTGAGAACAAAATTACTACTAATTGGATAATGTGCCTCTGGTGAATGCCCTGTTAATTCATCTATTAATTAGTACGTCTTAGTTTCGTACAAGTAAATATTTTGCTTCGATGTTAACAGCAAACAATTTGGATTCAATTGTCGTGGAATTCTATTCTGTACTCCACAATTAATAGGTTGTCAAGTCGTATTATTGTTCTCATTGAGTCAATGTATGTTTGTTTATGTTTATAGGATTTATTGACTCATTTTGAGACAACCTTAGGTAATTTTTAACCAAAGAAATTGTAAATTCATTGGTTAGTCGTGGAATGGATTAATATTTAATAGGTAATTTCTTTGTCTATTAGTTTGTATTTGTAGTTTGTAGGATTTCGGGTTTATTTTTTACGAGTTCGTAATTTATTTAATTAATTTTACTTTTCTGAATTTCCTCATGCGGCGCATATGAAAGAAAGTCTGTAACTTTTTATAAAATTCTAGTTCCCTATTTTCAACGTGGAACGCCTATGACAGAAGGTCTAGAAATTGCCATATTATTTCTTTTCCTTATTTTAGTACATCACGCAGTACGGAAATCCTTCTGGAAAGATGCGGAATCTCCTGGTATCGGGAGAAAGGGTATATAAAAGGATCCAGATCGGCTTTCGTAGACAGTTTAGTTTGAGACGTCGTGGATGTAACTTAAATTGTTTGACAAGTTGTCAGAATTGTTGTTGACTATTAAAAGCTATTAAAATAATACAGTATGTTTAGAGACCGGCCGTCCGGAACAAATTAGTGTCGGAGTGGATAAAATCAAGAAGATGTTAAGGAAAAAAGTTAATTGAAACTGTATGCTAATAGAAACTAGAAAACAAAAACCAAAAATGGAAGAGCAACTTCAAATTAGTTTAAATCAGATACTGATGATGATATAAGACATGGAAACAATCCAAGAACATATGCAGAAAAGCCAAGAAGAGATGAATCAGGAATCAAAGACAAGCCAAGAACCGATGAAATAAGAATTGAAAGACGATACGACGAAAAATCAAGACGATATGAAACAAGAAGTAAAGACAAGCCAAGAAGATATGACGAAAAATCTAGGCGATATGAAACAAGAATTAAAAACAAGCCTAGATGATATGAAACAAGAATTGATGACACTAAAAACAAGCAGAAAACATTAACCAAGAATGGAAAGAAGACATTAAGAAAAATCAAAAAAGTATAAGACAAGAATTAAAAACAAGCCTGGAGGACATCAGACACCAACCTAGAAGAAATCAAGAAGATATGAAGCGCATAGAATAAGAAATACAACAGAAGATTAGCAAAATTAGAAAAGATGCACATGAAAAAGTACAACATGAGGTGATGGGAATCCAGAAGCAGATTCAACAATTACATTTGTAAATTAGAGAAAACGTACTTTGGCTTACCTCTCTCCGTCAATCCGAAGCCGCTGTCATCGGCAATAATTGAAGAAAGCACATGTTCTTATTCTAGCACTATAAGGTGAAGCAATGGAAGTTTTACGTAACCTTTCCGAAGAAAAACAGAATGATTTAGAGTTTATTGTTACTTTTCTAGAGATGCGCTATGTAGAAGCCCACCTCCAAGAAGTTTGTAAGGTCCAATTCAAAGGAAGAAGACAAAAATACAACGAAAGTCTCCAAGAATACCAGGCGGATGTATTGAGGCTAATAAATTTGACTTATCCGACATATCCGGAAGAAATAAAGCAAGAGTTAGCAGTAGATAGTTTTATTGAAGGTTTATGCTAGCCAGAAATAAGTCGAACTCTAAGAATGGCCCGACTGAAGAGAATTTCCGAGACTATTGCTTATGCCCTTCAGTTTCAAATAGCCAAACAGACCTCAATGAATCAAGGGAGTATCATAAAAAGAATCAATGACTAATGAGGAAATCTTCAAGGGGCTAATGAGGGTGTTACAAGAATTTTTAAACAAACGAGAAACGCATGAAAACAAGAACACAACTTTCTATAGTAGAAATAAAATTAGTTGTTGGAAGTGTGATCAAGAGGGGTATGTACAAAGCCGCTGTACTAGCGGTACTGCTTCTGATAATGATCCTGATGGCTATCGGCTTTATATTGCTGATACGGTGCAATGAAGTTCGAAGGAGCGACTTGGAGAAAGTCTTTGCTCCTTACGGTGAACTTAAAGAAGTTTGGTTGAGTAATAGTATCCCTTGCTTTGGATTTGCCGTTTACAAGTATGCGGTTGTCGCATTAGAGTGACTTATGCTAGACCAAGAAGAAGGGGTCAGGGTCGCCGGTATTATTCGATTAACATGCGTTGTTACCAGTGCGGATACAACGGTAACTTTTACTGAGATTGACCGGAAATTACTGATAGCAGAGGCGATATCAGAAAGGACCGTTACGGAAGAGATAGAAGGACGGTGACTGCGAAAGGGACTTTGGAAGAAAAACGTTCTACAGGTCATCCTCAAGAAGGTACGTCGAGAGAGACCGCGACCACGAAAGGGCCTACGGAAGAAGAACATCCTACAGGTCATCCTCGAGAAAGTATGTCGAGAGGGACCGCAACGGTGAAAGAGACTACAGAAGAAGAAGGTCTTACAGATCATCCAAGAGAAGATACAGTGACGACTACAAATAGAAAGCGGCAGAATGAAAACCCGCTATGATTTCAAGAATAGTAGATTCATGGTTGGTGAAAAAGGGTCGTTGTACAATCCGAAAAGGACCAAAAGACGTTAACCAAAGCTTCAGAAGTCATTGGAAGGTCCGTACAACTTAGTGATCTGACTAAGTGATCTGGTGTAACGAATTTGAAAAAGCCCTCATGCCAAGATGAAAGTTGTGAATCTAGTGTCAAGATCAAGAAGGTTGATTGGGACGATCACTACTTGGAAAGGGGCAATGTAATGGATTTTACAGCATTATATATTTCATAGCAGTGTTTGTAGTTTGAAGGGTTTTAGTTTTATTCTCTACGAGTTCATAATTGATTTAATTAATTTTACCTTTGTTAATTTCCTCATGAGACGCCTATGAAGGAAGGAAAAAAGAGTATATAAAGTGTCTAGATCGGCTTTCGTGGACAGTTGAGTTTGAGACGTCGTCGATGTAACTTGAATGGTTTAACAAGTTGCCAAAATTGAAGTGGACAGTTAACGATAGATTGGGAAACATGCTGATATAAATATTTGCATTATAAATATATTTCATAAAATAAAAGTATTCCCTCATTTAATGTCAGTTAACCTAAAAATTTTTAAAATTGACCACTACCTTTTATTAGACACCTTAATACCTCATATCGAGGTACTAATGTTTTATTGCTTCCCATCTCGACTGGCATTTCGAGATCTAGATGAAACAGGGTTACTATGAATCGTGACAAGATCGTCGTATTCTCATCTTGTCTCATCTCGCGGTAACCCTAATTTCCTTTCCTTGTTATAAAATGATATAAACAGCTATAACACTATATTAGCAGGTGTAAGCGAAATATCCCGATCTTACATTACACGAGATTTATTGAAGAAGTGGTATAAGTTCGGAATATCAACACAATTTTTGACCGTTTATTTTCTTTTCCGGCAATAATCAGTGCTCTTTCAAGTGCTATAAATCGCCTTCTGAATTGACTTCCGAGCTATTACTTTTTGAGAGTTTTCGAACACCTACTGTGTTACGTCTTTTGAAATAAGTTAACGAACTTCTTTTAAAAGTAATTTGCCAAATGACAGAGGTTTAGAAAATACTTGTCACAAGTTACTTTCATTCTCACGGCGATAAATAATGCTATGTATTCAATATTATATAACGTGTTGGGGAAATAACTTTTGGTTAAAAAAAAAAGTTTCTTACAGGGAGTGTTTAAAAACTCACGATTGTGGCAATAAATTTTAAAAAATATTAAATAAGCAATCCGAAATCTATGATAAAAATTTGCATCCAGACTCACTAACAAGTAAACTTATCCAAGTTTAACTCACCGAATTCAATGAAACTTGACATATAAGTAGAACATTTTTAGGTATTAAAATATAATTGAATATAGTGGAAATTAATACTAATATCTAGTATTTTATTTTTAATATTCGAATTATACTTATGATCGAATTCCAATTTACGTACAACGTAATACTTTGAAAAATAACTGCTTAGATAAAACTGACATTTAAATAAGAGATATTTATTACATAAAATCTCAGCACGATGGGCCCTATTTCTTCATAATAATGCCACGCCACACAAAGCTGCCATATTACGTGATAAATTATATAAGATCTTTTGGATACCACTTCAACTTCTTTGTTATGATCCAGATTTATTATCAGGTAATTATTATTTGTTTCAGTCATTCAAAAAATATTGGGAAGGCGGTTTTATGATAGAGATACTGGGATGGTAAAAGAGTTCGTGGGTAATCGACTGGAGAAACGATATAGTTCTTTAAACGTTTTTTAGATTTTATTTTCTTTTAATAAAATTTCAAATGAACTTTCTTATTTGTGTTTATAAAAATAAGTACAAGTTCTTTGTAATCATATATTTAAGACTTAAATCGTAGGAAATCCTTGAAAATGACAACACCTAATATAAACAAGGGTTTTAGTTCTTTGTTTACATTGATATAAGGTGAATTAACGATTGGATAGAGTAAGGTTCGAGCTTGCAGACGCAGATCCAAGGGGGGGGGGGGCGGTAGGGGCGATCGCCCCTCCCAAGAGCTTTGAGTTCAGGAAAATATACCCGATTTTGCCTTTTATACTGTAGTTTATTCAAGAAATAGAGAGAGTAATAAATCATTTTTTACCCTTTTCTTTTCTTCGCAGAATACCTGTGTTCTTTAGTCCCGGGTCTTTTGCAAAATCTGTTAGACATATATAGTTTTCATAGAAATGGGTTAGAAATTTTATAATCAAAAATACCGGTCTATAATAATGGACCATTTGGGTTAGATAACAATAGATATTTGGATGTGTGAAGTGTTAAAAAGGATTTTAATCCTTCTCATAGGCATCGGAAAGAGGTTTATTTTATCACTAAGTATTTATGGCATAGAACATTATTTCGGTAATAAACTTAAAATAAAAAGCTTTTATAATATTATTTTATTTCTTAGGATTTTTTAATAATTCACATACATTAGAAAATATAGATAATTTTGACATATTTGACACAAATCACAACTGTATTTTTAATTTTGGCATAAAAACCGTTTTAGGCACATTCAGAATTAAACGTAGCCTTTTTCTCTCAAAAAATTCTTATAAAATACCTATTGTCAAAAATACAAGAAGTTAAACATATATATAAAAAAAAAATAAATTCGTCCATATAATGTGAAAATTTTTTTGGGCCATCGGTCATTTTATTATTAATTAAAAACATTTTTAGGGCATCTGACATTTCAGTTTATTTATTTCTTAAACCATCTGCAGAATTACAATTAAACACTAAAAAGGGATTCAAATGTAATTAATTTTTATATGTTAAAAATATCTACATAATGAATTGTGTTTACGCTGGTAAACCTTACGTATCTAATTCGTAATCCAAGTTAGTGAAGCTATCTTCGCCCAAATTAATTATAATTGGTTCCTCTATCTCACAAATCATGAGATCGAGTTTCCACATTTTCTTTTACTCTTTTATTATATGGATTTTTCCAAATTTTCTGCAGCAACCTTATTCCAAAAAATATTTCAAAAGTTCAGTTAAATTACTACTTTTGTAAGTTGTGTTATTTCTAGCAACTCTACCTCTTACTTGACAGAGATATTTCCTTCACCAAGGAACATTTTCCGGACGATCTATAAGAACAGATATCCTATCTAGTTTTTTCCAGCAAAAATTAAGTTCTCTGAACAATTTCCAGAGCTCAGTTCCTTTAATTTCAGGTAAATCCCGATATTCATTGATTTTAGTAAGAATTTTGTCGACGGTTCTCATACTAAGATACATGTACAACTCTTTTTATTGCAGTTTACATCTCTTCTTCCAACGAGGTTTTTCGTCTGTCTGTGATCGAATGTGACTTGGGAGTACTAACAATTCCAGTCGTTTTTTTCTCCTTCAGTGTTCGGTACATAGTAGATTTTTCAACTCCTGTCATGTTGGAACACATCTCAACAGAATTATTGAAGATATTGATATTTCAGGGTTTCATAAACAATCATCGTAATAAGTTTTTCGTTGAGGAAAAAATGCCCTGGTTTAACGATTTTGGAATAAATATAGATGTGGAAGCCATATCTTTTGGGTATCTCACTAATCTCATATAGTATATAAAAACAAGCACAAACAAGATAAAACACTAAGAACACACTGTAAGGTGTACTTTGCTCACTGACAGAAATTAAATTGAACTATCAGAAACTCTATTGTTGCAGTAAATTTATAAAACCTTAAAATGTTTAAATATAATTAAATATAATTAGATTCACGTCTGTTCTCAGTTACCTATGGCACTGGAGCAGGTAAGCTGGAGGTTTCGGTAACAGTTTTATTACTCTCTCTTGTTCTTGAATAGAGTATAAGGATGTGTATGCTTGCGATCGCCTCTCCCCTTCCCAAGAGCTTTGAGTTCAGGAAAATAGAAACGATTCTACCTTTTATATTAGGAATGTGTATGCTGCTAGCACTCCCCTCCCGTTGACAGCGTGTTTTTCTTGCGATAGCCACTCCCCCCAAGAACTTTGAGTTCAGGAAAATAGACACGATTCTGCCTCTTATACTATGTATATGTTGCCCGCATTCTCCCCTTCTGTCGACAACTTGTTTTTTCTTGTGATCGCCCCCCCCCTCTCCAAAAACTTCAAATTTAGAAAAATAGACCCAACCCTGTCTTTTACACCAGAAATGGGAATGTTGCTGATGTCTGATGTCCCCCCCCCCTTCGTCAACAGCTTGCTTTCGCTTGTGGGGTATATATTCACTATAACATATACAGGGTATCTCTAAACAGTCTGTACAAAATTCTAGCGCTAATTCTCAATCATTTCAGGTTTAATATTACCACAAACTCCCTAATTAAAGGAAAAAAACCTTATTACAACTGCTACACTTGTTTTTAAAAGAAAAAGGGGCGATACCTCACGACGAAGTGAAAGGTAGAGTTAATTTAAAACAAAAAAAAAGGAAAATCCCCCTATTCCGGAGAGTAGAGGTGGGATTTTAAGGGCGCCACTGCATCAAAAAGCTAGGCTGCATGCTTCTGCATTCCACGATGTTCTTAGGAAGTAGCTTTCAACTTTACTCTGCAGCAAGCACAACAAAACAAGAAAAGATACAAAAGCAAGCAGTATGTAGGTCAAATAAAACTCGGTCGTAGTTCTTCTTCTTGTTCTTCCTCTTTTATTTAAGACGACGTCTTGTTTTTCTGCTATATTAAGCCTCCTGTTGATGTCTAACATTCGTGCCATCGTTTTGGAGGTCGATAGTGTTTGGTATCTCGTTCTTAGCTCATTTTGCCCATCGATCGTCGCCCATTCTGTCCCCATGGTTCCTCCAATATCTGCGCCTTGACCTTATGAACCGTACCACATCAGGCACCTTGAGCTCTTCCCTTATTTCGGAACTTCTTATTTGATCTCTTAGGGTTACTCCTTTGATTGTTCTTAACGTTTCCATTTCAGCCGTTCATAGCATACTTTTTGTTTTAGATGTTTCGGCTAGAGTTTTCGATGTATAAGTTAGTACTGGTCTTATCACAGTTCTGTAGATGCGTACTTTGCTCTCTGTGGACATTTACTTATTTTTCCAGATTATGTCCCTCAGGCATCCTGATATCCTTGAGACCTTGTTAGCCTGTGCTCTGACTTCTTGGTATAGATTTTATTGCTTGATACATCAACTCCCAAGTATCTGCAAGACATGCTTTGGTGGTTCTTCACCACCAATTTGCATCTGAGAGGATCTTTTGAAATTACCATCGTTTCGGTCTTTTTTGTAGATATTTCCATATTTAAATTTTTTGATGTGGTCTGGAATCGGTATAGTAGTCATTGCAGATCGTCTTCATTTTCTGCTAGCAGTAAGTCGTCGTCAGCAAAACATGAGATTTTTAAAAATTTTCGTCCCATTTTGTATCCTCCATTGACTTCTTTTACATTTTGAATTATCTTGTCCATAATTAAATTAAAGAGAAATGGACTTATACTGTCGCCTTGTCGTATTCCCGTCATGATAGGTATTTTCTTTGTTACTCCTTGTTGTGTCTTTATGCGTGTCTTATTGTTTTTATTTAGCTCTTCAATTACCGTAATATAGTTATGGTTAACGCCATTTTCCTGAAGTATTTGCAAGACGTCTTTAAGTCGAACTCTATCAAACGCTTTTTTAAGATCCACTAGGCAGGTGAAAAGAGGTTTATTGTCTTCTATCGATTTTTCAATAGTCTATCGGATAATGAAAATCGCATCAACTGTCGATCTGTTCTGTCTAAACCCGTGTTGTTCTTCACTTATTGCAATTTTACTCTTTAGTTTTGAAGTTATGATTTTTGTTAATAATTTGCTTGTACTGTTTAGTACTGTTATTGTTCTATAATTGTTGGGGTCATTCTTATTTCCTTTTTTTAAGATGGGTATAGTCACGCTGTTCCTCCACTGTTCTGGAATACTGCAGGTTGATAGAATTTTGTCGAATAGTATTGTTAGTGCTTTTTCTAGTTCAAGGCCCCATATTTAAGCATTTCATTGGAAATATTGTCGGTTCCCGGAGCTTTTCTATTTTTCAGTTTGGTCAGCATTTCGTGTACGTCTTCTATTTTTATGTTCTCGTCTTCCATCATCGGTTTTCCTTATCTAAATCTATTTGGATGTCCTTATTATTATACTCCTGGTTATTGTAAAGCCTCTGCATGTATTCTTTCCAGTTTTCTGCTGTTATAGAGTTGATTACCACTTCTTCGTTGACTTCTTTTTTCCTATTTCTTATTACGTTTCAAACTTTCCTTTGCCCTCCGTATAAATTCCTTTCCATTTCGGTGGAAAACCTTTCTCAGTATGTTTCCTTTAGGTCTTTAATCGCGTTATTAATTCTATTTATCACGGCTTTGTATGCTGAGTATTCTTCTTGCGTTCTTATATTTTTGTATTTTAAGTATGCTTCCTTCTTTTGTTGTGCCAATGCCTTTACTTCTAAAGTGAACCAAGGTTTGTTGTTTCTTCTCCCATTTATGTTTGTTGTTCTAGTACTGAGTGCTTCTTTTGCACTATCAATTATACTTATCTTGATTTTGTTCCAAGCATCACTAGGACTATCTTCGTCTATTATTGGATCTAGGGCTAATTTCCCTTTCAGCCTATTTTGGTATAGCATTTTTGTTGATGTTTCCTTGAATGATTCTATGTTAAACTTTTCGATGTATATCGGAGGCTTTTTCTTTTGGAAGTTGGCTTTGAATCGATATTTGCACAGTACCAAGCCATGTTCTATTCCAACGTTCTTACATCTAGAATTTGGTTTGGAAGGATTTCCCTATTAGTTATGAAGTAATCGATTGTCGAATTGAATCCTTTTGTGTTGCCAAAAGTATACTTGTGCTGCTGTTTGTGATTATAAAAGGTGTTATTTATACGAAGCTCGTTATGTGCGCATATATTTATTAGCATTTCTCCGTTGTTATTAATGGCCTCTTCGTTAAATTTGTGCATTATACCCGGAATGGGAGTATTCCCTATTCTAGAGTTGAAGTCACCTATTATGAAAGTTTTTGATTTTTTTGGCAATCTGTCTATTACTTTTTGGAGTCCTTCGAAAAAGGTGGTTCTTTCTTCTTTGGGCCTAGTCATGTCTGGCGCATATATGCTTACGAAGTTAAGATTCTCCGTATTAAAATTCAAACGGATGTACATAATATTGCTGTTTATATATTGAACTTATTCTATGTGATTCTCAAACTTTTCATGTATTAGTAGTAGGTCGTAGTTCGTTATAATAAAGTCTTTAATTAAAAGATTAAACTGTAGTGTTAGCTAGATGTAGCAAGATATTAAAAGAATATCTTACTTGAATAAATACACAAAGCAGATAAGGCAAATAAATTCAAACGGTCAACAATAAACCGCATACAATATAGCTTACTAGTTTAAAATCATAAAACAACAAACCCGTTTTTTTTCTTCTATGATCATAGATGATAGATTATATCACAACGCCTGACAGTAATAAAGTATATCTTATGTTAATAAAATTATTATTGAATTCTTAATACAAATATGGTATGCAAAGGTTTACCTGTGTAATGATAAGGTTGTGCAATTTCTCATTTTAACGGCGTAGCCTGGAATAGGCAAGTCACATCATTAACAATAAACCCTGAGGGTGAATTTACAAGTCTTATTATGTCCGGTTGAGTGGACATCAAATAATGATTCAATCCCTAGATTCTAGGGTGGACCCCAGAATAAAGGTAGTGCCTAAGATATTGTTTACAGTAGACTCGGGCGATACATATCGATATTTCAAAGTATCGATACATCCAGCGTCGATATTCGATTTTTTGTATCGATATTGACTCATGTTGCAATACATAAGTATCGATACATTTAACTAAATATCGTATCGTTTCTTTGTTGTAATCAGATCCAATCCCACTACCACTTTCAATTATGTCGATCAAGCGATATTTATTTTTGGAGAATAGAACTAGTGTGACACGAATGCATTATTATCATTTTTTAATTCTGTAACAAAGAAGAAGATGGATATACATTCTGACCGTACCAATCTACAGTACCAACTGAAAATGCTTTCAGTTTGTAGCTTGATTGTTCTGTGATTTGCAGTCCTTATTTGTGGGGATTCCGGGGAATCACTTATCTATGTTTGCGATCTTTTAGCCGTGTTTGTTACTATTGCTTCAGAACCTACGGTTAGTTCTTGTAATATTTCGTGTTTTATGCTTCTTGCTGATTATTATTTCAATATACAGTCTTAATTTATCATGCCTCCTACCAAAACTATGAAAAGTATTGTATGAGAATATTTTATTAAGTCACAAACGGGAGGCACATGCAAACTGTGTTATTCACAGGTAAAATCCAACAACTAATTTGTTGTCCCATTTATGACGGTGACATCTTAAACTAAAAATTGAAAAAAATGGTTTAGATTTAATCAAATCTGAAATAGTAAACCATTCTTCAGGTTTAAGATCCGAGGGGTAATCTGAAACTGAGGTAACTAGACTCTAAGAAATAAAATATAGAAACATATTGACATATATGGATTTTATAGGGCCAGCGAAGCAAAATGATAATATATTTTTTACTTCAGCTTCAACGAGCTCGAATGTGCCTGTAGCACAAATATAGGGGATTTAGATTCAAAAATTATTAAAAATAATACTGGTACTATTTGGAACATTGTCATTTCTACAACTCTGAGACAACCAAGTATTCAGGAAAGCATAAATAAGATTAAATCGTATCATGGTATGTTTCTTGGTGTATTTATTTTGAGTTTCGATTAACATATGTTTTTTTTTTATTTTAGATGGGGGAACACAAGAGAAAAAGCTAACAAATGCCATAATTTTCATGATACGTAAAGACAATTTACTATTGCGCATAACAGAAAAGGAAGGATTTAAATATTTAATAAAAACTGCTGCTCCTTTATACAAATTTCTAAGTAGGAAAACTATCAACAGGCTAATAGATGATCTCTATAATATTATAAAGTTCGAAATTTTACTATTATTGCGAATATTTGGGCCATCATTTGTAATACTAAAGGCTACTTGGATATTAATTGTCATTTCTTATGTGAATAAAGACTAAAATATCTTGTACTAGATATTGTTTAATTAGACTATATAAGGGATTGTATCATGCTAAATTACTATTTTAAAAATAATTTAATGTTTTTCGAGTAACATATCTGATTTTTTGACGTTTTATTTTTCATTTCTAAATGAAACTTCGTTTTTGTAGCAATATTAGAATTCAGTTGTTTTTCGTTTTTTATTTGTTACCAAAGACCACAAAGACAATGTATTTTACTGGATTTAATTTTTTTTACATTTTACTGTTTGTCTCAAATAAAATATTTGCTGTTTTAGTATTCCTTTCATATACAAAATTTGAATAAAATGTGAATAATACTAATGTATAGATATTTAAATATCGATACTTTGACACCGATATATCGGCGTATCAATATTTTTTTATTCGATACGTATTGATACATAATATCGATACATCTCGAGATATCGCCTGGCCCTAGTTTACAGATAAGCTAGAGCAAGTTAATTTAATAATTACCGCCAATGTGTCAAGAAATATTCAAATTCAAAATTATAAGCTTACTGCATATTCCAAAAGAGAAAAATTAGCAAAGGTGATCTTTAAGTTAATAGAGAAAGAACACTTCATAACTTTACTCAATCCCTCCTAATCCTGCAGAACGTGAAGAAAGGTGGGGTGGCTATAGTTTCTAATATAGTTGGGAAGTTTAGCGGGACCGCACAAATAACCCCCTTGATTTATGTTAAATACCTAATTTACGTAAATACAGAAATAGTTGAAAAATTTTAAAATAAATCCTAGTGGTTGAACGAACTAAAAAATAAAATACGGGACATTTTTGCTCGTTTCCTTTTAACATTTATCATCGCTCGTAAAAGAGAGTTTATTTATCACTGTTATATCACGAATATTGTTCCTTTTATCTGTTATAATAAAATTGATTTAATTTTTTGTATATCCATCTGGGCTTATCTAGGTCCACTTTCGATGTCGTTTCTTATCAAAAAAAGGAGTTCATTGTATAGAGATCCTGTTATTGTAAATAATTGAATAATATATTATCGCCTTCGTTTCTCTTCCCGTGGCCGTAGTTGCACGTTGAACATTCTGATTTATCTCTCTTGCCTAGTTTTACATTAAAATTCCCCATTAGGATGGTGCAGTGAGTTGTTGATCAGAAGTAGATGTCGGAGCGTACGCTTGTATAATCTTCATTCTTTATCTAGAATTGAGAATCAGTACGGAGATGTGGAAATACAAAGGGGAGTCAGACAAGGGTGTATATTGTCACCTTTACTATTTAACGCTTATTCTGAAGAGGTCATATTGGAAAGTCTTGAATCCGAAACAGCAGAGATGCAGTATGCAAATGACAACGTAATAATAGCTGATGGTTTGAAAGACCTAGAAAAAATAATGAATAAAATATTAGTGGAGAATATGGACTCTCTCTTAACACGAAAAAGACCAAGTTTATGATAATTAGTAAAAACAACACCAATAATAATGAAACCCTAATGGTAGGAGGCTAGCACACAGAAAGAGTTAAGAAATATACTTACTTGGGAACCCTAATAACAGAAAATAATGACTATATCGTTGAAATAAAAACCAGAATCGAGGATTTCGTGGGTGGATCGAGTTACGAATGCCGAAGTGTTGAGAAGAATGGAGAAAGAAAAGGAAGTCGAGATAACAGTAAAACAGAGAAAACTGCAATATTTCGGACACATTATGCGGGGAGAAAAATACAGCATCTTACGGCTCATAATCCAAGGCACAATAAGTGGCAGAAGAGGCATAGCACGACGACGAATTTCATGGCTGAAAAACCTAAGGGAATGGTTTGGATGCAGTTCAAAACAACTATTTAGAGCAACTGCCTCAAAAATTAAAATAGCTATTATGACTGCCAACCTCCGCAATGGAGAAGGCACTTGAAGAAGAACGAGGTAAATGATGCATAAGCCGATGCTTTTAATATCTTTTATGTTTGGTATGTGTTTTTTGTTAATGATGAAGCCCACTTCGCCCTCAAACACGTCTTCCTGCGCTCTATAGTGAAACACATCTAATTTTAAGTTAGTTTTTGCCTTTTTTCTTATCTCGCTGAGTCCTATTACGTCGAATTTTATGGTTTTTAATTCTTCCTCGATTTCTAGAAGGTTCTGATCGGATAGTAGGTTTCTTGCATTTAATGAAGCAATGTACAGTTATCCTAATTGGTAGCCAGGTCTAAGCTGTTGAGTCGCCGGAGACTGAGGGCCTTTGCTGGTTTCCGTGATCCATATTTAGCATATTAGGAATTTTAATCATACTCCTAATACTCCAGAGGTGGATCCAGTCCCTCTCTTTGAGGGGTATGGGAAGTGAAAGCAAGTTATCGACGGGGAGGAGAAGCGAGCAGTTCTGAATTTGAAGTTTTTTTGGGAAGGGGGGGGCGAAAGCAAGGAAAAGCTTGTTGTCGACGGAGGGGGAGGAGATGCTAGCAAAATTCACATTTCTAGGTAAGAGGCAGGGTCGGGTTTATTTTTCTGAATTTAAAGCTCTTGGGGTAGAGGCGATCGCAAACGAATGCGAGTCGTCGACGGGGAGGGAGGGGGAGATGCCACAACATTTATATGTCTAGTGTAAGATGTAGAGTCGGGTCTATTTTTCTGAATTTGAAGCTCTTGGGGGTGGGGGTGATGGCCCCCACCGCCCCCCTTAGATTCGCGCCTGTACCACGCTGGCCAGAACGGGTTGGTAGGGGTCATAGAATTACATATTCTTATTGCTAGATACTCGGTCATCAGAGCCTCGTCTCTTGTGTAGCAGATATTGGTGAAGTACAGCAGGTGGCGCCCTTTGCAATGTACATATAAACTATAATCAGATTTTGGTGCCTCATGCTAGAAAGCCTTAAAGTTCCAAATTTAGTGCAAATCAAGTTTTTTAGGATTAATATTTACAAAAAAGTTTAAAAAAGTAACTTTGACATCCTGTATTTCAGAAAGTATTAACTTCTTGACAAAATTAAATTGGGCTAGATCCCCATATTTTAGCCTTAGCAATTTGCGATAACTTTTTGTACATACCTTTTAAAGACACCCTGTAGAGGTTTAAATTTGAAAAACCTAAAATTAAAAAATTTTACTTAATTGAAATAGCATTTATTACATCTTTTTACTTTGATTCGTAGAATACAAAAATAAAATTTTGAATAAGTTTATGATAAATATCCAATTAGCTAATTTTCCTCTCTTCTCTTTTAAGCGCATTTCATTTTCAAACGTTTTTTACGATTCCAATAATAGTAAGCCTAAAATCTGTAACACGTGCGTTACGACCATTAAACTGGTGTGTCTGATACTGCATACTTGTCGATTTTAATACAGTTAATCTTTAAGTACACGTATCCAGACATCAAAATTTGTGCAATATACTTTATTGGGCTACTAAACTTATGAGCTTACGTAGGTTTTCATAGAAGGTAATTTAATTTGTCTTGATAGAATAAGAAAATATAAAGGCTCTATTAGTATGATTTATATAATAATTATAATGAAACAAACGTCAATTTAATTTCAGAATGAACTTAATCTTCCTATTCATCACTTTGCAAAGTTATAACAGTCTCTTTTTGACGAGATTCAGTATTATACAAGTTAAAATAAATAACAGGGAAAAGCTTTGTCTTTGTGATAGAATAAGATTGTCTAAAACGTATTATTTTTGAAACGTGTCGTTGTTTTACTTACAATTTATTATTGTCGTATATTATCTAGTGACTATCCTAAAAACTTATAAAACCACCTCTAATAAAGTGACAAAGGCACTTTGTTAGATTTTATCGAAGATGATTGATACACTTTTACATGCGTTTGAACCAATTGGAAAATTTTTGACACTGTCAAGATGGTATTCACAAAATAAGGTTTTTGAACGTTTATTCTAGCGTAGATAATAGCGCTGTTTGTTCTTCATGTACGGAACAAAAAGAAATCATTCAGTGTCTAATCGGGGCTGTTTGCGTCGATATGTGAGAGCTCGAATTGACATGATGCAGAATGATCCATCGGTCTAATTTGTTTCCAATAGCGCTGGCAGAAAAAAAGTCAGAGGGGTGCAAAAATACAAACTTTTGAAGCTATATACTATGCAGCAGCGGGTTCTAAATTGACCTTTTTTTTTTTTAAACTTAAGCTTATATATCCAGACTCAGGGGGCACCGAGTTAAACCTTTGACTTTTTTTTTTATAAACCCATGTAATTCACTTTACTTCATATTTTCACGTTATCATGAATGCAGTTAAGCTGCGCTATAAATTTAGTGGTCAACTGGTGGCGCTAGAGAGGAGTGGTTCGAGTTAATGAAAAGCTTACCAAAGAATGCCAAATTCAACAAGGCGTTAGAAAGAGATGTATTTTCTCTCCAATGCTGTTTAATTTATATTCGGACAAAAATTAGGCACTACAACTATTGAGAATTATGAAAATTACAATAATCATAAAAAACAATTGGCCCTAAAACTACAAAATATATCTCAATATTAGTCTAATGTGGTCAGTTTTAAGTCCTAATGAGACTTAGAACAGTAAATATGGTTGGTTTTAATTTATGCTTTAATTACATTCGGCAAAAATCAATTTTGAGTTGAAATCTTCCAAAATTTAGAAATCCATGCACAATTGTTTTAATAAATGGTAGTTTAATATTTCTTACCCAATTTTCTGGAGCCTAGTTGAATTCCTTGTTAAGGAAGCTACACATAACAAAGTATTTGGGATTAAAATCATCGGCAAGCTAATAAACACGATTTGTTATGCCGATGATACAGCCATCATCGTGGTCTACAGCAACTCTTAAATTCTGTCAATAGGGTTGGGAATGAAGTGAGACTCAACATAAATGTTGCTAAATTTATGGTTTTCAGTCGTCTACCATATCCAGATGCTTTGCTGCCGATAAATGGACAAATCATTGAAAGAGTTTTCCACTTCAAGTACCTTGAATGTTATATTGCTGAACAGCCCGATCCAGATAAAAAGTTAAATGCACAATCAGGCCGCACAAGTTTTCTAAAAATGGGATCACTTGAATGCAATGACAATCTAAATTTAAAACTTCGCCAAAGGATGGTTAAATGTTACATCTGGTCAGTGTTGTTGTATGGAGCTCAAGTGTGGACATTGAAGGGTGCCACGATCAATCGTTTGGAGACATTTGAGATCTGGTTTCATAGGCAAATACTCCGATTACTCTGGATAGCTATGCAGACTAATATGGCAGTTTAAGATCGAGCAGATGCCACTCGTGAATTGCTGAGAGAGGCTCAGTATAGAATTGTTCCACTGATAATGAAGAGAAGTTAGATATTGAAATAAAGCAGCCTCGAGTAGTTACTAGACAAGTTCACAAGGCTGATACAATACACGAATAAGGTAGACCGTAACTGGTATTCCTCTCTATAAAAACTCTCACAATTTTCTCTTCTTCTTAATGTACCTTAACTTCTGAGGATGTTGGCGATCACATTTCCCATTCGATTTGATCTATTACCGCTCTAAATAGTTTAGTAGATATCCGGTAAGTACCTCTTAATTTATCGGAAGTATATAGGGGAGGTCAAAATAACCCTACTTTGTCATAGAAAAAAATTTCTAAAGTGCCACTTAATAGATACAGAGCCCTAAAGGGGTACCCAGCGATTTACCCAAGTTTTGAACCGACGTGTATAATTTAATGAAATTTTAAGATTTTATAGAGGCCATAAAGACTCATTAAACCATACTACAGTAAATGATTTAGATCATCAGAGAAGTCTGAAATGGACTTGCAGCCATATTCGTTGGGTATAATTTTTGACTGGCATCATTTTCCAGAGCTCAAAATCGATTTTTTAAATACTTTGGTCATTCCTCTTCAAAAAAAGTATCTTAATTTATTTCGATAAAAGTGGTTATTTTCGAGATAAATCGATTTATATGCGAAAAACTCAAAAGTTACTAATGCTTAACACAAACAGGCAAAAATAAAATAAGCAGGGTGTGCTGATGTGTTTTAATTTATAGGGAAGATTTTTAAATTCTTCGAAGCCAAGAAGACTTGTTAAAAGGTTTCCAGCTTGAACATTACCAAGTCTAAAAAGGGTTGATCGAAGCCTAAGGGAAACAGGTAAAAGATGATTAGAAAATAATTATTAGAGTTAACGAACTAATTTTTTACACGTTATGTATATATATATATATATATATATATATATATATATAAGTAGTGAATATATAAGAGAAGCCTCCTACGGACCAAGGCCAAACTTTTCAAGGTCATTTTTCAAGGGCATTTTTTTCAAGAACAAATTTTTTCAAGGTCGAGTTTTGCCAGGGCCCGATTTTTTCAAGGTCAGAATTCCCAAAGTCGGTGGCGTTTTAAAGGTCAAATATTTTTCAAGGTCATTCAGTTTTCAAGGTGCCTTGGGTGGTGAGTATATAAAAGCAAAGGTGGGAGGAGGTTTGTATTAGTGCAGATTTCTTCGAGTGAAAACGTACAAGTAAAAATGGCTTACGTGTGTGATCAATGTGAAAAGTTATTTACCCGTAGTTGCAATGTGTTACGGCATAAAAGAGAATCTTGTTTGTTAAGATTCGAGAATTTGGATGTAGCAAAGGGGCTAAGAATTGATGTTGCATCAACATTATCTGCAACACATTATTGTGATGTATGCGGTATCAGTCTGCCACAAAATCGAATTTCAGCTCACCATAGAACATTACAGCATAGAAGTAATGCGTGTGTGCCAGTGTCTGAAGGCGTCCAGTTTATTGACACTGCTTATGCGATATGTTGCAATTCGTTTCTTAAATTTGGCCTTGAAAAACTTGGCCTTGAAAATTTCGACCTCAGAAAAATTTGTCCTTGAAAAAATAACCTTGAAAAATGACCGTGAACAGTTTGACCTTGGTCCGGAGGAGGCTTGTCTTATATATTCACTACTTATATATATATATATATATATATATATATATATATATATATATATATTTAGTTGGTTATATTCTTAGGAATATAGTTTATTTTTATATTGAAAGTACATATATAAAATAGTCATACTCATTGTATATATATTTTATATTTCAGGACGTTTCGATTCTTTAGAATCTTTTTCAATTGAGGGTTTCGGCGGATTCTACAAAAATGTACATTTTTAATATTATTATATACGGAATAACAGGTTGAAAACTTACCATTAAGAACAGAGATTTTTGTTTTAAATAAAAATTATTTACAACACAAACCAATTATTATTATCACACACTCTGTTATATATTAACTTTTCAAAAGTATTTTTAAAAGTCCAACTAGAAGAATGAGCACTACATTGTTAACATATAACTCCTTCTTCTTCATCCAGCCCTTTGCGTCCACTGCTGAACATAGGCATCCCTCATTCTTGTCCATTGTGCTCTATCTTGAGCGATTTGCATCCAATTTGTTGCAATTCTCTTGAGATCGTCAGTCCAACGAGTAAGGGGTCTTCCTCTACTTCTTTTTGTCTAATCTCGGCCTCCACTCGAGTAATCTCTTCGTCCACCTTCCATCACTGATTCGATCGACATGTCCAGCCCAGTTCCATTTGAGTGTGGCAATTCGGAAAATTACGTCGGTAACTCTCGTCTTTCGTCTCAGGTCTTCATTTTTAACTCGGTCACGTAGCGATATACCCATCATTGACCTTTCCATCTTTCTCTGAGCTATTTGCAGCATTTTAGAAGTTGCAGTTGTCAATGTCAAAGTTTCGGCACCGTAGGTCATAACCGGTAACACACATTGTTATGTTTTATGTTTTAAAGAAATTGGTAGATCGCTTTTAAAGATGTCTTTAAGATTTCCGTAGGCTGCCTATTCGAGATTTACTCTTCTCCGTAGTTCGCATGTTTGATTATCTCTTGTGATCGTTATTTCGTATCCAAGGTATATGTATTTTTCCACAAGCTCCATTTCGTTGTCTCCAATATTGATATTATTTTCACTAGGTATCAAATTGGTCATAAATTTTATTTTTGATACATGTATTTTAAGACCTCCATTGGCGTACACTAGCCGAAGTTCATGTAACATTGTACATATCGCCTTAAGATTATCGAAAAACAAAACTATGTCGTCCGCGAACCTCAAACTTGTTAATCTTTGGCTGTCTACATTCAGGCCTCTTTTTTCCCAGCTCAAGCAAACACTTCTACAAAAATTGATTTGATATCATGGCATTTTGAAAGTTTTTATATTTTCTCTTATATACTTTTTAGAGTCCTCTTTATACTTTATACTTTTCAAAGTTTGTTTACTCCAGACAATGCAACAACAACTAAAATTTCTTTCAAAAATTTAATTTATATAATGGAACATATAATTCCTTTTAACGATATGAATCTTTGCACAAGTATTTCTACGATACACAGTTCTTTCCTACATTTTCCCTCTAATATAATGTAAAACTTTTCTACTAAAGATTACAGGTTAGAAAAGGTTTCCCCTTTTAAATCTTTCATAAGATAATCCTTAAAATATTCTCAAGGAAAATAGTTTTAGTAAATTTTGACTCTTGCCCCGTATGTATTTCCATAGATATTGAGAGATTATGCAGGGTGTCCCACGAAGAATTACTGCTATCGATTCCTCGGAAAATAGACTTTGGAAAACTTTTAAAATTCGGCAGTTTACTAAATTGATGGGGTAATTCGTCTAAATTATTTCCATGATGGTGGCATTTCCGGTTATACCGGAAGTTAATGCCTTCTTGCCTATTTTAAATAGAACACTATATGTCTTCACAAAGAAATTAGCTTTTTTTCTGTTGAAAAGCATAATATTCTTCAGAGAAAAGTTGATCTTAATAATAAGATAAATTACTAGTATCTCAATCAAGATAAATAACCGAATCTTATTATCTCGATGACTGGACGAGTCTGATAAAATTTTAAATTCATAGTTTCCCCGAGCTGGATGAACGTAACATATGTTGTTTTGTTTTCTGGAGCCTCATAGTCTTATGCAAATTTACTTCCGTATACCCCTTATCAAAGGATTTGAGTGGCTTTACTTTGTTAGCATAGAAAGTAATAACGTAGCCTTAATAGGACTGCATTGATGAACCCTACCTCTTTTAATATTACATTGCTGCTTGGTTAGGCAAGTCTATATCATCATATTATATCACTTTAAAATAGAAAGTAGGAATCGCTATTACATATACAAGGTGAGTTTAGAACTTTAACCAATATTTTACTTGAAAAATTTAAAATTAAACAAAATACAAATAAATTTTTACGGTCGTTAACGTAGTTTAAAAAATTACCAATTTTTATCTTTGTGACTAAAAATGAACAGTTTATTTTCTGCTAATTCCACCCTAGCTCACTCTTTTGAGCAGACTTAATGAAATTTTGACATGTTTTATAATCGATAAAAACTCATAAATCCAGACCATAAACAACTTTTGTCATTACCAAGGAAGTCAGAAACTGAATCGCCACCACTCTTGATGGGTCAAAATTTTCGACAGGTGTTTCAGAGGTAAAACCCGATATATGAACTAAAGAGTGTTTTTTTATAGAGGTATAGAACTTTAAGTTGGCAACACTTTTTTAACTGGCGGCCATTTTGTCAGCTGTCAAGTGATTTATGTTTAGTTTGGTCTGGCATTTCAACATGAATTGACTGACGCCTGAACAACGCTTCCAAATTGTGCACCTTTATTTTGAAAATCGTGGTTCTGTTCGAAATACGTATCGCACACTACGTCCATTTTACGGTCAACATAATCGTCCATCAGAGCAATTAATTCGATTAATTATGGAACGTTTTCGCACCACGTTTATTCTAAATGATAATACGCATCCACAGAGACGTCGTACAGTGCGTACAGGAGAAGTCATTGCTGCTATAGAGCGTAGCGTAGAGGAAGACTCGAATCAGTCTATCCGCCATCGTGCACAGGAATTGGATATGTGTCCATTCACTTTAAGGAAGATTTTGCGGAAAGATCTTGGTTTGCGTGCTTACAAAATCCAACTAATGCAAGAATTGAAGCCACACGATCACCTAGCAAGGCGTAGATTCGGTGAATGGGCCCAAAACAAGATTGCCGTTGATCCCGATTTTCATAAACGAATTTTGTCTAGCGATGAAGCTCACTTTGGTTTGAATGGATACGTCAGTAAACAAAACTGCCTAATTTGGAGTGATGATGATCCTCAAGTGTATGTTGAGACACCGTTACAACCAGAAAAACTGACTGTTTGGTGTGCTTTATGGGCTGGTGGAGTCATTGGTCCGTACTTCTTTAAAAACGATACTGGTCAGAACGTTACAGTCAATGGTGACCGCTATAGAGCCATGATTACTGACTTTTTCGTCCATTAATTGAACAACCATGATGTGCAGGCACTGTGGTTTCAACAAGACGGCGCAACATGTCACACAGCTCGTGCCACAATTGATTTATTGAAGGAAACGTTTGGTAACCGCGTAGTTTCACGTTTCGGACCCGTGAATTGGCCTCCAAGATCGTGCGACTTAACGCCGTTAGACTATTTTCTGTGGGGATATGTGAAGTCGCTAGTCTACGCCGATAAGCCCGAAACGATTGATCACTTGGAGGACAACATTCGCCGCGTTATTGCCGATATACGGCCACAAATGTTGGAAAAAGTTATCGAAAATTGGACCTTCAGATTAGATTACGCCCGAGCCAGCCGTGGCGGTCATATCTTTCGAATAAAGTAAATTTCATGTCAATTTAAAAATTAATCTTTGTTTTATTCCATTTAAAAGTTCTATACCTCTATAAAAAACACCCTTTAGTTAGCATGCTTATTAAGTAGTGAAGCTCGGCATCGCCCAACTGTCATAACCAGGTTCCTTGCTGCCCTAAATACTATTATCTCACATTGAATTCAGTTCCTAACTTAGGATGAATAAACAGCGGATGGTTTAATACGCCATTAACAAATTTATCTCTCCGTTCTTAAATGACCTGAGACAAAATTTTACTTTAATTCACAACAAGAAAACCTGATATCTCTAAATGTTACTGCAGCAAAGTTATTTTATTTGTTTATAAGATCAAACCATTCATGTATAAAATGTTAGGACATCTAATAATTTAATTTATGTTCAAGGGGAAATTTTTAAACCCCTCACATTATGGAACCAAATTTTTTACTACCCCTCCCCCCTGGAATATCACGTCATACTTCTAATTTTATATTTATATTTTTTAAATAATTTAAATAATTTTGGAAAGCAACTTTTTATTAATAATTACACACGGCACGTAATTTTCTAAGAAGTTCCCAACACCGTATCTCCCCTAACGAATCTCAGATCATACCTGACGATTATTATTTCTTAAAAGGCCAAACTTGCATTCCCCTGTGCCTGCTGATATCTATGTCAGTCGTACACCCTGTAGGGATGAATTTTATTCTCGATAGTTTCGGTCTTCGCCGGTAGAAGGCGTCACCCATTCTATGTTGGTTATTTAATTTCCGAATTTATTTGGATCGGAGCATCTTAATCTTATTTTTTTAAACAAAAGGTTAATAAAACTAATCTAGGTCTTTCTATAACTAAAAGTTAACAATAATTCCTGTTAAAAAAAACTATTTACTCTTCTTAGCTGTTTTAGAGGTAAATATCTAACTTGTTATTTCTTGTGAATAGAAAAAAACAGTAATTATACCAATTCTTTTTACATGTTGTCAAAAAATATAATACATTCTTTTTCTCTCTCTCTTTCTCTTTCTCTCTCTTTGTCAACCTCTGTCCATCCACTCCTGGATGTAGGTCTCTCTCAATTGTTTCCATTTTTCTCTATTCTTCGCCAATCTCATCCACTGTTTGCTCGCCACTGTCCTTATGTTGTCTACTCATCTTTTTTGAGGTCTTCCCGTGCTTCTTGTTGTCTCCCTCTGTCTCCATTTCAGGATTCTTCGTGTCCATCTGTTGTCTTCATATCGGGCTATGTGACCAGCCCATCGCCACTTCATCTTTGCAACCTCCTTCACGATGTCTTTGACTTTCGTTCTGCGTCTTATCTCGGTGTTTCTAATCCTTTCTCTTAATGATATTCCAAGCATGTTTCTTTCCATCGCTCTTTGGACTGTTTCTAATTTTTTAGCGGACTTTTTGGTGAGGGACATGGTCTCTAGTCCATACGTACACACAGGTAATATGCATGTGTCGTATACTTTTCTTTTTAGATTTATGGGAATTGAATTATTTTTCAGGATGTATGCAAGTTTGCCGAAAGCGGCCCATGTCAGCTGTGTTCTTCTTTTTATTTCAGCATCCTGGTTTGATTTCCCTAGTCTGATGTCATGACCCAAATATACATAGTGTTCGACGTTTTCTATCCTTTGGTTCTGTATTGTTATGTTTGCCTGTTCGTGGCTCATTATTTTTGTTTTGTTGTAGTTCATTTTAAGGCCTACAGATGGGGATACGTCATTTAGCTGTTGAAGCATTTCGTTCAATTCTTGGAGATTACTTGCTATTAAGATTATATCATCAGCAAATCTGAGATGCTTCAAGTATATTCCGTCGATGTCTATACCTTTGATGTCCCATTTAAGTACCTTAAAAATGTCCTTCAGGACTAGGGTGAACAGTTTTGGCGAGATAGTGTCCCCTTTTCTCACTCCCCTTAGTAGTTTTATGGGGTTTGTTGGTTTATGGGAGTTGAATGCCTTCTGGAAATCTACAAAAGCCATGTGGAGCGGTAAGTTATATTCGGTGCACTTCTCAATTAGTATTCTTTAGGTGTGTAGGTGATCTGTGTTGCTAAAGTATTTTCTGAATCTAGTTTGTTCGACAGGTTGGTAAAAATCGAGTTTGTTTGTTATGCGGTTGGTTATGATTTTGGTTAACAACTTGTAGGTGTGTGATAGTAGGGATATTGGTCGGTAGTTTTCAATATTTGTATTATCCCCCTTTTTGAATATTAAGATTACTTTAGAGTTATCCCATTCCTGTGGAATTTTTCCCTCTTCAATTATTTTATTAAATAGAATCTTCAATATTTGTTCTATTTTTCTGCCGCCAATTTTCAGCATCTCTACTGTAATTTTGTCTTCTCCTGCACATTTATGGTTCTTTAATTTATTTAGTGCCATTCTTAGCTCTGAGTTTGTTACTTCTGGAATTTCCTCTGAGCCTATGTTGAGTATGGTTCTTTTTGTTCGTTGTTGCTCTTGTGCGTGTGGCGAGTATAGCTTGGTGTAGAATTCTTCTATGGCTCTGCTTATTTCCTTTTCGTCCTAGACGGTCACGTTTTTCGCGTTTTTTATTTTTATTATTCTTGTTTTGGCTCTTGAGTCTTTTGTTTTTAGTACTTTCATGTTGCAGTTACTATAATACATTATAGTGAGTTTATTTTATTATTTTGTTTCCTAATAATGGGAAAATTGTTCAATATTTAAAACTTACTAGGCGGTTTAGGCCATACGGTAGGTGCTAAAGCCATTATTAACTTAATCTTTGACATTTTTAATAATTCTAATGAGGGTAAAATTATCTCGACACATTTTTAAATATTTGTGGTTTCAGAAAGACAGATGAACGACTCAAAAGTAATAAAATTGCTAAGTTTGTTAATGGATTTAGATAATAGAATGGTAATATAAGATACATAATGTCTGGGTCCCATGGGTAAAATTTATCTACAGAGTGATTATTCAAGAACTCACGTTGATCAGTATAAAATAACTACTGTTTGTTCCTAGAGGACATTTTTAAGGAACTTAAATGGGACATCAAAGGTATAAACATCGACGGAATATACTTGAACAATCTCAGATTTGCTGATGACATAATCTTAATAGCAAGTAATCTCCAAGAATTGAACGAAATGCTACAACAGCTGAATGACGTATCCGCATCTGTAGGCCTTAAAATGAACTACAACAAAACAAAAATAATAAGCCACAAACAGGCAAACATAACAATACAGAACCAGAGGATAGAAAACATCGAACACTATGTATACTTGCGTCATGACATCAGACTAGGGAAATCAAACCAGGATGCTGAAATAAAAAGAACACAGCTGACATGGGCCGCTTTCGGTAAACTTGCATAGATTAGAGACCATGTCCCTCACCAAAAAGTCCGCTAAAAAATTAGAAACAGTCCAAACAGCAATGGAAAGAAACATGCTTGGAATATCATTAAGAGACAGGATTAGAAACACCGAGATAAGACGCGGAACGAAAGTCAAAGACATCGTGAAGGAGGTTGTAAAGATAAAGTGGCGATGGGCTGGTCACATAGCCCGATATGAGGACAACAGATGGACACGAAGAATCCTGGAATGGAGACAGAGGGAGACAACAAGAAACACGGGAAGACCTCAAAAAAGATGGGTAGACAACATAAGGACAGTGGCGGGCAAACAATGGATGAGATTGGCGAAGAATAGAGAAAGATGGAAACAATTGAGAGAGACCTACATCCAGGAGTGGATGGACAGAGGTTGACAAAGAGAGAGAGAGTTCCATTATATTACTATCGTTTCCAATCAGTTTATAATTATCAGTATTACTTTTCAAAAGATTAGACAAATTCGCTTTTGTGTTTTAAGTTATTGAAAAAAGTCTTTGTCCTTATACTTAACAAAAACCTATAGAAAGAAAAGCTTATTAGCCGATTTCAACTTCGTATTTACTCTGCTGGGATCAAACATATATACAAATAATTCGTAATATCGGAAGTTCCCCGGGGAATGTCTTTATTCTCAATTTAAGATTTTGTTTGGCATCTGCTATTATATTTAGAAGCCTTCGGAATATTTTTTGTTTCCAAAAATGTAAGAGTTATTAGTATTACGAAAAAAAACATCAAATAAAATATATTTTTGTTGACATATTTCAGAGTTCCTGGAATTATTTATAAGGTTTTATTGTCAATTATAGAAAAAACTCTTAAAAATATATTTGAAAAGTAAAACGCACTTTTTATATTGAATCGAAATTAAAATTAAATTTAAAATAAGATTTATTGTCAAAGACGTCAATTTTTTTGACAAAGCACAGTTACAGTAGTGTAAAATAGAGAAATGCAAAAGTCACATAATACCCTAGTTGAGAAAAATTAAATAAAAACCCAATACTTTGCCCCATTAAGGGCCGAAAAATAGGGCTAATTTTGACAATTTTTTGGGAATGCGGAATCAAAAAATTTTTTTTATTATTCTTTCGATACAAAATGGCGGCTACAGAGTCGATCTTCGAAATCACCGTTTTTAAAAATTGAAGAACGGGTGAAAACATTTTGCGTGAACTATGAGATCTGGAACAAAAAGAGACAAAATTAATAGTTTATATATAACTGGCTCTCTGATGACCTAGGGATTTTTTTTTAAATTGAACTTTGCAGAAATGGCGACTAATCGGATATTGTTTTTGAAGTCCTAATATTTCGTTTAAAGTAATAAAAAAATCGATTTTTTCAACCTGCTACAGTGGTGTTACCCTTAAGGCATTTGACGTTCCAATTAACTTCCACATTTTCCGCTTATTCATAGAGAATAAGATCTTAAAGCTTGTTTATCATCTCGGTTGCCTGGGGTATCTCAGAGTTAGAACTGCTTAGTTCGTAAGGCTGCAAAAGTACGGTGGAAAGATGCCCATCATCTCATGCAGAACACACCACTAGAGCCGGCTTTGAAACCTAACAATTGTCTTGCCAAGCAGAGAGGATTGAAGCAGAGAAAACTCTTCCGAGAAATCGATTCTGGTAGTTTACAGACGGATCTCGACAAGATGAAACAGCTGGAGTTGGAGTTGGATTGTTAGATAAGAGCACGGCAATCAGAGAGAGAATCTCTCGGGCAGCAAGCTATGTTTTTTATTAAAATAATTATGAGATTAAATTGCAAGGTCACCATTGGAATAGAACTTGTCGCAATAAAATTAGACTTATTTTTTCTTGCAAGGTTTTCTTGTGGTTCAGAAAAGGTTAAGAATCTATGGTATATTCAGTGCATGAAGCACTGGCCTCGAGGAACCACCGATGTTTCAAAATCTTTCAAAATTATGAAAGAAATTCAAATCTGATAATTGTGATGATATATTATTAATATATACTCCAAAACTCTAAAGTGTATTTGGGGCATTCTTAACGCAGGCGTTCAATAAGAAGGAATTCATTAAAATTAATCTGGGTAGAAGAGGGTTGACAGCCATAAATTATTTTCTAAAGGAATTAGCTTCTAACAAGGTTCTTTCACATTGAATATCCTGCATATAAGAAAAATAAAGCGATTTATACAGGTGACCCAGTTTAAAAGAGGCATAATTTCCAGTTAGTTATAGAATTGCAAGATTTGGACAAGCATATACGGTTGCCAAAAATTTTATTGGACCGTGTGCTAAAGACATTACGAGAAAAAGTATAAAAATGAATAAATTATTAAGTCATAATTTACATATTTATAAATTTTATATTATTTTTCTTATATGAATCATCAAACTTTACAACGCATAAATTTTAGATATATATGTCCAACACTCTCCTAATGTATTAAAATAATAAGACAGATAACTGACATATACCAAAGGAATATCTTTTTTTAGCACTTGAAATATAAAACCCAAGAATATTAAGCTCTGTCCCTTTTACATAATAAATTATGCATTAAAAAATCTTGATATATAAATATAAAGCCGCCCGGGACATCATAGTCGTTTCAAATAAAATACTTACATAATTGTTATAATCTAAAATTTCTCAAAAACAGATTTGTTGGAGTCTAACTGAGTGAAATCTGCCGTTGACATGGATACGCCATCTTAAATGTGCTGCTATATTGTATCCGCCATCTTGAAAATGACAGTTTTACGATAGTTTTGACGAAATTTTAGAGATAAAAAAGATATCAATGTAAATCTAAGTTGTATTGTATGAATGACCGTCCATTTTTTATTCCGATTTAATATCTGAAACAGAAAAATTTGTTTTAACGGCAAGACTAGTCAAGTCCGAATTTGTTGTCCTGTAGTGCACTGCATTGGGGTTCCCCCCTCCATCTGATGTATTTGTGTTATTCATAGTAAGAACATTATCAGGAAAAACTTGGTCTAAATTATTTAAATTCGGTTTCACGATCTTACTCAAAGAAATAATGACCTCTACCGGGTGTCAACGAATCTATTAGACAAGTCATAATTTCTAGAGTATTATGTGTATCAAAATGAGAATTAGTACAGGTAAATGTTATGTGAAGAGGAGAGTTTTCGCATATTTTTCACTTTCCGGTCACTTCCGGTTTCACCGGAAATGGCCCCGGTTTTGAATTCTTAAGTAGAACACCCTGTATATTTTAACATCTTTGGATTTCTGAGACAATTCTAGATCAGAGTGTGACATTTTAAAAACTTTTTACGTCAACTTCATTTTTTTGAGCCACTTTTAAAATTGCATCTAGGTGGCCATGATCGGACGCAAACTAATCTAACGGCCTTAGGTGATGTCAAAAAAATACAATCGCAAAGTTTTAGTGACTAGTATGAAAGACAGGAATTGGATTAAAAATTTAACAAAATTAACAAAAAACTAACAAAATAAACTAATAACTTAGACGACGCACTTAAAATATTTGAAAGTACAGTAGCTGAATTTGTTAAAAAGTTTATGGTAGTAAATGTTCAAAGTACATTCCTTCTTTTTCACGACACATTTCACCTCGCTCAATTGTTTCTCTCAACATGTTTTGTAGCATTTGGGGCGTTATACTTCTAAATGCCCGTAAAATTCTTTCTTCTAATATTTCAAGAGTAGCTGGGCTGCTCCATAGTAAACTCTTTCTTTAACATATCCCTAGACAAACAAATCGAGCACAGTAAGATTCGGTGAGCGGGCTGGCCACCGTACTGGACCATTGGTTGCAATAATTCGATTATTAAAATGCTCTATTAAATAATTAAGAACTTCTCTAGTATTGTAAGGCGGTGCTCCATCTTGTTGAAAGTAAATTCGCCGTAAAACTGCTAAAGGTATATTATTGAGATGATTTTCGATTTCATTTTGAAGAAAACCTAAGTATCTAACCCCTGTTAACTGACTTTGAAACAATATTGGCCCAATTATTCTGTTTCCAACGATACCAGCCAGACATTGACGCCAAATCTTTCTTCAAAATTGCCTTCTCTCATTTCATGTTGATTTTGTTGGGCCCAGTACCGAGTATTTTGCTTATTGAATATACCATTATTTGTAAATCGGGATTCGTCGGAAAATAGAATAAAATCGATAAAATTTGGAGCAGCCAATCACAAAACACTACCCGTCTATCGCCATCCTCAGTATACAAATGTTGATGTAACTGATATTTAAATGCGCGATATCCATGCTTTTTCAGTATTTTTCTTGCTGATTCATAACTTATCTGCAGTTCTTGACTAATTTTTCTTTACGAAACTGTTTTATCAACCTCAACCATAGCAAGTACGTTAATCTCAGTCTCTTCATTTATGATAAACCTCTGTTCCGCCTCTTGATTTCCCATTTGCCTAAAACGAGTCTCGACATACGGAAAATACTGATGGGCTGGATGTTGCCGATTCGGATATCTATGAGCATACAACTCGGCATCATTCCTTGAATTTCTATGACACTCTCCAAATATTAATAACATATCCACTTTTTCACTTTGAGTATACCTATTTTAACGAAAATTTAAACTAAACTTAACGAAAATTAAGAAACTTTTATGTCTGTTCTTAGAGCGTATGTCACTGTCATTATCTACTTAAGTGAGTGCTTTGTTTTCCAAAGAAGACTTGATAAAAACAGTTGCAAATTATTAAGCATCATGGCTGTCCATGGCGCACTTGTCATAAGTAAATAAATTATCCAGTATTTTGCTTAATAGTATTTAATTTCTGTTCTTATGTCTAATCCAATCGCAAATAAATTAGTACCGTTAGATTCGTCAAAGAATGCTTTTTTCGAAAAGTAGTTGTCAAAAAGGGGTCGCCATTTGAAAATTAATAGTTAGAAATGAAAACATAATTTTGTCAACTTGTCTTATTCCTGTCTTTCATACTAGTAACTAAAACTTTGCGATTGTATTTTTTTGACATCACCTAAGGCCCTTAGATTAGTTTGCGTCCGATCATGGCCACCTAGATGCAATTTTAAAAGTGGTTCTAAAAAAATGAAGTAGACGTAAAAAGTTTTTAAAATGTCACGTTCTGATCTAGAATTGTCTCACAAATCCAAAAATGTTAAAATATACAGGGTGTTCCATTTAAAAATTCAAAACTGGGGCCATTTCCGGCGAAACCGGAAGTGGCCAGAAAGTGGAAAATATGCGAAAACTCTCCCCTTCACATACCATTTACCTGTACCAATTCTCATTTTGATACACATAATATTCTAGAAATTATGACTTGTCTAATAGATTCGTTGACACCCGGTATATAACTATCTAAAGTGTATGATCTACTCTTGATTGATTCTCCGTATTCAACGTAAACACAAGGTTTCTTGGTGAAATCTCTCCCAAGCCATCCCACTAACCTGGACTCTCTGGTTACCTCACTTGCTTATTTTCACCAGGACTGGAAGTTTAAGATATGGTCTCTTAAATTTTGGAATTGTTCTTAAAATTAAAATCAAGACAATCTTTTTGTTTTACGGTTTTGGAGAATGAGCTATGCTTGAGTTGGAAATAAGGTAACTTCCTGTTAAGGGTATGTGCCAAGATATGTTTTAAAATAAAATTTTTATAAAAAACTGAACCGACTTCTAAAAGTGGGCTAAAAAATGAAAAATAACAAAAAATTTTTATATGAAAATGAATTTTTGAAGTCGGCGCCAAACTAATACCTGACAAAATGTGATTCGTATAAACATATTAAAAATACTTTATTTGTAATTGCTTTCTTACCATAATTTATATATATATATATATATATATATATATATATATATATATATATATATATATATATATATATATATATATATATATATATATATATATTAGTAGTTATTTATTTCTTTAGAAATAATTTGCCGCCGACTTCATATAAAAATTTCCAGTTATTTTTCACTTTTTAGCGCATTTTTAGAAGTCGGTTCAATTTTTTATAAAAATTTTATTTTACGATTGTGTCAAACAAATATTTAGTCTGTCATAGTAAATCCACTACCTTAAATTTCAAATTAATTTTAGATTGTTAATAAAGGCCCCAAAACCTTTCAACATCGATATTTGAAGAATTTGAGACGTAAATTTCTTAGCCCAATATATTTTATATTGCATATTACATTTGTATATGCCCCGCAATATCAATTTTAGATAAAACCGGAAAATATAAAATTTTTAGTCCTTCATATCTTATCAACCTAATAGTTGTAAAAAATTAACTTCACATTCGTAATACACCACCCCCCAACCCCCTAATACGAAATCTGAAAAAAAGCGAATAAGGTCAAATTTTCAACCCACCATATTGGATCCGCCATATTGAATTTCAAAAAAAATAATTTTAACGTCTTAATCTAATCTAAATCTAAACCCTTCAAAGCCCCCTAGTACCAATTTTAGATGAAATCCAGAAATTAAAAATTTCTAAACGGTCATATTGCATCTGACATATTAGATTTTCTTAAAATAATTTTATATTCGTTATTTACATCCTCAAAAACGATTCATTTCCACATTTGAACAAAATCGAAAAATATAAAATTTTTAGTTAGCTATATTGCGTTCGCCATATTAAATCCAAAAAAAAATACCATTAAATTCATAATTCACACCCTCAAAAACCTCTATATCAGTTTTGGAGAAAGTCGAAAAATGTAAAATTTGTAGGACACCATATTGAATCCGCCAGATGGAGTTTTTCAAAAAATATTTTAATTTCGCAATTAACACTAACAAAAAACCCCAAACACTGACTTTAGACAAAATCGAGAGATGTAAAATCTTTAATCCTCCATCTTAGATCCGCCATATTTTTTTTTTAATAATATCAAATTCGTAATGTGCTATCAGATCAATTTTGGAAAAAATTGGACAAAATCAATTATTTATTTGAATTTTTAAAAAATAATTTTAGATTCGTCATGTGTGACCCCGAAAACTCTCTCGTACCAATTTTGGTGAAAATCGGACAAAATTGATTTTTTTGTCAGCCATATTGGATCCGCCATATTGAATTTTTTTAAAATAATTTTAGATTCGTTATGTGAGGCCCCGAAAACTCCCTCATACCAATTTTGGAGAAAATCCGCCAAAACTGATTTTTTTCTCCGCCATATTGGATTCGCCATATTGAGTTTTTTAAAAATGTTTTGAATTCATTATATGCAATCTCGAAAACTCCCCCATACCAATTTTAGGGAAAATCGGACAAAATTAAATTTTTTTGTCCGCCATATTGAATCCGCCATTTTGATTTTTTTAAAAATAATTTCAGATTCGTTGGGTACAACCCCGACAATTCCTCCATACCAATTTTGGAGAAAATCGGACAAAATTAATTTTTTTGGCCGCCATATTGTAAGCGCCATCTTGGATTTTACTGCACCAATATCATCTAAAAAAATATGGGACCACCGCAGCAACTTCCTGAACATAACATAAAAAATTTCATTCAAATCGGTGCAGCCGTTCCGGAGTAATCGGTGCACATATATAAAAAAAATACATAGTCGACGAATTGAGAAGCTCCTTCTTTTAGAAGTCGGTTAATAATCATAATTTTTTCTTCAACGGGCCTGGGGAGTGAGCTGTGTATTTAAGTACTTTACTCTTTTATTCGTATTCATACGTTTAGTTGCGACTAAGAACACTAATGATTGTAATAACTAGCGGACTATAAATAAAACGCCTAACTCTATACCTTATCTACAATTATTCCGAAGAAAAGACACTTTTATTCCTGAAATAATTTTTTGTATCTCGGCATGGTTTGGCACATAAATGTCTCAAAGCAATATGGAATCGAAACTTGGATTAAAAAATTGTTCGGTATCACTTTTTCCGATAAGATTATGTTTCAATTACTTTTATTTATTTTGGTACAATTTCGCATTACACTGTCAGAGATGAATAAATATTCGAAATCTGGATTAAAAAAATGTTCAATATCACTTTTCCAATAAGTTTATTTCTGAATTAATTTTATTTCTTTCACTAAAATTTTGCATTAGATTACCAGAAATGAATAAGCATTCGGAAGCTTTTTACGAAAAGTTTACTTTTGCAAATTTAAGTTTTATGTTTTCAATTTTTTGTTTAGAATATTTGTTTTTTGACTTTTAACTTTTTATTAAAAGAATTATACTTGATAAACGGATTTAACAAGTTCGCACGATATTTCAATGCCCTTTTTGCATTGAGTATGGGAAACTTTAATGTTTATATTCGATGCTATCTTCTAGCCAAGGTATTATCCTGCATAGACACCTGGACGTCCCAGTAGTGTACGGACTAAGCGATCTAAGGGCCCTTTAGTAATGAAATCTTAACAAAGGTTTCGTAAGCAGATAACTCTGTTCTCCACTTTCTTTTATAAAGGGAAGGCCTCAAATGGGAATATCGGTATACAATCCAACAGTTTTACCATCTTTTACCTTAACTTCACAATACACAAGACAAAACTTAAAAAATAATAAAATTATTGCATACCTACCCAATATGTATCACTTCCAACTTTTTAACACATCATTCTAAAAATGCGGATCAGAAAATAGGACATATCCATAAAAAATTTTATCCACTGACCGCTTTTCGTGTCCCGCATTTATCGGCAATTTTCAATAAAAATAGGTGCTTGCCGCAATATCGCTACCATTTCTTGACAATTTTCACATGACGCGGTGCCGCGCTGTTTTCTGAAATATGGAGAATTTTGGCGGTTAAAAAAAGCCTACTTTTTCTTTAGCATTAGGATAACTACATAAATTCAAAAAATATCTAAAATAATATTCTATCTTATAAAATTTATTTGCAGTAATAAAATAATAGAATTGGGACGGCGCCCGCGGCGCTTTATGTGACTTAGCGCCGAGTGGCACTGCCATTCCTGCCACTTCGGTAGCAACGCTACTGGTTCTGAAGTTATGTTTCGGTATTGGTAAGCCCTAAATAACCTGTAGTTGCTTAGTACTAAAACTGCAAGCCAAGATGGACTCCAGGCTTCCAGAGTGCCTTTTTCACTGTAATATTTATTTATAGGTTTATAGAATTGCTGCTAACTAATATGGATAGCGGCCATCATCATCAGCCCATTTCTGTCCACTGCTGAATATAGGCCTCCTCAAGAGATTTACATCCTCCTCTATTCTGAGCTACTGTCCGGCCCATCTCCACTTTAACCTTGCAATGCGCACAATGACATCATCTACCCCCGTTCTTCTCCTAACGTCCTCGTTTCGGACCCGATCTCTCAGGGACATCCCTAGCATGGATCTCTCCATTTTGCGTTCTGTTATTTGCAGTTTCTTAGCAGATGTTTTCGTCGATGTTAGTGTCTCCGCTCCGTATGTTAAGACTGGGAGAACGCATTGGTTAAATTCTTTCCGTTTCAGATTTATGGGTATATCTGTCTTAAATATACCCCTGAGTTTTCCATAGGCAGCCCATCCCAAAGTAATTCGTCTGGATAGCTCACTCGTCTGGTTGTCCCTTCCAATCCGAACTTCGTGACCAAGGTAGTTATATTTCTCGGTAATTTCGATGATTTCATTTTCTATTTTTCTAGGCTCGCTTGGTACCAAATTTGTAATAATTTTTGTTTCGTTATAATTTATCTTCAGACCTGCTCTTTGTATTGCCTGTTGTAGTTCTTCTAGCATTTCTCTGACTTTTTGTAGATCGTCTGATATTAGAAGACTTAGTCTTCCATCTATAATAATGCCTTTCTCTTCCCAATACAAAGCTTTAAACGCATGTTCTAGCACTGTCGTAAACAGTTTTGGGGATATTGTATCTCCCTGTCGAATTCCTCTTCTTATTTTTATTTCCTTCGGCATGGTGTGTAAGTTAATTTTTGTTGTTGCGTTTTTATAAATATTGTAGATGATGTTGGAATATCTTTGGTCTACCCTGCATTCTTTTAAAGCTCTTAAAATTGACACCAATTCCACGGTATCGAAAGCCTTATAAAAGTCGATAAAGACAAGACTTAGTGGTCGGTTATATTCTACAGCTTTTTCAATAAGTGTTTTGATACATTGCAAATGGTCATTTGTCCCGTTGCCCGAGCGGAACCCAGCTTGTTCTCTAGACTGATAAAGTTCCAGTTTATTTTTTAGTCTATTGGTGATTATACGAGTGTAAAGTTTATATAGGTGACTCAGGAGGCTGAGGGGTCTATAGTTCTCAAGGCTTGTATCGTCGCCCTTTTTGTGAATGTGGATCGTAATAGAATTATTCCGGTGGGCAGGAATAAGTTGGTTTTCACGGCATAAATTGAACAAACTTTTAGTTTTCTAAATAAGAGCAGGACCTCCACATTTTATGGACTCTATTATTATTCCGTCTTCTTCCGGTGCTCTATTGTTTTTCATTCTCTTCAAGGCGTAGTTAATTTTTTCAATTGAGATTTCGGGCATATCTTCGGAGCCCTGATTTGTGATTCTTAGTGTTTCGTGTTCGTCGGGTTCAAGTATTAATTGATTTTTGTACAATGTCTCGTAGAATTCTTTAACGATGTTTAACATTTACTCTCTGTTAGATTTTATTTGCCTATTTTTGTCTTTTAATTTTATTATGTCTTTTTTTTCTGGTTTAGCCTTCGTCGAAGTAGTTTCATACTTTTGTTCTCCTCTATAGTTTGCCTTATTTTTTCCTGGTTGTATTTTCTGATGTCTTTCCTAATAGCTTTGGATATTTCTTATTGGCTTGTATTACTATCTCTTAAAAGTGATCTTCTATTTTCTATTTTAAGTCATGGGTCTACTTCTTTTTTCTCTTTCAGTTTGTGTGCAAAACCTCATTTGGGCCTCTGCGATTGTGTTGGTTGAATCATTTAGGAAATCTAGGTCACTTATTGTTATTTCTTTTAGTGCGTTATTTATGTATTTCTGAAATTCTTGTTCGTTTCTAGGTTACGTCCAATTTCTTGTTTTCCTTTTCTGTACCATTCTATTTCGTTCTTTTCTGATGTTTAGCTCTAATGTGGCTCTGACCAATCTATGATCGCTTCCAGTTGTAAAGCTGTTTAGCACTGTCACGTCTTTGATTATGTGTATTTTGTCGCATATGATGTAATCAATCTCATTTCGGGTTTTGCCATCCGGGCTCTTCCATGTTCCTCTCCTTTGTAGTTTTTTGTAAAAGAAGCTGTTCATTTGGTTGTTCTCCAAAAGGTAGTTTAGTAGATTTTTATCTCTTTCGTTCCTACCCGGACTGCCAAATTTGCCAAGAACGTACTCAAATCGATTAGATTTTATTCCAATTTTAGCGTTGAAATCGCCGCACAGTATTGTGTAGTGTGTCGGGTTTTGCCTCGGTAAGGGAGATATTCCAAAGCTCACGTGGGCAGGGTTGCACCCCTGAAGTAGACCTATCTCTGTCAGGACCACAGAGAGTGTCTACTCGCTACCGTGATAGCGGCCACACGCAATCAAAATAATCCGTTTGCAGAAGTCTACGATCAAATGCTACCATAGCGACATTCACGTTCCTAATGCAGCAGACAGGGGCGAGTCAATTTTCCTGAATTCGAAGCCCCCATCGCCATCCCCTTGGTTCCGCGTCTGATTATAACTTTATTGTGTTTGAGTATGTTACTATCTCGGTATAGTATAAAATATTTTACATTAAATAAAAATATTTTTCTACTAGATAGTTTGTGTCAAAAATAGTTAAAAATTCTCAATTATTTTTTTGCGTTTTTACTGCCACTGGCGTCAGTAACAACGAATTTATTTCAGTAGAATATAAATTTTGCTAGGAGAAACTTAGGAGAGAATGTAATATAATGTAGCTGAGGTAGATACTATTGTTTTAGATACTAAAAGGTTTTGTTTATGAGTTTAGAATAAGTGTGTGGGTGTGTAGAGGGTTTTGAGGTGTACATCTTTTAGGAAGTTTAACAATGGCTAACAACCAGTTTGAAATTAACATTGTATATTATAAAATACAATTAATAAAGTTTTATATTTTTGTGACTTATGTATCTGTTGCATATATCACCAGGTGTTTATATATATATATATATATATATATATATATATATATATATATATATATATATATATATGTGACGATTTTGTGCGGGTGCGTATCACCAAAGATTATTATAGCTAACGCTATAATCTTTGGTATCACTGACCTCTACTATGGACCCCTACTCTTGTCGGCTGCTAAAGCCAAAAAATGGCAAATCGTGGGCGAAAAAATGCGTTTCTTCACATTGGGCGCCAGTCATATTCTTGGACGTTGATCAGATTGTAGTGCGCATGCCGACATCTGATTTACGATGTTTACATTTTATTGTCGTAAATTTGCCGTTTTTGGGATTAAACTATAAATATTTTATCTATGGTGCGTATGCAGCGCGTGCTATATATATATATATATATATATATATATATATATATATATATATATATATATATATATACATATATATATATATATATATATATATATATATATATATATATATATATATATATATACATATATATATATATATATATATATATATATATATATATATATATATATATATATATATATATATATATATATATATATATACATATATGTATATATAAAATGGAAAAAATATGCAGCGCGTGCGCGTATACCACCAATAATGGTCACAATATATATATATATATATATATATATATATATATATATATATATATATATATATATACGATTATTGGTGGTATGCGCGCACGCGCCGCCTACGCACCCACACAAAAATCGTCACAATTGGCGCCCAACGTGGGGCAACATTTTTTTGTAAAAATGGATCACTGACGTGGACAAAAATTTGTTAAAATAGATTAGTAACGTGGGGCACGAATTTTTTTTTTTAATAAGAAACTAACGTGGGGATCAAATTTGTTTAAAATTTAGGAAACAAGAGTAATGAAAATTGTTTTGAAAAATTTTTATAATACAAGGAAATAAAAAAGCATATATTTGAAGAAAACAAAATATTGTTATTTGTCTTTAAACAGGAAATTTATTAATTTATTTATTTATAAAAATATAAAAATGGCAGATAAACACATCAAGCTTAGGTCAAGAAAGCAAATTAATGTAGAGATTGGTATAAGAAAACCTGGGACGGATGAGGGAATGGAAAGTACTTCCACATCCTCTACAGGAATAGATATGGACAATCAAGAACAACAAATGCATCAAGAAAACGTAAAAGAACAAGAAGAGACAGAAAAGGAGACAGAAAGGCAAGAAATAGGAGATGAGATTGCTGCAGAAGATGCAAATACATCTTAGATGCAATTTCTCATGAAGATGGAAAAGAAGATAGAAAAAGTTTTACTTTTGGGATATATTGGGTTCTAATATAGTTGCTTTTTAAAATTATTTTCATATTATACAGGGTATCCCAAAAGCCTCGAAAGTATCAAGTTATGTTTTTGTAAAATGTATATTATTGTATTTTAATAAGGTTTATAGTAAAGGTTTTTAAATAATTTGAATTTTGACAAAATCTAACCTAATTTTCATGTTTCAAAAACTTAAGTAGTATTTCAGTTATGTACTCGAAATTTACAGTGAAGTGTAACAATAAATCATATTTTATATCCCAATTATAATAAACTTGTAATACTATACAGGGTGTCCAAAAATTAAAACTAATCAAATCTGAACTTTAAGTGGCTATAACACCCTTATACCATTCGGTAGGTATTTAAAAGGTAGATTTTCTGGTAAGGTCAAAATATTACCGTTATATTTAAATTAATCAAGTTATAGCCACTTAACGTTCTTATTTGATTAGTTTTAATTTTTGAACACCCTGTATAATACAGCAAGTTTATTATAATTGGGATATAAAATATGGTTTATTGTTACACATCACTGTAAATTTCGAGTACATAACTGAAATACTTCTTAAGTATTTGAAACATGAAAATTAGATTATATTTTGTCAAAATTCAAATTATTTAAATCCATTTAAGGTTTGGGTACTACAAACTAAAAGCTAAAATAGTTTCGTTAGCAGGTTTTTAAATTATTAGGCAACCGCTGACTGCCATCTCTGCTATTTAAATTTTCCCATCGAGAGACATCATTTAAAAAGAAAAATCAACAATCATTTGTTTAGTAACTGATCAATTAACTGAGAAAAAAAAAATTTCCGAAAAATGAAAAAATCCCAGATATAAATGAATAGCAAAAATAAAGGAATCTCGGTAGGAAAAAAATTCAATTTGGAAAAAAACTATAATCTAATAGGAGGGGAGAATTTTAAAATGTTAGAAGCTTATATCTGGAAAGCGGCGCTAGAGTAATACGGCGGCAGGGGAGACAAATTTTAAGATATTTCTGACATTTAGTCTCTCTCTCTCTCTCCACATATTGGTAATTGTCTAATATTTTAAATTAGGAAAAAATTAAGTGTAACTCTACTATAAATACCTAAAATTTTATGATGGTCGTACTTTAAAATCAAAGTCCTCGAATTAGTGACACTTTAGAATTACTTTCCAACGTTTCATCTAGCATTACACGAGACATCTGTAGGGACTTAACTTCGCAAGATTAGAACATGTATTTACTATTTCCCTTTAAACCATTAAACAACTGCTAAACTTTTGCACGTTTTCAGTTTTTATTTTCCTTATTAACTTCGACTAAACGAAAAAGCTATTACTTTGTTGATTTGCGTCATTTGAAGATAAATAGACTCAAATAAGGCCTCGGAGCTAACATCCGTCCTTATATTTACTTGACATACTTTTCGTACTATTCACAAATATATAATTTTATTAAAGTTCTTCTTTGATCGTGTAACTTTTATATTTGTTTTGAATATTTTTCGATATTAATATTAAAATAATATCTGAAAATATTACGACATTTATATTAATAGATCGAAAATGACAAATAAAGCAGATTAAATTTTACGTGTCTAACATATACAGGCAGTAAAAATGTACCAATTCGGTTGGAAATTTCCTAGCCTTTTTGTAAAATCAACACTATAATAAATATAACACTGATAACATACTATTATGAGTATTAATTAAATGAATCCTGCTTTAATTTGAATTTTAACAAGTCAAAATAACAAAATAGATAGATACGAGACAGCACAAACACTTTAAAATCATAAAATATAAAATAATGATTTCTCTTTAGGTTAATAAATAAAGATAATATATTTAAATGTGATAAACGGGTGGTTGTTTGCTAAAATATGTAGAAAATTTTTATTTAAATAAATTATTATATATTTTACTTAATAGTTTCGTGTCAGTTTTTGAGTTTATAGCATTTTTATTTTTATTTTTTTAGATTTCGAAGTATTCTCGTTTTCTAGTAGTATGATTTTCAGTCTATTTTGTTATTTTAATCTGTAGAAATTCAAATTGAGATAGGTTTCGTTTAATTAATACTCATAATATCATTTTATCAATGTTATTTGTTGTAGTGTTAATTCTACAATGTCTGAAAAAGGTTAGGAAATTTCCAGCCGAAATTATTGCATATTGACGTGGCAATATACGTCCCTAAATGAGAAAAACTTTTTTTTTATATTTTAGGTAAAAAAAGGACTTCAATAGCTCAAGAAACTATCCTAAATATATGTCACTCTTGTATTAAAAAGTGCGGAGAACCTCAAGATAATGGAGAAGGTCCGAGTCTGAAAAATGACGACAATGGTGTTATATACACAATGTATACTTGATGCAAATTTCTTATTTGACGAAAAATATTGTTACAAGCGTGTTCCTTTAGAAAATACTTTATTGCTGTCAACCCTCTTTTATCTACTTGAAGTTTATGAATTCCCTCTTATCCTCTTATTGAACGCCTGCGGTAAGAACAGAGTATGCTCCAAATATACCTTTGTAACTTTAGGTTTTGGAGTATATGTTAATGATATGTTATAACGATTATCAGCATACAGTTTCTTTCATAATTTTGAAAGTTATTGAAAAATCGAACAGTGAACAAATACCGGCAGATTTTAAACAATTTGCAGGCTTTTGAAGATTCTTACATCGATTAAAAGCTTTTGTAAATAATTCCACAATCTCGTACTGAGTTATGGCGCTTTCAGGTTTCTCAGTCAAGTAATATTCACACTTTCGATTGTAAGCATTTTAAAGGGGTTCGAAAAATGTCAAATCTAGAGGCTGTAGCTTATGGAATGTATGTGGTTGCAAGGTCAGTTTTATTGTGTGTATATACACAGTTCATTCAAAAAGTTCAAGGACTATATATAATAAAATTTACAACTAGCACTATCTGTTACCCGACGGCAGAACTATATAATATCGTGCCTTATTTACTCACAGTGCACATGTGAGAAGTGTAACTTCATTTAATGGCTAGCTTTGTTCGTTTGAAGTAGACGTGTTTTTGTCACTGCGTCACAATTTTTGCTATGGAGCAACGGGCCGCAATCAAATTTTGTTTAATCGGTTATGTAATAACAGAGTGAAACTAAATTTTTCAAAAACTAAACATATGGTGGTTGGCTCATTTGTGAATAGTAGACGATTTTTCTGTATCACAACTTTTGAAATAACGCATATCAAAATTATCGTTATTCAGGTTATTCTGAACGCTCCCATGCAAAAATCTCCATGTTCCATGTCACATCCACCTAAAAAACATTTATCCCTGGTCTATTATGATTGGACCAAAATGTTAATATATAAGACTGTTACCTCATTTTACAATTTCTAGTTCTTTATTAATTTTTCGCAACAAAGAAGAGGTGTAAAATTGCAAATGAAGGAAAACAAAATAATGGGCAAAAAAAACTATACCAGATACTTTAAATTGGTTGAGTGTGAGGTAGAACATAACTTTAAAAAGGCGCATCTCCTTCTTATATATAAAATTGACCATAATTTGATGTCAGAATATTTAAACAGCTACGAAAAAAAGAAGATTCAAATTCCATAATTATAACATTAGATGGAAATGTTGTAAACGAGACCGCATCCGTGTCGAAGCGATCGGTTTGTCACAATCTAATTTTAGACCCTAAAAGATCTGTTTCGTCCTAGCTACCGACGGTGGATTCATCAGTGGGTCCGTCGGAGCTTTCCCCAGACACCTTTGATACACTTTCTACATCTGCATACTCATATTTAAACCTTTCTGCGTCGGAACCCATAAACCAGATTCTGAATGTGCCGCCATCTGCGACATCACCCCGCTTAGGCAAATACTTTGTATGCAGACGAGATCGTTAGATCCCGCATGTATAGAAAGTGTTTCCTGATGAAACTGCAGATGCGGACGCTTTTAGGGTCTTACAGACCTATTGCTATAACTCAGCAATCCAGGCAATCCTTGCTGCCTTAGGTCCTGTCACGGTCGCCATGTTGTAAACGAGACCGCATTCGTGTCGAAGCGATCGGTGCGTCACAATCTAATTTTAGACCCTAAGAGAGGTGTTTCGTCCTAGCTACCGACGGTGGACTCATCAGTGGGTCCGTCGGAGCTTTCCCCAGACACCTTTGATACACTTTTTACATCTGCATACTCATATTTAAACCTTTTTGCGTCGGAATCTATAAACCAGATTCTGAGTGTGCCGCCATCTGCGACAGAAACAAAACTCATTGGCGTTGTACGAACTTTACAGTCTGTTTTATGCCTGATGCTATAAAAATGCAACGAGATAAAGTTTTTTTAGTAGAACACTTATTTACGTAATCAAAAATGATTTTTTTTGTAATCTAGTGATGAGTAGCTACGTGTTAAATAAATAAATAAGCTAAACGAAACTAAATATAATCAAAAATCAACAAGAATTAACACTGAATAAGCTTAAAATCTTGATATCATGAAATATAATATTTGACTAACTAAATTAATAAATATCAATTTATAAAATCAGCAGAATTAAGGTTTTTGATTGTTTAGTATTTTCATAAAGGGGGAAGAACTGCTGACCTGATAAAATGCTGATGAAAGACTTAAAATCTGATTATATAAGTGATACTTTTTTTCTTCGCACTTCTCTCGACATAAATTTTAATTTACAGGTCTTTTTATCGGTTTAAAAATAAAATAAAATGTTTTTTGACATAATCTTTTATAAAATTATATTTTGTGGTTGAGGTGGAAAGCTCGTTTCTTTTTAGTGATTGATTAACATCAGTTAACATAACCTCTCGTCTCAATTTCGATAATCTATCATAAACAATGAAGGCTGCATTCGACTTGTCAAATGAAGCTGAAATTACGTTCCGTTTCAAAAGAACAAGTAGGTAAATGAAAAAAGAGTGGAAAATAGTATAGTTTAAATAATTTAGGATAATATAGTTCAAATAATTGACGAGAGAACGGAAAATCTTAACTTACTTCAAAAAATATCGACAACGATACTCACATTTTACTATTGATATATCGTCCTAAAAATATTAATCATAAACATCCACGTTTCTAAAAAAATAATATCGATATTTGGATATATCGATATTTTATCAACAGTCTTATCTGATCCGCAGTACTTATTGGTTTTCATCCTGACGTTACGTTTTTCGATCGCGGTTTGAAATTATTGATTTTTTTGTATTTATTCGTACTTTACAAGTTTAAATAGTGTTTTAAATAATTTTAAGATGATGAAAAAGTATTATGTACTTGGTTGTAAGGGAAATTACGATCCGGTCAAAATAGCAGAAAGTGATTCTTCTTGAAAATTTAGCACCCAGTGATAATAGAGTTTATGAGTGTAATCTACTTATTTGTTTTGGTAGTGTAATAAGTAAAGAGAGTTTTATTTGGCATACACTGCCCACCCTAAACCAAAATTTTATCTCATCATAAAGTTACAGTACAAAATTCCGCGGGATCTCGCTTTAAAGGTTTTTCCAAGACCCTTTGAATGGCACGAATGACATTTTTGTTTTTGGGTTTTTTGAGAATTTCACAACGTCATAAAAGAATTTTTTTTTTCAATTGGTCCTCCAGAAGTTTGATTTTTTTAGACATTTATTTTATAAGATGTATGGGCCTTTTACACAAAAACAAGGGTTTTTAAAAAAGTTACTCTTTGTGAGTTTTGGATTATAAAAAAAAACTAAAAGGAAAGAAAATATTGCATTGTATAAAAACTTTCTATGCATCAACTTTTAAAATGAGAAATCTTTTTACTAAAAAATTTTATTAATTTTATAAACAAAAAATAAAAATTATACACGTATTAGATAAAATAGGAAATTTGATTACCAATATTGAGAAAAATGTATAAAAAAGATAGTAGCTTTTCTAATGTTTTAGAGGTAATTTTCTTTCACTGTGTGTAAAATGGTCCATTGATGGGCTTTTGAAATAGTAGGTCCGAATTTTCTTACAGATATCTCCAATTCCTTCGGCAAGAGTTTGACTGGGTTGAGATCTGAGATTTGTGGCGGACACACCATAACAGTTAATTTTTTCTTTTTCTCCAAACTAGCAAGATAATTTTTACATAACTTTGACGTGTGATTGGGATCGTTGTTTTGCTGGAATAAGAACTTCTGTCCAATTGTTATTTTGCCAGAAGAAACTGCTTGAGTTTTTAATATTTCTTTGTATCCCTCTTTAGTCAATATTCCATCTATTTTTATTAGATCTCCAACCAACAATCAAATATTTATCGTTTAAAAAAAAAAACTTTGACACCCTGTATTTTGGAAACTATCAAGTTTGAATTAAGGTAAATTGGACTAGATCCCTATATTTTAATCTCGGGAATTTGCGCGTACAGACTTTTTAGAGATATCCTGTACATTCATATTTATTGTTTTTAAAAGCTGCTATGATTTCAATTGAATTTAAAATTCTGAAAAGAAAGGGCTGACAAAAAAAATTAATTACGTTCAATTTTAAGTAAAATTGGTTATTTGGGATTTTACATTGTGTAAATTTATAATAACAAATTGTATATAAATTTTACTACGCTTATTTAGATATAATTTGATATTCCATGGTATTGTTTATAAATGTGATTTCAATGCTTAAGAGGATTACAAATTTCTTTGTAGTAGATTTACACTAGATTTAATAATTTGAGGTTTGCGGAATAGTATTTTACGAACAAACATTTAAATTAAATTAGTAACTATGTATGCGTAATTTTCATTAAAATATGTAATAAATAATCTTTTCTGTACATGTAATATTTTGATAGGTCTAAAGGATTCTCCGAGAGGGCGGTCAACTGAAAAAATGTATTGGTTAATGAAAGAAATATATAGGTGCTGATTTGAATGTATGGAACCGTTCATAAATCTCGTAATGGTCTTGAAGAGGGTGGGGCGAAGTTCAAAAAAACATGTTTGTTGAGCACATAGCGGGGTTTTGAAACCAATAATGTGATAATTCGTTCTGCAAAATTTTTTATATCTTTCCAATTAATTGTCTATGATAAACTGAATGTGCAATTTGTCGAATGCAATCGAACGTGATCTTATTAATAAAATTAATTATTGTTACAACTTTTAATAATTTTCGGGAAATGTTTAAAAAGAACTACTATGTTTTATACCACTAAATTTATTAAGAAAACAGTGACTGCAGTTTCAACTTACAGAGTCATTTTCAAACTGAATAACAAAGGTAGACTAAGTATTCAATACAAAAACATGAGAAAATTTAACAATAAATAAAAACTACCTGAGATATTTCATTACTACAAAGGGGAGGTACTAAATTTTGGGAACTAATCATTATTTGGCGACAACAAATAACGGGAAAAACCCAAGTTCTGTCTGGTCATTAAGCAAATTTACATTTTTATTTCTACTATGTTTATATATTTCTAAAGATTCAAGAATATTTAACTTTTGGCCCTTTGTTGAATAATGCAATATGTCAGTGTTGTCCAAATCAGGAAAACTGTGGTTGTGTTCTAAGCAATGGTTGGCAAAGCTCGAGTCTGTTTTTTGTAGTCTATATGATCGGTGGTGTTCTGAAAGGCGAGTTTTAAAGCTTCTACCACTTTGTCCAATATACAAGCTATCACACTCTGAACATTTTAACTTATAAACTCCTGATTTATCAAATTTATTAATTTTATCTTTAGCATTGTAAAGGATAGTGGACAGATTGTGTTGAGATTTAAAGGCTACTTTTATGTTATGTTTAGAAAGAGTATTAGCTATGTTTTCTGATAGGACACCACAGTATGATAAAGATATATAAGATGGACTATCTTTATAATTTTTTATTTTAGGATATATTGAATTAAAAGCTAGTTGTTTTTGTTGTTTAATTATTAATTACTTTATGGTTTGTTGGGAGAAATTGTTTGATACTGCAATCCTTTCAATGATATTTAGTTCCTCTTGAAGATCTTCTTCAGAGAGAGGCAAAGAGAATGCTCTATGTATCATTGAATTGTATGCAGCCATTTTGTGTTGTAAGGGGTGAAAAGAATCATTAGATATAGTATTACCTGTAAACGTTGGTTTTCTAAAAATTTTAAATTTACACTGATTATTGAGGTGAGATATGGTGAGATCAAGAAAATTTATTTTATGGTTATTTTCAGTTTCCAGAGTAAATTGAATTTTTGGATGGCAATTATTAAGGAATTGTAAGAATTTTTGAAGCTGTCTAGTAGTGCCTTTAAAACATGCTAGAACATCATCTACATATCTGTACCAAAATTGAACATGGTTTTTGCTTAAAGGGGAATTAAGAATTTTATTTTCTAAGTTTGACATGAAAATGTCTGCTAGGAGAGGGCTAAGAGGAGAACCCATTGGTAAGCCTGAATTTTGTAAATAAAATTTGTTATTAAACTGGAAATAGGTTTGTGATAGGCAAAGTTCGAAAGAGGACAAGATTTCAGAAGTAACTATTGGATGTATATTTCGTTCCTGTAAGATTTTTTGGATGAGTATAAAACATTCATCTGTTGGAATATTAGAAAACATGTTTTTTATGTCAAAAGAAACTAGTATGGAGTTATCTGGGATTTTTATGTTTTTTAGTTTTTGGACGAGATCTACTGAATTATTTAAACTGTGATTTGGTTTAAAGTTGCTTATTTGTTTGAAGAATGAATTTAGTTTCATACTGAGTTCTCTCGTGGGGCTATTTATGTATGAAACGACTGAGCGAATGGGATTTCCTGGTTTGTAATTTTTTATAAGGCTATAAAGTTTTGGTGCTTGTGGGTTCATATTGATTATTCTTTTTTTTTTATCGAATTCTGAAAAGATGGTTGTTATATTTGACAGGGTTTGTTTCAAATTTGTTTGAAAAACTTTTGTAGGATCGCTTTTAATTTCTGTAATATTTTCGGATTGAATAAATGCTTCTATTTTATTGACATATTCAACTTTTGGTAAAATAACTGTTGCATTTGATTTATCTGCTTTTGTTATTATTAGATCATTATCTTTTACTTTCTCTCTTATACTTTTTACTGTGTCTAAAGCTGTATTATTGGATTTTAAATTAGTGGATTTTATATGTTTTTTAATTGTTCCAGTAGTTAAGTCAATATTATTGGTGTGTTCTATTTTGTTTAGAGCTAGAGTACTTTCAGATATGATGGAATCGATAATATTTTTATTGTTTATGTGAGGTGTAAATTTGGGGCCTTTTGACATTAGATCTATTTCTTTACTATTAAAACCTACGTTTGACAGATTTATGACTCTTTCACTAAAATTTTGATTGGACTGTGGTGTTTTGTTAGTTGTTTGGGAAAATTTACATGACTTTAAATGGTTAAGTTTTTTAGATTGAGTTTCAAATTTTTTGTGGATAATTATGCTAATTTTTGATCTAATACTATCGTCTAAAATATCGAATTCAATTGGGTGAAGTTTATAAGTCAATTCAGAATGTAATACCTTAATATAGTTTTGTAAAACAAATCTTCTGGAGAAATGGTGTTTGCATTCTTGTTTCATCCATATGGTTTGGGCTTTCTTTATTGCGTAGTCGGAGGATGCTGATTTTCTTCTAATTTTAATATTCACGTACTTGGGAAAAACTTTGTGTCTGAGGCATTCTTGATTAAACCAGATGTTTTGGCTTGCTAGTCTGTATTTAAGACTTAGTCTGAAGAAAAGAGTGGCTTGGTTAGCTGTACTGGCTTCTTTTAAAAAGTTGATGCTGGTAGCCGTTACTATGTGGTAGTTAATCATCTTCGGGAAATGTTTAATAAATTTCGGGAAATGTTTAATAAATTTAGTGGTATAAAACATAGTAGTTCCTTTTAAACATTTCCCGAAGATGATTAACTACCACATAGTAACGGCTACCAGCATCAACTTTTTAATAATTTTAATTTTCAAAACATAATTACAGTGAGATAATTACATAGAGTTTACAGTTAACAAACCATTAAGATGGATTAATGCATGATAATTGTATATATTTATTTGTTATTTATTTATTTACTTGTTTATTTATTTAAACCCATTTCACATTTACAAAAAACCAATTAACAAATGGGCGCAACAAAAAAAAGAACTTAAATATTTACAATGACAAAAAAAACAAAATAAAGGAAAAACAAGCATACACAAAATACCAGAAATAAAACTATAAAATATTTAAGACTTAATTATATTTATCTGTGCCAATCCGCAGCTAAATATGTCGAATTTATTTTGATTTTCGTTCTAGATTCTGCACATCCTATATAAAGGAGAGTAATTACACAGATTTGTACGAGGTGTAAGACAATAGAATGTAGTAGATTGGCGAGCTAAAGTCCTAGGTACAAGAAAACTTATTTTTTCTAGTATGTCACTACATTCCACTCTTTTATGCAAAACTTTATAAAGAAATTTGAGGTTTATGACGATACGTCTATGTTCTAGAGAACAAAAAAAATGTTACTGAAGTAAGATTTCATGCGGAAACCCGGTTTTAGGATAATATCCATCAATCCGAAATCTTAGGTATTTTAAGAAACGCCGCTGAACTCTCTCAAGGTCATTAATATGGTTTTGATAATAAGGAGACCATATTATGGAAGCATATTCCAATTTAGATTTTACAAAAGCGTAATAAAGTAAAATGAGCGTACTTTGATTAGAGAGTGATTTTGAGTTTCTGAAAACAAAGCCTAATGATTTAAAACACACCTGTATAAGATGAGGAACAAGTGAAAATCTGCTATCAAATGTCACACGCAGATCCCTAAAGTATTTCACTCGTGGAACTGATGCTCCATCAATTTTATAATCATACACTAGCACGTTTTTCTTTAATGTGAAAGTTATGACTTTGCATTTACCAACGTTGACGGTATTTATTGCTATTGGTGGTCTTTGACAATGAGCATCTTGTTTTACACAAGTCAAAATTTTAGCGTCATCCGCATAGACTATCACTGTACAATCATCCACAATTCCATTAAAAAATATATTAAATAATAAAGGACCGAGTATTGACTCTTGAGGAACTCCCGAAGTCACACATAGTGGTTCCGAGGACTGACCACAGCATTCTACTATTTGCTGCCTATCACAGAGATATGATTTAAAAAATAGAATTAATTTTTGCGAAAGTCCAAACCAATTCAGTTTATCAAGCAAAATGCCGTGATCAAGCCTATCAAACGCCTTTGAATAGTCTGTATATATTGTGTCGACTCGACCTCCCTTGTCCAAGACATCAGCCACAAACTGAGTAAAACAGAAAAGATTGACCGCTGTGGATCTACCTTGGGAAGCACTAAATAGGTGTTTCAGCTTGAAAAATAGATATTTATGCAAAAAGATTTCAAAACATTTAAAAAAATTATTTATTATACAGACTAGTCTGTAGTTTTCTATATTTTGTTTGTCTCTCTTTTTATACACTGGAGAAACTCTGGAAATTTTCCATTTATCAGGAAACTGTGAATTATTTAGGCAGAGATTAAAGATAATGGAAAGAGGTTTTGCTAATACGCATGCACAGTCACGAAGGAAAAAAGCATGGAATTTTATCCGGACCTACTGTTCCCTTTGGTTTCATTTCTTTTAAGATAGTACTTCATTTTCACTAACCTTACAAATTTGAATAGTTTGAGTGACAGAACTTTGAATATCTTTATTAAAAGCATTGTTCGATGAAATATACGAAGATTTAAAAAAGTCAGCAAATGCATTTGCAATATTTGTATAGTTTCTATAGGTATTTTCCCCACAAATCAGATTGTCAGGTAATTCTTTATTATTTCTTTTAATCTTTATAAATTGCCAGAAGTTTGATGGGTTAAAAGCAATGCAGTTTTCCACACTTTCACAATATTTTTTATATGTATAATATATGTATTATCCTTTCAAGCAAAGAAAAGGAAAAATATATACAAATAGTTTGTTTCCTGCAAATATGGTCTCGTCAGTGGAGCTGTATCGAACCAAGAGCAACATTCGCAGGAAACAACTGCTATAAAAAATATAAATTCCAAAGTGTGTCGGTAGGATATTAAAAAACCAGCCAACTTCGATGAAAGACTGAAAAATATCGCCACTTAAACGACATCTATATAATCACCGGTGATTATATTAGGTCTTTGCAAAACAATATAAATACTGAAATCAAAATTTAAAATTCGTGGAATACATCATCATTTACTCATTTACAATGAATCTCCATTTTCCAGAATTACTGTTTTAAATGTTTACTTAAAATGTTGGCTTTGTAAATAAACAACTCAGATATTTTATTTGTTTTCCTGAAAAGCACATTGTTACCGAATTTGCGCTGAGCAGTTAAGAATAAAAGAGTTTTTTTGCTTTTCAAATATTTATCATTTGATTTTGTTAATGACAAAAAAAGAAAAGGAGAAATGTGAAATAGGCAGATATATCTTGATATACAGTGGAGTACCCTGAGAGCAAAGGGCACGTTCAGGAGTAGGGCTGCTAATAGATCGAAAGTACAAATAACAAATAGAGAATGAAATTTACGTGAGCGATAAGATACTACAAGTGACAATGAGCATTAACCAGGAGAAGATCAATTTTATAAGTGTATCCGCACCAGATATAAGTAAGGAAAGAGAGGAAAGAGAGATTCTATCAAAAATTGCAAGCAGTAGTGGATAAAATTAGAGCACAAGATAGAATCATTCATATGGGGGACCTAAATGCAAGAATAGGAAGCGAACCACTGAACGGCGTAATGCAGAGATTCAACGAAGAGACTATGAACAAAAATGGAGAACTACTGAAAATATTTTGTGCAAACAACAACATGGGAATTAATAACACTTTCTTCAAACATTACATGAAGTACAAATACACATGGCAGAATACAAGAGGGTAACAGTCGATATTAGACTATATTATCACTAACAGAGAAGTCGCCCTTCAAACAATAATAGACGTAAGAACTTTAAATGAAATGAAATAAGATGGTACTTTGCAAAATGAGACTAAAAATGCCTAAGGCCTCAAAATCTAAACCGCAAATGATTAGCAAATTCAACTTCGAATCACTAGAAGACAAAAATATACAATACCTATACGAAGACCGATTAAATCAAAAGATAGTGCAAAGGCCAGTTAATATCAAAGACCACAATGACCCACAATGAAAAACAATAAAAAATAACATATTAGACGTAGCCATGGAAGCAGTTGGAAAGAGACAGATAAATGTCAATACAATCAACAGAACACCTCGGTTTATACTGGAAGTAAAGGAACTAGCTAAACAAAAGAAAAATGCATATATTCAATATATACGAAATAAAATGCCTGAAAACTGGAACAACTATCGGAGGGAACGGAACGAGGTAAACGCAAGAATAAAAGAACTAAAATAAAACTATTGGGAAAGGTTTACAAAAGGGAGATGCAATAGCAGTGGATATATCCACATTATGCCGTTGTAGTGCTGAAATCACATTCAGCAAACGTACAACTATATGCAGTTCCGTTCATGAATGAAGTAAAATGCGAACAGTAAATGCACACTTCAACGGCATAATGGGGATATATCCACTGCTATTGCATCTCACATGGAGGAATCCGTGAAAGCCGCATAAACATATATACGCCATCCGGCGGGAGGTCGGCGAAGCCGCGTTCAGTATTTACATGACTCCTTTTGATCTGGCCTTTGCACAGCCAGGTTCATGTTGTTACCCTGATGAGTCTAGTTGAGACGAAACATGTGCCTCTGCCGTGTCACTATGGCGGGGATGGTACGTTTTAACTTTTTTCTCGGTATGGTGGTACAGGTAGACCATCATCTCGATGGTGGTGGAATAAGATAAATTGTTTTCCTTAGCAATTTGTTCAAAATGTGCAACCTCTAACACGGAAACGATATGGTTGGAACGAAGTGTGCATTTACTGTTCGCATTTTACTTCATTCATGCACGGAGCTGCATATAGTTGTACGTTTGCTGAATGTGATTTCAGCAATACAATGGCATAATGTGGATATATTCACTGCTATTGCATCTCACACGGAGGAATCCGTGAAAGCCGCATAAATATATATATATATATATATATATATATATATATATATATATATATATATATATATATATATAAATATGTAGATAAGTTTTTGTCCGTGTAATTTAAAATAAAATAGAATAAAATATTGGCGAAGCGGACGTGAAAATTTGTCAATCTACATGATTCTCGTATTAAAAAGTGCGGAGCACTCCAAAGTATGGAATAACTCCGGGTCCGACAGATGGCGACAGCGCTGTTTCGTCCTAATCATGTAGATTGACAAATTTTCACGTCCGCTTCGCCAATATTTTATTCTATTTTTTTATATATATATATATATATATATATATATATATATATATATATATATATATTTTAGAAAAAATTAACTACCCCAATAAAACTGAGTTTAAGTTTAAGTATGTTAAAGGATTGATATTTCTCTGATATGTAACTATTTTTGGATAGTAAATTCCTTCAATTAGTAGAATTTATTTAAAGTTAATAAATGTTAAATAATTAAACATCATAATGAACTTTTATTCCCTTACATTTTGACTACTGCCTATTATATCTTTTCGTCACTCAATAAACCACCCCTACAGAACTTAATTGGAGATATATCTGAATATATTATATTTTCTTGTGGAAAACTTGAGAAACAAAAAGTTTCACAATAAGATGGGAAAGCTAAATGAGTAATCAGATCGAGTCAATGGTGCCAGAAAAAAAAGTTCAAGAGGGCAAAATTTTACAGACCTGGAAAAAAGTATCGCTCTGTATGTAATTTCACATAATAACAATTTTTTTATGAAAACTGTAAACAATGTTATGTGTTCTAAATTTGACTTAATTATCTTAAAGTACAACTGCTATGAGGGAGAGGGGCGTTGGATTTGTTTTTTCTCGCAAAGGGGCGGTGATCTAAAAAGGGTTGAGAACTTATGCAATAGAACTTAAATATTTGCTTTACTTTTAAACTGTTATCGCACTTTAGATCTTTTATGTCATTTCAACCTCTTGTTGTGAACTTCTATTTTCAATGTAAACTACTATCAAAACGATGTAGACCCCGAAAATACGATAATTCAGGCATTAAAACAACCCGCAGTGCAAAAGAGCATGAATACTACTTCTTGGCTTTGCCAAGAAAATAACCCTAGTAAAGAAGTTGCAGCTGATAAGATCTGAATTATGCTAAAAACAAACATCCAATCAGCTACTGAAACTGTTCTTGGTCGATCGAAACAAGAAAAAATCAAACCATGGATGACCGACGAAATATTGGACTTGATGGCTGAACATCGGATTGTTAAAAACCAGCATGATAAATATAAGGAATTGAATCGTACTCTCAAAAGAAAGATAAGGGAAGCTAAGGAAAAATGGACTCAAGAACAGTGTGACGAGGCTGAAAGACTTCATCAGCTGCACGACTCCTTTAATTTCCATAGAAATAAGAATAGACAAGGAAGGCCGATATTGGATACTGACGAATTAAAAGAAGTTTGGGAGAACTATGTAGAGACTTTGTTCAGTGATCAACGAACAAAGGCCCCGACGAATGTCACTGAAAACATGAGTGGTCCAAAAATTCTTGAATCTGAAGTCAGGACGCAATGAATTGAATTAAGAATGGTAAAAGTGCTGGTCACGACGATATATATATATATATATATATATATATATATATATATATATATATATATATATATATATATATATATATATATATATATATATATATATGCAGAAGGTTTAAAGCAAGTCGATATTAAACAACCTACATATCTCTTTCACGTGATATATGACTCTGGGCAAATCCCTGTGGATTGGTCAAAGTCTACGTTTATTGCTATTAAGACTACAGTCTCATAAGCTTGATGAACCACGCTCTTAAAACGTTCCTTCGAGTAATCTATTCAAGAATATACAGAAAAGTGTGAGGAGAATATACAGAAAAGTGTGAGGATATGAGTGGCGACACACAGTTTGGCTTTATTAAGGAACTTAGCACTAAAGAAGCTCTCTTCTCGACGAAATTACTTATGCAAAAGTGCTATGATCAAAGGCAAGATATTTTTATCTGCTTTATTGACTTTCAGAAAGCTTTCGACAACGTAAAGCACGAGCCGCTATTAGAAAGGTTACAGGAGATCGGTATAGATGATAAAGATATTAGAATAACAAGAGAACTTTATTGGCTGAGATCCGTATTGATGGCCATCTGGCAACAGAGACTTTTAATATACTGAAGAGAGTCCGGCAGGGATGTGTACTGTCGCCTGTTCTGTTTAATATTTACGTTGAGAAAATATTTCAGTTAGCATTAAAAAATGAAACGCGAAGTATCAAAGTCAATGGCATCCCAATAAACAATATTCACTATGCAGATGATACTGCAGGCTTAGCTAACAACTTTGAAGATCTCCAATCAATATTAAAAAGCTCAACGAGTGCGGTGAACAGTTCAGGCTGCTTATTAATACTGCCAAAACAAAAATGATGGTGATTAGTAGGCATCAGTACATCACTCCTCTTAATATTAACGGGGAAAACATTGAACGTGGCGCACGGTTCACGTATCTTAGCGCTACTCTGAATGAAAAATGGGAATGCGATGAAGAAGTGAAGGGAAGAATTGGCCGTGCAAAAAACACTGTTTTTAAACTTAAAAATCTTCTCCTTCACAGAAATATGCCACTACATAGCCGAATACGTGTGGCTCAATGTTATGTATGGCATATTCTACTATATAGTGCTGAAACTTGGTCACTTAAGGCTCGGACGCTGAATCGGATCGAAGCTTTTGAATTGTGGACACTTCGCCGACTGCTGCGTATCCCCTGGACTACTCACCTAACGAATGATGAAGTTCTACGAGGAGCTGGCGTAGAAAGACAACTATTGGATAGTGTAAAACAAGAGTGTCATATCTAGAGCATATAATAAAATGACCTCGTTACTCCATACCAAGGCTAATACTACAGGTAAAAATTGAAGGCAAACGGGGGCAAGGTCGAAAACAACACTCTTGGCTCCGCAATATAAGAAACTAGTGTGGTATATCAGACGCCGCAACGATATTTAGACAGGCTGAGGAGGGCACTCTAGTTGTCATGTGACCATGAGATGGACAAATGATTGCCGACGTGTGGCATAGCACATGGTATTGGATGGTTTGCATCATACTGACTGTTTTAATTCCCTACCGCTAAGTTGCCCTCTGTGACTGTGGATGTTATCTAAACGGCAATCCTCTTTTAATACACTTAAAATTGTAAAAAATTATTTTGCATTTGAATTCTAAATGGTTAAATTTTTATGTTATAAAAATACGTACTTTTAAGACCACATTAAATATTATTGATTTTCCGATATTTAATTAATGAAAATGTCTTCCTATATTTATACAATTAAAAGAAATATTAGTAACAAAAACTCAAATGGACATTTTATAATCCTATTCGCTTTATTCTTCGTTCTTTTTTCATTGCCATCGGACAAAACGCTCGAAAAACCCGATTGGAATAAGCACTTTATCCGGTTTTATTTAGGAAAATTGAATTTTCCGTTCTGCATTACGTAAAAAATCCACATAAAGAATATTTTACATAAAACCCTTTAAAATTAGCCATAAATACAAAGCAGGATTATTCAATTCAGTGAATGTGATCAGTTGATAATATGTCGGCCTTGATTACTGCCTTTTATGTAACTTATTAATTTAAACCTGGTAAAGCTAATATCACAGGCAAATTTTGCTTTATTCTACCAATAAAAAATAGTTTTATATGACCCTGCTGTATATGGACCAAATAAATATGGTATTTTTAAGTTTCACCAAACAACATGAAGCTTTGTTTGTCTCGTTAACTGCTTTTCAGTTATTTTTATTACACACATTCGTCTTTATATTTCGTAGGTGAAAACTAGGTTTAGATCGAGTGAAATCTAGGAATGTGACCTTTTTAAATCTCCTTACATAACCTATAATTTGAAGTTATAGAACAGGATTTTAGCCTTGGTTTTCCACAGTTTTATCTTAGTTTTGCAGGAAAACCCTTTTCCACTTCTGATGTAACTAAATTTCACGGTTATAGAATCTTCTATGTTTTATTGAATTGTATAAATTTGAAATCGAAAAAATCCAGAAATAGTCTAAAAACCTGCCATGGTATGTATGTATATATATATATATATATATATATATATATATATATATATTTTCACCCTATACAGCAAGGAATATTGCAACCAAAATACGTGATTTTCCAAAAGTTTTACTTTTGGGATTTATGGGGATCTAATAGAGTTACATTTTTAATTATTTTCATATTATATAGGGCATCCCAAAAGCTTTGAAACTACCAAAGTTGTATTTTTAAATAGAACCCCCTATATATTACTTAATTTTCATGTTTCAAATGCTTAAGAAGTATTTCAGTTATATACTTGAAATTTACAGAGAAGTATAACTGTAGGAGATTGAGACAATGAGTAATTAGTGGACTGTATTTAGGTTGGTTGCGGAGATGAGAAATTATACAAATAATGAGCAAATACAACATACGGCGACAGCGTGACACAAATACTAAAATGGCCTACTTTGTAGTCGAAATCACTTCATTAAATTCTTCTTGGTGGCCACCAGAATAATCCCAAGCTTCACCGTACAGGAACCAGGAATCGGGGACACTGTCACTGTATTTTGGAGTAGTTTTTGAGGCGAGAGTTAATATGTTTGTGAGACAAACGATAAACCTTTTCGATAAGGCGAGGGACGTGCAAGACGTCGAGTACTACACTACAACAATTACTGTTCTACTACACGACTATGGTACTACTACTCTTTTTACATTTGTCCAAATGCGCGAGGGCCAGTAAAATGTGTCACGTGTAAACGCGAGTAAAATTGAACTAAAAAGTAATGAAACCCAAACAATAACAATAAATCATATTTTTCATCCTAATTATAATAAACCTACTATATTTTACAGGGTGTCCAACAATTGAAAGTAATCAAATAAGAACCTTAAGCAGCTTTAACTGATTAATTTAAATAGAATGCTATACTTTTTACCTTACCCGAAAATGTATAGAGAATGGTATAAGGCTGTTCTATAGCAAAGTCTTCGCGTTTTCACAGAGTACGCCAAATAATCGTTTTCTGCGCTATTTTGTATTTTTTGAATAAATGTTCTAATATTGTTGCCTATGGCGTTTAGAAACGTCAGTTAATTCATTTAATCTGTCAGTTTAGTCTGCAAAGCATGTTGCTATAATAGCGGTATTATTTTTTGTAACTGTGAAATTTCATTTATCGAATTGAATTATTTGAATATTGTTGTGTTATTGCTTTGTCGAAATGAAGATTTACCAAAAGAAGAGCGTATTAATATGATTTCTATTCTTGGGGAATGTCATCAAAATTGTTTGTTGGCTTCTCCAGTCGATGTTTAAAGGTTTCCTGAAAGAAACCATCCTAAACCAACAGTTTTTGTGAGTCTATTAAACCAGTTTCGGGAAAGTGGAAGTGTCAGTTATAAAAAACCTGTTATAAGAAAATCTGTCAGAGGATGAAGAAAATGTTTTTATTGTACTTGGTGCAGTGATCGAAAATCCCAATATTAGTTAGAATCATAAATCCGAAAATACTAACATTAGCCAAGCAAGTGTTTCAAGAATACAGAGAGTCCAGCTTTGTCAAGAGCTTCACGGTAATAATTTTGATAACGGAATTGAATTTTGCTTGCGAGTGTTAGATAAACTGGCAGAAAATGAACACTTTTTTGATAATGTGTTGTTTAGTGATGAATGTACTTTTTATAACAATGGTTTCATGAATAGACACAACTTCCATTACTATTCTGATTCAAATCCGCATGAATACAGAATTATGAGAAACCAGAATAAGTGGTCGGTTAATGAATACTGGGTCCAAACGTAATTGGACCCCACTTTTTTGAAGGACTTTTAAATGGTTTGATGTTTCGCGATTTGCTTTCACACCAATTTCCAGAGTTAGAAGATATCCTTTTAAATATTAGAACAAGTACGTGGCTTCAACTGGATGGAGCTCCGCCTCATTATCATCGGGAGTTTCGGCAATCTTTAAATGTCAACTTTCGAAACAGGTGGATTGGGAGAGACGAATTTCAAAATTGACCCCTGAAATTTCCGGACTTAACTCCACCAGATTTCTTATGGGGTACATAAAAGGAATTGTCTACAATGCGCCCCCGACAACACAACATGATATGAAAATACACATAAGAGAGACTTTTCAAACTGTAACCCCTTAAATGTTGTCCAGAGTTAGCAGTGGTTTCGAAAAAAGAATACGTAAATGTTTGGAAATGGATGGTCGACATTTTGAACATCTGCTATAAATATTTTGCTTCTGTTTTGTGCTATCGTCAATATGTTATTACCATTATTGCTGTTATAGCCTGTTGGATGACAATAAATCACTTATATTTATAAATTACCTGTCATTTGCAAATGCCATAGACAATTAGACGTACAAAATGGTGCTGAAAACGATTATTTGGCGTACTCTGTGAAAACGCAAAAATTTAGCTACAAAACACTCTTATACCATTCGATAGGTATTTAAAAGGTACATTTAAGTCGTAAGTTAAAAAGTATAGCGTTCTATTTAAATTAATTAAGTTATAGCCACTTAAATTTCTTATTTGATTAGTTTTAATTTTTGGACACCCTGTACAATATAGCAAGTTTATTATAATTGGGATATAAAATATGCTTTATTGTTGAACTTCACTGTAAATTTCGAGTACATAACTGAAATACTGCTTAAGTATGTGAAACATGAAAATTAGGTTAGATTTTATCAAAATTCAAATTATTTAAAAACCCTTAAGCTTTAGGTACTATAAACCTTATTAAAATAGGCACTTATTTTGATCGGAGGATCCAAAAATGCAATAATATACAGAGAGGTCTATTTAAAAAAAACACAACTTTGATACTTTCAGAGCTTTTGGGACACCCTGTATAATATGAAAATAATTTTAAAAAGTATCTCTGTTAGACCTATAATATTCCGTGCCGTATAGGGTGAATAACCCTGTATATGTTAAAAAATATTTGTTTATATGTTGTGTTTTAAAAACAGGATAATAATCGAGATATGTGTTTGTTGTTATCATTTTGTTCATCTAAAACTCTCATTTTATTTACCGATTGTAGATTAATTTCTTTTCGTGACAGCACATCGTTAGTAAATACATTCAATACAAAATTAATTTTACTTTACCTTATTTCTTCAATGACACCATTTTAGTTTTTTTTTCCTTATTGAACTATCAGACTATGATAAGAATTCCTAGATACAAGGGCAGAAGACTGAAAGGAAATTTGTCGATGCTGTCATGGTCCGATGCCCTTTGTCCATTATAGCTCCGATAACAGGGTCTTGGAAAAAGTCCCCTCATATGTATCTGTAGTTAGAGTTGTTAATAAAAATACCAGATTCTCAATATATCGATATTTTTCAATATATGAAAATAGGAATTCGGTATGTCAAAAAATTATTGAACAAATGAAAATTAAATTATGTTGCCACACAAATTACATGAATAGGTTCGTTCTTCCTAAAATAGTTCCAAACTATTAGAAATTTACTGCAGACGACTATTGCGGCCCTCGAACATACCCCTGTAGAATTAGCATAACGTTACAACTAAGGCCCGGTTGTTTGAACGCTAAATATATATATATATATATATATATATATATATATATATATATATATATATATATGTACGGTTTCATAGCGTTCTACGCCTTCTGGTTCCCAGTCTCCATTGTTTTCGGTCTTCCCAATCCCCTGGAAGTAAGTTTCTTTCGGACATGGCTCGATTAATGTCCTTAATCCAGGTAACTTTTGGTCTTCCTCTTTTTATTTTTTCATTTGGTGTCCATTTTAGGATTTGCTTTGGTAGACGTTCGTCCGTCATTCTCTCCACATGCCCATACCATACCAGCTGACGTTGTTCGATTTCATCGCGAATAGTTTTCTTTACACCCATAATCTCTTTAATTCTCTCGTTGGTTATCCGTTCGATCCTTGACTTTCCGGCAGATCTTCGCCCAAAGTCCATTTCAAGAGCCAGCAGTTTACGTTCTAAAGTTTTATTTATCTGCCATGTTTCACATCCATACAATACAACGCTTTTAAATATTGCATTGTGTACAAGATGTTTTCTTTCCTTGGAGATGTTTGTTGACCATAATAGTGAGTTTAGGCATCCGATAGCTTTTTTCCCTTTAGTTATTCGCTCCAATATTTCTTCTTCAGTTCATCCGCTTTGACTGATCTTTGTTCCAAGGTAGGTATATTCAGAACAAGATTTTACTATGATATTGTCATTCACTTCCAAATCTGTTTCTTCTCCACCGATACACATATATTTAGTTTTACTGCAGTTCACAGTTAATCCCCACTCTGCGTATTCTTTAAATAGTTTCCTCGTCATAAATTCGAGGTTTTCTTTATCTTGGGTCACTACCACTTGGTCATCTGCAAAATGAAGCGTATATAAATGGGTGTCATTATTTAATGCTATTTCCATTCTACTGCATGTTTTTCTCCAATTCTTTAAAGCTCCATTGAGGTAGATTTTAAAGAGAGTTGGTGATAGACAACATCCCCGGCGAAGGCCTTTGGTCACATAAAAGTTTTTTGATGAGGTATTGCCGATCTTAATTCTGGTGAATGCATGATCGTATAGCTGTTTGATGGCTTGGATCGCTGTATGGTTAACTGGAGACTTCTCCATCACGTGCCATCATTTTTGGATTAGCACCGGATCATATGCTTTTGTGAGGTCAACAAAAAGCAGATGAACCTCTCTATTTCTTGCCGTTTGAACGCCAAATAACGTAACAATATTTTTATTTATATTTGAAAAAGTGTTAATTTTATGCTATCCTTTTCTAACTGCATTATTTAAATGAGTATCATATGATAATCGGCACATCAATTCTGAATACATAAAAGTATGAATATAGGGTTGCCTAAATTATTATTATTTTTGTTTTTTGCAATATGTAAACAATATCTAACAATATTTACCAATAAAAATAAGTTTTAAATCCTCTTGTGGTTAATATTAATTGTAAGCTTCGTATTTATAGTAATTTTTAGCACTTAAAAACACTGAAAAGAGTCATGATAAGCAATTAAACTGAAAGAAAAGATAAGTAAACATGTTTATGTCTGTCAAACATTAAAAAAGCCTCTCCCTCACCGACCATAAATAGCCTTCAAACAAATATATTGTTAACTCTATAAGGTATGATAGAAGATTATGGTACTTCCCTATTTTTCTCTGATTAAATTAAATGAACTTAATTAAATAAACATTCGCTTGTCACAACAATAGCATTAACATCAAGTAACATGACGTCTCGTCTCGACCTTGATAATTTATCGTGGACAAGGAAGCCTGCATTCGACCTGTCGAATGCAGCCGAAATTAAATTCCGTTTTAGAAGAATACGTTAGTAGTCATTGGATGCCATTGTGCAAAAAGAAAATTAAAATTTAAAAAGCGTCTTTATCCTATGGATGATATAATACTTTAATTAATTTTAGACAGTGCGTCAAACGTTTAATTAATTAAACAAAATAAAATACTTTTTAGTTAGCAGGTTATTATTTACTTTCAATCCTGATAATCTTCTACTTCTATCAAAAAAATTTTTGTTCAAGGACTCAAAATAAATAAGAAAACTTGGCTAGGTCCATATACATTGAAGGGACTACTGGTACCCTCTGAGCCTCTACGCTATAAGTCAAAAAACATAAATTTAACAAAAAGTACATCATAATGTGTTCACGGATAAGGACTTCATAAATCAGCGCTGTGTCTTTATATTTAGGAGTTGTTGGCCATGGACATTTTCGACTATAATTTTTTATGATTTGATTTAAATATAGAGGGAATCCAAAATTTGTAACTATATTACTGGGATGTCTGTGATATCGTAACTACCTTGCAAATCTAGGTAAAATAACAGAAAGAATGTACAGAAAGTTCGCTAAATCAAACATTTGTCATTTTCCATTATTAATAAACTTTTAAATTTCTCATTATTGCAATGCCACTGTTTCGCAAAATGCCATAGATTTCAATATTTATCAGCAAAACCAATTAAAATCGACGTGCATACAAACTTGAAACGATTTACATTCGACCATTTCATAGAATACGACAGCGGTCAAACTATCAGCGACCAAAATATATTTGTTTATAGCCGACCTAAAAAACTAGAGAGTAACTTTTTCGTATGGCATTTATTGTAGCTTTTAAACGATAATTCGAACTTTAATTATATCAGAAACTAAACTTCATGGATAAAAGTTTGTAAGGATATTTTTTGCTTAAAAGCATTCAAAGATACGATGATAGCTAGTCTTGCGGAAATTGTATCTTTAAAAGTTTAAACAATTATTTGATAATAACAATCTTATGATCACACTGGCGGACTTCTCCCAAAAAATTCTTGTTCAGAGGCTCAAAATACATAAAAAACTAGGTTAGGTCCATATAATTTGAAGAGGTGACTGGGACCCCCTGAGCTCCTACACTATAAGTAAATTTCAAAGTAAAAAACACAAATCCAATAAAAAGTGCATGTGTTCATGGGTAAGGCAGGGGCGGATCCAGCCTCTCTCTTTGGGGGGGGGGGGGCGGTGATATCACAAAAGTACAGTATGGCAAGAAAAACAAGTTGTCAACGGGGGGGGGGGGGGGGTGAGTGCAAGCAGCATACTCATTCCTAATATAAAAGGTAGAATGGGTTCTATTTTCCTGAACTCAAAGCTTTTGGGAGGGGGGGGGGCGATCGCAAGCATACAGACTCCTATACTATATTCAAGAACTAGAGAGAGTAATAAAACTGTTACCGAAACCACCAACGTACCTGCTCCAGTGCCGCAGGTAACTGAGAACTGCCGTAAATCTAATTATATTTCATTATATTTAAATATATTTTATAAATTTACTGCAACATAGAATTGCTGATAGTTTAATTATTTTCTTAGTGATTTGTCTTCTTTGCGCTTGTTTTTATATATTATTTGAGATTAGTGAGATACTCAAAAGATATGGCTTTCACCTCCATATTTATTCCAAAATCGTTAAACCAGGGCATTTTTTCCTCAACGAAAAACTTATTACGATGAATGTTTATGATGCCTTAAGATGTCAATATCTAGATAATAATGTTAAAAGCTCTGTTGAGATATGTTCCAACATGACAGGAGTTGGAAAATCTACTATGTACCGAATATTGAAGGAGAAAAAACGACTGGAATTGTTAGTACTCCCAAGCCACATTTGATCACAGGAAAAACCTCGTTGGAAGAAGAGATGAAAACTGAAACTAACAAATTTTTCTAAAAACACCGGACTAAGGAACACAGGTAGTTTGCGAAGAGAAAAAGGGTAAAAAATGATTTATTACTCTCTTTAGTTCTTAAATAAACTATAGTATAAGAGGAAAAATAGGGTCCATTTTCCTAAATTCAAAGCTCTTGGGGGGGGGGGGGCGATCGCCCCCACCGCCCCCTTGGATCCGCGCCTGGGGTAAGGACGTCATAAATCAGCGCTGTGTCTTTATATTTAGGAGTTGTTGACTATGGGGCAACATTTTCGATTATAAGTTTTTATGATTTGATTTAAATATAGAGGCAATCCAAAATTTGTAACCATATTACTGGGATGTCAGTGATATCGTGACTACCTTGCAAATCTAGGTAAAATAACAGAAAGAATGTACAGAAAGTTCGCTAAATCAAACATTTGTCATTTTCCGTTATTAATAAACTCTTAAATTTCTCATTGTTGCAATGCCACTGTTTCGCAAAATGCCATAGATTTCAATATTCATCAGGAAAACCAATTAACATCGACGTGCATACAAACTTGAAACGATTTACATTCGACCATTTCATAGAATACGACAGCGGTCAAACTATCAGCGGTCAAAATATATTTGTTTATAGCAGAACTAAAAAATTGGAAAGTAACTTTTTCGTATGGCCTTTATTGTAGCTTTTAAACGATAATTCGAACTTTCGACCGGTGTCAAAAATATCAAAAAACGTTGCATTTTTTAATTGTTTAACATTAATTATATCAGAAACTAAACTTCATGCATAAAAGTTTGTAAGGATCTTTTTTGTTTAAAATCATTCAAAGATACGATGATAGCTAGTCTTGCGGAAATTGTATCTTTAAAAGTTTAAACAATTATTTGATAATAACAATCTTATGATCACACTGGCGGACTTCTCCCCAAAAAATTCTTGTTCAGAGGCTCAAAATACATAAAAAACTAGGTTAGGTCCATATAATTTGAAGAGGCGACTGGGACCCCCTGAGCTCCTACACTATAAGTAAATTTCAAAGTAAAAAACACAAACCCAATAAAAAGTGCATGTGTTCATGGGTAAGGACGTCATAAATCAGCGCTGTGTCTTTATATTTAGGAGTTGTTGACTATGGTGCAACATTTTCGATTATAAGTTTTTATGATTTGATTTAAATATAGAAGGAATCCAAAATTTGTAACCATATTACTGGGATGTCAGTGATATTGTGACTACCTTGCAAATCTAGGTAAAATAACAGAAAGAACATACAGAAAGATCGCTAAATCAAACATTTGTCATTTTCCGTTATTAATAAACTCTTAAATTTCTCATTGTTGCAATACCACTGTTTCGCAAAATGCCCTAAATTTCAATATTTATCAGGAAAACCAATTAACATCGACGTGCATACAAACTTGAAACCATTTTCATTCGACCATTTCATAGAATACGACAGCGGTCAGATTATCAGCGACCAAAATATATTTGTTTATAGCCGAACTAAAAAACTACAGAGTAACTTTTTCGTATGGCATTTATTGTAGCTTTTAAACGATAATTCGAACTTTTGACCGGTGTCGAAAATATCAAAAAACGTTGCATTTTTTAATTGTTTAACATTAATTATATCAAAAACTAAACTTCATGGATAAAAGTTTGTGAGGATATTTTTTACTTAAAATCATTCAAAGATACGATGATAGCTAGTCTTGCGGAAATTTTATCTTTAAAAGTTTAAACAATTATTTGATAATAACAATCTTATGATCACACTGGCGGACTTCTCCCCAAAAAATTCTTATTCAGAGGCTCAAAATGCATAAAAAAACTTGGTTAGGTCCATATAATTTGAAGAGGCGACTGGGATCCCCTGAGCTCCTACACTATAAGTAAATTTCAAAGTAAAAAAAACACAGATTCAACAAAAAGACATAATAATGTGTTGAAGGGTAAGGACGTCATAAATCAGCGCTGTGTCTTTATATTTAGGTGTTGTTGACTATGGGGCAACATTTTCGATTATAAGTTTTTATGATTTGATTTAAATATAGAGGGAATCCTAAATTTGTAACCATATTACTGCGGCCCTATCCTCGAACTGGGGAACGTGAAGTGAACGGTGAAAAGGTGGCGAACGCGTCTTCTTGAAATGTTCATCATTCATATCCTCGTTCGCCCGGTGGAAGGCAAGCAAACGGTGAAAAATGCGCAAATGAAATGTCAGCCGCTAAATGACAGATTTAACGCACGGATTTCAAAAAATAAAATTGAGTTAAAAATTTTTATTTTATTTTTGGTTCTTCAAAATAACTCGCATTAAAAAAAATAATATGTTGATGAACCGTTTCTTTAAGACGTTTTATTTTCTGAATGAACAGTTGAAACGTTAATTAGGTGGTACCCCGATATTTTTAATATTTTCAAATTTTTTAATAAAATATCCTTAGAAAGTTGAATGTCTCGCAAATATTAAGCAAATTTGAGATTACAGACATATAAAATTATTACAGGAGATTCTGTTCATAACTCAATTGTATGAGCGTGCTATTTAAAAATATTTTTCTAAGGCCAGTTCTGCTTATGGATTTAACATAAATACTTGTGTCCATAACAGCCGAATAGCTTAGTTTTAAACAGTTAAATCTAACCTTTTCACGACACAACTTATAATAAATTTGAGAAATCACAATTTGTAAGCTATCTGAAACTTATTTAAATAAGCAACAATTTTATATTTAAATTATGTTAACTACAGCACTTAACTTAATTAGACTGTTAAACACTATACGACACTACAATTAAATAACTATCATGTTTATAATTTATCGGGACATTTAAATATGAACCCTACAGACCAACGAATGAGGTCCTTCAGCATAAAAACCTTATTTATGGTACATTTGATCCTCAAGTCTTTACAAATCTTTATAAAATAAAAAAAATATATATATTTAAAGTTGAATGTGAGATCCCCCAGTATCTTTAATGGATGTCTTCTGTCTGGCCTTTGGTTTCGGTCCCTGGTCGTAAACAGTTTCACTATCATTGTTCATTTCAGGTTTTCTTTCAAATTTACTTGTCAGGACAGAACATCTTGCAGTTAGAGGCTGGACACTTTGTGAATTCATACAATAAATAACTGATTGGATAGTTTCCGTAGTAGATTGGGATGATGGCTTTTAGTCATACTACATAGAGTTGTAATTTCCACTTTTTCAAGGTTTATCAGTGCTGATTTTCTACAATTACTGTCAGTATATTACTTTGTATATATGATTGCTGCTTTTTTTTATATCCCTTTTTCTTTATATATTAGAATCTTCAAGTACTTGGTTCTTTGTATGCATTTTTTTTAACAGTTCTAGAGTGTCAATTTAAGATAAATTTATTCCAGGCAAAGTACAAATATTGTAATGGCAATCAATAACTTCACAAAAATAACAACAGCACTATTTTTTTTTTACTTTTGACGATTAATTTAAAGTACCAAAACTATTTTTTGCCTAAAATGGCAACAAAATATACTACGGACATTTTCGGTCTGACAGCTCTATTCAGTCTGTCATCCATTTTATTTTTTGAAATTCTCGGGTTTTAGCTCGTTCATATCTGGCAACATTGGCTTTTCAAGAATACGGCTTTTACTGTCAAAAAGTTCACATCACCATTCCCATTGCCATTCACATCACCTTTCACATCACACTTTCGAGGATAGGGCCCTGGGATGTCAGTGATATCGTGACTATCTTGCAAATCTTAGTAAAATAACAGAAAGAACAAGCAGAAAGTTCGCTAAATCAAACATTTGTCATTTTTCATTAAGATCGTGAATGTTAAAACTTCATTGACGAGGGTACAGGGTAGTTACAAGTCCAGGCACATCTGGAGAGAAACCCCGAATGAAATTTACCGTCAATGACTGTTCCTTCCTTTAACAATCTTAGGGAGAATATTATGGACCAAACAAATTTACGGATGTTGTTCTTTGCAACATCTTATTATTATTTAAAGGAAACATTGTAAATTAACACAAAGCTGACGGGAATCTTTCTGAATAAAACATAAGATTGCAATTTAGATAAGGTAGACCTTCGTCTTGTTTTCTGAAAAGACAGTTAACGATTTTTTTATTAGTCGGAAGGCATATCAGATCTGTGGATAAACAGATCGATAATTAGATTCGTCCATGGCGTAGTAGAAACTTTGCCTTACTCCAAGCTCCGATGAATATTTTAGGGTTTATGAAATAAATGACAGAGGTAAACATCAATATTGTAACAACTTGTACAGGGTGTCTCAAAAGAAAGTTCACATTTAAAAAATCGATTTTAAAAAAAGTCAGGACTTTATTGAAAAAATGTTTATTACATATTAAAATACATTGTTTGGGAATTTATTTTTTAAAAATGATATCGTCCAAATGTAATCCGTTGCGCTCACGGCATTCATTTAATCGAGTACTAAAATTGCCCATGACGGCTCGGCAGGTATTCTCCGTGATGTCTGCCATTTCGTTGCGGATATTTTCTTTTAATTGTGCCAGGGAAGTCGGTTTGTTAGCGTAAACTTTTGATTTGACATAACCCCATAGGAAAAAGTCCATCGGTGATAAATCAGGACTGCGTGGAGGCCAACTTATGTCACCTTTCTTTGAGATCAATTTGCCAGGAAAAATTTCACGCACTCGTGGCAGAGACATGTTGGACGTGTGTGAAGTTGCCCCGTCTTGCTGGAACCATGTTCTTTGGTTATAGCCAGGAAAATTTTGCAGTTCAGGCACGAAGAAGTCGTCTAACATCTCCACATACCGCTCTGAAGTCACTGTTACTGTGCGTTCCCTTTCATCTTCAAAAAAGTACGGGCCGATAATTCCTCGCGCCGACATCGCAGCCCATACAGTCACTTTCGGCGAATGTAGAGGTTTCTCCAATAGCGGCAATTTTGCTTGTTTACATGACCATTAAGATGAAAATGGGCTTCATCCGAAAAGAAGATGTTGATAAACGTTGAAAAGCGTTCAGTCATCTGGTTTACGAAGTCAAGCCTCTGACTAGCATCCTGAGGCTTCAATTCTTACACCAACTGAATTTTATAGGGGTTCAGCTTTAAATCTTTGTGTAAAATGCGGAATAATGATGACCTATGCACATTTAAAGCAACAGCACGCTTACGAATCGAAACGTTTGGGTCGTCACGAACAGACTGAGTAACACTCTCTACGTTTTCGACCGTTCTCGAAGACCTCGGACGCCCGGATTTTGGTTTATCTAGTCTTGAACCGGTCTCTTCAAACTTCTGGACTCATTTTCCAATAAGCCGAGTGCTTGGCGCATCATTTAAGTGACGAATATGTCGAAAATTGCAGAATTTTCTACGCGCTACAGTCGCCGAACTACCGTTTTTGTAAAACTCACGTACGCACAAAGCACGGTCCGCTCCCGAGAAACGCTCCATAGCGACTAAATTCCCAAGAGCCAGGATACCGATTGACATACCCGTGCGCCGCTCGGAATAGTTGCGTTCACGCAATAAGCAAAACAAATGTGTACTTTCTTTTGAGACACCCTGTATTTTATTTTGATAGTAAAGACGTTCCTAGCGAGTCTAGTTATGAAATATTATAGCAGAAAAGAACTTGGTGCATATTTTACAATGTGTTTTTATTACATTGATATGCTCTCTTAAATATACACAATATTTTGAATATTTGCCCGGAGGTTATATATTTAACAGTGTGGTTTGTAACTAAAATAACGTTTGTAGATTGCCATTTTCTTCTTAAAATACACAATTTTCACCAGAAACATTGTAAAACTTTATTCTTAGTAGTAGTTTACTATATTATGTTATGTTTACGACCGATAAAATTTGACCTAGTCCCGGATTTTTGAATAAACTGTTCTCTCAATGGGGTGGCACCGACTTCACAAAAGTTTTAAGTAAATCCACAATTATAATTCTTTCAATGGAATATTTACAAGTGACAAATAATTTCAAAACCAGTTAAAACACTGGTCACGGATAGTTGAAATGCTAAATTCTCGGACCTGATAAAGGCCTGTTCTTGCAAAACCTGCAGAATATATAATGAGTTGATTACCATAGTTTAATAAAATAGATTATTTCAGTCCAAAACAACCCCTTTCTTGTTAGTTCCTAATATTTTACACTGTTATAAATTGGTCAGAGGATGGCAAAAAATCAGTAACCCGTCTTATATATATATATATATATATATATATATATATATATATATATATATATATATATACATAATGTATGGTAGAATGAATGGTTTGAGTATTCCGGGTTTCAATCCGTTCGTTCAAAAAATCGTGAGAACAGTTCTCAGCGAGTAACGAGACGAACCGCACTTGAAAATACTAAATGAGATTTTGGCGAAACGTCGTGAAAACGATTTTTTGAACGAAGGGATTGAAACCCGGAATAACCAAACCATATATATATATATATATATATATATATATATATATATATATATATATATATATATATATATGGTTGATATAGCTTCTCTCTATGAGAGGGGGCGATATAACAAGAGTACAGTATGACAAGCGAAAGTGAGTTGTCGAGGGGGGGAAGCGGTGTATCAGCGACATTCAAGTTCTTAATACAGCAGGCAGGGGCAAGTCTACTTTTTGTATTCGAAGCCCCCATCGCCCCCTCCTTGGATCCGCGCCAGTACACGTTATATATATATATATATATATATATATATATATATATATATATATATATATATATATATATAAAGGGTGTTTTTTATAGAGGTATAGAACTTTTAAATGGAATAAAACAAAGATGAATTTTTTAAATTTACATGAAATTTACTTTACTCGAAAGATAACCTTCTGGCATTATAATTTAAATATGACTTCTGGCATATGACTGCCATGACTGGCTCGGACGTAGTCTAATCTGGAGGTTCAATTTTCGATGACTTTTTCCAACATTTGTGGCCGTATATCGGCAATAACGCGGCGAATGTTATCCTCCAAGTGATCAATCGTTTCGGGCTTATCGGCGTAGACTAGCGACTTCACATATCCCAGTCTAGCGGCGTTAAGTCGCACGATCTTGGAGGCCAATTCACGGGTCCGAAACGTGAAACTATGCGGTTACCAAACGTTTCCTTCAATAAATCAATTGTGGCACGAGCTGTGTGACATGTTGCGCCGTCTTGTTAAAACCACAGCTCCTGCACATCATGGTTGTTCAATTGATGAACGAAAAAGTCAGTAATCATGGCTCTATAGCGGTCACCATTGACTGTAACGTTCTGACCAGCATCGTTTTTAAAGAAGTACGGACCAATGATTCCACCAGCTCATAAAGCACACCAAACAGTTGGTGTTTCTGGATGTAACGGTGTCTCAACATACACTTGAGGATTATCATCACTCCAAATACGGCAGTTTTGTTTATTGACGTATCCATTCAAAGAAAAGTGAGCTTAATCGCTAAAGAAAATTCGCCTATGAAAATTGGGATCACGGCAATCTTGTTTTTGGCCCATTCACCGAATTTACGCCTTGCTAGGTGATCGTGTGGCTTCAATTCTTGCACGAGTTGGATTTTGTAAGCACGCAAACCAAGATCTTGCCGCAAAATCTTCCATAAAATATAATGGACACATATCCAATTCCTGTGCACGATGGTGGATAGACTGATTCGGGTGTTCCTCTACGCTACGCTCTACAGTAGCAATGACTTCTTCTGTACGCACTGTACGACGTCTCTGTGGATGCGTATTATCTTTTAGAGTAAACGGGGTGCGAAAACGTTCCATAGTTAATCGAATTAATTGCTCTGATGGACGATTATGTTGACCGTAAAATGGACGTAGTGCGCGATACGTACTTCGAAGAGAACCATGATTTTCAAAATAAATTTGCACAATTTGGAAGCGTTGTTCAGGCGTCAGTCTATTCATGTTGAAATGCCAAACCAAACTAAACATAAATCACTTGACAGCTGACAAAATGGCCGCCAGTTAAAAAAGTGTTGCCAACTTAAAGTTCTATACCTCTATAAAAAATACTCTTTATATATATATATATATATATATATATATATATATATATATATATATATATATATATATATATATATATATATATAGTCCTCAGGACTGTAGGGCAGCTGACGTTTCGGTGAAACCTCATTCATCATTCTCAAAGCTCACTGTACGATGTCTATGGACGAACTGACGCTTGCGACTCGAGTCGGACCAGTTTTGTAAGTATGAGGGGAGTGTTCGTTGGCCGGATGGTTCTGGCCAATCAACTTGCGAGTTTTTTTTGTGTCATCGGCCCTGTTGCCAGTGTTTGGGGTCGTGTCGCCGAGTTATGATCCATTTATAGATCACCTGCTATTTGTCGACGTTTCGTGAGCAGGTTTTTCCAAGTAGGCAACCGCTGACTGTCGTTGTCTGCTATTTAAGTTGTTGTGCCGCTTTGCAATTTCGATGGCTTTCTTTATAAATTTGGGAACTGGTATTCACATCTCGATAGCATTTTTGTTCCTGCAGTGCAGTAGAAATTATTTTTTGCCTGAGAGTGTTTATATGTTCGTCTCTTCTGGAGCTCGTTTTACGGTTGGTTTGACCTAAGTAAGATGAACTGTATTTTCCCCATGGAATTTCGCATACTTCCTGGTTTTCTACGATTTTTACTTTAGGTGTTGGTAGGAGAATGATTTTAATGTTGTATCTCTTGAGAATTTTTGCTATTTTGTCTGTGCTGCCTCTGATATAAGGAAGAAAATCTTTGGAGCTCTTCTCTTCACTTTTTCGATGTTTCGGTCCCAAGCGTTTGTTTTTTAGAGCCTAATCTTATAGGTTTTTTTTTTGTAATCATTTTTTGTTAGGGCGTCTTGCAGTACGTTTATTTCTTGGTGGTAATTTTCTTGATCTGTAAGGAACTATGATCGAAACGCAAGTCATTTCACTTCTGCAAATAATTGGGCGGGGTGGTGATGTGAATTGGCGTTTAGGTACGTGTTGGTGTGAATGGGTTTTCTGTAAAGAGTATATGAAAGCAAGTCACCTTCTTTTATTTTTAGTAGCATATCTAAAAAAAGTTGTTTTTTTCCTGTTCTATTTTTATAGTGAATTTGACTGTTCGGTGTATACTGTTTATGTGTTTTAGGAAATTTTTGAGACTTTGGTTTCTAATGAAACACTAACAACAAAAATCATTTGCTAATAACCAAAAGAATATAAGGTTTTTTTTCATTTGGTGCAGATTTTTCCGTAGTTATTGTATATATAAATTCCCAATTTTGTGCTATTAATTCTTAGCATTAGTTGTGGATTTAATTGGGCTAGTTATTGCTTGGCAACATATTTAAATTTCGAAACTATCTGGTTTGGACATTTGGTGGACTTTGTGGTGATCTTGGTCGACATTCCCAGTGACCTTGAGTTAAATTTTTGAGATCAAAGTGATTTTATCAAATATATATCTTTCATCGTAAAAATAAAATCCACCGTAAAAACTATCGAAGGCTAGACAGTGAAGGCAAGGCTTAAACCTGGGTAGGGAAGGTAAGGCTGTAATGGAACAAATATTAATTATTTTACGCTGTTCAATATGAACTATATTCTGTTAAAATGAATAATTAAATAATCACTCTGTGAATAGATTTCCCATAGGAATAGGGTAGTATATATTTTTTTATCACTACCCAAGAAAGTCTAAAGGAAAAATAAATCAGTTATCGAGCTTAACTTTTATTATCTTTGCCGTTTAAATGTTTTCTTAAAAATACATAAACTCAGTCAATTTATGAAGATATAAAATAAAAGACCCTCTCTAAGATTTGCCTATAAATCTGTCGAAGTAATCCTACCCTGGTTATGTAAATAAAACCGAAGAGGGTGGTTTTTTAACATATGGTATATGCAAATACCGTTAAAATGTATTAAACTATTGAACGATTTTCCCATTATTAGGAAACAAAAGAATGATTAAATAAACTCACTATAATAGAAATATATCGTTTGACAATTTGTACAAAGAATTTGTATAATAATTCTTTTTTTATTCATAAGAAATAACGAGTTAAGATGTTTATTGCCAAAACGGCTAAGAAAAGTGAATAGTTCTTTTAAAAAAGGGTGCAGGGCGTACAAGTTTAGCCTTTTAAGGAGTACTAAACTTCAGTTACAATCTGGAAGTCATGTACGATAGTTGGTACCACTCTTTGAAACCAGTGTCGTAGCAAATTACGCAAATTTGTCGGGAATGAAAGTTTTCTTTGTTTGATTTGTTTTTCATTTAATTTGAGAAGTTAAGGGAATATCGTGTGTTATTTTAGTCGGGCATTTCACGATTTTCATTCGGTTTGATTAAGTAATATAAATAGCTATTTTTCGCGTTTTATTTCTTTTTCTATTTAAAATTTTAGTAAGTTATTTATACGTGTTTGGGTTTTACATTTTTGGTTAATAAAACGGCCAATAAGAGCAATTGTGTTAGTTACTCCGTAATTGTTATTTGTTATTAGTTTAGGTTTCTCATTGTAAATAGTTCGTTTTTTTATTTATTTTTGGTAATAGACTGTTTTGAGAAACTTGTTTTGTTTAATTTTAATCAATAACCTTCACGCGACTAAACTCCCGGACGTACTGCTGTGTGAGCTATAAACAAGAAATGTTATCAGATCAGCTAATTCGGAGCCTTGTCTGAGTCCTGAAGTTCTGAGTTTTGGTTTTGGTAAACTTAAATAACCGTAGTTGTTTGGTACTAAAGCTGCAAGAGAGAAGATGAACGTCCAGACTTCCAGAGTGTCTTTATTACTGTAAAATTTAATTATAGGTTATCCAAATAGCTACTAATATGAGACAGCAAAATGATTATAGATGAAATGGTTAACGCTACCACAATATATCAGTTGTAAGAGTCTATGATCAAATTCTGTCACAAGGCTAGAATCCGGCTATGTACTCTAATCATATACCTGTATCTTATCATAAAAGACGTTTCTGTTTGGAAAAAAAATTTTTTACTTTTAAATGAAGTTTAAGGTCACTTTTGAGGTCGACGTCAAGGACCCAAAATTCCATTTACTAAGTAAAAATACGAATTATTTGATTGTATCGTCATTTACTCTTATGATTAGGGAATTTTATGAAATTAAGATTTATTGCCGCAGGAGAGGACTAAAAATATTATGACTCAATAGGGATGGCTACAAGTTCAATTTTAAGTTTCTGTTGATGTGCCGTTAGGTTTCATCTATGTTACATTCTGTTGGGTTGTTATAATTTCAAAGTAAAATTGTTTAAGCCTATATTAAAACGAAAAACTTCGTCCTCAAGAGTGGTATAGGTAGTTGTTGTTCGTACGTATCTAGTTTAGTCGTTTGTTTTATCCTTAACAAAAATAATCTAATTTGAACAGGAAATTTATCTAAATGTCATGCATAACGAAAAATTTAAAAAATTATTAGCACTTCGCTACAATGCTACAGTATTTACGTGCCATCATACAATATGCATAAATCCGGTGATGGTATTAAACGTGCTTCGAATATTCTGTTTTAATACTTTAAGAAAATCTTACACCGCATTAACTTTACACAAAGAAGTCAGTTCCAAATGTTAGAAGTTGTCGGAATAAAAGTAAACAGGATTTTTAGAAATAGTAAAGCTTTATACTTAGTACAAGATTGAAAATAAATAAATCTCCTTGCAAGTAAAAATCCCAGCTTCGGTAAATTGACCGAGGAGAATAATAGAAGGTTAAAAATATAAAATCTGACATTGCAAGCCTTTCAAGAAATAAAATTCAAGCAATGTGCAAATATGAAATACCCTGTCTCAAACTTGCAACTTGTAAACAATTTTTATTTGTCGTTACATTGTGTAATTTATATAAGCAGCTGAAAACGAAAATTTTTAGTAGAAATATAACAAGTCCATAAGATTTTAGGGGAAAATTGTTTTCAATTACTTTTTAATATAGAAGTAGGACTTCATAGTGTCTAAAAAAATCAATGGCTCAAGGGGATAGACATTTTTACTTCACGATATATATGAATGGAAGAACTACAAAGAAATATATCGTGAAGAACAACCAGAAGATCTTTTTATAAGCTTTAATGTGCAAAGCCTATACATCAACATTCCAGTTAATACGTCATTAAAAATCATAAAGAAGATACTTGAAGAAAACCAGGCCTTAGTGGAAAGAACAACTATATTACCACACGCGACCATGAACTTGCTGGAATATTCCTTTTTCCAAGAGAGAGGAAAAATTCTATTTGTTCCTTACAAATATTCTATAGTTATTATAAACTATGGGAGGTTCTACTAATAATAGTTCTCCTTTTTTGTAATATCTATGTACAGTTTAAATATTTTTTGAGGTCTAAAAATACAACAAAAATTAAATATGGCCACCTAGGTTATAATATGTGCTCTACTGATAAAAGCATACAAGGTGTCTGGTAAATACCTCACAATTTCTCGGAAGTATACAGGTCAAAATAATTCTAAAGTGTCCCGTTGTCTAAGATGTTTTAGGGTAGTTTTTGTGTCTTCTGTTTAGGCGAGTATTACTATAAATCATATAGAATAATACCTAATGTTAAAAACAAAATATTTTAGATATTTTATTGCTTTGCTTCTATGACCTTTTCCTAATTGCCAATATGGGTATTTTAGGTTTTAGATTTTTCATAATTGTTCCTCAATACAGGTGTTTTATTATTTTCTCACTTTCATTAAAGAGGTCTTTAGAACTGTTTTGTTTGTGGCATTCAGATGATAAGAGATATCTCCGTAAAAATTTTACAGGCTGTTTATTACAAAAGTATGCGAGTTTTACATTTTGCTTTTCTAAGCTAGATGGATAAGTATTTAGAAAAACTAAGAAACTTACTTGGTGCGCTGTGCTCATTTAATCTTGTTATATTTAATTTTAAAGAAACCGTCTAAACCATTTTGAAGTTCTGATTGAATATCTGGTAGATAAAATCCTGTTTACAGATTACACTAGCAGAACAAGAAAGCTAATAACACTCACAAACTCTGCTATTATCATTAAGAACAACATTTTTACGACGAATCACTTTCTGCTATTTTAACCGACTCACACCATTCGACCGTATGAGTAATTTTCCTTACAACCAGGTACATAACATGTATTTATCATCTTACAAGAATTTAAAATACTATTTAAATTTGTAAAGTACCCATAAATATAAAAAAATTAATAATCTCAAATCGCGATTGACCAACGTAACACCAACGTGAAAACTAAAAAGTACTGCAGATCAGCTAGGATTGTTAATAGAATATCGATATATTAAAATACCGATACTAGTTTTTGGAACTATAGATATTTATAATTAATATTTTTTAGGACGATATATCGATAGTAAAATGTAAGTACCATCGTCAATATTTTTTAAAATAAGTTATGCCGTGCAAGTCCAATAGGCTGCATTGGACATGTATCGACATATCAAAATATAGATATTAGTTTTTGGGAATATAGATATTTGTAATTAATATTTTTTAGGACTATAAATCGATAGAAAAATGTAAGTATTAGTGTCAATATTTTTTGAAATAAGTTATGCCATACAAGTCTAATGGAACCTTCATTGTCTATGGTAGATTATTGAAGTTGAGACGAAAGGTTATGTTATAGGGTATTAAATATGTGGGAAAAAACGAGGGATATAAGGAACTAATACGTTAAAGTGTGCTCATTGCATTTTTATACGTTTAATTGATCTCCAAATATGAGAAAATCGCAAAGTGCTACCATTTTAGAGATTAAGGTAAAGTTGTTCACTTTTCAGTTTTTTTAGCTTTACTCGAAAACTATGCATTTTTCGTAGGTAAAAGCTTACAGAAAAGTTGTATGTGATGAAATTTTCTGCTGAAGTCAAAAACAGTAATTTTTCCAAAAAATACACCCAAAAAAAAAACGCAAAATTATTTATTCCTTTCTCAAGTACACAGTCAATAGCTTATTAATTGGTGTTAATGCCGTAATATGTCATCTGCAGTCAATTCTCCAATCGTTTGGAACTACTTTAAGAAGAGAAACGTTTCATGTAATTTGAGTGGCAAAATAATATAATTTTGATTTATTCAATAAATATAATAAATTTTAAGGCTACGTCATTCGTTTCTGGACTGACCTTTTTTTTTAACTAGAGTCGATATATCATTTTTCTTTTAAATATCAAATTGCGATATTCATACTGTTCCGGACAGCCGGTCTTTAGACACAAACTGAATTGTTTTTGTAACCTTTTATTAAAACTCCAATTCTGACACTTGTCAAACAATTTATTTTGCATTGACGACTTCTCAAACTAAATTGTCAACGAAAGCCGGTCTGGGCCCTTTATAAATCGTTTTTCCGGAGGCTAGAAGATTCCAGACCTTTCTAGAAGGATTTTGATACTACATGGTGTTATAAAAATAAGAAAAAGTAATAATCTGGTGATTTCCAGATCTTCTATAAGACTTTCCAGGAAATAGAATTTTCTAAAAAGTTCCAGACCTTCTTTCATAGACATCTCATGAAGAAATTAATGAAGGTAAAATTAATTAAATAAATTATGAACTCGTAGAAGATAAACCTAAACCCCTACAAACTACAAACACAAACTAATACTATGAAATGTATAACGCTATAAAGTTCGTTACAATATGTTTAAAAATATCGATATATTAAAAATCCGATATTTCTATTAACAGCCCTAACAGCAGATATATTTTGGGAGTTGTTTCAACACTGTATTATAGGAGATATTACAAAATCAAAGGAGTTCGGACTGTAACATCATCGAAAAATGTCATTTCAAACCTTCTGTCCTTATTAGAGTCTTGCTACTTAGTTACGTTTTTAAAGTATAATCTATCTGTTTTTTTACTAATTAGGAATATTCATTTCAAACTACGTTGTGTTAATTTAGATCTAAAACGTGCTTGTTGTAAATTTGATGAAACTTTACACATTAATTATTAATCACTTATTACCACTCCATTTCATCAATTGTAAGATGGAGAAAAGGGTGAATATGACATTTTCATTTAATTAAATGATTAATTAGTGAATTTCATTTAGTTATTTCAGCTGTGTCTAGGGGAAGCTTTGGTAAAACAACAAATTTTCTTCGCTGCCCTGCATTTTAATCATCACACAAAGTTTCTTGTATTTCTAAAGGGTGTTTTTTATAGAGGTATAAAATTTTAAGTTGGCAACACTTCTTTAACTGGCGGCTATTTTGTCAGCTGTCAAGTGATTTGTCTTTAGTTTGGTTTCGCATTTCAACATTGATAGACTGACGCCTGAACAACGCTTCCAAATTGTGCAAATTTATTTTGAAAATCATGGTTCTGTTCGAAATACGTATCGCGCACTACGTCCATTTTACGGTCAACATAATCGTCCATCAGAGCAATTAATTCGATTAACTATGGAACGTTTTCGCACCAAGTTTAATCTAAATGATAATACGCATCCACAGAGACGTCGTACAGTGCGTACAGAAGAAGTCATTGCTGCTGTAGGGCGTAGCGTAGAGGAAGACCCCAATCAATCTATCTGCCATCGTGCACAGGAATTGGATGTCTCCATTCACTTTATGGAAGATTTTGTGGAAAGATCTTGGTTTACGTGCTTATAAAATCCAACTCGTGAAAGAATTGAAGCCACACGATCACCTAGCAAGGCGTAGATTCGGTGAATGGGCCCAAAACAAGATTGCCGTTGATCCCGATTTTCATAAGCGAATTTTCTTTAGCGATGAAGCTCACTTTTGTTTGAATGGATACGTCAATAAACAAAACTGCCGTATTTGGAGTGATGATAATCCTCAAGTGTATGTTGAGACACCGTTACATCCAGAAAAACTGACTGTTTGGTGTGCTTTATGGGCTGGTGGAATCATTGGTCGGTACTTCTTTAAAAACGATGCTGGTCAGAACGTTACAGTCAATGGTGACCGCTATAGAGCCATGATTACTGACTTTTTCGTTCATCAATTGAACAACCATGAAGTGCAGGAGCTGTGGTTTCAACAAGACGGCGCAACATGTCACACAGCTCGTGCCACAATTGATTTATTGAAGGAAACGTTTGGTAACCTCATAGTTTCACGTTTCGGACCCGTGAATTGGCCTTCAAGATCGTGCGACTTAACGCCGCTAGAGTATTTTCTGTGGGGATATATGAAGTCGCTAGTCTACGCTGATAAACCCGAAACGATTGATCACTTGGAGGACAACATTCGCCGCGTTATTGCCGATATACGGCCACAAATGTTGGAAAAAGTCATCGAAAATTGGACCTCCAGATTAGACTACGTCCGAGCCAGCCGTGGCGGTCATATGCCAGAAGTCATATTTAAATTATAATGCCAGAAGGTTATCTTTCGAATAAAGTAAATTTCATGTCAATTTAAAAAGTTCATCTTTGTTTTGTTCCATTTAAAAGTTCTAGACCTCTATAAAAAACATTCTATACTTTCAAATGGTAAAAAAGCAGAAAAGTTGGGGTGGAAATTTATTTCGCTTATTATATCAATTGGGATATCATTTACTAGGTCTTCAAAAATGCAATTAAATAGTATTGAATTCCTCGTCTGAATAAAATTCTACGCAGAAGTAATAAAATAAAATTACTGTTTTTTGTTTTTTAACTAACAAACTGACATGGCAGAGCGTAACAATATGCCAGAATGTGCTTATTGGTTAGCAACAAAGTCTTTTTATATTACAAAAAACAAAGATAATTTAATTAGAAGAAAAGGCGACCAAGCGTAACTGATAAGAAATTAACTTCGTAATTCTCGCTTTTAATTACTGATAAGAAGAGAAAAATAATACGGTCTTAAAAAGATGGATGAAACTTTAGAAAAACGAACATATAACTGACTTTTATAATGACTTTTTAAATGAAAAATAAGCTGCTTTTGTAGGTATTTAAAATAAGGCAATACAGGTTTTTATATAAAGGGTGTTTTTTATAGAGGTATAGAACTTTTAAATGGAATAAAACAAAGATGAATTTACTTTATTCGAAAGATAACCTTCTGGCATTATAATTTAAATATGACTTCTGGCATATGACCGCCACGGCTGGCTCGGACGTAGTCTAATCTGGAGGTCCAATTTTCGATGACTTTTTCCAACATTTGTGGGCGTATATCGGCAATAACGCGGCGAATGTTGTCCTCCAAGTGATCAATCGTTTCGGGCTTATCGGCGTAGACTAGCGACTTCACATATCCCCACAGAAAATAGTCTAGCGGCGTTAAGTCGCACGATCTTGGAGGCCATTTCACGGGTCCGACACGTGAAACTATGCGGTTACCACACGTTTCCTTCAATAAATCAATTGTAGCACGAGCTGTGTGACATGTTGCGTCGTCTTGTTGAAACCACAGCTCCTGCACATCATGGTTGTTCAATTGATGAACGAAAAAGTCAGTAATTATGGCTCTATAGCGGTCACCATTGACTGTAACGTTCTGACCAGCATCGTTTTTAAAGAAGTACGGACCAATGATTCCACCAGCCCATAAAGCACACCAAACAGTCAGTTTTTCTGGATGTAACGGTGTCTCAACATACACTTGAGGATTATCATCACTCCAAATATGGCAGTTTTGTTTATTGACGTATCCATTCAAACAAAAGTGAGTTTCATCACTAAACAAAATTCGCTTATGAAAATCGGGATCAACGGCAATCTTGTTTTGGGCCCATTCACCGAATCTACGCCTTGCTAGGTGATTGTGTGGCTTCAATTCTTGCACGAGTTGGATTTTGTAAGCACGCAAACCAAGATTTTTCCACAAAATCTTCCATAACGTGAATGGACACATATCCAATTCCTGTGCACGATGGCGGATAGACTGATTCGGGTCTTCTTCTACGCTACGCTCTACTGCAGCAATGACTTCTTCTGTACGCACTGTACGACGTCTCTGTGGATGCGTATTATCTTTTAGAGTAAACGTGGTGCGAAAACGTTCCATAGTTAATCGAATTAATTGCTCTGATGGACGATTATGTTGACCGTAAAATGGACGTAGTGCGCGATACGTATTTCGAACAGAACCATGATTTTCAAAATAAATTTGCACAATTTGGAAGCGTTGTTCAGGCATCAGTCTATTCATGTTGAAATGCAAAACCAAACTAAACATAAATCACTTGCCAGCTGACAAAATGGCCGCCAGTTAAAAAAGTGTTGCCAACTTTAAGTTCTATACCTCTATATAAAACACCCTTTATTAAGTGTGCAGCCAGATGGCGTTATGATTAAGTTATTGGTCTTTCAAAATCGAAACCTCGGTTTTGCTGCCTGAGATATATTAGTCAGTCGAAGTTAATGAGTCGAATCGAATAGTTGAGATTGTAAGATGTCTCGGAAGTGTGTAAACAATCCAGATCATTTCTTTTATGTTTGTGATGAGGTGACTTTTGCGTTTCAGGGGTAGTCTATTACCCCATTGATAAAAAAGCCATATCAGCTTGATTTCGGTTGCAATATTGGAGATTAATACAACCAGTGGACGACACATATCCGTAATGCATGCGCATCAAATCTGAGAAACCCGTTAAATAGCAAAAACCGATGCTCAGGTGACTGTATTCAAGTCATGTTAATCATTGCTATTTCTACATCATACCTCATGTAGGGCAAGACACAGGTACATCCAAGAAGAAAAGGCAGGTTTTTATCGATCCAAATATACCATTTGCCATTGACAAAGTTCAAAGAATGAGAATATTAAGTGCGATGAGGACTCCTTGCACCAGGGCTCTTGAAGTCCTGGTGAACCTGCCTCCTCTTCACTTATACATAGAGAACGAGGCCCTGAAGACTGTTTATCGTCTCAGTTGCCCAGGACATCCCGGAATTGGAACGGACGGCTACTCTTCCGAAAAATGGATCCTGGAGGAATATTGGTGGATCTCGACAAGATGAAGGTGCCGGAGTATTCGTGTGTGCCTCATAGCGAGGAACACCCTAGTCCAGAACCCCCTGAAGCATTCACTTACGAATCAGATAATAATTATATAACGATTTCTCGAGTGTGCCATGTCTAGCATTAACATCAAGAGATCCTGACTTAACACTCAGCACGTTATACCGTCAACCGCATAAAATAACCCAGTCAGAATTAAACGATCTTGTGAGAGACTTAGAAATTCCAAAAAATAAAGCAGAGTTACTCTGATCAAGATAGCAGCAGTGGAACTTATTAGACGACGATGTTTCAGTGTGTGTTTATCGTAAACGTCCTAAAGGCCTAGCACCATTTTTTAACATGGAAAAGAACTTGGTTTTCTGTAATAATATTAGCGGTTTATTGGCGGATATAAATAAAAACTACAAGCTAAAGAAATGGAGATTGTTTATACGCAGTTCAACATTGAGTTTAAAAGCAATACCCCTGCATATGGGAAATATTTTACCGTCTATTCCTGTTGGATATGCAGTTCACATGAAAGAATTATACGGCAATATGAAGTACCAATTGAGAAGTATAAAATACGATGAGCACCAATGGCAGATTTGTGGCGAATTAAAGGTAATTGCATATTTACTTGGATTGCAGCGAGGCTACACCAAGTTTTGCTGTTTTTTGTGTGAAAGAGGGAGTCAAACAAAGGCGCTTCATGTCATGACAAGAGAAAAGACTGGTTCTTTCGACAATCATTAGAGCCAGGTGAAAAGAATATACAACACATGCCATTGGTAGGGCCCAAAAAGATTTTATTGCCACTACTGCATATCAAATTGGGCCTAGTGAAAAACTTTGTTAAGGCACTGAATGCAGATGGACCAGCTTTTCAGTACCAGAGTCAGAAATTTTCCAAGGCGAAGTGAAGCAAAAATTAAAGAAGATATTTTTGTTGGGCCACAGATTCGAAATATTTTAAAAGAAAAACTTTTTGATAGTACCCTATCAGATATTGAAAAAATGCTTGGAATGGCTTTCGCCTCATGGTCACTAGTTTCTTCGGAAATAAAAAGCTGACAATTACATACCCTTGTTGAAAATATGCTGTCGTCGTATCAAAAAATGGATTGCAATGTGTCTCCAAAGATCCATTTCCTACACTTACATCTGGATTTTTTTCCTGACAACTGCGAAACTGTAAGTGATGAATAAGGCAACCGTTTTTATCAAGATATATCAACAATGGAGAAAAGGTATCAGGAAAAGTGAAATGATTCCATGCTCGCCAACTACTATTGAACTCTTGTTAGAGATATCAGAAATAATTCACAAAAGAAAAGCACAAAGACAGGATATTTAGTGTCCCTACAAGAGTAAAAGTTCTTGAAAAATGCAACTAAGTTTTTAATTTCATTGTAATTTTTGTGTTCAGCGCCCCAAAATTAACAAAAAATGTACTTTTTGTATAAGATACAACATATAAACTAAAATTTATTGCATAGTGTAATTAAATCCCGATGTGTCAATCTGTTATTTGTTGTTAGATGAAACAACAAGATAAAATAGGATAAGTAACAAAGAATAGAAAAATAACTGCTGCGGAACATATTGTGCGTTGGACGCGAATTTGTTTTTTTTTTAATAATGCAAAATGTTAAAAATTATCACAATAATATTTTGTTTGTAGTTATATTCAACAGATTTTTATTTTTTATTAAATGAAAAAAAAATCCTGTTATCTTTGGCAGTTGGTTTGTTGGAAATATCCCTAAAATCAAGAAAATCAGAAATGATGACCATCAAAAATAGATTTATGAACACATTTAATTAAGTTTTTCAGGTGTTTATAAATCGATTTTTTATTATTGGTCCCACTAGGCTGTTACTCATACTTAATGAACGGTCTCTAATGGTAATTTACTAAATGGAAAATCCATTTGCTCTAAAGGAATTTTAATTTATCTAATATAAAAGTGGCGAGACTATTATTTTGATATTTTATGTACTAAATAGATTCAGAGAGTACGTAAAAGTTAATTTGAATCATAGTTATGACACTTATTTAGAAAAAATAGTTAATGCGTATCATGCTGAGCTTTATAGGAATACTTAAGTTTGTTATTTTGAATTTTTTTTTAAAGGAAACTTTTTTTGAGAAATCTACATAAAAGAGAAGCTTCTTTTTTTCATAATTTTGTTGCAAAAATATGTACATTTATCATCAGATGTTTGAGTAATCCAAATTTCACATATTGCTTAACTTATTACGTGTTGTTAAATAAACATTACTTTTTAAATAATTGGTTGATACTTTGATATTTTATTTAAAGCGTATCTCACCTTAATTTAGCCGAATTTACCATAGTCTAAAAGTTAATAGTTTCAGAAAAACAGGGTGTCAAAACTATAATTCTTTTAAAAATTTTTTTGGAAATATTTATCTTAGTTTGATTTATACTAAATTAGCAACTTTGTGGTTTTTCAGGATGATAAATTAAGATCTGACACCATCTAAATATTCATACATTTTTTGTGCATGGGTATATTAAATTTCTAATAAAAGATTCTTATTTCTTGACATCTTTTATCCAAAAAAGTTATATATCTATAATATGCACGGAACTTCATTCTTCTTCTTCAAGTGCCATATCAGGCCCCCTGACGTTGGCAATTACATTGGCAAGTCTTTCACGGTCCTGCGCTAGCTGGAACAGTTCCCCGCGCTACGTATACCTGTCCATTCTCGAATATTCCTCAACCAGGAAGCCTGTCTCCTTCCTACCCCTCTACGTCCCTCCACTTTACCCATCATGATTAATTGAAGAATTCTATATCGCTCCCCTCTGAATATATGTCCAAGATATGAGATTTTTCTACACTTCACAATGTTGAATAGTCGACGAGTTGTGTCGGCCCTATTGAGTACCATTTCGTTGGTCTGCCTAGCTGTCCAAGGTATTCTCAGCATTCGCCGGTGTAACCACATTTCGAGAGCCTCCAACCGATTAATCGTAGCAGCCTTAATTGTCCAGATCTCTGCCTCATATAGTAACACTGGCCAGACGTATGATCTTATCATTCTCTGTCGTAGTTTTAGGTTGAGGTTATCATTGCAGAAAAGTGGTTTCATTTTCTGAAAAGTTGCTCTAGCAGTCTCTATTCTACACCTTATCTCTTTATCTGGGTTAAGATTTTCGGTCATATAACATCCAAGATATTTAAAATGAGTCACCCTGTCTATACTTTTTCCTTCTATTGGTATTGAAGCGTGAAGATGAGGTTGTCTACTAAAGACCATAAATTTTGTCTTTTTGATATTTATGTTGAGCCCCATTTCTTGACCCTCAGTGTTAACACAGTCCAATAGATGTTGCAGGTCTTGTAGTTTGTCGCTTAGGATAACAGTGTCGTCAGCATATCGTATTGTATTTATATATCCTCCATTGATTTGTATTCCCATTCGTTGTCCTTGAGTAGCCCGTTTAAAGATTTTATCTGAATATATATTAAAAAGCAGTGGAGATAGTATGCAGCCCTGTCTGGCGCCTTGTAGAATGCTGTCTACCCCTACGTTACTTAAAATGTCTATGAGTTTTCTGTGCTGTACTCTGTCGAAGGCCTTCTCGTAATCGACAAAACATACGAATACATCCTTGTGTTGGTCCCGGCATTTTAGCAGAAGTATATTTAGAGCGAATAAAGCCTCTCTAGTACCTAGGGCATTTCTAAATCCGAATTGGGTTTCATCTAAATCTGCTTCGCATTTAGATCTTATCCTGCTGTGGATTATTCTGAGAAAGACCTTCAAAATATGGCTCATTAGACTTATTAGTCTGTACTCACTGCATCGCTTTGCTCGCTGTTTTTTTGGGATTGGGACGAATACAGACTTCAGCCAATCTTCCGGTATATCTCCAATCGCGTAAACGGTATTAGACAGTTTGACCAAGATTCCTATATTTTCCTCATGGATCAATTGTAACAGCTCAGTTGAGACATTATCAGGCCCGGTGGCTTTCCTGGTTTTTGCAGATCTTCAGGCAGATAGAACTTTACTGTTTAGAATTTCCGGTCCCATGTCTATATTAGCGTCTATATTAGCGAGATCATCGGAGTTGTGTTCATTCGGTCTGTCATCATCAAATAATTCTTTTATATATTTAACCCATGTTTTAAAAATTTCTTTTTCGTCCAAGATAATTTTACCATCAGGGTCCACAAGGGTATTAGTGGTATTCTTATTATATAGACCTTTTGGTACATGTTGAGTGTGTCATGTTTCCTTTCTAGATCTTCCATTTCGATACACTTGTCTCTCATCCAGTTCTCTTTGGCTATCCGGATTTTTTGTTTAATTTCTCTTTGTCTTCTTTTATATTCCACGCGATTTGTTTTCGACTGTCTCCTTTGTTCCATGAGGTCCAATATTTCTGCTGTCATCCATTTCTGTTTTTTCGGTTTGTTCTTCCGTACAGTATTTTCAGTTATTAGTTTGTTGGTTAGTTCCTTAAACAATTTCCAAATTTCTTCTACGTTGTCGTCAGTTCTTGTCAGTTCTTGTGTTCTTTATGTAGTTGTTCAGATCTTTTGTAAGCAGTTCTTTATCGGTTTCCGCTATCATTATACATTCCAAAATCATTATACATTCCAACTCGTGTAGTAATTTCCACAATTTTTTCTTCCCATTGCTGGTACATTTTTTCCCTTTTATAATTGCCAAGAATTGCCTATCTGTTGCAATTTTGGTTGAACAATATTGAATTTTGAAGATAAATCATATCGAATATTTTTCCAATGATTAGGAGATGGTTTTAAAAATCTCTTGAATTAGGTATTTTGACAAGTTTAGTATTGACATTTTGTGCGAATTCAGCTATTTTCTATGTGACCAGTCATTTTAGCAGTTTTACAGAATTGTTAAAGAGTAAAATCAGAGACCATCTGTGTGTTTTATTATTTGATTTGGTCAATCTACACCGAAATCACGTACCTATACTCTATATTTTTCATTATAGTCATCGAATTTAATAAATTAAATTATTTCTATGATAGGTCCTCCAAAACTTCTTGAAAATTTATTATAATACTGAACCCCGTATTTTCTTTTTGTTTCAAAGTTCAACTTTTTAAACCATACAATGTATTTTAAATCAAAATATAGTTAGTTTTAAGTTTTGCCCAGCATTTAAAGCATTAAAATCATTTATTCGAGCGTTACTTCAGTTTCTGCAAGCTATTATCTTAGTTTTGAAGCTTTATGATAGTTTTGTGATCTTTATTTTTATGCGAGGCTTATCCCATGTTCCTAAAGCTTTGTCGTTCTTAATAGAGATACTACATACATCTCCGACATGAAATACGTTTGTTGGCGGATGTGTCGCGTTTGATTCCCTTTTAGTCACATATATCAAACTACTCACAAGAGGATATTAAAACATCCGAGTATCCCTTTAGCTGAGACCATCTTTTGATGAATGGAGTCCAATAGCGAGTACTCACAAATAGATAAGTAGCTGTATTGTTGGAGTTTGTACGGAAAATGAACATAAAATCGTATTGTAAAGGAAGTTGCAATTTTCGTTGACAAACTATGTCATTTTTGCTCTATTATTTTTACTAAGTCTTCCCGGAGTTCCAATTTTATCACTTTTAAGCTAGATAAGGCGCCTTAAATTTGAACTTTCGGTAAGAGTAACTTCAAGAACTGCTGTTTTTGTACTTTGGAGTAAGTGCATCATTAAAACCCCATCCATATGTAATTACCACGATAATAAAAACTAGTTGACTCAGACACTGAAAATTTTTTGAAGGAATGGAAATTAACCTCATTGCCTAATTTACTTTTACGACTTGTAGACCATTCAGTAAGTAATTCATTAAGTAATAAGTGTTATAATAGACTCCATTTTTTCCACCTACTCGGATTTCGGCCAATGACAGCAGACAAATAATACCTATTACTAGCTTTCTGTGGATTAAAAATTTCCTATCTTCGCAATGAACCGTAATTAAACCACGAGTAGTTGGTGTTGCTTTAATGTTTGATAATTTTTAATATTTTGGATATTGTTATCTTCAAAAAAAATTTACTGAAGTAATATATAGGATGTTCGGTACGAACCTCCTAATTTCTCGGGAGCATACAGAGGAGATCAAAATAGCCCCACTTTGCCGTAGAAAAAAATTCCTAAAATGCCCCTTAACGGAAATACAGAGCCCTAAATGGGTACCCAGCGATTTACCTTATCGGCTCTAAATTTTGAACCGACTTGTATAATTTAATGAAATTTTAATATTTTATAAAGGCCTTAAAGACTCTTCTTCTTCTTGCTCTTTTATTTAAAACGACGTCTTGTTTTTCTTTTATATTAAGCCTTCTGTGATGTTGATGTCCAACATTCATGCGATTGGTGGTCGACCAGAAGGTGTTCTAGTGTTTGGTATCTCGTTCTTAGCCCATTTTGCCCACCAATCTTTGCCCATTCTGTCCACATGGTCCCTCCAATCTCTGCGCCTTGACCTTATGAACCGTACCACATCAGACACCTTGAGCTCTTCCTTTATTTCGGAACTTCTTATTTGACCTCTTAGGGTTACTCCTTTGATTGTTCTTAACGTTTTCATTTCAGCCGTTCGTAGCATACTTTTTGTTTCAGATGTTTCGGCTCGAGTTTCCGATGCACAAGTTAGTACTGGTCTTATCACAGTTCTGTAGATGCTCTCTGTGGACATATAATTATTTTTCCAGATTATGTCCCTCAGGCATCCAGATATCCTTGAGGCCTTGTTAGCTTGTGCTCTGACTTCCTTGCATAGATTTTAATTGCTTGATACATAAACTCCCAAGTATCTGCAAGACATGCTTTGTCTGATAGGATGGTTCTTCACCACCAATTTGCATCTGACAGGATCTATAGTAGTCGTTGCAGATCATCTTCATTTTCTGCTAACAGTAAGGCGTCGTCGGCAAAAGAAGAGATTTTTGAAGATTTTCGTCCCATTTTGTATCCTCCATTGACTTCTTTTACATTTTGAATTATCTCGCCCATAATTAAATTAAAGAAAAATGGACTCATACTATCGCCTTGTCCTATTCCCATCCTGATAGGTATTTCCTCTGTTACTCCTTGTTGTGTCTTTATGCGTGTCTTATTGTTTTTATTTAGCTCTTCAATTACCGTAATATAGTTGTGGTTAACGCCATTTTTCTGAAGTATTTGCAAGACGTCTATAAGTCGAACTCTATCAAAAGCTTTTTTAAGATCCACTAGGCAGATGAAAAGAGGTTTATTGTATTCTATCGATTTTTTAATAGTCTTTCGGATAATGAAAATCGGATCAACTGTAGATCTGTTCTGTCTAGACCCAAGTTGTTCTTCACTTATTGCAATTTTACTCGTTAGTTTTGAAGTAATGATTTTTGTTAATAATTTGTACTGTTTAGTAGTGTTATTGTTCTATAATTGTTGGGGTCATTCTTATTTCCCTTTTTGAAGATGGGTATAGTCAGGCTGTTCCTCCATTATTCTGGAATTCTGCAGGTTGATAGAATTTTGTCGAATAGTATTGTTAGTGCTTTTTCTAGTTCCAGGCCCCCATATTTAAGCATTTCATTGGAAATATCGTCGGTTCCCGGAGCTTTTCTATTTTTCAGTTTGGTCAGCATTTTATGTACGTCTTCTATTTTATGTTCTCGTCTTCCATCATCGGTTTTACCTTATCTAAATCTATTTGGATGTATTCATTATTATACTCCTGGTTATTGTAAAGGCTCTGCATGTATTCTTTCCAGTTTTCTGCTGTTATAGAGTTGATTACCACTTCTTCGTTGACTTCTTTTTTCCTATTTCTTATTACGTTCCAAACTTTCCTTTACCCTCCGTATAAATTCCTTTCCATTTCGGTGGAAACCCTTTCCCAGTATGTTTCCTTTAGGTCTTTAATCGCGTTATTAATTCTATTTCTCACGACTTTGTATGCTGAGTATTCTTCTTGCATTCTTATATTTTTGTATTTTAAGTATGCTTCCTTCTTTTCTTGTGCCAATGCCTTTACTTCTATAGTGAACCAAGGATTGTTGTTTCTTCTCCCATTTATGTTTGTTGTTCTAGTACCGAGTGCTTCTTTTGCACTATCGATTATACTTATCTTGATTTTGTTCCAAGCATCACTTAAAAACTCATTAAATCATACTACTGTAGATGTTTTAGATCATCAGAGCTTGCAGCCACACTCGTTGGGTCTAATTTTTGACAGGTGTCATTTTACAGAGCTGAAAACTGATTTTTTTAATACTTTGGTCATTCCTCTTCAAAAAAGTTGCTTCTAATTTATTTCGATAAAATGCATTTAATTTATGGTGAAACCCTGTCAAATTCTTTGAAGGCAAGAAGACATTATGTTGAAAGATTTCCAGCTCGCACATTGCCAAGTCTAAATACCTTTCAAAAGGTTGATCGAAGGCTAAGGGAAACAGGTAAAAGATGATTAGACAATAATTAATAGAGTTAACGAATTATTTTTTTACGTGTTTTATTCCGGGTGATTTTTGCCGCGACGTAGCACTGAGGAGAGCACGAGACCCTCACATAGAGGAACAAATTTTGCAAAATATTGCTGATAACCTTTCGAACAGCATAAAAAGCAATGTTACAAAATGGATTGTACAGGGTGAGTCAACGATTGGATGAAGTAGGTTTGTGCCTTTTCGGTGAAATTAACAAAGAAACTATATTTATTGTTTGATACAGTTTATTTTTACGCAGATTTTAAAAATATTTAGGACTCTACAGGGTGAGCCAAAAAACTAGGACAGCATAAAGTTGTATTTTTTTAAATAGAACACCCTATATACGAATCGTATTTTCGATTTAGCTTATAATTTTAAATCTTTTTTATTAAAGGCTTACTATAACAAAACTTTATAGTTTCTGAGATAATTAAATTTAAAGAAAAAAAGTCACATTTTCAAGCATCAATTCAATCCTAAATAACGTTTTCAATTTTATGACAAATATATTCAAATTTGGAATTTAGCAAGGCCAAGGACAAGTTAACATAATTTTTACCTAATATTTGCAATAAAAGCTACAGGGTGTTGAACACATCGGCTCAAATTTTAAATGAATAAATATCTTTTTTCTTAAATGGTATATTTTCATGTTATTTAATAGAGTAATAAAAACCCTAAAAGTTTTGTTCAATATATCCTATACCTATTTATAATAGTTTTTGAGATATTTCAGTTTTTCTTATTTTCCATACTTTTTTACAGAAATAGTCTTCATTATCATAGTAGCCATGTAAAATAATAAAAAGAAACTACAGAAACAAACAGAATGTGGTTAAATATGATGAAATACATTATTCGTTATATTACAACGGCAATAGTTTAATTCAAAATAATGTGAAAAAATTAACACAACAATAACGACAGGGCAAATACATATTTACTTTTATACTAAGTTGAAACAAAAAAATTACTTATTAAATACTGAGATTAATTATTTATTTTTAGTAAGTGTTCGAATAAACGACCCTCTTGTGCAATGCACAAATTTAGTCTTTTTTGCAGATTTTCTCGGACCCTGGACAAAATTAGTGGCGTTATTGTTCTACAGGTATCCCTAATTCTGTTTCGCATATCTTCCACTGTTGTTGGTGGATTAACATACACCTTATTTTTAATATAACCCCATAGGAAGAAATCTAATGGGATGATGTCGCAAGACCTTGGTGGCCACTCAATGAAACCCCCACATCCAATCCATTTTTGCGGATATCGTTGGTCCAAAAACGCACGAACTTCACGATGGTAATGCGGAGGCGCACCATCGTGCTGGAACCACATACTGTCGAGCTCATCCCTATCGAGACCTTGAAGCAGTTGGGGTAGTTCTTGTAGAAAGTTCAGGTAACTATGGCCATTTAGTGGTTCATTAAAAAAATGGGGTCCAATAATTCGATTATGATGAATACCACACCAAACATTTAATGACCAGTGGTTTTGATGTTGCACCTCTCAAATCCAAAATGGGTTTTCTGTGGCATAATAATGCATGTCGCGTCTAATTACGGCACCGTTACTTCTAAAAGTAGCTTCATCACTAAACATTACCTTGCATAATAAATTTGGATTTAATTGAATCTCCGCATTTATTGTACGACAAAAGTTTACACGACTTTCAAAATCGTGTCCATGCAATTCTTGGTGTAATTCCATGTGATATGGATGATACCTATATTTCTTGGTAGTACGATTAGCGGTGGATTGTGATGTTTCACATAATGCTGCTAACTGACGGCTACCAATATAAGGATTTTCCTGAACATTTAACAATACTTGTAGTTCTGTTTCTTCATTAGTTACTGGTTTGTTGACCACTTTACGTTTTGGATAATCAACAGTACCAGAAGAATCAAATCTTTGCATTAAGTTTTGAAAAGTATGGGTATTAGGCTGGCGTCGATCAGGATACTTCATTTTGTAAATTCTTTGAGCAAGAAGGCAATTTTTTTGAGCCTCTCCTATTGTATAAATCATATCTATTAACTCATTCTTTGGAAAATTCATTTTACAATATAAGATGAATGCAAAAAAAAAACCAAACTACACTACATAAAAACCAAAAGAAGCGATTGCGGTTATAAATTTGACACACAGAAAAATGTTCTTTTACATTTTTTTTGCCATGGCTACTATGATAATGAAGACTATTTCTGTAAAAAAGTATGGAAAAAAGGAAAAACTGAAATATCTCAAAAACTATTATAAATAGGTATAGGATATATTGAACAAAACTTTTAGGGTTTTTATTACTCTATTAAATAACATGAAAATATACAGGGTGTACCATTTAAAAAAAAAGATATTTATTCATTTAAACTTGTTCAAATTTGAGCCGATGTGTTCAACACCCTGTAGATTTTATTGCAAATATTAGGTAAAAATTATGTTAACTTATCCTTGGCCTTGCTAAATTCCAAATTTGAATATATTTGTCACAAAATTGAAAACGTTATTTAGGATTGAATTGATGCTTGAAAATGTGACTTTTTTTCTTTAAACTTAATTATCTCAGAAACTATAAAGTTTTGTTATAGTAAACCCTTAATAAAAAAGATTTAAAACTATAAGCTAAATTGAAAATACGATTCGTATATAGGATGTTCTATTTAAAAAAATACAACTTTATGTTGTCCTAGTTTTTTGGATCACCCTGTAGAGTCCTAAATATTTTTAAAATCTGCGTAAAAATAAACTGTATCAAACAATAAATATAGTTTCTTTGTTAATTTCACCGAAAAGGCACAAACCTACTTCATCCAATCGTTGACTCACCCTGTACATGAAACAACAGAACAGTACTACATTGAAAAAGTACACGCTATGTCTCCGGATGATTATCGCGCAAAACTTCAACACTCCAACGAATTTATACAGCAACATAACCTAAATATAATTTTAACCTTATTTGACATATGTCCACATAAAACATCAAATTAGCATAAAACGATAAAATCTAAAAATTAAGATAACGTTCAATACAATAACCCGAGCAATCTGAGTCTGGCCGAAAATTGATGGAAGGACCTTCTATTGGCGCAATGCGCAGATAAATTTTATTTTGGCGCCTTTTATAAGACGGTGTTGCCCAATTTGTCATCTCGTCGTAACGAACATCAAGACTAGAAGTTTAAGCGAATGTTCCTTTTGAAAATGTGCGATAAGGTACGTAAAAAATTGTATCAAATCACTCCTGAAAACCTATTCTATCGCACCATTACCCTTTTGCTATGTCTGAACATGGCGTATATAAAAAAATCGAGTTTTAAACGATTGATGTTTGAACTTTCCGCAAGAACAATAATGTTATTTGAAGCTATATTTAGAGTGTTTTTTTTTTCGCGAAAACCACCGATAAGAAATATTGAAACTATTGTTTTTGGTATACTAAATAATTATATACTGAAGTTTCTTAGGTTTTTCTACGTAAATGTATAATCATTGAGTATCCTCATGATATAAAACTTTATAAACAATCAAAATTTCAGTAAGAAATAAAGAAACCTTTCTGCCTTATTTAAATATTTTGTTATATAAGTAATTCTCCTTTCAGGCAGAGAATATGAAAAATATATGTACAAACAGTTTATTTCCTGCAAATATCGCTCTGGTCCTCTCTCCATACGCGTTTCCATCACCTCATGATCTCGTCAGTGGAGCTGTATCGGACCGAGAGCAACATTAGCAGGAAATAACTGATATATGAACCATAAATTTCAAGGTATGTCGGCAGGATATTACACCTGCCGTCTACCAACTTCGATGTCAGACTGAAAAATATCGCCAGTACATACATGTACAAACAGTTTATTTCCTGCAGGAAATAAACTGTTTGTACAGGGTGAGTCGACGATTGGATGAAGTAGGTTTGTGCCTTTTCGGTGAAATTAACAAAGAAACTATATTTATTGTTTGATACAGTTTATTTTTACGCAGATTTTAAAAATATTTAGGGCTCTACAGGGTAAGCCAAAAAACTAGGACAGCATAAAGTTGTATTTTTTTAAATAGAACACCCTATATACGAATCGTATTTTCGATTTAGCTTATAATTTTAAATCTTTTTTAATAACGGTTTACTATAACAAAACTTTATAGTTTCTGAGATAATTAAGTTTAAAGAAAAAAAGTCACATTTTCAAGCATCAATTCAATCCTAAATAACGTTTTCAATTTTGTGACAAGTATATTCAAATTTGGAATTTAGCAAGGCCAAGGATAAGTTAACATAATTTTTACCTAATATTTGCAATAAAAGCTACAGGGTGTTGAACACATCGGCTCAAATTTGAACAAATTTAAATGAATAAATATCTTTTTTTTTAAATGGTACACCCTGTATATTTTCATGTTATTTAATAGAGTAATAAAAACCCTAAAAGTTTTGTTCAATATATCCTATACCTATTTATAATAGTTTTTGAGATATTTCAGTTTTTCTTATTTTCCATACTTTTTTACAGAAATAGTCTTCATTATCATAGTAGCCAAGTAAAATAATAAAAAGAAACTACAGAAACAAACAGAATGTGGATAAATATGATGAAATACATTATTCGTTATATTACAACGGCAATAGTTTAATTAAACATAATGTGAAAAAATTAACACAACAATAACGACAAGGCAAATACATATTTGCTTTTATACTAAATTGAAACAAAAAAATTACCTATTAAATACTGAGATTAATTATTTCTTTTTAATAAGTGTTCGAATAAACGACCCTCTTGTGCAATGCACAAATTTAGTCTTTTTTGCAGATTTTCTCGGACCCTGGACAAAATTAGTGGCGTTATTGTTCTACAGGTATCCCTAATCCTGTTTCGCATATCTTCCACTGTTGTTGGTGGATTAACATACACCTTATTTTTAATATAGCCCCGTAGGAAGAAATCTAATGGGGTGATGTCGCAAGACCTTGGTGGCCACTCAATGAAACCCCCACGTCCAATCCATTTTTGCGGATATCGTTGGTCCAAAAACGCACGAACTTCACGATGGTAATGCGGAGGCGCACCATCGTGCTGGAACCACATACTGTCGAACTCATCCCTATCGAGACCTTGAAGCAGTTGGGGTAGTTCTTCTTGTAGAAAGTTCAGGTAACTATGGCCATTTAGTGGTTCATTAAAAAAGTGGGGTCCAATAATTCGATTATGATGAATACCACACCAAACATTTAATGACCAGTGGTTTTGATGTTGCACCTCTCTAATCCAAAATGGGTTTTCTGTGGCATAATAATGCATGTTGCGTCTATTTACGGCACCGTTACTTCTAAAAATAGCTTCATCACTAAACATTACCTTGCATAATAAATTTGGATTTAATTGAATCTCCGCATTTATTGTACGACAAAAGTTTACACGACTTTCAAAATCCTGTCCATGCAATTCTTGGTGTAATTCCATGTGATATGGATGATACCTATATTCTTGGTAGTATGATTAGCGGTGGATTGTGATGTTTCACATAATGCTGCTAACTGACGGCTACCAATATAAGGATTTTCCTGAACATTTAACAATACTTGTAGTTCTTTTTCTTCATTAGTTACTGGTTTGTTGACCACTTTACGTTTTGGATAATCAACAGTACCAGAAGAATCAAATCTTTGCATTAAGTTTTGAAAAGTATGGGTATTAGGCTGGCGTCGATCAGGATACTTCATTTTGTAAATTCTTTGAGCAAGAAGGCAATTTTTTTGCGCCTCTCCTATTGTATAAATCATATCTATTAACTCATTCTTTGGAAAATTCATTTTACAATATAAGATGAATGCAAAAAAAACCAAACTACACTACATAAAAACCAAAACAAGCGATTGCAGTTATAAATTTGACACACAGAAAAATGTTCTTTTACATTGTTTTTGCCATGGCTACTATGATAATGAAGATTATTTCTGTAAAAAAGTATGGAAAATAAGAAAAACTGAAATATCTCAAAAACTATTATAAATAGGTATAGGATATATTAAACAAAACTTTTAGGGTTTTTATTACTCTATTAAATAACATGAAAATATACAGGGTGTACCGTTTAAAAAAAAAAGATATTTATTCATTTAAACTTGTTCAAATTTGAGCCGATGTGTTCAACACCCTGTAGCTTTTATTGCAAATATTAGGTAAAAATTATGTTAACTTATCCTTGGCCTTGCTAAATTCCAAATTTGAATATATTTGTCACAAAATTGAAAACGTTATTTAGGATTAAATTGATGCTTGAAAATGTGACTTTTTTTCTTTAAACTTAATTATCTCAGAAACTATAAAGTTTTGTTATAGTAAACCCTTAATAAAAAAGATTTAAAATTATAAGCTAAAAAGAAAATACGATTCGTATATAGGGTGTTCTATTTAAAAAAATACAACTTTATGCTGTCCTAGTTTTTTGGCTTACCCTGTAGAGTCCTAAATATTTTTAAAATCTGCGTAAAAATAAACTGTATCAAACAATAAATATAGTTTCTTTGTTAATTTCACCGAAAAGGCACAAACCTACTTCATCCAATCGTTGACTCACCCTGTACATATATTTTTCATATTCTCTGCCTGAAAGAAGAATTACATTTATAACAAAATATTTAAATACGGCAGAAAGATTTCTTTATTTCTTACTGAAATTTTGATTGTTTAAAAATTTCACTTTACCCCGTTGATTCATAGATGTCTTTCGATTGGCGATATTTTCCAGTCTGACATCGAAGTTGGTAGACGGCAGGTGTAATATCCTGCCGACATATCTGGAAATTTATGGTTCATATATCAGTTATTTCCTGCTAATGTTGCTCTCGGTCCGATACAGCTCCACTGACGAGATCATGAGGTGATCGAAACGCGTATGGAGAGAGGACCAGAGCGATATTTGCAGGAAATAAACTGTTTGTATATATATTTTTCATATTCTCTGCCTGAAAGGAGAATTACATATATAACAAAATATATAAAACTTTAGTGAGATTTGATATGATTTGAAGTTATTTCATTTATTTTAAGTATGTTTTTGATGCGATTACCTCTTGTATATCACATATGTAAGAAATAAATAAAAAGTATTGCGTACAGTATAGATTTTTTAAAAGGAAAAGGTCCCTTGAGAAAAAATAAGGGATTTGTAAGACAACAAAAACAAGGATAAATATTCAAGGGACATCTAAATTTCCTTCCGTATCTTTTTCAGATCGTATAGTAGCCGTTTAAATCGATGAAAACCGATCTGGCACATAGAATAGTAAATTTTACAGTTGCTACAAACAATCTTTTTCCTTATATTTGTTACTGAATCCCGGTTCATATCCCTTTTTTCTACTTTTTGTTTATAGTGCGTTTTTAAATTTAAGCCTTAAACACTGTTTTTGGTTTAGCTGAAGCTAATAAAAAAGTTATATCTTTCCAGATTCCTCATTTTTTCACCGTATGTATATTTAAACTAAAAGCTGGCATTTTTGTCGTTTTTTTATGGCTTTTTTTTGTTTTTAAAATACTCAAGCTACTTTTCGTAACGTTATTTAACTTTTTATATGAAGGACACTAAAAAGCATTCTCCTAAACGGGGAAACGAAATATAATTTTATTTTTCAACATGATCAACTTTAACCCACTTGCATTATTCGCCCCACAGTAGATTTTAGAAATTAGAAAAAAAATTTTTGTTGAAACGCAACATAAGGATCAACATCCTTTTTCAAAGAGTGACTGCAAAAGAAACCATTTTTTCTGCAGTTTTCGGCATCGATAATTTAAAAATTATTTCTGCCCCAAATAATAGTAAATATTTAAATAGATATTGCATCGGTTTAACCGTTGAAGTGCGTAAGGTAGCTCATTTTTTGGTGGCTAAGGAGTCGTGAGTCTAGTACGAACAATTGAAACCACCTCTCTGTCTTTAATAGAGGGCACCACTTAGTTTTACAAAGTTAAAAACTGAAAAGAACTTACCGAATAGTCATATGTTGGAAGAAGAAGCATTTCTGCTAAGTAATTAAAACTACATTGTTAAAATTGTTTTAATAATGTGGTTGATCAAGTACAAGCTTCTCTAGACTAATAACCAAAGTCATATATCGAGTTGTCCTTACATCTATAAAAATAATGTTATATAAAAAAACTTTGGCAAGGTTAGATTTGTAATTTAGATCATCTTTTTTTTTTGGTGTTATTAAAAATAGATAGGTTATAGAGGCTTGATCATTGCTAGGACTCGATGATGTCTGCTGCCCTTCTTAAACCTGCTGCTACTGAATCTTCACTCTAGGCCCTTTAAAATCTTCGTTTAGCTTCGATTCCCACATGAATTAAAAACGGGGAGGTTATCCTAATAAAACCCATTAAAATTTTTCTTCAACCAACCAGCCAAATACATCTGGGCTTGAACAGGATCAATACGGAAACCCAAACTAAGGGAAAGAGGAAGGAGAAACCTTCTAAAGGGATGTTGGTTCCTCCAAAATGAGAAATTTTAAAATGGGCTTCGTGGTTGCTTAAAAGCCGAAATCAAAAATCAAATCGAAAAAATGTTTACAACTTTTTCCTCGCGAATTTATGACATCCGACAAATCTTAGGGTGAGTCCAGATGACAAGAAAAATCTGAGCGTAAGCATATTACATCCTTTCAAGTTAAAAAGCTATCGTCCACACGGAGCATTTTGTTTCATAGTCGTATGGTGTGGGTTTTTTCTCTTAACCTAACTTTTATTAGATTTTTTGCTAATAATTCTATTATCTAAAAATTAAAATGGAACAAAATTGAAAATCAATTGCAGCAATGCTGTTATCTAAAAAACGACAACTAAAGATAAAGTTACAAAATGTAGGGGGTTATTGATATATTCTTGATTAGAAAACAGAGAATAGTCGCTACTAGGTTTAAATTTGAGGCAAACACCAGGGACATACTTATAATTTATAGAAATGGACTATTAATCATTAACGATTTTCATAATTTAACAAGGATACAGTTTCTTCGACATATGAGCGATACGGCTTATGAATTCCCATAAAATGCTTAAGTTTATAGTTCCAGAAAAACAGATAAATGACCCAAAAGAAATAAAAATGACTAAGTTTGATAACTGATTTATTTTTCCTTAATGGACGACGTTCTTAGGGTGATAGCATAAGATATAGACTTGGCAGTTCTCATAGTTAAAAATCCATCTACAGAGTGATCATTTAAGTCCTCCTTTTAGTGAAAGATACTATACGTCAAACGATTTTTATTAAAATTAATCATAAATAGTGTTGGTTCTATTACGACAAGTGATCCGTAATCGCTCTTATGGAGAACGAATTTTGAAAAATCTTTCCTTGTTGGGTAAATAAATGGTATTGCCAATCTTTTGCCAAAGTTTTATGGTTCTATCTTTACTAGTTTTGTGACGTCATTGGACCGTAGACTCCTGCAAAGGGTATATTTTGATAGCATCAGGCCGGTAGGTCTACGATTTCTTGCTGTCGCATATAAATTTGTAGCTACTTTAAGAACCTATAAATTAATATCGCAAAGAGGCTCTTGCAGGGTATTTACGGCTTACCAGTACCAACAAACACAAGCTCAGGACTCAGCTGCTGTCTAGCTGGTCAGATGGCGTCTCTTGATTTGAAGCATTCACCACAGCGCGCCCTCGAAAGTATTCACGTGAAGGTTTTTTTTTTAAAAATTAAACAAGGGAAGGTTCTCAAAACACTTAAGTCTATTAACAAAAATAAATAGAAAACAAAACTATTTACAACGAGAGACTTATAATAATGAATAACAATAACAAAATACTAAAATGCTTGATCCTGTTGGCCGTTCTATTGTTAAAGAAATTGTAACAACCCAATTTAGAAAATAAAACGTATAAATAGCATTTTAAAATATAAATGAAAAAAGAATAAAAATAAATTAAAATTGTTTAAACAAACGATACAAAGTCGCCCTGGCAGTGATCTGGAGCATAAGAACCAGTCTGGCTAATACTAGAGCTAACCTGTCGAAAGTTCAAAGACTGTCCTGTACATGTATAACCGGGCAATTAAAATCTGGTCAACGGCCACTATGAAAGCAATCCTAAACCTCACAGCTCTACACATATTTCTAGAGAATATGGTGAAGAGGACGACTATAAGAGATGAGGCCATAAAACGAAGGCACAATCTTCATAAGCTTGAGTAAAAAACCAACTCAGAGTTTTGACAGGGGTCCTGAAGAGACATCTTAAAAAACCCCGACTGGTAGAAAGACAAGAGTGCAAATTCTGTGAGGAGGAGGACGAAACCTCGATTCATATCCTTGCAGAGTGTCGCGCTCTAGAAAACCCTAGGATGCGGTTCTTGGAAACACACCAAATCGAAGAAGAGGAAGTACCCACCTTAAAGTCGTCCATCATTCTGAGTTTCCTGAAAGAAATAGGATTGGAGGATCTCCTCCAGCCGATAAGGCAACTCTTACGACTGGGCAGCAGTAGGGGGGCCACAATAGATCTACCAGGTCGCAGTGTATAGACTCCCAACTCTACGCCCATACATACAAAGTTGCCCTTTTACCAAGTAAAATAAAAACAGGATATTTCCTTAACTTCTCAAAAAAATAAATGAAAAGAAAACACAAAACAAAACTTTCATTAGCAGCGGTTATACACGATACATAATTTTCTAAGAACAGTTCCCATCACCGTACCGCCTCTAACGAATCTCAGATCGTAACGGAAGTTTATTATTTCTTAAGAGGCCAAACTTGCATTACCCCGGTACCCGCTGATATCTCACAATCGTACACCTTGTATGAGTGAATTTTATTCACAGAAGTTTCGATCCTCGTCTGTAGATGACATTGGTCATCCTTATGTCGGTTATTTAATTATCTAATTCCCGTATGTATCTAGATCGGAGCATCTTAATCTTATTTTTTATACAAAAGGGTTAATATAACTATTCTATGTCTGTTCAGGGATCTTAGTTATTTTATGTTTGGGCAATTAAATTATTTAATTATTTCAATTAGGGACTTATGTGACATAATAATGTAGTTTAAAATTATACTTAAATTTATGTCGCTTTTATCATAAACACTCTTATTTTCAATATATTGTTTTTTTTATTATATTTTTTCTTAACTTTTTTGCTGCGTACAAGTCGCATAGCCAATCCAAGCGAATTAGTCATAGTCAGTGAACTCACGCTCTAAGTAGGGTCGAGTACGGTATCGTTCTAAAACTAAAGGTGAATTGAGTAGCCTTGCGAGCATCAGCAAGAGGGTACCCTCAGGATCAAGATTGTGCCCTATTGACCGTACGGAAAGGTAAGCGATTTGGGCAAGTTTTTCATTTCCCTTTTTTCTACAATACAAAAATACAGTCCACTACATTTTTCATATTTTCCGCTTCAACGTCTTTCTATAACTAGAAGAAAAAAACTATTTACCCTTTTAGATATTTAACTTCTTCTCTCTTGTAAATAGAAAAAACAATCGTTGTACGAATTCTTTTTACATTTTATTAAACTATATATTACATTATAGTGAGTTGATTTGATTATTCTTTTGTTTCCTTCTTCTTCTTCAACCTTAGAAGCTGCCGCCCGGAACAGTTGATCAGAACTGCAAGAAAACCATTCTCTGAGGTTCCTCAGCCAAGACATCCTTCTCCTCCCGATGCTGCGCTTGCCCCGAATCTTCCCCTGCATAATCAATTGGAGCAATTGGTATTTATTGCCTCTTATAATATGGCCCAAGTACTGAAGCTTTCTTATTTTAACAGTCAGTGTTACCTCTTTTTGTTTGTTCATCCTGTCAAGTACTTCTTGATTAGTTGTCCTATCCTTCCAGGAGATTTTCAAGATTCTACGATACGCCCACATCTCAAATGCCTCCAATTTATTTATACACTGTTTGTTCAGCGTCCACGCCTCCACACCATACAACAAAACCGAAAAAACATAACACTTAAGCAATCGCACTTTCAATTTTAAGCTTAGATTTCGGCTACAAAATATTTGCTTCATATTGTTAAACGCACTTCGGGCTTTCTCTATTCTTATTCTTATTTCCCGTGTATATTCATTTGACTCGTTAATATTTACTCCTAGATAGTTGTAGTTTCGTGCTCGTTCTATTCGCTCGTTGTTTCCATATAGGTTGATATTGTCGATATGTTTCTTCGTAATTATCATGAATTTAGTTTTCTTTGTATTCAGTGACAAACCAAATTCCTCGCTTGTTTCTATTACTTTATCTAATAGTCTCTGGAGATCTTCGATACTTTCTGCCATGAGTACCGAGTCATCAGCGTATCGTATATTACAAATAGGATGACCGTTGATCTTTACACCGGCTGATTCGTTCTCCAGGGCTTTCTTAATTATTTCTTCCGAGTAGAGATTGAACAACGTTGGCGACAACACACAGCCCTGTCTTACACCTCTTTTTATCTTTATTTTTTCTGATTCGGAGCCATTAATGCGCACTGTAGCTTCTTGATTGTAGTATAGGTTGGTTATTATTCTAATGTCACTTGAGTCAATTCCTTTATTTCTGAGTAATTGTAACAATGTCTTATGTTGAACTGTATCAAACGCCTTGTTGTAGTCCAAGAAACAGACAAACACGTCTTGGTTTACATCCAGACATCGCTGTATTACGACATTAAAAGCAAATAGTGCTTCTCTAGTTCCTAGTCCGTTTCTAAATCCGAATTGTGTCTGTCCGATTTCTGTTTCTAATTTCTTGTATATTCTACTATGAATGATCTTTAAGAATATTTTCATCATATGACACATAAGACTGATGGTCCGATGTTCGGAGCATTGCTTCGCGTTTGGCTTTTTAGGTAAAGTTATTATTGTTGTTAGTAGCCATTCTTTCGGTATTATACCAGATTTATAAATGCTATTAAATAGTTCCACAATCATTTCTAAATTACGTCCCTCAATGAGTTTGATTATTTCTGTTGGTAACTCATCTGGACCTGTAGCTTTCCCAGTCTTCATTCTTTTTATCGTGTGTTCCACTTCTTCACTTGTTATTTCTGGTCCTGTGTCACTGCTGATATATTCGTTTTCTACCTCATTGCGTTGATCGTTATACAGATGCTCTATGTATTCTTTCCAGACTCTCAATTTTTCTTCTGTGTCCATAATTATGTTTCCCCTTTCGTCCATCAATACGTTGTGTCTACTGTCTTGCCTTTTTGTTAATTCTTTAATTTTCTTGTGTGTATTAAAGCTGTCGTGCTTATTTTGTAGTTGTTCAATTTCTTCACATTTTTCCCCGAACCATTTTTCCTTAGCTGAACGTATCTTCGAGCGAATTTCCTTCTGCAGTTCTTTATACTTCTGTTTGTCTTTGTTTTTATGTTTCCTTCTTTCGTTCATCAAGTTCAGTATTTCGTTTGTCATCCATTCCTTCTTATATACCTCACTTTTAAGTAGATGTTTTTCAGCTGGCTTCTTTAACGCTGTTTTAAGTTTGACCCAGTTGTCGTTGATATTATCTGGTGTATATTGTATTGTGGTCTGTATCGTTCTCAGTGTTTCGTCAATTTCCTTTACGATCTGTTCTTTTACTTCTGAATCTCTTAGTTTATTGAGATCAACTGCTTTTTTGGATGTTATGTTGCTAATTCTTTTTAGTTTTATTCTCGTGTTTGCAATTAGTGGATTATGATTAGACGATACGTCTGCTCCAGGGTATGTCTTAATTGATGTTATGCTATTTCTGTATCTTTCATTGATCAATAGATAGTCTATCTGGTTTCTGACTGTGTGATGTTCTGTATCCTGTGGAGACTTCCATGTGTATAAACGCCTATTAGGTAGTTCGAAAAAGGTGTTTGTCACCACGGTTTTATTTTCTTGGCAGAATTGTACCAGTCTCTCACCTCTTTCATTCATATCTCCCAATCCGAAGTTACCAACCAGATTATCTATCTTTCCTTTCCCAATTTTAGCATTGAAATCACCCATTATTATTGTGATGTCCCTTGTTATGGTTAGTTTTAATGCCTCGTCTATTTGTTCACAGAATGATTCCACTTCTTGTTCTTCTTTGTCCGATGTTGGTGCATACACCTGTATTATATTAATTTTTCTGATGTTAGTGCTTAGCTGTAACATCATAACACGATCAGACAAGGGGAGAAAGTTCAGGACATGTCGCGAGACAGACTTGTTTACCATTATAGCCACTCCGTTTCGGTGCTGAGTGTCCTGAGAGTCCTGGCTACCAGAATAGTATATTATATGATCTTTAATGTGGCAGTTTCCATTTCCTGGCCATCGGGTTTCGCTTATACCCAGAACGCCGATATTCATTCTTTGCATTTCTTGAACAATGTTGTGTGCTTTTCCTGGTTCGTACATGCTTGTAACATTCCATGTTCCGATTCTCAATATTTCGTTGTTAATATTTTGACAAGGATTTCGCTGGCTGACGACCCGAAAAGCCTTGCCACTTTTCTTGCCGGATCTTGGCCTCCGACAACCATGATCAGTAAGGTTATGATCGTAGTATTTCATGTCATGATGACTGTACTAGAGATATCCTATGGATCTTTAATGTAGTGGTTTCTCGTTGCCTGCTACATCCCACTGCCGTTGACTAATACATTAGTTCCTCCGCCTTTGAGATCGATTTCTCAATCTCAGGACAATGAGTTGCCCTATCACTTACCAATTCGTCCACCCGAAGCTGTTGATCGGTAAGTGGGGGACTACTTATTCCGGTAGTCACTCGGTCGCCATTGCCTCGTTAGTTAAATAACAGGGTGTACCATACAACTTTCGCTGTACTTCATGAAGGTGAGGTTGGCATTTGTGTACGAGAGGCTATATATATATATATCGCGCGTCATACACCTTACACCCCCTAACAATGGAGAAATCGTCCAATACTTAAAACTTACTAGGTAGTTTAGGCGATATGGTGGGTGTTAAATCCATTCTTGACTTAATCTTTAACAGTTTTTATAATTCTGAAGAAGGTAAAATTATCTCGACACATTTTTAAATATTTATGGTTTCAGAAAGACAGATGAATGACCTAAAAGTACTAAAATTGCTAAGTTTGTGTATGGATTTAGATTTTAGGGTGGTAAGATACATACTGTCTCCTATGGTTAAAATTTATCTACAGATTATTTAATTACTCATTTTAGTACAACATATTTCTCATTGATTAGCATAAAAAAACTACTGTTTGTTCAATTACAGCTTGGGCTGTGCGTTGATATGTCAGTCAGTCATTTAGTCAAGACAACATCCTTTATAAATATAAGTAATATTGGGTTAGTGATATTAAGGTAATTTTTGCCAAACTTTAACATCATGAGTATCCGACATGCACCTGAAATTTTTTTTTTCTTTTGAAAAGGTCAATAAAAGAAATAATTTCCTTTTCCTGTTATTTTCAAGATATAAATAATTCAACATCTAAGTTAGCAGTTTGGCAAAATATTGAGGAAAATCAAATATACTGTTCCGTTCTGCAATTTACAGCGACAAGTTTTTGGAAAACTTTTTAATCGAATTTTAAAGATACTTTTTTACAATTTCCCCCAAGATATGAATTTAGGGATTTAATTTTTAACAGTATTTCGAGAACACCTAGTATATTGTTATTGACTTTTTTGATGGCTAAAGAACTATCAAAATATCGTAAGTGTACAAGTAAAATCCTAATGACATATTATGAAAAATGTATGATTGTTTTTATCGTTGCTACTGCCTAATTACGCAGCATAGACACCACACACATTTCTCATAATTAATGCCACAAATAATTTCGTGTTATTGTGATTTGTTCTAATTTATTCATGCGTTACAGGCCTAAATAAATTATATTTAATTATATATACCATATAATTGGGCTACAGAGAGTTTGGTTAATTTACTACGACAGCCGAGAAGGAAGTAGGAGAAATAAGGTTAAAATTGGGCCTTGGTCGTTTATTATTATTTTGACGGGAGGTTTTGTGATATATATATATATATATATATATATATATATATATATATATATATATATATATATATATATATATATATATATGTATATGATTCTTATTTTTCCTTTTTTTAAATTGTTGAGCGCCAGACACAAATAACTATACCTGAGTATAATTGATTTGTACCAAAATTTTTTTATTTTAATAAAAAAAAACTACACAAATACACATGTGTTGTATTTCTGAATGTACCCCGTTTTTCGTGATCAGATGTTTAAAAACATCGATGTCAATTTTCTCTTTCTCGGATGAGTTCAGATTAAATTATTATTATTATTAGAAACGTCAAACCAATGATTCGTAAACATAGGTATAAACTTTATGAAAATAATACAAATATATTAGTTGGTGTAGTTTTATGGAATATTTTTAAATAACCTAATCTATTCCTAATTTAAATTATCAATATTATTTAATGTGCACTGTTTCTCTTTTGTTGGATTTAAGATTATTAAATCTGGCAACGTGTCTTATTACATGTAATTTTATTTTAAACAATATAAAAATATTTGTGTGTGCCGTTAATATTAAGAGTGATATTGTTACAGTGCAAATTAAACAATTTATTTTATTACTAACTTCAAATATTCATTATTAAGTTAGGATATATCTATTTTTTCAAACTATTTTCAGGCAAGTCTAAAATTATTACTTCTTACACGTTAGATAAATACCTTTTAATCTCCAGAATTTTTTTATCCACGTTCTAGGTTTCTTGCTTTTTTTAAAACTTAAAATCCTTTCTTCTTTTGCCAATTATTGTAAATTTTCTTCTTATATATCACTAATTTATTAAATATTTTTCAGAGCTGCGTGCTTAGTGATATTATTTATTTATAAATTTAGTAAACTTCTTTTCCTTTTTTAAAAATTGTCTTTTAATCTCCAGAATTTCATTTTATCCATGTTCTATGTTTCTTCCCTTTTGAAAACTCAAAAAAATCTTTTTTTTTTTAAAACAAATGGACATTTTGAGGTTATGTTACTTTTTACGAATAAGACTTGCGATGTTTACTTTACAACTGATTGATCTGCACTCCCCTTAAAAAAATGATTTTTCGCTTTTATAGTTAGCGGTGACGTAGTATAAATATTTGTTTTATTTTTTTTCTGATTTGTCGGCGATCTGACGTGAACTGGCAACTAGATGGAATTTTAACCTTTGAAATACAAAACCAATATGGATTCATAATTGCCAATTTATAATGAAATTTTGATATTTTATTGATATTATGAAGTAAATATTATATTTGTTGAAAATAAATAATGAGTTATGTAAACTTTGGACTTTTCCTGACATTCTGATATATCTACAATTTACTTTTCATTATTATTTAGAACATAAAATTGTTAAATAAAATTTGATTACATCTAAAAAATTACATATATATTTAAATTTTAATTGTAACTTGACAGAAACTCTTTCACAAGTGACTCTTTTATCAATTATATCATTTGTGTATGAAATTTCAACATAAATCTTAAGTTCCGATAGCTAGGAGAGAAGATTTGTCTTTGAATTCCTATCTTTGAATGGCATTGATATTACACCAGTTATTGATTATCTTACCAGGAAAACAATCACAACTGCTTCTGTAATTAACTAGATCTTGTCCACGATATTGTAGTGGAGAGAGAGAGAGAGAGAGAGAGAGGTATTGCAAGTGGATTTTAATGATCACGATTTGATGTATAACAAGAGTGAATGCCTCGATGCTGCACCGAAGTACCAAATGGTAAGAAATTTGAAATCTGTATTGTATGACCAATCAAGTCAATTCTTTGAAATAATATCTTTTTAATCAGAATATTAACGACAAAATAAATTTCCTTTGAAGTTTGTTCAAAAAGTTGCATGATTATTGTACTACCAAAAAATGTGCTTCATTCCGAGTCATGAAAAAAGATAGAGATAAAGCACTTAGAAAATATAAGAGTTTCAGACTAATGGTAGTTGGAATAAGAATATTAAATGCATACATACTTATCGGAGCTTCTCATTGTGTGATAAACGGAAGTAATGAAATTATAAAGGTCCGAGTGATTACGGAACCATAAAAACCAATTATGCATCGTGCCATGACTTCTTTTTAAAATGGAAAGATATTTAATATTTTACTGGCACAAAAAAGGAGATCTGAATCCTATTATATTTCTAATAATATTCATTGAAAGGTGAAAATGAAAAATGTAGAGGATAGGGATTTTCGTGAGCTGCATTATAATATAGAAAAACTGCGGAAACTGCAGTTCATTTAGGCACATTAAAGAAATTTAAATCTTGAAAGACAAAGGGATAGTTTCTTAAAATGAAATTCTTTACGTATACTTGAAGATTGCGATTTTGGTTTTAAAATGTTATTGTTAGATGCCATAAATTATTCAATTTAATTTGATGGTTTCTTTCCATTGAATTTCAGAAAATAAATTAAGACCATAAATTAGATAACTTTTTATACTGCTCTTATAAAACTATCAAATAATTGCTGATTTGGTTTCTTGTTAATAACGTGTCAAGCGTTGATTTAACAGTTGTTAAATGTATACATTGTTAAGACACTTTTTTTGTATGGTTTAGCCATAATAAAAATTGTCAATGGGCTTCTATTTTTGATAAAGTTACTCACAATTTTTGGTTTTCTTATGATCACTATTTTAAATTTTTTCGTTTTTGTGAAGAGTTTATTCAAAAAATTAATGTTTTACGTAAATAACACTGTGAGACTTCGCTGATACAGCAACAAATATTAGAATACAAAGATACATGCTGATTGTTGACATCACCACCTATAATTCACTTATGAATTTTAGATGAATGTTATTTAAATATTTAAGTGAGTTATGTGGAAAATTGTAAGGGCAATTGTAGCTACAAGTCATTCAGGCTAATTAATCTGTCATCTTTTTTGCTAAAGTTGAACGAGAAACTGGTTGGTAGGCATATATGGGGAACCTCTCTTAAAAAGAGGCCACTCCACTCCAACCAAGAGGCTTACATCAGGAAAATCATGTGAGTCAGCTCTACATCACCTGGTAAGGAGAATACAGTATGTCACTGAGAGCATGAAAATATCACTGACAGCCTTCCTTGATATTGAAGGAGCCTCTATGACAACGTGTGCCAAAAGACAGGACACTGAAGACACTCTGTGCAGATAGATACGTGCTTTAAGGCAAACAAGTACGACCTACACTGTTGAAGCGGAAGTGCTGACAGCCAGGGGCCGCCCGCAGGAATGAGTACTATATCTACTTGTATAGGATATGGTAGTCGACGAGAACCTGGTAAATCTCAACGACCGAGGCTAATATACCCAGGGATATGCTGACGACATCGTCATACTTGTTGTGGGAAAATCTGGTAATGTAATATCAGAGTTCATGCAAGAAGCTTTCACTATAGTGGTAGAGTGTTGTAATAAGGAGTACCTTAGGATAAACCCTAGAAAACTACGCTAATACCCTTTACTGTAACAACTGCAGATGAGCTATTAGGTTAAATATCTAGATATTATCCTGGATGTAAAGCTTACCTAGAACTTATACCTTCAGAAAATTACCTGCAAAGGTTAAACGTCCATCAGGGCAACAACAAAAAAAAAGGGCAAGACATTTGGATTAAAACCAGATATTATACATTGGTTGAACACGGCGGTGGTGAGATCCATGATAAATTACGTTATATGGTGGATGAAAACCATTAGAAGACGGGCCAATCCGGAGCTCTCCAAACTCTAGAGACTGGCCTGCTTATGCATCATGGGTGCCATGAGAAGTACCCCAACAGCAGCTATAGAAATCCTACTAAAACTTCTTCTTCTTAATATAATAATCAGGGCTGAGGCGAGGATATTGGCTCACAGACTTGAACTTAACAACCTTAGTTTAGTTCAGGTAAAGAACTCATTGTTAGAAATGAGCAGTGACATCATTATAATAACTTACAACTTTAACAGACCCTACCCCATTTAACTTGACTTGACAACATCTGGTGGGCTGGACCTGCTCTTGGACATACCAGCATCTAAGGAGTAGTAACGAACTCATTGCTAGAAATCAGCAGTGACACCATGCTAGTAATCACTTTGATAGACGCTACACCATTTAGCTGAACTGGAAGGCGGGCTCTGTCTGAACAGTGGGTCAGCCAGTAGTCCTCGTCTGGTACACGGACGGGCCACAACTGACCATGGTGTTGGCGCCAGAATACACGGAAACATACCCATATTTAACATAAGTGAGATACTGTAGCAGCATATCACAGATTTTTAGGCGGAAATTCCTGCTATCGCTGTCTCTCTTCAGAAGAATTTGAGAAGGGGTTACAGGGCAGGGCCGTTTTCAACTTTTCTGATAATCAGGCAGCATTGACGGCTCTAGTGTGCTGTCAGTTAATTCAAAACAGGTCAGAGAAACATTAGTGAGCATGTTGCAAGACCTAATTAAGGTAACTAACCTGTTCGCCTAGAACCTATATAACAGGCAACACAATAAGTCTTAAGGCTGTAGTGTAAGGGCTGCTCAATCCTGGCCTGCTATGACTTACAATCAATCATTCAGTCGAGTAATTTTATTATCGGCTTGGCATTTTGTCTTTCCAAGTTAGATGGATACAAAAGTATTAATTTAATGAGAATCCAGATTTAAGTTGCATATTTTCCAAGTCTTGTATGCAAAACATGCAAAATTTCTTCGGCAGTAAAAAAATTGGGTATACAAATGTCTGATCAGTTTACGGGTTTAGCCAGTTATTGAAAATATTTACATCGAGGTAGGCGCGGAACCAAGGGGGGCGGTGGGGGCGATCGTCCCCTCAAGAGCTTTGAGTTCAGGAAAATAGACCTAATTTTGCTTCTTATACTATAGTTGATTCAAGAACTAGAGAGAGTAATAAATCATTTTTACCATTTTTTTCTTCACAAATTACCTGTGTTCTTTAGTCCGGTGTCTGTGGCAAAATCTGTTACACATATATTTTTCATAGGAATGGGTTAGAAATTTTATAATCAAAAATATCGGTCTATAATAATGGACTATTTGGGTTGGATAACAATAGATATTTGGAAGTGTGAAGTGTTAAAAAGGACTTTAATCATTGTCATAGGCGTCGGAAGGAGGTTTTTTTGATCCATAAGTATTATAAGTAATATTATTTTATTTTTTATGATTCCTTAATAATTCACATACATTACAAAATATAAATAATTTTGACATATTTAACACAAATCACAAATGTATTTTTATTATTTTTAATTTTGACATAGAAATCGTTTTAGGCACATTCAGACAAAAACGTAGCACCATTCCCTCAAAAAATTCCAAGTTATAATTTAAATACTTACGAAATACCCATTGTCAAAAACACAAGGAAGAAACATAAGAAAATAAATTCGTCCATATAATATTAAATTTTTTTTGGGGCATTTTATTATTAATTAAAAACATATTTAGGATATTTGACCTTTCAGTTTATTTATTTCTGCAGAATTACAATTAAACACTAAAAAGGGGTTCAAATGTAATTAATTTTTATATTTCAGTCTCAGTTAAAATTAGACCTACTTATTTTTATTTCTATTGTACCGAGATCTTAATTTAATTTACTTTATTATATGGAAAACCGGTAGCCCCAAAATAATAAAATAAACATGTTCATTCCACACGCTTAAGAAAAAGACACAAATACAATAATAAAATAATAAAATAATTACGGCTAATTCGATTAAATATATAAAAAATTAAAGAGTCGGATACACTAAAATAAAAATATATAAAAAAATATGTAAACAACATTAAACAATAAAAACAAAAATTTAAATATTAAATTGTGTTTACACTGCTAACCATTACGTATCTAATTCGTAATCAAAGTCAGTGAAGCTATCTTCGCTTAAATTAATTATATATTATTTTATTATATGGATTTTTCCCAATTTTCCGCAGTAACTTTATTCAAAAAAATCTTTCAAGAGTTCCGTTAAATTACTAATTTTGTAAGTTATGTTATTTCTAGCAACTCTACCTTTTACTTGAGAGAGATATTTCCTTCTCCAACGGACAGTTTCTGGACGATTTATAAGGACTGATTTCCTATCTGGTTTTTCCCAGCAAAAATTAAGTTCTCTGAGCAATTTTTAGAGCTCAGTTCTTTTAATTTCATGTAACTCTCGATCTTGAATGATTTTAGTTAGAATTTTGTCAACGGTTGGGATCTGCTTCTCATAATAAAATGTATATACAACTCCTTTTATTGCAGTTTTCATCTCTTCTTCCAACGAGGTTTTTCGTCTGCCTGTGATCAAATGTGGCTTAGGAGTACTAAAAATTCCTGTCATGTTGGAGCACATCTCAACAGAGCTTTTAACATTATTGTCTAGATATTGATATCTTAAGGCATCATAAACATTAATCGTAATAAGTTTTTCGTTGAGGAAAAAATGCCTTGGTTTAACGATTTTGGAATAAATATAGAGATGGAAGCAATATCTTTTGGGTATCTCACTAATCGCAAATAATACATAAAAACAAATGCAGATAAAATAAATCACTAAGGATACACTGTAAGGTGTACTTTGCTCACTGACAGAGATTAAATTGAACTATCAGAAATTTTATTGTTGTAGTAAATTTATAAAAGCTTATAATATTTAAATATAATTAGATTTACGGCAGTCCTCAGTTACCCGCGGCACTGGAGCTGGTACGCTGGAGGTTTCGGTACAGTTTTATTACTCTCCCTAGTTCTTGAATAGAGTATAAGAATATGTATGCTTGCGATCGCCCTCCCCCTCCCAAGAGATTTGAGTTCAGGAAAATAGAACTGATTCTGCTTCTTATACTAGGAATGTGTATGCTGCTGCCATCGCCCCCCTTGTCGGCAACTTGTTTTCTCTGGTGATCGCCTCCCCTTTCTCTTAAAGCTTCAAATTCAGAAAAATAGACTCGACCCTGCCTTTTACACTAGAAATGGGAATGTTGCTGGTCTCAACCCCCCCCCCTCCCCGTCGAAAACTTGCTCTCGCTTGCCATACTGTATTTTTGTGATATCATCGCCCCCCCCCCCAAAAAAAAAAAGAGAGAGGCTGGATCCGCCCGTGCATCGAGGAATCAATAGTCAAATACTTGACATAAAGGGAGTTTTTGTTTATTAACATGTGCTATTACTGGTTGTTCATGTAAATCTGTACTTATTTCTAAATCAATGGCTTTTATTTTCTGATTTTTTTTCCAGAATAAGTTTAATTATTTATAACTAACAATATTGGAAAGAAACTTATTATTTTTTATTTAAATTATCAATATAATCAACTTTATTTAAACTTACAACGTCTGTGAACGTACATGAATACATATTTCTGATATTTAATTATTATTGGCATATTACCAACAAAGCGAGCTACTAAGTATATGATTTTATTAACCCAATTAGTCAGTTTAATGAGCTTACTCAGCTTTAAATGATTTTAATTTTATTAAAAGGGTTGTGAGCCTATTTTTTCCTACTAAATGCAAAACGATTAAGAAAAGAATAAAAATATTAGAAATCTATTTGGTTGAATCCGATGTAAATGAGAAATTTAGAAAGAAAGGAGTTACCCTTCAACGTAATTTCCTGCTACAGAAATGCAAATGACATCATTCCAATGTTTTTCGTGAGTAGCGGAAAGGAAATACTAATCATTGGAGAATAAGTTTGAACGATGAGATGGCGTTTTAGTAATATTTATTTGTTAGAGGCAACGCGGTTAAAGAAATTAGGATTTTGAGGATATTCATCCTTATGAATAAAAATCAAGCAATATGCCGTTATTTATTATCAGAAGCTTAAAAGCAAATGCTTTAAGTAAAATAATTTTCTTTATTCTTATAAGAACACTTATTCTAAGGATGTTTTGGCTTCTCGGTATCTTTTATGCAATTGCTTGTTTTACTAGCTTATATACAGGATGTTAAGGAAAGAACTCTTCTAAATTTAATGAACCATTCGTCAGTCTTGACAAAACTACGAATTTTTAACCTTTAACCGACGATTTATCACACATTTATGGGGCAATAATTATATATATATATATATATATATATATATATATATATATATATATATATATATATATATATAATTATTGCTTCGTAAATGCGGATGATAGGATAGTAAATAGTATGTAAGAATCGATACTAATATCATGTTCTAAAAGGACATAAAATCCCAAAATTTCTATAACGACATGATAAAATGTAAAAAAATCAATGTGAAAAGTTAGACATTAATACATATAAATTTAGAATTACAAACATATTGCTCACAGAAACACATGAATCTTATAAAATAATAAATAAGGGATATTTTGAACAAAGTAAGAAGTGTTATTATTGCGAAATAGTGACTGAAAAAACAATTTAGTGAAATCCACGAAAACAGTGCGGGAAAAGATAAATTAGTGAAAATAAGCGTAAAATAATAATTATTCAGTGAAAAATAGACACTATTGACCACTAATTATTAATAACATGTTAGTTTCTACGCATTATGACAACAGTATTTATTAAAACTTTATAAGAAACATTGTAAAAGTGCAAAATAGGGTAAGAAAATATAAATTATAAGTTTATTTTGATAAGAAACTAGAATTAAAGAGTACCTAATTAAAGGTAAAACTTTGTTAAATAGGATTAGAGTAGCAATTAAACCTGAATTATCAATTTCAGGAAGTTATAATAAAAAATTAAATTAATAGGTAAAATTTTCTTATATGTAGTTCAATTTTATTTATTAATTTTATATAATAAATAATAAACAAAAGTATGGTTTTAGTATATCGAAATGTCAGGAAAAATCTAAAATTTCTATAAATCATAATTTTTAGTCATCAAATAGAATATTTATTTCATAATATCAATAAAACAACAAAATTTTTTATCATATTTTGATAAATAGGAATCCATTTTGATTTTGGGTTTCAAAGCTTAAAATTTCATCTGGTTACTAGTTCACGTCAGATAGCTGACCAATCAGAAAAATATTAAAACAAAAGATTATACCACTATAAAACTTGAAATTCACTTTTTTTCGGGGAGTACAGTTCCATCATTTGTACGGTTAACATCGTCAGTCTGGTTCATAAATTTAACATAACTTCAATTTTTAGTTGATAATTTGAAAATAAAAGTAGTAGTGACTATTGATCGGACATAGTAAAAAATTCGCTAATTTTTTTTAACGGGACCATAACCTAAAAAGTTTTTTCAATTGTTATTTATAAATACATTAAAAGAAGACAGGGCAGAATAATTTGCATTGAAGAAAAACATTGCTGGTCTCATTTATTAAAATTTTTCAAAAGAGTAAAAGGAGGAATCATAGAACTTTGGAAACAAAAATTTTTCTGGAAATTGGAAGTCCATTTTAGAAATGAAAAGAAGTTTTATAAATCAATAAACAAAACAAATCAATAAGTAAGCAGTTGTGGAAAATATTTAAATAATTGGGAAAGAAGAAATGAGTTATAAATTTTCGTTTTTTATTAAAACAAAGGAAAGAGGGAAAATAAAACGTGGATATTAAAGCATTTGTCTAGAGATTTAAAAAGGTATTTATCTATTGTGTAAGAGATTGAAAATTTTTTATTTACTTGAATATAATGTAACAAATATATTTTACTAACATTATTGTGAAAAATTATAGTTGATAAAAAAAAATTATTTTGATAAAATATATTTATACTAACCTCACAACAAATAGTTGTAGTGAATAATAAAAAAATAAATTGTTGAATTTGCACTGCATTAAAATCACTTTAATAATAATAACAACACACAAAAATTTATAAATTGTTTAAATAAAAACACAGATTTTAAGGCGACACGCATTTGCAACCCTTTAGATATTTATGATATATTGTCAGATTTTAACAATTCAAAATCTCGTAAAAAGAATCCAGTGCACATATATAGGTATTATGTATGTATGTATGTATATATATAGGTATTATGTATGTATATATATATATATATATATATATATATATATATATATATATATATATATATATATATATATATATATATATATGCTGTCCATAATCTTTATTTCTTCAATAATAAAAAAAACAAACAATTTAATTTAAATATAATAAACAATTTAATTAAAAAAAATAAACATTTTAAATAATTTTTTTACGGGCACGTTGCGAATATCAACGCAATATATATATATATATATATATATATATATATATATATATATATATATATATATATAATAAAGGAAATGAATATACGTGCATTTCACAAAAATTATATTTATCCTATAGCAACAGCGTAATTTGAGACAACTGACATTTCTGATAGGTATAATTAGTAGTTTTGTCTTAAAGGTTTTTAGTTGTTTTTCTTGATTTGGGCTATTAAAAAAGTGTAAATTCATGAGATTCTATACAATACAGAAACGAGAAATTTGTGGATGCAACAAATTTTTGACGATTTAGCGGAAGTAATTAAACCAAAAGTGCAAAATATTTTTCTCTGTTTTTTGGAAAACTCAGTAGAAAATGTTGAAAATAATGCCCAGATTCATATTCTATGGCTTAAAAATAAGGGGTATGAGGATACATTTTCCAAAACAAACAAAACATTTGCCTAGAGTTCACTTCTTCTAACTAATAACTTATCAAAAACGCCATACGAGATAAAATTCTTTGGTAAATCAATATTTGAGTAAACACATTCCATATAGTATAAATTAGTAGTCCAAGTTACGAATATTCCGCGATGGATGAAACCTACCCAGAGGCGTCGGGGGTAATGTAAAAAAAGACCAAAATTCCCTCAAATTCGGCAATTACTTTCACATCAATTATTTATTGCAAAATGAACTTTTTTTGTACTTTTTTGCTTTTAAATTAACGCCCTCTTCTTTCCGAACAAAATGATATTTTATATTAGTTAATCGGATAATTTGTTGCTGAGATATTGCTATTTGTTTAACCCAAAACGCAAAATGTTGATTGCTATAACTTTTTCTTGAGTGAACATTTTAACCTCCACAAAGGTTCAATCGCTTCGCGCAGGCCTAAAGCTTCGTATCTCGTTACGGGCAAATGAGAAAATTAATTTTATTAATTTTCAACTTCTTAAATATCGCTCTAAAAAAGGTGGTATGTCATATTCATAATTTTTCGAGCTACCCCAGATTAAAAAAAAAAACACCGAAATTGATCCATTCGTTGTTGAAAATTTCAGCAACGAATGGACCAATTTCGGTATTTTGTAAATCTGTAGTAGAGCGATATTTAAGGGGTTGAAAATTAATTTTTTCCTTTACCCTTAACAAAATATGAAAATTTAGGCCTTCACGAAGAGATTGAGTCTTTGTGGAGGTTAAAATGTTCACCTAAAAAAACGTTATAGCAATCAATATTTTGCGTCTTGAGATAAACAAATAGCAATATATCTCAGCATCAAATTATCTGATTTACTATTGTAAAATATCATTTTGTTCACAATGATGAGGCTTCCTTTTAAAGTAAAAAAAATATAAAAAAGTTAATTTTGCAATAAATAATTGATATGTAAAACATTGGAAATTTTAATTGTTTTTTTCTGACGAAAATGATCGCACAAATTGTAAGTTTTAAAATCTCTAAACTGTTATTTGAAACCTTTTTTCCAATATGAGTTCCTTGACGTGTAGATTCAAAAAAACCTTTTGTCCCCCCCCCCCGTCCCCCTTGGCTCAATCCTATTTTTTTGCTGTTACATTTTATGTAGAATTTGTTCTTATATTACCTCCAATACCCCTGGAGATGTCCCATCCATGGCTTGAATTGCAGGCAGAGACGAAAATGAAAACGATTTTAATAAAAATAACGGTTGACATTTTTGTTTTTATTGATGCCAACGTTTTGGCGAAATTACGGCTTAAACGTAATAAATTTAGAAAGGTGGATATTGGATTTTATGCTATATTATATTCTCGATCCGTTCCGTCATGAATACGATCCAGAAGGAGTAATTAGCATATTACTTAATGTTGTTAAGTTTATTTTAGCGACATTTCAATAATAAGATATTTTAAGTACTTCATTGTCATTAACATTGTAATTAACGAATTTATCATGATAATCAATTTAAGGAGTTGCCTTCATTAAAATTACCCTTTCTTAATTATCTTCCGTTAACTAAAATTTTCTCGACAACAATTTTTATTGTTTAAGCAGAAAATTCCTACGCATATTTCTTTTCGAAAATAAAATTTCATCAAAAATGCCGGAATAAGTATTGTCCCTACTTAATCATAAAATTTAGTGAGATCTCATAGGGAATCAACTATACAGGGTGTCCCACCAGGAAACAATTCGATCTATATATAGAAAACTATATATAGAAAAATTTTGAAAATTTAACGGTATACTAATGTCAAGCATTAAAAATAAGAGTAAGTTTGTTTAAGGTTATCTATGCCCAAAGACTATATAAACACAAGACTGTTACTCCAATGGTATAATTATGACTCCCATAAAATGGACACAACGATAGGCCACAACTCATTCATAATTATAATGTTGCGAAGATTGAATAAAGTAATAAAATTTTATATACATGCCTTTTTAACAAGTGTAAAAGAATTTGAATTCTTGGATTTCCGTTCAAAACGTGACAATGTTGCATATCCCCTCTTGCCAACCAAAGAAGATCAACCTCTCTATGGAAATGCGCGGTTGCCACTTCCTAGCGACCTTTTACTGAAATCACAACGTTGCCAATTCTTAAATATCACTAATAAGATGCGACATGATTTTATAGAAAAACAAGTATAAAACTACAAACTAGAAGGTGACCTAAATATATTTGTTCTTTAAGAAAAAAAAACCTCTATAACAATAGATGAATGTTTCGGCGAAATATGACAACACTGCACGTCCCTTCGACTAAATACACCTCTTAGATGTATTGTTGGTTGCCTAATTTAACCTATGCTATGGGAGCTGTATTGTTTAGAATAATTATCAAATGATCAAAGTGAAAAACGTGAAGCTGATACCTTCAAGTTCTTTTCAATACTCATTTACCTGTCATTAGGTTGAAGTGATCATGATTACTTCAAATGATAGAACTGAAAGTGATAATTCAAAAGAATAGCCCTAAGAAAGTATCACAAAATATCGGGAATATTTTGTGTAAGGTATTGTAGAAAGAGAATATAGCGAAATGGAAGCTGAAGAGCAGGCAGGATTCAGGACAGCAAGGTTAACGATTGATTACCTTTTTTGCGTCACACAAATTATAGAGAAGAAATGGCCGTAAATCAGGAAATACATTTTGTGTTCATAGATCTGAAGAAAGCATATTATCGTGTTCCACAAAACAAACTATGGGAAACGTTAGAGAACATCAAGCTAATTAAAGCGTTAAAAACGTGTATGACAAATCTACAGCTAAGATCAAAATTGAAAGCAGTACCTCAGAGGGTTTTAACATCACAAAGGGTCTCAAACAGGGATGTTATCTACCCTCTTCGTTATTTAAGATATACCTCGAACAGACGCTGAAGAGCTGGAAAGAAAATGCAAAAATATGGGCATACCGATTAACAACAATATCATATATACACTATCTTTTGTAGGCGATCAAGTACTTATAGCACAAGATTACGAAGATATTGAATATATGAATCGAAGAATAAGGAAATGGGGACTGAACATAAACAGGAAAAACAAAATATATGTGTATTGGTGGCAAACAGAGAGACCTGATACCGAAAAACAATAAAACAATTAGACACTGCCATAAGTACAAATATCTAGAACTAACTATCACAAAAGACGGAGGTATGGACAGGGGAATAGAAAAAAGAAATAATCAAGGAAGAAGAGCCATCACACTCCTCAACAATGTACTGTGGGATTAAACAATTTACAACACAAATAAACACCTAATATACAACAAGATTGTCAAAAGCATAACTACGTATAGCTGCGAAGTATGAACCCTGAAAGAGCAAACCAAAAAGAAACTAGAAGCTACAGAAATAGACTTCTGGAGGCGCTCAGCTGGAAGATCCAGATTGGAAAGAATTATCAACGACAGAATCAGACAAATTATGAACGTACAGCATTCAGTCGTAGACGAAATTGGAACCAAGCTGTTGAGATGGGAGGACACATACAGCCAATGCTAGAGGAGAGATTGACGAAACAGATATTACGGACCGAGATAAATGGCGATTGGAAATCGGAAGACGTCGAACGTTATATATATATATATATATATAGATATTACGGACCGAGATAAATGGCGATTGGATATCGGAAGACGTCGAACGTTATATATATATATATATATATATATATATATATATATATATATATATATATAAGATGGACGTTCCGTGTGAGTGTGTTGCCACATATTGGTCAGCATTAGCGTGCTATTTAAAATTAGATCAGCTATTTAAGGCTCGCGCGATATGATAACCACGTGTTTTAATCTTTTAGTCCCTGCCCTATTAATAAATCATTTATAGTTGTATGAGATGTGTATTTCGCCGCTTCGTCGCTTTGGTGTCCGGTATTAAATGAGTCACTGGTAGACTTTAGGTATGGAAACTTTTGACATTAGGACGTTCAACTTCTAAAAAGTAACTATTTTTCTATGTACGGATAAAAATCTTCTAAACTAAAGTTCCCAATACACTCAAAAGCTTTAAGAGAAAAAAACTTTTATCGCCAATAGCCTTAAAAGTACATTTGTAAAATACCCTTACACTATCGCACGTTAGGAAAGTCAGCAACTGGAAACAAAAACTCATTGTTTACGATTTTATCCATTCCCTAAAACTTTCAGATTTTATGAGTTTTGAGTTTTGTGGTTTCATTGGTCACGGTAACTTTTAAAAAATAAAATAAAGGGCCCTGATTGTAAAAAAGGTTTACTGAAACATAAAGGCTATTTTAAAAATTCAGTGAAACAGATTTAGGCATAAATTTCATTAAAAGTTTGTTATTTTGTTATGTTCTTTTGTGCCAATTAATTTAACATTGTTCATTTTCGAGCTTTCGTGTTTTTTTTTGGTTTTTTAATATACATTGAGTTCGATAAAAATATTTTTACGATTTCTTCTCTTTAAAATCGTTCACTGACTTCGCAGAATAAAACACCACACCTTTCTCTAATACTTCCAGTACTTATATTAATACAACTCTCTTATTACTACTACTTAATCTTCACTATTCTAAAACCACTAATCAACTCTTAATTATACAACTATACGACTAACTCTATTACACTAATCATATCTCTATTTATACAGGGCGTTTGGTACATCGATAGAAAGTTTGAAAGAGGTGATAGAGAATGTCATTTTGAATAATTTATGTCATATATGCCTTAGTATAAAAATACACGGTTATCGAGTTACAGCACATTTTATAATTTTTCCGTTTTTTGGTAATTGGTGATTAAAAATTTAATTTTTATGATACTGGTATAATTTTTCGGTTTAAAATATTTTTTTCTTATTCTTTGATTCATACACTATAATAATAACAAGAGGAATAAAATTAAAATAACACACAGAAAACTGTGTACTCAAAAATCTTATTCACCTACGAAAATTCAAGTTTCATCTTAGATTTTAGTGATGTTTTTTTTCTAACAGTGAGAACGATAAATGCATTCAATTTATTTTAAAAATAGCTTTGTTGAATTACTTTGACAGTGGTTTATCGTAACCCGTATCAAAAAAAATATTACATACATTAAATTCAGGGGAGATATTCATATTAACGAAAACAAAATATCTAATGTATTGCATTGGATGTTTTGAACGCCTAAAAGATGAATTTTTGTGTTTCTGATCACCAGGCCGGTAATTGTTGTTTGTAAAATAAACATAAAAAAAGTAAAAACACCAATACATAAAGAATCAGTTTTTTTAGCCAACCATACAGATGATATCGGCTTTAGTGCTGGTCGCATACACCTTGCAGTTATGTTTTACACCAGTTCAGTGTTCACTTGCTAAATTTAAAATTGCCTTGTTGACAGAACGATGGCTACTTTTTCCAATTTAGAAAACGCTGATATAATTTTCATGTATGGTAGAGCAGACGGCAATGCAGCTGCAGATCAAAGACTATACCGAGATCGATTTCCTGGAAGAACAGTTCCCAATGTATAAGTTTTTATTAACCCATATCGCCGTATTTGTGAAACCGGTAATCTTCTTTTCAGAGAAAGATTGCCTGCAGACAAACATGCTGTCGAAGTAGAACAGCAAATTTGGGATTCATTTGATGCAGATCCAACCACTAGAAAGGTAGCTAATCAGCTTAATTTGTCTACATGGAAAGTATGAAACGTTATGAAAGTCGATGGAAAATATCCATTCTATTACACCCCGCTTCAAGGCCTTGAAGAAGGTGATCCAGCATGGAGAATTCTGTTCTGCCGTTATTTGTTAAAGCTGATATGGAAGATGGACTTTTCTTAAAAAGTATTTTATGGTCTGATGAATCGAAATTTTCTCGGGAGGGAATCACCAACTTCCACTGCATTATTGGGCTGATAAGAATCCGCAAATGAAAATAGAAATATCCTTCCAACAGAAATTCAGCGTAAATGTATGGGGAGTGGTAATCGGAAGAACTTTCATTGGGCCATATTTCCTTCCTGAACATTTAAACGGAGACAATTACTTAGTTTTTGAAAAACCATTGAACGTAAGAGACAGAATAATTTTCCAGAACGACGGATGTCCAGCACATTATCGGTTTGACGTAAGAGATTTTTTAAATGAAACATTCCCTAATCGTTGAATAGGAAGAAACGGTTCCATAGTGTAGCTTGCGAGGTTTCCAGACTTGACGCCTATAGATTTTCACATCTGGGGACATATGAAAGCACTTGTTAATAAAGTTGGAATAATGGACCTTAATCAACTAATTGAAAGAATTAATGAAGCAGGTGTCACTTAAGGAAAAAATGAGACTAGGCGTAACCACCACCCAAGTGAGGAAAAGGGCCCGAAAATGTATTAGAAAATGATTCACATTTCGAACATAACATATAAAATAATACTTAATGTGATTTTGGTAATTTTAAGAGAGTAAAAATAAATATAGAAAATTGTTAATTTCCTTAATATGAATATCTTCCCTGAATTTAACGTATGTAATATTTTACTGATACGGGTTTCGATACACCACTGTAAAGGTAATTCAACAAAGTTATTTTTAAAATAAACTGAATGCATTTATTTTTCTCACTGTTAGAAAAAAACATCACTCAAATCTAAGAATGAAACTTGAATTTTCGTAGATGAATAAAATTTTTGAGTGCACAGTTTTCTGTGTGTTATTTTAATTTTGTTCCTCTTGTTATTATTGTAGTCTATGAACTAAAGAATAAGAAAAAAAATATTTCAAACCGAAAAATTATACCAGTATCATAAAAATTTAATTTTCAATCACCAATTGCCAGAAAACCGAAAAATTAAAAAATGTGCTGTAACTCGACAACCATACATTTTTGTATTAAGGCATATATGACATAAATTATTCAAAATGACATTTTCTATCACCTCTTCGAAACTTTCTATCGATGTACCAAACACCCTGTATACCTATGGAAATTCCTGTATAAATCTAGAACATAAAAGTTGAGATCTATCTAGAATGATGAGTCATTGATATATTATTCCTTTCGGCATCGCGTCAGAATATTTGTATATACGAGGGCGTATCAATAAGTTACTTTCAGTGATTCGTAACACTGCCCCGCTCCTAATTCTGATCGTCCCGATCAGCTTCCATATCTCCGTGGTATGGCTTCAACCTGTGTAAAATGTACTACTTTTATTTTGGTCTTAGAACTTCGTTGAATTCTATAAACAACGTCATTGATTCTTTTCAGAACAGTATATGGTCCTTTCCATGATGGCATTAACTTATGCGATTTGCCCTTCTTCCTCTGTGGATTCCACAACCAAACTCTATCACCTTGCTGGAAACCTGCCGAGTCCAGATCCATGCTTTCTCTAACTAGGCCATGAACTTCTCGTAACTTCTTCTGTAAAGCATCTACCCAATCTTCAATCTTCATACTCTCTTCAGTTGAGGAACCGAACATTATGTCACAAAGCAATCTAAGTTCCTTTCCAAATAACATCTTGGCTCGTGTAATTCCGGTAGTTTCATGAACTGCGGATAGATAGACCATTAAAGAATATTGACAAATATTTGTCCAAATCTTTCTGATGTCTGTCCCCAACCTTTGAGAGGTGCTCTTCAATGGTCTGATTAAATCGTTCAACCATGCCATCTGACTGAGGATGTAAAGTTGTTTTCCTGGTTTTATGGATGTCAAGAAGTTCGCAGAGCTTTTGAAGAAGTTTGAATTCAAAGTTACGTCCTTGGTCAGAATGTAGTTCCAAATCGACTGAACGCATTGTTGACTAAGACGTCGACTACGGTTGAGGTCTCCTGATTAGGGATGGCAAAGACTTCACGCCATTTACTGAAGTAGTCAATAGAAACCAAGATGTATTTGTTGCCTTTATTGGTTTCTTCGAATGGTCCAGCTATATCAATAGCCATCCATTCAAACGGTATTCCAACATTATATTTCTTCATTTCTCCGTTAGATCTAGTACTACCCGAAAATGCATCTGAATATGACGAATACACCAAGGAAGTAAGCCTCCAAACGACGAAAGACACGATAGCCAAATTAAAAACGAGAAAAGTCCCAGGACCCGACAATATTCCCAACGAACTAATTAAATATGGTGGAAATGCATTACACGAAGAACTAACAAAACTCTTTAACAAAATAATTAAAGACCAAGAGATACCCCGAGATTGGAAGAAAAGTATAACAGTACCTATTTTCAAGAAAGGTGATAAGAAAATCACGGAAAACTATAGAGGAATAACTTTATTAAATTCAATAATGAAATTATTCATCAAAATCCTTGATGGTATAATAACTGACTATTGCAGAATATCAGAAGAACAGCAAGGTTTCCTCAAAAACAGATCTACAGTAGATGCCATATTCATCGGAAGACAGATAGCAGAGAAATCTATTGAATTTACTAAGCCGGCTTTTATGTGCTTTATAGATCTCACTAAAGCCTTTGATAGGGTGAGACTGGGTGATATTCTGCAAATAATGCGAATTAAAGGCATCCCAAACAATTTAATTAACCTAGTTGAACAGCTAAACTCCAACACCATAACACAAATCTCAGTAAGCGGCAACCTAACTAAGGATGTACCGATAGCGTCGGACATACGACAGGGGGACTCTCTGAGTCCATTACTGTTTAACATAGTAATGGACCAAATAATTGAGAACGTCAAAAGAGCGGCACCAGGGTACAGAATGAATACCGGGGAAATAACAATAATATGTTACGCTGATGACGCCGTCATAGTCTCGGAAAATGAAGACGATCTCCAAAGACTTCTTTCTATTTGCATTCCCCACCATAAGCAAGCAATTCAACATGAAAATATCCATCGATAAAACTAAGTCAATTGTGATAAGTAAAGTGCCCTTAAGATGCAAACTAGTAGTGGATGACAAACCAATAGAACAACTCATGACCTTTAATTACTTAGGAGTTGAGATATCCGCAAACCAAGACAGAACAAGAGAAGTAAGAAACCAAGTAAACAAGGCAAATAGAATCTCAGGAAGCCTGGCGGATATAATATGGCATAACACATACATGAGCAAGGACGCAAAAACAAAAATCTACAAGACCTATATTCGACCGATAATGACGTACGCAGTAGAGACGAGAGCTGACAACACAAAAACAAAATCAATTCTAAGAACTGCCGAAATGAAAGTACTAAGAAGAATATCGGGATACACATTAAGAGATCACATACGCAATTCAACAATACGCGAGGAACATGGGATGCAGGATATAGTAAGATGGGGACGGAAGCGCAGAAGAGCCTGGAATGAGCACGTAGGAAGAATATCGCAAAATAGGATAGCGAGAATCGCCCGAGATGGAACACCGGAAACCAGAAGACCAATAGGTAGACCACCGAAAAGATGGAGAGAGTCCTGGATTTCAACATCAAATGAGATGAATGATTGAGTTGGAAAAAACAAGCCGTAAGCCTATAACAAGAGGAAGAAGAAGAAGAAGATCTAGTACTTGAACCTTGGCTATCTGCATATTTAGGACACTGTCTACACTACGATTTTACATCTTGACAGTAGTTATCCCAGTTAACTATCTTCTCGGAGTTTGTCTAGCGTTTTGTTAACTTCTAATGATCATCAGACTTTCTAGGTACCACTATTTGAGTTTTTATTTCCTTGCCATCGGCAGTTTCCCAAGATCTCTTTAGTAACCGGTCTTCAAATAATAGCGAGTCCTACTGAGCCCAAAGTGTCTTTAATGTGAGTCCTTTATTTAAGATCTCTTCCCAACTAGGACGAGGTTCATTATTTTCTTTAAGTTGAAAGAATGGCGCCAGATCATTATCTCCAAGTTGGTATTTTCTCATTTGAGCTGTACTCTTGTCTGGATCAACGTCAAAAGTGAATCTCCGAATAGAGAACCCTTCTCTTAGTCCTTTTTTACTGCAGTGCTTACATTCTTCCTTACATGCTCTTTTTGACAATGCATCTGCATTGTTATGCAGTCTTCCTGGTCTATGTATAATTTTATAATCGCATTGTTGTAGCTTTTCAAGCCATCTTGCGTCCAACTCGAGGCTCTTAATTTCTCCACACTTTGCAGCGATGGCCTGTTGCTTGATATTAGTGAATTCTATGGGACAGATTCTTAATGAATGCCAAATATTAGAAGATTCGAAACAATTTTTATATTTAGATACGAAAAAGGCCCAAAAGTTACATGCTGGTTTAACTCGTGAGACAATATAAATCAAAATAAAATTTTTATAAAGAAATTTAACAATTCTTCTAAAAAAGCGTTAAAAAGCGAAAAATAATAATATAAATTTTTACATGAAATAGAAATTTTTGAAGCCGGCGTTAAACTAGTACATGACAAAATGTGATTCGCTTTCTTACTATAGTTTGTATATATCTCGGGTTGATAGTTGTTTCATTTAGAAATAATATATCCGCTATTTTACAATTGCAAATAATAGTGTTAAGTTTTTCTGTAACAGGTAGAGGTAAAGGTTGAGTTGGCTCCAAACTGTTATCTACTGATTTCCGTTCCCAGTATTCTTCCGGAAATTTTATGTACAGGGTGAGTCAACGATTGGATGAAGTAGGTTTGTGCCTTTTCGGTGAAATTAACAAAGAAACTATATTTATTGTTTGATACAGTTTATTTTTACGCAGATTTTAAAAATATTTAGGACTCTACAGGGTGAGCCAAAAAACTAGGACAGCATAAAGTTGTATTTTTTTAAATAGAATACCCTATATACGAATCATATTTTCGATTTAGCTTATAATTTTAAATCTTTTTTATTAAGGGTTTACTATAACAAAACTTTATAGTTTCTGAGATAATTAAGTTTAAAGAAAAAAAGTCACATTTTCAAGCATCAATTCAATCCTAAATAACGTTTTCAATTTTGTGACAAATATATTCAAATTTGGAATTTAGCAAAGCCAAGGATAAGTTAACATAATTTTTACCTAATATTTGCAATAAAAGCTACAGGGTGTTGAACACATAGGCTCAAATGTGAACAAGTTTAAATGAATAAATATCTTTTTTTTAAATGGTACACCCTGTATATTTTCATGTTATTTAATAGAGTAATAAAAACCCTAAAAGTTTTGTTCAATATATCCTATACCTATTTATAATAGTTTTTGAGATATTTCAGTTTTTCTTATTTTCCATACTTTTTTACAGAAATAGTCTTCATTATCATAGTAGCCATGGCAAAAACAATGTAAAAGAACATTTTTCTGTGTGTCAAATTTATAACCGCAATCGCTTCTTTTGGTTTTTATGTAGTGTAGTTTGGTTTTTTTTGCATTCATCTTATATTGTAAAATGAATTTTCCAAAGAATGAGTTAATAGATATGATTTATACAATAGGAGAGGCTCAAAAAAATTGCCTTCTTGCTCAAAGAATTTACAAAATGAAGTATCCTGATCGACGCCAGCCTAATACCCATACTTTTCAAAACTTAATGCAAAGATTTGATTCTTCTGGTACAGTTGATTATCCAAAACGTAAAGTGGTCAACAAACCAGTAACTAATGAAGAAAAAGAACTACAAGTATTGTTAAATGTTCAGGAAAATCCTTAATTGGTAGCCGTCAGTTAGCAGCATTATGTGAAACATCACAATCCACCGCTAATCGTACTACCAAGAAATATAGGTATCATCCATATCACATGGAATTACACCAAGAATTGCATGGACAGGATTTTGAAAGTCGTGTAAACTTTTGTCGTACAATAAATGCGAAGATTCAATTAAATCCAAATTTATTATGCAAGGTAATGTTTAGTGATGAAGCTACTTTTAGAAGTAACGGTACCGTAAATAGACGCAACATGCATTATTATGCCACAGAAAACCTATTTTGGATTAGAGAGGTGCAACATCAAAACCACTGGTCATTAAATGTTTGGTGTGGTATTCATCATAATCGAATTAATGGACCCCACTTTTTTAATGAACCACTAAATGGCCATAGTTACCTGAACTTTCTACAAGAAGAACTACCCAAACTGCTTCAAGGTCTCGATAGGGATGAGCTCGACAGTATGTGGTTCCAGCACGATGGTGCGCCTCCGCATTACCATCGTGAAGTTCGTGCGTTTTTGGACCAACGATATCCGCAAAAATGGATTGGACGTGGGGGTTTCATTGAGTGGCCACCAAGGTCTTGCGACATCACCCCATTAGATTTCTTCCTATGGGGTTATGTTAAAAATAAGGTGTATGTTAATCCACCAACAACAGTGGAAGATATGCGAAACAGGATTAGGGATACCTGTAGAACAATAACGCCACTAATTTTGTCCAGGGTCCGAGAAAATCTGCAAAAAAGACTAAATTTGTGCATTGCACAAGAGGGTCGTTTATTCGAACACTTATTAAAAAGAAATAATTAATCTCAGTATTTAATAGGTAATTTTTTTGTTTCAATTTAGTATAAAAGTAAAAATTTATTTGCCTTGTCGTTATTGTTGTGTTAATTTTTTCACATTATATTTAATTAAACTATTGCCGTTGTAATATAACGAATAATGTATTTCATCTTATTTGACCACATTCTGTTTGTTTCTGTAGTTTCTTTTTATTATTTTACATGGCTACTATGATAATGAAGACTATTTCTGTAAAAAAGTATGGAAAATAAGAAAAACTGAAATATCTTAAAAACTATTATAAATAGGTATAGGATATATTGAACAAAACTTTTAGGGTTTTTATTACTATATTAAATAACATGAAAATATACAGGGTGTACCATTTAAAAAAAAGATATTTATCCATTTAAACTTGTTCAAATTTGAGCCGATGTGTTCAACACCCTGTAGCTTTTATTGCAAATATTAGGTAAAAATTATGTTAACTTGTCCTTGGCCTTGCTAAATTCCAAATTTGAATATATTTGTCACAAAATTGAAAACGTTATTTAGGATTGAATTGATGCTTGAAAATATGACATTTTTTCTTTAAACTTAATTATCTCAGAAACTATAAAGTTTTGTTATAGTAAACCCTTAATAAAAAAGATTTAAAATTATAAGCTAAATCGAAAATACGATTCGTATATAGGGTGTTCTATTTAAAAAAATACAACTTTGTGCTGTCCTAGTTTTTTGGCTCACCCTGTAGAGTCCTAAATATTTTTAAAATCTGCGTAAAAATAAACTGTATCAAACAATAAATATAGTTTCTTTGTTAATTTCACCGAAAAGGCACAAACCTACTTCATCCAATCGTTGACTCACCCTGTACATATGTACATTGTTTACTCCGGAACGACGACATCGATTTAAATGATTTATTTTCACCTTATGTTCAGGAAGTTGCTGTGATGGTTTCGTATCATTTAGTATGAAATTAGTGTACTAAAATCCAAGATGGCGCTGATAATATGGGGGACAAAAAAATTAATCTAGTTCGATTTTCTAGAAAATTGGTATGGAGGAGTTTTCGGGGTTGTGTGCAACGAATATTAAGTTATTTTTAAATAATTCAATGTAGCGAATACAATATGGTGGCTAAACAAAAAAAAAATTGTCCAATTTTTTTGAAAATTGATATTGGGAAGTTTTCGGAGTCACACGTAACGAATCTGAAATTATTTTAAATAAATTTAATATGGCGGATCAAAAGGGATTATTTTCTTCCCATTTTCTCCAAAATTGGTATAGGGAAGTTTTCGGGGTTGCACATATCGAATCTGAAATTATTTTTAAAAAATTCAATATGGCGGACAAGAAAAATAAAGCTATTCCGATTTTGACCAAAATTTGTAACGGGAAATTTTCGGGGCCGCACATAACGAATCTGAAACTATTTTAAAAAATCAATATGGTGGATCTAATATGACGGACAAAAAAATTAACCTCTTCCGATATTTTCCAAAACTAAATTGAAATCCTAAATATTTTTTTTAAGATAATAATGTCTCCCTGTGAAAGATATATAAAACTTGAGATATGAAATCATTATATGTTGTAATGACAAATGTTTAAAAGCTAGTTCAAGCCGAGTTTTCTATTATAAACATATTAACAAAAGTTTTTGTTAATAATAAATAATAATTAATGTTTTATTATGAAGCTGAGGGAGACTTCGAAATATGTCATAATTTATGATGTATTTATTGTAAACAGCGCGCGGGTTAGCCCAAACGGTTGGCGCGATTATAGATTATTTATAAATGGACGGAGCTATTTTTCAATTGTTATGTATAATATATATTTTCTCCATAAAACTGAATTCCGAAATTAGAGCAATAATCGATCACTGATTTCCGCTTCAGAAACCAACTTAATGTTTCTGTTCCGTACCCTCGAAATTTGAATTCATCACTCTAAAGACCGTATTACCGAGGAGATCTTGAAATAAATACTTTACTAAAATAATCACCTGGATTACTTCTGACAATAGTTACCATTTCCATGATATTAGTAGAAAAAGATTATATTTAATACATTTCAATATTAGAAGTATAAACAAAAACTTTAATCAACTTTTGGTTTTTCTTCAGGTCTATAAACTGTTTTTCTGTGATTATTGTATTGAGTGAAACGTGGAAGATTGAAGAAAATTTGTAAGACATTGATGGTTTTCGTATGTTTTACGATCGCGGTGATGTTAAGCACAACGACTGTGTTGTTATTTTTTATAAAGAATAACCTTGATGTTATTAGTATTGAAAATAAAAAGTTTGTTAAATCTGGAGTAACTTTTAGTAAAATTACTCTTATAGTAAATTATATAAAGTATGGAATTACATGTATTTATAGGCCACCTTCAACGAGTCTTCCATGTTTTAGTGAGGACTTGGAAAAATATCTGTCTGAAAATCCTGAATGTCATGTAGAATTAATTTTGGGAGATAAAAATATTAACATAGAATTAGGAAATGATGTCACTAGTAACAATTACTTATCACTTTTATTGTCCCATGGTTTTGCGTCTGTTATAAATGGCCCGACACGTGTAACACCGACAAGTGCTTCATGCGTTGATCATATATTTGTTAAGAAAACGTTAGTATGCTCTTCACTTGAATATTCTACCTTCATTCTGGAGTCTGATCTCACATCATTATCCGGTTATGATAAATTTTTATACCAATAAAATAAGTGAATTAAAAGTTTCATCAGGATTTGTTACAAAGACTGTTACAAGAATCAGTTATGAAAGAGTTAGTGATTTGCTGGCTGAGCAGGATTGGAGTGTTGTGACTGCTAGTAATGGCATAGAAATTGCGACTGAAAACTTCACTACAATAGTATCTCGTATTATAAAGGAATCCGAAGATAAGAGGATTGTTAGGTATAAGGAAATTAAAAAAATAAAACCATGGATAACATCTGCTATTATACACTCAATAAAACAACGAGATAAAATGAAACAATGTCTTAGAAAAAAATTCGACTTAAATGAAGAAAAAAAGTATAAAGAATACAGAAATACTTTAAATACAATCATACATAAATGCAAATAGGATTACTATAGACAAAAAATAGTAAATAGTGAACATGACGTCAAAAAAATGTTTGAAATTGTTAATGAAGCCTCAAATCATAATAACAAAATAAAAACAAAGAAAAGCTGCAAATTGAAGATTCTAATAGAATATTTTCGGACGTGAAAGAAATGGCAAATTTTTGCAACAATTTTTTTGTGAATGTGGGAGTTAATATGTTAAATAAGATAAAGGATCCTGATAACAAATTTCAGGTACGACATGCCTCTATTTCCTCTATGTTCCTGAAGCCTGTCAGTGAAATCGAAATAATATAACAAATACACTCTTTAAAGAATAATTGCGCTCCCGGTGTAGAAGGAATAAATTCTCAGTTCGTTAAACAATTCCACCTTTATCGTCCAATTAGTGTAATAAATAATTTTGCGAAGATATTTGAGAAATGTTTAAAGGATAGATTGGTAAATTTTTTGGAAATTAATAACATCCTCTCTAAAAATCAATTTGGATTTACCAGTGGATTGAGTACATCAGATGCGATTTATGAATTTACTAAGTCAGTAACCGTAAATCTTGATAATGATAAAAAATGTCTTGCCGTTTTTCTGGATCTTGCCAGAGCATTTGACACTGTACCCCATGACTCACTTTTGGAGGTTTTAAACGTCTATAGTGTTAGGGGTTCTGTGTTGAGTGTCTTTGAGAGTTACTTAAGAAATAGAAAACAAGTTTCAAAAATTGATAATATCTATAGTGACCCTTTAGACATCAGAATCGGGATTCCTCAAGGGACAGTATTGGGACCAATTTGGTTTATAGTTTATATAAATTCACTAACAAGCATGTGCTTGGAGCATGGTTCTCTAATTTCAAACGCGGACGATACAGTGGCCGTTTTTTCTGGAGAAACCTGAGATCAAGTAAAAGAATTAACAGAAACTGGTCTGCTTAAAATAATAAACTGGCTTGATTCCTCTAAACTCACTTTGAACATTGACAAGACTCATTATATTGCATTTTCGATAACAACATCAAATCGTCCAGACTTCAACCAAATTGAAGCTGGAAATATCTTAATAAAAAATGTACTATTCATAAAATATTTGGGTATAATAATCGACAAAAATCTAAAATGGGATCAGCACATTTTAAAATTAACAAACAACATCAGAAAATTAATTCATAAATTTTATATACTGAGAAACATTTTCACTAGGCAACTTTTAATAAATATTTATAAAACATTAGTAGAATCTTTAATTAGATATGGAATAATTGTTTGGGGTGGCCTGTATCAAAACTCGTTACAACAATTCAACGTAGTACAAAATTACATTTTAAAGGTAATTTTTTGGAAGAAAAAAAGGTATTCTACTAGGTTTCTTTATTCAGAACAAATTTTTGATGTCCGTTCACTGTATATATTGCTTTCTTGTATTTATGTACATAAGTCTGTGAAATTAAAAAATTATGTAAGTCACTCTTATGAAACGAGATGTACAATGAATATACATTTAAGAATACCAAATAGTAATAAAAACATTGGTTATAGATTTGTTAACTGTCTGGCGCCCAAGTTCTACAATATTATCCCGATTAGTATATGAACAATCTTCAATGTGAAAAAATTTAGTAAGCTTTGCAGAACATATATTTTTCATAACATTGATCAATTTAAACTTTTTCTTTGACAAAATTTTCATAGGTTACTTAGTGTGTAGGTTTGTTTAGTATGTAGGTCTGTTTAGTATGTAGGTATTCCATTAATTAGTATTATTTTCATTCAATATGTTTTCTTTTTATGGTTGTTTTTTGAAATTAATATAATATTATTGATTTTGTGCACATACAGGTATTATGTTACCTAGGTGCATAATTATTTAATATTGAGATCTTAAATATGTTTAGATTAGATCATGATCTGTTTGAAGAATTGTACTAAAATTGTTCGTAATATATTATTATATTATATTATTATATATAATATCAAAGAATCTACAAAATACAACCATTGTGTTTGGATATTTGTTTTTCTATATCATTCGGAAAATGCGGGTATACTTTTAAATAAAAAACTTTACTAAAAAGAGATATAATGTTAGTAAAGTAAATATGTTTAGAATCCCATTCAGTCGTTTAAATATTGGCAAGGTTCGCCAGACTTTTTGGGCCCTCTGGCGGTTAACAAACTCGCCCTAGATTTAATTTCGGAGAAAGTTATTTATACAGAGTGAGAGTTTGATGACAACTTTGACGCATTAACAGTTGGCAGCATAAAAAAAAATTAACTTTTCCACACTTTTGATCACCAAATTAGATCCTTCATATTGAATTTTGCTAATCAAGTATTGTATTGAAAATAAATAGCCTCAAATATAATTGACTATAAAAAATGAAGGCTAGAATGAGAATATTTCCTTTTTTCACAGCTTTGATAGCCATATTGATTCGGTCATTTTGAATTTTGCTAAAACTAAAAAAATAGTGTGAATTGTTTCATAGTATTCACATATACGAAAAAAATAAGGAAAATATTTGATTAATAAGCAACTATAATGGTGAAAGTGACATTAATTCAAATTGAAAAAGTTGTTTCCAAATTGAATTTATTTGCATGTTAATTATACATACCATATCGTGCACATTTATAAAATACAATTTTTGGTAACACTGTAACCAGTATCTTTCCACAAACAGGGACACATAATAACTACAGACTAACTATCTTTAATGCCTATAGCTTTAGAAAGCCAGTTTAAGTTTCTTACTCCCGCCCCACTACTTTCATGTTAACGGTTAAAGCATCATGCTGTCATCTCCGAAAATATTATATCTCTAAATATTTGTAGAAATAATATATTATTTATACCTTAAAAACTATAAAGTTTTCATATATAATTTATATAAAATAATTATTTTATTTTTATCTGTGTTTTACGAATAAAATAATTTAAAACCAAAATTTTTTTCAATTGGGCGATATTCTTTTCATTTTTTATTAAAGTTTCCAATAACATAAACATTTAAATATTTGTATCAAAAAAGAGCTTGGCAAGACAAAGTTATTGGTTCAAGAATCAGGTCTGTATTGTTTCATCGTAACAGGCTGTCAAATTTGATAGTTTGTATCTCGGAAACCAATTGACGGATTTGAATTTCTTTTCACGGAAAGAAGCGTCTTTCCAAGTACTTTTAAACCATGTATTGCAAAAAAAATCCAATGAAAATCTGCCTAGATAATCTATTTGTTTATAAGCAAAAATATCAACAATGTGTTTAAACAGTTTCTGAGGGCGTCCAAATTATCTGATTTTGATTCTGAAAAAAGCGTTGGAAATCTTGAGTTTCCTACTATATGTCGAAAATAAATTTAAATACGTTAACGGGATATTTTGGACTCAGACAAACTTGAAAAATTGTCAATTTTTGTAAACGAATTTAGATTGAAAATTACTGTGAAAAACTATCGATTCGATTGTGACAAATTTTAGCGCGTTATTTTATCATGGCATAAAGTTTTCTTTGCTCTAATATGAAGGTCCTCAGAGAAATTTCAATGGTCGAAAAAAATTGATGAAAAACCAGTTTTTTTACCTTTTTTTAATTATTGCTATTTTGCAATAAGGGAAATATATTTTGAAATTTTCGCCCAACACTGTCTTATGCAAAATTTAATTATGAAACTTTTTTTCCTCTTCAACTTTCCTCTGACATGAATACCTTCAAAGTTACACGAGAGAAAATTTGAAAAAAACCTCTCTAATCTTATATTTTTATTAATAAAAACAATGTTGCCCAACTTTTTGAAATGACGCATATCAAAATTATCGTTATTCAGATTATTCTGAAGGCTCTCATGCAAAAATCTCCATGTTCCGTTTCGCATCCACCTAAAAACAGATAAGCTCTGGTCTACGTGTCACATCCCTTAAAAAATACAAAGATGGACATCATTATCATAGCCACCGGGTATATTAAAATTAATTGTTATTAACCAAATATAACATATTTTCGTATTTTGCATCATTTTCGTGTAATTAATATTAATTATGAGCTTCTACTGTTGAATTAAAATCCTCATACTGTTTTATTTCAATTTCATATTAAATTAAATGTGATGAATTAATTAAAAGTGAAAAAATACTTGCTGCATATACGTGTACATCATAATTAAAACCGCACATAAACAAAATTATAATTATCAAATTAAAGAAACCTTCTATATACTCATAATACTCAGGAAACTCGTCGATTTGATAGATAGAAGAAAAGAAAATGAAATAGGGAGTTCGGTATTTGCCTAGATCAGTAAATTATTGTGAAGTGTCGTGTACTACTGTTAGCAGCATACAATGCTTCGCGAGCATTAAATGTTAAAGAAAGTGAGAGGGCAGATACGAGGCCGTGTTATCTCTCTCTCTCTCTCTCTCTCTCTCTCTCTCTGAACCGCGACAATAACGTTCTTTCTCATTGCACTGGTAAACACAGTAACGTTCTTTCTTATTACACTGGTAAACAAGGATAGAATAACAACGTGCTTACGTGTGCAGCGTAACGCCACCTAGTGAATTGAAATAAATTCGTGGGCCTTTAAAAGTGCAATTGTGTAGATTCCGTAGCGTACTTGTTTTATAAATAATATAATGATAATATTATGCAATAACAATAGTTTTTTGTAATTACTTTAAATAAATATGTAAAAAATTATAATTCAAATTTAGCTCTAATTGAAAAACGGTAGATCTACTGTTAAAATGATAGGGTTGACAACACTGCTGGCCTGATATTGTTTTGTAAGTCTCGTTAATTCATTATTTTCGGTAAATACGTATTTTATATTTTGGAATTATTTACATTATTGCAAATGTAGGAAAACGACTTTTTTTTTGGAAAAAAATTCGATACTGAGCCTCTATTTCGAAGACGTAGAATACGATTTTGGCTTTGATTTTTTAATATTTTTTCTTACTTTCTCGAAAAACTCAAAAAACGCCAAGCATAACTCCACCAAGCAACTTTAATTCTGACGAAAAAGCCGAACTTACATATTTATTTTCAATGGTACTGGTTAAAATATCATTTATGTACTATATTTCAGCTATTTTGCACAAATTATAATGAATAAATTTAAAAAAAAAACTTACATTTTCAACGAAAAACCAAAAACACGTTCCGGAAAGGTCACCGACCATCAGACTCGCGAAAACGACTAATATTCGTATGACACGTTGCCAGATGTAAAATACTTTCGTCCCCTGACCTACTGCGCAACCACAGTATAGCCCCTTTAAGAGGAGTACAGCTTTACATGCCAGACCAAATTTATTCTACGGTATTCCCGTTCCTTTTACCTCCTCCAACTGTTTTACTGTCATGGCTTCGTATCTAACGGGCATAAGTAGTGTATGCTCCAAATTATTAGCCCAAAGTGGTTGAAATAATTTTTTTATTGTAGCGCTTTTAACTCCATAATAATTTTATGTGTAAATAAATAAACAGAAAAGTTTTTTCCTCTACTTTAATCTTTTACGCTGTCTATTTCATGTCTTAAAGTAGGATAATTCTACATAAAATGTCAGAGGCAATTTAAAGTCCAGTCCTGAACTTTACAGCAATGTGATATGAACTGATTACAGTTATATAAAATAGAAAGATTCAGGTTGTCGCTTGTCATATGTCATTTCAAATTTTATTTTATGAATTAAATCGTATTTACGGCGTCAAAACCCTTCGGAAAGGTACAGGGTGAGTCAACGATTGGATGAAGTAGGTTTGTGCCTTTTCGGTGAAATTAACAAAGAAACTATATTTATTGTTTGATACAGTTTATTTTTACGCAGATTTTAAAAATATTTAGGACTCTACAGGGTGAGCCAAAAAACTAGGACAGCATAAAGTTGTATTTTTTTAAATAGAACACCCTATATACGAATGGTATTTTCGATTTATCTTATAATTTCAAATCTTTTTTATTAAGGGTTTACTATAACAAAACTTTATAGTTTCTGAGATAATTAAGTTTAAAGAAAAAAAGTCACATTTTCAAGCATCAATTCAATCCTAAATAACGTTTTCAATTTTGTGACAAATATATTCAAATTTGGAATTTAGCAAGGACAAGGAGAAGTTAACATAATTTTTACCTAATATTTGCAATAAAAGCTACAGGGTGTTGAACACATCGGCTCAAATTTGAACAAGTTTAAATGAATAAATATCTTTTTTTTAAATGGTACACCCTGTATATTTTCATATTATTTAATAGAGTAATAAAAACCCTAAAAGTTTTGTTCAATATATCCTATACCTATTTATAATAGTTTTTGAGATATTTCAGTTTTTCTTATTTTCCATACTTTTTTACAGAAATAGTCTTCATTATCATAGTAGCCATGGCAAAGACAATGTAAAAGAACATTTTTCTGTGTGTCAAATTTATAACCGCAATCGCTTCTTTTGATTTTTATGTAGTGTAGTTTGGTTTTTTTTGCATTCATCTTATATTGTAAAATGAATTTTCCAAAGAATGAGTTAATAGATATGATTTATACAATAGGAGAGGTTCAAAAAATTGCCTTCTTGCTCAAAGAATTTACAAAATGAAGTATCCTGATCGACGCCAGCCTAATACCCATACTTTTCAAAACTTAATGCAAAGATTTGATTCTTCTGGTACTGTTGATTATCCAAAACGTAAAGTGGTTAACAAACCAGTAACTAATGAAGAAAAAGAACTACAAGTATTGTTAAATGTTCAGGAAAATCCTTATATTGGTAGCCGTCAGTTAGCAGCATTATGTGAAACATCACAATCTACCGCTAATCGTACTACCAAGGAATATAGGTATCATCCATATCACATGGAATTACACCAAGAATTGCATGGACAGGATTTTGAATGTCGTGTAAACTTTTGTCGTACAATAAATGCGGAGATTCAATTAAATCCAAATTTATTATGCAAGGTAATGTTTAGTGATGAAGCTACTTTTAGAAGTAACGGTACCGTAAATAGACGCAACATGCATTATTATGCCACAGAAAACCCATTTTGGATTAGAGAGGTGCAACATCAAAACCACTGGTCATTAAATGTTTGGTGTGGTATTCATCATAATCGAATTATTGGACCTCACTTTTTTAATGAACCACTAAATGGCCATAGTTACCTGAACTTTCTACAAGAAGAACTACCCCAACTGCTTCAAGGTCTCGATAGGGATGAGCTCGACAGTATGTGGTTCCAGCACGATGGTGCGCCTCCGCATTACCATCGTGAAGTTCGTGCGTTTTTGGACCAACGATATCCGCAAAAATGGATTGGACGAGGGGGTTTCATTGAGTGGCCACCAAGGTCTTGCGACATCACCCCATTAGATTTCTTCCTATGAAGTTATATTAAAAATAAGGTGTATGTTAATCCACCAACAACAGTGGAAGATATGCGAAACAGGATTAAGGATACCTGTAGAACGATAACGCCACTAATTTTGTCCAGGGTCCGAGAAAATCTGCAAAAAAGACTAAATTTGTGCATTGCACAAGAGGGTCGTTTATTCGAATACTTATTAAAAAGAAATAATTAATCTCAGTATTTAATAGGTAATTTTTTTGTTTCAATTTAGTATAAAAGTAAATATGTATTTGCCTTGTCGTTATTGTTGTGTTAATTTTTTCACATTATGTTTAATTAAACTATGGCCGTTGTAAAATAACGAATAATGTATTTCATCATATTTAACCACATTCTGTTTGTTTCTGTAGTTTCTCTTTATTATTTTACATGGCTTCTATGATAATGAAGACTATTTCTGTAAAAAAGTATGGAAAATAAGAAAAACTGAAATATCTCAAAAACTATTATAAATAGGTATAGGATATATTGAACAAAACTTTTAGGGTTTTTATTACTCTATTAAATAACATGAAAATATACAGGGTGTACCATTTAAAAAAAAATAGATATTTATTCATTTAAACTTGTTCAAATTTGAGCCGATGTGTTCAACACCCTGTAGCTTTTATTGCAAATATTAGGTAAAAATTATGTTAGCTTGTCCTTGGCTTTGCTAAATTCCAAATTTGAATATACTTGTCACAAAATTGAAAACGTTATTTAGGATTGAATCGATGCTTGAAAATGTGACTTTTTTTCTTTAAACTTAATTATCTCAGAAACTATAAAGTTTTGTTATAGTAAACCCTTAATAAAAAAGATTTAAAATTATAAGCGAAATCGAAAATACGATTCGTATATAGGGTGTTCTATTTAAAAAAATACAACTTTATGCTGTCCTAGTTTTTTGGCTCACCCTGTAGAGTCCTAAATATTTTTAAAATCTGCGTAAAAATAAACTGTATCAAACAATAAATATAGTTTCTTTGTTAATTTCACCGAAAAGGCACAAACCTACTTCATCCAATCGTTGACTCACCCTGTACAGTGTCATTTCTGATTCTGAAATGTTGTCGGCCTGTGTTATTGACACGAGCAATCCAGTTTTATATGTCAATTTCGTGAGCCCTTTCCTGACTTGTAAATGTCAAAGGCTGTTTATGACCTGGATTTGTATATTTATTGGTGATATAACGTGCCAAAATTTCATTAAAATATACAAGTCTACTCAAAAATTACCACCCTTTTTGAAACTTATATTTACGATACGGGATATCTTAGGGGAAAAAAAATTAAACTTAACAATATGGCTATTTGATGATTTCTGTAGATTTACTCGATAACCTGTATAATTTAGTGTAATAAGTTACTTACGAGGCTGCGAATGTGCGATAACGAAGACACCCGATTTTATTGGAAAAGCTTCATGACATAAAACAAAGATTTAATCAGTTTTGACCTATTTACAATGGTTGAAACGAGCTTTGGTCTCTGAACTGGTACAAATCCGGTAATTTTTATCTGTTTGTTACATTGGCTTGATCATTACAGGCGTGTAGGCGTGGGCAAATACGTAATATCGAATGTGATATTTACAGAATGCTGTTTGAAAATTTAGTGATCAACGTAATATTTGTTCAGACTGGATATTAGAGCTGGTTTGATGACAGAAACTTTTTTTTAATTCGTTACTGTTACCGCAATTTAATTACGTTTATGCAGTTGCTAGGCGGCGAATAAATTTTTCTCAACTGCTATCTCTTGACGTATCGGACATTTTTTAACTGACTTCTAAAAGAAGAAGGCTCTCAATTCGTCGGCTATGTGTTTTTTTTATGTATCTATATCGATTACTCCAGACTGGCAGCATCAATTTGAATGATATTTTTTACGTTATGTTCAGGAAGTTGCTGCAGTGGTACCATAATATTTTGAATGAAATTGGTGCAGTAAAATCCAAGATGGCGCTGATGATATGGCGGACAAAAAATTAATTTTGTTCGATTTTCTACAAATTGAGAATTTTTCGTGATCGTACACAACGAATCTGAAATTATTTAAAAAATTCAATATGGCGGACAGAAAAATAAATTTTGTCCGATTTTCTCCAAATTTGGTATGTGCAAACATAACGAATCTAAAATTACTTTTCAAAAATCCAATATGGCGATATTGGAGAGTTTTTGAGGTCGCACATTACGAATCAGAAATTATTTTTAAAAAATTAAATATGGGGATCCAAGATGGCAAATTAAAAATTTTACGTCTCTCGATTTTGTCTCAAATCAGTGTTAAGGATTTTTGTTAGTGTTAATTATAAATTTAAAATTATTTTTGAAAACTTCAATATGGCGGACAGAAAAATTAATTTTTCCCGATTTTCTTCAAATTTGGTATGTACAGGGTGAGTCAACGATTGGATGAAGTAGGTTTGTGCCTTTTCGGTGAAATTAACAAAGAAACTATATTTATTGTTTGATACAGTTTTTTACGCAGATTTTAAAAATATTTAGGACTCTACAGGGTGAGCCAAAAAACTAGAACAGTATAAAGTTGTATTTTTTTAAATAGAATACCCTATATACGAATCGTATTTTCGATTTAGCTTATAATTTTAATTCTTTTTTATTAAAGGTTTACTATAACAAAACTTTATAGTTTCTGAGATAATTAAGTTTAAAGAAAAAAGTCACATTTTTAAACATCAATTCAATCCTAAATAACGTTTTCAATTTTGTGACAAATATATTCAAATTTGGAATTTAGCAAGGCCAAGGACAAGTTAACATAATTTTTACCTAATATTTGCAATAAAAGCTACAGGGTGTTGAACACATCGGCTCAAATTTGAACAAGTTTAAATGAATAAATATCTTTTTTTTATGGTATACCCTGTATATTTTCATGTTATTTAATAGAGTAATAAAAACCCTAAAAGTTTTGTTCAATATATCCTATACCTATTTATAATAGTTTTTGAGATATTTCAGTTTTTCTTATTTTCCATACTTTTTTACAGAAATAGTCTTCATTATCATAGTAGCCATGTAAAATAATAAAAAGAAACTACAGAAACAAACAGAATGTGGTTAAATATGATGAAATACATTATTCGTTATATTACAACGGCAATAGTTTAATTAAACATAATGTGAAAAAATTAACACAACAATAACGACAAGGCAAATACATATTTACTTTTATACTAAATTGAAACAAAAAAATTACCTATTAAATACTGAGATTAATTATTTCTTTTTAATAAGTGTTCGAATAAACGACCCTCTTGAGCAATGCACAAATTTAGTCTTTTTTGCAAATTTTCTCGGACCCTGGACAAAATTAGTGGCGTTATCGTTCTACAGGTATCCTTAATCCTGTTTCGCATATCTTCCACTGTTGTTGGTGGATTAACATACACCTTATTTTTAATATAACCCCATAGGAAGAAATCTAATGGGGTGATGTCGCAAGACCTTGGTGGCCACTTAATGAAACCCCCACGTCCAATCCATTTTTGCGGATATCGTTGGTCCAAAAACGCACGAACTTCACGATGGTAATGCGGAGGCGCACCATCGTGCTGGAACCACATACTGTCGAGCTCATCCCTATCGAGACCTTGAAGCAGTTGGGGTAGTTCTTCTTGTAGAAAGTTCAGGTAACTATGGCCATTTAGTGGTTCATTAAAAAAGTGGGGTCCAATAATTCGATTATAATGAATACCACACCAAACATTTAATGACCAGTGGTTTTGATGTTGCACCTCTCTAATCCAAAATGGGTTTTCTGTGGCATAATAATGCATGTTGCGTCTATTTACGGCACCGTTACTTCTAAAAGTAGCTTCATCACTAAACATTACCTTGCATAATAAATTTGGATTTAATTGAATCTCCGCATTTATTGTACGACAAAAGTTTACACGACTTTCAAAATCCTGTCCATGCAATTCTTGGTGTAATTCCATGTGATATGGATGATACCTATATTTCTTGGTAGTACGATTAGCGGTGGATTGTGATGTTTCACATAATGCTGCTAACTGACGGCTACCAATATAAGGATTTTCCTGAACATTTAACAATACTTGTGGTTCTTTTTCTTCATTAGTTACTGGTTTGTTGACCACTATACGTTTTGGATAATCAACAGTACCAGAAGAATCAAATCTTTGCATTAAGTTTTGAAAAGTATGGGTATTAGGCTGGCGTCGATCAGGATACTTCATTTTGTAAATTCTTTGAGCAAGAAGGCAATTTTTTTGAGCCTCTCCTATTGTATAAATCATATCTATTAACTCATTCTTTGGAAAATTCATTTTACAATATAAGATGAATGCAAAAAAAACCAAACTACACTACATGAAAACCAAAAGAAGCGATTGCGGTTATAAATTTGACACACAGAAAAATGTTCTTTTACATTGTTTTTGCCATGGCTACTATGATAATGAAGACTATTTCTGAAAAAAGTATGGAAAATAAGAAAAACTGAAATATCTCAAAAACTATTATAAATAGGTATAGGATATATTGAACAAAACTTTTAGGGTTTTTGTTACTCTATTAAATAACATGAAAATATACAGGGTGTACCATTTAAAAAAAAAAGATATTTATTCATTTAAACTTGTTCAAATTTGAGCCGATGTGTTCAACACCCTGTAGCTTTTATTGCAAATATTATGTAAAAATTATATTAACTTGTCCTTGGCCTTGCTAAATTCCAAATTTGGATGTATTTGTCACAAAATTGAAAACGTTATTTAGGATTGAATTGATGCTTGAAAATGTGACTTTTTTTTTTAAAATTAATTATCTCAGAAACTATAAAGTTTTGTTATAGTAAACCCTTAATAAAAAAGAATTAAAATTATAAGCTAAATCGAAAATACGATTCGTATATAGGGTGTTCTATTTAAAAAAATACAACTTTATGCTGTCCTAGTTTTTTGGCTCACCCTGTAGAGTCCTAAATATTTTTAAAATCTGCGTAAAAATAAACTGTATCAAACAATAAATATAGTTTCTTTGTTAATTTCACTGAAAAGGCACAAACCTACTTCATCCAATCGTTGACTCACCCTGTACAAACATAATGAATCTGAAATTATTTTTCAAAAATTCAATATGGAGAATCTAATATGGTGGACAAAAAAAAATTTTTTTAATGGATTTTTCAAAATTAATATGGGGTAGTTGTCCAAGATGGCAAATTAAATATTTTACGTTTCTCGATTTTGTCTAAAATCAGTATTGGAGGATTTCTGTTAGTGTCAATTATAAATTTAAAATTATTATTTTTTTTTAAACTCAGTTTTATTAATTTTGTACGATTTTCTCCAAATTTGGTATGTGCGAACATAACGAATCTGAAATTATTTTTCAAAAATCCAATATGGCTGACAAAAATTATTTTGTCCGATTTCGGTCAAAATTCACATGGGAGAGTTTTTGAGGTCGCACATTACGGATCTGAAATTGTTCTTAAAAATTAAATATGGCGGATCCAAGATGGCGAATTAAAAATTTTACGCGTCTTGATCTTGTCCAGAATCATTATTGGCGGATTTTTGTTATATAATTATAAATTTAAAAGTATTTTTGAAAAACTCAATATGGCGGATCCAATATGGCGCCCTAAAAATTTCACATCTTTTGATTTTCTCCAGAACTGATATAGGGGGCTCGCACATAACAAATCTGAAATTATTTTTTTAAGATTCAATATGACGGCAAAAAAAATATTTTTTCCGAATTTTTCCAAAATTGATATGGGGGAGTTTTTGAGGTAGAACATTGCGAATCTGAAATTATTTTTAAAAAAAATTAAAATGGCGGATTCAAGATTGTGAATTAAAAATCTTACGTTTTTCGATATTGTCCAAAATCAGTATTATGAGATTTTTTTAGTGTTAATTATGAATTTAAAATTATTTTTGAAAAACTCAATATGGCGGATTTTACATTTTTCGATTTTCTCCAGAACTGATTTAGGGATTGTTGAGGGTGTAAATTATGAATATAAAATTCGTTTTTCAAGATTTAATATGACGAATCTAACATAGCATATTAAAAATTTTACATTTGTCGATTTTATTTAAAGGTGGGACTGGATGTAAATAACGAATATAAAATTATTTTAAGGAAATCTAATATGACGGTCTAAAAATTTCAAATTTCTGAATTTCATCCAAAAGGGTTTAGATTTAGATTAGATTAACATCTTTAAATTATTTTTTAGAAATACAATATGACGGATCCAAGATGGTGGATTAAAAGTTTTACTTTATTCTCACTTTTCAAATTTGGAATTAGGGTTTCTTTAGGGTCGAATATTACCAATATGAAGTTAATTTTTTACAACGTTAATTTGGTAGATACAACAGGAGGGACTGAATTTTCCATTTTTCCAATTTTGTTTAAAATTAATATAGCGGAGTTCTTGAGGCGTATACAAACTCAATATGCAAGATAAAATATATCGGGTTAAGAAGAAGGTATTGGAAGGTTTTGGGGGTCTATATTACCAATCTAAAATTAATTTAAAATTTAAGATAGCTGATTTACTATGGCAAATATTTGTTTGATACAATTTCAGTTAAAACTGGTATTTTGAGATTTTTCAGAATCAAAGAATTTTTAGTTGTTTATTTGAGGGTGATTTAAAACTTTAGATACAATGGATATTTTTTTGCGATCTTGTAGTCGTTAGTACACTAACCCCGATTCGTACTTGGTTCAAATAATTTATGGATATTATAATAAATTCAAAACCAAAAATCGAAAATAAAAATTTTTATAAAAAAGTTGAATCGACTTCTAAAATAGTTTTAAATGAAACAAATAACTATTTGTTGTAATTTAATTGTTAAAGATTCGGTTTAAATAAAACGTAAATATTTCATTATTAGCAAAACATACAATGCTTATTTTGAGTTTTGTAAAGTATTTTAAAGTTAAGAAAAACTTTATAATTACTTCCCCAGTATAGCGCATAAGTGACCTAGTTAAAAAGTAATTATTTGAGCTATATATTATGGTGTACTAAATTTGGGAAGTTTTTGGTGGTTCGTTTATCTTGGAACGTTCTGGAAACAGTGTATGAAAGATATTAAGGCAAATATTGACTTTTAAAAGACGCCTGGCATGGCACGTGGAGGTGTTAAAACCATTTAATTAATTTTATTTTGGTATGACATTTAAGAGAAAATTAATATATTTTCTAGATTTGCTTAAAAATAGGGCATAATTTAAAACTTTATTACTTGAGCCTTGTTGATGGTTTGTTTTAAAAATATTTTGGGAGAGATATGTGGTATTCATAAAAATTTATAAAAGACGTAAAGATTATGATGAGGGATTGTTTGAAATAAAATGAGTTTTGCATGAAATATATTAAGTAATTTTTACATATTAATATTAAAAAATTTCCGAAACTGCAAACTTGTTATCTTCCCATATTGTCCTTTTACAGCAATAAATTCTAAAATGTATTATTGTGAACCACTTATAAAAGAGGAAGAAAGCGGATAATATAAAAGGGCGAATTTGTCGATTTGAAACTTTTTCTCTTATACCAATCCCGAGCACAGCCCTCTCCATTACACGCTGTGCAACTTGAAGTTTGTTCATGGACTTCCGAGTTAGGGTCATCGTTTCAAGCGTATATGTTAGAAATCGCAATATATACAACTAGCAAGTCAGTCTTTTGAGATTTACAGGGATATCTCGTGACTGGAATTTTTTGCTATTTGGTACTCCTTTCCCAGTTGTATTATATATATATATATATATATATATATATATATATATATATATATATATATATATATATATATATATATATATTGCATAAGTAGTCACCTTATCTCAGGTGTGATAAGTTTTGAATAAGAAAATGTCAAACAAAAAAGGACATAAATAATTAGTTGATGCATTTATGTGGTAAGAGTAAATTGTAGAATAGATATTAATTATAGTATGTAAGAATTTGTATATAAATCATGTTTTAAAAGAACACTAAATGCCTATAATTTTGTAATGACATGATTAAATGTATAAAAATTAAAGTGAAAGGTTGGAGATTATTGCATTTGAAGCAAGAATAATAAACATATTTCACTCTGAAAGACATAGATCAAATAAACTAATAAACAATAGATATTTTTAATAATGTGTGAGTGTTATTGACCAGAAACAGTGACTACAAAAGCTATCTTAGCACAATAGTGTGAAATCCACAAGGAAGGGAATCTTTTCCATATGTATTTTGCGAGATCAACTATTCCTATTAATTATTTTTCTGAAATAACATTTCATTCTGTTCTAAGGGTTGGAAAAGGTTTTTAAATTAATGTCAGTGTAGTTTGCCCTAAGGATTTGCCATTCTCTTCTGCCTTTATGCCTTGCTAAATTACTCGTTTGCCAAACAAAAGAAAAATGAATTACACCCGTGAATAAGATAAAAAGTCCTTTCTCTACGATCAATTTAACCTCAAAAGGAATTAAAAAAATGAGTGGAATGGATACAAAAAAGAAAACCTATACAAAAAATTTCCATTCAAATTTAATTCAAAATCCTTTAGAGTTTCAGTTTTTCCTTGAGAAAAACGATGAAAATCAATTAACAGTAAATCTTTATTACATTCTTCGTAAATAAATATATAAAGAAATTGCTCTGTGAAAAATTGAAAAGAATGTATTTTTTATCTTAGCTAGATTATTCTAAAACATTTATTAAATTTTACACTAGTGCAACATACACAGGCCATTCTTTTCACTTTCGAAAGGTTAGCTCTCGTATTAGATAGACTGGTCCTTTTGCTCCTGATCATTGCCCCATACCTGATGATTGGTCTCATTACTGCAGTGTATATCCACTGCAAGACTTTTGGTTTGTATCCCATCTTTTTCATACAAAGTTTCTAGAGACCAACAAGGCTTGTTGATTACTTCTCCTTCGTGCTTGTTCCAGAGGAGTCTGTTATCTAAGGTCAGTCCCAGATATTAAACCTCTGACTTCCACTTAATAATATTCCCATCCATTTTGATGGTTTTCAATTTGAGGTTTCTTTTCCCTGTGAAGGCTACTAGGGTGGTTTTGGTAGAGTTGATGTTTAGTTCTATCATCTGGCATCATTCTCTAGTGTATTCCAGCCCTCTTTAAACTATGTCATAGAGCTTTTTCTCCAATTTGCCGCTTGCGATCACGATTACGTCATCGGCATAGCCTTGACAAGATATGTCACAGAGGAGTCGATCTACAATTAAGCTTCACATAAATAATTAAAAAATAATTTTACTTAATATATGTTAGGAGCACTATAATGGTCTCCAGTCAATCAACATGTAAAAAAATTCTGCACACTACCACAATGTAGGTTATGATATTATGAACATTTTTTTTTTAATTTTTACTACTATCTACACATCAGAGTATCTATTAACATAAATTTCTGTAAAGTGTTTCTATAATAGATAAATATCCATAAATAATATTTACAAGGTATTTTTTTAGGATAAAAGTAACAGCGTATCATTTTAGAATACAAAATTATAGCAGCAAATATAGGCATTGAGAAAATCAGAAATAACACTGCATTATGAATATGTATTTTTAAGTTTGATTAACAATTTTAATGACACATCATATTAATCAATATATGAAGTACAAATGGGATGACAGCCAAGAAGTGTAAGTTGCATATTTATGAGCATGATAAACGATGATAAAAATGCTATCACGTAATTTATCAAAAAGATTTATGAAATATACTTACAATACTGGCCTCCAATATATGTAAAATAACTCGGACAGAGTCATCAACAAACATCAACGTCTCCTAAAACAAAATGTAAACTATTCACGAAAACGTTTGGAGAAGGTACATTCAACTTAAACTAAAATGGACAGCAAAAGACACAAATCAACGTTTTATAATTTTGTTTGGTACTAGTGCAGAAATAAGACGAAAATATTATGACATAATTTCTTAAAAAAAAAATCAAATTGTACTTATAATACTTCTGTAACCATCCGGGCAACATTTGGGTCAAGTTCCAGAGATGAAAAATGGGCTGTAACGTCTTCTAAGAGAAAATGTAAACTATTCGAGAAAGCATTTGAAAAAAGGTACATTTAACTTAAACTAAAATGGACAGTAAAAGAAACAAGTATTACCCTTGACTCACTATCGATATTTTATAATTATGTTTGGTATAAATGTCGAAGTGTGTAAAAATATGATGACAAGATTAGAAAATGGAAGATGTGTATTTGTGAGCATGATAAACTAAAACGAAAATGTTATCACGTAATTTATCGAGAAAATTTCGAAACTGTACTTACAATACTTTTCTGTAACACTACGGGAAATATTTTGGTCCAGTTCGGGAAATGAGAAAATTCGCTGCAGCATCTTCTAAAACAAAATGCAAACTCTATTTGAAATCATGTTTGGATGTTTATTAAACTTACCCTGAAATAAATTGGAATAAAATAAACTAAATGCACAAAAACGTAGCTAAAATACATGAAAATCAACGAAAACTAATTTTGTTATTTCGAGCATGCGAAAAAGCCAGAAATAATAATGGCGTCCGGCGTCTAAACTGAAGATGACGTGGTCGAACTGGAATGGGGATGTGTGGTCACATGGTTGAGCTGAAAAAGGAGACAAACTATAGCTGGTCCAAACAAGAAGAAATAATTGGGATTCCTTCAGCCCGATTCTATAAGCATATTTTTTGACATTCCCTTTCTTTATCTCTTTCAAGACAGTGCAGATTTATGTATTATTATGAACTCAACAAAGATGAAAGATCAGGTTAGTTCAGGTTAGTTCAGGTTCGACAAAGATGAAAGATCATTATAATGACATTCTCTTTCCGTTTATATTTATAGAATTTCAGCACTTTTATTTTTTAATGTTGCCATTTGTAACATCTTACTGACACATCCCTGCCCCAGAGGATATAATTTTGATGTTTTGTTTCTTTAAATATCCGTAACGGCTTAATAACAGTGTCTGATCATTTTTATAAAAAAAACAAATTTAAGACTCAATTCTAATAATAAATATAGAGTGTTATATACTTTTGAAACATTTGTAACAAATTAAATCATATTATTCAAAATTATATAGGGTGCAAGAATAGGTAAATTTGTTTTATTTCTCCGAAACAGTCGAATCTATAAAAAAAAAATGACTATGCTACAGAACCCTATATGAAAAACCCCAATAGGTCTGTTTTTTAACTTTGTGATAAGTTGCAAGATAACCGAAATACGAGCGGTGTCCCAAAATGCATAATTTTCAAAATCGCTTTGTATCTCCGAAACGAAAAGGTTTATAAAAATTCTATTAGTGGCATAGTTCGTTTCTTAAAAATAGTAGCATAGTGTCACGAAAATCTTATTCTTCTATTTTTACTAATAACCAAGATAATCCGTGAAACCTTCGAAAATTGGACACCCTGTATATAAAGTAAGCCTGAGTAAATTCCTAAAATTCATTAACAGATTATTAGGTCTGATTATAAAACATTTCTAAATGATAATTTGTCAACAGCAAAACCAGGATTTGTTTTCGTATAAATGTTTTCCGTATTTATTTAGGTTGTGATTGTTTTACGCGATTACATCCTCTTTTAAAGTTTAATGAAATTTTCAGAATTTCATTTACACGACGATTAAAATGATGTTTTAATTAAATTTCGGTTCAGCGTTGGTGTTTTTGAATTTTGTTTCACTATTTTTTATCGACGGTGATCAGGAATGTAATTAATTAAATTTAGCTAATAAAATATTACTTAATATTACTGACCTTTTTGGAACCTTTATTTCTTTCAATTTTATCTACTGTTGATCCAGCGAGAGGATACCCATACGTCATCAATCATATTCGTTTGAACTAATTCAAAATTAATTAATCATAAAAACGTTTATATTCATAAAGTCATGGCTATTGCACCGACCAACGGAACTAAATAGTATATTGAAAATTCCGTTATATTTTCGGATTCGTTATCAGGAAAAGAAAACTATTGCAACATCGGTTTAGGAAACTGAAAATACCCGTGAATTAATTATAATAGATTTATTGAAAAGAAAAAATATCACAAAACGCAAAGAGGCAGAATTAGGACTCCTCTCTTAACCGAAAAGAACATAAAAATATAATACTATAAGGTTTACCTGCAAACACTGGAAATAAGCATTTTTTTAATGGTACGCACTATTAAAAGTTATTTAAAATTTTTTCTATAGCTTTTTGAATGCAATATTTATAAAATTCCGTAAAATGGGGTGAATGGCAACATTCTTTAAACATAAATGCATCTATTCTGGGATTAATATTACTCATAAAATAAAAACAAAATAGAGAATAGATCTCCGTGTCCCCTTTAAGCATTAATATATGTACTTTTTTTTCTTTAAAAATAACTGTCAAAATAATTCATATATCGTGTTGCGATTTACCTTACAACAGGTGTGAAAAACACCTGTTTGATTTCACACTGTCTAATATTCATTTGAAATATACTCCACTGGAATTATACCTGAAATATGGCTCAAAAGTACATTTATAACGCTACCTAAAAAATCAAGTGCAAAAATCTGTGAAGACTTTCGTACGATTAGCCTTATGAGTCACTCTCTTAAACTTTTCTTGAAATTAATTCATCAAAGAATATATAGGATTTGCGAAGAACAGATTAGTTGTACCCAGTTTGGGTTTAGAAATGCCCTAGGTACTAGGGAGGCATTTTTTAGTATCCAAGTCTTATTCCAAAGAGCGCGGGATGTTAATCACGATATTTTCACGGGCTTTATTGATTATTAAAAAGCATTTGATAAGGTTCAGCATAATAAGATGATGGAAGTTCTTGAATCAGCTGGATTAGAAAAACAAGACCTAAGAACTATAGCAAATCTTTATTGGAACCAGACCTCTTCAGTCAGAATAGAAAGTGAGGAATCCGAGGAAGTTATGATAAAGAGAGGAGTTCGACAGGGATGTGTACATTCGCCATTGATATTCAACATATATTCAGAATACATATTTCGAGAAGCCCTGGAAAATACCTCCGACGGGGTGATTATCAATGGCGAATGTATTAATAACATAAGATACGCAGACGATACGGTAATTATCTCAAATGATTTAAGAGTACTCCAAAGATTGATGGACGGAGTGGTAGAAGTAAGTGAAAGATACGGACTGCAGATGAATACAAAAAAGACCAAATTCATGATTATTTCTAAAAATAAACGCATACACGGCCAACTACTAATACATAACAGACCCATCCAAAGAGTTAACAAATATATCTACTTGGGAACAAATTTCAATGAAGAATGGGACCACTCGGTTGAGATAAGATGCCGTATTGAAAAGGCCCGCACTACATTCCTTAAAATGGCAAAAATATTCAAAAGTAGAGACCTATCCTTAAACACCAAAATGCGAACATTAAGATGCTACGTATTTTCGACCCTCCTATACGGCGTTGAATCATGGACGCTATCTGAAGCATCATGCAAAAAATTAGAAGCTTTTGAATTTTGGCTATACCGTCGCATTCTGAGGATTTCATGGGTAGATCATATTACCAACGAAGAGGTGCTTCATAGAATAAAAAAAGAAAAAGAAATCTTGTATCAAGTAAAGAAGCGTAAACTTGAGTACCTTGGCCACATCATGAGAAATCCTGAAAGGTACCGGCTTTTGCAGCTTATACTGCAAGACAAAATACAGGGCAAAAGGAGTGTAGGAAGACGAAGAATCTCATGGCTGAGGAATCTCCGAGTATGGTTTAATACATCAACTGTGGGCTTATTTCGTGCAGCAGTGGATAAAGTCCGTATAGCCATTATGCCCACCAACATCCGGTAACGGATAGGCATTAGCAGAAGAAGAAATATTCATTTATTTCAAAGAAAACATTTTATGATTTACAACAAACAACAGATAGAAAGCTACCACTTATTGGCGTCCACTTTAAATATAAAAATACCTCTTCGACCCTTTTCATGGGCACTTACTTTGCCAATAATTTGTTCGAACCTAAACTCGGTCACATCTGGAATAACTGGATAAACAAAAAACGTTGTATTTATTGGTCTGTTCATCGTAGACTTTACTCGAAGAAAATTTGGCATGTAATTTTCATCTGTTGATTGAATCCTGCCAATGTATTTCTGACTAAAAAATTCAACCAACAGCCAATCGCCAAGTTTATAGATTCCGTTGTAAGTGGAAACACGCCCACAAAAGTTTTACTATTCTTGATAACAAAACGCTCAAAAATGCCAGGATATTCATTGACACATGTGCTTGGAGAACCAACTGGAGAAAAATCGGGCAGGCATTCTTCTTCCAAACATGCTTCTGTTTCATCTTCTCTTGATGCGTTGTGAACGAAAATATTTTCAATATCACTGGCATCACTAGATTTGATTTCGCTAAAATCCATTCTTGCTACACTACGACCTGGTAAAACTTTAATCTTTTTACGTTGTTGCCTTGGTTTAGGGAAATTTTCGTATTGTAATGATTTTAAAATATCAGTTACTGAATTTGTTACTGCACCCGCATCATTTTCCAAAACTTGTGAACTTGATGGTAGTCTTGATAATATTCCATCAGGATTTATTGGAACAATTCCACTTTTTCGAAAGCCCGACCCAATATTTTTTATCACATTGGGTTAAATTGCTTCCAAGAATAATTTAAGGAGATGTGGAAATGTGGTCTTTGGAATGCTCAATTCTCTTCGGCCTGGGTCTTTTTCTAGTCAGCTGGTATCTTACGCCAAGCTTCCTTAAATGAGCGAAATAATACTTCATCTAAGGGTTAAGACATGTGGCTGGAATTCGCTTGTAGAAACACGAACGATATGTTATGCTCTTCACATTTTTGTACAGCTTCTCAAGAGAAGTGCGAAGAAAGATTGTCCCCTGTTAACTGCCCTTGTATTATTCTATCCAGATTCGAGTTTTAGTTAAGCTAATTATCCTCGATGATATCCAGATATTATACTAGTTCTGTAAAATTAATTGTGATGTCTCTCGGCCTATCACTTCTCTTTTTCTTGTGAATGACACTATTATTAGTTCTACATTTCCTCACTTTATTGCCACGCTAGAAACAACTTGGTACTGCAATAACCTATATTATAATTAGTCAAATTAATAATGATTTAATTATTTCTTTTTCTTCTTCTGTTGGTGCCTATCCTCTGTGGATGTTGGCAATCACATTGGCCCATATGACCTTATTGACAACTGTTCTAAATAAATGTACCGTCGTCATTCCTGTCCATTGTCTGATATTCCTCAGCCATGATGTTCGTCGGCGACCCTGAGTTCTTTTACCCTCTATCTTACCTTGCAAAATTAACTGAATTAGTTGGTATTTCTCATTGCGCATTACATGCCCTAAGTATGATATCTTTCTGATTTTCACATTGCGCGTAATTTCTGGGTCTTTTTTCATACGTTGCATCACGGTGTTATTTGTGACATGATAGATATATGAAATTCTGAGTATGCGGCGGTAACACCACATTTCGAAGGTTTCCAGTGGTTTAGATGTTGTTTCTGTCAAAGTCCAGACTTCCACCCCATATAGAAGAGTTGATAATACATAACATCTCAAGACTCGTGTTCTTATATCAATGTTCAGGTGCATATTGCACAAGATCTTTCTGAAGTGGTTGAACTCTCGCCTTCTCTATGCGGCATCTAATCTCCTGTGAGTGGTCCCATTCTCTGTTCAGACTGCATCCTAGATACGTAACTTTGTCAACAGTTTCCAAAGTTTCATTATTTGCTCTAAATTGGTGGTGTATTTTGTCATTTTTGCTTACTATAAGGATTTTTGTCTTTTTACAGTTTAATTTCATGCCGTATCTTTCACAGGCTTCCACTACGCGGTCTATTAGTGTTTGCAGATCCTCTGCATTATCGGCCAACAGAACTGTGTCGTCTGCATATCTTAACTTGTTAATGCTTTCACCATTAATTTTTATGCCCTCTCTCATTCCACTGATAGCTTTCCTGAACAACATTTCCGAGTACGTATTGAATAACGTCGGCGATAAAATACAGCCCTGACGAACTCCCCGTTTTATTGTAAATTCTTGTGATGTTTCGTTGCCTACACGTACAGTCGCCCTTTGTTGTGAGTAAAGGTTTCTAATAAGGCGTAAATCCTTGTCATCGATACCAGATTGATTTAATATTTGAAGCAGTTTGTGATGTTGCACTTTGTCGAATGCTTTCTCGAAATCGATAAAACATGCATAGACATTGCAGTTTACGTCCCGAGCTCTTTGTATCAAAATTTGAATAGAAAATAGAGCTTCTCGTGTTCCAAGTCCATTTCTAAAGCCAAACTGAACATTGCTAACGTTTTCTTCAAGCTTTCTATATATTCGAGAGTGAACGATACTGAGAAGGACTTTCAGCGCATGGCTCATTAAGCTTAATTTCTAGGAAACTAAAAAAAAATACGAAGCATCCAAAATAATATTTTATATAAAATTATGACTCCTAATTTAAGCGTGGGTAGTAAAGAAAAATTATGCAATATGCCCTAAACTTCATTACATTAATTTTCTTTCTAAAAATTCGTAACCTAGAGACATTCACTTTGCCAACGAAAAAATATTAACTTAAATGAACTTTACAGATTTAACTAAAACGATTTATATCTGCCTAAAAATAACAACTTCCTATTAATTTCCCGTTTAACGGTTTAAACATAACAAATTATTTAGTTCCTGTTTTGTAGGAAGTAATTTTATGCAGACTAAAATAGCAGAAAAGGAATGAGAAATTTCTGGCCTTTATAAAATTCATTGTTGAAGACCTCTATGCTGGATACGCTAAACGATGCCTCAGAAAAAGTCGGTTTGAAAATTAATTTATCGAAAACACAATACATGACAAACCCAGTAATGAGTAGTCCCTGAAGCATTAATAACTTAAATCTAGAACAAGTGCATATATACAAATACTTGGGATATGAGATCGGTATTAGGCGTGATAATCAGATGCACGAAATCCAGCGAAGAATGTGGGTGGCATTCGGTAGACTCAGATATATATTGAGATCTAATCTTCCTATATGCTTGAAAAGAAAGGTCTTTCACCAGTGTATATTGCCTGTTTTCACATATGGAGCTGAGACACTTACTATGACAAAAAAGAACATTAAGAGAATACATGTCATGCAACGAAAAATGGAACGGTCAATGTTGGGAGTTACTCTTCGGGATAGAATACCCAATCACATCATAAGGAACCGAACAGGAATAAGAGACGCAGTGAAATCTTACATCTTAACTAGAACTGGGCAGGATGTGTGACTAAGATGACTGATGAACGGTGGATAAAGAGACTTGTGGAATGGAGGCTAAGACATGAGGCCTATAGAGGTAGAAGACGACCTCCTAGTCGGTTTACAGACGACATAAAAAGAGTGCCTGGGAATTGAATACAAGTGGCACAAAACAGAAAGAGATGGCTGGAATTAAAGGAGGATTTCGTTCAGCAGTGGACAGGATAAACTAAATTATGATGATGTTGAAGACCTGTATACTTCTGTACGTCATTCGATAAGAGGTCTTGAATTCTGCAAAATCATAATGAATATGATCGATCATGTTCTTCCGTTGTTTAATAACATTGTATTTTCTGATGAGACGATATTTGAAATTACTGGTGATGTTGTGACGCGTTTTCGTTGGAGGGGAGCAGGTCGTGCTCTACGGATTTACTTCGTTCACGGCAGCGAAACATCGGTCAGTGGATATTTCTCGTGCAGACAGTCATGGGTCAAATGCTCTCTGCACTGATCAACGGTTTGACTGCCTGAAGGTCAAAACATCCACTCGGTGGTCGGTTCTCGGAGGCCACCCTCGGGATTCATGTGGTCGAGGGCCCACTTATGCACCGGGCAGCTTGTTACAGTGGAGAAAAGGCAAACCAGGGGTCAATTGTGTTCGGTAATAACTTCAATAATCCCTAAAAGTGTCGAAAATGGGACACCCCGTCAGGGGCGGATCCAGCCTCTCTCTTTGGTGGGGACGGTGATATCACAAAAGTACAGTATGGCAAGAAAAACAAGTTGTCAACGGGGGGGGGGGGGGGGAGGAGAGTGCCAGCAGCATACATGTTCCTAATATAAAAGGCAGAACCGGTTATATTTTCCTGAATTTAATTTCTGTCAGTGAGCAAAGTACACCTTACAGTGTGTTCTTAGTGATTTATCTTCTTTGAGCGTGTTTTTCTATATTATTTGAGATTGGTAAGCTACCCAAAACATATGGCTTCCACCTCTATATTTATTCCAAAATCGTTAAACCAGGGCATTTTTTCCTCAAAGAAAAACTTATTACGATGAATGTTTATGATGCCTTAAAATATCAATATCTAGATAATAATGTTAAAAGCTCTATTGAGATGTGTTCCAACATGACAGGAGCTGGAAAATCTACTATGTACCAAATACTGAAGGAGAAAAAACGACTAGAATTATTAGTACTCCCAGATCGTTCGGAAACTGTCCGTTGGAGAAGTAAATATCTCCCTCAAGTAAAAGGTAGAGGTGCTAGAAATAACACAACTTACAAAATTAGTAATTTAACTAAACTTTTGAAAGATTTTTTTGAATAAAGTTACTGCAGAAAATTGGGAAAAATCCATATAATAAAAGAATAAAACAAAATGTGACAACTCGATCTCATGATCGATGAGATAGAGGAACCAATTATAATTCATTTGAGCGAAGATAGTTTCACTGACTTTGATTAGGAATTAGATACGTAACTTTACCAGTGTAAACACAATTTATCGTTTAAATTTTTGTTTTTGTTGGATATTATTATTCAATGTTGTTTATATATTTTTTTATTTATTTATATATTTTCAATTTAGTGTGTCCCACTCTTTAATTTTATATATATTTAATTCCAATTAGCCATAAGTTTTTTTATTATTTTATTATTGTATTTGTGTATTTTTCTTAAGCGTGTAGAATTAACATGTTTATCTTATTTTTTGGGGGCTATCAGATTTCTATATAATAAAGTAAATTAAATTAAGATATCAGTACAATAGAAATAGAAATAAGTAGGTCTAATTTTAACTGTAACATATAAAAACTAATTACATTTGAATCCCTTTTTAGTGTTTAATTGTAATTCTGCGGATGGTTTAAGAAATAAATAAACTGAAACGTTAAATGTCCTCAAAATGTATTTAATCAATAATAAAATGACCGATAGCCCCAAAAATATTTTAATATTATATGGATGAATTTATTTTTTTATATATGTTTAACTTTTTGTATTTTTGACAATGGGTATTTTGTAGGTATTTAAATTATAACTTTGAATTTTTTGAGAGAATAAGGCTACGTTTTAGTCTGAATGTGCCTCAAACGGTGTTTATGACAAAATTAAAAATAATAAGAATGTAGTTGTGATTTGTGTTAAATATGTCAAAATTATCTACATTTTGTAATGCACGTGAAGTATTAAGAAATCATAAGAAATAAAATAATATTATAAAAACTTTTTATTTTAAGGTTATTATTGAAATAGTATTTTATGCCATAAATACTTAGTGATAAAATATACCTCCTTCCGAACCCTTTGACCAGGATTAAAATCCTTTTTAACACTTCACACTTTCAAATATCTAGCGTTATATTTTGCTAAAGACACCGGACTAAAGAAAAGAACACAGGTAGTTTGCGAAGAAAAAAAAGGGTAAAAAAATGATTTATTACTCTTTCTAGTTCTTGAATAAACTATAGTATAAGAGGCAAAATCGGGTCTATTTTCTTAAACTCAAAGCTCTTGGGGGGGGGGGGCGATCGCCCCCCGCCACCCTTGGATCCGCGCCTGCGCCCCGTACAGTAATAAACAAAATTAATAGCCTGGTAAATTCTTTTAAGCAATATACTGTTAATGAATTAGACAAATCTATTTTCCACAAATTGAACAGCTGAAATTGATATAAAACCATTGGAAAAAATAATTCTTTTTTCTGTTAGTTGAAGCACGTTAGCAACCCGAAATACGACATAAATTGAAACTCTCGGGGAAAGTAATTTGATACTCTTAAAAGTAGGGCAATATTGGCGCTGAATCCTAAATATATGAAATAGGCATTTTCCCATTTTTCTCAATTTAATTTATGGATGGGGGTTTTGTTGCCAAGAAGATAACAAATATAATATATTGACGTTGCTACATAAATAAGATAAATGGCTTAGAGATTACAGATTTTTCACTTTTAAGGTCGGTTTACCACTGCGAAATTGACACTTTCTTGGAGATTAGGTTAAGGGTAAGATGAAGGATTAACTAAGGCTTAGGATTGTATCAAAAAATATGAAATTTTGAAAATGTAATTTATGTTTTTTGCGTAATAAAACAGCAGAGAATAAGTTAACATTTTGTTGCATTTTCTAGTTTCCACCACCGCTGTCACCAATGTTGCGTTTTCTAATCACGGGTATTATGATTAAATAAGTAAGTTATTAACAGGTTGTACACTGAAGAAATCAAGAAATTGACGGATTTTGTATTTCAGTGTATATTTGAAATTATTACAATCGGCCAAGCGCTTTCGGTCTCTCTATCGGACCATCCTCAGGTCTCAGACCCTAGAAACAAGAGAATATGATTAGCAAATAAGTTCACTCAGGACTCACCAACCACACTCACTTGTCAAAGGGCACACCTCAACCCTGCCAGTTTGAGAAAAGTCGCGAGCGTAGCCTCCACACAGAACAAGATGTATACAATTAAAAAAACCTCTAGAAACATTTAAAATCAAAACTAAAACTAGAACATTCAATACACTGTGCACATTGGCATTAAAACAATAAAACTTTTTTAATAACAACCCAAAAGGGTGAGGTTATGCCACACACAGTCATAGCATAATACAGCAATAAAACTTTCCAAAAATTAAAACTACATACAAGTATGTGAAAGCCTGAGTAGAGATTTTCTGTATGAGTTTTCATTTTTGAATTTCTTGTCAATTGTATTTAAAATCAATAATTCATTGACAATGAGTAAAAGGAGCAAAAAAGGGGAAAAAAGGGCAGAAAGAAAGGATATTAAAAGTTTATTAATCTATAGCGTTACTGGCCATTCTGTGATGTATTTCGAACACTTGGGTTCAGTGACGTGAAATAATTTCCATTTTTGTAAAAAAGCAACAAATTACACGAACATAGGCGTATTTAAAATTTGTTGAAATGTGTTAACTATTAATATATTTAGAATGAAGTGTCTGAAACTGAAAAAGATGATCAAAATTATTATAAGATTGCACCCCACGCAATCACAGCTTCCAGACATTTAAATTGTTTAATGATTTAAGGAAAAAAGTTTGAAAATGGGGTTGCGGTCATTTACGTTGTTCATTCTTACATTGAGGCAATGATCGGGGTTTCTCTTTATCTCCCTGCATATTTCAAGATCCTCTCTGTAATCCAAGGTTTTAGAGTTATTACCCCTGGAGTGGTATAAGATTTTACTATTATGAGTAGGAGAGAAACTGTGTTTGGTAAAACTAATATGGTGACCAAACACAGAGGTCTGAGGTTTGTTAATATGTTCTCTAATTCGGACTGCTAATGGTCTAATAGTTTTCCCTATATACGTCGAAGGACAGTCTGTTCAAGAAAGTTGATAGACCCACTTTTTTGAATATGAAATATCAATTGTTTGTTATTGACCAGATGGGAACTGAATTGATTTACACTCTTAAATGAAATCTTCACATTTTGAGTGTAGTTTGTCAGAGTCCGTGCTATTTTATTAGAGAAGTGACCTAAGTACGAGAGTGAGAAAAATTTTCCTTGCTGACTTTCATTGTAAGGAGTCGAGCTGTAAACCTCTTGGGATTCTTTCTTGCTTTTAATTTTTTCTATACAGTGCCTTCATTTCAAAACGAACCATCCTTAATAACTTTGTTAAATAGAAAAATTTTAAAAAAAAAAACACGTCAATTTAGATATACAGGGGGAAGTTTAATTTTGCATTTGTTAAAAGTCTGTCAATCACCTCCTCACCTCCAGCTAACCTCACTTTGATATGTCAAATGGGAACCCCCACCTTGTGACACATCATTGTAAGCAGCATAAAATTGTCTATCCAACCGTATAAAAAAAATTAAATCGGTTGACGTACAAGCGAACAGTGTGCAAAAATGTCTTGTCTGTGTAATAATGCATAATATATCGGCCTCGAACTTTAGTATGTCAAATGATTACCCTATAGTGTGATACATCATTTTAAAGGGCATACTATCTCCTATTTAGCCAATAAAAAAAACAAAATCTGTTGATGTACAAGCGAATAGTAAGAAAAGATGTGTGGTAATAATAGACACCTTATCACATTAAACTTTATTATGTCAAATGGCTACTTCATAGAGTAAAATATTATTTTAAATTTAAAATAAATATTTTTTTAAAATAATAAACAGTTAAAATATTTGCGAGAAAAAAACTAAGCCTGTTTTAAAATTCATCGCAAAATTCATTGCAGTCTAATCAATCTAGTGTATTTATTTCAATGATATTTTTTGCGGTACCTGATAGGTACAAAAAATCACTGCAATAAATAAAATTTTTAAGATCTTTAAACACCAGTTGTTTATTATTGTTAAAATTGTCATGGTGACGCCTAGTTGAAACGTGAATATAAATGGTGTATACGCTAGCCGAAAGAATAGAAATAATTTTTCCCTATGGAGCTGAAGATCGGTGCGCTCGTAGAACCGCCAGAGCATTTAACGAGAGGCATCAAGACAAAAACGTGGGCCATAAATATGTACTCGAATTGGTACGAAAGTTTGAAGAAACGGGATCCGTTTGTAATAAAAAATATATTGAGAAAAGCGTTGTAGATGAAGCATGCCAAATCGAGGTACTAGGACAGTTTGCAATAGATCCAACTTTATCCATCTCAAAGGTCGCATATTTAACCAACATTTCTGCTGGCTCTGTGCATAAAGTTTTAAAACAAAATAAGTTTTTTCCCTACAAAATTCAAATTCTTCAAGAACTCAGAGAAGACGATTTTGATAGGAGAATTCAATTTTGCGAATTAATGTGCCAACGAATTGACGAGGACCCCCATTTACCTAAGAATATCTGCTTTAGTGATGAATCAACTTTTTTTCTAAATGGACTGGTTAACAGACATAACTGCAGATACTGGGATAATGAAAATCCGCACCTTTTCCGAGAAGGGCATACTCAATATCCCGAAAAAATTAACGTGTGGGCAGGAATTTATGGCAATGAAATCATCGGGCCATTTTTTTTGGAAGATAATTTAACTGGGCAAATTTATTTAAACCTTTTAGAAAACACAATATACCCTGCCATTGTGCAATCTTTAGAAAATTAAGTTGATGAAAATGCTATTATGGTACTAAATGAAAATAATTTGCATTTCCAGCAAGATGGAGCTCCCCCGCACTACGCTTTGGCAATTCGAGAGTGGCTTGATGAACATTTTCCAGGGACGTGGATTGGCAGACGTGGTGCAATTGAATGGCCAGCACGGTCTCCAGACCTAACCCCTCTAGACTTTTTTCTTTGGGGGTATTTAAAAAGCAAGGTTTATAAAACCCCACCTGAAAATATTGACGATTTAAAAGATCGAATTGTTCGGGAATGTAGAGGAATTAGCAGAGAAACCCTTGCCAATGTTCATGGGGAATTTCAAAATAGGCTTTTTTATTGTCTCGCTAATAACGGCGCACATTTTGAACATTTAATAAAATAATTTTCTTCAACTGAATAAAACTGAATAAACTGCTTATATTTAACACACATTTTTGCATCCTAATTGCCTATAACGTCTATTAACTTAATTTTTTTTGACATCGTTGGATAGCAGATCGTACGTCCTTTAAAATGATGTATCACACTATAGGGTAATCATTTGACATACCAAAGTTCGAGGCCGATATATTATGCATTATTACAAGACATTTTTGCACACTATTCGCTTGTACGTCAACCGATTTAATTTTTTTTATACGGTTGGATAGACAATTTTATGCTGCTTACAATGATGTGTCACAAGGTGGGGGTTCCCATTTGACATATCAAAGTGAGGTTAGCTGGAGGTGAGGAGGTGATTGACAGACTTTTAACAAATGCAAAATTAAACTTACCCCTGTATATCTAAATTGACGTGTTTTTTCTTTTTTTTTAAATTTTTCTATTTAAGAAAGTTATTAAGGATGGTTCGTTTTGAAATGAAGGCACTCTATATTTGTCGGTGACTGTATGCTCATACCCATTGTTTAAGGCAATTTGCTTCAGAATATTGACCTCGTTGTTGTAATCCTCCGCTGACATTTGAATGTTGTCAATGGGGGAATCCTCTATCTCCACTTTTAGCGGACATCTTCCTGGACAACTTGGAAAATGCTCTAATTCCTGGAGACTTTTCGACTACGTCATAATAGGGCTGTACCGAACGAAGAGTGAAATCCCTAGACACCAACTATATAATTTAAAAACACTATTCCGCCATGTATTGAAAGGTTGCACTTGCAACCATTTTGCTACGGACGGAGGGATTTTTTATTTTTAATTATACGAAGGTGGTAGTTTAAATTAGCGCATAAAAAAACTATAATCAAACGTTACGTTTTGGTTAGAAAACAACGTTGAATTATAGAAAAAATGTTTCATTAAACAACGTTGTTTATAACGTTGAACAATGGTTGAAATCAACTAAATTAAATAACCACAAAATCAACGTAGATTCAACTCTACAAAACAACAAAAATTAATGTTATAACGTCCAATTAAAATTATATATATATATATATATATATATATATATATATATATATATATATATATATATATATATATATATATATATATATATATATATATATATTAATTGTGTAAGTAGTCACCTTATCTCAGGTGTGATAAATTTTAAATAAGAAAATGTCAAACAAAAAAGGACATAGATAATTAATTAATGCATTTATGTGGTAAGTGTGGATTGTGGAATAAATATTAGTTATAGTATGTAAGAATTTGTATATAAATCATGTTTTAAAAGGACATTAAATGCCTATAATTTTGTAATAACATGCTAAAATGTATAAAAATTAGAGTGAAAGGTTGGACATTATTGCATTTAAAGCAAGAATAATAAACATATTTCACTCTAAAAGACATAAATCAAGTAAATTAATAAACAATAGATATTTTTAATAACGCGTGAAGTGTTATTGATCAGAGACAGTGATTACAAAAGGTATTTTAACACAGTATTGTGAAATCCACAAGGAAGAGAATCTTGGACAACCATTTTATAAATAGAGCAGATAAAGATAATATTAGTGAGAATAAAGGTAAAATAATAATCATTTAGTGAAAAATAGATACTACTTAACAATAATTATTTATAATATTTTAGTTTTAACTCATTTCAACAACAATATTTATAAAAATATTGTAAATCTGTAAGACTAATATAAGAAAATGTAGAATATAAGTTAATTTTAAAAATAAACTAGAATAAAATAGTACCTAATTGTAGGTAAAATATTATTAAATATGATTGTAATATTAATAAAACAAGAATTATCAATTTCAGCAAGTTACAATTAAAATTTAAATGTATATGTAAAATTTTCAGATGTAATCATATTTTATTTATCAATTTTATGTGCTAAATAATAACGAAAAGTAAATTGTAGATATATCAAAATGTCAGGAAAAGTCCAAAATTTACATAACTCATAATTTATTTTCATCAAATATAATATTTAGTTTATAATATCAATAAAATATCAAAATTTCATCATAAATTGACAATTAGAAACCTATTTTGGTTTCGTTTTTCAAAGCTTGAAATTTCATCTAGTTGCCCGTTCACGTCATATGGCGGATCAATCATAAAAAGATTAAAACAAAAATTTATACTACGTCGCCGCTAACTATAAAAGCGAAAATTCATTATTTTTAATGGAGATTGCATATTAATCCGTTGTAGAGTAAACATCGCTAGTCTTATTCATTAAAAGTAACATAATCTCTAAATGTTCATTTATTTATTTTTTTTTAAAAAAGAATTGCCATTAATCCGTTGTACACAATTTTTAAAAATTGAAAACAAGTTTACTAAATTTATAAATTAATAATATCATATATGTATATATATATATATATATATATATATATATATATATATATATATATATATATATATGTGCGATTTAGTTAATTTTTTTTATAGACACATTGCACAAAACGACAGATCATCGCTGGGTACCCCTTTAGGGCTCTGTATCTCCGTTAAGGGGCACTTTAGGATTTTTTTCTATGTATATATATAAATATATATATATATATATATATATATATATATATATATATATATATATATATATATATATATATATACATACATAGAAAGTCTAAGAGATTTGGCGCTGGAGACCTTGGTGGCCATAAAACAGGCCCACTTCCACCTATCCATCACTGGCCAAAAACGATAGTTAAATGTTGAATTAATATACGGTTAAAATGAAATGGGGTACCAGCATGCATAGACTACAATTGTATTCTTCTATTAAGGAGTACAGATTATGTATTAGGAAAATAAAAAACTATTTTTTATCAGATAAATATGGAAAAAACAAAAAATCCAATTTTTTGTTTTTTCTTTTACGCTTTTGTCTGTAACATTTTTTAAAGCAGAGATAGGTATAGGCATTGCTTGATAGAAAAAAAGTAGAAGAAATTTCCTTTAAAATGGTGTATTGAAAAAGTAATTTCGATTAAAATTGACTGAGGTATAGTCTTTCAAAATAAGCCATTTTTTTCTATTTTTTTCGCGTTTGCCTTGTTATTGTTTTAATTCTTATTTTTTACAACAAAATTGATTTTCACTTAATAAAAAAATGTATTCCAAGTGTGTTTGTTAATAATGAATAAGAATTTCAACAAATCTATTAAATTGTGATCAGTTTTTAAATAATGGGACAGTTTATTATACTGAAATATTTCTTTTTCTATCTCCAATATGAAGATCTGTATAAATATGTTTCAAATGAATGTAATTCAAAATATGTTTCATTTCTCTTTTATTATTTACCAGTTATCAGAGATAAATTTCGAATGAGTCGCAGTCAAAAAATTGTTCGCATCTAACAGATGGTGCACTTCTAGCTGCTAACCTTCGGCTCCAGTGATTCTGCTTTAAAAAATGGCTTGCGGATGTACTACAGGCCACCACGGAACCTGTGGTTGCCGTAAATTAGGATTGACTTGCCCTATATTTTGCAAAGAATGAATGGGTATCAACTGCGACAATGTACAAGAGGCAGATATTTTAGAAGAGGATGTCCTTGAAGACGCGGATGGAAAGATTGAAATTCAGTTTGAACGAATATTGAATAATTTAATACAATAATAATATTTTATTGCACAAATAAGTTTTTTTCATATTTCAGATAGAAGAAAAGCAATATTTTAGTTCAATTAACTATCCCATTATTTAAAAACCCATCAAAGTTTAATAGATTTGTTGAAATTCTCATTAATTATTAACAAACTAACGTGAAATACATTTTTTATAAAGTAAACATCAATTATGCTATAAAAAATAAGAACTAAAACAATATCAAGGTAAACGCAATAAAAATCGAAAAAAAAGGCTTAATTTGAACGTCTATATCTCAGTCAATTTTAGACAAAATTACTTTCCCAATACATCATTTCAAAGGAAATTCATTTTTTTTCTGTGAAGCAATGCCTGTGCCTATCTCTACTCAAAAGTTGCAAGCCAAAGAGTAAAAAAATAACAAAAAATTAGATTTTTTCTTTTTTTTATTCAAGTTTTTTTTTTCAATATTTATATTTTCTTAATAAGTCACTTCGATAAAAAAATTGATTCCCTACAAAAAGTTTTCTATTAACTATATCCGAGTTATATTTAAAAAACTGAAAGAGTTGCAATTTCACCCCTATCTCCAAATTGCACCCTCTAATTTAATAGCACTCCATAGTTTTCTCATCTTAAGTGACCTAATCAACGATTGCAATAAAAACCCTTGAACATTTTAGTTCCTTTCTAAAGGGTGTTTTTTATAGAGGTATAGAACTTTTAAATGGAATAAAACAAAGATGAATTTTTTTAATTTACATGAAATTTACTTTATTCGAAAGATAACCTTCTGGCATTATAATTTTAATATGACTTCTGGCATATGACCGCCACGGCTGGCTCGGACGTAGTCTAACCTGGGGGTTCAATTTTCGATGACTTTTTCTAACATTTGTGGCCGTATATCGGCAATAACGCGACCAATGTTGTCCTCCAAGTAATCAATCGTTTCGGGCTTATCGGCGTAGACTAGCGACTTCACATATCCCCACAGAAAATAGTCTAGCGGCGTTAAGTCGCACGATCTTGGAGGCCAATTCACGGGTCCGAAACGTGAAACTATGCGGTTACCAAACGTTTCCTTCAATAAATCAATTGTGGCACGAGCTGTGTGATATGTTGCGGCGTCTTGTTGAAACCACAGCCCCTACACATCATGGTTGTTCAATTGATGAACGAAAAAGTCAGTAATCATGGCTCTATAGCGGTCACCATTGACTGTAACGTTCTGACCAGTATCGTTTTTAAAGAAGTACGGACCAATGATTCCACCAGCCCATAAAGCACACCAAACAGTCAGTTTTTCTGGATGTAACGGTGTCTCAACATACACTTGAGTATTATCATCATTCCAAATACGGCAGTTTTGTTTATTGACGTATCCATTCAAACAAAAGTGAGCTTCATCGCTAAACAAAATTTGCTTATGAAAATCGGGATCAACGGCAATCTTGTTCCCATTCACCGAATCTACGCCTTACTAGGTGATCGTGTGGCTTCAATTCTTGCACGAGTTGGATTTTGTAAGCACGCAAACCAAGATCTTTCCGCAAAGTCTTCCATAAAGTGAATGGACACATATCCAATTCCTTTGCACGATGGCGGATAGACTGATTCGGGTCTTCCTCTACGCTATACTCTACAGCAGCAATGACTTCTTCTGTACGCACTGTACGACGTCTCTGTGGATGCGTGTTATCATTTAGAGTAAACGTGGTGCGAAAACGTTCCATAGTTAATCGAATTAATTGCTCTGATGGACGATTATGTTGACCGTAAAATGAACATAGTGCGCGATATGTATTTAGAACAGAACCAAGATTTTCAAAATAAATTTGCACAATTTGGAAGCATTGTTCAGGCGTCAGTATATTCATGTTGAAATGCCAAACCAAACTAAACATAAATCATTTCACAGCTGACAAAATGGCCGCCAGTTAAAAAAGTGTTGCCAACTTAAAGTTTTATACCTCTATAAAAAACACCCTTTATATGACATAATCAATACCCTAAAACAGATAAAATTAAATACAAACAAAATATCTGCTGTTATAAATTTCAAAGGATTATTGTTGACATAAATCCCATAATCAGCTTTTACTGAAACATCTTTAATATAATTTTCGAAATTAATATATTTACTTTACACAAATTAATTATAAATATTTATTTGCAGGTCTTCTTCAAAGAACCCTGCCTGAAGGGCCCCAATATGAAAATGTAGTCAAATTCGAAATTAAAAGCCGAAGTCCAACAAGTTCCGAAAGATGAAACAAAAGTAGAAAATTCAAATTAGAAAAAATGTGGAACATTAGTGAAGAATGGTGGGAATACAATGAAACTTGGTTTGACGTCAATCGTAGTGAAACAATACCAATGACAAATTACACTCAACCAATAAATTTCCAGATAAATACACCTCGAAATATTTTTATCATTATGGTGTATATCGCTCTTTTCATCATTGCTGCTGTTGGGAATTTGACTGTGTTTATCTCATTATTTCGTTCCAGACATCGAAAGTCGAGAATTTCTTTGATGATCCATCATTTAACTATTGCTGACTTGATTGTGACCTTTGTGATGATTCCCATCGAGGTAAGTTTATTTATATACACTTCATATACATTAATGGTGAAACAAGATTTATTTATGATTTTTAAATCAGGTCAGAAATAGCCTTTTAACTAACAAGTAAACGTACCCAAGTGTAACTTACCAAGCAGAAAATTGAAAAATATTAGAGATGCATATCTTTGTAGCGGCCATAACTCACTTTTAAGGGTAAAAACTACCCCTTGACGGTGTAATCAAGGGTGGTAAGCAAATAACTGAACTGTTAAAGACTTTTTCAGGGATGATTTGTTTGGTAACTGGTAAGGTCATACCTGTAGTAATTTTCAACGAGAAATCAAATGGTGACCTTAAATTTGACCTTGGACGATAATTTTCATGATTGTTGAAAGGTTAAGGTTAATTTTTCAAATGGAAATCCTCCTTTTTAACATCTACAATCGAAAGAACGGTAAAATTTATATCCAAATATGTAAAAAAGTTGACCTTCACAATGACCTTAATAATTATTTCAAGGTCATTTTTTTCTCTCTTTTGTGTTCATAAGGTTTTGAACCATAATCCAGAAAAACCATATATGGTTTAAAGAGTCCGAAGCATCGCTGAATTCAAATATGATTTTAGTTTTGCAAAGTTATTGCAAAATTAATTCTTTTTTTGCAAAATAATCGCAAACATCTGATTCTACGGAAAAGAATACGCCAAATTTAGTTCATATAAGTATTAACATCCAATTATTAATTAATTTTGCAGTTTTTGAGTCGCTAAATTTAAATAAATAAATTCTAAAAAGAAAATCTAATTTGACAAACATAAAATAAATCTCGACTAAGCAGACATAAGATTTGTCAATAAACATTACTCTTATGTTAAAAAGTGCGAAGAACTCCAAAATAATGAAAGACAGCGCTGTTTCGTCCCAATATAGGACTCGTCAGGCCATTATATTCGATACAAACCATCACCTCGCATTTGTGTCTTATAAGCTGATGTTACAATTAAAAACAGCAAACAACACAACAAAGGCGACATCTCGATGATTCACTCAATAACATAAGAGCAACACAAGCAACAATGTTGTATAAAACCGCCATGTGATGACGCGCGCAAATTTAAAAAAAATATATTATTTTATAAACCGGAGATATTTCAGAAATTTTTCTCATTAATCCAATACATTTGAACTAAATTGTGAAATAAGAAAAACGAGATCAATTTTATTCGTTATACATATTTTTAAGTTATGAGACGTAATGTTATCTATGACCTATTATTTAAATCTATAAGTTTTATTATCTTTTATGAAATGTCTACTAAAAAATGTCAATTAAATGATTAGAGCAGTTGAATATCAAATATATTAAAGAAAATAGTACCTTTTGCTGTCAAGGAATACAATATTTGTATTAAAATAATAATTCGGGAGTGCTTCAGATTCATAAATAACAAATTTTTAAAAATTTTCTTTTCCTATACCTTAAACACTATTTCCATAATAAATTTCAAATTTCTAAAACTGATGAAAGTTTCTTTGAATTTTGATGATGGATAAGAGTAAAAATGATTAAATATTCATTACAACAAATTTTTTCAACCAAACAATTTATCTTCCCAAAACATATTGGATTCTTATTTGCTAAACTAATACCAAGGATCGCTCTGGGAAATTTACTTTTTATGGCAACGTAAAACGTTGCGAAAATTATCAGGTTGCAGATTCTTAGCGAGATGGTTTTATAGAGAAATAAAACGGCTGCCGGGAAGCAAAGAACAAATTAAAATGAGAATCTTTTTAACTCTATTGTTATTAAATGCTTGATTAAGTAAACCTACTTTGTGATTCTTTCATTGTAAGTAATTAATCCCAACACAATTATTGCATTAAACTTATCAAAAGATTTGCCTGACCGGTTACAGTTTTGTTATTTTACAATAAAAACTTTAAATATTGATATTAATAATACCTACAATAAAGCTAATACTCCTGGAGAACTAGGGTCCAATTGCAAGTGCCATCCAGCGACATCATCGAAACTAACACAATTCCAATACGAAGGTGAATATTTCAGGGCGATTCACTTGTGGTTCTGCCTTGCAATGAACCCACTATTACGCCGTTGGAACTCCACCAGATACGGCTTTGATATTAGAAAAAACAACGAAGAGGTAATAAGAGTGAATTATCTTCTATACATGGATGATCTTAAACTGATGGCTGCTTCCAGAAATCAGCTGAATCAAATGATTAAAATTATAGATCAGTTCTCCGAGAATATTGGAATGCAATTTGGACTTGACAAGTGCCGTATTTTGAACATCGTTAAAGGTAAGATACAACCAGGAGCATTTGAAATGCAGAACGGTGAAACTATAGCTGCAATAGAAGCAGAACAAACATACAAATACCTAGGTATGAAACAGTCTAAAACAATTGACCATCGCACTATGAAAGCCGAATTGACATCTGAATTTATCAGGAGGGTAAGGCGGGTATTATGAACTAACTTAAGCAGTAGAAATGTGTTTAAGGGACTTAACACGTACGCTTGCTCTGCACTTAGCTACTCTTTTGGAATTGTAAAATGGAGCAGGACGGACATCTAAAACATGCAAAGAAAAATAAGAATACACCTAACTAAAGCACAAAAGTATCACCCTCGGAGTGCTATTGAACATACAAAGCTTCCAAGAGATCAAGGAGGAAGAGAATTGGTGGATATTCGTAAGCAGCTTGACCAACAAATAATAAACTTACGTTCATATTTTCATAGGTTAGCTGACTCTTCCACACTACATCGAGAAATATGCGAAGCAGACGATTCAACGCCGCTGCTGCTGAGGGAACAGGATATTGTTTCTCACGACCAAACAGACCAAGAGAAGTTGCAAACCTGGCTACAGAAATCACTTCATGGACTGGTTGATTTCGGGGTAGATGTTTCCGGAAAGGGAAGGTTTCTTGTTAGCTATCCAAGACCAGGTTATTCCGACGAAGAACTATCGGAAGTTCATCATCAGAGATCCCTCAATAGAAAAATGTAGATATGGCTGTCGAATATCAGAGACAATCTAGCACATAACTGGCGGATGCCAAGCGTTTGCCGCAACTGAGTATAAGGAAAGACATGACTCAGCTGCGAAGATACTTCACCAAGAGTTAGCAAATAATTTAAATCTATTGTAAATAGGAATAGTGCCTTATTACAAATAGAAACCAAAGCCTATTCTTAAGAACAACCAGTTCAATTTATAATTGCACCGAACGGTTCTGACGGATCAGACATCTTCTCATAATAGACCAGACATTATACTAACAGATAAAATTTCTACGCGAACTACACTAATCCACATTTCTGTACCTAACAACAACAGCCTAAGGCCAAAATACAACGAGAAGTTCGCCAAATACAGAGATCTGAAGATGCAAATCCGAAGACAAAAGCAATCAACAACGTCTAAACGATTCCCATAATTTTATCAACAACTGGATTGATACCACCTCCTGCAGAACATCAATGGACTGGGCCTTAGTGAGCATTTGTATCAGCCGATTCAGAGAGCAGTTCTCCTTGCAACCGCGCGAACCATCCGAAAGTTCGTAGGAAATACAACAGAACACGTCACCCGATAACATGGAAAGGATTCCCATAGAGCTTCATACTTTTGGTATCTTTGTGTACCTGGTATGAATCAATGTTCCTTGGAGGAAGTGCCAAGCCTTTTAGCTTGAAATCAATTAAAAAGCGAATAGTCTCCATAATAAATATTAAATTAAAAGCTAAAAGTTTATTCACCTGTCACATCAAAAAATGGTATTGTAAAAAAATTCAAGTGTGCCTAGAAATATATCAAACATTCCACTTTTGCTACTTTCATCAAAGATGTAGTTAATCTTTTTTGTTTCTTTTGTTCTTGGCACTCTAGAAATTTCTAGAAGCGTTAGTAGAGAGAGTCTGGGCCAAGCTTTGGTTGTGAAAACCGGCATAAGCTCAGAAAGCAATATTTTGGCTGATTTTTCTAAAAATACAGAACTATGTTGTATCCCAGTTAATAGCTAAAACCATATTTAGTGCATCGTTAAAGGCAAACAGGTAAGTGGCAAAAAATGCTATATTTCAAAGGTTTAGTGATTTTTAACTTAATAACTATGCATATGACAGAATATCACAAGAGACACTTTTTGCATAGAATCGACCAAGGAACCCGACCAAAAACACAAATTTTCTATATAAAGGGTGTTTTTTATAGAGGTATAGAACTTTTAAATGGAATAAAACAAAGATGAATTTTTAAATTGACATGAAATTTACTTTATTCGAAAGATAACCTTCTGGTATTATAATTTAAATATGACTTCTGGCATATGACCGCCACGGCTGGCTCGGACGTAGTCTAATCTGGCGGTCCAATTTTCGATGACTTTTTCCAACATTTGTGGCCGTATATCGGCAATAACGCGGCGAATGTTGTCCTCCAAGTGATCAATCGTTCCGGCTTATCAGCGTAGACTAGCGACTTCACATATCCCCACAGAAAATAGTCTAGCGACGTTAAGTCGCACGATCTTGGAGGCCAATTCACGGGTCCGAAACGTGAAACTATGCGGTTACCAAACGTTTCCTTCAATAAATCAATTGTGGCACGAGCTGTGTGACAGGTTGCTCCGTCTTGTTGAAACCACAGCTCCTGCACATCATAGTTGTTCAATTGATGAACGAAAAAGTCAGTATTCATGGCTCTATAGCGGTCACCATTGACTGTAACGTTCTGACCAGCATCGTTTTTAAAGAAGTACGGACCAATGATTCCACCAGCCCATAAAGCACACCAAACAGTCAGTTTTTCTGGATGTAATGGTGTCTCAATATACACTTGAGGATTATCATCACTCCAAATACGGCAGTTTTGTTTATTGACGTATCCATTCAAACAAAAGTGAGCTTCATCGCTAAACAAAATTCGCTTATGAAAATCGAGATCAACGGCAATCTTGTTTTGGGCCCATTCACCGATTCTACGCCTTGCTAGGTGATCGTGAGGCTTCAATCCTTGCACGAGTTGGATTTTGTAAGCACGCAAACCAAGATCTTTCCGCAAAATCTTCTATAAAGTGAATGGACACATATCCAATTCCTGTGCATGATGGCGGATAGACTGATTCGGGTCTTCCTCTACGCTACGCTCTACAGCAGCAATGACTTCTTCTGTACGCACTGTACGACGTCTCTGTGGATGCGTATTATCATTTAAAGTAAACGTGGTGCGAAAACGTTCCATAGTTAATCGAATTAATTGCTCTGATGGACGATTATGTTGACCGTAAAATGGACGTAGTGCGCGATACGTATTTCGAACAGAACCATGATTTTCAAAATAAATTTGCACAATTTGGAAGCGTTGTTCAGGCGTCAGTGTATTCATGTTGAAAAACATAAATCACTTGACAGCTGACAAAATGGCCGCCAGTTAAAAAAGTGTTGCCAACTTAAAGTTCTATACCTCTATAAAAAACACCCTTTATTAGCAATTTTTTATTATAACCAATTATTTGATAATTTTTGAGGAATCCACCCTCGATATTGATAATTAGGGGATCAAAATACATAGAACAAATCTTTGGTTAAGCCATGTCTCTTCATTAGCTATGGAATCCCACTGGGTTCCTGGACTAGCACTTGAAATCGATTAAAAGCAAAATGAAACCACTAATCAAAAAAAAGAAATGCCATTTGTCATAAATTACAACATTATGACTAATGATTAGCAACATTGCCGTATTGTGCAGTTAATCTAGAGAAGTTATAATGTAAGGAATTTTAACTAATTGTTGAACACATAATTATGAGCGGAAGCCACGGTCTTTTAGGTAATAACAATTGTTTATAGGTTGAAAAATTCTATACGTTCCAGAAATTATATTATTTAATACCCTATGATATGTAAATAATTAAAGAATATTAATAAAAAATTGGCGATTACTCATGAGAAACTAAATATTTACATGGGTCGGGAATTTCGGGTAGAGAGTTTTTTTTTGTGCTGGTCTGTGTTTTAGCCTAAAATGTCTTTGATTTAAATAAAATATTCCTGTTTCAACATTGTTCGTAACGCGATGGTAAATCTGAGTACACTAAAAACCAGAACCTATTTAAAATTGAAATTCGGCTTAGATATAAATTGATGCTTAACTCTGAAAGAAACTAGGCACCATACTTTATTTAAATCCCTGGCAATATATATTTAAAATTTAAAATTTCCATTTGCTCGTTATAGAACTTTAAAACTTTTTTGTATGCCGGTTTACTTAGAGCCAAAATTCCTATCGTTGCTTCGAACATAACGTTTAGACCTTGAAAAGTTTTCATTTCGTACTAAGTGTAGAAGTTTGAGAACAGTAAATAACTTACTAACTGAGTAAATGGAAATATGTATTTTGGCATAGCAATAAGCCACCTCAATGTTCTCGAAAAGTTCTTAACAAACATTCAGCATGCATTCACACATATCCCAGAAATGGGAATAAATAACCATATCAGCGATTATATCGAGTGGTTAGATACTTAGCTTAATTTAAATACAGTCAGCAACAAAAGTCTTTATATACCATACTACTTTTTTAAAATTAATAATCAATTAGATTTAATTTTAGAAAATATATTTGAGAAGGTTGGTCCAATCAGACGCGGATCCAAGGGGGGGGCGGTGGGGGGTGACCCCCCCCCAGGAGCTTTGAGTTTAGGAAAATAGACCCGATTTTGCCTCTTATACTATAGTTTATTCAAAAATTAGAGAGAGTAATAAATCATTTTTTACCCTTTTTTTGTGTGTGTCTTTGGCAAAATCTGTTAGACATATATATTTTTCGTAGGAATGGGTTTGAAATTTTATATTCAGAAATAGATATTTGGATGTGTGAGGTGTTAAAGTATTTTAATCCTTATCATAGGCGTCGGAAGGAGGTTTATTTTATCACCAAGTATTTATTGCATAGAATAATATCACTTCGGTAATAAACGTAAAATAAAATGTTTTTATAATATTATTTTATTTCTTATGATTTCTTAATAATTCACATACATTAGAAAATATAAATATTCTTGACATATTTAACACAAATCACAACTGTATTTTTATTATTTTTAATTTTGGCATAGGCGTTTTAGGCTCATTCAGACTAAAAAGTAGCATTTTTCCCTTCCAAAATTCTAAGCTATAATTTGAATACTTACAAAATACCCATTGTCAAAAATACAAGAAGTTAAGCATATATAAATATATATATATATATATATATATATATATATATATATATATATATATATATATATATATATATATATATATATATGTAAATAAATTCGTCCATATAATGTTAAAATTTTTTTGGGGCTATCGGTCATTTTATTATTAATTAAAAACATTTTTAACTCATTTGACGTTTCAGTTTATTTATTTCTTAAACCATCTGTAGAATTACAATTAAACACTAAAAAAGGATTTAAATGTAATTAATTTTTTTATGTTACAGAAAATTTAAATAATAAATTGTGTTTACGCTGGTAAACATTACGTATCTAATTCGTAATCAAAGTCAGTGAAGCTATCTTCGCTCAAATTAATTATAATTGGTTCCTCTATCTCACCGATCATGAGATCGAGTTTCCACATTTTCTTTTATTCTTTTATTATATGGATTTTCCCCAATTTTCTGCAGTAGCTTTATTCAAAAAAATCTTTCAAAAATTCAGTTAAATTACTAATTTTATAAGTTGTTCCAGCAACTCTACCTTTTACTTGAGAGAGATATTTCCTTCTCTAACGGACATTTTCCGAACGATCTATGAGAACAAATTTCCTATCTGGTTTTTCCCAGCCAAGTTCTCTGAGTAATTTCTAGAGCTCAGTTCTTTTAATTTCAGGTAAATACCGATTTTCATTGATTTTGGTTTGAATTTTGTCGACGGTTAGCATCTGCTTCTCGTAATAAAATGCATGTACACTTCCTGTTATTGCAGTTTACATCTCTTCTTCCAACGAGGTTTTTCGTCTGCCTGTGATCGAATGAGGCTTGGGAGTACTAACAATTCCAGTTGTTTTTTTCTCCTCCGGTATTCGGTACATAGTAGATTTTCCAACTCCTGTCCTGTTAGAACACATCTCAACAGAGCTTTTAACATTGTTATCTAAATATTGATATCTTAAGGCATCATAAAGATTCATCGTAATAAGTTATTTGTTGAGGAAAAAATGCCCTGGTTTAACGATTTTGGAATAAATATAGATGTGGAAGCCATATCTTTTGGGTATCTCACTTATCTCAAATAATGTATAAAACAAGCATAAACAAGATAAATCACTAAGGACACACTGTAAGGTGTACTTTGCTCACTGACGGAAATTAGATTGAACTATAAGAAATTTTATTGTTGCAATAAATTTATAAGAACTTATAATATTTAAATATAATTTAATATAATTAGATTCACGGCAGTCTTCAGTTACCTGCGGCACTGGAGCAGGTACGTTGGAAGTTTCGAAAACAGTTTGATTACTCTCTCTAGTCCTTGAATAGAGTATATGAATGTGTATTCTTGCGATCGTCCCTCCCCTTCCCAAGAGCTTTGAGTTCAGGAAAATAGAACCGATTTTGTCTTTTATATTAGGAATGTGTATGTTGCTTGCACTCTCAAACTATACTGTCCATGAAAACTGATCTGAACCCTTTTTATACCCTTTTGGTCGATACCAGAAGGTTACGGATCTTTCTAGAAAGGTTTTCATACTACAAAGTGTAATGAAAATAAGGAAAACGAGTAAACTAGCGATTTCTAGACCTTCTGTCATAGACGCTCCATGTTCAAATTAAGGAAATAGAATTTACTAAAAAGTCCCAGACCTTCTTTCATCAACGTCTCATGAGGACATTAACAAAAGGTAAAAGTAAATAAATAAATTATAAACTCCTAGAAAATAAACCTAAAACCGTACAAACTACAAACATAAGCTAATACTATGAAATCAATAACGTTATAAGATTCATTACATTGCCCCCTTCCCAGCCTTGATCGTCCCGATCAACATTCTTGATCCTGATAATCGGCCAGTCTGTCAAAATGCATAACTTTCATCTTCGCATGAGGGCTTCTCTGAACTCAGTACACCAGATCGTTTAATCAGGTCACTACGTTGATCGGACCTTCTCATGACTTCTGAAGCTTTGGTGAAGGTTCCTTTGTTCTTTTCGGATTTTACAACCACACTTTTTCACCAGCCATGAATCCTCCAGTATTGGCATTGAGGTCATACAAGGTCTTCATTCCGTCGCTTTTTATTTACAGTCGTCTCTGTACCTTTCCGAGCATGACCTTCTTCCATAGTCTCTTCCGCGGTCATGGTCTCTCTCGATGTACCCTCTTAAGGATGACCTGTAGAACGTTCTTCTTCTTTAACCCCTTTCGCGGTCACGATTCCTCTGGTCTCGTTCTCCACGATCGCCGCGAGTACTCCTTTTATCTCTTTCATAATGGTCCTTTCTTCTATCGCCTCTACCAGCAATAATTTCTGGACAATCTCTGCACAAGTGACCGTTGTATTCGCACTGGTAACAACGTATGTTATTCAACTGGTACCGGCGTCTCTGACTCCTTGTTCTCGGTCTGGCATAAGACACTCTAATACGACAACCACATACTTCAACTCCATCGCAAGCCTTGACACCAACTGCAGCATTTTTTTATCTTTGTAAACAGCATATTCAAAACAGGGAATACTATTACGTAATCAGACTTCTTCAGTTCACTATAAGGAGCAAAGACATTATACAAGTCGCTTCTTTGAACATAATCCCCTATATTAGCAATATGAAGCTGAGAACCATCAAGGCCTCTGTTAGGAACAGTATTGTGAGTACAGTGGCTTTGTAGATGCCCCTCTTGGCCACACTTCCAACAACGAATCCTATTTCTGCTACGAAAGGTCGTATTTTTGTTGTCACGTGTTTTCCCTTCGTTCAAAAATTCTTGCAACTCCCTCATTGTTGGTCTTACGATAATCTCGGGAAAAGTTGACTCTTCTTATGATTCTTCCTTGATCCTCGAAGTCTGTTTGCCTGTTTTAAACTGAAGGGCATAAGCAAGAGCCTCAGAAATTTTCTTTAGTCGGGCTATTCTCAATGTCTGACTTGTTTCTGGGTCGTGTAAACCTTCAATAAAACTATTCACTGCTAACTCTTGCTTTATTTCTTCTGTGTATGTTGGGTAGGTCAAATTTATTAACCTCATTATATCCGCCTCATATTCTTGCAGACTTTCATTGTATTTTTGTCTTCTTCCTTCGAGTTGGGCTTTATAAACTTCTTGGAGGTGGACTTACCCATAGAGCATCTCCAGAAAAGTAACAATAAACTCGTAATCATTCTGTTTTTCTTCGGGAATGTTACGTAAAACCTCCATAGCTTCACCTCGTAGTGCAAGAATAAGAGTACGTGCCCTTTCCGGTAAACTCCAATTATTCCCGGTGACATAAAATGCCGAACGTTCTTGTTCAATTCTTAGAGCCGGTAGAACTGGTTCTGAATTGATTTCGAACCGAATTGTTTTCCCTCGAATATGAGACTGTAACTAAAAATTCAGAACTTTGTTATCCGCGAACGTAACTATTTCAACTGCGCATGCGTATTAGTTCAGAATCGGTTCAAAATCATTTCCGCGAACAAAGCTATTATGAAAAGAAACCTAACTGTTCCCTTATTATTTTTTTTTAATTATATTTTAAATAGACTTAACTCCCCATTTCACTAACATAATTTAACTTTATAACCAGTCTAGATTGAAAGTAGAGAATTTAAATCAACATGGGTAACAATAAGTCAAGCAAACAAGTTTTGAAGTCTAAGTCTTAAAACTTCTTAGCGAATCTGGCTAGACATGATTTGTAGCATTATTTCTTGGTTAAATATCAAATTAGCAAAGACAAACCAAGTTAAGAAATTATTGAAAGTGTTCAAGTACCTATTTAAAAATTCAAGGTATACAGATTTTGGTGGTCGTACCGTAATAAGCAAAAACCAGAGCAATTCGTATTATTAAGTTAATTTAACAATTGTGAATTATTAACATCTAATTGATCATTCAAAATGTTATCTGTATTCTTCAGTTTGTTAATCTCCAATGATTCCATTAAAATCAACTTTTTGCTTCCAGCTTCGGTATATAGTATTTTTATGTTTTTTTTATCAAAGCTGTGACCATTATTTAAGCTGCATTTTCTTCACTCCGTTTGGAACTCTTTCCTGACAATTTAGGTGCAGTTTCAGACAAATACGGCGAAAAATTTTACCAGCAAATTGTTCAGATGGAGAAACGATATCGTGGAAAATGGACCCTAAACATGTTAACGGACTACTGTTGGACCATCAAAAATGAAACCGATCTCGGCGAATACAAGCGAAAAAAACAACGAAATAATTTATTTGATAGTATTATACTTTTTTTAATACAAAATTAAGTTTATTTTTTTAAAAAGGGATTTTGTTTTTTTTTAAATCGTTGAAAATTCACTTGATTACTTATGGTTTGAGTTTCTCACATTTTATTGTTTTTTCCTTCTCGAAAAAGGTAATAGGTAAAAACCGAGGTTGTATTTGAATTCAACACGTTACAGTAGGAACAATAAACCTAAAAGAAATCCGGGAGCGGCAAAAAATTTCAAAATGCAGAATAATGTAAACTTCCGTTGTTATTAACAGCTGATAAGCTGGCTTTAAAACTTTTGGCATATCTAAGTCTGTTTCGCATAAAGACTGTTGATGAATGTTGTAATGCACGATTAATTAATTTGAACCACCGTCATTTTCTATTGCCCATGATACGCAAGCAACGACACCTTTATTTTTTCCACTCATGTTTTTGCCGCTATCAGTATGATACAATTTAAATTTTTCCATTGAAGATTCCTTTTTTTAATAGCATTTTCAACTCTTTTAAAAATATTTTCTCCGTAAATACTATGAAAGTCAAGAAGCTCTCCATACATTTCATAATTTTTATCTATCCCCCGAATGAAATACAACCTGTATTGAAACGTATGTTGACTTATAACGACACTTTATATTTTAATTTTCAATCTAGAAATATTGATATCCCATTGTTCTAAAAATGTTTTGCACACTCTGTCTATCTTTCGTTTCGTTTTCAAATTTCTACGAATCCACACAAAAGGGACGTAAATTCAAATCAAAATAATGCCAATTAACACCATTAAAAGCAAGGGTTCTCTGTAAACAAAATGAACTGGATTTATTTCTCAGGCCCTTTTAATTAAATTAAACACAATTAAACTCACTGTATTTTTATTAAGAAACTAGCTTTTATTCGTGACTTCGTTCACGTAAAATTTAAAAAAAAAAAGTTTGCTGAGTAATAAAAATTCTGTTTTTTTTAAAGCAGCCTATCTCACTCCTCATAACTTCTTCTTCATGTTTGTAAAGTTTCATTTCGCTGTTTCAAAGATTAGCCGGTACAAACAGACAAACAAACAAAAAGTTGCAGCCTATATTACTCCTGACAACCTCCTCTTTATGTCTATAGAGAGCCTTTCGATGATTAGCTCGTGCAGATAGACAGACCGACAGACAGAACAAAGCAGCCTATATCACGTCAGACAACCTCCCCTTCATGTCCCTAAAGTTTCACCAAAATCGGCTGAGCCATTTCGAAGATTAGTATGTACAGACAGACAGATAGACAAACAGATAAAAGCAGCCAATATCATTTCTGACCACTTACTCTTTATCTCTGCAAAGTTTCATCGAGACCGGTTTAACTGTTCGAAAATTAGCCCGTGTAGACAAATGGATATGCAGAAAAAAACAACCTATATCACTTCTGATAACTTTTTCTTCATGTTCCTAAAGTTTCATCAATCAATTCAGCGACTTCGAAGTTTAGCACGTGTAGGCCGACAAACAGACAGAGAACCACAAAAAAAGTAGTCTATATCACTACCGACAACTTTTTCTTCATGTCTGTAAAGGTTTATCGAAATCGGTTCAGCCGTTTTGAAGATAAACCCTGACTGACACTGACACTTCAATCTTATTTATAGACTAAAGATAATAGTCCCAAAATATACTAGTAGCACTATAATTCAGATCGCACTTTTCACATTGAATTTAAATTTTTGATACTGTCCAACTCTCGGTTGCCTTTCATATTTATACCCAGACGCGGATCCAAAAGAGGGGGAAAGTGGGGGGTAATTTCCCCCCTCCACCCCACCCCTAAGATTTTCGAATTCTGAAAAATAGACTTTCCACTGTCTACTGCATTAGGAACATGAATGTTGCTGCCCCCCTCCCCTATCACAACTCACATTTCATATTATACCCTTCTGATATGACCGCCCCCCAAAATAGAGAAGTTGTTGCTTTTTTGAAAAAACATTTGAAATATTAATTAGATGGTACCCCGTTATTTTCAGTATTTTAATTTCTAATTAAAATATTCTTAGAAAGTTGAATGTATCGCACACTTCAAGTAAAGACATATAAAATTATTACACTAAATTCTGTTCATAACTCAATAGTATGAGCGTGCTGTTTAAAAATTGTTTTCCTACGGCTAGTTCTAATTATGGATTTAACATAAACACTTGTGTCCATATATCCATAACAGTCGAGTATCTTACTTTGAAACAGTTAAGTGTAACATAATTGTTTTCATCAACACCACTTAAAAAATTTGAGAAATAACAATTTGTAAGATATTTAAAAGTTTTATTTAAATAAGTAACATTAAATTTTATGTTCAAATAATGTTAAATGCAACATTTAACTTCCTTACGCTGTGTTAAACACTATACTACACTACAATTAAATAAATATTATTATGATTATAATTTATTACGAACCCTACGGGCCAACAAATGAGGTCCTTCAGAATAAAAAGCTTATTTTTAGTACGTTTGGTCTTCAAGCCCCTACAAATCTTCACAAAATAATAAAAAAGTATATTAAAGGTTGAATAGTATCATTAATGGGGGTGTTTTGGCTGGCTTATGGTTCCGGCCCCTGGTCATACCCAGTTCCTCTATCACCGGTCAAGTTTCAGGTTTTCTTTCAAACTTAGTTGTCAGGACAGGAAGTCTTGCAATAATCGGCTGGATATTTAGTGAATTCACACAATAATTGATTGGTGGATAACTAGGACGATGGATTTTAGTCATACTACATAGAGCAGTGGTTTCTACCGTTTCAAGTTTTATGAGTGCTGACTTCCTGCAATTACTGTATGTAGGGGTTATGTATTCCTATTAAAGTCAGTATATTGCTTTGTATATATGAATTGTTTTTCTTGATATGCCTTTTTCTTTGTATATTAGACTCCTAAGGTATTTGACCCTTTGTATACATTTTTGTTTAACAGTTCCAAAGTGCCAATTTAAGATAAATTTGTGGTCTATATTTACACCTAAATATTTGACTGATGGCTTGGTGCATATTACTTGGTTGTTAAGTTATATAAAATAAATTTAATCCAGGGAAAAACAAAGATTACTTCACAATAATAACAACAATGATACTATTTTTGTCACTTTTACCCAAAATGGCGCAGAGCATACTCCGGACATTTTTCGTTTAACAGCTCCATTATCATCTGTCATCCATTTTATTTTCAGAAATCTATGTTGACATTTGATCGTAAGTACTCACCGAAATTGCGACCGGAGCTGTAACTACCGTTGCATCCTGCGCTGTAGATAGCTCACTCTCCGGCTAGTTCTCTTATAAAAATTTACGCGTAATTCAAAACTGCAATATGTTGACTGATGTTGATTGATAAGCTAGCTCCTTCTTGGCTCTTGGGATTAGTGGAGGTATTAGTATGGCCTTTAGGCTAAAAAGTTTGGATAATCTTGTTTTAAATAATTCACGCCATATAAAGAAATTCACGATTATTGCTATTAATAAACTAAATACTCAAAATGTACATCATTAAAATCTCTGCAAGACTAGCAGTTATTAACTACTTCCTAAAACGTTGGAAAACCCTTGGTATATTTGTAACGTCTGCAGCAGCAAAAATGCGTTATCTCAAATGATTTTTATCCTGTATTTCAAAGACGTAAACCTCAAAAATTCAAAGGACTACAGAATATATTTTTAGTTTTAGATCGAAATTAAATACCCCATACTGACAGACGCTGTATTTATTTATAAAACTATTTAACATCTCAATCATCTGTTTTCCTAAAAACACATAATACTTTTCTGAAATCAAAGAAATAAAAATGCAAATTTAATAAATAGTCTCCTTTAACCTTATCAAATTGTTAAAATCACGATTCAATTCAGATTTTAATGGCATGTATTTCCAAAAATGGAAATCAAATCTGTCCGAGGAAGATTGCCTAAACTTTTGCTAGCAATATTAAACTCTCTCGTTTTTGGCTCAATTTTATTGTTGAATGTAATAATCCTAAGTCCGAAAAGCGACGGAAAGTAATAATTTGATCAGATTAAAATTGAATCGTAACAAAAAAAAATATCTGTAGTCAGCACTAGTTGTCTCCAGAGATTCCACTTTAACAAGCTGATGGAGTTATTTAAGTAACAATAAATTGGGGTTGAAGTATTACGATGGAATTTTTTTGACACACTAAATGTGATTTGAGATATGTTTATCTTATTACGGAAAGTATACAGGGTGATTCAAAAATCGATCACGAAACTTAAGGGGGTGATTCTACTTGACAAAATAAGGGTAGAGCTTCATATAATTTTTTTTCAAAATGTCATTCGTTTTCGAGTTACAAGCCGTCCAAGTTCAAGTTTTTATTTTTTGTTTTTTGAATTACTCGCTTACAGGAAAACCGATTTGACTAATATTTGAAAGATAGGCTAAGTCTTCTGCGCTTCATCATTTTAGTAACAATTCACATTGATTGTTTGCCGCTAGAGGGCACTTTACCTACATTGAAAATTGTTTTTTTGTCATCATTTTTTAGTGTTGACAGCTAGAGTAGTTTTTGGCATAATTTCTGAAAGACTGATGCCAGGCCTTTAAAAAAGGTGCTCTTTATTTACATCGCTAAACCCAACGGTTTAGACGTAAATCACCCTTAAAAATTAAGTGGTAAATTTACTTTTCTCATTTCATTACCACCAGCTACCAGGTAAATAGCTATCAAAGTATACTAGAGCTGTCAGTTTAACATCAAATAAATTCGCTTTTTAAACTATTTAATTTATAATCTTAAAATAACTAATAATGGCTAATCAGTAAATATTCATATTATGGATTATTGCGATATACATTTCATTGATAAAAATTAATGAAACAGTACTAAACAAACTAAAAAAGATTCTCAAAATGTCCCCCATTTTCTTCAATACATTTCCTAACACTCTTCAAAAAATATCGCCTAACTCGATGAAAAATTTCTGGTGTTTCTTTAATAATTTGGCACTTTTCAATTATCCTGAAGCGAAGATCCTCGACGTTGATTACTGGAATATCGTACACCAATTGTTTCAAATGACCCCAAAAGAAAAAATCCATAGGATTAAGGTCTGGTGACCTCGCTGCCCATGCCAATGGTCCACTTCGTCCTATCCATCGCTCAGGATACGTTGCATTCAAATACTGTCGGACACGTATACTAAAGTGGGGCGGAGCTCCGTCTTGGAGGATCCACATGTTGGCCCTTACTTCCAATGGCACATCTTCCAGATACAATGGGAGACGATTTTGGATAAAATCTAAGTATACGTCACCAGTTAATGGGCCATCAAAGAAATGAGGACCAATAAGGTAATCTCCTATTATCCCTGCCCACACATTTAGTGAAAATCTACGCTGATGTTTCGTTTCTACCACATTGTTTGGGTTCTCGTAAGCATATGTGTGGATGTTGTGTAGATTTGTTATGCCATCACGAGTGAAACCAGCTTCGTCAGTGAATAATATGACGCCAATTAATCAATTATCGTGTTCATACTTAGCTAGGATCTGATTGCACATTTCCAACCGTCTCGGCCGATCATCGTCATAAAGAGCCTGCACCTTTTTTGAATGAAACGGGTAGAGTTGTTCTTCTCTTAGTATCCTCCATGAACTAGCCTGACAGAGCCGCACTTCATTCCCAATTTTTCTAGTACTAATACCTGGATTATCTTCAATAATTTCAAGCACTCTTTCTTCTTGTTGCACGTTTCTAGCAGTTCTAGGTCTTCCCCTATTTCCATTATAACTTTTAAAGGAACCACATTCCGCAAGCCTCCTGTGCACACTGGAAAATGTTTGAGCATGAGGGATATTTCTTTCCGGATAACTCTCCATATAATATCTTCTTGCCAACTCTGCATTACCATTTGCTTTTCCATAACAAAAATGGATATCACAATATTCGATATTTTAATATTGGTGATTAGCCATTATTAGTTATTTTAAGATTATAAATTAAATAGTTTAAAAAGCGAATTTATTTGATGTTAAACTGACAGCTCTAGTATACTTTGATAGCTATTTACCTGGTAGCTGGTGGTAATGAAATGAGAAAAGTAAATTTACCACTTAATTTTTAAGGGTGATTTACGTCTAAACCGTTGGGTTTAGCGATGTAAATAAAGAGCACCTTTTTTAAAGGCCTGGCATCAGTCTTTCAGAAATTATGCCAAAAACTACTCTAGCTGTCAACACTAAAAAATGATGACAAAAAAACAATTTTCAATGTAGGTAAAGTGCCCTCTAGCGGCAAACAATCAATGTGAATTGTTACTAAAATGATGAAGCGCAGAAGACTTAGCCTATCTTTCAAATATTAGTCAAATCGGTTTTCCTGTAAGCGAGTAATTCAAAAAACAAAAAATAAAAACTTGAACTTGGACGGCTTGTAACTCGAAAACGAATGACATTTTGAAAAAAAATTATATGAAGCTCTACCCTTATTTTGTCAAGTAGAATCACCCCCTTAAGTTTCGTGATCGATTTTTTGAATCACCCTGTATATCAACTTTAGTAATTTTAAGTTGGCAACCTTTGCAATTATTAAATATTTCGACAAATCTTTATTGATGTTAAAAGCACACAACTTGAATACCTGTATTTTAACACTTGACAAGTTAAAAATAAATAACCAGTTATTTTTGGTATTTTATTCATGTCATAATAGGTAATTTTTTTCTCATTCCGGAGGTTGAAAACATTTTCGTTAAAGAAAAAAGGGATCGTGTTTTAATCTACGTTGGAATGAAGTAAATAAATAGCCTCCCTTTGCGGAATATTTTTTATAAGAAAAAGGGATGTTAACGTATATATTAGGTACCGAATATTTTGTATAATATATAAAGAAAAATAATTAATCTCCCTTGAAAGGTATTTGAAGTGTTTCATTTAAAGTAACAACATGATTCTGGTCCTAAAAACTCTGTAATAAATATTTGGGGCTTGGAGAAAATTTAAAGGGACTAATTAATATGAGGATAGGCGTTGATATTTCTGGAAATGGCAGCACTTGCGTTGCTAGGTGCCATCTGATATACGCATTGTAAAGTTTGACATTTTAAACGGTACTTAAAACGCAAAAAATGACCCATACTGATAATTTGGGGAAGAAAAAGTTTTCAAAAATGCAATAGAGGCACGTAGGGTAATGCCATAGTGCCATGACATTACTTAATTTTTTCTAAAAATATTTTTTTATTATTATTTTTACTTACACTCTTCCGAATATTTTTTCTTTTCCATATAAATTATTTTTAAATTTGGCAACAGGGCAACAAACCAACACGCGCGATTTCTCTATAATCAGCAACGTAGGATACTGTGATTTAGAGATACGGAAATATTAAGAACTAACGAAGCCTATAGCTGAGTAAAATGCTACGTTTAAAGTTAAACAAAATTTGTAACAGACGCTACATGACAAATGCTATTAAATAGATAGAATAAAGAATACATTTGTTGCTGGGCTACAGGTAACATTAGTTTCTTTATTTCAGCGACCATGTTTGTTTTGTTGGTACTTGACGATTTTGAAGAAAACTATTTTTTTGGAGTTAGTTCTTTATTGTGTATATATCGAAGAATTTGTGTGTTTGTTTTGTTACTAAAAGTTGCTTTATTTACTGCTATGACTACAAGCAAAATTAGTTTTTTAAAGAACTCTTTTAGTGTGCTCTCCTTAAAGTAAAAGCATTGAGTAAAGGAATCAGCATGGCCATTACCTGTTTTAAAAATCAAGTGGAAGTGGAAAAATCATTGTCGCAAATTTAATAAAATTATATACGATTAAAATAGTTAGCTTTTTGGGAGTGTTTTTAGAAGACGAACAATGAATACATAATAAAGCAATAACAAACAAATAAATAAACACTAACCTAAAACAGATATTAAAATACTCATTTACAAAACATCTGAATGCAGTTACTAACCTCTTTATCACAGCAATAAATTAATGATTCGTAACATACATACAATTGTATGACTCCCTCCCCTTCCACTGAATTTTCATAATATAATAAAATATGACAGTCATCATTTTGCCTCCTGAAAAATGAAGGTCATAAACAGCCCTCTTTCTCGGAAAGAGAGTGATGTAAAATTTTCTATTATAATGCTATATACTTGACTTCTATAACCATCTGTGATGGATGGCGCTGCCTCTCCTCCTTGGAGATCTATTGGGCTCCGAAGAGGAGGGAAGTCGTTGGCTATTGGTCTGACCTCCAGTCACGATATATGTATATATAAATATATATATATATATATATATATATATATATATATATATATATATATATATATATATATATATAGGCATAAACATATATGTTTATGCGGCTTTCACCGATTTCTCCGTCTGAGATGCAATAGCAGTGGATACATCCACATTATGCCATTGTAGTACTGAAATCACATTCAGCAAACGTACAACTATATGCAACTCCGTGTTTAGATGAAGTAAAATGCGAACAGTAAATGCAAACTTCGTTCTATCATATCCTTTCGCCTTAGAGGTTGCACAGTTTAGTATTCATCCTATTCCACCACCATCGAGATGATGGCCTACCTGTATCACCATATCGAGAAGAAAGTCAAAACTTAGCCTCCCCGATACAGTGATACGGCAGAGGTACATGTTTTGTCTCTAATACAATCATCAGGATACCGGTTTGTACAAAGGACAGATCGGAAGGAAGTATGCAACACTGAAACGCCGGATGGCATATATATGTTTATGCGGCTTTTACGGATTCCTCCGTGGAATAGGATGAATTGTATTCTATAGCAATCTATCCAAACTATGCAACCTCTAACACGGAAAGAATAGGATGGAACGAAGTTTGCATTTACTGTTCGCATTTTACTAACTATAACTGTATATATATATATATATATATATATATATATATATATATATATATATATATATATATATATATATATATATATATACAGGGTTATTCACACTATACGTCTCGGAATTATGCGGCCAAAATACGTGACTTTCAAAAAGTTTTATTTTTGGGATATATGGGGACTAATACAGTTATTTTTTAAAATTAATTTTATATTAAACAGAGTGTCCCAAAAGCTCTGAAAATATCAAGTTGTGTTTTTCTAAATGGAATCCCCCGTTAACTATTGCATTTTTGGATTATCCGATCAAAATAAGTGCCTATTCTAATAAGGTTAATAGTGCCTAAACCTTAGGGGTTCCTGTATATTGTTGTATTTTTGGATTCTCCGATCAAAATAAGGTTTATAGTAACTTAACCTTAAAGGTTTTTAAATAATTTGAATTTTGACAAAATCCAACCTAATTTTCATGTTTCAAATACTTCAGAAGTATTTCAGTTATGTACTCGAAATTTACAGTGAAGTGTAACAATAAATCATAATTTATGTCCCAATTATAATAAACTTGTTCTCTTATACAGGATGTCCAAAAATTAAAATTATTCAAATAAGAACTTTAAGTGGTCATAACTTGATTAATTTAAATAAGACGCTGTACTTTTTAACTTTCAAAAAATGTACCTTTTAAATACCTACCGAATAGTATAAAAGTGTTCTATAGCTGAATCTTCGCGTTTCCACAGAAAATGCCAAATAATCGTTTTCTGCACCATTTTGCAACGCAAAAAACTATTTAATTAAAAGCCCACCGTGACAAGTAACTAATCGTGACTAAATCTTTTATAAATTTTTGCCCCAAGTTTAAATTAATATTATTCTTCTTTAAAAACATGTCCAGTCACGAAACATCCCATCAGTCCGTGTTTAATGAGGCGGGTGGTCATATGGACTCCCCGGGTGGAATTGGTGGGACGTCGGCAGTGGGGAAACCTGCCGCCCTACGTCGTCACACGGCAAACTCTCAATCCCCAAACTGCCTACAAACTATAGACGAGACAGAACAAAAATATACTCCCTTGAAAAATTTGATTAAATACTTTGAATCGGTGTCTAACCCTGAAGAGGGTTTCTAAATTGACAGAAACATGGATACTTATAAACTAGGTAGATTAAGATTAAATAAGAGCGCCCCAAATATTATTAACCGGTTCCCGCATGAAACAAATATTGTTGCGCACGGAGCAAGGACGCAGAGACATATTTCTGTTTCATACGAAAACTCTACTAATCTCTAAAGTTCACTTTTTCCAAACTTAATCGGCTCTACGCCGATTAACAGGGCCGCAACGCCGACAGAACGCGACGTTTCGGTTCCGGGAAAAATATCTTCAGGGACAAAAATAATACCTAAAACAAACGAAAGAGAGAGGTTCCGGCAACAATATATATATATATATATATATATATATATATATATATATATATATATATATATATATATATATATATATATATATGCCATCCATTTTTTATTGCAGAAATAAAAAGCAGTGAAAATTTCCTATCCAACAGTAAAAATAACGTAGGGGTTACAAACTCCATCCAGAAGTCATTCGAAGTTTAAATGTCCTTAAAGGGCAAGCCCAACGTCAAATTTAAGGTCGTCATTGGATGTGCCGATTGATTTCCTAAAACTTTTGTTAAAAAATTTTTCTCTGGTATCTTGGTTGTCGAGTTACTGTTTAATTTACATCAATCCAGGACAACCCTTCCATCTAAATCGCTGTCAAAGTGTTTGCCAAAATTCATGAGCTAAGTTCCAAGTCTGCCTATTTGCTCCTTTCGGACTTCAACCTCTTTCAGACCTCAAATAATTCCTTACTGGGAACAATTATAGGTTCGATTTCGGGGTCATCGCAGCGACAAATGCCTATTTTATAGACTTGCCCTAAAGCGCTTACAACAAAGGAATTCAAACACTGGCGCAATAATGGCGCAAGTGTAATCTTTGAAGGGAGTTAAACCGTCAATTAACTGTGAACTTTCATAACCTTAGCTGTACCGTAATGGTGGTTTCGCAATAAGAATTAATGCTTTAAATATAAAAATATATCTTGGTAAAAATTAATTTTTGGTTTTATGTTTTATAGAAAACAATTTCAAATAGATGCATTCAGTATCTCAGAAAATATTAAAATTCCGTTATGCATTATAATGCATAAAGTAATTATAATCTATTAATACTCCATCGACTAAATTATTTTAGTCACTGTCAATCATAACTATAATTTTTTTATAGTCAATATTAATTAAGTTATGAAGAAAACTTTTTTACAGATTAAATAGATAACGAGATTAAATCTTAATACCTCTAAGTTAAGGGTTTTAGGAATTATTTTGAGATTTTTAACCCTCTTTTTGCTACGGGCATTCTGATCCTATTAAATGTCTCTTTTGTCCAAAGAGTATCCAACTTTAATCCAACCGTCTTCCAAAGTTTTTACAAGGTACATTAAGTCTCCTTAAGTTTTACAAGCAAAAACATTTCTACAGTTATTTTTTGGTGCTATTAGATATTCGTTTACAAATTCCGAAAGCTCGTTTTATTTGATCTATTATATATATATATATATATATATATATATATATATATATATATATATATATATATATATATATATATATATATATATAATAAAATAGAATAAAATATTGGCGAAGCGGAAAATTTGTCAATCTACATGATTCTCGTATTAAAAAGTACGGAGCACTCCAAAATATGGAAAAACTCCGGGTCCGACAGATGGCGACAGCGCTGTTTCGTCCTAATATGGGACGCATTTTTCGGTACTGGCAAGCAAGCCTACCGCTATTTAAGCAGCCAAAGCCACGTGTCGCACCAAATGATCCCACCATGAGAGCATCGTTTAGCGTGTTTAAAAGTCAAATAAGTAAATAAATATGTAGATAAGTTTTTGTCCGTGTAATTTAAAATAAAATAGAATAAAATATTGGCGAAACGGACGTAAAAATTTGTCAATCTAGTGGACCATCGAGATGTCGCCTTTGTCGTCTTATTTGCTGTGTTTTGATTATAAATTCAGCTTTATACGATGCAAAGGCGAGATGATGATTTGTACCGACTGCGGTGGCCTGACGAGTCCCATATTAGGACGAAACAGCGCTGTCGCCATCTGTCGGACCCGGAGTTTTTCCATATTGGGGAGTGCTCCGTACTTTTTAATACGAGAATCATGTAGATTGACAAATTTTCACGTCCGCTTCGCCAATATTTTATTCTATTTTATTTTAAATTACACGGACAAAAACTTATCTACATATTTATATATATATATATATATATATATATATATATATATATATTGTATAGATAAATAGATAAAACCCAATGTTGTTTTGAGATCACAAGATGAAAACAATACACAGAAAGATTAAAATTAAACATTGATACATAATAAATTAGTTACCACAGTAGAGTAAAGTATCAAATAGAATTAAGTATAGTTTAAGGTATTTTGTTTAAAAAATAGAATAGACAATTAGGAATAGTTTTAAGAAAAACTCAATAGCTACCAAAATGTTGGTCTAAGCAGATAATTTTCGAACTGTTTGTTGTGTCAAAGTTTTGACTTGGTTTCGTCTTTAGAGACATAAGTTCAATTAAAAACAGTGTAAAATAGATTGAACAAGAAAGAGGGAACATTATTGTAAATTAATATATATCTTTATTTGAACTATAACTGAGTGAATGCGTTAGAAAAACTAAGAATTAAGTATTACTCATTTATTCTAGTTCCAATATAAACAATCACATCGATACAAAAAAGTGCGTGAAATTTACTATCAGTGCGGATATAGAGCAATGAAATACGGTGATAAGTGAAAACATTCGTAAATGTTCCGTTTGAAAAAAGAATGTAACAGTTTTAAGATTTATTAAACAAAATATGGGAAAAGTAAAACCATATATGGTATATATCTGAAAAATATAAGACAGATTTATCTAGATTATAAGATAGATTTAAATTTTTTGTCAGTAAATCTAGGATTAAAATGTCCAGAAAATGTTATTTAATACATAGATAATAATATCCGAGGCAATAATAAACATTTTAAAGTTTTTTCGAACAAAATAGAGTCAAATAATCATAAATTTCTATATGCAAGCCGTTTATTTTCATCAATTTTAATATATAAATAGTATGCCAAAGTGGTTTTAATATATATCAAAGTGTCGAGAAAGCTCTAAAGTTTATTTTGGGTAAGTTCAATAATGCTCAACGATAGAATTTTGGTCCATTTATTCATCAAAACATATAAAATTCCAATAAAAATTGATCAAATTAAAAAGCTTCCATAAATTGCAATTTTTCAAGTTGGTAATATTTATCAAGTTAACTGATGTCACAAACCTGACCAATCAGGTTGGAGACGATTCAAATGTTTCGGAATCTTTTAAATAGCTGAAGCGTAGGAATTTTGTCAGAGTTGAAATAATCCTGTTGCTAAAAGCATCGCGTCTTGAGAGCTCCCGAAATTTTACCATAACCTCAAATTTTCATTTGTTTACCTACGTCATTAAAACAAAAGTAAAATATTTTGTTTTATTTTATTTTAATTGAGGTTATGTGTTTGTTTTGACAAGTAAACAAGTTTAGTATTTAATAAAATTAAATAAAAGTAACGAAGTTTATTCTGTGAAAAAAATAATCAACTCTCAAATAACAACATGTATATAAAATAGTGTTTTGGAAAATACAAAAAAATTAAGTGATATATTTTTAAAGAAGAAAATATTTATTTGAGTTTTTGGAAAAGTATTTGTAATTTCCTTACTTGATAGGAAACTATTACAAAATATTTGGGGATGTTTAAAAGATTTTTGAAGAAAAAAACGAGTAAATCAATATACGAGGTACAGAAAACAAAACCAAGGTAAAGAAAATAAAACCAAGGTACAGAAAACAACACCAAGGTATTTATAATAGTCTAAGAAGATGAATACTATTAGTTGTTTGTAGAAAATAAAACATAAAAACTAACATCAATAATAGGCTAAGTTTTCACAAGATTAAGAAAAAATTACACTAATGAATAATAGCTTGTCACACTAACCTGATAATATATTACCAACATTAATCATTAATAGTAGGGGTCACTATAAAAATAATTAACCACTTATATCACGTCACGGCAAACGAAAAATTTAAAAAATAAACCAAATTTTGAGAAATTAAATGCTTCAAACAAATTAAATTGCAGTAATGCCATCTAGTATTAGGTTGCAAAATTGAAATAATAAAACGTTGCCAAGGAGGGATACAGGTTGTTAAGGCTCTATGATTCTTCTTTTTACTTTTTTTTTGAAAAATTTTAATAAATGAGACCAGAAATGTTTTTCTTCAATACAGATTATTCTGCACTGTCTTCTTTTTAATTTATTTATAAATAACAATTGAAAAACTTTTAGGTAATGGTTCCGTTAATAACAAAAGCTAGCGAATTTTACACTTGTCCGATCAATAATCACTACTACTTTTACTTTTAAATTATCAACTGAATATTGAGGTTATGTTAAATTTACGAACCAAACTGATGATGTTAACCGTACAAATGATGGACCTGTACTCTTAAAAAAATGAATTTTAGCTTTTTATAATAAGTAATCATGTGGTATAATTTTTTTTAAATTTTTTCTGATTGGTCAGCTATCTGACGTGAACTGGTAAACTAGATGAAATTTTAAGCTTTGAAACCCAAAATCAAAATGGATTCTTAATTGTCAAAATATGATAAAATTTTGTTGTTTTACTGATATTATGAAATAAATATTCTATTTGATGACAATAAATTATGATTTACATAAATTCTGGACTTTTCCTGACATTTTGGTGTACTTAAACTTTACTTTTGATTATTATTTATCACATAAAATTGATAAATAAAATTGGACTACATCTAAGAAAATTTTACCTATACATTTAATTTTTAATTGTAACTTCCTAAAATTGATAATTCTGGTTTAATTACTATTCTAATCCTATTTAACAAGGTTTTACCTATAATTAGGTACTCTTTAATCCTAGTTTCTTATCAAAATAAACTTATAATCTATATTTCCTTATACTATTATTGCACTTTTACAATGTTTCTTCCAAAGTTTTAACAAATATTGTTTTTGTAATGCGTAGAAACTAATATGTTATTAATAACTATTGATAAATATTGTCTATATTTCACTAAATAGTTATAATTTTACGCTTATTTTTACTAATTTCATCTTTACCCGCACTGTTTTTTAAATGGGTGACGAAAATTCTCGTTTTCGTGGATTTCACTATATTGTTTTTAAAATTGCTTTTTCAGTCACTATTTTCCGACAATAACACTTCTCACCTTATTCAAAATATCACTTATATATTATTTTATAAGATTCATGTCTTTCTGAGACCAATATGTTTATAATTCTAAATTTATATGTATTAATGTCTGACATTTTACATTAATTTTTTTCATTTTGTCATGTTATTATAGAATTCTTGGCATTTTATGTCCTTTCAAAACATGATTCTAATATAAATTCTTACATACTATTTACTAACGACTATTCTACAGTCTGCAATTACCACATAGATACATTAATTTATTATTTATGACCATTTGTGTTTGACCTTTTCATAAACAAAAACTTATCACATCTGAGAAAAAAAGGTGTTTACCTATACAATATATATATATATATATATATATATATATATATATATATATATATATATATATATATATATATATATAAATAATAAAACCCAATATTGTTTTGAGATCACACGATGAAAACAATGCACAGATAGATTAAAATCAAACTTTGATACATAATACATTTGTAACTACAGAGTAAATTAAGGTATCAAATAGAATTAAGTATAATTTAAGATATTTTGTATAAAAAAATAGAATAGATAATAAGGAATAGTTCTAAGAAAAACTCACTAGCTAACAAAAGGTTGGCCCAAGCAGATAATTCTCGAAATGTTTGTTTTGTAAAAGGCTTGATTTAGCTTCCTCTTTAGAGACATAAGTTCAAATAAAAACTGTGTAAAACATATTGAATAACAAAGAGGAAACATTATTGTAAATTAATATATTTCTTTAGTTGGACTATAAGTGAGTGAAAGCGTAAGAAAAACAAATATCAAGTGCTACGCATTTATTCTAGTTCGAATATAAACAATCACAGTGATACCTAAAAATGCGCGAAATGTACTCAGTGCGAATATAAAAAAAAAACACAGTGATAAGTGAAAAACATTCGTAAATATTCCTTCTGAAACAAGAATGAAATAGTTTTAAGGTGTATTAAACAAAATATGGCAAAATTAAAACCATATATGATGTAGATTTGAAAAATATAAGACAATTTTATTTAGATTAAACGAAAGATTTAAGTTTTTTATAAGCAAAATTAGGTGTAAAATGTCTAGAAAATGTTATTTAATATATAGATATTAATATCTGAGGCGATAATAAACATTTTAGAGTTTTTTCGAACAAAATAGAGTCAAATAATCATAAATTTCTATGTGCAAGCCGTTTATTTTATTCAATTTTATTATATAGATAATATGCCAAAGTTGTTGTAATGTATATGAAAGTGTCGAGAAAGCTCTTAAGTTTATTTTGGGCAAGTTCAATAATGCCCAACGAAAAAATTTTGGTCCATTTATTCAAGAAAACAAATAAAATTCCAGTGAAAATTTATCAAATTAAAAAGCGTCTATAAATTACAATTTTTCAAGTTGGCAATATTTATCAAGTAAACTGAAGTCACAATTTTGAGGTTTATAGACTATTCAAATGTTTCGGAAGCTTATAAATAGCCGAAGCGTAGGAATTGTCGTTAGAGTTGGAATAATCCAGTTGCTGAAAGCATCACGTTTGAGATCTCACGAAATTTTACCATAACCTCAAATTTTCATTTGTTTACCTACGTCATTAAAACAAAAGTGAAATATTTTGTTTGGACCAAGGTACAGAAAACAAAACCAAGGTAAAGAAAATAAAACCAAGGTATATATTTATAAGTTCCTTACTTGATAGGAAACTTTTACAAAATATTTTGGGTATATTCAAAAGATTTTTGAAGAAGAAGAAGATTATATCAATATACTGGGATTGTATTTGTGAATTTGGACCAAAGTACTGGAAACAAAACCAAGGTATAGAAAACAAAATCAAGGTATAGAAAATAAAACCAAGGTACAGAAAACAGCACCAAAGGTATTTATAATAGTCTAAGAAAGTGAATGCTATTAGTGGTTTGTGGAAAATGAAATAAAAAAACACTAGCATCAATAATAGTTTGAGTTTTAACAAAATAAAAATAAAATTATACTAATGAATGGTAGCTTGTCAAACTAACCTGATAATATATAAAAACAGTAATCCTCAATAATAGGGGTTATTATAATAACAAATAACCACTTATATGACATCACAGCATACGAAAATTTTTAAAAATTAACCAAATTTTGAGAAATTAAATACGTTTAAAAGATTAAATTGCAGTAACGCCATCTAGTAGTAGGTTGCAAAATTTAAAAAATAAATAGTTGCCAAGGTGTGACACAGGTTGTTGTAAAGGGATAATGCATGGCAAAACCAATAAATAAATGATAATTTGATAAGCAGCATAGTTGCATGAAATTTTATAATATTATAGTCATAATTTCATCCAAAATTGTTGGAAATTGTCCCATATTTATGAATTTTTGAATAAAATATTTATATTGTGTTTTTTATCTATATGTATTCATTATCTGAGAGTGATCTTTTAAAACAACTGAACTCACCTGAGAAAAGGGTAGAATTAACAGGTAGGAACATATATACATATATATATATATATATATATATATATATATATATATATATATATATATCTGTCGAAAATCTTGAATATAAAAAAATTTGGAAATTCAAATATTTTCAAAATTCGGTAAGAAATAATTATAATTTTCTTATAATTATTTTTACCTGGTGCCCAACAAATAAACATTAAGTACTTTTGATTAAATTCTGGTAATTCCTTTCGATAATTTAAAAAAAAATTCTTACAATAATAATAATAATAATAAACAAGTTTCCTACCAAATCCAATTATTTTCTTTTTAACCAGGTAAATTTTTGTGCTGGTGCATATAGCGCTAAACGGTTCTTAAAGGCCTAGAGCCTATAGCGTGAACACACCGAGATAATCGTCACAATATATATATATATATATATATATATATATATATATATATATATATATATATATATATATATATATACATATATATATATATATATATATATATATATATATATATATATATATATATACATATATATATATATATATATATATATATATATATATATATATATATATATATATATATATATATATATATATATATATAAACGAGTCTATGTACATATATATCGTGGTCACCCCATTAGGTCGACCACTGCGATGTATGTTAGTCTTGGCAGTTCGTACGGCCTCATTTAAACGATATTATATTGTTGTAAATGAAAGAGCTGACTCCCCCAAAGTAAAATCCAGCTTGGCTTTGTATTGGTTGGACTGAGACCTTCTAAATGAAAGCGTTGTATCACATAACGATGACCACTTTTGTCCATGTTTACAAATTTATTGAGAGCATTCACTATTGATGGTTGTCAAACAAATACTAAACAACATATCGTCTTACAGGTTTAAATTGTAGCTGTATATGGTTGGTACTTTCGACCATAGTAACATTTTGCAAATAGTAACCGCCATTTATACGTCAGGGCGGGTATTTGTTGAACCACCCTCGTAACTCGCAATTTAGATCATGCATTCAAATATAGTGAACCTACAGCAATGATTTCAAGATATACCACCATTTTCAACAAAATGGAAATGATAATTTATTTTTATTACTAGATGAAATTAATACCAGAAATTAGATATAAAAATAATTATATTTTTCTTTATTAGACTGAACAAAGAAGCAACGAAAATTATATTTATCAAACATGACGGAAGAAAATGGAAAATATCTATTACATTCATTTTTATTTTTTAAAATATTTCCCTTCTACAATTACAGCGGTTTAAAATGTAAAAAAGCTGGCATACAATGTTTCGCACTTTTTCAGCAATATATGTATAGATGGTCTCGCCATGTTTTGTGTGATCACTTAAAACATAACATATATTGAAGTCATTTTCTTGCTGCGCTGTGCTTCATAAATAAAAATTATTATTTCTGTACAAATATGCGGCACTAGATAAGGTGTGTGTTCTCATAGGCGTGCATAGTGTCCATCTACGTGAGACTCTTCGTGGAAAGAATTAATTATTATTAATAATGTGCTACGCTGGTATATTACACTAAAGCCTAACAATTAAGTGAAGGTAAATTCTATAATTAATTAATAAAAACTAAAGCACAATTATTAAAGTTCACTTAAGGCTAGTATCCGCATCAGCGGGCAAAACTGACAAGCTAACCTCTACGCCAGAGGGTGGGGATGAGTTATTCTGGACGCCACTGCATCTATAGCTAGGTTGAAAGCAGAAACCTTCCACAATGTCTTTAGGAACCAGCTTTCACCTTTACTCCTATAGATAAGCAAGTACAAAAAAATATACGCACGTGAGAATGTGGTTCCAATAAAACCCGCAAATAAATAATAATAATAAAAATCTGTAATTGAATATCTAAAAGTCTAGCTCTAGCATAAAGCTTAATATATTATAATAAAAATCCAATTCAAATAAATACACAATTTTACAAAATTTACTACTTAAAAAATTACAAGTTAATTTGAAGTTGAAAAAAAATTAATTGAAGTAAACGAAGGTAAAGATAATTTCAATCCAAATAATAAATAAGAAAGGAAAAAAACAATTAAAATTTAACACAGTACATACTCTATTACCCACTGGCCCTAAAACATAACGCAAACTCTGCATATTTCATAATCATAGAATGCCGCAAAATTGTGCAACGTCTAAAAAAAGAAAAAGAATGAAATACACTTAATTTACAGAATTTGTTAAGTTATTATCATTAAAACACAAAAAATAATAATAAAAGTTTTCCTGTTAATTAGGTGGTGAGACTGTTGGCTGTACAGTCTTGAACAAATTAGGCTGTAGCTCTACAGTAGTAAGAGAACCGGTAGGACATACCTGTGCGAAGGATACCAGTAGTAAATGAAAATCAGTGGGATGGATTCCAAACTTGTAATTGGGGTTTTAATAGAATTCTTTCGATGAAACGTGTAGAAGTGGTTTATCCCGGTAAAAATAACTCAAAAACTTCAAACATGCAAAAGCTAAAGTAACGAATCAACTAAATGCATTTACCAGGATAATAAACAACTTTCCAGCCCGAAATCCCAACGGATGGTTAAAAAAAATTGAAATGCAAGACTCTACAGTTTTTCAGCTTAATCAAACAGGAAAATGTGAAAATCAGGGCATATGCAAAATTCAACTAAAAAATATAAAATGACTTCGAAGTGTGGTGTAAAATAACCTGTCGTAGAAATTCAAAAGTGATCTGACCTGAGAACCATGATGTAAATAAAGCAAAGTTTACGGAATTATTCAAAATGATCTCAAGAAAGTACCATAAGAAGGGAGAAAAGGAAGAATTTCACTCGAAGAGCAAGCAGGAAAGGCAAGATTTAACTGGAAAGAAGGTAAAAGTAAATTAAGCATCTATAAAAATAGCCACAGTCTAGTAGATACTTACCAAAACAACAATAATGGTCAAACTGATAATCAAATATAACTTAAAACCATACTTTGTAGTATAAGAATGTAGACAAAATTTAGGAAGAGCAAAATAACCGAGCTGAGAAAGAATTTAGTAAGAGAGTAGAACTATGGGATTCGTAGGATACAACTAGGAAAAAACAATTTAACCGACGAATGATTTTATTCAAGGAATTCATAAGAGATGATTGAAGAAAAGGATTTTGTGTTTGCTCATAACGTGAGTTATGGGCAACAAAAAGGTTGAACAGTGACAAGTGACTTTTAGTTTTGAAGGCTATATATTATATTCAAATAAGAAAATATTCAGGGTTCTAATAAGTCAGAATGCACTCTACAATTTTATGACACAAGGTACCCCATAAGTTCATAGGTGATTTTAAAAATTTGCAAATTTTATCACAACTAATTTTGACCATGGGGAGGATGACTATTAAGCAGATAATTAACTTGTGGAACTTTTGTTATATAGGTAATTCTCCTTTCAGGCAGAAAATATGAAAAATATATGTACAAACAGTTTCTTCTTCTTCTTCATGTGCCATCTCCGTTTCGAAGTTTGGCTATCATCATAGCTATTCGGATCTTAGACACAGCTGCGCGAAACAGTTGATTGGAGTTACATCCAAACCACTCTCTTAAGTTTCGTAGCCATGACATTCTTCTTCTCCCGATACTCCGTTTTCCCACAATTTTTCCTTGAATTATATTTTGCAGGAGTAGGTATTTATTTCCACGCATGATGTGGCCAAAATACTGCAACTTTCGACTTTTGATGGATAGTAATAATTCTTTTTCTCTCTTCATCCTTCTAAGTACCTCTTCGTTTGTTATTTTATCGGTCCAGGGTATTTTCAATATTCTTCTGTAGATCCACAGTTCGAACGCTTCTATTTTATTGCAGCAGTATTTATTCATGGTCCATGTCTCCACACCATACAGAAGGATAGAGTGAATATAACACTCTACCAAACGTATTTTTAGTTCCAGGCTTAAGTCTCGGCTGGTTAATATATTTTTCATTCTCATAAAGGCGCTTCTCGCTTTTTCAATTCTTATTGTGATTTCTTTCGTGTAGTCATTTTTTTCGTTCACAGATGTTCCCAGATAGTTATATTTCTCAACTCTCTCAATTTGTTTGTTGTTTACTTGGAGATTGACATTATTGATGTTTTTCTTTGATACTATCATAAATTTAGTTTTCTCTATGTTGAGTGTTAGACCATATTCTTCGCTTATTACTACTAATTTCCTGAGTATTCTCTGTAAGTCGTTGAGATTTTCTGCAAGGATGATGGTATCATCTGCATATCTGATGTTATTGACTGGAATTCCATTAACCTTTATACCAGCCGTTTCGTTTTCAAGCGTCTTTTTAATTATATGTTCTGAGTATAGATTAAATAAAGTTGGTGATAAGATACAGCCTTGCCTGACACCTCTTTTTATGTTTACTTCCTCTGTTAATCTTCCTTCGGTTTGTATTGCCGCTTTTTGGTTATAATACAGATTGCTGATTATTCTTATGTCTCTGGAATCAATGTTTTTATCCTTAAGAAGTTGTACAAGTTGTTCGTGTCTCACTTTGTCGAATGCTTTATTGTAGTCGATAAAACATACATAGACCTCCTGGTTTACATCTAGACATCGTTGTGTCAGTATGTTGTATGCAAACAGAGCCTCTCTGGTTCCCAGGCCCCGTCTGAATCCAAATTGGGTGTTTCCGATGTCCTCTTCAAGTTTGGCGTACAATCTGTGATGTATGATTTTCAGGAAAAGCTTAAGAATATGGCTCATTAGACTTATTGTGCGATATTCATTGCAGTGTTTGGCGTTTGGTTTCTTTGGGATGGCTATAAAGATGGATGTGAGCCATTCCTGAGGTATTATGCCGGTTCTATAGATGCTATTGAAGAAGTCTACTAGGATATTTAAATATTTCTCATCTATGAGTTTTATAACGTCTATTGGGAGGTTATCAGGTCCGGGCGCTTTTCCATTTTTCATATTTTTCAAAGCATATTGAATTTCTGTCTTTGTTATATCCGGTCCTGTTTCATCTTTTTGGATTTCTATTTTGATTTCCTTTCGGTTGTCGTCGAATAGTTTTTCTATATAGTTCCTCCATAATTCAATCTTTCCCTCAGCATCACTTACAATTGAGTTATTCTCGTCCAACAGGTAAGGAGTTTCTTTCGTTTTTATTTTTCCCGTTAGCTCTTTCACTTTTCTATACAGATTGAATGTGTCGTGTTTTTCTTGTAGTTCTTCAATCTCTATGCACTTCTCTGTAAACCAATTTTCTTTAGCATTTCGAATTTTCTGTCTGACAAACAGTTTATTTCCTGCAAATATCGCTCTGGTCCTCTCTGAAATTTTGATTGTTTAAAAATTTCACTTTACTCCGTTGGTTCATAGATGTCGTTCGACTGGCGATATTTTTCAGTCTGACATCGAAGTTGGTAGACGGCAGGTGTAATATCCTGCCGACATACCTTGAAATTTATGGTTCATATATCAGTTATTTCCTGCTAATGTTGCTCTCGGTCCGATACAGCTTCACTGACGAGATCATGAGGTGATCGAAACGCGTATGGAGAGAGGACCAGAGCGATATTTGCAGGAAATAAACTGTTTGTACATATATTTTTCATATTCTCTGCCTGAAAGGAGAATTACACATATAACAAACTATTTAAATACGGCAGAAAGATTTCTTTATTTCTTACTGAAATTTTGATTGTTTAAAAGTTTCATTTTACTCCGTTGATTCATAGATGTCGTTCGACTGGCGATATTTTTCAGTATGACATCGAAGTTGGTAGACGGCAGGTGTAATATCCTGCCGACATACCTTGAAATTTATGGTTCATATATCAGTTATTTCCTGCTAATGTTGCTCTCGGTCCGATACAGCTCCACTGACGAGATCATGAGGTGATCGAAACGAGTATGGAGAGAGGACCAGAGCGATATTTGCAGGAAATAAACTGTTTGTACATATATTTTTCATATTCTCTGCCTGAAAGGAGATTTATATATATAACAAACTATTTAAACGCGGCAGAAAGATTTCTTTATTTCTTACTGAAATTTTGATTGTTTGTGGAACTTTATTTTAGAAATCAATTGTCAGTTATTACGAGGGCATTTTAATTTTACAAAACTGATGATTGTAAGTGATGGAGCCCATTCCATCTAAATGGCAAAAATAAATATGTGGTGTGAAATGACAGCTCAGGGCATTCTCGGGGGATATTTTATTAAAATAGCATAAGAATCTCCTTTCACCATAAATAGTTGGGTAAGTGAATAATTTAAAGAAATATATTAAATACAGTATGTCCCATGACGAACTATTGCGATCGGTTTGATGCCTTCTTGCTTGTTTTCAATGGAATACCCTATATATTATTCCATTTTTAGATTCTCCGAGAAATTATAGGTATATTTTATGTATAATATCCTCTACCTAAGTATATACACTACAGTAATTAATTTACAATTAATTACAAGTTCATAACCATGCAATTGGTATGTTATTTCACCTGTTTATATCTATATATAGAAAGTTATTGATGTAAGATGCTAACACAGTTCTAATTTTACTTTTCACGCAATATTATCGAATGCTTCGATAGCCTTGTGAGGTTTTCTGGAATAATTCTTTTGTTGTCTGTAATGGTGTGAAAAATCTGTTACTTTTAAAGATCTTTTTTGTTATTTTATATTTTTGTTTAAAATATACGAAGGGACTTAACTACATCAATTTAAATGTTTTTCCTTAAAATATTTCTGAAAGATATGACGTAAAAACCAGATTTGATTAGATTTCAACGCATATCCTTTAAAACCAATCGTTTAAAATTTAACCCTAGTTTGAGTTACACAAATTATTTGGTAAGTATGTAAAAGGTCTTACCTTTTAAATTTTACAGGCTAAAAATATTTTTTTTATAGTCCAAGTAGATCCTCTTGGACTTTTGCATGCTCGTTTTAAACGCGTTTCAACTTCAATTAGAAATAAATTTTGATCTCTTTGAGGAAGAAATCTGGTAAAAGAATGATCATTCAGGAAATGCTATTGCTTTGATCTTACCAACAACGCTTAACTGCCAGTAGGTCTCTTCTAATCGCAGGTTTTGATTATAAGGGTCAAGTGTTGGCAAAAGATACAATACTAAAAAACAGTGAATAGATTGGTTGTGTGTGTGTGTGTGTGTGTGTGTGTGTGTGTGTGTGTGTGTGTGTGTGTGTGTGTGTGAGAGAGAGAGAGAGAGAGAGAGACAGAGAGAGAATTTTAATTAATGATACATCGGCAACAAGGCCATTTAGCGTCACTTTTCTGAATTGGATTACTGATTGGATAATTAAAATATTACATCATAAAAGCCTGATCTGAAATAAAACATTTTATATTTTTATCAAATAATTCGGTCTGTTTTAGAAATTCAATAACTTTAGTTATATTGGTTTGGCCGATAGACAGAGAACGATCAATAGAATGAGTAAGTGTATTGTATCTTTAGAGAATCCTGGAGTATCCCACGCATTCTGTGAATATGTGCTTGATTATGAGTGTTGTATTACAGTGAGGACATTCAGGAGACTCATCACTTTGTAGGAGGTACGAATGAGTAAAATTGGTATGACCTGTGTAGACGTGAGAAATTGCTTCTTAGTTAATTCGAGTTCTAAGAAGTTGTTGTTCATGGAGTTGAAGATTTCTCGTAATTTGTTACTTCCTTCCAATATATCCCATTCAGATTTTCTGAGGTTGGAGATAAACTTATGAATAAGTGGGTAGAAATCTTTTAGATGGAGAGTACGCTTTTAGCGAGATGATATGCTTCTTCATTGCCTCTGATGCCGACGTGGTATTTATAAAACATTGAGTTAATTCAGGCTATTGAAGGATGATCCGATGAAAAGGATTCGATTTTTATAAAGGAGTTGATGGAGTCGGATGCTATTAGCGATCTAACAATTGGGGATTTGTGAATGAATGTCATTGCTTTTCTATGATAAACAGTTCAGCGGAGACAATGCTTGATGAAGGACTGAGTTTAAAGGATTCCGAGTGTGATGAATGGTTAAAGGCAGCACAATGACATGTATGTTACACTGGTATTTAGGGGCGCAACACCTCACAATAAAGTGAAAAAAAAGTGGAAAGTTAGTAGAAACACCATCGAGCAAAAATTCCGAGCTAACCCCTATGTCGGAGAGTAGGGGTGGGTTATCCAAGGCGCCACTGCATCAAGAGCTAGGCTGGATACAGAAACCTTCCACGATATTGTTAGGAACTAGCTTTCAACTTTACTTCTTAAAGCTTGGCAAGCACATAAAAAAAATGCAAACGCAAGTAGCATGTGGTACAAATATAACTCGGTATAGAAAGTAGTAGTAAAAAATCTTTAATAAAAATTTATGTAGAGTTATAGCGTGAGCTAGATATCTTATTATATGAACAACAAGAGAAGGTGAACAGATTCACAACAGGTAAAAAAAATAATCATGAATTTAAATTCAAAAAATTCCCAACATAAATAATATGTCTACTCGCTAACATAAGGAAATTTTGTTTGTACTATGGTCATAGTATTACTATGCAACGCCTTATAGAAAGAATACATTAAAGTAAAGTAATGTTGCCTGTCTAATTGCGCATCTGCTACTAGAATGGTCCTCAACAATAGTAGCAACTGTTGGAAGGACTAACTAGTAGGGTGGACTCTAATAATAATAACTGGTAGGGAGGACCCCGGTATTGATGGGGTCTAACATAATTCCTTCATTGGCATGTGCGAACTGCCCAAAATTCCTGTCTCCAGATTCATCCCGGTAGAAAAATAATCGCCAACCAGGCAAAAGATACGGGAAAAAATTGGCAAATAAACATTGAGGGGGATGTCTGAAGCTGCTTCGGTTAAATCAAACCAGGAAAAAGTGAAAGACAAGGCAAAATGGCCTCCATTTATAACCAAGACTCTGCTTGTGCACTACAACTGCTTCTGTTAGGTATGTTCAATTAACACGTTTGAATACTTTTAAATTAAAGAAATACGTTTCGAGGAAATTTCCTGCAACCCAAAATACATACAATTCAAATTATATAGTAGTGGCAGGAAAAAAACGACTACTAGCCAGCAATTCGTGATATTCAACAAAAAAGACAGTGGAAGTTGTCTATGACCTTGAAACAAAACATAGAACACACTGAGTCGCTACCCCGTCTTTTTAGGGATGAGTCCCGCTTGCCTAATATGTTGAAAATTACCCTTAAAAATATCAGTTTTCAGAGTTTTTCATCTTTCGCTCTTATGACCATTATTTCGCTGCAGAATTAATATCAAATCTGATATTTTTTACGTTTCCTTAAAATTTTTATGCTTAATTTGTCACAGATTATACTTTTAGGTGTGGCTTGAGAACTTTTATAAAGTTTATAACGCATTAAAACGAGTTTTCTCTTTCACAGAAAATCTAATTAACTGTCGTCACGGATGCCCTTTTCGTAATCTTTTATAGAGATCGTTCGATTAAAAGTTATAAAAATCACTATTTTCAGTAATATTTTATTCTTATGTTCTTGGATTTATTTAAGTCTTGGAAGATTTCTTTAACGAAATTTTGGACATATATTTAAACTTTTCTTTCCCACCCTAGTAAACTTCACGCCTTAACAAAGACCGAAACTTGATATGAACTTTTGATAGTCTTGAATTATTTAAAGTTTTTGTCGGTAAACACTAGAGAGTGATATATTTTACAAAGGGACGCCTCCAGAACAGGATCGTCTCTTAGATCCGGTGTAAACTGTTTTTTCTTTATAAATAGATTTTTCTATAAGATGTTTTGTATACCACTGCGTTTGAATTTTATCATTCAGGCGTATTAGAATCATATCCAGGAAATTTATTTTTCCGTTTACTTCAGATTCTGATATAAATTTTAATTTGTTATGGAAATCACTAAATTGTTTTTCATCGTAACCCACTTTGTCCTTAGGAATTGCCATTAAACAATCGTCAACGAAACGTTTAAAGAAAATTATGTCCAAATTTAGATTTTGAATGATTCTTTCCTCCAAATATTCCATGACTAGCTGGGCGATCGAAGATGAAATAGGTGAACCCATTGCACAACCATCAACTTGTCTGTAAAATTATTGTCATACTGAAAGTAGTTTGTTGATAAAACTAAAGTTACAGCTTCCATTAAACTATTCTTGGACAAAGTTGTGTAGTTTTTTAGTTCTTCCCATTTTTCAGATAATATAATTTTAACTAAATTGTTTGGAATATTTTTGTATAGTGATACTACGTACAGGGAGACAAGTTTGTAATTTTGAGGGATACTTACGGTATCTATGAATTTTTTGAAACAAAAGGAATCTTTAATATAAAAGTTATTTTTTCCTGTAATATTTGAGATACAGCCGGAGAGATATTTTGACAATTTATAAAAAAGTGATTGTATGCAGGAAACAATAGATCGTAATGGAGGTATATTTTTGGAGGAATAGCATTATGGATTGAGAGATCTTTCACTTCAGCGTCACTAATTTCTTTTTTTGTTAGCAAAAAAAAAGAAAAATAATGAATTTCGTCAAGAAATTACTAGCAGTTGTTTTCCTGCGAATATTTCTCTAGGTCGAGAGTCGTATTTGCAGGAAACAAACTGTTTGCATATATTCTTTCCTTTTCTTTGCTCGAAAGGATAATACATATAAACAAACACTGTGTTATTCAACGTAATTGTAAAAATTCCCCTATTCCCTAGTTTTCAACGTGAAAACATTCGAGATATTATTGCATTCATTCATGCTTTTACCGACTGTGATATAACCTGGTATTTTTATGGAAGAGGAGAGCAGAAATTAATAAAACTGCTGACCAAACACGCCGATTTACGTTTATCTGCAAGAATTTTTTATTGAAAGATATTGAAAAAGATGAGCTTTTCAAAAACGGATGTACGTTAATAAGCGCAATGTATGACAACAAATCAAACAACATGAGTTTAAATCAAATGTGCTTTTTAATATACAGAAAATACTATTTGAAATCAGCATCCCTTAAATTAGAATTTTTGCTCACGATATATATAAACCCACAAAACACCACATTTTTTGAGTTTATATACAAATACATCATTGATTGGATAAAACACATTTAGCCACAGATTGAGATTAGGAAAAATCTGATGTTGATTTACCACCGGTATATACAACTGAATCAATTATTCCGGACAAACTAATTGATACTTTCACGTACTCATGCAAATCGGGATGCATTAAAACAAACTCGTTTCTTTTTGTTGACCGTGCAATTATTAATTATATTTTTCTTTTTTGGGTTTCGATCATAATATTACTTCACAAGAAATTAAAACATGTTTTTTTTTACGTTTCGGCTTATTTTGTTGTTTACACCATCTTCAAACAATTATTGTAAATATAAAAAGGAATTTGTAATTTGTTGTTATATAAATTGAACATTTAATTTCTTCCCTAATGTTAACAAGTGGTTCGTTTTTTTCAAAAAATAACTGCTGCGTTACTTATTATTAAGGGATTATTTAAGTAGGAACTCATAGAGAGATAGTTACACTACTATATGCGGCAGTTTTCACTTCAATTATCGCAAAATGGTTAATGGTACAATAGATTAAAGTTGCACCTACTCCAAGAGTCAGAAAGTGAGCAGTAGAGGGGGGAGTTTTTTAGCCTGCGACGCGCGGAAAAAAACGTGACTTGGACGCTTCACATTCGTTTCGCTGGAAAAATTTGGATTATCTCGGCGAATATTGGTCGTAGAATCTTTCATTTTTTTAATTTGTGGTTTCTCGACGTGATTTATTTATTTATTTACAAACTCTACAGACTTATGTCCAATTACACAGTAGGAAGGTTTTACAAAATCACTTAATACAAGTACATAACAACTACAAATTACAGGAAAAATAAAGAAAAATTACAATATTTATTTGAGCAAATTTTTAAAACTATTGAGACATACTGAATATATCATATTGTTGCCTTATTTCATTATACAATTTACACATATTTATAATAGAATTTAAATAATAGTTAGTACGTGCTCCATCCACATACAAAACCACTGGATATCTTGTTGGGTAAGCCGGTACATGAAAATTTATCCAAGCTAGCAAATTAGGGTCGTCAATATTACTATTAATAATTTTATACAAGAATAATAAACATGTCGTAGTTCGGCGACTTTCTAATGTCTTTGGGTTGTATGTTTTCATAATATCGGATTTTGGAATGTGTAGCTGATATGTGCCAGTTTGCTTCTAATACATGTATCTTAATAATTTATTTTGAACTTTTTCTATGGCATATTGATGATTAAAGCAATAGGGGTTCCATATAATAGAACAATATTCTAGGGTGGTTCTAACATAGGAAACATAAAGCGTTGAAATACATTTTAAATTATTAAAGTTCTTACAGTTTCTTATTATAAATCCATACATTTTATATGCTTTGTTAACAATTCCACTGATATGGGTTATAAAATCAAAAACAACGGATCCCGCATCTCACCAACTCGAGACAGAAATTCTCCATTAATTCTATAATCATAATCAATTTTACTTTTTTTTCTTGTGAAGCTGATTACATTACATTTGCTAATATTAAAGTGTAGACCATATTTTAGTGACCAACGATAAATCCTGTTCAAATCATCCTGAAGGTTTTCACAGTCTTGTATATTTTCAATTTTTTGTATAATTTTAAGTCATCAGCAAACAATAAAGAATTTGAATTATTAATCTCTCTAGTTAGATTATTGATAAATAAAAGAAACAGTAGTGGTCCCAGATTGGATCCTTGAGGGACACCTGATGTTACAATAAAATAATTTGACCTATAGCCTCTAACAAAAATTTTTTGCTGTCTATGCTTTAAATAAGATTGAAAAAACTGAAGTAAATTACTGTCAAAGCTAAATTCTATATCCAACTTATCCAAAAGAATACTGTGTGGGATCTTGTCAAAAGCCTTTGTAAAATCTGTGTATACAACATCTATTTGGAATTTCTTATCCAGATTATCCGCTATATATTGAGTAATATTACATAAATTTGTAGAAGTTGATTTATTTTTAAGAAATCCATGTTGTCTATCAGTTATTTTGTTACGAACATAAGCATAAATGTGCTTGTATATAATCGAATAAAAAATTTTTGCTGGACATGATAAAATAGCTATTGGTCTATAATTCTGGATATTCGCTGAATCACCTTTTTTTAAACACTGGACAAATCTTGACTTCTTTCCATTTTTTTTGGAAAAGTTTTAGTATTTAAAGACATGTTAAATATTATTCTCAGTAGTTCTGCAAAAAATCCTATTTACCTACCCTTTATTATATAAGATGGTATATTATCAGGTCCCACAGCTTTATTGATTTTAAGGTTTTTGACTGCCTTGCACACATCATTGTAATCAATATGATGGAAAGAAAAAATCTCAGTAGTTTCATAAAACTGAGTATGCCCAACATGGCGCAGGTCACCCTCAACATATACAGATCTAAAATAAGATGCAAATGCATTTGCTATACCCTCACCATCAGCATACTCATCATCATTTAAAAACACTTCAACAGGAATGTTTGGTGAACTTCTTTTTTTTATATGTTCAGAATGACTCTGAATCCTTATTTATATCATGTTGAATTTTGTTTAAATATTGCTTTTATGCATTTTTAACGCCTTTTTTTATTTTGGCCCTAAGCGTATAAATTGCCTGTATGTATTTAAATTATCAGTCTTTCGAATTTGAAGTCTTAACTTATCTTTTGTTTTTATATCTTTTATTATTGACTTATTAAACCAAACCGGATATTTTCGATTTATACATGGGCTTACTTTTGGTACACAAATTTCAAATATTGAGTTAACAATCTCATAAAAACATTCAACTGCCAAATGAACTTCATTAAAAGATTCAAGTTCATTCCAACTAGTGTTCTAAAATAGCTGATACATAGCATGAATATCAGCTTTTTTAAAATTAAAATTTTTTCACAGCTATTATTTGATAAATATTTTTGTTTTGGATGTTTTAAGAAAATCTACGAGGTTAATGGTGGATGATAAATATCACTGCTAACAAAGCCACAAGCATTCTCAAAGACACCACAGTTAAATTTAGTCAAAACCAAATCCAATATATGGCTGTTATCATTACTTTGTGTACACTCAAAAAATCTTGAAAATTTAAAAATGTTTCAATATGAGATATGAACAATGCATGATATGTTTTTGTTATCAAATTATTGTTAAACATAGCAATAAACAAATTGTTGCACGTGCTTTTCAAATTGCGAAAAAATGTTACAGTGGTCAACAACATACTATTAATTAGGAATATTAAAAATCAGATTGATTTTTAATGTGCCATTAATATTTGCCGCCAAATTATTGGTTGTACAAGAAAAACACATGTTAACTTTTTTGTTTATTTTATTGGACGAACATTTTCACATACAAAATTTTTTGCTAACATATATATTTTTTGCTTAAATCTATACAAAATATTTATTCCGTTCTCCGTTTCTTAGACATCGATGGACGCTCATTTTCGAAACCCTTATCGGTTTCATTATTATCATTACAATTATCATCATCATTATCACTCTCATCTTCATCATCACTCTAATCATTGACATAATTATCATCGACATCAAAATCATCATTATTATCATAATCATAATTATTTTCTCCCCTATTACTTTCATCGTATTTTAAAGTAATATTACAATAATTCTCGATTGGATAATCGCTTACAATATAATCGTCAAATGTAATTTATACTGCATCTCGAAAAATAATAATGCTATCAACAAACGTTGCTATTTGTTTCATGCTATATTTTGATAAATATTAATGATAAAATGCCCCCCTCCACTGTTCACATTCTGACTCTCGAAGTAGATGCAACTTCAAACTATTGCTACATCAACAATTTTGAAACAATTAAGTTCCTCAAAAAAGAAAATGAGACATAAGATACTACATAATTACTATTATCATTCTGAAGGTTTCTATGTAATCTAACAATAAATTTCAAAATCACCTCATATGAGGTTAACTCCGCCGGCCTATTACAGTGAATAATACTGTTTGTGTATTATTTTTATGACTGTTATTTGTTTTGGTTTCTAAAGAAAATGGTAGCAATATTTCTTGTTATTTGCGTTAATTTTGAATATGCATTGGATATCTTCGTTGTTAGGAAATGAATAGAATAATTAATTAAACCATAATTTGGCTGCTCTCTCACAGAAACAGATTTGAGACCTTTTAAGCTCCCTTTTAAACGATTGAATTATTTATTTTTCGATTTGTGCTTACGGATGCATTTGTAAATATAGAATGCCTAAAATGATGAAATGTTCTATCAATCATTATAAAAGATTAATGGTGGTATCTAGTTTACTTTACGTACAGAAATAGCGTATTGAAAATGTTTTACAGGAGAGAACGATTCTCAGTTATTCAAAAGGTTATATATTTTCCTGCTAAAAGTATAACTATGCAAGATGTTCCTAAAATGCCTGTAAACAATGCAAGCGTAAGTTCCTGAGGATACACTACGTTCTATACCTAAAGTCCTAAATTTCTATCAGTGACTCATTTAAGCGATACAAACACTGATGAATAAATGCTTATACGAAGGTAGAGTACCAGAACAATGATATAACGCACAAGTCGTACTTCTCTTCAAAAAATGGGCACAATAAATATAGAAAACTACCGTCCTATCAGTTTATTAAACCACCTATATAAACTATTCACCCGCATATTGACAAATCGCCTGACTGAAAAGCTTGACTATTACCAGCCTGTGGAGCAAGCCGGCTTTCGACGTGGATTTAGTACGATAAATCATATCCAAGCCCTACGCACAGTCCTAGAAAAAACCGAGGAATATAACATTCCTATAAACATTCACAAGGCCTTTGACTCTATAGAAACATGGGCGATCTTGAAATCACTTAATAATGCTAGACTTGACTCCAGTTATACCACTATCATACAGAACATATATAAAAACGCAACTATACAGGTTAAAATCGACGAAGACACAAAAACCGAAAAAATAAACGTTATGAGAGGTGTGCGTCAGGGAGACGTCATCTCTCCGAAACTATTTACGCTAGCTTTGGAAGACGTCTTTAAAAAACTAAATTGGGATGAGAAAGGTTTGAGAGTCGACGGTTCTTATCCTAGTCATCTTCGTTTCGCCGTTGTCATGTCTAGCAACCCAGAAGAGCTAAAACAAATGATTCAAGATTTCAATGAAGAGGCAAGAAAAGTGGGACTTAAGATGAACTTGGGGAAAACTAAGTTAATGAGCCCTGACGCAAATGTACAAATAGAGATTCAAAATGAAATTATAGAGAATGTCCAAGAGTACATCTATTTAGGCCACGTCATGAAACTGGGCAAAGAAAATCAAACGGCGGAAATAACAAGGAGAATAGGGCTGACATGGGCTGCTTTTCGAAAGTTACAGTACGTATTAAGAGATAGAAACACACCAATCAACCTTAAATGGAAAGTGTATAACACGTGTGTCTTGCCTGTTGCTACTTACAGCATGGAAACGATAACACTAACCAAACAAAACACAAATAGGCTCCGAGTCACTCAACGCTCCATGGAGAGACAAATGTTAGGAATCTCGTTACGGGATAAAATACGACGTCATTAAATGCATATCACGACTACAGTGGCAATAGGCGGGGCACATAGCTAGACAACAGCCTGATAGGTGGACGAGTAAATTACTGCAATGGCGATCGCGAGAAACGAGCCGAAAGCGTGGCAGGCCAGAACGCAGATGGGTAGATGATATAAGACAGTTTCCTAGAAAAGACTGGCTCCATAAGGCGAGAGACAGATCCCAGTGGAGGACCATCGGAGAAGCTTATGTCCAGGAGTGGACGTCAATGAGCTAAGAAAGAAGAAGAAGACGAAGACTCATTTAATAGCCAATCACCAAAGCGATGAAGCAGTGGAATGAACATCTAATGCAACAATAAATAATTTAAAACCCGACTTTGAAATCTAACTCTACAACCCTTTAAACATTCAGTTGCGTTAGTACTTCCTCGCGATATCTCCACCAATAGAACGGTCTTCGACCTTAAAGTCATTTTCATCAGCTAGGTATCTCCCTATAATCCCGCATAATCTTATACCGAACCTCTCAACAAAGTTTTGAACAAAGATTGAATTACTAACAGCGTTAACTATAAAACAAAGGGGAAAACAGTATATTCAACTAACTTCTAGTTTTGATGAAAACAATTTAATTAAAAAGTTTTGGGAATTTCTCAAAACAAAAACTAATGCAACAAGTAATAATAATCTTTACAATATTTAACACAATATATTGAAAAGGTAGTTATATTTTATGAAGTTGTATTTTCTAATGTTCGTAAACTGTAAACTGCAAAACTATTAACTTTAAAATTAATTTGCTCGAGTTGTAATTATAATAATATAATAATATCTCTTTAGTTAAAACATATCATATTTTGTTAAAACTCAAAAATAACATAACAAACAGCCTGAACAACGCTTCCAAATTGTGCAAATTTATTTTGAAAATCATGGTTCTCTTCGAAATACGTATCGCACACTACGTCCATTTTACGGTCAACATAATCATTCATCAGAGCAATTAATTCGATTAACTATGGAACGTTTTCGCACCACGTTTACTCTAAATGATAATACGCATCCACAGAGATGTCGTACAGTGCGTACAGAAGAAGTCATTGCTGCTGTAGAGCGTAGCGTAGTGGAAGACCCGAATCAGTCTTTCCGCCATCGTGCACAGGAATTGGATATGTGTTCATTCACTTTATGTAAGATTTTGCGGAAAGATCTTGGTTTGCGTGCTTACAAAATCTAACTCGTGCAAGAATTGAAGCCACACGATCACCTAGCAAGGTGTAGATTCGGTGAATGAGCCCAAAACAAGATTGCCGTTGATCCCGATTTTCATAAGCGAATTTTGTTTAGCGATGAATCTCACTTTTGTTTGAATGGATACGTCAATAAACAAAACTGCCGTATTTGGAGTAATGATAATTCTTAAGTGTATGTTGAGACACCGTTACATCCAGAAAAACTGACGTTTGGTGTGCTTTATGGGCTGGTGGAATCATTGGTCCGTATTTCTTTAAAAACGATGCTGGCCAGAACGTTACAGTCAATGGTGACCGCTATAGAGCCATGATTACTGACTTTTTCGTTCATCAATTGAACAACCATGATGTGCAGGAGCTGTGGTTTCAACAAGACGGCGCAACATGTCACACAGCTCGTGCCACAATTGATTTATTGAAGGAAACGTTTGATAAACGCATAGTTTTACGTTTCGGACCCGTGAATTGGCCTCCAAGATCGTGCTACTTAACGCCGCTAGACTATTTTCTGTGGGGATATGTGAAATCGCTAGTCTACGCCGATAAGCCCGAAACGATTGATCACTTGGAGGACAACATTCGCCGCGTTATTGCCGATATACGGCCACAAATATTGGAAAAAGTCATCGAAAATTGGACCTCCAGATTAGACCACGTCCGAGCCAGCCGTGGCGGTCATATGCCAGAAGTCATATTTAAATTATAATGCCAGAAGGTTACTTTTCGAATAAAGTAAATTTCATGTCAATTTAAAAAATTCATCTTTGTTTTATTCCATTTAAAATTTCCATACCTCTATAAAAAACACCCTTTATATTTTGATACGCTTATGCTGAATATCATCACAAAACTTGCCCATAAGGCTAAGTTTTTTTTTTTGCAATCTTATATTTAGGGTTATTCACTCTATACGGCACGGAATATTGCGGTCAAAATACGTGAATTTCATAAAATTTTACTTTTGGAATATATGGGGTCTAAAATAGTTACTTTTTAAAATTATTTTCATATTATAAAGGGTGTCTCAAAAGCTCTGAAAGTATCAAAGTTGTGTTTTTTTAAATGGAACCCCTGTATATTATTGCATTTTTTGTTTCTTCGATCAAAATAAGTGCCTATTTTAATACGGTTTATAGTATGTAAACCTTAAGGGCTTTAAAATAATTTAAATTTTGACAAAATCTAACCTAATTTTCATGTCTCAAATACTCAAGAAGTATTTCAGTTATGTACTTGAAATTTACAACGAAGTGTAATAATAACTCATATTATATATCCCAATTATAGTAAACTTGCTATATTATACAGGGTGTCCAACAATTGAAACTAATCAAATAAGAACTTTAAGTGGCTATAACTTGATTAATCTAAATAGAACGCTATACTTTTTACCTTACCAGAAAATGTCTTCTTCTTCTTTTCTTCTTCTTCTTCTAGGTAGAATCAAGTTCTGTTATCTACACAATGCCTCATCGATCCTCGTTTGAGGTCGAAATCCAGCTGTCTCTCCATCTTTTGGGGGGCCGTCCAGGCGGCCGTTTGGTGTTTGGTTTCTCTCTCATCACGTGTTTTGCTAGTCTGTCATCGTCTTATCGTTCCACGTGATCTCTCCACTGCCTACGACGGTGTCGAACCCACTTCACAACATCCCCCACTCCGCTGTCCTCGCGTATTTTTGCGTTTCTTATTCTATCTCTTAAACTTGTTCCCGTGATCATTCTCAGCGTTTTCATTTCTGTGGTTCTCATAATTTGTTTTGTCTTTGTTGTTTAATTTCTTGTTTCTGCGCCGTAGGTCAGTATCGGTCTTACACAGACCTTGTAAATTCTTGCTTTGTTCTCAACCGTCATATGTTTATTGTTCCAGATTATGTCTCTTAGTTGGCCTGATATCAGGGCCGCTTTGTTGGCTTGTGTGCGTACTTCTTCCGTTACTGCCCTGTTACTTGTTATATGTACTCCCAGGTATTTAAACTTCCCAACCTGTTCGATATATTTGTCATCAACCATTAGTTTGCATCTTACCGGTTCTTTTGCTATTACCATTGCTGTGGTTTTCTCCACAGATATCTTCATATTATACTGTTTGGCTGCTCGATTGAGATGGAAAAGCATTCTTTGAAAGTTGCCCTCGCTATCTGCTGTTAAGGCAACATCGTCTGCAAACATATAATCTGAACGGTGTTGTGTCCCATTGGGTACCCAATATTTGTGCTTTTTACCTCATCAATGATTTCGTCCATGATTACATTGAAAAGTGTTGGACTTAGGCTCTCACCTTGTCTTATTCCTATGGATAGTGGGATTTCCTCTGTTAGAGTGTTATTTGTTTTAATTACCATGGTGTTTTTGGAATTCAGTTCGTATATTGTGCGTATACGACCAGAAAATGTACCTTTTAAATACCTATTGAATGGTATAAGGATATTCTATAGCTAAGTCTCCGCGTTTTCACAGAATACGACAAATAATCGCTTTCTGCACCATTTTGTGTTTTTTGAATAAATGTTCTAATGTATCTAGTTGCCTATGGCATTTAGAACCGTCGATAATTCAATTAATCTGTCAGTTTAGTTTGCAAAGCCTGTTGCTATAATAGCGGTATTATTTTTTGTAACTGTAAAACTTCATTTATTGAATTAATTTATTTGAATATTGTTGTATTATTGCTTTGTCAAAATGAAGATTTATTCAAAGGAAGAGCGTATTGATATGATTTATATCCTTGAACAATGTCATCAAAATGGTTTGTTGACTTCTCGAGTGTGTGCTCAAAGGTTTCCTGAAAGAAACTATCCTAAACCAGCCGTTTTTGTAAGACTATTAAACCAGTTTCGGGAAAGTAGAAGTGTCAGTTTTAAAAAACCTGTTATAAGAAAACCTGTCATTGAGGATGAAGAAAATGTTTTTACTGTACTTGGTTCAGTAATCGAAAATCCCAATATTAGTCAGACTCATATATCCGAAAATACTAACATTAGCCAAGCAAGTGTTTCAAGGTTTCAAAGTTCATCCTTATAAAATTCAACTTTGTCAAGAGCTTCACGGAAATGATTTTGACAACGGAACTGAACTCTGCTTGTGAGTGTTAGATAAAGTGGCAGAAAATGAACACTTTTTTGACAATGTGTTGTTTAGTGAATAAATACATTATATTTAAAATAATTTTGGTACTATTTAACTTAATAAAGCTAGTTTCGCTCGAAAAGTCATAAAGCGGAGCAGTATATTATGGCCTCCAAAGAAAGGTTAATATTGATTTCTAAAAAAAATAAAATTAAATAAAATATATAATAATTATATTAATAAAATTCTATTTTTATAAAAAAGGTTATATAAAACGAATATTAAACACGGCTCGGTAACAATAATTAATCATTCCATTTTAGTCGATCTCAATTGAAATAGCAAAAATTTGTAGATAATTTTTCTTCTTTCAATTTGAAAATCTAAAAACAGAAGTTTCTTTAAAAATGTTACTGACTAACCTGAATTTCTCAATTTGTTTTCAATTTTTAATTATGATACATGTATTTGTTTAATTACACAACGAACTGTAAACTCTCAAATCTTAAATTTTTGGTTCTGAAAAGATCCGTTGTTTTTTATGTAATCGTTCGCCTATTAATTTTCAATCCTTAATTTAAGCACGTTCACCTCTGCCTGTTCACAAGAAAAATCTTATGAAGTAAGTACGGGTCTAAAGTAGGAAAAAAAGTAAGGGTAACTCGAAAACATTTTATGGAAAAACAGTATGGGTAACAGCAGCAATATTGCCTGTTGGGAATCAAAAAACGCAAAAGGTTAGTTAGAAAAGGTAACGGGTATATACTAGAAAAAAAAGTAAGGGTAACTAGAAAAAAAACTGTATTATAGAAAAACAGTATGGGTAACAGCAATAATTGCCCTTACTTTTTTTTGCTAATGAATACAGAGTGATGAGAAACCAAAATAGGTGGTCTGTAAATGTGTGGGGAGGAATACTGGTCCATACTTAATTGGACCCTACTTTTTTGAACGACCTTTAAATGGTTTGATATTTCGCGATTTTCATTTACACCAACTTCTACTGTTATTAGAAGATGTCTTTTTAAATATTAGAACAACTATGTGGCTTCAACTGGATGGAGCTCCGCCTCATTATCATCGTGAGATTCGGCAATTTTTAAATGTCAACTTTCGAAACAGGTAGATTGGGAGAGACGGATTTCAAAATTGGCCACCGAGATCTCCGGACTTAACACCACCAGATTTCTTTTTATAGGGATACATAAAAGGAATTGTCTACAATGCGCCCCCGACAGCACCACAAGGTATGAAAATACACTTAAGGGACGCTTTTCAAACTGTAACCCAGCAAATGTTGTCCAGAGTTAACAGTGGTTTCGAAAAAAATATATGTGAGTGTTTGGAAATGGTTGGTGGACATTTCTAACATCTCAGTATTCGTATGTTATTATTATTATTGCTGTTATAGCTTGTTGGACGACTATAAATCGCGTTCCAAGTTTCTGAACATTTGTAAAGATATTCCTGATTATTATTCTTATAGTTGTAAATTACCTGTTATTTCCAAATGCCATAAGCAACTAGATACATTATAACATCTATTCAAAAAACACAAAATAATGCAGAAAACGAGTATTTGGCATATTCTGTGAAAACGTAAAGACTTAGCTGTAGAACACCTTTATTCCATTCGATACGTATTTAAAAAGTACAGTTTCTGGTAAGTTAAAAAGTATTTATTTTAGGATGTCACGTATTTTGGCCGCAATATTCCGTGCTGTTTAGGGTAAATAACCCTGTTTAGTGTTAGCTATAATTTTTACTTCTCCTCATCAAATTTTATGACATGTGAAGGAAGAGAAGATACACAGAACGTAAAAACTCTGGCGATCATCAGCCCGATGCTTTGATAATATCAATATTTGGCTTCAAATTAGTTAGATTTAATCCTATAATCTCCTTGGCCAGTGATTTTCAGCCTGTTTTTTTAAATCTCTTTTGTAAAAAGACTGGCAATCACACTGAAACACCTTTCCATGAAGTATGAAGAGGGAGAAGTTGTCAAAAAACTCAGTAGAGAGATACTATAAGACGCCCGCAAATATCATCGTCTTTTTTTGACATTGAAGCGAACATACTGTCCACCATTAACAACTGCGTTGAACTTTGAGGGGATATGTCAAAAAATAAAATATTTCGTTTAAAAACTTCCATGAATTTTTTTCAAATTTTTAAAATAATTAGAGCAAAAAATCTAGCAAAGAGAAGTATTTATTTGAAAACGGAAAATCATCGCCAGTCTACCTTATTTATCTCTTTGCTCAAAATGTTCTCCTTTTGTATTTTAGAGACACAAGAATTGATAAATAAAATTATGAAATTAACAGAGTGTAAAATTATTTTAAAATTATGTAATCTTTTTCTTTGAAAACTAAGGAACGTAATTTTTGCCCTGTTGAAAAAGTAATTATAAATCCACGGTCCATTTTTTCTTATCCTCGCCAGGAACAAACATTAATCATAAAAACTGTCTGTGTTAGGTGTCTGTTGTTGACTTAGAAATTCCAGACGTATTTCCTTTGAGGGTCAGAGTTTACCAAAACAGTGTAGTATTAAAAAACGTATAATAAATCTTCTGGTTTTTTGTCAATTCTCCCTATATCATCTCTTTTTTTCTGAATATATTTAAGACTATTAAAGAAGAAAGATTTATTATTGTTGTTAAATGAGGTTGAAGAATTGATTGAAAGAGAGATGAATAGCTTGTTTATTTCGGTATTCCTCCAAATCTGCATGTTACAGATACTCTTGTTCCCCACAAAGTCTAAAAAATGGTTTCATCCGAACTCAATCTTTGTAGTGCCATTTTAACACATAAAAAATATAAACTTAACTGTTTACAATGTAACAAGTTTTAAAATAGCCAATATCGTCTTGCAATGTAAGTTCACACGGAGACAGCGGAAAGATATTCGTGACCGATCAGCGGTGGGGGAATTTTACTGTCTTGGAAAGCTAGCCCGGCATTCTATCTACTCTTCAATCCCGATTACTGGCTTGAGACAGTTGTGCTGTGTTAATATTATCATTCACATGGAGATAATACTGTCCTGGCTGGGCTACTAGCTTCGTGTACAATCGGCTTATTAGCCTGTTCAAATGGCCTGGCTTATTGTTGTTGCTTTGTGTGCAACCGGCATTATAGATTGTACAAAACAGCATATATCAAGTTTAAATTCTGATGAAATGCTGTCACGGTTCAAATTTCCATTAAGTTCACTATGGGCAACACAACATCATTTTCCTTAAGTATTCCCCATAGATTTTTTAATTAATAAAAGCGTTTCATAAAGTACAGTTTTAGTTAATTTAATTTTCAAGTTTGACCAGTATTCTGATATTTCACTTATCGGTGCTAAATTTACTGTTACCATTTTTCATTCAGATAAATCTCGGTTTTCCTGCCTGCTACTATTTGTGAGGTAGTTGTACACCACTTATTCATTGTAATGTTTTTTGGATTGCAGGAAACTTATTCCTTCATTTGAAACGTATTTTTTTAATTTAAAAATAAATATTGGGATACTTATTTGTTTTTTTTTTTTTGAGTCCAAAATGCCAATGATTAATAAATTGGCTTATTTAACAAATTTATTTCAGTCGAATGTTGTCGTCCAGGGTCATTCTTTTTGAACTGTGACATCTTTCAAACGTGGCAATTGAACGCGCCTAACAGAAGCAGCGCAGTGAGCAAGCAGGGTCTTGGTCAGAGAGAGGTCATTTACCTTGACTTTCACTCTTTTCTGGTTTGATTTGGATGAAGTAGCTGCAGATTTCCATCTCAATTTATATTTACAAAAATTTTGGGATTTTGAGATGGAAAATCGATTATTATCCTGGTAATTTTCTTGAGTTTTTGAGTTACCATATCTTTTGTCTGTATGATGTGTATGGTATTTTTTACCGGAATAAACCTGGAAACAGGGATTTTGGGCAGTTTGAACGTGATAATGAGAGAATTCTATTAGTCCCTCCAACAGCAGGCTCGATCCTACTGGTTAGTCCACCCTATTAGTTATATTAGTATTGATATCCTTCCTACTGGTTGTTTTTACATATGGATCCTCCCTACTGCATTTTTTACCAACGGATTTTACTTGCGAGATTGACCTATGAGTCAATAATATTAGTACCCGTTTTGTTCATGCTTTGATCTACTCTTTCGATACACTAGTACCTACGCAACAAAGCTGAGTGGCCACCAAGCTAGCAGTCTCACTATCAGACAGACAAACTTTAATTTTTGTTCTATGAAAACTTATAAACTTAAGTATATTCCCCTCTATTTATTTCTGTTAGGCGTTACCCAATTTACTATCATTCTATAATCATGGAATATATAATTTTTCTTTTAGCGTCGTTAAGTAATAATGTGCCTTGTTTGTAACATTTGTTACACTTGTAAAATTATTTGGTATCAAACTTTCATTTGCATATCAAATATTTATTAAATTTTTAATTACAGATTTTTTACTATAACCATCTAAACCAAGTTTTATTTGTCCCACATGCTACTTTCGTTTGTATTTTTTTTTTGTTTTATGTGTGTAGGGGGTAAAATTGAAAGCTAGTTCCTAATGATATCACGCCTAGCTTTTGACGCAGTGGCGCCTTGAATAACCCACCCTTACTATCCGGCATAGGAGTTAGCTTGACATTTTGCTCGCTGGTGCTGCTGCTAGCCTTAACTATATACTATGGTATTTTTTTTGTTATTAATTAACTTTGCGTCTAATTTAATTATGAGGTGTTGCACCCGTACATATCAGTGTAGCAACGCATCAGGTGAATAAGAGTAGTCTAATTTTAATATGATGTCACCACAATAAAATATATTGTCCGAGTTACTCTTGAATCAGAAAAATGGTCGATATGGGTATTTTTATGTTATTTTTGCAATTTCTGTGTCACCCTGACCTCACGAATCTAGTCTACAGATTCGGATATGATACGTCGAAAAACCGGGAAATAGAGTGGTTTTGATGCGAGATTTCACCAATCAAGGTTATTTTAACCATCAGAGAATCCAAAAAATGGTTAATATCTTCAGTTTTGAGGTATTTTTGGGCAATTTGCAAGAAATCCTGAACTGATTTAGAAATTTTTTCTATAGATTCGGTTTCGGCACATCAAAAGACATACAAGTATAGCGACCTAGTCCATCCAATATCCAATTTATATTTTTTTGTATGTGCTGTGGTTACTCCAAATTTCAGTCCTAACCTGGATCAGCTATATTAAAAAAAATGAAATTCTTTTAACACTTTGTAAATAAAAAAAGCATATTTTGCGAAGACATCGTTTGTCTTGTCTCATTTTTCATTTTATCCGAATTTTTATTTACCCCCATAATTCAGAGTGATATATTGAACTGGGGAACTGTTGTAAAATCTCCACGTATTTACTTACGCAAAAATTTGATCAATTTAAATAATAAATGCAATAAATCAGAGAAATATTTCTTATTATTGTTTAACATTCTCCACTGATACAAATTGTATTTTATATTGAGACGCCAATATTTTAAATTTCCAAATTAATTTTGACAGGTCTCTTTCTCAATTTTCAGATGTTAACCAAAATGTGGTTGTCGGACTTGCATAGACAATGAGTTTGTTTATTTGTATGACGTTTCGATTAGGTTGTATCTCTTATCATTATCAAGTTTAAACTAAATCTGTTAGTCTAAATATATATATATATATATATATATATATATATATATATATATATATATATATATTTATATATACATATATGTAGTATCGTAGGTTTACACGGATGGTAGAATGTGCACTGGTGTTTTTCCAGTTTTTAATCCGTTCGTCAGCACATACCTTTCTTATGAAAATAACTTCTACCGACAGACAGACGGTACTCCCATGGGATACTCGCCATCACCAGTCATTGCAAACCTTCTTATGAAATATTTTGAAACATAAGTCCTTGGAAAAAACAAAACAAAACCATCCCTCTGGAAACGTTACGTGGATGACATCTTCATGGCCACACGAAAGATCCAACCTAGACGTGTTCTTAGAGTTACTAAACAGCATTCATCACCGCATTCAATTCACATTGGAAATAGAAGTTAACAAGCAGCTACCTTGACCTTCTAATCACCAGTGTACAATGAAAGAAATTTTAAAATAGCCAATATTAACTTGCTATGCAAGTTCATACGGGGACAGCCGAAAGACAATCGTGAGCCATCAGCGGTGGGGGAATGTTATTGTCTTGAAAAGCTAGCCCGGCATTCTATCTACTGTCCAGTCTTGATTACTGGCTTGAGACAGTTGAGCTGTCTTCATATTACCATACACATGAAGACAATACTGTCCTGGCTGCGTGCCCAATTGGCTTATTAGCCTGGCTTATTGTTCTGATTTGTGTGCGACCGACATTATAAGTTGTTCGAAGTGAACAAGCAACTACCTTTCCTTGACCTTCTAATCACCAGAAACGACGACCTAAGCATTGATTATAGAATCTACTCACACACACAAACAGATACTTGAACGCCGAATCACAGTTACAATCGGTCGCCAACATGCTGATCTTCAGATCCTTGCGACTAACCAAAACTACGAACCGACAAGAAGAACTCAACAGTATCACAACAGCTCTAAAACAAAACAACTACAAAAAACACAATATCAAAAATGCCATAAAACAGAACACAAAAGCAATAGCAGAGAAAAAAGAAGAAGATGACAAATCCAATTCAAAAACCACACTGTCATATATAAAACATGTAACAGACGTAATTGGAAGAATTCTGAGGCAGCATGACGTATGCACAATTTACAAGCAATAAACACCAGTACACAAATCATCGGGCAATCCCAAAGACAAAATACCATTGGAAAAACAGGGAGAGACTGTGAAAAAGAATACATCGACCAAAAGAACAGAAGAATTTCTACCAGAGTCCAAGAACATAAAAATAACATAAAGAAGAAGCAAACCACATCAGCTTTATTCCAACATCATCAGGAGATAGGGCATTATAAATTGTCAGGAAACTAAACATATAGAAGCTCTCGAAATAGAAAGCACTAAAAACTTTAACAAAAGAGACGATGCACAAAATATCTCAGACACGTTGAAAATCCTACTCAAAACCTTACCAAAAACAACACATCAGAGAAACAGGACTACGAGTCGAGAGGTGACACAGATCCAGGGAAACGAGAAAACCAACCAGGCAGGTCCAAGGTAGAACGTGCGCAAGCGCCAAACTATAAAAGGGTCGGCAGAGGATCCATACGCTCATTCCAAGTCGAGTAGTCGTCGAGAAAGCACCACTTGAAAATGCCAGCTGAGATGTTGGCGAAACGTTGCCAGTGCATATACATATATATTATAACATAATATATTTTCATGTTTTCTTCAATACATAAAATATAAAATTTTATTTTTTTTACTTTATGGGTTTTATATTAGATAATGTGAAGAGATTTTCTTCATAAATTACGAAATTGCTAATAAGGCATGATCAAAAGAATAGTAGATTTAAAAAAGTATATAAAAGTGGCGGTAGTTTTGAACCTCGTACTTTTAGTAACTAATTGAGAAATGAAAAAAAATCGCAACTAACTTTAACATATACTGGATACCTCTAAAAGATCAGCGCAAATTGCCGAGGTCAAAATATGCGGGTCTAGTTCCATTTTCTTTAGTCCAAAAGTTAATAGTGTCCGAAATACAGGATGTCAAATTTATAATTTTTTAGTTTTTCTTGTAAATATTTTTCTTAATAATAGCTTGGTTTACACTAAAGAACGCTGCAATTTCCTTATGGAAAATTGACTATCGTTAAATTGTGAGGCCGTAGAGGAGCTCCTGAGTACACTTTCTAGGCTTAAATCAATATGAGAGCGAATTTATAGAATAACAAAAATTAGTACATCTGATTACAAGTTACTTAAGATGATAGTGACTTTTAAAAGGGTCAATGGAAGGAAATCTTTGCCCCCTTCAACTCACACGGAAAGGATGGCATTGTCGAGGTTAAGATTTTATCTTAAATTTACTGCGGTTAATTTGGTTAATCTTACCTTCTTTTTACTAATATTCACGTTTTGGGCACTATATCATTGTCATTAAGCATTTCTCTTTCGTATAACAGCCTAATATTCGTTGCGTTTTTGGGTCCTATTGCTTTTCGAGCCATTCCAAATTTCACTTCCTTGCAAATTTTCTTCCCAACTTAATTATTTTCTTTATCTTTCAGTAATTTGCCTATAAGAAATACAGCCCTAATTAAAATCCATTCCTAATTTGAACTTTTTAGGTCGGCGACTCTACGACACTGTTTTAGGTTGTTTATATTTAAATAAGATATTGTTATTTACTTTTTTTTTTTATTAGATATCATTGTTTTTGTGCCGATTATTTCAAATGAAATTATTACATTTATCCATTTTAGTTACAGTTTTCCGAATTTTTATTTGAAGTATTTTCAAGGGCTTGCTTTGTTGGGGTAATGTGACCTTTCCAGCTGACGTTTAGGCAAATATGCATTCTTTTACGCCGTTTCATGTTGGGTTCCTATTTCTGTGGTAATTTTTTGGAGGAAATTTGGATGAGTAACTAATACCGTGTATGCTAATAGCTGAGGGTAAATTCTTATTTCTTGTTTTAGGGATAAACATTGAAGTCCTACTTGATTTTGAGGCGGAAATGTCAACGACTTATTAGTTAGTAATGCTGTCTGAGCCCACTATTTTGAGCTGTCATTTCTTTTGTTCCTATGTTGAGGGAAAAAGAAGCTCATACAGCGCAGGTTTCGGGCTTCGAATAAAATGGTGGGAATTTATCTGGATGGAGAATTTCGTTTTGCGTACCTCGATAACTTTGTAGTGAATTATGATTTGGGTATGTTCTGGCCACTTTGGCGTTTTGGTTAGTTACCGGGGTACAACCTGCAAACAGTCGGTCTCTTAGTATTATTACCAGGAATCAATCTGAGTCCAGAAAATCGGATAAGGAACTTTAAATCATTTACTGCTAAAACGATTCCCAGTCTTACTACAGAATTCCTCCGATATTATAATAAGCAATCTGATAAAATCATTCTGCAAGTGTTTGAACTTGGGTACATGCTCATGGCGTAAAGGGAAACAAACGCATTCGACAATACATCTCACGGTTCGATATGTAATACTCTACAAAAACCAGGCTTTGAACCAACAGTAGTCGTTTGAATCAAAGCAATACCCTTTTATAACTGGTGACAATAATTATTATCGTTGGTTCGTTGCTATGTAAATTTTTATAGTCGTTGTTCTGTAGGCCCTAAAACACACTTCAAATTTCTTAGGCCGGTCCTAAGCCTGGATAAAGTGTAAAGGCTGCTACGACGATTCTCAGAATAAAACATTTAAGTTCGTTAATCCCAGAAACTGCTGCTTAAAGCGACACCAACTAAGTATAACTTTTTTGGATATAAATATCATAAAATAAGAAATTTAATATACAAAGACACAAAAAGTTATGAAACTTTAGATATAGGCGAAATTCTGCTGGTAGCACCCTTTGCAATTAGACCAGAGCTTATCTGTAAAATATCAGGTTTCGTGGATCTGAAATGGAACATGGAGATTTTTGTATGAGAACCTTCAGAATAACCTGAATAACGATAAATTTGATATGTGTTATTTCAAAAAGTTGGGCAACATTGTTTTTAATAATAAAAATATAAAATTAACGAGGAAAAAATGTTTTTTTTTCAACTTTTCTCTCGTGTAACGTAAAATAACGTGCTAAAATTCGTTAGGATCGAATCGATAGATTTTCCACAATAATTTTCCAAAATATCACGTTAACGTATTTAAATTTATTTTCGACATATGTCGTACTATATAGTAGGGAACTCAAGTTTTCCAATGCTTTTTTCAGAATCAAATCGGATGATTTGGACGCCCTCAGGAATTGTTTAAAGACATTGTTGATATTTTTGATTATAAACAAATAGATTATCTCGGTGAATTTTCATTGGATTTTTTTGCAATACATGGTTTGAAAATACTTGGAAAGACGCTTCTTTTCGTCAAAAAAAATTTCAATTACGTCAATTGGTTTTCGAGATACATACTGTCAAAGTTGACAGCCTGTTACGGTGAATCTATAAAAAATACAGACCTGATTCTTGAACCAAAAACTTTGTCTTGCCGAACTCTTTTTTAATACAAATATCTAAGTGTTTATGTTATCGGAAATTTTAATCAAAAATGAAAAGAATATCGCCCACGCGCGTGAAAAATTAAAAAAAAGGGGTGGGAAGCTCTCATTTTAAAATTGAATTCGAAAATTCAAAATACATATCTGAAAAAATTTTCATTTTCTCGGCTTCTAATGAAGCAGTTTTGACAATATTTTTTAAACCGATATACCGCGAATAATGGAACTCAAATATCCTAATGCCATGTGCCCATCATGCATTCATTTTGTTATAAACAAATGACCTTATTTATGCATCATACTTACAGCATCCTGCACCCTATAGTATTGGACTTTCCAAGCGAATCTTTGTTTATTAATATAATTAAGCATACTATAAAGTTATATATATATATATATATATATATATATATATATATATATATATATATATATTTACTTTAATTATCAAAATTGTTTAAATAATCATTGTTTAAACAAATTGAAAAAAAAAATTTGGTTTTAAATTATTTTAATCGTAAAATACAGATAAAAATAAAATAGTTATTCTTTATAAATTATGTTTAAAAAGTTCAATAAAGCACTCTTAACACTAAATATTATATTTCAAACTGCTCTTTACGCATGTCTGTCCAAACGTCCCACCAAAATTTTTCAGATCTTCTAACAGTAAAATAATCTGACGAATTTGTCATATTCAGTGGGGTTCATTAGGGTTGGAAGATTGTGCATATACTGCATAAATATTTCCAAAGATTTGGCATAAAGAAAATGACCAATGGCATTAAAGTATGGCAACATTCTACGCGACCTTTTTACGTGCAATTCCCAGTTACCATTCCTTTCGGCAAAAATGAATTGTTTCATAATATTCACCTATACGAAAAAATTAAGAAAAATATTTGATTTATAAGTAAATATAATGGTGAAAACGACATTAATTCAAATTGAAAAACTTGTTTCCAAATTGAATTTATTTGCACCTTAATTATACATACCATGTCGTGCACATTTATAAAATACAATTTTTGGTAACACTGTAACCAGTATCTTTCCACCAACAGGGACACACAATAATTACAGATGAACTCTCTTTAATGCCTATTCTATACCTTTAGAAAGCCAGTTTGAGTAGATGTTTCTTACTCCCGCCCCACTACTTTCATGTTAACGGTTACATTTTAAAGCATCATGCTCTCATCTCCGAAAATATTATATCTCCAAATATATGATTTATATAAAATAATTATTTTATTTGTATCTGTATTTTATGAATAAACTAATGTAAAACCAAATTTTGTTTAAATAATGATTGTTTAAACAATTTTGATGATTCCATTATTCGCGGTACATTAGTTAAAAAAAATGATCAAAATCGTTCCTTTAGGAGCCGAAGAAATGAAAATTTTTTTCAGATATGTATTTTGAATCTTCGAATTCAATTTTAAAATGAGAGCTCCCCACCCCTCTTTTTTTCATTTTTCACGCGCGAGGGCGATATTCTTTTCATTTTTTATTAAAGTTTCCGATGACATAAACATTTAAATATTTGTATCAAAAAAGAGCTGAGCAAGACAAAGTTTTTGGTTCAAGAATCAAGTCGGTATTGTTTATAGATTCACCATAACAGGCCGTCAACTTTGACAGTTTATATCTCGGAAACCAATTGACGTATTTCAATTTTTTTCACGAAAAAAAGCGTCTTTCCAAGTATTTTCAAACCATATATTGCAAAAAAGAATCCAATGAAAATTCGCCGAGATAATTTATTTGTTTATAAGCAAAAATATCAACAATGTCTTTAAACAATTTCTGAGGGCGTCCAAATTATCTGATTTTGATTCTGAAAAGAAGCGCTGAAAACTTGAGTTCCCTAATATATGTCGAAAATAAATTTAAATACGTTAACGTGATATTTTGGACAAACTTGAAAAATGGTCAATTTTTGTAAACGAAATCGGATTGCAAAATTATCGTGAAAAAACTATCGATTCGATCCTAATGAATTTTAGCACGTTATTTTATAATGGCATAAAGTTTTCTTAGCTGTAATATGAAGGTCCTCAGAAAAATTTAAATTGTCGAAAAAAATTGATTAAAAGCCTGCTTTTTCTTACCTTTTTTTTTAATTATTGTTATTTTACAATAAGGAAAATATATTTTGAGATTTCCGACTAACTCTATCTTATGGCAAATTTAATTACGAACTCATTTTCAACTTTCCGCTTAATTAATATCTTCAAAGTTACACAAGAGAAAAGTTGAAAAAAAAACGTTTTTTTTTCTCTTTAATTTTATATTTTTATTAATAAAACAATATTGCCCAACTTTTAGAAAGTACGCATATCAAAATTATCGTTATTCAGGTTATTCTGAAGGCTCTCATGCAAAAATCTCCATGTTCCATTTCACATTCACCTAAATACAAATAAGCCTTGATCTAAATATATATTAGGACATTTTTTATCAAGCGAACCCCCTCTTTGCCCAAAACCATTTTGATACATACAAATTAGATCAGCAACAGCTTTTAATATCTACTTTGGAAAGCTGTCTGACCATTCTGGATATATAAAATTACGGATCCAAAATGGCGACGGAACTTTTCAATGAATAGAAAATATTTTGTTAGGTTTCACTTAGAAATATTTATTTTTAATTACAGAAGTGGAAAGGGGTGAAAATTGCGCATCTAACGGTGCAAATAACGTAGTTTAACGTTTGCTGAAAGTCAAATAAGCCTTTTCGATGAATTAGCAAAATTATTAGCCTATAATATGGAAGGAAAGCGTTATTGTGAGAAATCTTAGACCCTACAGTTATACCCAATGAAATAATGCTTCTCTCGATTGTATTGAGATTGATCTTGAGAGTGATCCTTAAGGTCGTTCCAAGATCAGCTTGATTTTTTAAAAAGGAGTCCTTTTTTCTATTGCACAAATGGAAAGTTAGGGATATTCTGCATCTATCCGTATAAGTTACTTAAGGAGTCAAATGTCATCTGAAGGTCATTTCGGTAAATTATTAAAAAAATTCGCTTAAAACATTGAAACTAGGCCTAATGAACACAAAGTAGTGAAAAATTGGAGGGGTCGTCTCATTGTGATCTTGATATTGACCTTGAGATCGATCGTTGGAGTAATTTCAAGGTTAACTTGTTTTGTCAGTGAGAGACAATATTTTTAATTACAAAAAATATATATGGGGAAAATTTACCATCCAGATAACTTTTGATACTTTCGAGATAACTTTACCATCAAATGAAATTGTTATTTCTAAGCGCAAAAAAAAAACAGGCGTTATAGGACTTGCAGATTGCTCTGAAGAATTATTTTATTTATTTTTTATTTATTTTTATTAAAACCAAACAAGTTTTATTCCCAGATACCTTTCCAATAATATTGTAATTTACACATACATTTTTTTACAAGTAAAACTATTACATTTTCTTATTGAAAATTTTAAAGCTAATTTTACAATAAACGAAACTGAGTGCTATTTAAAAAAATGACTTATTCGTTTCGATTTAGTAAGAATTTCGAATGGAAGCTCATTGTCAGTAAAAATAAATCTGAAATCCGAAATTCGATATCTATTTTCGTTCAAAATTTATCTCAATAATAACAAGGCTCTGTCAAAAAGATTACTTTTATATTTCACTTAAAAAAGGTTTCATAAAAATAGCCTTAACAGGTAAAAAGGTGATTGATAACTGGATATTTTTTATCATTTTAAGGCTATTTTTAATCGACTTCTAAAAGAAGGAGCTTTTCAACTCCACTGCTACATATTTTTTTAAGTATGTTCATCGATTACTGAAGACTGCCAGGATCAATCGTTTGAAGGCATTTGAGATGTGGTTGCATAGGCGAATACTTCGAATACCGTGAGTAGCTATACAAACTAATATAGCGGTTTTAGATCAGGCAGATGCCCCTCATGAATTGCTGACAACTGTATAATGCAGAAAACTAGCATTTCTTGGTCCTGCTCTCAAAGGGGATCGGTACAGAATTCTTCAACTGATTATGAAAGGTAAGATCGAGGGTCGTAGAGGTGTTAGAAGGAAGCAGATTTCTTGGCTGAGGAACATCCGAGAGTGGACAGGAATACACAGTGCTGAACAGCTATTTAAGATAGTAGAGAACCTTGATCAACTCGCCATTGCAATTGCCAACATCAGGGGGATCTGACACGGCACATGAAGAAGAAGAAGACATTGATTATTCCGGAACGATGGCACTGATTTAAATGATACTTTTCTACATTTTGTCCAGGAAGCTGCTGAGGTGGTCCCAGATTATTATGGATGAAATTGGTGCAGTAAAATCCAAGATGGCGCTGCTAATATGGTGGCCAAAAAAAATTTGTACGGTTTTCTTCAAAATTGGTATGAGAGAGTTCAATATGGCGAACAAAAAAATTAATTTTCTCAGATTTTCTTCAAAATCAATATTGAGGAGTTTTCGGGGTTGCACACAACGAATCTGGAATTATTTTTCAAAAATTTAATATGGCGGCTAAAAAAATTAATTTTGTCAGATTTTCTTCAAAATTTATATGCAGGAGTTTCCGGGGTCGCACATAACGAATCTAAAACTATTTTTAAATATTTCAATATTGCAGATTCGATATGGCGGACAAAAAAATTAAGATTTTTCCGATTTTCTTTAAAATTCCTATAAGGGAGTTTTCGGGATTACACATAATGAATCTGAAATTATTTTCAAAAAATTTTATAAGGCGGATCCAATATGATGCTTAAAAAATTTTACATCTTTCGTATTTCTCCAAAATTGGTATAGGGGCGTTCTTGAAGGTGTAAATTACAAATTTAAAATTATTTTTAAAATATTGAATATGACAAATCCATTATGGCGAACTAAATATTTTGCATTTTTCGATTGTATTCAAAATTGATTTTGGGTCCTTTTTAATGGTATAAATAGCGGATGTAAAATTATTCAAAGAAAATTTAATGTGTCAGTTTCGAAATGATGGTCTAAAAATGTTAGACATTTGGATTTTGTCCAAAACTAGTAGTAGGGGGTTTTGGTTGGTGTATATTCAAATCAGATTAAGAGATTAAAATTATTTTTTTGATATACAATATGGCGGATTCAATCAGGCGCGGATCCAAGGGGGGGGGGATAATCGCCTCCCCCCCCCAAGAGCTTTGAGCTTAGAAAAATAGACCCGATTTTACTTCTTATACTATAGTTTATTCAAGAACTAGAGAGAGTAATAAATCATTTTTTCCTTTTTTTTCTTCGCAGACTATCTGGGTTCTGTTGGACACATATTTTTCATAAGAATGAGTTAGAAATTTTATAATCAAAAATATCGGTCTATAATAATGAATTATTTTGGTGGGATAACAATAGATATTTGGATGTGTAAAGTCTTAAAAAGGATTTTAATCGTTGTCATAGGCGTCGGAAGGAGATTTATTATGTTATTTATGGCATAGAATATTATTTCAGTAATAAACTTAAAATAATAAGTTTTTATAATATTATTTTATTTCTTATGATTTCTTAATAATTCACATACATTAGAAAATATAGATAATTTTGACATATTTAACACAAATCACAACTGTATTTTTATTATTTTTAATTTTGGCATAGAAACCGTTTTAGGCACATTCAGACTAAAACGTAGCCTTTTTCTCTAAAAAAATTCTAAGTGATAATTTAAATAATTACAAAATATGCATTGTCAAAAATACAAAAAGTTAAACATATATAAAAAAATAAATTCGTCCATATAATATTAAAGTATTTTTGGGTCTATCGGTCATTTTATTATTAATTAAACACATTTTTTGGACATTTGACATTTCAGTTTATTTATTTGTTAAACTATCTGCAGAATTACAATTAAACGCCAAGCTTCAAATGTAATAAATTTTTATATGTTACAGAAAATTTAAATAATAAATTGTGTTTACGCTAGTACACATTACGTATCCAATTCGTAATCAAAGTCAGTGAAGCTATCTTCGCTTAAATTAATTATAATTGGTTTTTCTATCTCACTGATCATGAGATCGAGTTTCCACATTTTGTTTTATTCTTTTATTATATGTATTTTTCTCAATTTTCTACAGTAATTTTATTCAAAAAAATCTACCAAAAGTTCAGTTAAATTACTAATTTTGTAAGTTTGTTATTTCTAGCAACTCTATATTTTACTTGAGAGAGATATTTCGTTCTCCAACGGACATTTTCCGGACGATCTATAAGAACAGATTTCCTATCTGGTTTTTCCCAGCAAAATTTAAGTTCTCTGAGAAATTTCCTGAGCTCAGTTCTTTTAATTTCAGGTGAATCCCGATCTTCATGGATTTTAGTTAGAATTTTGTCGATGGTTGGAATCTGCTTCTCATAATAAAATGTATGAACAATTCCTTTTATTGCAGTTTACATCTCTTCTTCCAATGAAGTTTTTCGTCTGCCTGTGATCGTGTGTGTGTGTGGCATACTAACAATTCTAACAATTCTAGTCATTTTTTTCTCCTTCAGTATTCGGTACATAGTAGATTTTTCAGAAATTTTATTGTTGCAGTAAATTTATAAAAACTTATAATATTTAAATATAATTAGATTTACGGCAGTCCTCAGTTACCTGCGGCCCTGGAGCAGGTACGTTGGAGGTTTTGCTAACAGTTTTATTACTCTCTCTGGTTCTTGATTGGAGTATAGGAATGTGTATGCTTGCGATCGCCACTCCTCTTCTCAAGAGCTCCGAGTTCAGAAAAATAGAACCGATACTGCCTTTTATATTAGGAATATGTATGCTGCTGGCACTCCCCCGCGTTGACAATTTATTTTTCTTGCGATAGCCTCCCCCCAAGAGCTTTGAGTTCAGGAAAATAGACCCGATTTTGTCTCTTATACTAGGAATGTGTATGCTGCTCGCATCCTCGCACCCTTATCGGCAATGTGTTTTTTATTGTGATCGCCCCCCTCCTCTCCAAGAGCTTCCAATTTTGAAAAATAGACCCGATCTCGCCTTTTACACTAAAAATGGTGTCCGCCCTCCCCCCACCGTCAACAACTTGCTTTCGTTTGCCATACTGTACTTTTGTGATATCACCGCCCTTCCCCCCCCCCCCCAAGAGAGAGGCTCATTGCGCCCCTGGATCCAATATGGAGGATTCAATATTTTACATTATTAGTATTTTTTCAAATTTGGTAGTTGGGTTAGTTAATTTAAAATTCATGATAGTGGATTTACTATAACAGACTAAATATTTGTTTTGATACAATTTCATTAAAAATTGGTATTTGGAGATCTCTCAGAATCAAGGAAATTTTAGTTGTTTATTTTAGTCTTGGGATAAAATAAGTATTTTTTCCGATCTTGAAATCATTGTGAGGTACAAAATATAATTTTTGTAAAGAAATTGAACCGACTTCTAGACAAGCGCTAAAAAGTGAAAAATAATATAAATTTTTATATGAATTGAAATTTTTGAAGTCAGCGCCAAATTCTTTCTAAATGAAACAACTACTAACAGGAGATACATACAAACTATGGTAAGAAAGCGAATCACATTTTCTCAGGTATTAGTTTGACGCTAACTTCAAAAATTTCAATTTCATATTTTATCTTTTTTTTTTCGCTTTTTAGCGCTTTTTTACAAGTCGGTTCAATTTATTTAAGAAATAATTAATTTAAATAATTAGCAAATTATATAACTATCGCATTTGAACAAATTAATTATTTTCTTTTATTTCGTTTTAAATCAAGATCTTCTTATCCATAAATGTGGTATTACATATTCAGAGTAAGCGAATAAAACGGGCCGATTTTTAAAAAATCGTGATGCAACTAAAAACTAATATTTTTTTCAAATTTATTGATGAAAACATAGACTACATAAGTGGAAATTTTGTGAAAGCTCATAATCGTTCATTTTTTTTTGAAAATAATACCTGATAGGTGGGCTCTCCTTGCACACATTCTACTACGGCAATTTCACCATGAATCCTTTCTTTTAACATCTGGATGACCTCTAATTTAACCAGCCGACAAGCAGCGAAAAAACAAACTTTTTGCGATGACCCTTGTACGTCAAAAATTTACATTACATTTATTGCGCATTTTTAAAATAACCTTTTTCTATTTATAGACTAACATCATAGCATTATAAATAAAAGTATCAGATAATTTCTCGTAAAAAAATTTCATAATATTAGAGAATGACAAAAAATATACCATTTTGATAAAACCTTTTTATAAAAAAATTTTTCGGATATATTTAATGGTTAGTAGAAAACTTTCCTAATAATTTGTTGTGGAAATAATAACATCCGTTACGAGAAATACGAGCAGTCGCCTACACATGTACGGTGGAGTATATAGTTTCATTAAGGGGTCAAAATATTTTCTGTATGTGAAATGAACGTCTGTATTCTAATAGATTCATTTTCTTATACAGGGCGGTTGTCCGGGAAATTTATTAATCGATTGTAGGAAAAATATAATTAGGAAGAATCTGAAAATTTGACAATGTACTAACGTGCATGGTGGACAGCCGGTTAAAATATTTTCAAGATGGCGGCACTTCCAGTTATACTGGAAGTAGATGTCACCTTGCTTATTTTAAATAGAATACCCTATATATTATTGCATTTTTGATTTCTACGTAAAATTCTAGACTTATTTCATATTTAATATTCTATACGTAACTCTCACGGTTTTGAACATATTTAAATTTTTATGTTAAAAATGATGTTTGCGGACCAAAATTTAACTATAATTTTTCCCATAAGGAAGTCTTTATTATTTAATTTGGTTTAGTTTTCTTGTAGACGAAGATCGACCTTACTAGTCTTTTTATGATATTTGGAAAATTACAGAGTGGTCAAAAAAAAAGAATTAAAATTATATTTAAAAAATCGTAAAATGTCAATTTCTTCAAATAGAAATCACCTATTTTTATAATTTACTCTTATTAAGCATTAAAAATAAGGTTGTCTGTTCCAAAAATTTGTAGTTTTCAAAATATTGGCAAATCAACATTTTTCTATTGTAAAAATGTTTTACGGCCTTTAAGTTTTGTTATTAGTTGGCTATGACCCCATGAAGTGGGGAAAATAAAACAAGCGAACCCTACAGGATTGTCACTATTTTTTGCCATTTGACATTCATTTATAATAATCATGCTGGAGCGATTAAATTACACGCACGAAATTTATTTAAACTTATTTATTATTTATGGAAAATGTGAGTTATTTCAAGAACATGCGATACATTCGCGATCCGATATCCGAAGAAACGGAAACCAACACTACCAACTGTTAAAAAGATTGTAAAAAGAAATATAAATAAATTAGTTGTTAATAAAATAAAGTTACAAAAATTATTTGAGTAAATGTTCAAATTGACGCCCTTGAACTTCCAAACATTTTTCGCACCTAAGCAGGAACTCTTCATGGGTGGCTCTTCTTATTGACTCAGGATTAAGTTATTCAAATGCTATTCTGACGCGCTGCATGCACTCTTCCATCGTGGTTAATGCGGTATTGTATACTTTATTTTTGATTGTCCTCCAAATAAAAAAATCAAGTACTGTTAGGTCAGAGGAGCGAGGCGGCCAAAGATGTGGTCCATTCTTGGCTATCCATTGATCATAAAACAAGTTTTGCAGATGATTGTTAAATAAATAACTATGTGTTATGTGAAGGCGTCGCATCATGTTGATAAAATAGATTTCTATATTCAGCCCGCAGCAAGTTATCTAACTAGCTCACGTCCAAATTTCTCAAGATGTCGAAGTAGCGCTCACCTATAAGTTACAAAGCGTATTTTGTATCTAGAAGTTTTCAAAAATGGCTAACTTATCATTCAGATTATCTTGGTAGACTGCTAGGGCGACGACGCCGTCATTTCTTATAGCACAATACACGTTAAGCTGCTAACACTCTTGAAAATTTAATTCTCTAAATGGATGTACGTTTGAGTCGCTCCAAGAGTGGAAATTGCGTCGATTAAACAATTCATTTTTTGTAAATTTGGCTTCGTTCGACCAGATAGTATTATCCAAAAAAACAGCATGTTCTTGTTACCGAAGTGAAATAAATTGACAGAACTCTGCTCTTCGTGATAAATCAGTGCTTTTTAAATGCTGTACTATGGAATATACATAGTGATGCAAATTGTGGTTCCATAAAATCCTTAACACTGATGTTTAAGATAATTCAATGTTTTCATTATTAACAACTGGTTTGTTTCTATTTCTTTTTATTTTTATGGATCCAAAGTTCTTGGAGTTTTCTATAATCCTTTGAACAATTGGTGGTGTTCGTTTCTCTTTATCGGATCGCGAATGTATTGCCTGTTCTTGAAATAATGATTGAGTTATTTCATAAATAATAAATAAGTTTTAATAATCTTCGTGCGTGTAATTTAATTGCCCCGGCATTATTATTATTAATGAATGTCAAATGGCAAGAAATAGTGACAATCCTGTAGGGTTCCATTGTTTTATTTTCGCCACGCCTCACTATCATGGCCAACTAATAACAAAACTTAAAAGCCGTATAGCATTTATACCATAGAAAAATATTGAATGGTTAATATTTTGAAAACTACAAATTTTTGGAATAGACAACCTTATACAAAGTCACCCTTATTTTTAATTCTTAATATGATAAAATTACATTGACCACTCTGTACTAATAATTTACAAAATATCACAACAAGACTACTAAAGTCGATCTTCATCTACAAGAAAACTAACCCAAAATTAAAAAATAAATACTTTCTTATAGAAAAAATTTATAGTCAAATTTTCGTCCGCAAACGTCATTTTTTACATAAAAATTAAAATATGTCCAAAACGGCGAGACTTAAGTATGGAACATTTTACATGAAATGTGTCTAGAATTTTACGTAGAAATAAAAAATGTAATAATATATAGGGTATTCTATTCTGTTTTCAATATTTTTATTTTAGCCGGCTGTCCCCCATACAAATTAGTACACTATCTAAATCTCAGATTCTTCCTAATTATAGTTTTCCCACAATTGATCGATAAAACTCCCGAAGAATCACACTGTATCTATAGAGAAACAATAGTTTTCAAAAAATATCCGAAAAGATAAATTTATCCAGTTTTAAAACAAAACCTTAATTTCGCACATTACTGCGGATGCCAGTCTTGATACATCATATACTATTACTAAACATGTATTTTTAGTACACCTGTTGATAAGAATTTTTTATTTATCTGGTAATAGAGGAAAGTGACCCTTTATTATATTCCCTCGCAAGAATATGAGTGATCAGCTAATGAGAAGCAGTCCCCCAGGCGCTGTTGGCATTGCACATCCATCAGGATGGATACAATTTCATCAAACAGACTAACCCTACACCGGAATCAAAGGTGTTACCGATCTTAGATGGTCATTTTTCTCACACTCGTAACATCGACGTGATTGAGATTGCTAGAGAAAATAATGTAGACATTGTGTCCTTACCTCCTCATACAACCCACAAGCTCCAGCCACTAGACAAAACGTTTATGGGACCACTCAAAACTTATTACAGTGAAGAAATACGAATGTGGATCAGAGACAATAATAGATTACTAAGCCCTTATGATGTTGTTGAGCTATTTGGCAGGGCTTATTTAAAAGTGCAAACAGATGAGAATGCAGCAAATGGATTTCGTGTAACAGGACTATGGCCGTTGAATAAAAATATATTTACCGCGGTCGACTATCTTGCTGCGCAACAAGACGCAGTTAAAGATGGTTGCACAGGCAACGTTACACCAATGTCATCAAGTCCCCAACCTTTAGGACAATCGATGGCTAATTTTGGAACACCTGATGACTGTGTGCCTTTAACTGAAGCTTCCACACCCAGACAAGATACAAATATTGAACCTGTACCCTCAACATCCGGACTTTCTCGCAGTAGTTTAGGATTAGTGCCTCCATATGACATCAGTCCAGTACCAAACAAAAAAATAAAACCTTCTAATAGAGGAAGGAAAGCATCTGTTGCAGCAGTCATCACATCTTTACCTTACAAGAATGAGTTCATAGAAAAAAGCAAGAAAAAAGAAGAAAAAGAAAATAAATTGGCAAAGAACAAGAATCAAAAACAGAACGCGAAGAAATCAAAAGGAAAATAGCCAAAAGAAAAGATTAAGCCTATGTCAGATTCAGATGATGTTGTTTGATACCGACAGTGAGCCCGATGCCTTGATAAGAAATACAACTCCAGACTCTGAAGATTCGGAGTGTATTTTCTGTGGCATGTTGTTTTCGAATGATACTCATGTGTGGTCTCTGGGCACATAATGATTGCGCAGGACCAGAATCTGACGCCTGGATTTATGATTTTTGCAAATAATTTGTGTACCTTTCTATGTTATACCAAAGTTCCCAAAGAGTCTCATGTAAGTTAAGGATAATTTTTGATGTTTATAGTATTCCATATTTGGGGTACCTATTCCACATTTAGGTACCTTAATCTTTATTTAGTTTTTTTTTTAATTCTTACTTAAAAGTAATCAATGTAACTAAAACTTGTTACAAAATAAAGCGCAAATATATGATTGTTAATAATTACTACAAAAAGTTTTTTATTTAAAACATTTGTGCAAATTATGCGTAAAAAATAAAATGGTATTCCATATTTGGTCACTCTCCTCTAATAATCTTTTTAAAATTAATAGGAAGAGTTTTCTCCCTGAGGATAAATCCCAATTTTCTCATTATTACCGACATCATAATGTTGTTTATTCTGACACATCTATAACACTGTTATGCATGAAAATCATCCCCTAACGTGTTATTTCGATAATTTCTACCTATGTAACCTTTACGCTGACCTGTAAATTATCGTATCAAATAGCAAAATCTAGAGAACATTAACAACATGTTTTGGTTGATTACAAAGCAGGTATAATGATGTACCTATAAGATATATAAGTTGTTATAGCATATCGGGGTGCGAAGTTGCCACATCTAAGTTTTCTGTAAAATTATTATGCAAAATATAGCACACCGTATGGGAGGCGTCTGGGGATGACTCCTATCTATGAAGTCTCAATCCACTAGGGCATAAAATAACGTAGATGCCCATCAAACTCCATGTAATTCCAAATTCCTCCATAGCCCGTAGTGGTCAAAGGGTCAGCTATTTATCGAGGGGCCCTGTATACAAGAATTATGTCGTCGTTTCTGGTACTCTCGGATGATTCTAGAAAACACCAGGTGTAAGAAACGGGTATATAAGCAGCCGACCGATCATCGGGGGATCAATATTGGATATACGAGCGAAGTGCAAAGAACTAGCGAATGGTGATAGCGTTGTAGGAGTGCCGTTATTTTCATCGTGTTTAAACGATGTCATGACACGAAAGACTTTAAGCTCACTTGTAAGAAAAATCTACGAGTTATATTTTGGGTACAAAGTTGGTGATCAACACAAGACTTGGGCTCCCAAAATTTGCTGCCACACTTGCTCAAGAACCTTAACAGGATGGCAACTGAGTACAAGCCTATGAAGTGTGGAGTGCCAACGATTAACGGGAATCTCAGAATCATGTTGATGATTACTGCTTTTGCTTAACAAAAATCCTGTGATTTTCTAATAAAATCAAACATTAAATTGAATATCTTAATATACCCTCAGCCATGAACCCTGTATCTCATGATACTTCTAGCATACCTATCTCTAAGCTTTAAGAAAAATACGATTACGAATGTAGTAGCAGTAAACAGCTCCATTTTATATATCAGGAAGAGCTCAACGATGTTATTCGTGATATGGATATTTCCAAAACAAAGTCACAGCTGCTTGGATCTCGTTTACAGCAGTGAAATCTCTTATAAAAAGGAGTGAAAACTTCCACTTTTTGGAAAAGGCGGCCTGTACTGGCAGTTTTTTCTCAATGGCTTAGTTTACTATCATGATATTTCTGGTTTACTCAACGAACTTAGCCTTTCCTATAAACTTACCTAGTGATGACTGTTTATTAACTCTTCGAGGACAATTCTAAGGGGCGTTTTATTGTTGAATTGAAATATTAATCATCTGTTTCAGTGGATCATGCTGTAAATATGAAAGAAACGTACGAGAATATGCATATATTACTTCACAGCGTACAATACGAAAATCATCAATCGAATATCTGTGCCGATCTAAAACTGCTGGGAGTTCGATCGAGAGCTTCATCAGATGTTCATAGACTTTAAACAGGCTTTCGATAGAGTATGCCGGATGAGACTGTGGACAGCGATGCAAGAACTTGGCTTTCCTAAAAAACTAGTCAACTTGATACGGATGAGTATGGAAGGACTACGATGTAAGGTAAGAGTTGGGCAACAGTACTCGGAGACATTTGAGATTAACAATGGACTGAAGCAGGGAGATGCACTCTCACCACAACTCTTCAACGTAGCTTTAGAACACATAATCAGAAATGCAAGAATTGATACACCGACTTCCATATTCCATCGAGAAGGAACAAACTTATTGCTGGCATTTGCAGACGATGTAGATCTAATAGAAAACACAAGAATAAAAATTAAGGAAACTTTTATCAGGTTCCAGAAGGAAGCAGAGAAGATGGGGCTACAAATAAATGAAAACAAAACTAAATATATGTACATGAGCCGCAATATTCGAAACAGAGACAGAATTGGACAGAACATCACCATCGACGACTACAACTTTGAGCGCGTCAGAGAATTTAAGTATCTTGGAACAACAATAACTGAAGATAATAACGAATCACAAGAAATAAACAATAAGATCCAAGCTGGGAACAGATGTAGCTACGCCCTTCGAGACCTGATAAAATCAAAACAACTAACAAGACGAACAAAGATAAATCTATATAAAACAGTTATAAGACCAGTAGTGATGTACGGCAGCGAAACTTGGACAATAACAAAGGCAAACGAAGTGCGACTGCGAGTTTGAGAGAGAAAAATCCTAAGGAAAATCTTTGGCCCGTTACTGGGGCAACGGGACAATATAGAATAAGAAGAAACAAAGAGTTAGAAGAGTTATACGCAGACGCCAACATAGTTAAAGAAATAAAGTCTAGAAGACTCCAGTGGACAGGCCACCTCATAAGACACTCTAACGAAAGAATAGTGAGACTGGTGTGGGAAGAAACCCCAACTGGAAAAAGACCACTTGGACGACCCCGGCTCCGGTGGCGGGATAATATAGCAGGAGACCTTAAAGCTATGGATGTAGAGAACTGGATGGAGCTAGCAAAGGATAGAAACGAATGGAGGCATATTGTCAAGTCGGCTAAAACCCACACGCGTTTGTAACGCAACGGAGTAAGTAAGATCTAAAACTTATTGTACTACTTACCCTTACAGGACTGCAGAGTGGCTACACTAAATATTGTTGTTTTTATTGGAATTAGACAGCAAAGTCAGAAACCAACATTACGTGAAAACATTATGCCCGGTCTGAAACACTTCCTTAATGAAGCCTTATATTATACTTTTGTAAAAAAAATGTTGTCGTTTTAATTTTTTGAAAATTCTTCTTTCCTTCTATAAAAACTTATGGGTAAAAACCCAGACCATATTTGAATTCAGCACATTACAGTAGACATTGGCGTAGCTAGGAAGTTTTCCTAAGGGGGGGGGGGCAGCCGGTCAATAAAGACCATTTTTTCAAGATAAAAACAATGGGAACAGTATATTTCTTCAATATTGTTGATTTTTCTAGAGTAGGCAATGAGTTTTGTAGGATAGGCGGTACCCACCCTTGCTCCCCCTAACTACGTCCATGATAGTAGACATAAAAAACCTAAAAAAAAACTCTGTTAGCGACAAAAAATTTCAGCACGGTGGTAATTAGTCACAAGACTTACCCCCATTTTTTACAGGTATGTTTTTAATAGAATCTAAACTTCTAAATCCCATTATATACCTAAGATTTTAGTAAATTTAACTTTATTTAACATTTTAAATTGAAAATTCTTTACTATTTTACAATTCTCTCCACATTTTAATTTCTAATTTACTTTGCTCCCATCTGGTTTTAAATAATGAAAACAAGCTTAGTAGTTTCCTAACTTTTAAAATGTATTAACCCCTCAAAGCATTTATTCGTAAAATTAAATTTTACATACTAGTTCTCGGATGATTACAAGAAATTTACATAAATTGTATTTAAATTCAAATTAGAATAGGAGAAATATTGAATTCTAGAATGGATATCAGTAAAGTGTATTTCTAGTTAATTAATTAAAATTCATATAAATTTATTTTTTCGGGAGTTTTACACAATTTCAAGTTTGCCTTAGAAGTAAGAGATTTTATGATACCGGAGTGACAAAGGGTTACAGGGGAAGGATCGTTTTTATCTTCCTCGACAGTCAAGTAGCGCAGAAAGTGCTCGCATGTCATCAGATAATATCAAAACACATCAGAGCTTTTCTTCAAAGCTTATCAAACACAGCAAATGTACACAGAAAGGTACCAAAAATTTAAAAAAAGAAACGGAACCTCAAAATCCGATGACAAGTTTCAGAGCATATGATAACATTTTTAAGGTACAGTTTCATTATCTGAGTGTGCGGATTTGTAGGTTCTCCCTCGCCTCTCTCCGAGCCGTCTTTATTTAAGCAATATATGTGAAGCTTCACTAACGATTTTGTTGAAGCTCAAGGAATTTCAAATTTAAAAAAAAAACTTTAGCTATTTAACTTTTAAATGACGCTAGTTGCGTTTCTAATTAACAATTGTTATAAACAATGTGGAGGTGAAACTTTTTAAAAAATTAGCCAGCCTCGACCCATATTAACCTAGGATATATTTTTTTTAAAGTTGTGCACAAGTGCCAGCTTCCTGATTATAAACAAATAATTTTGTTGAAAGTAATAGTAATAAAGTTATTCAATTTGTTTATTGGAAAAATACCCGAGGCATGGGAAAACGCAGAAGTCATCATATTATACAAAAAAGGCGATAGAAATAACATAGAAAATTATCGGCCAATTAGCTTACTGTCCCACTTGTACAAACTTCTTACAAAAATAATAACTAACAGACTGACGCAAAAGTTGGACGCATACCAACCATCAGAACAAGCCGGATTTCGCAGGAACTTCAGTACAATAGACCATCTACAGACAGTACACACGCTTATCGAAAAAACCACGGAATATAATATACCTCTGCATTTGGCTTTCGTTGATTACCAGAAGGCGTTCGATTCTATCGAATCATGGGCAGTTCTCAAAGCACTGGACAATGCTCGGCTTGATTCAAGATACTCTGCTCTGATTCAGCATATATATGAAAACGCTTACATGCAAGTTACAATAGACGAGGATATAAAAACCTCGAGGATACCTATAAAAAGAGGCGTACGTCAGGGAGACACAATCTCTCCAAAATTGTTCACTTGAAGATGTATTTAATGGCTTGGACTGGCATGGCAAGGGAATTAACATAGACGGAACACGACTAAACCACTTAAGATTTGCTGATGATATTGCTATAATCAGTGATTCACCAGAACAACTCCAATGTATGATACAAGAACTTCATCAAGCATCAGCTAGGATAGGACTCAAAATGAACTTGTCAAAAATAAAAATAATGAGTCTAGAACAAATACAAATTAAAGTTGAAGATAAAATAATAGAAAACGTAAGAGAATACATATATCTAGGTCATAAAATACAAATAGGGAAGGAAAACCAATCGGCTGAAATTCCTAGAAGAATAAGTCTCAGCTGGGCAGCTTTTGGCAAACTCGGATTCGTTCTTAAATCCAGTAACACCCCCATAAGTCTGAAAAGAAAAGTCTACGAGTCGTGCATCCTGCCAGTTCTTACTTATGGTATTGAAATAACCTCCTTAACATGTAAAGCCATTAATAAGCTTCGGGTTACACAACGAGCAATGGAAAGGGCTATGCTGGGAATTAGTTTACGAGATAGAGTTCCAAATGAAGAAATCAGAAGAAGAACGAAAATGACAGATGTGAGCAAACGAGCAGCGCAGCTAAAATGGAGATGGGCTGAACATATCGCAAGACATGACATAGACAGATGGATATACAAGATAACAGCATGGCGGCCAAGAGTGAACAAGAGAAGTGTTGGCAGGCCCCAAAAGAGATGGCGTGACGACATCCAGAAAATTGGCGGAAAAAACTGGATGGGGATCGCTACGGACCGACAGAAATGGAAAAATATGAAAGAGGCCTACATTCAGGAGTGGATGAAAACGGGCTGATATGATGATGATGAATTTGTTTATTAGGTAAAAACTATAGTGTTTTTCTAATTAGATTTTGACATAATTAAAATTAATTTTTCCTACTTTTAATGATTTATTTAGATAACATAAGTTTTATTTTTTTAACAAGATACCCGTAGAATCATTGTATCTTCATTATTGTAGGAATAATGTTATAACAAGGAAAATGATTCTGGGATAAACAAATTATTTTTTACATATTAAATATTACAAGACCATACTTTTCACGCAATAACCAAGTCGTATGTTGATTTTTGCTATAGTTATTACTAATTAAAAAATATGCCAATTTTTACCTTCTTTTGCAGTATTCTAAGTAACAAATAAAGATATCAACATCTGCAAGAAGCCATTTTAAAGGTTTTTTAATTATTTACAACCTTATTATCCCATTTTGTTCAATAAATACTTCAATTTTGATTCACAGGCACGAATGGCCAAAACGATGCATTTTTTCTCTTTAATTGTTAATAACTCAAACACCACATCTAATCCAATGAAGAAAAGTATAGGTTTTGTTCCTATAGGCTTATATTATCTAAAAATCGTCCGATTGCTGGATGATGGAGTGTCTCGGGAAAAATGTTAATTCTCTGTACATGTTGCTACTCGAGTGACGGAGTCTAGGAAGATGGAGGGGTTAAAAGGAAGAGAAATACGCTAAAATTAATTCAGTCGGGCATGTAAGGGCTGTACTCCCTTAAAGGGGCTATACTGTACTTGCGTAGTGAAATTCACATATATTCTTTTCTTTCACAGATTGTCCCGTCTTTACGTGGTCTCTGCTGGACAATAACATTTTTAATTAATAAATCTAGATTATTTCAGGTTAATTTTAGTTTCTCAAGACTAACAAAAACTAAGATAAACCTGAACTAACGAAAACTGATCAAAAATTTTGGGAGTTTAGGAGTAATTTTACTCTTTTTCATACATTACAAAAATTAAACTATGTTATTCACTGTCATGGATAAATTTTATATTTTATATTACGAAAGTATAATTCTAGGTCAATTTAGGCTAATTCAAAATTGTTTCAGGTTTACAAATTACCCAAAATCAAGCTAAACTTGAGCTAACTAAAAATTTTGATTAAAATATTACACAAATGAAACTACTTTGTTGACTAAGATGGATAGATATTATAGTTTATAGCACGAAGTATTTTACATCTGGCAACGTGTCAAACGAATATTAGGCGTTTTCGCGAGTCTGATGGTCGATGGCCTTTTCGGTACGTATTTTTGGTTTTTCGTTGAAAATACAAGTTTTTCTAAATGTATTTACTAAAATTTATGCAAAAATATTTGAAATATATTACATACATGATATTTTAACTAGTACCATTGAAAATAAATATGTAAGTTCGGTGTTTTCTTCAGAATTAAAAATGCTTGGTGAAATGACGATTGGCCGTTTTTTGAGTTTTCCGAGGAAGTAAGAAAAAATAGTGAAAAACTAAAGCCAAAATCATATTCTACGACCTCGAATAGGGGGTAAGTATCGAGTTTTTTCCAAAAAAAAAAGTAATTTTCCTACATTTACCATAATGTAAATAAACATACGACTGTGGTTTTCTGGTTCTCATATTACCAACCTCATAAAACAAATTTACTATAAAATTTCTGCGCTGGCTCCACGTAGCAACTTGACGTCAATTTATGACATTTATTTTGTGCATGGTAGGGTAATTTTTTGGCATTTAGCCTATTCTTGTAGTTTCCCATATCTCCTCTAACTTCCTTGGACGGAACATATGTCAAAAATATCTTAAAATCTGTATGTCTGCGACCGTATTGCTCCACCAGTTTTTTTATTAAAATATTCCAAATGCTTTTTTGATATCATTTTGTATATTAAACAAAAGCAAGCTTTCCGGAACTCCCCAATAGTTTATTTTAATATTACAGTAACAAAATTACTGCTATTTACACTATAATTTAATCCATTTCAAACTTATCCGCTTAGAAGCTGTAAATCTAATTTTCAAAATTGTATTGTGCATTGCACTTAGCAAAATATGCTTTGGTGTAACAACAAAATGCGATTATTCTCATTTAGTTTATAAATGATCAAGTTTGAAATTGTACTGTGGTATAACGTTATTTACTTTCAACAAAACTGAGTGGAGATTTCAAATCTTTTTAACCGAATTCAAAAAAAGGGGATTTTCAGTTCTACGTGTATATTTTTATTTATTTTTCAAATTTTGTTTACACATACTTTTTGATAGTAGTGTGAAACGTCCAACACATTTTAAGGGATTCCCATACATACTTGTATAATCTTAGCTCTAACAGATGATCATTCCAAGGTGCATCCCTACAATCTTTACCTGTTTACTTATTATTTATTTTCCTTGAAGGACATAAACACTATAAAATGGAAATATAATGGAAAACGATTTTAATTGGTTTTCGTATTGTTGTCCAGAGCGAGGGAATCTCTTCTAGAAATATTAAAATAATTTTTAGTAACTGCTTAAATATATATATACATATATATATATATATATATATATATATATATATATATATATATATATATATATATATATATATGTATATATATATATATATATATATATATATATATATATATATATATATATATATATATATATATATATATGTTTACAGGGTGTTTGGTACATCGATAGAAAGTTTGGAAGAGGTGATAGAGAATGTCATTTTGAATAATTTATGCCATATATGCCTTTGTAGTACAGGGTGAATCAAAGATTGGATGAAGTAGGTTTGTGCCTTTTCGGTGAAATTAACAAAGAAACTATATTTATTGTTTGATACAGTTTATTTTTACGCAGATTTTAAAAATATTTAGGACTCTACAGGGTGAGCCAAAAAACTAGGACAGCATAAAGTTGTATTTTTTTAAATAGAACACCCTATATACGAATCGTATTTTCGATTTAGCTTATAATTTTAAATCTTTTTTATTAAGGGTTTACTATAACAAAACTTTATAGTTTCTGAGATGATCAAGTTTAAAGAAAAAAAGTCACATTTTCAAGCATCAATTCAATCCTAAATAACGTTTTCAATTTTGTGACAAATATATTCAAATTTGGAATTTAGCAAGGCCAAGGACAAGTTAACATAATTTTTAACTAATATTTGCAATAAAAGCTACAGGGTGTTGAACACATCGGCTCAAATTTGAACAAGTTTAAATGAATAAATATCTTTTTTTTTAAATGGTACACCCTGTATATTTTCATGTTATTTAATAGAGTAATAAAAACCCTAAAAGTTTTGTTCAATATATCCTATACCTATTTATAATAGTTTTTGAGATATTTCAGTTTTTCTTATTTTCCATACTTTTTTACAGAAATAGTCTTCATTATCATAGTAGCCATGTAAAATAATAAAAAGAAACTACAGAAATAAACAGAATGTGGTTAAATATGATGAAATACATTATTCGTTATATTACAACGGCAATAGTTTAATTAAACATAATGTGAAAAAATTAACACAACAATAACAACAAGGCAAATACATATTTACTTTTATACTAAATTGAAACAAAAAAATTACCTATTAAATACTGAGATTAATTATTTCTTTTTAATAAGTGTTCGAATAAACGACCCTCTTGTGCAATGCACAAATTTAGTCTTTTTTGCAGATTTTCTCGGACCCTGGACAAAATTGGTGGCGTTATTGTTCTACAGGTATCCCTAATCCTGTTTCGCATATCTTCCACTCTTGTTGGTGGATTAACATACACCTTATTTTTAATATAACCCCATAGGAAGAAATCTAATGGGGTGATATCGCAAGACCTTGGTGCCCACTCAATGAAACCCCCACGTCCAATCCATTTTTGCGGATATCGTTGGTCCAAAAACGCACGAACTTCACGATGGTAATGCGGAAGCGCACCATCGTGCTGGAACCACATACTGTCGACCTCATCCCTATCGAGACTTTGAAGCAGTTGGGGTAGTTCTTCTTGTAGAAAGTTCAGGTAAATATGGCCATTTAGTGGTTCATTAAAAAAGTGGGGTCCAATAATTCGATTATAATGAATACCACACCAAACATTTAATGACCAGTGGTTTTGATGTTGCACCTCTCTAATCCAAAATGGGTTTTCTGTGGCATAATAATGCATGTTGCGTCTATTTCCGGCACCGTTACTTCTAAGAGTAGCTTCATCACTAAACATTACCTTGCATAATAAATTTGGATTTAATTGAATCTCCGCATTTATTGTACGACAAAAGTTTACACGACTTTCAAAATCCTGTCCATGCAATTCTTGGTGTAATTCCATGTGATATGGATGATACCTATATTTCTTGGTAGTACGATTAGCGGTAGATTGTGATGTTTCACATAATGCTGCTAACTGACGGCTACCAATATAAGGATTTTCCTGAACATTTAACAATACTTGTAGTTCTTTTTCTTCATTAGTTACTGGATTGTTGACCACTTTACGTTTTGGATAATCAACAGTACCAGAAGAATCAAATCTTTGCATTAAGTTTTGAAAAGTATGGGTATTAGGCTGGCGTCGATCAGGATACTTCATTTTGTAAATTCTTTGAGCAAGAAGGCAATTTTTTTGAGCCTCTCCTATTGTATAAATCATATCTGTTAACTCATTCTTTGGAAAATTCATTTTACAATATAAGATGAATGCAAAAAAACCAAACTACACTACATAAAAACCAAAAGAAGCGATTGCGGTTATAAATTTGACACACAGAAAAATGTTCTTTTACATTGTTTTTGCCACGGCTACTATGATAATGAAGACTATTTCTGTAAAAAAGTATGGAAAATAAGAAAAACTGAAATATCTCAAAAACTATTATAAATAGGTATAGGATATATTGAACAAAACTTTTATGGTTTTTATTACTCTATTAAATAACATGAAAATATACAGGGTGTACCATTTAAAAAAAAAGATATTTATTCATTTAAACTTGTTCAAATTTGAGCCGATGTGTTCAACACCCTGTAGCTTTTATTGCAAATATTAGGTAAAAATTATGTTAACTTATCCTTGGCCTTGCTAAATTCCAAATTTGAATATATTTGTCACAAAATTGAAAACGTTATTTATGATTGAATTGATGCTTGAAAATGTGACTTTTTTTCTTTAAACTTAATTATCTCAGAAAATATAAAGTTTTGTTATAGTAAACTCTTAATAAAAAAGATTTAAAATTATAAGCTAAATTGAAAATACTATTCGTATATAGGGTGTTCTATTTAAAAAAATACAACTTTATGCTGTCCTAGTTTTTTGGCTCACCCTGTAGAGTCCTAAATATTTTTAAAATCTGCGTAAAAATAAACTGTATCAAACAATAAATATAGTTTCTTTGTTAATTTTACCGAAAAGGCACAAACCTACTTCATCCAATCGTTGACTCACCCTTTACAAGAATGCACGGTTGTCGAGTTACAGCACATTTTATAATTTTTCGGTTTTCTGGCAATTGGTGATTGAAAATTTAATTTTTATGATACTGGTATAATTTCTCGGTTTGAAATATTGTTTTTCTTATTCTTTGGTTCATACACTATAATAACAACAAGAGGACTGATATTAAAATATCACCCAGAAAACTGTGCACTCAAAAATTTTTTTCATCGACGAAAATTTAAGTTTCATTCTTAGATTTGAGTGAGGTTTTTTCCAACAGTGAAAAAAATAAATGAATTTAATTTATTTTAAAAATAACTTTATTGAATTACCTTAACAGTAGTTTATCGAAACCCGTAATAATAAAATATTACATACATTAAATTTAGGGAAGATATTCATATTAACGAAATTAATAATTTTCTTTATTCACTTTTTCTTAATTTAATTAAAATACAAAATATCTAATGTATTGCATTGGATGTTTTGAACGCCTAAAAGATGAATTTTTGTGTTTCTGTTCACCAGGCCGGTAATTGTTATTTCTAAAATAAACATAAACAAAATTAAAACATCAATAGATAAACAACCAGTTTTTTTTAGCAACCATACAGATGATATCGACTGTAGTGCTGGTCGCACACGTCTTGTCATTGTGTTTTATATCAGTTCAGTGTTCACTTGCAAAATTTAAAATTGCCTTGTTGACAAAACGATGGCTACTTTTCCAATTTAGAATACGCTGATATAATTTTCATGTATGGTAGAGAAAACGGCAATGTAGCCGTAGCTCAACGACCATACCGAGATCGATTTCCTGGAAGAAGAGTTCCCAATGTACAAGTTTTTATTAACACATATCGCCGTATTTCTGAAACCAGTAATCTTCATTTCAGAGAAAGACTGCATGCAGACAGACATACTGTCGAAGTAGAACAACAAATTTTGGATTCATTTGATGATAATCCAACCACGAGTACTAGAAAGGGAGTTAATCAACTTAATTTGTCTACTTGGAAAGTGTGGAACGTTTTGAAAGTTGAAGGAAAACATCCCTTCCATTACACCCCGGTTCAAAGCCTTGAAGAAGGTGATCCAGCACGGAGAATTCTGTTCTGCCGTTATTTGTTAAATGCTGATATGGAAGATGGAGTTTTCTTAAAAAGTATTTTATGGTCCGATGAATCGAAATTTTCTCGGGGGGGAATCACCAACTTCCACAATCTGCATTATTAGGCTGATGAGAATCTGCCAATGAGAAAAGAAATATCCTTCCAACAGAAATTCAGTGTAAATCTATGGGCAGCGGTAATTGGAAGAATTTTCATTGGGCCACATTCCCTTCCTGAACATTTAAACAGAGACAATTACTTAGAGTTTTTACGAAATGAAAAGACAATAATTTTCCAGAACGATGGATATCCAGCACATTACCGGGTTGACGCAAGAATTTTCTTTAATGAAATATTCCCTAATCGTTGGATCGGAAGAAATGGTCCCATATTGTGGCCTGCGAGGTCCCCAGACTTGACTCCTATAGATTTTCACATCTGGAGATATATGAAAGCACTTGTCTATAAAGTTGAAATAATGGACCGTAATCAACTGATTGAAAGAATTAATGAAGCAGGTGTCACACTTAAGGAAGAAATGAGACTAGGCGTAACCACCACCCAAGTGAGGAAAAGTATTAGAAATAATAACTTACATTTCGAACATAACATGTAAAATAATACTTAATGTGATTTTAGTAATTTTAGGAAAGTAAAAATAGATAGAAAAAATTGGTAATTTCGTTAATATTAATATCTTCTCTGAATTTAATAGATTTAATATATTATTGATACGGGTTTCAATAAACCACTGTAAAGGTAATTCAACAAAGTCATTTTTAAAATAAATTGAATGCATTTATTTTTCCTACTGTTAGAAAAAAACATCACTCAAATCTAAGAATGAAACTTGAATTTTCGTAGATGAATAAAATTTTTGAGTGCACAGTTTTCTGTTTGTTATTTTAATTTTTGTCCTTCTATTGTTATTATAGTGTATGAACCAAAGAATAAGAAAAAAAATATTTCAACCGAAAAATTATAACAGTATCATAAATTAAATTTTTAATCACCAAGTGCCAGAAAATCGAAAAATTATAAAATGTGATGTAACTCGACAACCGTGCATTTTTGTACTAAGGGATATATGGCATATATTATTTAAAATAACACCTTAGATGTATATATATATATATATATATATATATATATATATATATATATATATATATATATATATTCATTCATATCATTTTTCTATATTTTGTCTTTTCTTGGGTTTAAGTTCTATATTTAATAAATAAATACCCAAAACTATTGACGTTTCGCCCTTTATTCAAGGCATTTTCAAAATTCTTTCCTCCTAAAAATATATAATTAAAATACATCACATAAAAAACATATTTACAATTTCGAAAAACAAACAAGACACTTAAAAACAGTATTCAAAACTTTAAAATTTTTTAAAAATATTTAATTTTACCGGTACACACCTTAACATTTTGCTGTTCTGTTACTAAATAAAATTCAAATTTTACTAAGTTTACTGAGGATACGTGGAATGCGAATGTGTTTTATTTTTTTAATATTTGTTATATTTTACAATGCATAAAAAAACAAATAAGGTATATGTTTGGTTTTAGGTTTAAGAGGATATTCAATTTTTGATTCTTATTTGACCGGATCGAATACTTAATATTTTTGTTTAAATTAGGCTTGCGTAAATGTGGCTCAAATTTCCCATATCTTTTCTGTCGTTAACAGTGTTTTTATCTTTTTTAATTTCAATCATTTCCTTTATCTGTAATTTTGGTAATTCACATCTTTGTTTTTTATAATGGTACTGTTATAATCAAAAGTGTGTTTTTCGTCCTGTGTGTGTTTGTTTAACACTGTTGAGGCGTTTTTCGTATATTTATGGCCATTTAATCTGATCTTCAGTAATTGGCTCGCCATGCCTATATATTTTTTGGGACAATTTGTGCAAGGGATCGAATATATTATATTTGATTTATTCATTAGAGGAGTTTTACTTTTTAAATTTGTGAACAATGTATTTAATTTATTATGTGACCTGTGACATACGATTATATCATGCTTTTTTAAAATGTATTTTATTTTTTTTGACAGCTCACTAGTGTACGGTAATGCCACATATTTTTGCTGTTTATGTTCTATGTTTTTTGTTTTTACGTTATTATAAAACTTATATGTTCGTTTATCAATTATTTTGGTGATAGTCTTTTCGTTGAAATTATTATTTATTAGTGTCTTTTTTACTTTTTGCAGTATTTTTGGTCGGAATTCTGGAGACGTTAGGGAGATAGCACGATCAGATAGACCGATATAACGCTATTTTTTTGTGTTTTTGAATGATTAGAGAAATAGTTTAGATATCTACCTGACCAAGTTGGTTTGGTGTACCATTCAGTTAAAATTTTGTTTTTTCTGCGTATAAGTGTCATATCTAGAAAATTTATTTTATTATTATTCTCTGTTTCGGACGTGAACTGTATATATATATATATATATATATATATATATATATATATATATATATATATATATATATATATATATATATATATATATATATATATATATATATATATATATATATATATGTATATATATAAATTTGAACCAATTACAATGGATTTACTTACGATGCCTAAAATATTATAGTTTTGTAGCACTTGCTATTTTCCTTTTGTATTACCCCAAGTTTAAGGAAAATCGATGACCCAAAGGTCCAAGCCTATTCAGTTAAAGAAAATTCTCATCTGCTACTCCAAAAATAACTAATTCCCTCCAGACGTAAACTTTGTAATTTTCTGTATGGAGTGGGTAACATTTCTATTACTATAATATTTAACATAACATTTATAAAACAAAAACTGCTAAATAATCAAAAACATATGTGCTCTGTGGTATAAAATACGCCTCCAGTAAAATAAGTAATATATTAATATTAATAAAATTACGTTTTACAATCTCATATGTAAATAGGGAATTTAATTTTGCCAGGGGAGTAAAATAACATACTACATTATTATTTAAAACATATACAGGATGTCTCAATTTCTCGTCAAGATATCCTTAGCAGTAGCGGCTGATGCATTAAAAAAGTAAGGGCTGCAATTCCAATGGTACATTAAAAACATAGATATGTATAGAATCTGCTATAGGCACTGGTGAATGAAAAAATAAAAGTGGGTGGGTATGAAACACAGTGGTGTATTTTAAACAACTAAACATAAAGAAGGTAGTAAATTATACACAAAACAAAATACATGTATAATTTACTGTGTGAATTACACTAGTTTACAGTACATCTGTTGCCGAAGAAATTTTAGCTGTTGTTGACTACATATGATATGCTAATTTCAAATATATGAATAGAATTTTTTTATCAGCTCTACTTTTTGAGTTTCAGCTATGTAGGTATAAAACAGAAAAAAAAACATGAATATTTACTAAGAAAAAATTTATTAAAAATCAAGTTAATCATTGAGTTCTAAAAAACTTCGTTTTCAAGCTCTTCTCTGATTGTAGACTTAGGAAAATGACGTGTCAGAGACCAACAGTAGTCAGATATCATATTCGTATCCCAGAAACCTTGATAGCGCTCTTCCATGACGCGTAAGTCCTGATGCATACGCTCTCCCTGCTCTTCGCTCATATCTCCTAAATTTTCCGGAAACCTGTCTAGGTGCCTATGGAGGAAGTGGAGTTTTATGCTCACATTGCACCCCAAATATTTTATTGTAAGAGAAGGTCTGCTACAAGTTCAATATACTTTTATGATTTTTTATTTCCGCGAAAATTCTGCATCACAGAGACGAAAGCTGTCCAAGCCCTTAGTTCTAACTCAGTCATAGAATTTCTGAATAAGTATCTTTCGTAAGTTGTCTAATTTGGGGGCCATCAAAAATACCGGCTTTAATCTTTTCCATAGTGAGCTGAGGAAATTTTTGGCAAATGTAAGAAAAGCAGTCCCCGTCTTTATCTAATGATTTTCATGATGCCCAGTTTGATATGTAATGGTAGCAGGATAATTTTGTTACAAGTTACTAGTGAATTCCGGACTATATTTTGCTTTCCAGGCTTCATATTTTTTGTCTGAAAGGCCACTTTCTTCTTACCTAATGCTCTTGTTTAGCTCTACTGTCCCAAAGACATATAAAACAGGGAAACTTAGTGTAACCATTTTATTGACCGAGAAGAATGTTCACCATTTTTAAATCAACACATATTTGCCACATATGGTCATTGTACTGTATTTTATTTAAGACTAGCGAGATGTTACAATATTCTGTAATGTAATAGAATACATTTTAGGCTACGTTTTGAGCTATCAATGCCAGTCGTTTAATTCGTATTGTTTCAAGCTCATTTTTATCAACAAGTTTTTAATGTCTGAACAATAGGTAATACCGTTTTATTCGGAAAAATAACGCCGTAATTCTTTATCTTTTTCACGATAAAAAGTTATTTTAGTATTTGAGGAAATTAAATTTTTTTCTTTCAGTCTTGATGCCAATAATTCTGAAGCTTGTTTAGAAAGATTTAAATCTCTTACAAGATCATCTAACTCATCTTGGGAAAAGCATTTTGGCTCATTTGATATACCTTCAAAATCAGCATCATTTTGTGATGAGCTTGATGCTTTCTTGTCTTGTTCTAAGGGTTCAGATATATTTTTAGGCACTGAAAAGTCAGGTGAATGATGCACTGGACGCTGAACTCAACTAGTACTTGGGTACTGCCATTTAGCTCGATTTTTAATGTTTAGACCGTTTACGTTCACGCTACAAAAGTAACAGTCTTCGAGATGATTTTGTGGTTCTCGCCGAATAGTTGGTGTTCCAAATTTACAGGCACTTCTTTTACCACTTTTCCATAATCTTAAATATTCCACACACGATTTACAAACACAATTAGGAGCCCAAGACTTTCATTTTTATCTAAGAGCATCCCAAAATACTCAAAATAGGTATTTTTCACCAACTCTGATATAACTTTTCTACAATTGTTAAGTACATATTCTCCGCATATATAGCAAAAATTATTTGGATTGTTTAAACAACGTCTCCTTGAACTACTCATGACGCAAAAACTTCAGATACTAATCTTAACACAGTAAAATATGCACATTATAGATAAATAAATACGCATTTCATCTAAAATTGGTAGTAGGTGGCTTTGAAGGGTTTAGATTTAGATTAGATTAAGACGTTAAAATTATTTTTTTGAAATTCAATATGGCGGATCTAATATGGTGGGTTTAAAATTTTACCTCTTTCGCATTTTTTCAGATTTGGTATTAGAGGGTTGAGGGATTGTGTATTACGAATATTAAGTTAATATTTTACAACTATTAGGTTGATAAGATACAATATGAGGCACTAAAAATTTTACATTTTCCGGTTTTATCTAAAATTGATATTGCACGGTTCTTGGGGCGTATACAAACTCAATATGCAATATAAAATATATCGTCTCAAATTCTTTAAATATCGATATTGGAAGTTTTGGTTCCAATATTACCAATCTAAAATTAATTTAAAATTTAAGATAGTGGATTTACTATGACAGACTAAATATTTGTTTGACACAATTTCATTGGTATTTGGAGAACTCTAAGAATAAAAGAATTTTTAGTGGTTCATTTTAGGGTGATTTACAATTATGGATAAAATGGGTACTTTTTTGCCACTTTGGAGTCATTGCGAGGTGTTTGTGAATATCATAATGAATTCAAAACGAAAAATCGAAAAATAAAATTTTTAGAAAAACCGACTTCTAAAAATACGCTAAAAAGTGAAAAATAACTAAAAATTTTTATAGCAAATTGAAATTTTTGAAGTCGGCGCCAAATTATTTCTAAATGAAATAAATAACCTAATATATTATTATTAAATTATGGTAAGAAAGCAATTACAAAATATTTTTAGTCGGTTTATGCGAATCACATTTTGTCAGGTATTATTTTGGCTCCGACTTCAAAAATTTAATTTTCATATAAAAATTTCTAGTTACTTTTTACTTTTTAGCGCACTTTTAGAAGTCGGTACAAGTTTTTTATAAAAATTTTATTTTGTAAAATAAGTTTGATGATGAATGGAAACTCTTGCTTCTGAGAATTTTGAGATACCTTGATGATTGGTTCGTGACATTAACATTTCTACTGTCATCTAGGATTTTTTCTTTCTAGAATGCTGTCTTTGTATTCGAATACGGTACAAAGCACTCTAGAATTAAAATTGCATCTTGTACGGGCCCAACGAGGTAAGCGTTTGTTAACAATTTGATCTAGTATTACGGTTCTTTAAGGACAATTTGAAAAAAAAAGAACAAGTCTCTTGTAAATTGAAAAAAAATATGCGGACATTTTTATTAGCGGATGCAGCGTTTAACATTACTAAATTTAATTGATATGCATAACAATGCACGTTAGCCGGAGTTAATAGGTCTTTTTTATAACTGCTTGCACCCCATTTGACGAGCGGCTGATGTTTTATAGAAAATCAAAAAAACGCTTATTTGGTTTCACTTACACATACAGAAAGACAGAGATTAAGAACTGCATTAAATTTAACTGCATTTCTAGAATATCTTACAAGAGATCCCTAAGAATGTCTGTACAGTTTGGGACAGAGCACTTATTTTTGGATAGTTTTTTTCTCGTCAAATATTTTTAACCTCCTTAAAACGTAACAAGATATCTTGATTAAAGTAAAAACATAGTCACTTTCACAAAAATTAAAATACCGGTAAAGTAGACATCACGCATAGAAATATCGGCACAGTAGACACCACGGTTGTATTCTAATCTGAACTTAAGGAATGGTTTAACTGCTGCTTGAAAAAGAAACCTTTACTGATACTGGCAACCCCACGAGCGACTGGAAGCAAAAGTTCAAATAGTCGTTAAGTGGGTTGCATAAAAGAAATTTTTCTAGTAGAAGAATATTTTGTGAGGCAACTCCATATCAGCTCCAATGAATTAGCTTGGATTTTTTATTTTAATTTACAATTTTTTGGGGGTTACGCAGACCTGCAAACCTAAGAAAAAGCCACCACTGATTCCTAGTGTTTCGTAATTTTTTTTTCCTAAGATGCCCCATGAAGGAAATATAGTAATTATAATTTCTGCAAAAGATGTTAATATCACAGTAACTACTTAACTTACACATGAAGATGGCTACCCAAAATATATCCGAGATATATGGAAATTTTTGTTTATTTGCAGGACACTACTATTCCTGTTACCGATCTCAAGGCTTGATCTCTAGGTTCTTAGTTCTAATATTCCTTTATAAGCCTTTATTTGCTCACATCTTCTAAAGGGTGTTTTTTTATAGAGGTATAGAACTTTTAAATGGAATAAAACAAAGATGAAGTTTTTAAATTGACATGAAATTTACTTTATTCGAAAGATAACCTTCTGGCATTATAATTTAAATATGACTTCTGGCATATGACCGCCACGGCTGGATCGGACGTAGTCTAATCTGGAGGTCCAATTTTCGATGACTTTTTCCAACATTTGTGGTCGTATATCGGCAATAACGCGGCGAATGTTGTCCTCCAAGTGATCAATCGTTTCGGGCTTATCGGCGCAGACTAGCGACTTCACATATCCTCACAGGAAATAGTCTAGCGGCGTTAAGTCGCACGATTTTGGAGGCCAATTCACGGGTCCGAAACGTGAAACTATGCGGTTACCAAACGTTTACTTCAATAAATCAATTGTGGCACGAGCTGTGTGACATGTTGCGCCGTCTTGTTGAAACCACAGCTCCTGCACATCATGGTTGTTCAATTGATGAACGAAAAAGTCAGTAATCATGGCTCTATAGCGGTCACCATTGAGTGTAACGTTCTGACCAGCATCGTTTTTAAAGAAGTACGGACCAATGATTCCACCAGCCCATAAAGCACACCAAACAGTCCGTTTTTCTGGATGTAACGGTGTCTCAACATACACTTGAGGATTATCATCACTCCAAATACGGCAGTTTTGTTTATTGACGTATCCATTTAAACAAAAGTGAGCTTCATCGCTAAACAAAATTCGCTAATGAAAATCGGGATCAACGGTATTCTTGTTTTGGGCCCATTCACCGAATCTACGTCTTGCTAGATGATCGTGTGGCTTCAATTCGTGCACTAGTTGGATTTTGTAAGCACGCAAACCAAGATCTTTCCGCAAAATCTTCCATAAAGTGAATGGACACATATCCAATTCCTGTGCACGATGGTGGATAGACTGATTCGGGTCTTCCTCTACGCTACGCTCTACAGCAGCAATGACTCTTCTGTACGCACTGTACGACGTCTCTGCGGATGCGTATTATCATTTAGAGTAAACGTGGTGCGAAAACGTTCCATAGTTAGTCGAATTAATTGCTCTGATGGACGATTATGTTGACCGTAAAATGGACGTAGTGCGCGATACGTATTTCGAACACAACCATGATTTTCAAAATAAATTTGCATAATTTGGAAGCGTTGTTCAGGCGTCAGTCTATTCATGTTGAAATGCCAAACCAAACTAAACATAAATCACTTGACAGCTGACAAAATGGCCGCCAGTTAAAAAAGTGTTGCCAACTTAAAGTTCTATACCTCTATAAAAAACACCCTTTAGATCGGATCTATTTTTAACCTTCTTAATGAACCTGGCTGTTAAAGGTTTCATAAAATTTAAATTCATGTTGGCTATACAAATATACCCATCAGATAAAGTTATAGAACAAGTTGATTCTCCTTTTTCTTCCATACTTTTACTAAGCTTGACTTTAAAACATATTAAGTTGCCATTATTTGCTTTCCTAATATTAAATTTAATTTTATCCTCTTCTACTATTAAAGCCGCAACTTCCAGTTTTAAATTAAGTTGGACTTAAAAATAAAATAGGCAGCTTTATTGCTTTTGTGCGCTTTCTAGAACGTTGATATGTAATATGAGAATCTCGGGGGACTTAATTTCTCATTACTTTTTTGAGTCATATATACAGGGTGATTCTCCATGAACTTTATCGATCGATTGTGGGAAAACTATAATTAGGAAGAATTTGAAAATTCGACAATGTACTAACGTGCATAGAGGACAGCCGGTTAAAATATTTTTAAGATGACGCCACTTCCCGTTATACCGGAAGTAGATATCAACTTGCTTATTTTAAATGAAACACCTTATATATTATTGCATTTTCAATTTCTACGTAAAATTCTAGACGTATTTTATGTATAATATACTATACTTAAGTCTTACCATTTTGGATATATTTAAAATTTTATCTCAAAAATTACGTTTGGGAATCAAAACTTAACTATACATTTTTCCTATAAGGTCTTTATTATTTAATTTGGGTTAGTTTCCCTGGAGACGAAGATCAACTTTAGTAGTCTTTCTATATTTTGAAAAATATTAGTACAGAGTGGTCAAAAAAGAATAAAAATTATATTTAAAAAATCGTGTAAAGTCATTTTTTCAAATAGAAAGCACCTATTTTTATAATTTTATCATATTAAGCATTAAAAATAAAGATAACTTTGTATAAGGTTATCTATTCCAAAAATTTGTAGTTTTCAAAATATTGGCAGTTCAACATTTTTCTATTGTAAAAATGCTACACGGCTTTTAAGTTTGGTTATTAGTTGGCCATGATGACGAGGCGTGGCGAAAATAAAACAAACGAACCCTACAGAATTGTCACTATTTCTTGCCATTTGACATTCATTAATAATAAGCATGCAGGACGATTAAATTACACGCACGAAGATTATTTAAATTTATTTATTATTTATGGAGAATGTGATAGAGTTATTTCAAGAACATGCGATACATTCTTGATCCGATATCCGAAGAAACACAAACCAACACTACCAACTGTTAAAAACATTATAAAAAACCTCAAGAACTTTGAATTTATAAAAACTAAAAGAAATAGAAATAAACCAGTTGTTAATAAAATAAAGTTACAAAAATAATTTGAGTAAATGTTCAAATTGACTCCCTTGAACTTCCAAACATTTTTCGCACCTAAGCAGGAACTCTTCATGAGTAGCACTTCTTAATGACTGCGGATTAAGTTCTTCAAATGCTATTGTGACGCGCTGTATGCAATCTTCGTTAGTGGTTAATGCGGTGTTGTATACTTTATTTTTGATTGTCCCCCAAATAAAAAAATCAAATACTGTTAGGTCGGGAGAGCAAGGTGACCAAAAATGTGACCCATTAATAATAAAACAAGTTTTGCAGATGATTGTTAACTAAATGACTATCATGTGAAGGCGCCCCATCATGTTGAAAAAATAGATTTCTATGGTAAGCTGTGATAGTATTCAGTTGTGAACTTCTGCAAACGGCTTGTTCTAGGTAGCGTGTGGCCGTTCTGCTCACAATTTACTACTGTCCATATTATTTAGTAACTATCCTAAAACCTAAGAGAAAGAAAAAAAATAGAGTAGATGAATCCGCTGCGACAAAGGCACTCTGGTCGATCTTGAAGTTTAGTTCTAAAGGTCTACCGTTAATTATCGCCAATACCAGGAACACAACTGCAAGCTTCGGGAAAACTGCTGTCAGCTGGCCAAAGCAGGATTCTTCTTATGCTTCTTGGTACACAAGTACACGCCTGTGTGTTTACCCACAAAAAGGTTTTTATCGATAAAAGAAAGACTAATTTCTCAAAACACTTATCTCTATTTAACAAAAATAAAAGAAAAATAAAACAGTATTTACAAATGAGAAACTTAAGCGTAAATTTGGAGTATAATTAAAAAACTTAAAACTACAAGCTCTCTAGGCCGTTCTGATATTCCCCTTAATAAAATATACCCAAATTTGAACAGATAATATTAATAAATTTTGATAAGTCCGAAAAAATAAAATAACCTTTTAAAAATAAAAGACATATTCCCAAATTAAATTATTTAATTAAAAGTTAAAGGGATGGTGGACTCCCTTCCCACTAGAAAATAAAGTTAATTTACCCTTACTGTTTGAAATACTGTCTGGAAAAATAAGAATAAAAAAAAAGTATAAGACAAAAATAGCAGAAAAGACAGCAGAGGAAAACCTTCTTACACTGGTAAAACCCTAAAACACACGCCTAACAGACTTAGACGGATTCTAAATCGTAACTGACTTTAATTAATTTCTCAAAATCAAACTCAACTTTCATCCCTTAAAACCTCCCTTCTCCCTATTAGATGTGTTGGTTCCGACATGCGTGCTTTTTCACCAATAGAATGCACTTACGCGATGCATCCCCGCCCGCGAAAGGTAGTTTTCGTTCCCGAGCGTCGGTATGTTTTCGGTCCCCTGGTTCATAGATGGCATAAGTCATCCATGCGTCGAATTTAATTTAATTTAATATTAAAACTGACCAGAGCTCAAAACTAATAATTACTTTGTACAAAGGTGATCAATATTTATTCTACAATTACACTAAAAGATCGTGAAAGAACTCATGAAAAAACCCCAAGGTTTTAACCATTTTCTCACTTTCTTATTCTTATTTTCGGCAATTGGGGAAAAATGGGTAACAGTCGCGAACCTTGTACATAATAACAAATACTAATATTGCATTTTAGTGATTTTATTTAAATATTCTTTTGTTTTCTTATGATGGGAAAATTTGCTCAGTTTAAGTAAACGAAAGCTCTCTCACGGTCGCCACATGTGGTTATCACTTTACAACTTAACCTTAGACCCTTAACGATGTGGTTTTTAAGACTATTAAGCTACTTTTACAGATTTATACTACAAACTTCGAGAGGGTGGAATAGTTTAGTTTTTATGTCACATAAATTCACTAAGTTTATGTTGTTTTCTTCAGAAAAATTAATTACCCCAAAAGTAATAAAACTGAGCTTAAGTTTGTTAATGGATTTATATTTCCCTGATATGTGACTATTTTTGGCCAGACATAAGATATACAATTTAACGGTCCAAATCTTTATACAGAGGGGGAGTCAAGTAAATTCTTCCATTTAGTAGAATTTAATTTAGAGTTAATAAATAAAATAAAAACTTTTGTTCTCTTACACAGCCAGCGGCAAGTTATCTAAATAGTTCACTTCCAAATTTCTCAGGAAGTCGAAGTAGCGCTCACCTATAAGTTAGAAAACCTATTTTGTATCTAGGAGTCTTCAAAAATTGCTAAATTACCATTCAGATTATCTTGGTAGAATTCTAGGGAGACGACGCCATCATTTTTTATAGCGCAATACACGTTAAACTGCCAAGAATCTTGAAAATTTAGTTCTTTAAACGGATGTACGTTTTAGTCGCTCCAATAGTAGGAATTGCGTCGATTAAACAATTCATTTTTTGTGAATTTGGCTTCATCCGACCAAATAATACTATCCAAAAAAACAGCATTTTCTTGCGACCGAACTAAAATAAATTAACAGAACTCTACTCTTCGTGAAAAATCAGTGTCTTTTAAATGTTGTACATAGGGATGAAAATTGTGTTTTCATAAAATCTTTAAAACTAACGTTTGAGATAATCCAGACTCTAATACTACTTGCCTTGTCGATATTGTCGGATATGCGGCGAAATATCCTAAAATTGTAGTTTTTATATTTTCATTATTAACGACTGGTTTATTTCTATTTCGTTTAGCTTTTATGGATTCAAAGTTCTTGAAGTTTTTTATAATCCTTGTAACAGTTGGTGGTGTTGGTTTCTGTTTCTACGAATATCGAATTACGAATAATAAAATAATAAATAAGTTTAAATAATCTTCGTGCGTGTAATTTAATCGCCCCGGCATGATTATTATTAATGAATGTCAAATGGTAATTAATAGTAACAATTCCGTAGGGTTCGCTTGTTTTATTTTCACCACGCCTCACCGCCAACTAATAACAAAACTTAAAAGCCTTATAGCATTTGTACAATAGAAAAATGTTGAATTGCCAATATTTTTAAAACTACAAATTTTTGTAATAGACAACCTTGTAAAAAGTTACCCTTATTTTTAAAGCTTAATATGATGAAATTATAAAAATAGGTGCTTTGTATTTGAAAAAATTAACTTTTGACTATTTTTTAAATATAATTTTTATTCTTCCTTTTGACCATTCTGTACTAATAATTTTTAAAATATCATAAAAAGACTACTAAAGTTGATCTTCGTCTATAAGAAAACGAACCCAAATTAAATAACAAAGACTTTCTTATAGGAAAAATTTATGGTTAAGTTTGGTCCGCAAACGTCATTTTTGACATAACAATGTCCAAAACGGTGAGACTTAAGTATAGAATATTATACATAAAATATATCTAGAATTTTACGTAGAAATCAAAAATGCAATAATATATAGGGTGTTCTATTTAAAATAAGCAAATTGACATCACTTCCGGTATAACCGGAAGTGTCGCCATCTTGAAAATATTTTAGCCGGCTGTTCCCCGTGCACGTTGGTACACGGTCAAATTATCAGATTTTTCCTAATTATAGTTTTCCCACAATCGATCGATAATTTCCCGGAGAATCGCCCTGTATATTTAGAGTAAACTGAGGATAAAGAGATATTGTTATTAATTTGACATTATTTTTACGAAAAAGAATTATTTAGAATTTCGGTGTTGTCAAATATTTAAATTTTCAATAAAGCTGTTTTTAGTTATTGTGAGGTTATAACGTTGTGTTTTGGCAATAATGTTTCACATAGTGTTTTAAAAAAAATTAAGTACTTTTTGATGAGCAAAAAAATCCAATATGGCGGTAATAAGGAAAAACAAAGTTGCTGATGGTTCCAGAAAACCGAAACACTGTAAATGTAATTTGACTAAATAGGCTAATTCTGTGTAAAAATGATTATACTAAAGTGTTTCCAGATTTTAAAAATACTGGGAAATAAAGAGTTACAACAGATCTTTCAGTCTCTTATACTTCTCCAGATTGTCATCACCAATTTCGGACACACTGTATAAATTACGTCTAATGGTTTAAATAAATTAAACCCAAAAATGAACTGTTATTTAGCAAGCTAAGATTTTATGATGTATACAAAATAATCGTTCTCAAATGTATAAAGAAGGGTCATTAATCTGAGGACCCATTATAAGCCTCACAATAGGCTCCGGGCACTGACCCGTATATCCCTATAGTAACTGTTTGTATACCCGTACACTTTTCCACATAAACATTTTACAGGCAAATACGTTACTTGTCTTATGTTTTTTTTTCAGGTTGGCTGGCGTCTGACAGGTCGTTGGATCGCCGGAAATGAAGCTTGCAAGATATTTCAATTTCTTCGGGCATTAGGTCCATACCTCAGCAGCAACGTATTGATTTGCGTATCGTTGGACCGATACTTCGCTGTTGTCTATCCATTTCGGATAAATGCAGCTAGGCAACGGGGGAAGATTATGTTGGTAGTGGCGTGGGTTGCATCTCTACTCTACTGTGTACCACAGGTTATTATCATTTAATTATTTAGTAAATTTAAGTCGACATTTTTGAGCGTGTTTCAAGTCAAGCACCTTCAACAAAAAGGCTTAGAAATAATAAAATAAATGGATGATATTACGAGGATGGCGGTTTATACAGTGGCGTAGCTCAAAGCTCGGGGGGTCCCCCGTGAAATCTCAATAGATCTACTTCAAAGATGCGACCTTGCCCACGCGAACCTTAACTCCCTCTCTCTCTCTCTCTCTCTCTCTCTCTCTCTCTCACACACACACACATACCTTTTCTGAGAGAAGTTATAATTTTAGTAGCGGGTAGGTACTTCTCTACGATCCCGGTAGGGAATAGATCTACTTCAGGGATGCGACCTGCCCACGCGAATCTTAAATCTCTCTCACATACCTTTTCTGAGAGAATTTACATCCTCCCTCTCCCTAACTCTTCTAACCTAAACATTATTCCTACGTAAATCCTCCTTTATCTTCCTAGACGTTTGGCCAACGTGGAAGATTATGGCTAAAAACCCCAGAAACACGGCGAATCCTAAAACAAAAACGGAAAGTGAACCCCAGGTCGGTAGAACTAATGTCACTTCCCACACCTAGAATGAGGTCTGAAATCATGGGATTTTTGGCGCAAATGAAATCTTAAAATTTTACTATGCCATATAATATATAATATTACCAATTATAAACGCCTTACCAAATTCTGGCTACACCCTGTAAGGTACTTCAGTTCAAACTTATCTAATGCTTCTGCTAATGCTGACTGGAGTCTACCTATACGCTAGTTAATCTCAGAGTAGATTCGTTATTTTTATATTTTTCCACTATTTTTTAATATATTGCCGTAAGTTTTATAAATGTCTAATACATAAAAAAGGCGCAACCAAATTTTACTTTAAAATTTGCCCTAATGATTATACAACGAGCACTTGTAGTAGAGAAAACTTGGAAAAGAACAAATATTTAATATGTCATATCTGGGAAAAAAACCACAAAGTCTAAGTACTTAAAAGTATCCTAATTTAAAATTATAGGAAATAAAATCAATTAAATAGAAGCCAATACATTTATTCTTCACGGTATACCCCTTCCCAGAAAATAAGTACAACCCCTGGAAAAAGTTATCACCAGTGTGAATTATTGCAAGCTCCTGTAATGGGGCTATCTGATAAAAATGCGATTACAAAAGGTAAATTGCAATAAATAAAAAACTTTGTTAGCGACTTAGCCGAAAGTTATTGATTTTCTATGACGTAGAAAAAGTGAAAATTAAAACAAAAGAGAGCAAGTTAAACTTGATAGTGTCCCGCACAGTGAACGGCAAACCGATCCAAAAAGTAAACAAATCAACTACTACATTTGGAAGGCTTACGTCGACATAGCCTAGTCATAGAAGATAAAAACACTCTCTATTTTAAACTAGACTATGAAGTTCCATAAGCCCAACAATGCAGGAGACTATCAACTTTGCAGTAATAAAAAAAAATAAGCAATATCAAAAAAAAACTACTAAAATATCTGCAAAGAGAAAGAATTAGAAAATTGATAATGTGAGAGATAATACGTATTTAAGTGATAGTTAACAGAATATAAGCAATAGATAATTACACAAAAAAAATGATAGATAATTACAAAAATTAGATCATAGAAAGGAACTTATAACGACGCTCAAGTGGTTAAAATCTTAACAAAATTTTGCTGAAAAGTATGTTACAATTTTATATAAAATAACTAGTTTCTAAAGTATAATAATAATAATAATAATTATGTCTTTATTTCTGGCTCCATAAAATTAACAACATATTATAATTACTTAATATACAGGATAATATAGAGACAGAAAGGGCGAAGTCCAGATGTGGATAACACCTGAGTGACATCCACCCTGGTCAACTCAACCCAGACTGAAAGTAAATTGGACCTAAATAATAATTAAATACAGAAGAGAAAAAAAAACAATACTTATACACCAAGTTAGATATATTGACACAAATTATGGATTTTTCTTCATTAAAATTCAAAAGAAAAAGAGGAAACTACAATTTTCTTATTTGTTTATCAAATGCGTGTTGGAAGACAACATATCTAAATTTTATAGGCGTGAGAGTTTTGAAGAAGTCCGGTGGAGAATTATATAGTTTAGTGACATTGTAGCTAAAAATATTCAAAAGAAAAAGAGGAAACTACAATTTTCTTATTTGTTTATCAAATGCGTGTTGGAAGACAACATATCTAAATTTTATAGGCGTGAGAGTTTTGAAGAAGTCCGGTAGAGAATTATATAGTTTAGCGACATTGTAGCTAAAAATATTGAATTGTTAAGCAATTAAAATTTTCATTAAGTTTATCATTATATTCATTACTTTAAACAATTATTAAATGGTTAATTGGCCATTCTGGGACTCTATCAAGGAACCATAATAAAAAAAACCTTAATTACAGTAGGGTATCGTAAAATAAAACATTTAAATTTGAGGTTGTAGCGCCACGTAGTCGACTTCGTTTCACTTTACAAAATTTACTGGTTCGCCGCAAAGATTAAGTGATATGGTAAATTTAGCAAAAGATGAATATCATTAGAAAAATATTAAAGTCCAAATATTTAAAGTCTATTAATTAAAAAGGTTCAAAATCATGTACAGAAGAATTCCTTACCTGTTAGTCCTCTAGGTAATCGAAAAGGAAACTTTGCTCAGAGAACTAAGCGATTTAAAAATACAGGTTAAATACCCATCAGGCTTAACAGTTAGAAACTCTCAGGTACATGTCTTTGGCTAAAACTAGGCACTTAGCTGAATCACTTTCAAACATGAGGATGAACAAGGTCTGTGATGCAGATGGCTTAATATGGAGATTGTCCCATTCAGAAGCTCACAATCCTAGAAGTGCAGCACGATAACCCAAACTGCATATTATTTCCCACGCTGTACATTATAAAAATTCATCCCAAAAAAAGAAAGACTAAAGAAGTCCAAAGACACTGAAGTTATCCTAAGACGTACTGAAGTTATTCTAAGACGTATTGTAGTTATCCCAAGACCCTCGAACTCAAGAATATGGTGGCATCTGATAAACGTTAAGCCGTTGTTTCTGGGCTGGCTGAAGAAAAATAATCGCCAAACTGGCTGTCTCCACTCACAATTTAAAAAGGTTTTGTAATGCAAGGGCAAGCAACTACTCTAACTTCAATAGCCTTTAAAATTGAGAGTTTTAGAGCTTTTTAGACTTTCAAAAAAAAATTACGTGTCTCTTGAAGATGCTTCTTTCTACTTTTTAAACGTCTGAAAAGCTCTTGTACCCGCTATTCTATAAACAAATAAAGTATAAAAAATCTAAATGGTAATTGCGTTTATTTCAGCTTTAAATGATTGTCAAATCTCGAGACTTTTAAAAAAAGAAATTACGCCTTATAAAAATACGCAGAATTTCCTTTTTTGAGCGTCTAAAAAGCTCTAAATCTCGAGATTTGACAAACATTTGAATCTGAAATGAACTCAATATTTCAAAAGGCGCGAAATTCCTTTTTTTAAGCATCCAAAAAGCTCCAAAACTCGCAGTTCTACAATTGAATTGTGAGTAATCGCTTTTATTTCATTTATAATGTTTTTTAAATGGGAAAAATTTTACTCCGCTTTTTAAATGGAGAAAACTTCAAACATATGTATCTCGGGTAAACGATCAGCTACAATTTCAAACAAGAAAGTTTTGCGCACTATAAATTATTACCCAAGTCTCTGTTGAGACTGATTTTGTCGACATTTTACTTTGAATTAAAGTTACTTCCTGCTAAAAAAATTAATAAAGGCTTTCCTTTTACACAATTTACAAAAGTTCTCTGATGTTTTAAGTGCTAATAAATGTTAATGAAAACTCTTATCACTTTTCAACTAATCGTTTTATTAATTATTCACAACACTAGTTACTCATTCATTATTTTTTGCAAATTATGTACATTAGATGACCCATTACGTACAGTACGTGTTAAAAAAAACATTGATTTCAGTTCTAAACTTTTCTTATTTATTTTACGAATCCTTAGCAAAAGCAGTAGTTATTGTAGGGTAACCTGGGGTAATGGCGTTCACTTAAGAAAAACATGATGTATTTTTTAATTTATTTAATATAAATCAAAATTAAGAAAAGTAACAAAGTCTTTAATTATCGAGTAATCAACAATTTAACAACAAAAGCATATATCTTTGACCTACTAGTAGTAGGAAAACATTTAAAAAAAAACATGTTTGAGCGGCATTGCCCCTCACTTTGGGTAATGCCGCTCGGGGTACGGGGTAATGAGCTCAAACATGTTTTTTTGGAATATAACATAATAAAAAATGAGATGAGATCAACCTTAAAAAATAAAAGTAAAGTCTACAATCACAAATTTGCATCAATTATCCCTATTTATACGTAAGATTAGCCTTTTTCAATTTAACAAATATAGTAAAGTTTTCTATGGCAAATCAACTTCAATTATTATAACATAATATAAAATAACTATTAGTTACTAGAGGTACGACAAATTAGAAATAGAAATATTTTAGTTTTGAATACATAAATCACAGATATATTCATCTGGCGTATCCCACCCTGAACACGTATGAGCCCACAGTCCGCAGTTGGTGCAGCGATACCACAACTCGTTATTTTTTCCAAATTCTTCGCAAATAATACATTTGTTATAATCTTCATCATCCACATTCATTTCGTCATCACTGTCATCATCGCAAAGGTGCTCTTCATCTTCACTCTTTGAAGAACTTTCTTGTAAAATTTTCCTCTTGTAAGATTTTTGTTTCATTTGTTTGTTCTTCTTTTCTTTGACAACTTTTTTTGGTCTTGATTTATCATCTTTTCCAGTCTTATTGAGTTTCGCTATTTTTTTCTTTTCTTTATCCTCTAAAATTATTTTCATAGGAGTCAAAATGAATATGGTAGCATGTTGTTTTCGCTTTCTTTGACCTGGCTTAGAAGATGGTGCAATAGTAGGTGTCGTTGCTATAGCAGCAAATGATACCGGGGTTCTTTGCTCATCAACAAATTCTTGGTTACAAGCAACTGCCAAAACAGATTTAGAGCATTGATCCCTGTTTGATGGTCCTGCCAAAGTAGATATATGTCCTGAAATTATGTCCATACCATCAGACTGCGCATTTTCAAAATTCTGGACATTTGGGTCTTGGTTTTCAGCGATTTGTTTAGATTCTTGTGCCATCAGCGACGCTGCCAGAAAATCTTGATTAGTGAAAACATTTGGGTTCAATGGGTAAATTCCCGTGGCTCGAAATCCAGATTCTGCTTTACTTATATTCACAACTTGTACGTTTGCTTTGTTGAAAATATTTGTAACATCGTATGGAGTTATTTTAGACAGTAGATGTGTCTTCATGTGCCTGTTGCATTCATCCCTATAAGCAGCTTTCAGCGGCCTATAAAAAGACACATCCAGCGGCTGTGTTCTATGAGAACTGTGTGGTGGAATGGAAAGCATTGTGATGTGGTTTTCCTTGCAAAAATTAAAACCTCGGAGGGAAATATAACTGCTGTGATTGTCCAGAATTAAGAACACAGGTGATTCTTGGGTAGGCTTTGCAAATGCTGCGAAATGTTTGAGCCAAGTGACAAATAAGTCTTGGTTTATCCAGCCATTTTTCGAGTTGGTGTATAATGCACCAGCTGGTCCATCTTTTTCTAATGAAGGCGTCATTCTCTGTCTGGGAAAAATAAACATGGGCGGTATAAAGTTTCCCGCTGCACTCATCGCACACTTAACTGTTATGTTGCTTCCTCGTTCGCCGCTTGTAACAGATCCGACTCTTCTTTGTCCTTTTTCGGCGAGCACTTTTCCTGGGTCTGTCACCGTGGTGATACCTGTTTCATCACAGTTGTAAATATTATTGGGAATAAACTTATGTTTTTCCATTAAGTCGCCAAGTTTATCATAGAAATGTGTTATTTCTTCTTTGTTGAAAGCAGAAATTCTGTTTAAGCTTGTCGCTTCAGCTTTGCATATAGAAACTGAAGGATTGCGTCTCATAAAGGCGTGTACCCAATCCAATCCAGCTGATTTACTGTTCTCATCAAAATTGTTTTTGATATTGTTAAGCTCAGCATATTTATAAACAAGTTTACGCAAATCTGCGACATTGAGTCCCTAGTATAGCGAACCCAGCAACTTAACTTGTTCAGCAATTTCAGCTTCCTACTGTTGGGTGAAAACGGGCTTGCGACCTAGTCTTGGGTTGCTCATGTTTTCATTTTTTAGGCGATCTCTTAAAGTAGTGAATAGTATGTTATATTGTTTTGCGGCTTTTCTTTTGGACATACCTCCTTCAAACGCAGTTTTAGCAGATCGAAGGTCTTCTTCGGTCCAAGCCGCTTTAGCGATGGTCCTTTGACGATTTCTTAGCATATCTACAACAACAAAAAAACAAGTCACTAAGGGGTAATGGCGCTCAGGTGAGCGGTATAACCCCAAACGGTCGTTTTGTAATTAATTTGAAATTTTTAAAAAATCACACACAATTGTTGAAAATTGATTGCATTATCATAAAATAGAATAGCTTTATTATCAGAAAAGTAAAATTAATAATTAAATAAGCATAAAGTTTTGGACTTACCGACAAAAAACACCTAACCGAAAATTAGATCAGCGCGCCCGCAAACAAAGAAACGCACTTCACGGTCGCATGACACGAGCTGACTGTCCGTTTACATCGCTGTATGTTAGCGGCCCCCTCCCCCCGCGCTTCACGCGACGTCGCGTGTTGCTATGTTCCATTTTGACAGAGTTATAGAGGTGAGCGCCATTACCCAGTGAGCGCCATTACCCCTGGTTACCCTAACTTAAAATTATAATTCATGTGGTATGTCTGTAAAACAAAGAATTGGGATCATTTATCATTTTAGCTAAATCATTCTTTTAATTTAATTTTTTGGTAATTTAATTGAATTTATTTTGATTTCCATTTGAAAAGGACATCATTAATTTTTTTCTGTGTTAGCTAGTAATACCTGTGGGGAAATGCCTCCTACATAACCGTGTATTATTTTCCCAATATACTTTTCCATAAACCGCTGGACCCAAATTTAATCTTCGTAGCACTAAATCCAAGATTTTTTTTGTTATTTCGAAGTTGCTAATAAAGGAAAAACAACACCAGACATTTACTTTATAAACATTTAATAAATAATTAAACTTTGAAAACTAATATATACAATAAACTTCTTCTTCCAAACGTTACAAAACTTAAAACCAACAAGTCATTTACAATCCATTAAAATAAAGCAGGTTTTGATAAACTTAAAATAGGGTGAGAAAAGTCGAAATATTTCGCGAGAGAGAATTGCGAGAATGTGATAGTGAATTATCAAAGTTAGTGTTATCGGGTAAGAAATCAAACGGTAACTGCTGGAATAATTTGATATTTTGCGGACAAATCGCAGCAATTGCCGCTTTCGGAAGCACCGTGATTGATTGCTCATTGCATACTACCCCTCGGGCAGGAAAAACTTAAAGATCAAGGTCCACCACTTAGCCTCCGTGCCACCCGACAGATTTTGTACGCGACATTTCACAAAATACTGTGATCTTTTTGTTTTGACCTTGAAATGGCCTTGATATTTATTCTTTAGCTCGAGGCCAGGTTATATCCAATGGTAAAATTTCCCTCCTTTTTCATTCGCGGGTCCAAATTGGGGGGCCCCATTTAAAATTCTGAAGTTGACCTTCAAATGACTGAAGGGCAAGGTAAAGAGTGTTTTTTTTATAGAGGTATAGAACTTTAAGTTGGCAACACTTTTTTAATTGGCGGCCATTTTGTCAGCTGTCAAGTGATTTATGTTTGGTTTGGCATTTCAACATGAATAGACTGACGCCTGAACAACGCTTCCAAATTGTGCAAATTTATTTTGAAAATCATTGTTCTGTTCGAAATACGTATCGCGCACTACGTCCATTTTACGCTCAACATAATCGTCCATCAGAGCAATTAATTCGATTAACTATGGAACATTTTTGCACCACATTTACTCCAAATGATAATACGCATCCACAGAGATGTCATACAGTGCGTACAGAAGAAGTCATTGCTGCTGTAGAGCGTAGCGTAGAGGAAGACCCGAATCAGTCTATCCGCCATCGTGCACAGGAATTGGATATGTGTCCATTCACTTTATGGAAGATTTTGCGGAAAGATCTTGGTTTGCGTGCTTACAAAATCCAACTCGTGCAAGAAGAATTGAAGCCACACGATCACCTATCAAGGCGTAGATTCGGTGAATGGGCCCAAAATAAGATTGCCGTTGATCCCGATTATCATAAGCGAATTTTGTTTAGCGATGAAGCTCACTTTTGTTTGAATGGATACGTCAATAAACAAAACTGCCGTATTTGGAGTGATGATAATCCTAAAGTGTATGTTGAGACACCGTTACATCCAGAAAAACTGACTGTTTGGTGTGCTTTATGGGCTGGTGGAATAATTGGTCCGTACTTCTTTAAAAACGATGCTGGTCAGAACGTTATAGTCAATGGTGACCGCTATAGAGCCATGATTACTGACTTTTTCGTTCATCAATTGAACAACCATGATGTGCAGGAGCTGTGGTTTCAACAAGACGGCGCAACATGTCACACAGCTCGTGCTACAATTGATTTATTGAAGGAAACGTTTGGTAACCGCATAGTTTCACGTTTCGGACCCGTGAATTGGCCTCCAAGATCGTGCGACTTAACGCCGCTAGACTATTTTCTGTGGGGATATGTGAAGTCGCTAGTCTACGCCGATAAGCCCGAAACGATTCATCACTTGAAGGACAACATTCGCCGCGTTATTGCCGTTATACGGCCACAAATGTTGGAAAAAGTCATCGAAAATTGGACCTCCAGATTAGACTACGTCCGAGCCAGCCGTGGCGATCATATGCCAGAAGTCATATTTAAATTATAATGCCAGAAGGTTATCTTTCGAATAAAGTAAATTTCATGTCAATTTAAAAAATTCATCTTTGTTTTATTCCATTTAAAAGTTCTATACCTCTATAAAAAACACCCTTTACAGGGTCATTTTCAAGGTTACTACTAGTTAGTTCCCCTGCGATCCTATAATTTTTTGTATAAAACATTTTTCGAAAAAATTTTATCCTACCGAGATATTATGTTGTCTCAAGACAAATGCGTGCGGCTAAACTAACCTATATATACCACGAAGAAACTCACAAGGTTATGTTTGTGGTATCTGGGGCCGAAAATAACTCAAACAACTTGAGAAAAACTAGGATTTTATTTCCTAACATAAAACAATACAAAAGCTTATTTTCGCCATCTTAACAACTCTTGTTTTTGCTGCCTTCTCTGGACAAACTAATGACTTTACAAATTCGACTATTGAACCATCTAGAGCAGGAAAAGCAAAATATACTACAATCTTAATGTTTTAAAATAAGATACCTAACTGATTTGTCAAAAACAAAACACACTCGAAAGTAAATTTCAGTCACGTATGTGGCTTTTTTTTAATAGTAGGTCTCACACGTGACCAACAATCCTGGATCGATGATGTCCTCTTTGATAAGATATCCTGATAGTTTTTTTCTTAGAAAACGCTCTCCTAAATTCGATTAATGTGTAGACCATCCCGACAGGTTTCCAAACTAAGAAGGGATAAGTACGAGATGGTGGAGAGATTGTCTTGGACGCAGCGGCCATACGAACTGCAAAATTAAAAAATCATTGACATAAGTATCTAGATTACGAATAAAATTTAAAGCTGTTTGAAACTCGCTCAAAAAAGTCGATTTAAACAAACTCAATCAATTCAAAGAATACTTCGAGTTTTTAAGTTCTTTGAAGGCCTCTTTATTAACATAAACACATATTTTGTATTTGCTAAATATTTGCTTATCTGTTTTTAGGTGGCTGTGAAATGGAACATGGAGATTTTTGCATGAGAGCCTTCAGAATAACCTGAATAACGATAATTTTGATATGCGTGAATTCAAAAGGTTGGGCAACATTGTTTTTGTTAATAAACATATCAAAATAACGAAAAAAAAAATTTCACTCGTGTAACTTTGAAGGGGTTAGTCGGAAGCCCCAAAATATATTTCCCTTATTGCAAAATCGCAATAATTAAAAAAAATGGTAAAAAAAGCAGTTTTTTAATCAATTGTTTTCGACCATTTAAATTTATCTTGTGACGCGTTTTCGTATATAGGCGGGGGAGCAGGTCAAGCTCTACGGATCTACTTCGTTCACGGCAGCGGAACATCGGTCAGTGGATATTTCTCGTGCAGACAGTCATCGGTCAAATGATCAGCGCAGGGGTATCGGGTCGCCGGTATCTACATATATTCGGGGTATCCCTGCTCCCTCAACTGATTTACGGTTTGACTGCCTGAAGGTCAAAACATCCACGCGGTGGTGGGTTCTCAAGCACCACCCTCGGGATTATTGTGGTCGAGGGCCCACTTATGCACCGGGCAGCTTGTTACAGTGGAGAAACGGCAAGCCAGGGGTCAATTGCGTGTATTAGTGCTGGCTGCCGGCTGCCAATTATTATCTGTAATGTTAAAAATGGGATTAGCTAATGAAACAAGCGGTTATAAAACATCCTGTATCCTGTATTCCAGACATGGCCTAAAACTTACTTACAATCTAAGATGGACAATAATGTAAACAAATAAACGGTCTGGAGGGCAAGAGTATGTTTTGAGAGCTGATCACGGTAGCTCATACTGGTCGGTTGCGCGAAAGACGGTAACCCTGCGGTGTGATTCACGACGCTATTCACGTATCTCGTACTACAAGGTCGCGACGCTATTCACGATGGCTCGTACGCAAATTATCGCGCCTCGTATCTAAAATCCGCGTTCACGGTTCACGGCGTATTAAAATTCGACTGACGGCGGTATACACGGTATATAACAATAACTCGGCATCGTTCGGCGATAGCGGCGTCTCTACACGGCGACGGTCTTTACACGCGGCGGCGACGACAAACGTCGGGGCGGCAGTTGTTTAGCGCCCTTGTCAACGGACATCGGAGGGCACCTGGCCGTAAAACACATTCCTGGTCATTACGGAAACAATAACAACCTTACGTCATCAGTGCGTGTGTGTATAGGTGACGGTAGGAAGGAACGAAAGGAACTGACGCTGCCCGTTCTTATTAGGGTCCTCGACAGCGTCAGCAGGATGGAACGACATTGTCCGTTCTTATAAGCGTCCTCGACAATGCCGACCAATAGCGGTAGGAAATTAGGAAAGGAACCGACACTGTCCGTTCTTATAAGGGTCCTCGACAGTGACGGTAGAATGACACAACATTGCCCGTTCTTATAAGAGTCCTCGGCAATGCTGGCCATTAGAGGGGTAGGACGTAAGGAAGGAAGTGTATAGTAAACACCATATACACACAAGCTTAGCCTCATCTACATTGCTAGACCAGGAAGGCGCGGTCCGGCAGGCGACCCAGTCCAGTTCGTTTGGACTGTTGACCCAGGTGGAGAACGTGTAGTTCTCCGCTAAATAATGGTTTGCTCGAGCTTAAGTAGACGGCCCGAGCTCCCACTACGCTGACGTGTGACGGCGTGTGGTGATCGCGCATACAATACTGCTGTATGCGGCGCGCGATTACTATGGTCGAACGTTCTGAAAATCTCGGAAAATGATATTTCCCGGCATAGCGCGGTAAATCTAATTATATACCGGTAATATTGAAACTTTACGCAATCTTTTCCCGCAAGAATCAGATTTTTCGGATGTAAAATAAATAAATTAAATCCCGGCGAACATACTCATGCCCAAAAATATAGTAACTTCGTTACAATCTGAAGACCTGCATATTAGAGAAAAGAGAACTTCATGCCATGATAAAATAACACGCTAAAATTCGTTAGGATCGAATCGAGAGTTTTTGAAAAATAATTTTGCAATCCGATTTTGTTTACAAAAATTAACCATGTTTCAAGTTTGCCTGAGTCCAAAATATTACGTTAACGTATTTAAATTTATTTTCGACATTTAGTAAGAAATCCAAGTTTTCCAACGCTTTTTTCAGAATCATAATCGGATGATTTGAATGCCCCCAGGAATTGTTTAAAGATATTGTTGATATGTTTGCTTATAAATAAATAGATTATCTCAGCGGATTTTCATTGGATTTTTTTGCAATACATGGTTTGAAATTACTTGGAAAGGCGCTTCTTTTCGTGAAAAAAAAATTTCAAATCCGTCAATTGGTTTCCGAGATACAAACTGTTAAAATTGACAGCCTATTACGGTGAATCTATAAACAATACAGACTTGATTCTTGAACCAAAAACTTTGTCTTGCCGAGTTCTTTTTTGATACAAATATTTAAATGTTTATGTGATCGGAAACTTTAATAAAAAATAAGCAGAATATCGCCCACGCGCGTAAAAAATTAAAAAAGATGGGTGGGGAGTACCCATTTTAAAATTGAATTCGAAGATTCAAAATACATATCTGAAAAAAGTTTTCATTTTCTCGGCTTCTAATGGAGCGACTTTGATCATTTTTTTAACCAATGTACCGCTAATAATGGAGCTCAAATATCATAATACCATGTGCCCGTCATGCATTTATTTTGTTATAAACAAATGATGTTATTCATGCATCATACTTACAGCATACTGCCCCCTATAGTATTGGACTTTACAAGCGAATATTTGTTTATTAATATAATTAAGCATACTATAACGATATACATTTACTTTAATTATCAAAATTGTTTAGACAAATTGAAAAAAAAAATGGTTTTAAATTATTTTATTCGTAAAATACAAGATAAAAATAAAATGATTATTTTATATAAATCATATATGGAAACTTAATAGTTTTTAAGTTATAAGTAATACAATATTTATTTCTGGAAGCCGAGTAAAGGCAAACAATGTGAAGCAGTTTATGACTGCGAGTCATTTTATCATTTTTTCCTTTTGGAAATAGATGTCAGAAGAGCTTTCGTTTCTTTTGTAGGTTTTATTCATGTCTTTTCTGGCTGCGATACAACGTCTGCATTTTATAACCAAGGAAAAAAAAATATGCAAACTTTTATTAAATGGCGCAGACTTAAAGAAACAAGCTTTATTTTTCAACCAAACTAATACGAAATAAAAAATGCGGGCTTAAAAATCATAACCGTAATGCATGGTGGGAAAAAAAAACGTTAATATAAATCTAAATGAGCTGCGATGCTTGTGTTTTGAGAAGGAAAGTAGAAAGAAAAACTTTAATTTGACCAAGCTCCCGCCGAAAGAATCTACAGCTGTACAGCATTGCTACAGAGTTTACTATCAGGTGCAGCAATGGCTTGGTAATAATGAATTGCACCCAAAAGACTGGGGTTGAGAAGTACAGAAATAATGTTTGGAATCAGTTGAAACCACAGATATACTGTTGCCAGATAGTCTATTAAAAAAAATCTGCTGTAAATGTATAAGAGAGTGTTCCAAATTATGTGGCTATATTAAGAATGGATTAAAATGCACTGATTACTGCTCAAACTGCAACGGACAAACTTGCAAAAATGCACAAAACCAATATATTGGCGTAGAAGAAATTTCTGAAAATGTAATTGATTTTAAAGAAGTTAACAGAGAAATAGAAAATGACTGTTTCGATATCGATATACGATTAAATGACGAAGATTTCAATGAAAATGATGATTCGGACATTCCACAGCCTAAGAAAGTCCCATTAGAATGAAAAAAAAATTAAAGAAAAACGTTTTTCTGCACTATGTAAAGTTTGTAATATAATATTTAGTGTGAAGAGAGCTTTGTTGAACTTTTTGAACATAATTTATAAAGAATAACTATTTTATTTTTATCTGTATTTTACGAATAAAATAATCTAAAATCAAAATTTTTTTCAATTTGTTTAAACAATTTTGATAATTAAAGTAAATATATATTGTTATAGTATACTGAATTATATTAATAAACAAAGATTCGCTTGGAAAGTCAAATACTATAGGGTGCAGTATGCTGTAAGTATGATGCATAAATAACGTCATTTGTTTATAACAAAATGAATGCATGATGGGCACATGGCATTATGATGTTTGAGCTCCGTTATTGGCGGTACATCGGTTAAAAAAAATGATCAAAATCGCTGCATTAGAATCCGAGAAAATGAAAATTTTTTTCAGATATGTATTTTGAATCTTCGAATTCAATTTTAAAATGAGTATTCCCCACCCATCATTTTTTCACACGCGTGGGCGATATTCTTTTTATTTCCGATAACATAAACATTTAAATATTTGTATAAAAAAAAAACTCTACAAGCCAAAGTTTTTGGTTCAAGAATCAGGTCTGTATCGTTGATAGATTCACCATAACAGGCTATCAACTTTGACAGTTTGTATCTCGGAAACCATTTGACAGATTTGAATTTTTTTTACGAAAAGATGCGCCTTTCCAAGGTACTTTCAAACATGTTTTCAAAAAAATCCAATGAAAATCAGCGGAGATAATCTATTTGTTTATAAGCAAAAATATCAACAATATCTTTTAACAATTCCTGGGGGCGTCCAAATCATCCGATTTTGATTCTGAAAAAAGCGTTGGAAAACTTGAGTTCCCTACTATATGTCGAAAATAAATTTAAATATTTTACCGTGATATTTTGGACTCAGACAAACTTGAAAAATGGTCAATTTTTGTAAACGAAATCGGATTGCAAAATTATTGTGCAAAAATTATCGATTCGATCCTAACGAATTTTTGCGTGTTATTTTATCATGGCATAAAGTTTTCTTTGCTCTAATATGAAGGTCCTCAGAGAAATTTAAATGGTCGAAAAAAATTGCTTTTTTTACCTTTTTTTTTAATTATTGCTATTTTGGGATTTCCGATCAACTTATCTTATGGCAAATTTAATTACGAAACTTTTTTCCTCCTCAACTTTCTTCTAAAATAAATACCTTCAAAGTTACACGAAAGAAAAGTAAAAAAAAAAAACGTTTTTTTTTTGTGAATTTTATACTTTTATTAATAAAAACAATGTTGCCCGACTTTTTGAAATGACGTATATCAAATTTATCGTTATTCAGGTTATTCCGAAGGCTCTAATGCTCATGTTCCATTTCACATCCACGAAAACCCCGATATTTTACAGATAAGCCCTGGTCTAAAGAATATCTTTTTTTTTTCAGTGTTTCGTTTTTCATCTAAGATCACACCCCCTAAATCCAGATTTTAAACAGTGTGTAACTTTTGGATCATTTCCGTCGGAAGTTATGGAACTGGTGTACAACATTCTATGCATCATGTTCCTCTATTTCATACCTTTAGCTGTTATAGTTGTCGCCTACAGTTGCATTATGATCGAGATTTCAAAAACATCAAAGTCAACTGATGGTAAGAAAACATATGTTTATACTATATATATTATTTTTTGTAGTCACTGTATAGAATTGCATGTTATACAAGTATAAGTAAAACATTGCCATATTATAGCTACAACTAAAACAAAATATGGTTGTCAGACTTTCATTGTCTTTATACTTTGAAGAATTTTGTTCATCTGTTGAGACAATATTATCTGAAACTACTTATCATCGTCTAATTATCTGTGGTGATTTTAACTTACCTAACATGGTGTGGGTGAATGATGACTATGGAACTAAGTGTTTGGGTAATATTACTAATCGTGCTTAGGTCTTGAGTGACCTGACTTCTTTTTATAATCTTTATCAAACAAATACAATCGCCAACTGCAGTGGCAATTTTCTTGATTTAATCTTTAATAACTGTAATACTGTAGTTCAGTTAGTACGGCACTTTCTGGTACCCTGTGATAGTTATTACCCTGCCTTGTGTTTTCAAGTGGATTATGCCAATGGACAAGATTTATTGGACTATGATAGTTTTTATTATGACTTTAAAAATGTAAATTATCAGAATATTACCGATTTTTAGGTGGGATTTCCTGGGAACTACTATTTCAGGACTATATATATATATATATAAATATTGCTGTAGATTATTTTTATCAGTATGTAAATTACGCATTGAATGTTTTGTTCCCAAATTGCAATCAAAGAATCCAAAGTTTCCTAATTGGTTCAGTTCTGAGCTGAAAGAATTAATATTTAATAAAAAGTTTTGCTCATAAACGATTTAAGACTACTAACTCTAAGACTGATTATGTCTTATTCGCAAACTTAAGGTCTCAATGTAAGATCGTATCTAGGTTGAATTATGAAGAATACATTTCTTCCTTGCAAAAGTTATTGGGTGGTGATAAGAAAGAGTTTTGAAAGTATGTAGAAATGAAGAAGGGTGGTTTCGCTCTTCCGGGTAAATGTCATATAACGATACAACTAGCGACGACCAAAATTCGATAGTGAACTTATGTGCCGATCATTTTTCATCTTCATATATTATGATCACGATCCTGGGACAGCTTTTAACTTTCATTGTGACTCTAATATAAATTTTTCAACCTGTACATTTTCACCCACTGATGTTTTTAATAAGATAAACACATTATAGGACAACTTGGGCTCTGGTCCTGATAATATAACAGTGTTCTTTTTAAAACAATGCCAATGTATCTTTTTACTTATTTTGAGTAAATTATATAATTTGTCTCTTCAAAGTGAGATTTTTCCTGATGAGTGGAAGAGAGGTTATGCTTACCCTATTTATAAAAATTGTGTGAAATATTCCATACTTTCAAAAATATTCGATTCTCTTTTATCTGATGTAATTCATCAACTGTTTTTGGAAATTATATAGTTCCGGAACATCATGGATTCTGTAAGGGGAAGTCCACAGTTACAAATCTTTTGATTTATGTTGACTTTTTGCTATGTGCTTTGCAGGATCGTTGCCAGGTTGATGCTATATATACTGATTTTTCCAAGGCGTTTGACACAGTGAATCATACTTGTCTTTTAACTAAACTGAAATCTATTGGTATTCAAGATCCGCTCCTTTCATGGATGCAAAGCTATCTCACGGGGAGAATACAAATTGTACGATATAAGAACTACTTGTCGCGTGAAATTAGGGTACAATCTGGGGTTCCTGAGGGAGCGCATTTGGTCCCTGTTCTGTTCAATTTGTTTTTGAATGATGCCGTCAAGTCTTTTTCGCATGGAACGGCATTGCTTTTCGCTGATGTTTTAAAATTTTTTAAGTGCTTTAGATCTCTGCAGGATTTCATTGAATACAGTCTGATTAAGATGCATTTAGTGTATGGTGTACTACTAACAGGTTGTACCTTAACATTGGAAAGTGCAAGACAGTGCGGTTCTGTAGAAAGGAGACTTTAATTGAGTACGATTATAAGATTAACGGTGTGTCTGTGGAATTGACCGATTCTATGTCTGATGTTGGTGTAATATTGGATAGTCAGTTAACTTTTAAAGAGCATATACATAATATCACGAATAAGGGAATGAAATTCGTGGGGTTTATTACACGAAATCTATCTGACTTCAACGATATTATTTGTCTTAAAAACGTTTATTGCAGTGTTGTGCGTTCTATATTAGAGTAGGCCTCACCAATTCACCTTTCTACAATGTACAAAAATTGCAGAAGCGCTTTTTAAGATTCGTAGCTTATAAATTAGGTGTTGCTAAAGAAAATATCAACTACCCTCATTACTACTCCAATTAAATTTGAAGTCTCTTGAACATCGCAGGAAATCCGTTGACTTACTTTATCTATTTAAAATCGTTAATAGTATAGTAAATTCTTCAGAATTACTAATGTATATTGGTTGCAATGTGCCTCAGAGAGATGGACGATGGGTTCTCTGTGGATACTCATAGAACCAACTACTCCACCTATGCACCACTAAATAAAATGTGCATTTTAGCTAATAAGTTATCCCGTGATCACGTTGATCTGGACATTTTTAACATGTCCTTAAATAGTTTCAAAAATGTTTTAAAGCAATATCTATAGTGCAAATTTTTACTTCTCACTGTTCGAAATGTAGTCTTAAATGTAAGCTTGCTGTAGTTTAATTTTTACTTTGGATTTGTTTGTTTATTGTTTAATATTTTTTTTTAATCTATTTGGAAGCTTGTTTGTAAGTTGTAAAGTGTTGTAAATTTTGAAATGATTATTTATGTACTTTTATTTATTTTTACCACGTTTTGATTAGGTAGTATCTTTAATCGTTATCAAGTAAAACAGTTTGTAGACTGATGATGCAAGGGTATTCTTTTACTGGACCAAACAATATATGTTTAATAATGTCATGAATATAACTAATATTTTTTGCTGGGAGGAATTGGGGTAATATCAAGATAAGATAGTATGAAGGCAATGGTTGATGATCAAAAAGAGACGCTAGACGCTGTAAACCGATTTTTGCTACTAAATCTTCTTACTATCTAATCGTTACGTTTTAAAACTTAACGAAATGAATAAATGAAAATTCATCAAATTGAAACAAAGTGGCAAATAAAGAATATTAACACAAAAATCCGCTAGAGTGAAAAGTAACACTTTTCGCAGATTTTATTTTGAAATTTGTCAAGAACTTCTTAAACCGCATTCGTTCAGACATAATTTCCAAGTAGTTAAATTTTCCTGAACTGTGACTAAACCGAGAAAAGTTTTAATTAAATTTAATTCTATAATTAGACTTTTTGAACGATCTATCACAAAATTCCCATCGGGAAAAACCTGTTAAAACACAATTGATAAGGTTTAAACTTGGAATCAGTTTAACTCCTGTAAATGAAAATGAAAAATAATTTCTTAGAGATGAGAGGATACAAATAAAATTCAACAAATCAAGAGTGTAAGAAATACAAGGTGCAGAAAATTAATGTTATAAATTGATATCATGTGGCTATCTGGAGTAAATGCGGAAAAAATTTCATAGTAAATTTGTTGTATGAGGTTAGCAATATGAGAACTAGAAAATAGCAGGATTTTGTGAAAGTGCGGCATCCCGGCGTATTATTTGTATTTAATGTATCGCTTGTCATCGCTTAAAATTTTCTTGATTTTTTTTTGTTGTGCCGTTCAATGAAATTAGTTAAATTTCGGAATTATTATTTGTGTATGTTATCAAGACATTTATGCAAACTTTTTATTTATAACAATGCATCATTGTAGGGTGTAGTTTTGTAAATCTCGTTAATTCATTATTTTCAGTAAGTACGTTTTTTATATTTTGTTAATTATTTAGATTATTGTAAATGTGGGAAAACGACGTTCTTTTGAAAAAATTCGATACTTACCCCCTATTTCGAAGACGTAGAACATGATTTTGACTTTGATTTTTTACAATTTTTTTCTTACTTTCTCGGAAAACTCAAAAAACACTAAGCATCACTTCATTAAGCAACGTGTCACACCAATATCTAATGGCGGAAACCATTTTGTTTTATTTTATTTTTTGATAATTTTCTTGATATTTCCCATAAAAATGAGCAAATTTATGAATTTTTATATTATACAGAGGCTCTTATCAGTGTGGAATTTATGGTTGTAACAAAATTTTAACGATTTAATATAAAAAATTGAACCTAAAGTAAAAAGTGTTTTTTACTGTTTTCCGCAAAACTGAGGAAAAATTATAGAAAGCGGAGGTCAGAATCGTGTTCTACCACCTTGAAATAGGAGGGAGTACCGATTTTTTTTTAAAAAAACGTCGTTTTCCTAAATTTCCCATAATGCAAATTTTTACCTAGAGAATTATGTTTAAATCTATTTTGTCAGTTTTTGTTTTATTAATTATTTAATAATGAACTCTAAACTGTAATTTTTCCAAGTCCAGTCCTGTCCTCTGACCTACTGCGCAAGTACACTATAGCCCCTTTAAGGGGAGTACAGCTTTACATGCCGGACCGAATTTATTTTACGGTATTTCCCTTCCTTTTACCCCCTCCAACTTCTTTGGAGAAATACCCGCAAGAGTAAGTTGTTTTTTCTTGTATTTTTCATTTTGCCTGTGTGTATAGGTGACGGTAGGAAGGAACGAAAGGAACTGACGCTGCCCATTCTTATAAGGGTCCTCGGCAGTGACGGTAAGATGACACAACATTGCCCGTTCTTACAAGAATCCTCGGCAATGCTGGTCATTAACGGGGTAGGACGTAAGGAAGGAAGTGTGTGGTGAAACACCATATACACACAAGCCTAGACTCACCTGCATTGCTAGACCAGGAAGGCGCGGTCCGGCAGGTGACCCAGTCCATTTCGTTTGGACTGTTGACCCGGGTGGAGAACGTGTAGTTCTCAGCGAAATAATGGTTTGCTCGAGCTTAAGTAGACGGCCCGAGCTCCCACTACGCTGACGTGTGACGGCGTGCGGTGATCGCGCATATAATACTGCTGTATGCGGCGCGCGTTTACTATGGTCGGACGCTCTGAAAATCTGGGAAAACTATATTTTCCGGCTTAGCGCGGTAAATCTAATTATATTCCGGCAATATTGAAACTTTAAGCAATCTTTTCCCGCAAGAATCAGATTTTTCGGATGAGAAATAAATAAATTAAATCCTCATACTCATGCCCAAAAATATAGTAATTTCGTTACAATATATTATAATTTGAAAATATAAATACGTCGGACACTTCATGAAAATGGAATTTTTGGGCGACTTACCACTAAAAAACCGTTGCTAAGACCCGTAAATATAAAAAAGATTAAACGTTAGGGGGCAAAAGCTTGACTGTAAACGTCCCATTTTCTCGACTTACTGTTTCAGCAGGAGGGTGCGTTGGCGCATTATCTAATAACAATACATCGCCCTCTTTTCCCACGTCATTTTGAAATTTCTTCACCTCAGGAATAAAGGTATTTTCATACCAAGTAAGAAAAATATCTGTGTTTATCCACGCTTTTTGTTGGTTACCGTAAGTTAAAGAAATTTTAACATTTTTAAAACAGCGCGGATTTTTTTGATTTACCAATAAGTAGCAGTGGCAATCGATGTGTTGCTTTAGCGTTCGCGCAAACCATAAATGTCCTTACTCACTTTGTGCCCCGATATTGCATTTTTACGACGCGATGCTAATAATCGGCTTAATACAGCTTTCCAATTAAGACCTGTTTCGTTCCCATTGTATACAAAATCTAAATCGTATTCTTTTTCATATAGAAATTCTTTTAACTCGCCTCAAAAGAGAACGTTAACAGACAGTTTTTCTCCTTGAATCTACAGTTCTCGAATTCCATGTCTAGATTTGAATCTTGCTAACCATTTACAGCTCGCTTTAAAAGAAGCATCACCACCAATCTTTTAATTAAAATTCAATTTTTTTTCACATAAAAAATGTCCAGATATGGGCTGGCCGCATGCCCTCTTTTGTAAAACGCAAGTAAAAACTGCGTTCTCCAGAATTTCTTTTAGAGATTTTTTCATGACTAATTTGCGTGCTTCCATCTTTTTTCTCAAGCGCGCAGGTGAATTTCATTATGGAATTAGAAATCTGTTTAACGTTTGATATCGTAGAAGTTCCTGAACTATATTTTTGCGCCAACTTACTGCCAGATTCACCACTTTTTATTATCTCAATTATCTTAACTTTGTCTTTAAGAGATAACACTACTCTTTTTTCCCAAAACGTAAACAAAAATAAAAGGCAACCTATGAGTTGAACGCTATCAAAGAAAATGAAACAATAACAAGCACTATTGCGTAAACAAATAAGAGGGAGAGTACACGATCGGAGGCGGGAATAAACTTGTTGTAACATGTCTTGTTGCCCGGTGAAAACATTTTTAAATTGGCAATTAAAGCTGTGACGAATAAGTCCGGATAATCGGATTTTCTGGTAATCGATGTTCGGATAATCGGGATTCTACTGTAATACCTTTTTTTTCAATATATACATTTCAGTGGCGGTTTTTCCTTAGGTTTGCAGAATTGCACAACCTCAAAAAAATTGTAAATTAAAATAAAATATACTAAAAAATATAAGTACAAATATTTTTCTAATTTGTACTAATAATTTAATGATTTAATTTAAACCAATTTTTTACCTAGATTATACGCGAACAGCAGTCAATTATTGAAATAATTTAACTAACTTCGCCTAAATATCAAGAATAATTTGCCTGCATTACAGTATTACATCTGCAAATAGTATCGCTTTGATAGTATGCAATTTTAATGCAATTCAAGCTAATAGACTGGAGCGTATATGAAGTTGCTAATCTAAGATGTGGAGATTAATTTCGTCTTATAAGCTTAATAAATGTAGCAAGTCGACTTGCACATCTGTGGTTAAGCTGTATTTTCGCTGGCAATTTATTTTAACTAGATTTAAAGAGTATCTAGTGTTGAAATCGTGACGTCATATTAAAATTGTTTGCATCTGTTTTAAAATAATTATAGATATGCTTTCCATTAAGTGAACATATGCATTTCGTCATTATCATTTCGAATGTGTTTCAAAACAGATCAATTTCGTATTTCTTTTGTAGTTATCGTTTGTTTGTTGCGGTAAACTATTATATTTTTTTTTACGGTATAACCGGAAGTCCACCATCTTGAAAATATTTTAGCAGAATTGCCCCCATCGATTTTACTAAACTTCCAAATTTTAAAAATTTGGCAGTTCGTCGTGGGAGAAACTGTACATAATAAACACAAAAAGCCTTCAGGCTGCAGTGTAAAGGCTTCTAAACCTCACCAAGCTATATCATTGAATCAATCATTAGAACAAAACAGTGCATTTGAATTCACGGGTATTCTTTAATATAATCATGATTTCATACTAATAAGGCATATTGAAACTATTTTTATAAAAAGTAGTAGATTTTGCTAAAAATTCAACATGTAAAGATTTTGTGAAAGAATTTTTATGATTTCTAAATTAATGTGACAGACAATTATGAATTTTGTAAAATTTATGATTATATTTAATAAATATTCCAATTTATTTCGGATATTAAATTATTTTCCATTCAAAAACAATCCCTCAATCAAACTTTTCCTTCTGTTTGAAATCCCAATATACTTTCGTATTTTATGTATATAAAAGTAAAACATATTTGGGATCAAAAAGGAAATCTAACAAGGGTTACTTCTGCAGGAAACACTTCAATTAATACCGGTAATTACAATATCTACTACATCGAAATGCCCACATTAATACTGAAACATTATCCCTCTGGTTCCTATTTTTTTTGACAAGTAAGTTCTTTCTTTTTAACTTTTTTATAAATAATAATCAGGATACGAAAACAAATATATGAGATATTCGTGTATCCGACACCATATATTTGTAATAAATAAAGATGAGTTTATTTGTCGTCATAATGTAGTACTCAACTAACCTAATTTGTGCGAATGTCAGTGGCACAATATGAGCTGTGACGGTTTTTTCCATGGACCACAAAGGTCGCCATCTATAAAGATTAAACATTTAAGCGCAGTGGAGACATATACTCTGACGAAAATCAAATTCCCCGAACGTTGCAACGTTGCATATATTATTATTTATCTTCTAATTTTGATTTATTAAATCCTAGTTAACTTTTGAAGTTGCACACTGTCGGAAGTCTTCTCAAAATCATAATTGTTCTAGTTTTGGATATATATATATATATATATATATATATATATATATATATATATATATATATATATATATATATATAAATAGATAAGTTTTTGTCCGTGTAATTTAAAATAAAATAGAATCAAATATTGGCGAAGCGGACGTGAAAATTTGTTAATCTACATGATTCTCGTGTTAAAAAATGCGGAGCACTCCAAAAATATGGAAAAACTCCGGGTCCGACAAATGGCGACAGCGCTGTTTCGTCCTAATATGGGACTCGTCAGGCCACCGCATTCGGTACAAACCATCATCTCGCCTTTGCATCCTATAAACCTGAGTTTAAAATCAAAAAACAGCAAACAAGATGACAAAGGCGACATCTCGATGGTCCACTCGATAACACAAGAAACAAACAGATTAACAAAGTTTGTAAAATAACCGCCATATGGTGGCGCGACGGTGAATACTCGATTTTACATATTTCTGTTTTAATTCACCGTCGCGCCACCATATGGCGGTTATTTTACAAACTTTGTTAATCTGTGTGTTTCTTGTGTTATCGAGTGGACCATCGAGATGTCGCCTTTGTCGTCTTGTTTGCTGTTTTTTGATTTTAAACTCAGGTTTATAGGATGCAAAGGTGAGATGATGATTTGTACCGAATGCGGTGGCCTGACGAGTCCCATATTAGGACGAAACAGCGCTGTCGCCATCTGTCGGACCAGGAGTTTTTCCATATTTTTGGAGTGCTCCGCACTTTTTAACACGAGAATCATGTAGATTAACAAATTTTCACGTCCGCTTCGCCAATATTTAATTCTATTTTATTATATATATTTATATATATATATATATATATATATATATATATATATATATATATAAATATGCATATATGAATAATTTTTAAGGACAGATGCAAGATTATTATTGTTCTTTGTGTACTTGATTGGATCGAGGACCTTTGTTACTCTGCATTCCTATATATTGTAACGAAGGCCTAGGAGATTTTTATAATGCGCCCTTATAGAAATATGTTAGAAATATGTTATGTTTATGTCGAACTCTGAACTTGTATTCTCTTATGTTCTGGTAGATTCTATAGGTATATAAATAGGGATAGGGTAAGCGTAGTTAGTTTTAATAGTATTTGACCAGTAAAGATGCTAAGCGGAAGTCATAAAAAAGTTGTTGTTTATTAGTAAAGATTCTATTGGAAATTAGAAGAGATAAAGAAAATAGATTTCACTGTTGGATTTGTTATCGAGTAAGAAGATAAGATTAATTCTGGATCAAATTCTAGAACGTTCTAATTTGAAACCTAAAAAATAGCGAGAAACAGACTTCACCATCGGATTTGTCATTAAAAGAGAAACCTAGAACCGAATTTTTTATTTGAAAACTAGAAGAGCTGGCGAAAAATTGACTTCACTATCGAACTTGTCGTCAATAAAGAAGCTTACAACCGAATTTCGACAAAGCTCTAGAACATTCTACTTGGAAACGAGAAAAGATAGCAAAAAACTAAATTCTCCATTAGATTTGTTATCAAAAAAGAGGTTTAGGAACGACTTTTCATGAATATTCTAGAAGTTTCTTTGATAAATACTAGACAGCAAACAGCCGAAATGGAGAAATAAATAAAATCTTGGCTTAAACACAAACAAGAAAGAGAAGAACGGCGCCAAAAAGAAAAACAGGAGGAAAAAGCACGTCGATAAAAAGAACAACCTCGTTTGAAAGAAAAACAAAAAGAAGAAGAACGTCGCCTTAAAGACAAACAGAAAGAGGAACGTCCCAAAAAGAAGAAGAACGTTCCATGATGAAGATAAACTTGCAAGGATACAAGAGGTCATTCTACAAGAAAAGTAAAAATTTGATCAAATTGTACAAGGACAAATGTAACAGTTTAAGAAAGAGATAGGCGAAATACGGCAAGATATAGGAGAAGTGCGACAAATAACAAATGGAAACGTAGGCGAGATGGACGAAAAGTCTGCCAAGAAATACATAGCATTGAATCAAATGTGCGATATGAAGTGAAAGAAATTGTAGACGGGAGAGAATCAAAAGTGTGTCAAAACATAGAATTATAGAATCTAAAATGAAGAACCTACAGAGAAAAGTCAAGTAAGAAGTATGACCCTTCTGATAAAGTTATAACCAAACGACAGAACATCAAACACCTACCTTACGAGGGTCAAACATCTTGGATATTGCACAAACGCCAAGTTGAAGCTGTGTGGATGTGAATGAATTATGCATATGAGAAAGGAATGTCGGGTGCAATTAAGAAATCAGATAAAGTGCTATAGATATGGACACAACATGAGATGGGACTCTCATGTTCAATTAAGGTCTAATTCATAATCAAAATACAGCACAGAAGAGAATCAGTTAAACTGCAACAGTATAATTCTAACATCAAATATATACTAGAAAAACTATATAACAATGCAGATACTTTGTCAAGAAGACCATGTAAGGAAGAATACTAGCAAAGTAGAATAAAGAGAAGAGTTTCCTATTTGAAAAGTCACTTTTTGACATGACAGAGTTGAGTACAGCTCATCTGGCGCCACTTGTAACAAATGGCCTGGGAATTGGGAAGATATCTCGGATAAAGAACTCAAATTCAAGGCACTTTGGGCTCAGTGAGACTCGCTATTGATTGAAGACGAGTTACTAAAGAGACCGTGGGAAAGTGCCTATAACAAGGAAATCAAAATCAGTTGGTAGTACCCAGAAACAACAAAATTTCAGTCTAACTAGAAGTTCATAACTGGAATTTTGCTTATTTAGACAAACTTTGAGAAATATTTTACTGGGTTATCTATTGTGAAGGGGTAAAATTATGGTGTAGACAGTGCTCAAAAAATTGTAGCTAGCCAAGTTTTTATACGGAAAGGAATTTAGATTGTCCTGTGACATAATGTTCGATTCCTCAACTGATGAAAGTATGGAGATTGAACAGTGGGTGGATGCCTTACACGAGAAGTTGCAAAACCTTCATGAATTAGTTAAAGAACACATGAATTTGGCTACAGACAGAATAAAGACAAGATATGACACCAAGACAACCTCGGTAGGATTCCAGCAAGGTGATAGAGTTTGGTTATGGAAACTATAGAAAAAGAAGTGCAAATCACCTAAGTGGATACCATCATGAGAAGAACCATTCTGAAAAGAATCAGTGACGTTATTTATAAAATCGGACGAAGTCCCAAGGCCATAATGAAAGTTATACATCTCCACAGGTTAAAGCCATTCCACGAAGGTATCGAAGCTAATCGAGATGACCAGTGCAGTGTAACGAAGGACTAGGAGAATTTTTTTACGTCCTTGTAGAAATGTTATTTTGATGCACCCTTGTAGAAACATTATATCGATAAATCACCATTATAATTTATTGTTTCTAGTCGAATTCTGAACTTGAATTCTCATATATTTTAGTAAATTCTATAGTTATATAAATAGGGATCAGATAAGTGTAGTTAGTTTTAGTTGTATTTGATCAATGAAGGTGTTAAGGAGTTGTCATTTATTAGTGAAGAGTGTTGTGTTTTATTTGGATCTAGTGAGCGATTTAAAGAAAGAAAATTTTAACAATTTAAATACATTTTAAATCAGTAACTCAAAGTCCAACTCTGGAATATCTCCAGCAGCGGTCTAGTAATAACTTTATTTGAATTTTCAATTTTTTTTCTAGATTTATCTTGGGATTGACAAAAAATCATTTCCATTTACCAGCTGTTGTATTAAAGCAGAAACTCGCAAAAAAAAATAAAAGGCCGTCGTCGAAGTTTTAAAATTAGTTTACTTTCAGTAACATTACCTACAAAGAGTTTCAATAAAACATGTAGGAGGGTAATTCACTCAATAATAAAATATTCCTGGATTTTGAAAATACCCAGAAATTACCTTCAATTCAAGGAAATATATGTTCTTTTTTTCGAAAGATAGAAAAAAAATGGCAAATCTATATTGAATTGCAGATTTAATTTTGTCCTTTATATCTACACATAATCTACGCTATTTATAGGTTTTAAAATAAACCTTGATTTAAAGTGGGTTCTCATTAACAATTATAAATGAAAATTTTATATACCCAACGTCGAGACAGCGAAAAATGTTAGGCAATTCAACTAATTTTTTAGTCGAAAGCGCTTCACATGAAAAAGTTCATTCAACATAACTTTTTATATATCCTTCGGGACTCGCAGCTGATGTAATATATTGTAACCCTGGGGCTTGTCTGAAAGAAAAATCTAATTATTTCCTTGTTAGGAAACATGTTATCTACAATGAGAACAAGAATAAAAAAATATGGCAAAAAGTGAATTTTTGATTTAAATAGCTTTCTAAAAGATTGACGAAGAAAAAAATACACGAAAAATTGTTTGAAGCGAAAAATTTCAAGACGCAATTTTCGATGGAAAATAAGTTAAAATTTCCCTTAACTTTAACTTTTCCCGAAGATGAAACAAAATAAGACCTTCTAGCTTGAACTAGTTTAGTAACGACCCACAAAGAAAAGTTGACGTAGCCGAACTAACTCTTTGAACGGCATTTTAACTAAAGAAAATTCTCTTTTTAAAACAGTACTGAAATTTTGAAATCTCCTAGGTCGCGTTTGTTTTACCAGTAGAAATAGTTTTTATTTTGCAGTACAGTCCTGTCTTTGCAAAGGTAGTTCCGAACCAAAGTTTGGTCGTTTGTACCCAGAGGATGTTAGCTAGACTATTTTAGGATTTTTAATTCTCGATTTGGGCTAAGTACCGTCATATAAATAATTTTTATATAACCTCTATTCAATGTTTAACTTAAAGTTTCCAATTATGATTATAAACAAATTAATCTCTTTTTAGCTATAATCAGTGTATTTACTTGTTCCTACTTGTGAAACAGGTGAAAAAGTCTAATAACTAAAGGGTGTTTTTTATAGAGGTATAGAACTTTTAAATGGAATAAAACAAAGATGAATTTTTTAAATTGACATGAAATTTACTTTGTACGAAAGATAACCTTCTGGCATTATAATTTAAATATGAGTTCTGGCATATGACCGCCACAGCTGGCTCGGACGTAGTCTAATCTGGAGGTCCAATTTTCGATGACTTTTTCCAACATTTGTGGGCGTATATCGGCAATAACGCGGCGAATGTTGTCCTCCAAGTGATCAATCGTTTCGGGCTTATCGGCGTAGACTAGCGACTTCACATATCCCCACAGAAAATAGTCTAGCTGCGTTAAGTCGCACGATCTTGAGGGCTAATTCACGGGTCCGAAACGTGAAACTATGCGGTTACCAAACGTTTCCTTCAATAAATCAATTGTGGCACGAGCTGTGTGACATGTTGCTCCGTCTTGTTGAAACCACAGCTCCTGCACATCATGGTTGTTCAATTGATGAACGAAAAAGTCAGTAATCATGGCTCTATAGCGGTAACCATTGACTGTAACATTCTGACCAGCATCGTTTTTAAAGAAGTACGGACCAATGATTCCACCAGCCCATAAAGTACACCAAACAGTCAGTTTTTCTGGATGTAACGGTGCCTCAACATGCACTTGAGGATTATCATCCCTACAAATATGGCAGTTTTGTTTATTGACGTATCCATTCAAACAAAAGTGAGCTTCATCACTAAACAAAATTCGCTTATGAAAATCGGGATCAACGGCAATCTTGTTTTGGGCCCATTCACCGAATCTACGCCTTGCTAGGTGATCGTGTGGCTTCAATTCTTGCACGAGTTGGATTTTGTAAGCACGCAAACCAAGATCTTTCCGCAAAGTCTTCCATAAAATGAATGGACACATATCCAATTCCTGTGCACGATGGCGGATAGACTGATTCGGGTTTTCCTCTCCGCCACGCTCTACAGCAGCAATGACTTCTTCTTTACGCACTGTACGACTTCTCTGTGGATGCGTATTATCATTTAGAGTAAACGTGGTGCTAAAACGTTCCATAGTTAATCGAATTAATTGCTCTGATGGACGATTATGTTGACCGTAAAATGGACGTAGTGCGCGATACGTATTTCGAACAGAACCATGATTTTCAAAATAAATTTACACAATTTGGAAGCGTTGTTCAGGCGTCAGTCTATTCATGTTGAAATGCCAAACCAAACTAAACATAAATCACTTGACAGCTGACAAAATGGCCGCCAGTTAAAAAAGTGTTGCCAACTTAAAGTTCTATACCTCTATAAAAAACACCCTTTATATCCGCTCAATTTCATGTGGTTTCATTATGGACGTATTTTCTTATAACAAAATGAAAAGTACGACTGAAAAAAAAAAGATGAAAAATTTAATTTATTTATTGCCGGCTGATATTGCAGCAGGCCATTGTTTATGATTGAATATCATAAAAATGTCATCAGACTCGTTAACGATGTCACCTTAATCGTCAGACCGATATGTAACAGCGTAAAAAAATGAATTTTTTAAATAATATATAGCCGTCTGAAATTGATATATGTAAATATGCACAAAAATAATCGTCAGTCTTCACAGTGTTGTCGAAAAAGTCGTCAGAATGCGATATGAAAGCGGCCGGCCTGGCCTGAGCAGAACTCTTGAAGCGCCACATATTTATCTACGGCTGACGACTTTTACGACCACTCTGTCAGGTCTGATGATTATTTTTATGCATTTTCATCAATTTTCAATAACATATATCGATTTCAGACAGCTATATATATTTTTAAATACCGTTTTTATAAATTACATCGAGTTTGTGAAGGTAGTGCATCGAATTTAAAAATATTATTAACATCGTACTATAAAGAACTTAATGAACTATTTTATCTTATTCTTTCGTTTTTATTGTATTTTTGTCTCAAATAAAATTTTTATAAAAAAATTGAACCGACTTCAAAAGTGCGCTAAAAAGTGAAAAATAACTATAAATTTTTATATGAAATTAAACTTTTTGAAGTCGGCGCCAAACTAAGACCTGACAAAATGTGATTTGAATAAACAGATTAAAAATATTTAATTTGCAATGGCTTTTTAACCATAATTTGTATATTTCAGTAGTTATTTATTTTATTTACAAATAATTTGGCGCCGACTTCAAAAAATTTAGTTTCATATAAAAATTTATAGTTATTTTTCACTTTTTAGCACACTTTTAGAAGTCGGTTCAATTTTTTTATAAAAATTTTATTTTTCTATTTTTAGTTTTAGAATTCATTATGATATCCATAAATTGTTTGAACTGAGTACTAATCGAGATTAGTGTACCTCGGTAATGGCTCCTAGGTGGCAAAAAAGTACCCATTTTATTCAAAGTTGTAAATCACCCTAAAATGAACCACTAAAAATTCTTTGGTTCTTAGAGTTTTCCAAATACCAGTAAAATTGTGTCAAACAAACAATAGTCTGCCATAGTATATCCAATATCTTAAATTATAAATTAATTTTAGATTGGTAATATAGGCCCTAAAACCTTCCAATATCGATGTTCAAAGAACCTGAGATGTAAATTTCTTAGCTCGATATATTTTATACTGCATATTGAGTTTGTATACGCCTTAAGAACCCCACAATATCGATTTTCAATATTTAAAGAACCTGAGATATAAATTTCTTAGCTCGATATATTTTATACTGCATACTGAGTTTGTATACGCCTCAAGAACCCCACAATATCAATTTTAGACAAAATCGGAATATGTAAAGTTTTCTGTCCCTCATATTGTATCTTATCAACCTAATAGTGTAAAAAATTAACTTCATATTCGTAATACACGACCCCGAAAACCCCCTAATACCAAATCTGAAAAAATTCGAATAAGGTAAAATTTTCAACCCACCATATTGGGTCCGCCACATTGAATTTCAAAAAAATAATTTTAACGTCTTAATCTAATCTAAATCTAAATCCTTCAAAGCCCCCTAGTACCAATTTTGGCTGAAATCCGGAAATTTAAAATTTCTAGATTTATATTCGCCTTTTACATCCTCAAAAACGATTCAGTCCCATCTTTGAACAAAATCGAAAAATGTAAAATGTTTAGTCCGCTATCTTGGATTTGCCATATTGAATCATGAAAAAATATTTTTAAATTCATAATTTACACCCTATATTAGTTTGGGACAAAATCGAAAAATGTAAAATTTTTAGGACACCATATTGAATCTGCCAGAATACCCCAATACTGATTTTAGACAAAATCGGGAGATGTAGAATCTTTAATCCGCCATCTTGGATTCGCCATATTGAATTTTTTAATAATAATTTCAGATTCGTTATATGCAACCCCAAAAACTCCCCGTACCAAATTTGAAGAAAATCGAACAAAACTGATTTTTTCGTCCGCCATACAGAATTTTTTTTAAATAATTGATTTTTTTGTCCGTCATATTGGATCCGCCATATTGAATTTTTAAAAAATATTTTGAATTCATTATGCGCGACCCCGAAAACTCCCCCACATCAATTTTGGAGAAAATGAGACAAAATTAAATTTTTTTGTCCGCCATATTGGATCCGCCATATTGAATTTTCAAAAATAATTTCAGATTCGTTGCGTACGACCCCAAAAATTCTCCCATACCAATTTTGGAGAAAATTAAACAAAATTAATTTTTTTGGCCACCATATTGTCAGCGCCCTCTTGGATATTACTGCACCAATTTCATCCAAAAAAATATGGGACTACCGTAGCAACTTTCTGAACATAACGTAAAAAATTTCATTCAAATCGGTGCCGCCGTTCCGGAATAATCGGTCTACATACATAAAAAAAACATACATACTCGACGAATTGAGAACCTCCTTCTTTTAAAATTCGGTTAAAAATAATTTTAGTTTTTACATAATTTTATAGACTTATAAATTTGGATGACACAAGTAAATGTCTTTTGGAATGTAAAATTTAGAATAGTCATTACTTTGTTTAGATGTTACCTACCATCAGAGGAAGACATTGTGTGTTCAAACAATTGTTATGGTGAACGTATATAGTGGAAATTATAATACGTTGTATTATTTAACTACTATCACTTTAGTTTTAAAAATGTTTGTCTGTAAATGTTTTACGATTAGGTTTTAGTTTTCCGTTATGAATAAATTTTCATAACCTAATTTTTGCTATTTCATTTACAGCTCCTTGTGCCTATACATCAGGTTCGCCCATCTATTCCGGTTTTTAGAAGGGGTTCGCAAGAAGAAAAAGGTTGGAAACCGCTGTATTACATTATAGCGGTTTTATTTATTTTTTCCTCATAACAATAAAACTTGCTCAACTTCACATCACTGGTAGTCGATACCACATGGTGCTAAAATCATATTATACGTATAAAGCCACAAAAGATTTTATTTTTATTTCGGACAAGGGTAAAATGTTCCTGACAGATTTTTAAATATTTATGTTTGTAGATAAACCGATTGGCGACCCAAAAGTAATAAAACTGACTCGAAACTCTCAAGTTTGATAATTGATTTATATTTTTCTGCCTGAAAAACGAGTTTTGGGTAAAACAAAAACACTCTCTCCGTTTTCCTGGTCAGGAATCATTAAAATATTAGGAGACTAATATTTTAATGATACAAATTTTAATAAACGAAATCATAATCAATGTTTGATTGCTTACAGTTAATAGGAATACAAATTAAAAAGTTGATAATAGGGAATGCCTTTTACTCTATCACAAGTAGCATTTCGCCTGTCTATATATTCAGTCTAATCTCACAATTCATTATTCCGTCTCCCGAGGAATGTTTAAATAAATAATACATCAATATATAACCTAAAGCAAATATTAAAAATCAAATATTATATTTCAGTAAAATATTATTTATATTTTAAACCTTAACATATTATATATACAGGATGAGTCAACGATTGGATGAAGTAGGTTTGTGCCTTTTCGGTGAAATTAACAAAGAAACTATATTTATTGTTTGATACAGTTTATTTTTACGCAGATTTTAAAAATATTTAGGACTCTACAGGGTGAGCCAAAAAACTAGGACAGCATAAAGTTGTATTTTTTTAAATAGAACACCCTATATACGAATCGTATTTTCGATTTAGATTATAATTTTAAATCTTTTTTATTAAGGGTTTACTATAACAAAACGTTATAGTTTCTGAGATAATTAAGTTTAAAGAAAAAAAGTCACATTTTCAAGCATCAATTCAATCCTAAATAACGTTTTCAATTTTGTGACAAATATATTCAAATTTGGAATTTAGCAAGGCCAAGGACAAGTTAACATAATTTTTACCTAATATTTGCAATAAAAGCTACAGGGTGTTGAACACATCGGCTCAAATTTGAACAAGTTTAAATGAATAAATATCTTTTTTTTTTTAATGGTACACCCTGTATATTTTCATGTGATTATAATAGTTTTTGAGATATTTCAGTTTTTCTTATTTTCGATACTTTTTTACAGAAATAGTCTTCATTATCATAGTAGCCATGTAAAATAATAAAAAGAAACTACAGAAACAAACAGAATGTGGTTAAATATGATGAAATACATTATTCGTTATATTACAACGGCAATAGTTTAATTAAACATAATGTGAAAAAATTAACACAACAATAACGACAAGCCAAATACATATTTACTTTTATACTAAATTGAAACAAAAAAATTACCTATTAAATACTGAGATTAATTATTTCTTTTTAATAAGTGTTCGAATAAACGACCCTCTTGTGCAATGCACAAATTTAGTCTTTTTTGCAGATTTTCTCGGACCGTGGACAAAATTAGTGGCGTTATTGTTCTACAGGTATCCCTAATCCTGTTTCGCATATCTTCCACTGTTGTTGGTGGATTAACATACACCTTATTTTTAATATAACCTCATAGGAAGAAATCTAATGGGGTGATGTCGCAAGACCTTGGTGGCCACTCAATGAAACCCCCACGTCCAATCCATTTTTGCGGATATCGTTGGTCCAAAAACGCACGAACTTCACGATGGTAATGCGGAGGTGCACCATCGTGCTGGAACCACATACTGTCGAGCTCATCCCTATCGAGACCTTGAAGCAGTTGGGGTAGTTCTTCTTGTAGAAAGTTCAGGTAACTATGGCCATTTAGTGGTTCATTAAAAAAGTGGGGTCCAATAATTCGATTATGATGAATACCACACCAAACATTTAATGACCAGTGGTTTTGATGTTGCACCTCTCTAATCCAAAATGGGTTTTCTGTGGCATAATAATGCATGTTGCGTCTATTTACGGCACCGTTACTTCTAAAAGTAGCTTCATCACTAAACATTACCTTGCATAATAAATTTGGATTTAATTGAATCTCCGCATTTATTGTACGACAAAAGTTTACACGACTTTCAAAATCCTGTCCATGCAATTCTTGGTGTAATTCCATGTGATATGGATGATACCTATATTTCTTGGTAGTACGATTAGCGGTGGATTGTGATGTTTCACATAATGCTGCTAACTGACGGCTACCAATATAAGGATTTTCCTGGACATTTAACAATACTTGTAGTTCTTTTTCTTCATTAGTTACTGGTTTGTTGACCACTTAACGTTTTGGATAATCAACAGTACCAGAAGAATCAAATCTTTGCATTAAGTTTTGAAAAGTATGGGTATTAGGCTGGCGTCGATCAGGATACTTCATTTTGTAAATTCTTTGAGCAAGAAGGCAATTTTTTTGAGCCTCTCCTATTGTATAAATCATATCTATTAACTCATTCTTTGGAAAATTCATTTTACAATATAAGATGAATGCAAAAAAAACCAAACTACACTACATAAAAACCAAAAGAAGCGATTGCGGTTATAAATTTGACACACAGAAAAATGTTCTTTTACATTGTTTTTGCCATGGCTACTATGATAATGAAGACTATTTCTGTAAAAAAGTATGGAAAATAAGAAAAACTGAAATATCTCAAAAACTATTATAAATAGGTATAGGATATATTGAACAAAACTTTTAGGGTTTTTATTACTCTATTAAATAACATGAAAATATACAGGATGTACCATTAAAAAAAAAAAGATATTTATTCATTTAAACTTGTTCAAATTTGAGCCGATGTGTTCAACATCCTGTAGCTTTTATTGCAAATATTAGGTAAAAATTATGTTAACTTGTCCTTGGCCTTGCTAAATTCCAAATTTGAATATATTTGTCACAAAATTGAAAACGTTATTTAGGATTGAATTGATGCTTGAAAATGTGACTTTTTTTCTTTAAACTTAATTATCTCAGAAACTATAAAGTTTTGTTATAGTAAACCCTTAATAAAAAAGATTAAAAGTTATAAGCTAAATCGAAAATACGATTCGTATATAGGGTGTTCTATTTAAAAAAATACAACTTTATGCTGTCCTAGTTTTTTGGCTCACCCTGTAGAGTCCTGAATATTTTTAAAATCTGCGTAAAAATAAACTGTATCAAACAATAAATATTGTTTCTTTGTTAATTTCACCGAAAAGGCACAAACCTACTTCATCCAATCGTTGACTCACCCTGTACATCAGAATGGTTATCCTTTGAAACTAATTAACGATGTTATAAATAACTTTAGAACAACGAATACTGGACTGCAAGAAACACATTCTTTCTTCACAATTCCGTACATTAAGGGAACTTCGGAGAAAATAAGACGAATTGCCAGTGGTCATAATATAAAATCAGGAAATACACTTAGAGCTCATTTAACAAAAACAAAACCAAAAACTACCGATAAGAAAGAATGTGTTTACAAAGTTCCATGTGAGTGTAGTGAAATGTATGTTGGAGAAAACAAACGACGTCTAGATGTTAGAATTAAGGAACATAAAACTCATACAAAAAAAGGGGAAACGTCGAGATCAGGTGTTGCAGAATACGCCTAAGATGAATAGCACCATATAAAATGGTCTGAGGCTGCGGCAATATATATGGAACATGAAAAAAAGAAAATTTATAGAAGCAGCTTACATTAAAAACAATAATGGAATCTTCAGTAAACCGAGTGTTGAGATACCTAATCTTTGGCAACCACTACTTTGTAACATTAAATCATTGAGGTGTGTACAGTGAAGCGAAACTTTGCGCTTCAGTGGACAAAATCCCTACACAAGCACGTAGTTTTAAGACAAAACATTCAGTTTATACTTTATAACGATTAGAGATACAACCTAATCGAAACGTCGTAAAAATAAAGGCAATGCAAGTCCCACAACCACATTTTAGTCACTGAGTAATTTGTTTTATTAATGGGGTAAACTAAATTTATTGCTTTTTTATGTAATTTTTTGTTAACAATATTATCTATTTGGTTAGCCTTATAATCATTAATAATTGCCACCTATTTTATAATATTTGATTCTTTTGAAAATGATAAATTCAATAGTGTTTGAACTAAACTCTTATTGTTGCCAGATTTTAATTATTTGGATGAATCGATTTCTTATGGATGGTTATAACTGTGTGTGATGGTTTGTGATATATAGAGAAATCATGGTTATTATTAATTTAGACATATTAAGGTCAAAAAATTAATACAGTTGGAATAATTCAGTTATTCTGTTTCTAACGTGAATTCTATATTTGGATAAATAATACTGATGAAGTCTAATACCCTATTTACTTGTCTATTTGTACCTACAAAAACAAACTAAGATGTCGTCCACATTTCTATGCCAATATAAAAGATATTTCGAGAGATTATTGTTTTGAAAAATGGTATATTCAATATTGTCTTTAAATATTGCAGCTCAAAGGGATTTTCCATTATTAAACCTTCACATAAAGAATTTACTGTAATGGAACAAATGTTAATTATTTTTCATCGTTCAATGTCAACTATATTTTATCAAAATAAATAATTAAATAATCACTCTGTGAATAGATTTCCCGTGGGAATAGGGTAGTTATATTTTTTATCACTATCTACGAAAGTCTAAAGGAAAAATAAATCAGTTATCGAACTTAACTTTTAATATCTTTGTCGTTTAAATGTTTTCTTAAAAATATATAAACTCAGCAAATTTATGAAGTCATAAAAGTAAAAGACCCTTTCTAAGATTTGGCTATTAATCTGTCGAAATAATCCTACTCTGATTATGTAAGTAAAACCAGACGTGTTAAGGGTAGTTACATATGGTATATGAAATACCGTTGAAACGTATTAAAATATTGAACGATTTTCCCATTATTAGGAAACAAAAGAATGATCAAATAAACTCACTATAATAGAAATATATCGTTTAGCCATTTGTAAAAAGAATTTTGATTTAATCACTGTTTTTTCTATTCACAAGAAATAACGAGTTAAGATGTTTATTGCCAAAACAGCCAAGAAAAGTGAATAGTTTTTTTTTACAGTCTTTAACATATATTCTTTTCGTTGTAGGAAGACGTAGGTTAAGTTGTTTTACTACTCTGTTATATAAAAATTAGGATTTAGACGCTCAGAGGTCAATTCGGGAATCAAACTTCCGGTATAGAATAGCTAACGCCCTCAGCACGTAACGATCGAAACCTTCGAACTTTAAGGGAAAGAAATTGACGTTTACCGGGTTCCATCGGGTAATATGGGTACAAACGAGAAACAGAGGGGTGTCGTGGGGTGTAAGATTCGAAGACACTCTTTTAAGGAATAGTAAAAGTCAGTCACAGTTTGAATGTCGTTAGAACGGTACCGTGAGTATCAGTGCCGTAGAATAATTACGTCACGAGTATAATCGTCGGGAAAGAAGGTTATCTTTGTTTAATTATTTTTTTTAGTGGGGTATTTCGCAATTTTCATACGGTTTGATTAAGTAATATAAATAGCTGTTTTTCGCGTTTTATTTCTTCTTTGTTTAATATTTTATTAAGCTATTTATATGTGTTTTTTCAAAATTGGGTTTTAAGTTTTTGGTTAAATAACGGCCGAGAAGAGCAATTATGTTAGTTTTTTGTAATTGTTATTAGTTTTAAGTTTCTCATTGTAAATAGTTCGTTTTTCTATTTATTTTTGTTAAACTTAAGGGATGTTAATAAAAATTAATTTTTATTAACATCCCACCGCTGCCACCAAATTTTATGTGATAAAATTTGATTATAGACTCCTGCTAATGACTTATTGAGTTAGCGTTAATCATTTTATCTATAATCATTTTTTGTCACATTATTTTATTGTGGAATTTATTTTGTTTTAAACAAACAGGTAAAATTTGCAAAATATCTTATTTAATGATAGACCTTACATTATTTTTAGTGAGTAATTTATCTATTTAATTAATTGGATCTCTAGGGGACAAATTATTTACGCTGAAAGACATTAATTTTCCATTAGATCGTATATTGATATCTTTAATCTTATCGACCAATTCATATTAGTTTGTAATGCTAAATTTAGGCTTAAATTTGTAGGGACCTTTTATTAGATTAATGAATATTTTAGAAATCTTAACGGGGCGGCATAAAAAGAAACAACTGATCTAATTGAATAAAATGAAATGGAACAAGTATTAATTGTTTTATGCTGATCAAGGTGAAGTATATTCCACTAAAATGAGTAATTAAATAATCACACTGTAGATACATTTTAACCTTGGAAACGAGACAGTACGCGTTTTACTTTTACTTTACGACCCAAGAAAGTCTAAAACAAAAATAAATCAATTATCGTACTTAAGCCTAATCTCAACTTTATTACTTTTGAGTCGTTTAAATGTTTTCCTAAAATATATAAACTCAGACAATTTATGACGACATAAACTAAAAAGATTGTACTCGCTTTTAACATTTAGAAATAAATCTGTCGAAGAAATCCTACCCTGGTTATATAATTAAAATTAAAGAGAAAGTGTCGAGGGAATTCTTAATATGTAATACATGCAAATATCGTTCAAATGTGTTAAAATATTGAACGATTTTCCCATTAGGAAACAAAAGAATAATTAAGTAAAATCATTATAATGGAATATATTGTTTGTCAACATGTACAAAGAATTAATATAGCCATTATTTTTCCTGATTGCAACGAGGAATTATTTAAATACCAGCATAATGAATAAAATTTTGACTGGGCCTCATTAATGACACAAAAGAATGTTGATATAATATTAAATATGTTTTATCAGTGTTTGAATTGTTGCTTTGATATCTATGTCCCAAAAGCTAAAGCAAAACATAAAAAATTTCCGCCATAATTCAGTCCAAAATTGAAGTCTCTGATTTTTGAAAAAAAGAAAGCCCATAAACAATATAAAATTTCCAATTCCAATTCTGATTTCATTTTATTTTCAGAGTTTCGTAAGCTATGTAAGTGCACATATAAATACAATTATCAAAACCATATATCTAGCATTGAAGACTCTATAAAGTCTGGTAGTAGGTTTTTCTGGAGGTATGTTAATGCCAAGAATACGAAATTTGCTCTTCCTAGTAGTATGTCACATAATAATGTTAGAGCGGAAGACTCAACCGCTATAGCAAAACTCTTTAGAGCTTTTTTCTCCACAGTCTACACGCATGAACATTGTGAGACCCATTCTTTTAATTACATGAAAACTATAAACCTTAGTTTCCTTCAAGCTGAGCCGGTGGACATGTTTAATGCAATAGATCACTTGAACAGTAAATTGGATACCGGACCTAACGGGATACCAGTCATATTTGTTAAGAATTGTCAGTGTGTTTTGTCTGCAGTGTTGGCTCAGATTTTTAATATCTCTTTATCAACGGGTGTTTTTCCAAAAGTATGGAAAACTACTTACATTACGCCAATCCAAAAGAATGGAGATAGAGCTAACGTCGAAAATTATCGTGGAATTTCGAAATTTTCACTATTTAGTAAGATTTTTGAGGATATTATTTACCAAAAGATGTGTCCTCTTGTTAAGCATGTGTTAGAGACTTGAGAGCATGGCTTTATGGCAGGTCGATCAACTACTACTAATCTGCTTGTTTGTGAACAGTACTTGGTGGAGGCTTTGGAGGGGAGGTGTCAAGTGGATGCTATTTACACTGACTTCTCCAAGGCTTTCGACAACGTTAACCATCAACTTCTTATTTGCAAGCTGAAAGGCTTGGGCATCCATGGATCATTTCTACAATGGATAAATAGTTACCTATCTGATTGAGTACAGCGAGTAAAAATTAATAACTGTGAATCATCTGATATATTTGTTACCTCTGGTGTTCCTCAAGGTGCTCACCTCGCTCAGCTCCTTTTTAACTATTTTATTAACGATATTGAGGACATCATAACTTTCAGTAGATATCTTCTTTATGCAGATGATTTAGAGATATTTCGGGTTGTCGGGAGTAGCAACGATTGCGAGAGCATTCAGCCGGATCTAGCTCGATTCTCTGAATGGTGTAAGTTAAATTTTATGCACCTCAATGTTAATAAATGCTCCATTATAAGTTTTTATGGTAAAAGGGATTAGATAACTTTTGATTACTTTCTTGATAATAACATGAATAATCGTGTTCAATGTGTGAAGGATCTGGATGTTACATTTGATCGGGCCCTTTGCTTCGACTCACATATTGATAATATTGTGAACAGAGGTTTGAAGTTGCTCGGGTTTGTGAAGAGAATGCTTACAGATTTTAATAGTGTAGATTGTTTTAAAGTGAAATATTGCTTTGTAGTTCGATCAATCCTAGAATATGCGTCCCAAGTTTAGTCGCCTCATTATTTTACATACAAAGAAATAGTAGAAAGAGTACAAAAAAAGTTTTTAAGTTTCATTGCCTTTAAACAGGGAATGTAGCAGGAGCGGTCTGTATATGATGATACTGCCAATGCTTTGAGGTTGCTACCATTGTGTGTGAGACGGAGATTGTTAACTCTTGTATTATTCTCCTGAACTACTAAATAATATTGGATTATCGGTTCTTCAAAGAGCTTTCAGAGCGCACAATTTGTTTGAGGTGATATATCACCGAACGAATTATGGCATTAATAATCCTATTTCTCAAATGTGTAGGGAAATGAATTCAGTTCCTACCGAGATTGATATTTTAAATTAAAATTTTACAATTCTTGAAAAACCAGTTAATATCGTCGACTGTCAATACTTGTCTTTTGAAGCACTTTAATGCATACTTAAATTTGTAAGTTTTTTAATTCTGATTCTGTTTTAAATAGTGTTTATATTTTTTATTTTATGAAATGGATTGTATTTATTTGACCCGTTAATATATTATTATTATTATTATTATTAAGACGCTCGGAGTCTAATTCGAGAATTAAGTATTCGGCATAGAATGATTAACGCCTTCTACAGACGAAGACAACCGAAACCTTTGAACTTTAGGGGATAAAATTAATGGTTACAGGGTGTACGACAGGAATAGGTACTAAAGGGGAGCACGGGGTGTAAAGATCAATGTTCTTGTAGAAATAACAAGCTTTAGTTGCGATCTGGGATTCGTCTTAGAAAATTACGAGTCGTGTATATTCAGCGGTAATGAAGGTTTTCTTTGTTTTTGTTTTCATTTAATCTGGGAGGTTAAGGGAATACCCTATGTCATTTCACTTGGAAAATTAGCGGCTTTAATATTGTTTGTTTAAGCGTTTTTATACTTTTTTCTGTTTAATATTTTAGAAAGCTATTTATACGTTTTATCTTCTAAATTGGGTTTTATATTTTTTTCTAATAGAACAGCCCATAAGTTACTTCAAATTTGTTATTCGTTTCGCATTATATATAATTTCGTTTTTTATTTGTTTTGTTAATAGATTTAAGTGTTTTGAGAAACTTGTTATGTTATAGTCTGTTAATGTGAGAGCTATAATCGTGTTACCTTGATCAGCTCTTGTGAATGTAACCTCATTATCTTTAATTTTTGATTTAATTGACTTTGAGGTATCTGTTTTACTGTTGTGGTTTTATAGTAATAAAAATTCTTTTTTTTTAATAACTCAGAAGCTTGATATTTTAAAGCTTTGTTACCATTGCCTATATGTATTCTCCTTTCAAGCAGAAAAAAAAGAAGAATATATATAAACAGTTCATTTTCTGCAAATACAACTCTGGCCCTCTCTCCATACGCGTTTCGACCACCTTATGGTATGGCTGTATCGAACCCAGATCAACATTCGCAGCAAACAACTGCTATATAAAATATAAATTCCAAAGGTGAGCACAATAGGCTTATATTGGCCACAATGCATTCGGCTTCAGATCTGACTCATGAAACAGAAAAAAAAGAAGTCCGAGTTTAATTTTCTATCAGAAAATCGCACAAATCTCGTTAATTCAAGCAAAATTGGTTTAAATTAATTAAATTTGTCTTAAGTTAAACATTGAAACCGTAATATTCTTGTACAAAGTATTCTTTAAATAAGAGTCATAATTTGGAAATCCAAAACTTCGCCAATTGACGCGTTAGCAATTCCGGGATTTACGTTCGCAAACAGGCTTAACTTATACGATCAACTGCCACCGCTCAGTCTGGGCTTTTAAACGGTTTCTTACGCATAAACCGGGTAAGGTCTTTTCTTAATTTCAGCTCGAAATTGCTACTGGTTTCGGCCGCTACGAAAGTAAATGGGTTTTTTTCAATTGAAACTGCCAGAAATAGTCATTAAATTTATCTCTTTTTAACAAAGTTTCTCAACAAATCAAAGAACAGATAAGATGGAGAATTTTCCGAGAATCTTAATTCCGAAATGAAAAATTCCGAACAATACACGGTTCATGGTAAGCTCTTTTAAACTACGGGTTTTCTTGCTCAGAAATTTTGAATTTACACATACATTTAAGTTTTACAGATGCTAATTGAGGTACATACCTTATGCTGTGACATCACAGCTCATAGAGTTTGTCTGCTACGGAATTTTTCTAAACAACTAGGTTTTCTCGGCCCATTCTTTGTTGTCTTTTTGAAAATTTCACACAAAATCTTTCAGTTTGTTTAACTTTTTGGTTTGATGAATTTATTCAGAAAGAGTTTGAAATACGAACTTATTTTTAAACACAGCACAATGCGTTTCTTCAAAGATTGTTTCTTATGGCTCGCATAAGCAAATCATCCGTTCCAACGTTGTATCGGAGTAAACAGTTCGACGGTTCACTTGCTGGTGTAGAAAGGAGACGTTCCAAGAAACCTCTGACTAATACGTGTTGAATCGGATTTAATTTCTTCTGACGAGGCATCACAAAGGCAATCCCTAAAACGAATCCCCCCGAATGAAATTTATTCATAGCTTCCTTCCATCGGCGTGCAAGTGACGGATTAATCACTAACGGCGTCGCGAGAACTAACGAGCTTATTCTCGTAGTTAATCAAGCTTGAAGCATCAAAATCTGGTAGATTTCTCGCGTAGCCTATCGCCTAAGAGACCTCCCATAATCTTGCTGTTCTTCTAAAAGTGATTCTGGGATGAACACTTTAGCAGAATATTTCGATGAAGTTAAGTCCGAGCCGAAACCTAAATTAAAACGAGAATCGTTGCCGAAACATCGATTTTATCCTTCTGTAGGACGTTTCTGTAATTTTTCACTAAGAGGTTATGTTATGCTGGCAATATGAGGGAATGGTGCGCTATGACTATCGCCTATCTGTGAAACCACGATGTAATTCCCAACGAACGAATCTAAATCTGCATCAATGGGATTATAATTATTATAATTATTATAGGAATAAAGAGGACCTTGATGTGCTTTTACACATCCAAGCGGTGTTGGTGAGGTCTCACCAAAACCTCTCGATCAGAGTGGAATCTCCGGCCGCCTCATCTGTCTTCTCGTCTCACCGGGATTAAATGAACTTTGAGCTATTGCTTTTGAAATTGAAAAGTTATTATCGCCAAATATAATAAAGGGATTACAAGCACAGATCTGGGAAATGAGCAATGCTCCAAAAATGAAAAAAATATTTAGTTCTTTTGAGGGATTACTAATTATAGGACAAATAAATAGTATGTTAGAGTAAAAGTACTTTTTATGGCTATTTTCCGCTATTTCTATTTCATTATTTAAATATGTAATTATCTAACCTAATTATTAAATAGCTATGAACGCAGCTAACTAACCCGCAAACGCAACTAACTTATTCCTAGCATTTACGATACTATAAATGCTAAGAACAGTGAATAAACTCGGTTTTTTTTAGAATTATTTAACTTTCGTAAGCGAACTGTAATGTCGGGAATTTCGGAGATAAAACGCAATAAGAAAACTGTATTAACTTGCCGTAAATGGCCTGGTTAAATATTTGATGTATGCTAATTTTTTACGATGACAGCAACGACGAGTTTTGTTGCTTCCAAGTTTAAAACTTTTCGACTGTGATGGGTCCTTAGTAAAGGGTTTCACGTGTTTTATATTTCAAGGTATTAAAAATGTCTTTTTCACTTAATATCAGCGAAATAAATGCCTTTTTGGTGTAGGTTTTGATTATAGAAACCTCAGGTATTTTTCGAATTAAAGCTATCTTTATACCAATCTAACTACAAACGCAACCTCCACCAGGTACACGTTGTCCTTCGATTTGGTTTATGAATTAAGTGATCTGAGGGTCCTTTAATTGCAAATTTACCTGAAGCAGGTAGTCTCAAATCTTCCCTATGTTTTATAAAGGAGAGACCTCGCAGCGTCACATTTAATCTGAAAATATGACGCATTCTTCAAAATTAGTTCTCGTTTCAGCTAACGAATGGGGTGTTGTAGTAGAACTTCCCTAAAACCCGCCTAAGCTGTTTTATCGTCAGTTTATAAAGAAATTCTGTTAGATCTAGAAGTTCTCTGATGCCTTCAAACAGATTGGCGTTGACCTGAAATAGAAAGAGAAATCCAGAATCCTGAATGATGGTGATCAGTAGCGTAAATAACGACCCCGCAGACATCGTAGCGCGGGGGGGGGGGGGCGCCTTCAAATCCCTTGATGAAAATGACTAAATACGAAGGTTCAAAACGGGTACAAAATAGTAGGGCGCATTCAAAAATCTGTGTGGGGGGGGGGACGCACATACTTAGTTACGCCACTGATTGTGATGATGAAGAGTAAAAGTCCAAAGAATGCAACATGTTGATATTTTGGCCAAGTATAATGCGAATCGGTTAAAAAACTGAGATCCGAGCTATGAAAATCGAGACTTGCACGGTTATAGTTTCTATGCTTGTATGCTGCTGCTTTTTTCCTTTTGACCGGTTTTTAATTTATATACGAATTTACCGACGCTTCAGAATCAGATTGGGTCCACACGATAACAAAAATTTCAGCGTAGGCATATTACGCGCTTTTGTGTGAAAAATATATCGTCCACACGGGAGACTTCGTTACACGGTGATAAGAGGTATGGTTTTTTGTGTTAACCTAACTTTTATCAGGATTTTTGTTTATATTTTATCTAAAAATTAAAATGAAGCAAAATAAAACATTAATTACGGCAGTATTTTAATCTAGAATAAAAAGTTTCAAAATGTAAGGAGAATATTGATATATTCTTTATTAAAAAAAAAAAACAAGAAATTCGTCACTACTAAGTCCGGTCTATATTTGAGGAAAACATTGGAGAAAGGCTTGGACATACTAATAATTTAATTCACGAAGTGTGAGAAAATGATCCTGATTTTTTAAAAATATTTTCCTGTTACTATTGGTGAATTTGAAGAACTCTTCGCTATTGTTGGGCCAATAATTAGGAAACACAATATGGAAATGTGGACAGCTATACCTTTATTACTAGGTTGGAAATAACATTGTGATATTTAGCTGATGAAATCAGCATGTGAAAGCAATAGAGCGAATTCCGAGTTAGTAAACAGTGTTTCTGAAATTATTCAGGTTACTTGTGCGGTAATATGGGACTCTATATAAGAAGTTTTATTTCCAAAGTTTACTACTTCTACCTGGTAAAGAATTGCCAAGGAGTTCAAAGACGAGAATTTCAATTTAACGGTGTAATTTTAACAATCGTTTTAATAATTTCAATTGTTTGTAGTTTTTAAAATACATTACATATGATACTAACTGGATTTCTGTTATTAAATTTCCATCAATGTTAATTTTTACTTTTTAATTGTTTTTAATAGGTTTATATAAAGTTTGCTAAGGGTAGGGTTACCAGACGACAGGAATTTTCCTGAAATGTCTGAAATTTTAGCCCCCTGTTAGGAAGAAACTGCAATTGTCAGTATTTTTTTGAAATTAAAAGAGGAAAATATAAGTAATAAAAAATATTTATTAATCATTCTAATAAGGAAAAATAAGTTAATTAAACGTTGACAAAATGAGTGAATTGTTAATTTAGTATATTAATAAATTTAATTTCTTACTTCATATTGCTTGATGTTTCTTTTGGTAATTGCTGCACTTTTATAACCATTTCAAGACATTTTTCACATGATCTGTTCTTTAAGATAAATTGTGTCTGGAGTAGAACATTAACAGAAGATATTGTTGTATATCAACTATTACTACAAATTATTGATTATTAAATTACTATATATATATTTTTTTTAAGTTACTCTTATGGATTAACAGATAATTATAGTCTAATATTTAAAACTCTCTTAAGAAGAAGTTATATCTTAAGTAAACTTATATTCTAATAAGCTGAAACAAAAGCATGCGTTAATCTCCGAAACTCTAAAATTTTACTTTTTACAGAGACCATTGGCTTTGTTCATATTGTCATCGTTCCATAAATACACCCTTTTTATTTCAGTAATCATGTAAATAAATAATTATGTTATATTTGTTAGTGCGTCTATGACTGTAAAATAGTAATTTAGATACAGAAATATAATATAACTATTACATAAACATAGAGACGAGAGGAATTAAAATTAAAAAACTACATTACTTATTCCTCTCCTTAGTTCACTACGCTTCCATTAATGAAAACACTCCTTCGATATTCGCATTTGGTGCTTCGATTGCAAATATTTTGAAAATCTCACTGCCTTAACCTACGACATACAACATTCAGATAAAACGTCCGGATATTTACTGAAAAGTCAGGGATATTGTCAGGAAATCTCATTATTTGATCTGGTAACCATAGCTAAGGGTGTGTCTGTGGATTAGCGTCTCGATATCAGAGATTGTCGTTGAATAGAAATTGTATTATATAACGGCCTTTATTTCATAAGCTTTAACTTATATAACGAACAACTGTATTATTGCAATTGTTATAAAATTAATAAAAAATGAGCCAGAATTGGTTTTTTGAGGACCAAGCAGTAGTGATCTTCGGTAACAAGCATTTTTAATAAATTAAAACAATTTAACATAGTTCATAAATATCCATTATTTCAAAACTCGCTAAATAAAAAATATAAATAAAACAACAAACTTTAAAAAAAAACATAGGTTATGTTTTCATACAAAATATCGAAAATGAACAGTTTCCACCATTTTTAAAGCAGTCCGCTGAAAAGTTCAACATCATTTCTCGTAATGACCTTGGAAAGGCGGATTTAGGCGGGAAATCTTCAGTCTTTGTCTTTTTTTAAATTTAATAAATCACAATGCTTGAAATTTGACATATGTCTTATTACTCAACGCTTACGCCCAGATTTTTCTTATCGTGTGAACCCACTCTCAGGAATCGCCCGACGCTGTTGATCGGTATTTTTACTCAAATTTTGAATTGTGAATTTATCGCAACAAGTACCTTATGTAAATAGTTTTAACTGACGTAAAATGAATTCTGGTACTTATTTTTATATAAATAAAAATGCGGAAACGTACATTACAATATGCGATTAGCTTTATAGTTTTCCGGGCCTCCGCCCCTGTAAATAAGGTGATTTCTCTCTAAATTTTGTTAATAATTATATATTTTATCCTATATACAACAATGCCAACCTTCTGATGAAGCAAAACATGTTAAAGTGTTAAAATAAAAATAATATAGTGGAAATGAATTTCCATCAGAAACAATGAAAATGAATTCAAATAAATTTGAGACAAAACAGAGATCCCGGCGCTTTCTTCGATTACGTTGACTAAATCATTCGAAATAAATAAAACTAATGTATAAATAGCTTTGTGTGGCCTTGTCATATATAACCTCCAATCCAATTCTCTTTGTGCTTTTTGCTGGAACAAAAGCACTTAATCTAGTCTATAAAAAGATTATATGGGGAAAAAACTTAACAGCTTAGTCGGAACGCAGTTATTTAATAAAGAAGTAATAAGTAAAAATATTTTTTAACTAAGAATGTGCTTAAACTGTGAATTTAAGAAAACTATTTAATATCTTTTATTACAGGCGAAAATTCAAAAAGTTCTGATGGAAAACTACGATTAAGAAGATCGGATGCAAAGAACATAGAAAGGACCAGGAGTAGAACATTAAGACTGACTGTTACTATAGTAGTTATATATATTTGCTGTTGCACACCGTATACAATAATGACTTTATGGTGAGTACTTGATTTTTTTAATAAGCCCATAAATACATATTAAAATACTGATGAATACCTTGCCTTAGAACAGTGTTCCACAACCTTTTCTGTTCGAGGTACACCTATGAAATCAGGTAATTTTAAAGGTACACCTCTGGATTAAGGTTCAAAATCTTAAAGTCACAAAAGAGAAAAAAAAACTTTACTTCGAAATAATCATGAAGGTCATTTTGGCGATCAAATTTTTTAACATATTTGGACGTCGTTCAATTGTCGATATTAAAAAAGAGGGTTTATATTTGAAAAAATAAAGTTGACCTTCAAACATCCATGCAGGTCTTTGTCAAGGTCAAAGTCAAGGTCATTATTGGATTTTTCGTTGAAAATAACTTCAGGTATGACCTTAACCTATACCAAAACAATCATCCCTGGGGAAGTCTTTAGTTGTTCCGTTACTTGCTTACCAATCCTTATTATACCGTCAACTTAAAATGAGTTATGGCCGCTACAAAAAAAAAATACGTGTCTAATATTTTTTGATATTCTATTCGTGAACCAGGTTTCATTTAACTCTGTGAGTTACACTTGGATAGGTTTATTTATTAGTATCTCACAAGCATGTACATGTAGCCATGGTAACCGTCAGGTGATGATCTGCCTTGCTGTTAGGTATGTGCCATGTTTGTCAAAAAACATCAACGTTTCTTTGAAGGTTGTAGAATATGTTGAAGATTGACTCAAATGTGGTTATCAGACTTGCATTGTCTTTATTTTTTTTTATTTTTACGACGTTGTATCTCTAATCGTTATCAAGTATAAACTGAATGTTTTGTCTTAAGACTACGAGCTTATATAGGGGCTGTGTTCATTGAAGCGCAAAGTTCCGCTTTACTGTACATACCTCAATGATTTGATGTTACAAAGTAGTGGTTACCAGATTAGATATTTCAACACTCCGTTTATTGAATATTCCATTAGTGTTTTTAATGTAAGCTGCTTCTATAAATTTTCTTTTTTTCATGTTGGGTTCCATGTATATTGCCACAGCTTCACACCATCTTATATCGTTTCTGCAATATGTGATCTCGACGTTTCTCCTTTGTGTGTTCCTTAACTCTAACTTCTAGTTGTCGTTTGGTTTCTCCAATATACATTTCGCCACACTCACATGACAATTTATCATTTACCTCTTTTTCCATGATCAACTTAATTGTAGGTCGAATATATATATATATATATATATATATATATATATGCTTTATTGTTTATCCGGGAGTTCATCCGTTCGTCATTGTTTCCTGTTGAAGGATCTTGCAGACGTTTCGCTAAGGTCGCACTTGGCATTTTCAATGCTTACTGATCGAAGTTTGGAAAGTGAACTGAGGTTCCTTAGATTGCGCAGGCTTTTTATACTTTTCGTGATCGTTCGTGATCGTAGGTTGTACCGAAGATTGTTCGGTGGTGACTCCTCCTTCGTGCCGCATGTATTTGCCGACGTTGCCGGTTGTACTTGTTTTACCGATGTTGATGTGGTGTTTTCTGTTCGTTTGATGATGAATTTCCATGTGACTGGCAAATTTAGTGCGTCGTCTCTTTTGTTTAGTTCGCCACTTTTTTCGATTTCTATTGCTTCGCGAACAAGTCTTGTTCTGAGGTTACTAACATTGACTATTTCTTTGCAGGTCTCAAAATCAACTTTATGTCCTGTTTGGATGTGGTGTTGAAATAGTGCCGACGTGGTTTGTTTGTTCTTGGTAGATAGCTTGTGTTCTTCGAGTCTAGCTGATATTCTTCTGTTTGTCTGTCCTCTAGATGATTTGTGGCAGGACCCGCAGGATATACTGTAGACCCCTGGATTCTCTAACTTAATTTTGTCCTTGGGGTTTTTAAGTGTCGATCTTATGGTTTGATGAGGTTTGTAAGCTGTTTGGATATTGTTTCTTCTTAGAATCGATCCTATTCTATCTGTGACCCCTTTTAAGTATGGCAGTGTAGTTTTTGCGGTGTTGTCGGTGGGCTCCTGTGTTTTGCGCGGTTCTTTGTATTGTTTCATAGCCTTTTTAATTGTGTGTGATTTGTACCCGCTTTGTCGCAAAACCTTTGTGATTTTCTCCATTTCCTGTTGTTTATTTGCGGCGTCGGTTAGGTTGATTGACCTGGATATCAATGTGTTCGCCACAGCTTGTATCTAGGATGGGTAATGGTGGGACTCCGCATTTAAATATCTATCTGTGTGGGTTGGCTTTCTGTAGACTGTGTGTTCGAGACGTCCCTGTGCTGTTTTTGTGATGAGTATGTCCAGAAAGGGCAGTTGATTGTTTTTTTTTCTACTTCTAGTGTAAATTCAATTTTATGATGGATGGAGTTTAGGTGTTCAAGGAAATTGGAGAGGCGATCTTGTCCGAAGGACCATACCACAAGTATATCGTCCACATATCGTATCCAGAGTTTAGGCTTTAGAGTTGCACTCACGATGGCTTGTTTTTCGAAGTAGATCATGGAAAGATTAGTAACTGCAGGAGATTGAGATGAGCCCATAGCGGCACCTTCAATTTGTCTATATATTTGCTCTTTGTATGTGAAGTATGCATTTTTAAGGCAGTGTTGCAACAGATCTATGATGTGTTGTGGGAGATCTTCATTGTCTTTATATAACTTCGATCAGTAAGCACTGAAAATGCCAAGCGCGACATTTATCCATCCGTGACACACTTCAAACAAACATATATATATATATATATATATATATATATATATATATATATATATGAGGTAAAATGCGAACAGTAAATGCAAACTTCGTTCCAACCATATTCTTTCCGTGTTAGAGGTTGCACAGTTAGAACAAATTGCCAAGGAACACAATTTATCCTATTGCCCCACCATCGAGATGATGGCCTACCTGTACCACCATACCGAGAAGAAAGTCAAAACTTACCCTCCTCGCCACAGTGATACGGCAGAGATGCATGTTTTGTCTCTACTAGACTCATCAGGGTACCGACATGCACCTGGCTGTGCAAAGGACAGATCGGAAGGAAGCATGCAAATACTGAACGCGGCTTCGCTGACCTCCCGCCGGATGGCGTATACCTGTTTATGCGGCTTTCACGGATTCCTCCCGTGTGAGATGCAATAGCAGTGAATATATCCACATTATGCCGTTGTAGTGCTGAAATCATATTCAGCAAACGTACAACTATATGCAGCTCAGTATATGAATGAAGTAAAATGCGAACAGTAATATAGTTGTACGTCAACGGCATAATGTGGATATATCCACTGCTATTGCATCTCACACTGGAGGAATCCGTGAAAACCGCATAAACATATATATATATATATATATATATATATATATATATATGGCCTGGGATAAACAACACCATATAAAATAATCTGAGGCTGAGGCAATATACATGGAACCCAACATGAAAAAAATAAAATTTATAGCAGCAGCTTACATTAAAAATAATAATGGAATCTTCAGTAAACCGAGTGTTGAAATACCTAATCTTTGGCAACCACTGCTTTGTAACATCAAATCATGGAGGTGTGTACAGTGAAGCGGAATTTTGCGCTTCAATGGACACAGTCCCTATATAAGCTCGTAGTCTTAAGACAAAACATTCAGTTTATACTTGATAACGATTATAGATACAACTTAAACGAAACATCGTAAAAATAAATAAAAATAAAGACAATGTAAGTCCGACAACCACATATTAGTCAAGAAAACATCAGGTTTTTGGGATTTTTAGAAATTATAAGATATTTAATAAAATATTTTTTAAATGTATAGGATTTTTTGACTTATAAGCAATTGCTTTTACCTAAAAGTTTTATCTATATTGTTTGTCCAACAAATAGTTAGAATTCGTATTTTTCCAGATTAACTACACACACACAATGTTAGTTCTCATAAGTCATTGTTCTGTAATTTTCAAACAATTGGCACTTCTTATTCTTTAATTCGTGAATTGATTTTGGATCTAATCGATTTTTAGTGTCATTTTAAAGATATTGGTTTATCTTTGTGAAACAAACTAAATTAAATTGTGAATAAAATATATAAATAAATGTGTCAAGTATACTCATCTCTTTAAAAAATAAGAGCTGCGTGGTAGAGAACCATACTAGACTGTCACTGATAAAACGCTAGTTTTTTCTTCACGTATTCGTAGCAATTTTGTGTAAACAACGGTATGGTATGGTCACGCTTGACAGTCTCTATTTTAATCTAAAATCTCTTTGACCGATGATTTTATAAAATGAAGGTTCGTTTAATTAAGAAAACTTTTTTATCTTGCAGCAAAATAATGTTACTGTATATAAAAATAATTTAATAAAAACATTCCTCTTATCAAAAGAGGCAGAGATCAATAGACGTGGTCAACAAACTTTAGGAAATGAAAACCCTGATGTATACAAATTTTTATTAAAGCTTGTTTTAAAAAAGTATATGATACCTAATTAAATATTTTATTCTCGTAAAAATTCTTAAATTAAAAAAAGTTTCAAAGGTAAAATTGGCTTTATTGAAAAAAAAAACAAGAAGATGAATAAAAAAATACATGAAAAGAAAATGTTTTAATATAGTCATAATTAAGTAAATAATTTCCATACTTTTAATACATCTAATACTAATGGCGGGCTCGTAATCTTTGAATAAGTAGGTTTGCTGAGTTAATTATTGCAAACTCAGTGTTTGAATCAAAATTAACTAAATGCATTTTTTTCTTTTTTTAAAATTTTTACGTAAAATACAGGGAAAATGTATAATGATCAACAGGGAAATTACGAAAGCAAAGCAGAAATCGTGGATAAAATTTGAAGAGAAAATGACCAAAAACTATGGAGAAAACAGAAAACTATTTTATGATAAATTCAGACAAATAAGATATAAGAACGGATATACATAATATGATTAACAAAAAGGATAAAGAGGAATATATGATAACAGATGAAGAAACAATAAGGAACAGATAGCGACAACATTTTCTGGAATTGGCAAAGATTGATATGGGGTGGAAGAAAGGGATAAGGAAAGGTTGATTGAGAATAAAATACCAATACAGGAAGAAAATTATAGAGTCATATACTTTCAATTTAAGGATCACATTCTGGTCGATGTTATTCCACTCCTGCAATAGATCCTGTGCAGTTCTTAGAGCATCCCAGGTACGTTCGATGAGATTCATGTGTGGACTGAATGCTGGCCAATCAAACCGCCTAACTCCCACACTTCATCGAGATATTCTTTAACTCTGGCTGCGTGAAATCTAGCATGATCTTGCATGAAAATTCCATGGTCGCTCATAGTGATCATGAAAGGTATAACATGCTCTTCTAGAACTTCCGTATTGTACCTGCGATCTGTGAGGTATGAAGACCAACTCCGTGCATGCATCTGATAGAATTCCCGCCCAAACTATTACCGACCCACCGCCAAATGATCGTTAATGCAAACTGAAAGATATGTTTCTCCAATCGTCGATGTATGGCGAGGACGCCATAATCGTCGACGTTCCTCTGATCCATTGAGGCAAAAACGCGACTCATCTGAAAACAATAACTTGCTCCACTCCTCATTATTCCATGCCAAGTGATTTTAGACAAAAACCAATCTTGCAATTCCATGCCAGCGTTGCAATGGTGGACCTGTAGCCATCCTTCTAAAAGACATTCCAGCAGTACGAAATCTTCTTCTAACCACCCATCCACTAACATTTACATTGCTAACTTCTTGGGGTTGATTCCGCAGTAAAACAGCAGAAGCTGTTCTATTCCACAAACCTGCCGACACCAAAAAATGGTCATCTTTTTAGAAGGTTGCTCTTTTTTGCCCAGATTTCGGTCTTCTGGTTATCAGGCTAGCCTCTTCAGAGCGTTGGTACACATTTTATACAGCACAAAGGCTCTTACCAACAAATCTTGCAGTTTCACGTTGTCTTGGACCATCTTGTACCAAATCTACAATTCTTGCCGCAACAATATGACCTAAAATATATAAATAATTATACCTGAATGAAGGATACTATATCATCGATGTCTAGGCCTCCATTGGGCCCTTTACATCCCACCATAGCTGCAGTTTATTCGAGGCCGATCGCCTTTGCGAACCCAAGCAGTCTCGTTAGTTGAACTTGCTTTACTGCTTTCGGTATCAAAATTGTATCTCCGAAAGATCTCTGTCTCAGTCTGTTGAGTACTCTCTGAGGACATAATCAGCAGTTTCATCCTCCTCCAAACACCATCCGCATGTCGGGTTATCTTCGACACAGATTCTATGAAGATGGCCCTTGAGGTAACAATGTCCTGTCAATAATCCCACCACAATTCGCAGATCTTTCCTTCCCAAGGAGAGAAGGAACTTAGTACGTCGTCCACTAGGCTCAGTTCCCTAGCGCACCTCATTCCAAGAGCACCCATCCACGATTCAATAAATTTGCTTTCCAGCAACGATTTTAATTCTCTTTTGCCAATAGTAATTGGGACAGGTCATATTGGTTGGGGTCCATACGGTTCAGTCGCAGAACCCAACTTTGCCAGACGGTCTGCTTCGTCATTCCCGCATATGCCCGAGTGACCTGGGACCCATACGAGTCTGACTGTGCAGCCTTTCCTTGTTATATCATTTAGTACATCCTTGCAATCAGACACCAGTCGCGAAATTACTGGACTTCAGTGCCAATATCGCAGCCTTACTGTCTGAGCATATATTTATTACTCTATTCCTGTCTATGTCCCTCTTACAGAGATGGGCACACTGCAGAATAACATAAATTTCCGCTGTGAAAATTGTCGCACATTGTCTAATAGATTTTACAGAGAAACCAACTCTAAATCGAAAATAGGCAACGAAATGCGAATTTTTAATTAGAACAGAGAGAGAGAGAGAGAGATATGGATTAGGGATGCATCGACTACTAGGTCTTTTAGCGTCCATTTTTGATTTTCTTGATATCTATATTGCTTGTTCTACATTAGATTGTATAATCCAATGAGAGGATGCCACTAAAGAAATTCTTTTTAACTAATTGGAGTTTGTTGATTGAGTCCTGAAGGTCCCACTCTAGTTGAATGAGGTTTCGAGACATATGATGTAAAGAGTTTTTAAGGTCTTGAGGGTGGAATATTTTGTTTACTTTATTAGGAGAGTTTTGATGATTGGAAGCGAGGGTGTCGGCTTTAGTATTTCCTGGGATTCCAGTATGACTTGGTACCCAGAGGAAGGTGAAGGTTTTGTTCCTGATTTGGGCATATTTTATTAGTGTTTTGATCTCATGAGCTATTAAATAACTGGGATTGTATGATTCGATTAGTTTGAGGGAGTTTAGAGAGTCTGAAATTACCAGCCAGTTTGATTCAGAGGTATTTATGCAATATTGTAAGGCTTTAAGGATCGCGAATAGCTCAGCAGTAAGGATTGAAGAGGATTCATGAAGGGAGAACACTTTTTCTGCATTCTTTGTATAGAATGATGCTCCGACTGTATTAGCTTTTTTGGAGCCATCTGTAAATATGAGTTCGTGATTGCTGTATTTCAATTGAATTATTCGATGGTACCTTTATTGGATTATTGTCGGGCTAAATTCTTTTTTACCTAGTAGTGTAAGTTCGAAGTTACAACTGATGGGGAAATTACTCCAGGGTGGGAATAGGTAGGTGTTTATTTCATCTACTGAGGGCATAGCAATTGATAGACGTTCCCTGTTTTCAGCGAAGCTAGTATGAATAAAAGAAGGATACTTATTCAAGGAAGTGTTGTTGTTGGGGGGGTTGAAAAAGGATTTAAAATGCGGGATGTAAGGACGGAAGTGGAGAGAGCTCACATAATTAAAAGTAAGTTGCAACCTTCTATGTTGTAACGATGGGATTTCTGATTCACAATATAGGCTATTGGTTGGACTAGTGTGAAAAGCACCTATGGAAAGGCGTATGCCTTTATTATGGATAGGATTTAATTTCCTGATATAGGAGGCAGGGGCTGAAGAATAGACTATACATCCATAATCCATCTTGGATTGGATTAAAGATTTGTAAATCTTCAATAAAGATGTCCTATCTGATCCCCATTTAGTATTTGACAGCATTCTAATGATGTTTAGGTCTTTAGAACATTTCGTCTTAATGTATTGTATGTGGGCATTCCGAATGAGACGCTTATCAAATACTAGTCCAAGAAAGGTGTGCTGGAGGTTTAGAGGTATGTCTTGAGAATTCATAGTAAGCCTAGGGTTGAGGTTGCATTTTTTTTCCTGCAAAAGTGGACGAGTGACGATTTAGTTGGTGAGAAGGTTAATCCAATGGCGTGAGACCATGTCAGGATTGAATTGAGGGATGTTTGTAGGGAGTTTTGATTGTCCGAGGAGTGATATAGTAGAATATCATCCGCAAATAGTTTAAGGTGGACAGTTGGATGAATATGATTTTTGATGTTGTTTATAGCTATTAGAAAGAGAGTGGGGCTAATTGAAGATCCCTGAGGAATACCATTGTTTTGGGAGAAAGGATTCGAACTGTTACCCTATAAGATCGATTCTGTAGGAAATTTAATATAAAAGTGGGGAGGTTTCCTGAGAAACCCCATTCTAAAAGAGTGTTTAAAATAGATTCATGTTTTACATGATCGAAAGCTTTAGTCATGTCCAAGAAGGTAGCTGTAGTATGAGAATTATGAGAGAAAGAGTTGTGAATATCTATACCTAGTCCTACAAGATGATCCAAGGTAGATCTATGTTGTCTGAAGCCCATTTGTTCAGGAATGAGAAGATTGTGTTTTTCTAGGTACCAGGTTAATCTGTGATTTATGATTCTTTCCAGTATCTTACTGAGATGGCTAGTCAGGGCTATGGGTCTGTAACTGCCTGCCAAAGTTCTAGGCTTCTTAGAACAAATGCACTCTATTTCATAAAGTCATAAATACAGTATCAATACATGATGACAAATATGACAGATAACATTTCTCGGAAAACAAATGATTAAACGCCCACTAATACAATAATTCCCTTTTTATTATTACTCCTAAAATTATTTTCAACTTCTTAAGTGACCTAAATTTTTGCTCGCCAGTGTATATTGCCGATATATAAAAAGGGTCATAAGGCAGATTGTAATAACTATAGAGGAATTACATTGCCAAATGTTCCCGGAAAATAATAATAAGCATAACGGAAAAAATAATAAGAAAGATAAGTGAGGATAGCATGGAAGACACTCATTGTGGGTTCAGGAAGGAAAGAAGAACACAAGATTTAATATTTACTATAAGACAAGCAAGTGAAAAGCTCTTAAACAAGAAAAAGGATATGTATATTTGTTTTACGGACTTAGAAAGAGTTTTTGATCGTGTAAAAAGAGAAAATATATGGAATACTTTGGAAAAAAGAATGAGAAAGCAGGAAGAACGTTCTATATCATAAGAACAACGTTTCTGGGATAAGAGAACATCTCAATATAGATCAAAACGAAAATAGTAGAAGCAGTGATGTTAACCAATAATGTATAGTAGTGAAATATGGTCAAATACTAAAGCACGTGTGAATGCGATGGATTCTAAGAAGAATAGAAAGTAAGACCAAGAGAGATAAAAGAAGAAATGAGATATGCTGTGTACGAGACTAAGAAAAAAATAGAACGACAATGTTAAAGAACCAGCAGAAAAAGAGGTATAGAGTGAGAAGAAATAAAACAACAAACCCAGATGGAAGAGATGAAGAGAATAATGCAGAAGAATATAAAATAAACTAATCTCCACTAAGGCCTTACACCGAAACGTAGAAGGGTTAAACCTTCAGATAACGGCCGACTTTCTTGCTTAAAATTTATTTTTTCCTCATAAAAATATTGAGATCTTTTAACTTATTGATTTTAAGTACGCACACACAACACAAAGTTTGACATCCACTTCCCGTATCCAATCACTCACATCAACTAACAAATGAAGCGGAAATAGAATAAAAGCTCTGTTTAGGAAATGTCGTCTTGCAAATACTCGAGTATCAAATCGTCATTGTGAGAAAGATATAAAGATGCGTAATGGATTTTTTGATTGAATTTTTTGTAACAAAAATAACTGCCGGAAACAAACAGTGAAACTGTGTTCTTAAAACGTGTACTTTTAACTAAAATACGTAGTTTTGAAATAAAATATCTAATGTTTTGTTAGTATAAGAAAACTATCGAATACTATATTCCTTAAATTTACGAAATTTCTATTCTTATAAAGGGTGTTTTTTATAGAGGTATAGAACTTTAAGTTGGCAAAACTTTTTTAAGTGGCGGCCATTTTGTCAGCTGTCAAGTGATTTATGTTTAGTTTGGTTTGGCATTTCAACATGAATAGACTGACGCCTGAACAACGCTTCCAAATTGTGCAAATTTATTTTGAAAACCATGGTTCTGTTCGAAATACGTATCGCGCACTAGGTCCATTTTACGGTCAACATAATCGTCCATCAGAGCAATTAATTCGATTAACTATGGAACGTTTTCGCACCACATTTACTCTAAATGATAATACGCATCCACAGAGACGTCGTACAGTGCGTACAGAAGAAGTCATTGCTGCTGTAGAGCGTAGCGTAGAAGAAGACCCGAATCAGTCTATCCGTCATCGTGCACAGGAATTGTATATGTGTCCATTCACTTTATGGAAGATTTTGCGGAAAGATCTTGGTTTGCGTGCTTACAAAATCCAACTCGTGCAAGAATTGAAGCCACACGATCACCTAACAAGGCGTAGATTCGGTGAATGGGCCCAAAACAAGATTGCCGTTGATCCTGATTTTCATAAGCGAATTTTGTTTAGTGATGAAGCTCACTTTTGTTTGAATGGATACGTCAATAAACAAAACTGCCGTATTTGGAGTGATGATAATCCTCAAGTGTATGTTGAGACACCGTTACATCCAGAAAAACTGACTTTTTGGTGTGCTTTATGGGCTGGTAGAATCATTGGTCCGTACTTCTTTAAAAACGATGCTGGTCAGAACGTTACAGTCAATGGTGACCGCTATAGAGCCATGATTACTGACTTTTTCGTTCATCAATTGAACAACCATGATGTGCAGGAGCTGTAGTTTCAACAAGATGGCGCAACATGTCACACAGCTCATGCCACAATTGATTTATTGAAGGAAACGTTTGGTAACCGCATAGTTTCACGTTTCGGACCCGTGAGTTGGCCTCCAAGATCGTACGACTTAACGCCGCTAGACTATTTACTGTGGGGATATGTGAAGTCGCTAGTCTACGCCGATATGCCCGAAACGATTGATCACTTGGAGGACAACATTCGCCGCGTTATTGCCGATATACGGCCACAAATGTTGAAAAAAGTCATTGAAAATTGGACCTCCAGATTAGACTACGTCCGAGCCAGCCGTGGCGGTCATATGCCAGAAGTCATATTTAAATTATAATGCCAGAAGGTTATCTTTCGAATAAAGTAAATTTCATCTTTGTTTTATTCCATTTAAAAGTTCTATACCTCTATAAAAAAAACACTCTATATATATATATATATATATATATATATATATATATATATATATATATATATATATATACACGTTTTTCTTGGAATTATGGTCCGTTAACAATGAAATATAATAGTGGTGTTGTACTTTCTATATTTAAAATTTTTTTAAAGATTGACGTTTCGGTAATTTTTTCACCTTCTTCAGAATATACAGTGTGTAGCTTAAACAATGATTCAGGAACAACACTGTACTCACGTGTACAAACTAATTTAAAATTTTATTAAAAAAATACCATCCGTTTCCCTCAGCACCACCTCAACTTGAAGATGATACACTTGGCCATCCCGACCTCAGTGAATTTACTAAAGTTAAATTCAACTTTAAATAAAATTTTTATAAAAAAAAATTGAACCGATTTCTAAAAGTGTACCAAAAAGTGGAAAATAACTATACATTTTTATATGAAATTGAAGTCGGCGCCAAACTAATACCTGATAAAATGTAATTCGCATAAACAGATTAAAAATACTTTATTTGTAATTGCTTGCTTGCCATAATTTGTATATATTAGAAGTTATTTATTTAATTTAGGAATAATTTGGCGTCGACTTCAAAAATTTCTATTTCATATAAAAATTTCTAGTTATTTTTCACTTTTTAGTGCACTTTTAGAAGTCGGTTCAATTTTTTTTATAAAAATTTTATTTTTCCATTTTTAGTTTTGAATTCATTATGATGAAAATGAACCACTAAATATTCATTGACTCTGAGAGTTTTCCAAATACCAGTGAAATTGTGCAAAACAAATATTTAGTCTGTCATAGTAAAGCCCCTATCTTAAATTTCAAATTAATTTTAAATTGTTAATATAGGCACCAAAACCTTCCAATATCGATATTTAAAGAACTTGAGACGTAGATTTCTTAGCCCGATATATATGTTATACTGCATACTGAGTTTGGATACGCCCCAAGAACCCCGCAATATCAATTTTAGACAAAATCGGAAAATGAAAAATTTTCAGCCTCTCAATTGTATCTTACCAACTTAAAAATTAACTTTATATTCATAATACAAGACCCCGAAAACCCTCTAATATCAAATCTGAAAAAATACGATTAAGGTAAAATTTTCAATATATATATATATATATATATATATATATATATATATATATATATATATATATATATATATATATATATATATGTAAGAGTTCGCTCGTGGACGACGTACAGTGAGCTTTGAAAATGGTGAATGAAATTTCACCCAAACGTCAACTGCCTTACAGTCCTGAGAGGGACTCAGCACATACACGGGATACCCGAAAACCTTCGATTACACATCACACCCGTGAGAATATCCGACATAACATATATATATATATATATATATATATATATATATATATATATTAATATGGGGTTTAGTTGGACCAGGTCAATAAAAACAACTTGGAATACTTTGCTAAATTTGTCGACGTTTCAACCTCTATGAGATCATCCTCAGGACTATACAGCTAGAGCAACGCAAAAAACTATTTAATTAAAAGCCCACCGTGACAAATAACTAATCGTGACTAAATCTTTTATACATTTTTGCCCCAAGTTTAAATTAATATTATTCTTCTTTAAAAACATGTCCCGTCACGAAACATCTCATCAGTCCGTGTTTAATGAGGCGGGTGGTCATATGGACTTACCGGGTGGAATTGGTGGGACCTCGGCGGTGGGGAAACCTGCCGCCCTACGTCGTCACACGGCAAACTCTCAATCCCTACAAACTATAGACGAGACAGAACAAAAATATACCCGCGTGAAAGAATTAATTAAATACTTCGAATCGGTGTCTAACCCTGAGGAGGGTTTCCAAATTGACAGAAACAGGGATACTTATAAACTAGGTAGATTAAGATTAAACAAGAGCGCCCCAAATATTATTAACCGGTTCCCGCATGAAACAAATATTGTTGCGCACGAAGCAAGGACGCAGATACATATTTCTGTGTCATACAAAAGCTCCACTAATCTTGAAAGTTCACTTTTTCCAAACTTAATCGGCTCTACGCCGATTAACAGGGCCGCAACGCCGATAGAACGCGACGTTTCGGTTCCGGGAAAATATCTCCAGGGACAAAAATAATACCTAAAACAAACGAGAGAGAGAGGTTCCGGCAACAATATATATATATATATATATATATATATATATATATATATATATATATATATATATATATATATATATATATATATATTTCCAGTTTCAATCAGATATGCTATTTGTCCAGTGAGAGAACCATCTAACTGGACAAATCTATCTTCTTATTTTATTTTAGGTATATGTTCGACAGACATTCGGCAGAAAGGATTTTGCCCGCATTTCTACAAGACTTCTTTTTTATGATGGTTGTTTCAAACAGTTGTATGAATCCTATAGTGTATGGAAGTTTCGTGACGGATTTTAAAAAATTATCATGTCAATGTACCGATTGTGGTGATAAAACTTCAACTGATTCTCTGCTTCCACGTAAGTATTTACGTTTTATTTTTTCTAGATTATCAAAAATATATAAAATTAAATTAAACTGTATCGTGTGAAGAAGAAATTCTTTTTTTCCAAATAAAAGTTGCGAAAGCCATAATTTTGACTTCGAAAAAGAAAAAAACATAAAAGTTTTTCAAGTAACCAAATATTTTGTCATTTAAAATAGAACTTCTGATGAAGCTACAGTGTTAACGAAACACGTCAAGTTTTTTAGTTAAATATTGTGGAAATTTGAGAAATATTCGTCTTTTATTCATCGTTATTCAAAAATATATAATGTGTTTATTTTATTTTGAAAACAAGGTCAGATTTCGATATTTTCAATAATTTACATTATGCACATTCAGTTTCAAAGTGTTTTGGTATAAATTTCCCATCAAGCTGCGTCCACTGTCAAGTATCAGAAAACCGCAAAAATGAGTCTTTTACCTTTAATTCTCGACGACTCCTTTCCATATCCTTCAGGGAGATTGTCCACCTTCCTGAAATCTCAAAACTTCTTCAGTCCATTTTCCATTTCCGATGGTTTAAGAGACTTACATAAACTGACAAAGATAAATTCCAAGCGAACATTGATGTCCAACAGTTCAAGCCACAAGAAATCTCTGTTAAATTGGGTGATAATAATACAGTTATTATTGAGGGTAAGCATAAGGAGAAGCAAGATGAACATGGGTTATTTCCAGAGATTTTGTAAGACAATACGTACTTCCTGAAGATTGTAACATCAAACAGTTGCAGAAGAAGTTGTCTTCTGATTAATTGCTAAGTATTACAGTACCAAATAAACCACAAGGAAAGCAACTTGATTACAAGCAAATTCCAATTATCAGAACCGGACAACCAATAAAAAGAAATGAGCAGAAAGAAAGTGGAAATGCACTGAAGAAATCATAAATATTTTAGATGTTCTGTCATTAATATATAAATTTGTTATAATTTAGTTACTTAATTTATAGTTTAATGAGACTGAATCTTGCTAAAATATATTGTGCTCTACAGTTTGTTAGCTATGGCCAATTTATAAGATACAAAAGGCACAAAATTGCTTGAAAATGTTCCGTTGGCCCATTTCAATTTTATTTATCTTCAACAAAATGATGTCCCGAGCCACAACTCTGGGCTGGTAAGGCCATTTCTGGACAATAAGTTTCCTCAATGATGGATTCGTTCCAATGAGCCAGTGAGATGACCTCCACGATCTCCCGATCTTTTCGTTTTGGGGATTTTGTGGGGTTTTATGCAAAATCAAGTGTATAAAATACGACATGAATCTATAGCGGAACTTCGTGAGGCAATTGGCTTGGCCTTCCAAACTCTTCATAATAGACCTATGATTCTTTCAAATGCAATTAGAAGAATAACAAAACTGTGCTGATATTGCATTCGAGAAAATGGCCGTCATTTTGAAAACCATTTTAAAAAAACTCTTAGTTGTTTTTACTTCCAATGGTTCCTTTTGTTTTTGTTACTTTAGTTTCATGAAATAATGTTGTTTCTTGTTTCTTTTGCAATCAAATTTTAAGGTAAAAATTTGCAAAGCGTGAAAAGTATGGAAATTATGTTTTTTTTTAAAAATTTCGATACTCACCACCTATTTCAAGGTCATAGAACACGATACTGGCCTTGTTTTTTCACTATTTTTTCTCACTTTCCCGGAAAACTCAAAAAAAGAAAAGCGTCACTTCACAAAGCACGTTCTTTTCAGTTAAAAACCGAATTTACGTATTTATTTTCAATGGAACTAGTTAAAAAATTTTGTATGTAATATATCTCAATTCTTTTTGTACAAATTTTAGCAAACCAATTTAGAAAAACTTATATTTTCAGCGAAAAATCAAAAACACGTCTCGGAAACGTCATCAACGGTCAGACTATCTAAACTGGCCGCCGAATCACTTAAAAAGGTGCAACGTTACCAGATGTAAAATTTCTTCATAATATAAACTATAAGATTTGTCCTTCTCAGTCAACAACATAGCTTAATTTTTTTAATATTCAGAACAGTTTCTAAGTAAAAATAATCTTAACCCTTCAAAATTTTTGATTGGTTTTGGTTAAGATAGGTTGGTACAGGTTTAGCTTGATTTTGGTTAATTTGGAAAACAGAAACTAACCTGAAATAATCTAAGTTAACCTAGATTTAAAGTTTCCTGGTATAAACTTTAAAATTTACCCATTACAGTTAACAACATAGTTTAATGTTTGTAACGTATAAAAAGGGGTAAAATGAATCTTAACCTTCCAAAATTTTTGGTTAGTTCTGGTAAGTACAGGATAACATTAGTCTTGGTTACTTTAAAAAATGGAAATTAAGCTGAACTAACCTAAATTAAACTAACCTGAACTAACCTAAACTAACCTGCACTAACCTGAACTAACTTCATATTCAAAATACACGATACTGAAAACCCTCTAATACCATATCTGAAAAAATGCGAATAAGGTAAAATTTCAACCCACCACTATACTGAATTTCAAAAAAATTATTTTAAGTCTTATTCTAATCTTAATCTAAACCCTTCAAAGCCCCCTAGTACCAATTTTGGATGAAATCCGGAAATTTAAAATTTTTAGACTTATATTCGCTATTTACATCCTCAAAAACGATTCAGTCCCTTTTTTGAACAAAATCGAAAAATGTAAAATTTTTACTCCGCTACATTGAATTCGCCATATTGAATCCGGAAAAAATACTTTTCAATTCATAATTTACACCTTCAAGAACCCTTTATATCAGTTTGGAAGAAAATCGAAAAATGTCAAATCTTTAGGACACCATATTGAATCTGCCAGATCAAGTTGTTCAAAAAATATTTTAAATTCACAATTAACACTAACAAAAATACCCCAATTCTGATTTTAGACAAAATCGGGAGATGTAGAATCTTTAATCCGCCATATTTCATTTTTTTTTTAATAATTTCAGATTAGTAATGTGCGATTCTAAAAACTCTCCCATATCAATTTTGAAAAAAATCGGACAAATTTTTTTTTATCCGCCATATTGAATCTTTTAAAAATAATTTCAGATTCGTTATGTGTGACCCCGAAAACTCCCCTGTACCAATTTTGAAGAAAATCGGACAAAATTGATTTTGTCGTCCGCCATATTGGATCCTCCATATTGAATTTTTTAAAAATAATTTTAGATTAGTTATGTACGATCCTGAAAACTCCCTCATACCAATTTTGGAGAAAATCGGACAAAATTAATTTTTTTGTCCGCCATATTAGATCCACCATATTGAATTTTTTAAAAATATTCTGGATTCATTATGTGCGGCCTCGAAAACTCCCCCACACCAATTTCGAAGAAAATCAGACAAAACTAAATTTTTTTTTCCCGCCATATTGGATAGGCCATATTGAATTTTTTTAAAATAATTTCAGATTCATTGTGTACGACCTCAAAAATTCCCCCATGCCAATTTTGGAGAAAATTAGACAAAATTAATTTTTTTGCCCGCCATATTGTCAGCGCCATCTTGGATATTACTGCATCAATTTCGTCCAAAAAAATATGGGACCACCGCAGCAACTTCCTGAACATAAAGTAAAAAAATTTCATTCAAATCGGTGCCGCCGTTCCGGAGTAATCGATGTGTATACATAAGAAAAATACGGTAGATTTCTCACTGAAATTCTAATTTTTAAAAATTTCGCACTTCTTCGGTCATTGTATAGATGTCGTTTGACTGCTTAAAAGGATAATACATATAAACAACTACTCAATTTGATACTTTCAACAGTAGGTATCTCAGCGAGAAAAAAAGATATCAGGGTCATTGAAAACGATTTTGAATGGGAAGAATAGTATTTTAATTTGTTATGTTGAGTTTTGTGAAAGTAACCTTAAATATGGTCTAAAATACCATTTTTTTACAATGTTAGGTTATATTATCTTAAAAAAAATTTATTGGCTTGTGAAATCCATAATAATATTAAAAATAAGACCTGTCAAAAACACATATAATCCAGATTACATCTCATTATGAAAACTTTGTAGAGACAACTTAATCCTAAGATATAAACAACAATTTTATCGATGAGTGGGGTAAAAAGCGGAGATCCGTGCACACCGTGATCTGATGATTAAATGGGGTTGTTCGGAAGACAATTTATAACCGTAACAAGATACTAATTAGGGTTGTATACAATACAAACTAGACTTGTAAAAGTTTGTTCCCTACATTAGTTAAATTCTGTTTTATGATAAACATACAATAAATTATATTATTTCAAGCCTGTATAAGTTTGGTAAAAGAATTTATATATGAAACTTTTACTAATATAAAAATGATTACATTTTCCGTTTCAACCTAGTTTTATAAAAAGAGGATGGTGGAAAAGGGGTTGAAAATAAAGAAAGTCGCTTCCGCAGATGTTTTGCAGAGATTATGCGAATAGTAAGTTGAAATTTTAAATAATTTAAATCTGATAGAGTCAAAAAGATATAATACGAAATTCTTAACCCATATAGTAAGAGTGACTCTTGGAATTTAGCAAATCACTTTTTTTTACGTGTGGGAATCAAATGAACGCCTATAAAATGCGTAACATAAATAATAAAGAAAAATTGTTGAATTTTTTCACAGTAGTGAAATAATATTTTGCAAGGCGACAGTGTCGCGAGCGACAGCATTTTTGCATTTTTTGGATGAATTTATTAAATTTTCACTTGTCTGAGACCAGACGTGTTATTGCACCTTAATTTTATTTCATTTTGTTTCCAGCTCTGGATCTCCTCCTATATGTTGCTTTTTGGTAGCCCACGGAAAGATTCTAAGCTCTTCCTTTTCGAGGCTATACTGGTTCCTCGTTCCCCTTGTATTCTGGTATTATATCAGGGTTATCCTATCGTTTCTTGCCAATTCCTTTAGGGCCTGCCTGTAGTTACAAGTCAAGTTAAGAAAAGAAAAGACGTTGTGTATTTCAGTGTATATTTTGAGTTATCGGCTATGCGATTTCAGTCTTACTTAGACCATCCTCAAGGCTCAGACCCTAGAAACAAGAGAATACGGTCAGTAAATAGGCTTTCTCAGTATTTACCAACCACACTCACTCGCCAAAGGGCACACCTCAACCTTGCCATTTGGAAAACAGTCGCCACCGCCAGCGCAGCCTTTACACAATACAAATCACGTATATAGAACAATATAAACACAAAGATAAAAGTGAGGTTATGCCACACACAGTCATAGCATAATAAAGCAATAAAAGTTGTCTAAATATTAAAAAATATATACAAGTATGTGTTAGCTTGAGTAGACATTCTCTGTATGAGTTCTTTAATTTCTTGTTTATTACATTTCATATCACTATTCATTAGTAATGAGAAAAAGGGGCAGAAAGGAAGGGCAGTAGAAGTTTACTACAGGGTTACTGTCATCGGAGTTCAATGGCGTGACATAATTTTTCGTTTTTGTGAAAAAGCAATAAAATACACGAAAATTGGCGTAGTTAAATTTTGTTGGAATGTGTAAACTATTAATATATTTAGAATCAAATGTCTGAAACTGAAAACGGTGATCAAAGATATTATAATATTGCAGTCCACGTAATCACAACTCAGACGTTTAAATGGTATAATGATTTTAAGGAAAAAGTTTGAAAGTGGGGTTACGGTCATATACGTTTTTCATTCGTACATTTAGGCAATGGTCGGGGTTTCTTCTTATCTCCCTATATATCTCAAGATCCTCTCTGTAATCCAAGGTTTTAGAGTTGTTACCCCTGGGGTGGTATAGGATTTTACTATTCTGAGTTGGAAAGAAACTGTGTTTGGTAAAACTAATGTGGTGACCGAATACAGAGGCCTGAGGTTTGTTAATATGTTCTCTAATTTGGACTGCTAATGATCTAATAGTTTTTCCTATGAATGTTGAAGGGTTTTCTGGACAAGAAAGCTGATAGACCACACTTTTTTGGATATGAGATATTCATTGTTTGTTATTGACAAAATGGGAACTGAGTTGATTTACACGCTTAAATGAAATCTTCACTTTTCTGAGTGTATTTGTTAAAGTCCAGGCTACTTTATTAGAGAAGTGATCTAAGTAAGAGGCTGAAAAAAATTTTCCCAGCTGACTTTCATTGTAAGGAGTCGAGCTGTAAACTTTTTTGGATTCCTTCTTGTTTTTGATTTTCTGTATACATTTGTCATACCCATTGTTTATGGCAATTTGCTTAAGAATATTGACCTCGTTGTTGTAATCCTCCGCTGACATTAGAATGTTGAGCAATCTGTTAACATAGAAGTTTATTGAGGTCATTTTATGTTGTAAAAGGTGGTTAGAATTAGAAGGAATTACATGGTCTCTTTGGGTGGGTTTTCGAAAAATTTTAAAACTGAGAGAATTATTGGTTTTTTGGAACCTAAGTTTGTTTTCAGTTTCTATTTCTAAGGTAACTTTTAGAACAGGATGCAAAGAATTAAGACTCTTTAAAACATCAATAGCCTGTTGTTCATTGCCCAGAATAATTGTAAAATAATTATCCACAAAACGAAGCCAGTTAATTATCTTGCTCTCAGAAATCAATCTCGGAATTAATGCATTTTCCAAGTTTACCGGGAAAATGTCTGCTAAAACAGGAGATAGAGGATTCCCATTGCCAACCTCAACGGTTGTTCGTAGTATTTGTTATTGAAAGAAAAAAATCCTGAGATAAGCAAAACTTAAACGAGTAAGTGTGGTTGGTGAGTACTGAGAAAGCTTATTTACTGACATATTCTCTTGTTTCTAGGGTCTGAGCTCTGAGGATGGTCTAAGTAAGACCGAAAGCGCTTGGCCGATAATTCAAAATATACACTGAAATACACAACAATATTTCTCCTTTTCTTGATTTCTTCGGTGTTCAACGTGTTAATAAATTTTCCAAGTCAACTTAGACTTGTAGGTGCTGGTTCTGAGAGTTTTTAGCGCTGCTTGGCTATCTGATAATAGCCTTCTTAATTTTTTAATCGCTACACTCATCAGCGTAGATTAGGATCGCATGCACCTCTGCTTAAAAGATAGTAGGGGTGTTTCCTAGGAGTTTAGCAAGCCTAAAACTTGGACTTAATACTTCCACTCCAATCCCATTTTTTTATCTTGGATCGGTCAGTAAACCACACCATTGAATTCTTTTCTAGTCGAGAAAATTCCTCTTCCTCCATAATTTATGTCAAAATCGTTCCTATAGACATAATATCTGTAGGATTCTGTTAGAATTATACCCAGTCTTCATATGTCCAATAAAATTTCCAAGTTTGAGACTTTCACTTTGGAACAGCTTGAGGGCATTCGTTGCTGACGCTCTCATCACATATGGAGGAAGGTTCATCATAGTCTCTATTGCTGCGGTGGGGCATGATGGCATGGCCTTATTACGCAGACTAACCTCTGTATTTTTTGCAGCTTCTTTTGAGCTACTACTTGGTGTATCTTGGGGCACCATACTAAAGAAACACATAAGACCATAGGCTTGATGATCGTTTCATATGACCATAATACCATTATCGAAATCAAACCCCAGATTATCCTAAAGATTCTATGACACATCCCCCTTGCCGCTATGCCTTTTGTAGAATCTTCTCAGTATGACTGTTTCAAGTCAGTTTCCCAGATATTTAACCCCTTGGGGCGTTGATGTCTAGCTTTCGTCTTCTTGTAAATGGCACGAACACTATTTTTTTGGGATTAACATGTAGTACTTCCTTTATGCACCAGTTGCTAATTTGATTTAAGGCAGTTTGCATAAGGCTTGTAATAATTCCTTCATTCTTGCCTCTGATGGTGACAACAACTAACCTTGCGTTGTGAACCCTGAGTCGTCCAGTTGTTTGAGCAGACTGTCCATGACCAGGAACTATAATAAAGCTGGCACAACTCGCTCCTGTTAAAAGCTCTTGTCTTGAGATGAAATGGATGCAACAGTTGTTCTCTTAAAGTTCTATTTATTGTATTGTAACGGACTTTATAATAGTATACACTTCACAGTGTTAGCTTGTATTTTTAGTTTGTACGGTTTCAGGTTTATTTTCTACTAGTTTATAATTTATTTCATTAATTTTACCTTTTGTTAATTTCCTGATGGGACGTCGATGAAAGAAGGTTTGGAACTTTTTAGAAATTTCTATTTTCTTATTTTTAACATGGAACGCCTATGATAGAAGGTCTAGAAATCGCCGGATTATTCCATTTTCATATATGTATGAAAATCCTTCTAGAAAATTAGGGAATCTTCCGGTATCGACCAAAAGGGTATATGAAGGGTCCAGATCAGCTTTCAGAGACAGTTTAGTTTGAGAGCTCGTCGATGCCACTTGAATTATTTTGACAAGTTGTCAAAGTTGTAATAAAGAGATTATGAAATAAGAGAGTGTGTTCAATAATACAGTGTATGTTTAAAAGACAGGGCGTCCGGAACAGTATCTTTAGAACTCTAAGTTCCAAACCGAAGTATCTGATGCTCAAACAATAATTTTCTTCAAACTTCCGTCCATAATTAATCGTTACAGAAACAAAACACCTAACAGCGGTAAAAGTTTTATGTTTGGTACGTGTCTATTTAGAAATACTCCTCTGTATACTCTCACAACTCCCAACTATTTCTTTGGCAATAATCTTGACTAATAAATCAGTCACAGTAGAATAATGTTCGACCATAGCCAAGAATTTAGGAATCAAATGATGAAATCTTACAATACTCTTTTGTTACTAATGATGATACTTATCATTGTTAAAGCGTTGCTATGTAATTTTTTATTGTTATTGGCCTGTTGGCTCTGCTCCTGTTTTGCTGAACCAGTCTTTCGTTTTACACAGATCTTTTAGAGACAGATATTTGTAGATACCTTATATTTTTTATAAAAGTATTCTAAATATTAAAATATAGCCCATTCGTGTACACTTCACTTAACAGACTTTAATTTTCGAATCGTAGATATCTGATGTTTTGAGCAGCTTTATTTATTTATTCGTTATAAGTGTTTATGAAAACTAAAATGAATACCTCGAAGCAAATGAAAAAAAAGTAGCATATTTTGATGCAGATTCTGTCAAAAGTGTCAGACTTATATGTAACATCTCTTTTAGAAAAATGGAGATGGATATTTCAATTTATATTCCTGATTACTTTTCCATGAAATCGGTTATTTGGAACAGATAGCACATGTAAAAATTTAAATCCTTATGTAGAGATAAATTGAAGTTTTGGTAAGATAGGAGTTTAGGAGATTTAGCTTTTTAAAACACATATTCTCATGAACATTTTAAGGATTAATGGAGGCAAAGACAAGTAGAAATATACAAGGTATCTAGAAAATGCGTATACAATGTTTGATGACCGACTCTGACTGACAAAGTGTTACGGCAGAGCGTAACAATACGCCAGAAGGTGCTTATTAATTAGCAACAAAGTCATTTTATATTCCAAGGATTAAAAATAACTTAATTAGAACAAAAAGCAATGAAGGATAATTAAAATGAAATTAACTTTGAAATTCTGACTTTTAATTCCTAATAAGAAGAAAAAAAATAATACGATCTTAAAAAGACGGATAGAACTTTAGGAAAACAAACATAATTTACTTTTATAAGTACCGAAAAATAAGCTGCTTTTGTAGGTATTAAAAATTAAGCAAGACACGTTTTTATACAGGGTGTTCAGAAAATAGGTGTACGTTGATGTCAAGGTCTCCTGTTGTAGTGCTTTTCATAGCACCCGTGATGCATGGGCAGGCCAGTCTTTGGACTTTGGAGAGCTCCAGAGTAGCCCGTCTTGGTGTGATTTTTGTCCACCGCACAATCGAGCCATGGGTTGCCATGGGTTGCCATGGGTCTTACCACCGCAGTATACAGCCAGTGCACAATGTGTGGCTTAACCCCCATGTTTGACCCAGTGTCCTTTTTGCGGCCATGATGGACATTTTTCCTTTAGATATAATTTTCTGCAGGTGTGAGTTCCAGGTAAGCTTTGCATCTAGGATTACACCTAAATATTTAACCTCCTGGCTTACTTCTTTTCGTGAAGGGTATAAGTGTATTTTTCCAGGATTTACCCTAACATGCTCCTTAGTACACCACTCCTCTACTATAGTCTGAGCCCTTGCATGAGCTCTGATAGTATATTGCCATGTTTCCCCACAATGAGTATGATTATATCATTAGCATACCCCTGGATATAGTAGCCTCGGTCGTTAAGTTTTACCAGGAGCTCATCGATCACCAAATCCCACAGAAGTGGGGATAGTACCCCTCCCTGCGGCCATCCTTTGGCTATCGATACCTCCACACTTTCCTCCAACAGTTTAGATTGGGCTCGTCTACTTTGAAGCATATTCTGCATCTACCTACATTGAGTGTCCTCAATGCCATGTCTTCTGGCAAACTTTGTCATGGAGATAAAGCAAGTGTGATCAAATGCTTCTTCAATATCAAGGAACGCTGTCAGTGCTATTTTCTTGCTATCTGTGGCAAACTCTATTCTCGTTACCAGGTGATGTAGACCTGACTCACATGAGTTTCCTGATTGATAGACATGTTGGTTGGGGTATAGAGCAAACCTGAATTAACCAATAAAAACTGAAACAAGCTAGAACGAAACAAACGAAAAAAAAAAAACAAGCACCAAATACTGCTTTTGATGGTATATGACAGCAGACTTAACCAGAATCAAACTAACCTAATCTCAAATAACCCCGCAGATATTACTGAATTCTACCTCCGGTCGTATGAGCCGGAAAAACTAACCTATATATATATATATATATATATATATATATATATATATATATATATATATATATATATATATATATATATATATATATATATATATATAATTAATATCCTTTTATTGCGTTCTGAAATTTGAATAATTAAGAAAAAGAAAAATAAATACAAATTTACGTTTTTGGACATTTTTTTATGTTTAAAAATATGAATGTGTCTTTATAGTGATATTAAATCTACCCTGTAAATAAGGGATGATGGGAAAAGTGACAACGTAGAAAAAACTTATTTCAAACAGGAAAATATATATCAAATAAAGACAAGATGCTTAACATATTTTTTCTCGGATCCTTTTACATAATGACAACAAAAAATTCCATAACTAAAATTTATATAGATAGACACGGATCAGCCTTTTATATGGAACACCGCTTACTCGGTAAAAAACCGCGTCAAATATATTTTCTTTAGAAAAGAAAATACCACATTATACAGGGTGGATCAACTCAAATTTGATTAATAAAATGTATTATATGTCATTACATTTTTAGATTTTACAATAAATCCTAGATATCTTTTATAAAATAGATCCTATTCCTATCTTCAACTGTTTTTAAAATATTTACACTCTTGACTTTGAAAATCATTCAATAATTTATCTTTTTTTCAATTTTTCATATTATTATAAAGATTAGATAATAAATATTCCTGTATTGTTACACTGGTTTTTAAAGGCGCAACTCCTCAAGATAAAGTAAAAATAAAAATTAATTAACTGTATCCAATCAACGGAATATAGTGGAAAGCTAGTAGCGATACCAACGAGCAAGAAATATCAAGCTAACCTCTATGCCGAAAAGTAGGGGAACGGTATTCAAGGCGCCATTGTATCAAAAGCTAGGCTCAATGCAGAAATATTCCCCGATGTTGTTAGGAACTAGCCTTCAACTTTACTTCCTAAAAAGTAGCAATCAACAACAAATAAAAAGATTCAAACGTAAGTAGCATGAGGAACAAATAAAATTCGGTAGTGAAAGTAATAGTAAAAATCTTTAATTAACGGATTGAGCGATAGCATAAGTTAGTAATGGAAAAATTAAAAAAAAAATCGATCTTGAACAATTTTACAAAAAAAAAAGAAATAAATCTAATCACTTACATTAAACGCAGAATACTGGCGTTAAAAACCTGAAGCAACCCCGTTTTTTTTGTGATCATAGATTTATATGTCGGATAATTGTGCAACGCCTTACAATAACAAAGAATAAATTCCGTAAATAAATTAATAAAAGTAATACAAAGGTTTACCTGATAAATGTATGGTGGGTCTACCAGTTGTTTAATCTCTCTGCTATGGCGCAGGTTCCGACGTAATTAGAGAACAGAAACACGCAGGATGCAACTCAAGAGGCAACAATCACAAGTCAACTAACTGCAGAACAACCAGCAGTGATATATCCGGTAAGGTGGATTACAGTACAATATGCCCCGAAGGTGAATTACAGTATAATATATCCCGAGGGTGAACCCCGTTATTCTGGGGACTAGATGAATTCCTGGTGAAAAGAGTGCGAAAACTGTAAAAATCCGGGTTATCTCGATAAAATTTCACCAATATTCCAAGCTGACAAAAATATATTAAAATTCAACAAAACTCCACTGTTACCGGGACAATCCAAACAAAATTCCAGCCCCAAATTCAGCAGGATGCTGCAAATGAAACAGGATGTAAATTTTCAGCCTTCTTTGGCAGATTCTAACAGGAAATTGAAGTTAATTATTTTTATCTTTAAATTCAGAAATATTACATAACAGAGATTGTATGCCAACATAAAACTGCCTAAAAAATAATCGGTTAAAAGTGTAAAGTTTGTTTGAAACTGACACACTCAAAAGTGACTAACAATCTAACCTCAACAAAATAAAAATGAAGTCTACGGAATTTTCCAACATAATTTCAGGAAAAGTACCATAAGAGAAGAAAAAAGGATTACACTTGAATAATTGACAGGAAAAATCGAGAGCTATCAAAATTCATTATCTAAATAAATAAACAGCCTAGCACAGTGCAGTAGAATATTGGCATTATGAATCAAGCTAAAAATAAAAAATAACTTTAGACTGTATTTTGTAGTGTAAGAGTATATATAGAGAGTAATTACAGAATAATAAAGAAAACAATCGTGTAGGGTAGAAATTTGCAAGGAAATAGAACTAGGAGGTCTTGTAATATACTAAAACCAAAAATGCAACGAATAAAATACTTTTATTTGAAGGATATAAAAAAAATGCGTAAGGAAAATAATATTGTGGCTCCCAAAACGTGAGTATATGCAAAATTAACCAAACTAATTCTTCCAAATAAATTTCAGTTCGAAAAATAATCACTTTTTAATGTAAAATTTTTTTAAAGCATAAAATGTATTCAAAATAGGAAATTCGTATTTATTTTCATCACTATGTTAAAAATTTTAAAGTCAAATGTCATATATACAAGATCAAAGTATTGTTTTAACGAGTTTCAGAGTTGCCAGATTTAGTTATTATTCTTAATTATTCAGATTTCTGAACGTAACAAAATAATGATATCGATTCAGCAAGTCAGGTTTGATTTTCGGGCATATAAGTCTGTAATATATATACCGAAGAGTTATTTCGGGTCTGATTAGTTCTGTTCTGGTTAGTTCTTCGCGCAAATACTACTGGAGGCGCGTGGAGCATTAAATGCTGCCTCCACTAATAACTGCTAAGGTTAGTTCAGGTCTGTTCTGGTTACTCTTGATTTTTTTTTTCCGGTTTGTTTTGTTCTGGTTAATTTTGATTTGTGCTAGTTAGTTCTGATTTGGACTAATTAGTTCCGGTTAGTTCAGGTTAGTTGCTGGTTATTTCAAGTCTGCTTCCGTTAGTTCAGGTTAGTTCAGGGTTTGTTCCGAGTAATTTTAGTCAGTTTAGTTCTAGGCAATCCATGTTAATTCGAGTGTTCTTAATTTACTTTTGCAAATATATTTGTTATTTTATTAGTCATCTTTTTCTATTACTGAAAACGTCGAAAAACAATTGAAAATCACTTAAAATGTCTATTACCCACTAAAATTATAACACAAAGAAATCAATATTTTCAATATTCATTGCACGCGCAATAAAAACGACTTTTTGAAAAGAATCATCACTAATGATGAAAAATGAGTAACATCATTAAAAAACGATCATGATCCAAGTGTGATAAACTAACATAAACCACATCTTAAGCTGAAAATCATCCAAAATAGGTTATACTGTCAATTTGATGAGGTACAGTGATGTTGCGTATTTTGAACTGCTCCGAAGAGGCCAGGCGAATAATTGAAAGATATTTACTGTCAAAAAGAACGAAACTGGATGAAGCAATTAGAAGAAAACGGACAGAATAGGCAAATCTCTAAGGAATTGTGTTCCATCATGAAAATGCAAATCCTCACTATTCAAACTTAATTGAGAATTGATGTCGTATCAAGTAACGTTGCTGAAAGCTCGCCCCCCCCCCTCTTCCGCGAAATCTTAATGGAGCCCTCCTGTTCATTTAGTAATATAATCTAGTTCATATGCTAAATAAACTTTAATACAGGTTGTTTTTGACATTCATTAATCATAATATCGACGTTTAGATGTCAAGCTTCTAATCTCCCATACCCCACGCGTGGCGAGATCGAAGTTCGTTACACAACAGACAGGCAAGTGGAGCGAGTTTTTAAAAGAGTATAGCCAAAACTCAAGCTCCCAAATCTACACACTCCAAGAGCCGCGAGATCAATAATCGATACACAGCAGACAGGCGAATGAAGGAAGATTTTAAACCAAAACCCGAACTCCCAAACCCACATACTCCACGCGCTGAGAGATCGATAATCATTACATAACAGACAGGCGAGCAAAGCAAGATTTTAAACCAAAACCCAAGCTCTTAAAACCACATACTCTACACGCAGCTAGATCGATATCCATTGCATAACAGACAGGCAAGCAAAGCAAGATTTTAAACCAAAACCCAAGCTCCCAAACCCACATACACCACGTGCTGTGTCTGGGGTATGTTCTTGATAACTTATGTTTTAGTAAAGGTAATACGTCAACTTTCTAAGGGCACATATAAAAATAATGTTATTTGATAAGAAAACAATTCTACATTGATTTGAATGAAGTAATTTTATTCATACACATCAAACAAGCATCAAATACATCATAAAATATTCAGTTTTTTGTGTTATTACGAAATCGTTCCAAACGTTTGGCTTTTTATTTGTAAATTCATCTATGAATAGACTTATATCAAGTTTTTTAATTCATTCGCATTGTATAGATAATGTAGCTAAAGCTTCTAATTCTTACTTGCGTTATTGTGCTGCTTTCTACATTTAAAAAGAATTGTAATGCAAGGGCGAGCAACTACTCTAACTTCAATCGCCTTTAGAATGGCGAGTTTTAGAGCTTTTTAAATGTTCAAAAAATAATTACGCGTCTCTTGAAGATGCTTCTTTCTATTTTTTAAACGAAAAGCTCTAGTGCTACCGATATTATAAACAAATAAAGTATAAAAAATGTTAATTGTGTTTATTTCAACTTGAAATATTTATCAAATCTTGAGACTTTTAGACGTTTAAAAAAAACGGAATTACGCGTTTTAAAAATACGCAGAATTTCTTTTTTTGAACGTCTAAATCTCTAGATTTGACAAACCTGTAAATTTGAAATAAACTCAATTTCTCAAAGTTTTTCGCAACTTTATCTGCCTGTTGAGGACCGGGTTTTGGAGCTTTCTGAAAGATTGAAAAGAGAGAGTCATCACTTTTATTTCATTTACAATGTTTTTAAATGGGGAAAATTTTACACCGCTTTTTAAATGGAGAAAACTTCAAACCTATATATCTCTGGTAAACCGTCAATTACGGTTTCAAACAAGAAAGTTTTGAACACTACAAATAATTACCCAAGTTTCTGTTGAGACTGATTTTGTTGACCTTTTACTTTAAATTAAAGTTGCTTCTTTCATGCCGTGAGTATAGATACAGACTGTCAAAGAGGCCTTGCGTTCAATGGGTTTAATAAGTGGGTCTTAAAATGATTTCTCAATATATGTACATTTATTATACATCTAAACTCACTGCGTTGTATACGTGTCCATTTATAATAAATAATTAATGACACCCTGCATTAAATTAATTGTAATTGTAAAAGTTTTTTGGGGTGAACGCCCCCCCCCCCCCCAAGCCCGGGGCCTCTCGTGCCGCCGTTCTGCGGAATCTCTGCTACGCCACTGGGAATACAATGTGTTTCATTATACAAACATATATTTTCTTCTCTAAAGAAATTATAAAAAAAATTGACGTTTCCGAGCGATTTTTTATTAAATCAGCGGTGTTCTATATAAAAGACCGATCCATTTCTTTATCACAACCCTGTATATTATTTATTAATAACATGTGAATAATTTTAATCCTTATTAATCTTCCCTTCAGTTTTAATTACATTATATTCAATCATTCCCTTTCTCATAAAAAAAAGAACATCTCTTCTCTGAAAATATAACAAAAAATATTTTTATATATTTCATATTTTCATTTATTTTTCGGTAATTTATCATTAAACGGAAAGATGGGTTTTGCCAAAGAAAATTTTTCTTATTATCTTATTCTTTCCGATGAAACCGAGAAGACAAGCTGCTTATATATAAATTAACCATTATTTCTACTGTATTAACGAAATATAAAGTGAACGTTTAGATAATAAGCTTATCGAAAAATATTTTTTAAGTATTCTTCTTAATGTGCCTTTTCCGAATGGGATACTGGCTATCACCATAACAATTTTGTTGGCAGCATTCCTTAATATTTTGAAAGAACCTCTTTTGATATCTACCTTTCCTTCGATTATCACTTACAAGGAAATATCTTAAGTTCTAAGTGAGATGTCTTTACAAAACGAAATGAAAATTACTTGTTGTTCGAAATGATATAAAATATAATTTTTTTACCCCCGACGATATCATCCGTTATTTTTTATAAGGGTAAACTAATTATTCGCTCAAATAATTTAATTCTAAAAATTACGAAATTTAATAAGATTGTTTGAAAATATTTTTTTCACAAATACCATAATTAATTCAAGTTGACATCTTTCAGGGTTTCCAAAACTAAACTAGTAAAAGAGGGTGAGTCATCCCCAAATACTTTTTTTTAATATCTCAAGTTCTAATTATTTTTATTCAAAATGATATTAAACTATGGTATTTTCACCCCCAAGGATTTCATCCCTTATTTTTTTATTAGGGTAAACCATATTTTTTCGCACGTAATTTAATTGTAAAAATTATGAAATTTAATTGAATTGTTTTAAAAAATTTTTTCACGAATACTTAAGTTGTCTTTCGGGGTTTCTAAAAATAAATTAGGAAAAAAGGGTGAGATACTTTTTTTCCATCTCCATTTCTAATTGAGATAACTTTACGAAGCAAAATGGAAAGTACTTGTTATTTGAAATGAAGTTAAACTATAGTACTTTCACTCTTGAGGATGAAAATAGTATAGTTTAACTTCCTAGAGGATGTCATTTCATATATGTATAATTTTTTTTTAAATTGCCAAATTTCAGTGAATCTGAACGTTACAAAGCTTACTGAATTTTTTTCTTTTAATTAATAAGGAAATATAAACTTATTTTATTGGTTAAGCATTCATGTCTGTAAATTATTATAGTTCATGACAAATGGTGATTTCTAATTCTATAACGTTCATTTAAATTAAAATTTGACAATTTTAACAATAATAATTAATATATGTGCGGTTTACTTTTATAAAAAAAAATAAATAAGAATATCCTTGGAAGTGAAAACACTATAGTTTAACAACATTTCGAATAACAAGTAATTTTAATTTTGTTTTGTAGATATATCTTAATTAGAACTGGAAAGATAAAAAACCTATTTGGGAGTAACTCATCCTCTTTTACTAGTTTATTTTCGGAAACTCCTAAACACGTCAACTTAAGTTATTTATTGTATTCGTAAAAAATCATATTAACAAAATGGGTTTAATTTCGTAATATCCAGAATTAAATTATGTAAGTGAATGACAAGATTAACCCCAAAGGATGATATCTATGGGGTTAAAACAACATGGTAACCTCACTTCAACTAACAAGTGATTTTGACTTTGTTTTGTAAAGATTTCTCAATTGGAAATAGTGATTTGAAAAAAATATATTTGGGATGACTTGCCCTCTTTTACTACCTCATTTTTTGAAACCCCAAAATATGTCAACTTGAGTTAATTGTGGTATTCGTGAAAAAAATTCTTTGAATCAATATTCTTAAATTTCGTAAATTTTATAATTAAATTGCGTGCGCTAATAGATGGTTTACGTTATAAGAAATAAGGGATGAGATTAGAGGTGAAAATACCATAATTCAACATCATTTCAAATAACAAGAAATTTCCATTTTGTTTTAGGACTTGGAATTTTAAAAATATATATATTTTGGGGGTGGCCCACCCCCTTTTAATAATATATTTTTAGAAACCCCGAAACCTGTCAACTTAAGTTACTTATGGTATTCGTAAAAAAAATATTTTCAAACAATTCCAATAAATTATGTAATTTTTAGAATTAAATTACGCGCGTAAATATATAGTATCCTGATAAAAAAAAATAAGGAATAATATGTTGATGCTGGTAGCCGTTACTATGTGGTAGTTAATCATCTTCGGGAAATGTTTAAAAAGGAACTACTATGTTTTATACCACTAAATTTACTGAGAAAACAGTGACTGCAGTTTCAACTCACAGAGTCATTTTCAAACTGAATTACAAAAGTAGACTAAGTATTCAATACAGAAACATGAGAAAATTTAACAATAAATAAAAACTACCTGAGAAAATACATTATTACAAAGGGGAGGTACTAAATTTTGGGAACTAATTATTATTTGGCGACAACAAATAACGGGGAAAACCCAAGTTCTGTCTGGTTATTAAGCAAATTTACATTTTTATTTTTACTATGTTTATATATTTCTAAAGATTCAAGAATATTTAACTTTTAGCCTTTTGTTGAATAATGTAATATGTCAGTGTTGCCCAAACCAGGAAAACTGTGGCTGTGTTCTAAGCAATGGTTGGCAAAGCTCGAGTCTGTTTTTTGTAGTCTATATGATCGGTGGTGTTCTGAAAAGCGAGTTTAAAGCTTCTACCACTTTGTCCAATATACAAGCTATCACACTCTGAACATTTTAACTTATAAACTCCTGATTTATCAAATTTATTAATTTTATCTTTAGCATTGTAAAGGATAGTGGACAGATTGTGTTGAGATTTAAAGGCTACTTTTATGTTATGTTTGGAAAGAGTATTAGCTATGTTTTCTGAGAGGGTACTACAGTATGACAAAGATATATAAGATGAACTATCTTTATCATTTGTTATTTTGGGATAAATTAAATTAAAAGCTAGTTGTTTTTGTTTTCTAGTTATTAATTTCTTTATGGTTTGTTGGGAGAAATTGTTTGATATTGCAATCCTTTCAATGATATTTAGTTCCTCTTGAAGATCTTCTTCAGAGAGAGACAAAGAGAATGCTCTATGGATCATTGAATTGTATGCAGCCATTTTATGTTGTAAGGGGTGAAAAGAGTCATTAGATATAGTATTACCTGTAAACATTGGTTTTCTAAAAATTTTAAAATTACACTGATTATTGAGGTGAGATATGGTAAGATCAAGAAAATTTATTTTATCGTTATTTTCAGTTTCCACTTAGAACGTGAGATATTTCAAAAATACTGTTTTTAGGGGTGAATTTTAGGGGCGATTTTTACCCCGTTAAAATGAATCTCCGCCGATAAAAAAAATACGTATCTCTAATAATATTTTTGTACCTTCTACAACATATTGAAGTTTCATTAAAATCGGAGCCGGATCATCAAGCCTTTTCTTTTGTAATCTTTTCACAACTCCCTTGCTTCTCTAGAAGTCTATCTGCTACCTGAGACGTCAGACGTGTCAGCATCTGCTACTTTTGTTTTATCTCGTATTTTCTTGTTTCTTATCTTATCAGTTAGTGTGATTCTCAACATAATTCTCCAAATGACTCTTTGAGCAATTGTTAAGTTCTACATATTTATTTTTGTGTGTAAACGGAAGACTCCACATTCTCCAAAATTGTGTGCTTTTAAAATAATAGCACAATAGCTTAAAATTTTACTTATTTCGTGTACTTTTTGGTATTATCTCAAGATGACGGATAGAATTGATGCACAATCAAAATAATTTTTAGATTTTTTCCATTTTCATATTCTAAGCAAGTCTAAATTACTTGAAAAAAAGGCATTAGATAGTTTTTAGAATCACAAATCAGGAAACTGGTCTCAAAATAGCACAACTCAAGAAACGGAGCTAACATGGCGTTCAAATAACTTATTTTTTCACCATTAATCGCTCAAAATCCTTTTAAAAAACCTAAAAATGTTTTCTCAAATGTCTTCCGAATAGTTGATTCTGAAGCTAGTCTGAAATATTTCCTCCCTCCACACCATTTACAATTTTCTAAATAAATAATTCATTTAATTTTTACATTATAATTTATAGATATATGACACACATATTTTAATATTTTTGCCAACCAGAGTCAAATTAGCAAGATCAACCCATCATACATAATTGGCCACAAAATGAGGGTTAAAAAGCTTTAACAAGCAATAAATAATATAAATTTACAGGATCATATAGGCATCAATTTTTCAGAGGGTTATCCTAAATTTAGGACAACAAAATTATTATGATTATAGTTTTATACTTGTTTGTTTTACTAAATTTAGAATTTTCCTTTTTCCTATTTATTATGCTGGACATATAAGTGAAAAACACTTTTTGATAGATTAATATATTAATGCAGCAGAGCCTAAATTCAAGTATGCCTGATAATAATATTAATTTTAATTAGAGAATACATATGTATGATGCACGTCAGGAATATTTATTTGTTCGTAATTAGTGTATCGATAGAACTCAAAGATATATGTCATTTAAATGTTTAATATGTACATATTTTCCTTTTAATTGTCCCAAATTACCCTATTCAGTGACCAAAACTTTAAACAAAAGATATTTACTAAATATGGAATACCAATATTGTCATAAAACCCACACCAGTAAGCGATTACATCTTTATAGACTACCGAAAATTCATAAAACGAACATACCATTGAGACCAATAACCAGCTTCAGAGTATCCCCAACAAATGCACTGGCGAAGTTTACTTTAAAAATCATACAACCCAACTAATACCTGACAAAATGTGATTCGCATAGACAGATTAAAAATAATTTATTTGTAATTGATTTCTTACCATAATTCGTATATATTAGTAGTTATTTGTTTCATTTAGAAACAATTTGGCGCCAACTTCAAAAATTTCAATTTCATATAAAAATTTGTAGTTATTTTTCACTTTTTAGCGCACTTTTAGTCGGTTCAATTTTTTTATAAAAATTTTATTTTTCGATTTTTAGTTTTGAATTCATTATGGTATACACAAATTATTTGAAGTAAGTACTAATCGAGATTAGTGTACCTCGCAATGACCCCAGGGTGGCAAAAAAGTACCCATTCTACCAAAAATTCTTTGATTCTTATAGTTCTCCAAATACCAGTGAAATTGTGTCAAACAAATATTTAGTCTGTCATATTTAATACACTATCTTATATTTCTAATTAATTTTAGATTGGTAATATAGGCCCCAGAACCTTCCAATATCGATATTTAAAGAACTTGAGACGTAAATTTTTGAGCTCGATACTACATATTGAGTATACGCCCCAAGAACCACGTAATATCAGTTTTAGACAAAATCGGAAAATGTAAAGTTTTCAGCCCCTCATATTGTATCTTATCAACCTAATAATTGTAAAAAATTAAATTCATATTCGTAATACGCGATCCCGAAAACCCCATAATACCAAATCAGAAAAAATGCGAATAAGGTAAAATTTTCCCCCACCATATTGGATCCGCCGTATTGGATTTCAAAAAAATAATTTTAACGTCTTAATCTAATCTAAATCTAAACCCTTCAAACCCTCTAGTACCAATCTTCGATGAAATCAGAAATTTAAAATTTCTAGACCGTCATATTGCATCTAACATATTAGATTTCCTTAAAATAATCTTATATTCGCTATTTACATCCTCAAAAACAAACCAGTCCGACCTTTGAACAAAATCGAAAAATATAAAATTTTTAGTCTTCTATATTAGATTCACCATATTGAATCCTGAAAAAATAATTTTAATTTACACCCACAAAAACCTCCTATATCGTTTCGGAGAAAATCGAAAAATATATATTTTTGAGGCACCATATTGAGTTTTTCAAAAAATATTTTAAATTCTTAGCTAACAAAAATCCCCCTATACTGATTTTCGACAAAATCGAGGGATGTAGAATCTTTAATCCGCCATCTTGGATTTGCCATATTTAATATTTTTTAAAAAATTTCAAATTCGTAATGTGCGATCCTAAAAACTCCCCAATATCATTTTAGAAAAAAATCGGACAAAATTAATTTTTTATCCGCCATATTGGATACGACATATTGATTTTTTTAAAAATAATTTCAGATTGGTTATGTGCGACCCCAAAAACTCCTCTATACCAATTTTCAAGAAAATCAGACAAAATTGATTTTTGTCCACCATATTGGATCCGTCAAATTGAATTTTTTAAAAATAATTTTAGATTCGTTATGCGCTACCCCGAAAACTCCCCCATACCAATTTTGGAGAAAATCGGACACAATTGATTTTTTTGTCTGCCATATAGAATATGTACGACCTCGAAAACTCCCCCACATCAATTTTGGAAAAAATCGGACAATATTAAATGTTTTTTGTCCGCCATATTGAATTTTTTAAAAATAATTTCAGATTCGCAGTGTACGACCCCAAAATTTCCCCACACCAATTTTGGAAAGAATCGGACAAAATTGATTTTTTTGGCCGCCATATTATCAGCGCCATCTTGGATATTGCTCCACCAATTTCATCCAAAAAAATATGATACCACCGCAGTAACTTCCTGAATATAACGTAAAAAATTTCGTTCAAATCGGTGCGGCCGTTCCGGAGTAATCGGTGTACATACATAAAAAAGCAAAAAACATCCATAGTCGACGAATTGAAAACCTCCTTCTTTTAGAAATCGGTTAATTAATTGACTATGTTATAAATAACTTTAGAACAACGACCACTAAACAACAAGAAACACATTCCTTCTTCGCAATTCCATACATTCGGAGAAAATAAGACGAATTGCCAGAAGTTATAATATAAAAACAGCCTTTAAATCAGGAAACTTAGAACTCATTTAACAAAAACGAAACCAAAAACTACTGATAAGAAAGAATGAGTTTACAAAGTTCTATGTGAGTGTGATGAAATGTATATTGGACAAACCAAACGACCACTAGAAGTTAGAATTAAGGAACATAAACCACATACACAAAAGGGGAAACGTCGAGATCTGGTATTGCAGAACACGACTGGGATAAACAACATCATATAAAATGGTCTAAAGTTGCGTCAATATATATGAGACCCAACATGGAAAAAAGAAAATTTATAGAAGGAGCTTCCATTAAAAATAATAATGGAATCTTCAGTAAACCGAGTGTTGAGATACCTAATCTTTGGCAACCACTACTTCGTAACATCAAATCACTGAGGTGTGTACAGTGAAGCGAAATTTTGCGCTTCAATGGACATAGTCCCTATATAAGCTCGTAGTTTTAAGACAAAACATTCAGTTGATACTTGAAAACAATTAGAGATACAACCTAATCGAAACGTCGTAAAAACAAACAAAAATAAATACAGTGCAAGTCCGACAACCACATTTTAGTCAATCCTAAATTTAAAATAACTTACTAAAAAATAGAGCCTATGTGATATTGCAAATTCATATTATTTATTGCCTGTTAAAGCTGGTTTACCCTCATTTTGGTGATAATTATGTATATCGTATATTGCTGATTTAGCTCTGGTTTGGGAAAATTATTAAAATGTGAGTGTTATATACGTATAAATTATAACATAAAAATTAAATTATTTTGCCCTCGGTTATACTTCTGAACAATAATATAGTTGTTTGTATATGTTTTCTGTTTACAAATATTTAATTAAACTCTTATGACTTGTTCTTCACTTGCAACAATAATTTTAATTTTTGCTTGTTTATTATTGAACAAACAAACTAAAGTGCCTGTTTGTGAACTGTTGTTCCACTTTTATTATTCGCTATTATGAGAAAAACGTTTATTTGTATTTTAAAGTGATTCTCGGAACAAAATTGTTAAAATATTCGAGAAATATATTATGGAAAAATAAATTTCAACTAGATGCATTTCCTGTTGTTGTATGCATTTTTTATAAACATTTTGCATAAAATTTTCAACACATAAAATTACTCAATTCAGTTTAAGCGCATTACGATTTTATTAACTCATTTTATTTAAAATTAAGCCGACGTCAAAAATTGCACTAAAAAGTAAAACAGAGATTAGCATTTTTTTACAGACTTCTAAAAAGAAGGATTTTCTCAATTTGACAGCTATATACAGTAGGTTATTCACTCTAAACGGCAAGGAATATTGGGACCAAAATACGTGACTTTCAAAAATTTTTACTTTTGGGATATATGGTGTTCTAATACAGTTACCTTATAAAATTATTTTCATATATATAGGGTGTTTTAAAAGCTATGAAAGTATCAAAGTTGTGTTTTTTTACATTGAACCCCCTATATAATATTGCATTTTTGGATTCTACGATCAAAATAAGTGCCTATTTTAATAAGATTTATAGTATCTAAACCTTAAGGGTTTTTAAATAATTTGAACTTTATCAAAATAAAACCTAATTTTCATGTTTCCAATACTTAAGAAGAATTTTAGTTATGTACTAGAAATATAGAGTGAAGTGTAAAAATAAATCATATTTTATATCCCAACTATAATAAACTTGCTATATTATACAGGGTGTCCAAAAATTAAAACTAATCAAATAAGAAATTTAAGTGGCTATAACTTGATTAATTTAAATAGAACGCTATACTTTTTAACTTACCAGAAAGGTACTTTTTAAATACCAATCGAATGGTATAAGGGTATTCTATGTCTTCGCGTTTTCACAGAATACGCTAAATAATCGTTTTCTGCACCATTTAGTGTTTTTTAAATAGACGTTCTAATGTACCTAGTTGCCTAGGGCATTTAGAAACGTCAGATAATTCATTTAATCTGTCAGTTTACTCTGCAAAGCCTGTTGCTATAATAGCGATATTATTTTTTGTAACTGGGAAACTTCATTTATTGAATTGAATTATTTGAATATTGTTATGTTATTGCTTTGTCAAAATGAAGATTTATTCAAAGGAAGAGCGTGTTGATATGATTTTTATCCTTGGAGAATGTCATCAAAATTGTTTGTTAACTAGTCGAGTCTATGCTCAAAGGTTTCCTAAAAGAAATCATCCTACACCAGCCGTTTTTGTGAGACTATTAAACCAGTTTTGAGAAAGTGGAAGTGTCAGTTATAAAAAACCTGTTATAAGAAAACCTGTCAATGAGATGATGGAAAATTACAATATTAGTCAGAATCATATATCAGAAAATACTAACATTAGCCAAGCAAATGTTTCAAGGATTTTTAACAAATACAGATTTCACTCTTGTAAAATCCAGCTTTGTCAAAAGCTTCACGGAAATGATTTTGACAACCGAACTGAATTCTGCTTGTGGGTGTTAGATAAAGTGGCAGAATATGAACACTTTTTTGATATTGTGTTGTTTAGTGCTGAATGTACTTTTCATAACAATGGTTTCGTAAATAGATGCAACTTCCATTGCTATTCTAATTCAAATCCACATGAATACAGAGTTATGAGAAACCAAAATAGGTGGTCGGTTAATGTGTGGGGAGGAATACTGGGTCCAACTTCCAGTGTTATGAGAACTATATGGCTTCAACTGGATGGAGCTTCGCCTCATTATCATCGGCAATTTTTTAATGTCAACTTTCAAAACAGGTGGATTGGGAAAGACGGATTTTAAAATTGGTCTCCGGGATCTCCGGACTTAACTCCACCAGATTTATTTTTACGGGAATATATAAAAAGAATTGTCTACAATGCGCCCCCCCCTCCCCGACAACACCACAAGATATGAAAATACGTATAAGGGACGCTTTTCAAACTGTAACCCCGCAAATGTTGTCCAGAGTTAACAGCAGTTTCGAAAAAAGAATATGTAAGTGTTTGGAAATGGATGGTCGACATTTCGAACATCTACTATAAATATTTTGCTTCTATTTTGTCCTATCGTCAATACGTTATTACCATTATTGCTGTTATAGCCTATTGGACGATTATAAATCGTATTCCGAGTTTTTGAACATTTGTAAAGATATTCTTGATTATTATTCTTATAGTTGTAAATTACCTGTCATTTCTGAATGGTATAGGCAACTAGATACATTAGAACATCTATTCAAAAAACACCTAATGGGGAAGAAAACAATTATTTGGCGTATTCTGTGAAAACTTAGCTATAGAACACCCTTATACCATTCAATAGGTATTTAAAAAGTACATTTTCTGGTAAGGTAAAAAGTATAGCGTTCTATTTAAATTAATCGAGTTATAGCCACTTAAAGTTCTGATTTGATTAGTTTTAATTTTTAGACACCCTGTATAATATAGCAAGTTTATTAAAATTAGGATACAAAATATGATTTATTGTTGCACTTCACTGTAACACACATGAAAATTAGGTAAGGTCATGTCAAAATCATAATGATTTAAAAACCCATAAGGTTTAGATACTATAAACCTTATTAAAACAGGCACTTATTTTGATTGGAGAATCCAAAAATGCATAATATACAGGGATTCCAATAAAAAAAAACTTTGATGCTTTCATAGCTTTTTGAGATACGCTGTATAATATGAAAATAATTTTAAAAAGTAAGTATATTAGATCCCCATATATCCTAAAAGTAAAATATTTTGAAAGTCACGTATTTTGGCCACAATATTTCGTGCCGTATAGGGTGAATAACCCGGTATATATATATATATATATATATATATATATATATATATATATATATATATATATATATATATATATATATATATATATATATATTCTTCCAGTTAAAGGTTTGTCAGGTGATTGTTGACATAATAGTTTAAGAAATAAAAAAATCAGCTGGCAATATACCGAAAGAAAACCCGTCAGCAGATGTATTTAAACAGGCTACAGACACTAGCGCCTGGCTCCCACGCTACACCCTTCACTGCATTGGCTGACAATCCTCCCACCGAGATACAGCCAGCTGACATTTTTATTTATTCAAAGTAGCATGTAAACTATCATCTGACCAATGTTTAACTGAAAGGAAATCACTGAACATATATTTTTTCATGTTCGTGTAACGAGTTGACGTATAATCCACCACTTTATAGCCAGCTGGCTTTTTTTCCTACTAAACTAACATTTGACAAATTTTCAACCGGGAAGATATAATTAAAAATATTTTTCTTTTCTACGTGAGTGGTAGGTTTCCGTTGCTCAACCCACCCATAGAGCTACTACTGAGGTCCACAACTCTCTGAAGCATTTCACTAATTATCGCCTGAGAGGAATTTGGTCCGGAAAACTTATGGCTGGCTTGCAGTTTATTTCAAAATCTTCGATAATAATTATCCACATCATTATGTTCAACTATAACGGTGTGATTAAATTTAAATATCGGCCCACAATATATTCAAAAAATCTGTATGTCCATTTCAGCTCAAGATCCGAATCTGACGAGTAAATCTCACCAACACCGTATTGCCAGGAGGTTCATTAAGCATTTTTTCGGAAGAAAAGGTAAACTATAAAAGATAAATTACACAAAGCTTATAGAAATTCTAGTGCTTTCATTCATTAAACCACAGGCCTATTTAGTTGATGATATTTTTTTAATGCTTTGCTATTTTGATTATCTTGCTTTCTACTTTGTGACTGAAAGATTAATTTAATTATATTAAATGTTTTCTAATTACATATATGTTGTTTTCTGGCTCAACGAAGCGTTAAACTCTTCAAAATTAACAGCCTGAATCTTCAGAATGTGTTCTTTCTTTAGTTTCTGAAATATTTGAGTATTTTGTGAATTCTTATTATTAATTTTATTTGTGCTTCTGATCTCACTTTCTGTTCCTCTCGAGGACCATTTTTTAAGTATTGTCGTCATTATCTATTGTCGTACCTGCGTCATACTTGACATCAGTACTCTTCAAGAGCTTGCTATTTATTATTCGTTATTAATTTTTTATAAACGAAAGATTAATTAGTAGTTACGACTTAGAATCTGCCTTGTCACTTTATTAATAGCTTTATTTTAAATTTGACTTTGGCAACAATTTCTGCTTCGAACGAGATGAAAATTAACCAAAAAAATGTAGTCACGTGATTAATATTATCTGTTAAATTTTAATTTTTTTTTCCAAAAAAAAAATCAAAAGTGGGATTATATTCCAAAATATCGAAAAGTTTATAGTAGCGCTAAATTAGCTATTAATAAAAAAATCCCATATAATGCGAACTTTGATTAAATTTATACATGTAGGAAACTTATTATTATTATTATTTATTTTCTGATTTCCAGATTTTTAAAAATTTTTCAAAATGTATTGCCAAAATTTAATCAAAAATACTTAATGTTTGTTTGTTGGGCGCCAGCAAAAAATAATTATAAGAAATTACAATTATTTCTTGCCAATTTTGAAAATATTTTAATTTTTAAAATTTTTTTGGTATTCAAAATATTCTACAGATATATATGTGTGTTCCTACCTGTTAATTTGATCCTTTTCTCAGGTGAGTCCAGATTTTTTTAAATACCACACTCAGATAATGAATACAAAAACAGATTAAAACACAACACAAATATTTTATTTAACAATTAATAACAGTTTTCAACAATTTTGGATGAAATTATAAGAACAATACTATAAAATTTCATGCAACTATGCTTCTTATCAATTTTGTCATATATTTATTTTAATTTGCCATGCATTATCTTTTTTTAATAGCCTGTATCACTCCTTGGCAACTTTTAATTATTTTAATTTTGCAACCTTCCACTAGATGGCGTTACTGCAATTTAATTTGTAAAGCGTAGTTAATTTCTCAAAATTTGGTTTATTTTTTAAAAATTTTCGTTTGCCGTGACGTGATATAAGTGGTTAATTATTATTATAGCGACACCTACTATTGATGATTAATGTTATTTATATATTATCAGGTTAGTATAACAAGCTATTATTCATTAGTGTAATTTTGTTTTAATCTTGTGAAAACTTAATCTATTATTGATGCTAGTTTCTTTTTATTTTCTACAAACAACTAAAAGCATTCACCTGCTTAGACTATTATAAATACCTTGGTATTGTTTTCTGTACCTTGGTTTTATTTCCTATACCTTGGTTTTGTTTTCTGTACCTTGGTTCAATTTCATAAACACAATTCCAGTATATTGATTTAGTCGTTTTCTTCTTCAAAAATCTTTTAAATTTCCCAATATATTTTGTAATAGTTTCCTGTCAAATAAGGAAACTTACAAATATTTTTTTCATAAAAATAACTCGAACAAATATTTTCTTCTTTAAGAATATATCACTCAATTTTCTTATATTTTCCAAAACACTATTTCCCGTACTTGTTGTTATTTGAGAGTTGATTATTTTATTCGTAGAACAAACTTGTATACTTTTATTTAATTTTATTAAATACTAAACTTGTTTTACTTATCAAAACAAACACAAAACCTCAATTAAAAATAAAACAAAACAAAATATTTCACTTTTGTTTTAATGACGTAGGTAAACAAATGAAAATTTGAGGTTATGGTAAAATTTCGGGACTCTCACGATGAGATGTTTTTTGCAATAGGATTATTTCAACTCTGACGATATTCCTACGCTTCGACTATTTAAAAGAAACCGAAACATCTGAATCGTCTCCAACTTGATTGGTCAGATTTGTGACATCAGTTAACTTGATAAGTATTACCAACTTGAGAAATTGCGATTTATGACAGCTTTTAAACTTGATCAATTTTTACTGAAATTTTATATGTTTTGATGAATATGTGGACCAAAATTCTATAGCTGAGCATTATTGAACTTGCCCAAAATAAACTTTAGAGCTTTTTCGACACTTTGATATACATTAGAACCACTTTGGCATACTATTTATATATTAAAATTGATGAAAGTAAACGGCTTGCACATAGAAATTTATGACTATTTGACTCTAGTTTGGTTCGAAAAAACTTTAAAATGTTTATTATTGCCTCGGATATAATTATCTACGTATTAAATAACATTTTTTGGACATTTTAATCCTAGATTTGTTTACTAAAAACTTAAATCTATCTTATAATCTAAATAAATCTGTCTTATATTTTTCAGAAATGTACCATACATGGTTTTAATTTTCCCATATTTTGTTTAATAAACCTTAAAATTATTACATTCTTGATTCAAACTGAACATTAATGAATGTTTTCATTTATCACAGTGTTTTATTTTCTCGATATCCGCACTGATAATAAACTTCACGCACTGTGTCAATGTGATTGTTTATTTTAGAACCAAAATAAATGAGTAACACTTGTTTCTTAATTTTTCTAACGCATTCACTCACTTATAGTACCAATTAAAAATATACTAATTTACAATAATGTTTCCTCTTTCTTGTTCAACATATGCAACATACTTTTTTATTGAAATTATATCTCTAAAGAGGAAACCAAGTCAAGATTTTGCTAAACTAAATTTTTTCAGGTTTAATTAATTAGTGTCGCTATTAAAAACTAGCAAATCTTGAGCTTCTTGCAGCAGTTTTACTCGCAGATCAAGTAACATTCATTAAAGAAAGTTATCCTGATTTTATTATTTTTTACGCCATACATAATTAAACAGATTCCATTGTTACACTTTCTGGCGTATGACTATGCAAAGTTTCAAAGATATCTTGAAACTTACAGCATGATAACTGGCAACAAGTTTCAAATACATTTCATGCAACATGGATAACAAAGACACTTTTAAGCTTAAAGTCCTTTGTAAGCGTAAAATCCCAGGAAATATGATTTCTATATGGCGTTTGTAAAGCAAAATTAAATGTAACATTACATTAGCTACATAATCGCTTTGACTTGGTATTTTGTGTTTGCGGAAAATGGTCTTTATGATAACATTGAGAATTTTGTTGCGCCAAGAGTGAGCAAACACAGAAACACATAGTTAGATAAAGTGACCTCTTTATGCAACTATAAAGGTTTATTAACTTATTATATTTATTAAAGTTTGCAAAAGAAAACAAGAAACTAAGAGGCCTTAAAAATGATACTATACTGATGGAGAAATTTAGAGTGAGAGAAAGATAGATTATATTATCTTTGATTTGAAAAAAAAACTGATATTTATTATTATTTTTTAATTATAGGGATCTTTTAAAAAATAAGAAACCAAATGGGCAATATTTTTCTTCTCCTCCTCTTACTCGCCGCACAGCTTCAAGCCTTTTTTACGTCTCTCTCATCACTTTATTGATATATTCTTACTATATCCTGCGCCACTTTTCCAATAGGACATTTTTCAGCTTGTCTGGAACAAAATTTCTTTATTTAATTCATCGGCTGAGATTTTCTCGGTCGTTCTTGGTTGGATTCATATCTTGTAAATGTGCTCGACAAATCATAACGTCCAAATCAGTCACCATAAAACCAAATGCAGATAGCGTTATCCTGCATTAAAAAGAAAGTGCTGACAACGTGCTAGATGATTTAAAACGTTTCTAGACTACACATGAAATAACATTAATTAATCACTCAAAATACATTAATTCTTGAGTATAATCTTTTTTGAGTTCAACACATTTTTTCCAAGATACTTTATCACTTCCAATTTTTCCATTTTTAAGAATAAAGCAAACACTTCTATCTCAAAGAGCCTGTAGAAAAAAACAACTATTTGACAGATCGGCTTGAAATTTCACATGTGTTCATAAGTAAGATGGAACATTCGAGCAACAACATATATTGTCTAACATAAAATCAATGTGGCAGTTTAGAAGTTTTTTAAATCACCTGGTACTTATGAGGCGAAAGAAAACATTTTGTTTTGTGAGCACGTAACGTTCTGTAGTAAAATTTTCACTGTAATAACGGTTTTATTAATATTTCACCATGCATATTTGTCTCCTTATATTTCCAAACCTCTATCCTTCAATCATGTTTAAGTACAATCTACATTCATCGGTAAAAGCATTCTGAGAAAATTCCAATCCTCTTATTCTATTCTTGATGAATTTGAGCAAAAGCTAGTCAAGACTGGTGTTTTGTGGTAAGCAGCGGCCCTTTAGCAGGTATAAAGGCATCACTATTAGTTTCTTACCTTAAAACTTACCATTTTGATTTCGTACCATGAATATTTGAGTCAGAAATCTTCAAATTTTTTTAAACCACCATACACTTGTTTAATAGGTTTGTTTATCGACAAAGTTGTGTTTTAATAACTAATGTACCAAGGTCTCGCGTAGTTGTACCAAATTTCGTTTAATTGTACAACAAAAAATAAATTTAAATTGGATAGAGTAATTTTTCTGCCTTTATTTTACAGTAAAATAATATTTGTTGTATCTTAACCACTTCCAATTCATGCTGTTTTTCGGGAGTTGTGAGTAGTGAACATAACCCGATTCGCTCGATCCCCCCACTCCTCGACCTTGACCTTGACCTTGCTTCACCCCTCTTTGGCCCCGCCCACATGTCCTTGTCATTGACCTTGAAAGTGCACGTGTGCTTTGGCCTTGGCCTTGTGTTCAAGGTTGTGTGTGTGACCTTGACCTTGACCTTGGTCGAGACGACCTTGACTTTGTTGAAGGTCATCTTGGGTGTGTGACCTTGAAGATATGTTACGTGGTTGGGGGTGACCTTGAATGGTTTTATATAAGGTATGGGGCAGTTTCATTCATCAGTTGGCTCTGACTTGTATAGGTAGTACATGTGTTAATATTTGACAAATCATGGCATATGTTTGTGAAAATTGCGGTTCTAAGTTTACTAATATTTATAATATGAGACGCCATCAAAGAGAATCGTGTGCGGCGAGATTTAATGAAGTGCCTGGAGGAAAACGGCTCCGAATTGAAGAGTATACATCGACGATTCCGCTAATTAATTGCGCTACATGTAATGTAGATGTTCCAATAAATCATATGTCGGTGCATAAACGAACACAACAACATAAAAATAATTCATGTTTGCCGGTATGTCATGGTGTGCAACTCGTTCAATGTGCCTTCAAAAGGAGAATTGCAACCTATCGGGTTAGCAGTGATATGGAGCATTCCGATTACGTAATGTTCTTTGCAGACATTAAATCCAAGGTGGTGGAACTTGTTAATAATTTATTGCGTGTGCATCATGCTTTAAAAGTTAACATGACAGCTGTTGGCGAGTACATGCTTCCATCACAAGAAATATTCAGTGAAAAATCCTTCAACACTGCTAATCAAATAATTAGTGTAGAAAGTGATTTGGATGCCGTTTACCATTCTTTCACCGAATTAATAAAAACGCAGGCGACAGAGTTCCAGGAGAAAGATTCAGGTATGGAAAAATCAAAACCCGATATATTAAACTGATTTTTATATATTATTTTTCTTGTTATAGGATGGGCTCTTGTGCGAATTTTATACTTGGAAGTTGGTATCAACAAGTATATGCCTATGGGTGGCTCATCATACATCAAGTTGCCGTGTTCTATTGAAAAGAAAGGAGCTGTCGTCAATGTGATTAACCAGGACGAATTTTGCTTTGCGTGGGCTGTAACATCAGCATTGTTTCCTCCAACAGCAGAGCCTTCACAGAAGACATCCTACCCCCATTTTTCTAGAGTGCTAAATGTAACAGGTATGGATTTTCCAGTAAAATTACGTGACATTAAAAAATTTGAGGAAATGAACAACATATCAATTAACGTATACGGTCTGGAATCTAAATATGAAAATAATGAAGTAATACATGAAGTTATTGGTCCACTGAGGTATGCGTCAAAAAAGTTGGATAGGCATGTAAATTTATTGTTAATTACAAAAGACTGTAGTAGTAAAGATGGCGGTGAACATTTTTGTGATACGACTTGTTCAAAGAGTCATTATTGTTGGATTCGGGATTTATCACGTTTAGTTTCAAGTCAAATTAGTTGTCAACAACATAAAATATATTTCTGTGATGGTTGCCTCATTTATTTTAGTACACCGTCAGCTTTAACTTTACATCAAAGCTACGATTGTAACCACATTTTCACGCAAACACCCTCAGTGGATTTAAAAATCGATAAATTTGGAAAGAGTGTGCCGGAAAATATTTTAAAATTCGAGGGTATAGAAAAGCAAATGCGCGTTCCATTCGTGGTTTATGCAGATTTCGAATCTGTTTTAAAACCCATTGAAACGGTACAACCAAACCCACAAAATTCTTACACTGTAAAAAGTTTTAAACATGAACCATATTCTTTTGCTTATTTAATTAAATGCTCTTTTGACGACTCACTTTCGAAATTTGAGCTATTTCGGGGGGATAATGCAGCTCAAGTCTTTGTGGATCGTATCGAGTGTGATTTAAGGGCTCTATACAACACATATTTAAAAGACATTAAGCCTATGAAACCGTTAACGCCTGAAGAAAAAAGGGAGTTTAATGATGCTAAAATATGTGGTATATGTGAAGGCCCTTTTGAAGAGGGTGAGATTAAAGTACGAGACCACTGTCACATAACTGGTGCAAAAAGATTTGGTGCTGCACATTCCGTTTGTAATTTAAATTATAAATTACCCTCTTTTATCCCTATCATATTTCATAACTTAAGCGGCTACGACAGCCATTTATTTATAAAAGAGTTATGTAAATATGGGGATAAAATTGGTGTTTTGGCTCAAAGTAAGGAAAAGTACATATCATTTACCAAAAGCATTTATGTGCACGATTATTTTGATAGTAAATGTGGAAAAGTCAAGAGGAAATATTTAAAGTTGCGATTTATTGATAGTTTTAAATTTCTGTCAACGTCTTTGGAAAATTTAGGCAGCGGTTTAAACGACGACGATTTTATTGAAACGCGGAAACATTTTTCAAATATCAACCAATTTAATTTGATGCGTCAAAAGGGTGTTTTTCCCTATAGCTTTATTGACTCTATGGAAAAAATGGAAAATACATGTCTTCCAAGTAAAGATGAATTTTATGATAATTTACGGGAAGAACATATTAGCGATGAAAGCTATAGAAGAGCAAAAGAAGTATGGCGCTTGTTTGGGTGTAAAACTTTGGGGGACTATTCGGACGTGTATTTAAAATCAGATGTGTTGCTATTGTGTGATGTTTTTGAGCAATTTCGGAATAATTGTTTAAAATTCGATAAACTTGATCCAGCACATTACTATACCCTTCCAAGTTTATCATTTGATTGTATGCTACGTATGACTAAGGTAGAGTTAGAGCTCTTAACTGATATAGACATGATACATTTTTTTAAGAAAGGTATACGCGGCGGCATAAGCCAGTGTACAGAAAGGAAGCACATCGCTAATAATATTTTTTTACCAGACTATGACCCAACAAAACCTTCTTCATTTATAACATACCTTGATGCTACAAATCTATATGGTCATAGTATGTCACAAGCATTACCATATGGTGGTTTTCGATGGTTAAGCGAGCGCGAAATTCTGGATTTAAATATTATGGCTGTTGGTGATGATAGTTTACATGGCTACGTTTTGGAAGTGGATGTGCATTATCCGACTGAGTTGCATGATGCACATTCTGATCTTCCATTTCTAGTAGAAAATATCATACCGCCAACAGAAAACGCTAAATTACCGAAATTAATTCCTAATTTACAAGATAAAAAAAAATACATTGTACACTATAGAACTTTAAAACAAGCCATCGCCAACGGCTTAGTGGTAATGCAAACCCATCGAGTATTACAGTTTGAGCAATCAAAATGGCTAAAATCGTATATTGATTTTAATACCAATTTACGTAACAAGGCCACCACAAAATTTGCGAAGGACACTTTTAAATTAAAAAATAACGCGATATTTAGTAAAACTATGGAAAATGTGGAAAATCGAAAGGATATAAAATTAGTAACACATTGGGAGAACAGTGTAGGCAGAAATGGAGCTAGAGCACTAATATCCCGCCCCAATTTCAATAGTAGCTCGATATTTACCGAGAACTTTGTTGCTATACATATGAATAAAGTAAAAATATTGTACAATAAACCAATTTATATCGGTTTTTCCATATTAGATATATCAAAGACTGTAATATACGATTTTTATTATAATTTTATTAAATCCAAGTTTGGCGATGATGCTTCGTTACTTTACACCGATACTGACTCGCTTATATTAAAAGTGTATACGGAAAACTTTTATCAAACTATATCAGAAAACCCCGAAAAATTCGATACATCAAATTACCCCGAAATTAATAATTTCAACATAATTAAAAGTAATTCTGTAGTTGGTAGAATGAAAGATGAGTTTCCTGGTGATCCGATAATAAGTTTTTATGGTACCGGCGCGAAGGCTTATTATGTAAAGTCCATTAATAATGAATTAAAAAAAGCCAAAGGTATCAAAAAATGTGTTATCGAGAAAGACCTTCATCAGGAAGACTACCAAAGAATTGTTGAACGGGGTGGTTTGATATTAAGAAAGATGAAGACATTTAGAAGTGAATTACATAACATTTATACCAACATAATAAATAAAGTAGCATTGTCACATAGCGATGATAAACGTTATGTAATTCCCAGTTCAACCAAAACTCTACCTTGGGGGCATGCAGACATAGATTTTTACAAAACAGACCCGGAAGAAAACTTAGCAAATTTAGTCACCGTGTTGGAATCATTTCTAAGTCAGGACAGCACGTAATCTGGAAAATCCATATTTCATTATTTGTATTGTTTTTATTATTTCTATTAAACATACAACATTAATATGTAACGATAGTATTGTAATTTTTTTTTTTTTTTTTTTTTTTTTTTTTAAATAAAAAACATGTATTCATTACTTGATTGCTTTTTTATTGAACCTTTATTTTAAAATTATAAATATAATGAAGTGTCGACAAATAACAAACTGTAAAAGTTATTGTTGAAAAATTTGTCTAATAGTAAATTAAACGCACAGGTCTACGAGTAAATGTTTAATGTGAAACAGGTTTGCTGACAAGATCCTCCATAGTCTTTTCAATTTTCAACATTCTAGAGTTAAGTTCATCACGCAGTTCGTCTTGCCTAAGTTCATATATTGCAATAACAGTATCATCAATGTATCCTCTAAGTTCTTGACCGGTTTCAATTAATTTCTTGCGTACGTAACCTTCAAGTTGGTTTCTGAATATATCTTTAATAACAATTGTTGAGTCATGTAAAGCTTTCTGCGTATCTTGCACACACTGAGCAAGGTTATTATCAACATAATTTCGTGTGGTCGCATCGTCTCCTTCAAGAGGTTCTGCTAAATAGCACAATCTTTTGCTTCCCATGTCGTAATCTCCATTAGGTGTAAGTTTAAAACCTATTCCTGAAGGACCTCGCATAAAGTTAAAATCCTTAAATTTTCTTTTGCGACCGAACTTATCAATAGTGTTTACTTCTGACATTGTTATGTGAGACTGATTTGAAACCATTAGATTTCACCCTAATATATGGTTCTATTTCATTAATAAACGGACTCTGCAGAAAAATATGGATTGCAAAACGTATTTTAGGTGATGTTTAATAAATACACATACAGATTCATTTTACTATTGTTTTATTGAAAAAAAATTAAAATATAACAAAAGATTGAGTTCACTTTTTATTATTAAAAAAAAAATAAAAAAAATAACAAACAAAAAAATTAAAAATTAAGAAATAAAATACATGTTAATTTCTTCTATACAGGTAAGCTTCTTCTATGACCCAATTTCTTCTCTGGATGGCACGTTCATTAATGTCCTTGAACTGGTAGTAAACTAGTCCACAAAAGCCGCATTGTACAAATTTAACCCTGAAAAGGTCAATGTAGTTGAAGTCGTACGTAAGATCATTTCGCCAGCAGATACCTAGTCTTTTACAATGATGACAAGTTAAATAAAAAGCTTTTGGTATATGACTGTATGTTTTGGCTGCTTCACTAGGTTGTTCATCAGTTGGCAACATGATGTTTGAATGTGTTGTACTTTTCAATCGCGGTACTCTAATTATGTATTACTTTTTAAAATAACCTTGACAGGACCAAAAAAAATCCTTGAAAATTACAACCTCGAAAACGACCCTGACATTGACGGGTACTTTGACCTTGGCCTTGGCCTCGCATCTAACAAGTTTAGTACTATATTTATATGCTTCTTTAAAATAACCTTGACAGGGACAAAAAAAAAATCCATGAAAATTACAGCCCTGAAAACGACCCTGGTATTGCCGGTTACGTCGGCCTTGGCCTTGGCCTTGCATCCGACAAGTTTAAATATTATACTTAATGCATCGAACAAAAGGAATAAAGGCGGTGTAGTGGGGGAAATGGGCATAAAAGCAGACTTGCTGGCTCGAGCTCTTCACAGTTCGTCAGAACAGCAAACAGTACAGTGCTAAGAAAAAGTTAATTGTGTGAGTTTGAATATCGACAATGTCTAGTGTACGGTCTCTTTTAGATGCTCTTGACGTGAGCTGCGGTTCACAGCAAGGCATGCTGGATAACATGAGTGGTTTAGAAGTGTTAAGTCCGGGGGTGTTCGAGAACTGGAATGGCGTGGAGCATGAAGATGCCGAAGACCGAGCCCTCAACGATGGTCGCGACGAGGAGTTAGTTCAGTCGGCAGCGCAATTCCTGGAATGCTGGACGGAGGAGAAGGAGCCAAAGATAAATGTAATCAGTGATGTGGTTGTGCGAAAAGCATCGCGGCCTAGGGAATCTTCTCCGAAAGCGTCGAAACTGCAAAAGCTCTTGACTATGCGGAAGTCGGAAATCGCCGATAAAAAAACATTTTATTCGGCGATTAAAGGTGTGGGACAAGGGAAGAAGAAAAAGTTTAACTTTAAGCGTCCCTCCTCCACCCCTGTTCCATTACCCGACTTCCTAAAAACAGCACCGCAAGAGCCACTGTCAGTAGAAGTGGAAGTCATAGAAGGCCCCGATGGACCAACACCACCAACGCCACCAACACCGGCCAGCGTAGAGAATGAAATAGTGTCGGAGGTGAAGTCTTCCCCAGCACCACTGTCGCCGATATTGGGGTGCCGGAAACCCATGAAGAAGCGGTTTAAGCGGTGTTTTGAAGACGATGAAGTTTCCGCTGCTTCGTCGTCGTCGTCGTCATCGTCATCGTCTTCACCAAATAAAACCGCTTCTTCTTCGTTAATATATTCCGAGCCATCGCAACCGGAGTGGGTCGAAGACTTCACCAACTCTCAGAAGAACAAATTGACAGACATTTATGACATGAAAAAACGCTTAGTGAAAGAAGTGAACGAGTGTGACAGTGACATTTTAGAACTTGAAAGACAATTAGAGATAAAAAAGGTGAAATCTGCGCGGTTAAAAAGACAATTAGAGGACTTTAATAAATTATGTAGTAGGTGTTAGGTAGTTGTAGATATTAGCTTTTAATTCATAGTATTAAGTTTGTAAATATATATATTGTAGTTAATAAAAAAAAAGTGTTTGATCAAATTTTTATATTTTATAATGAGAATAAAAATGACTTGAAAATTTATTTTTGTGTGTTATTTCATATAGGCCCTGTCCCACATAATATTAGGTAATAAAAAAAAAGAGTGAATAATCCACTAAAACTACGCAATAGCAATAGTTGTAAATATTTTCTGATAATATTTACAAGTATGCTAAAACATGGTTCGGTTTATGAAGTTAAGGTTCTGTCGCCAGAACTTCTAATACTTTGTATCTCAATATTGTATGTTTTTATGAAAAAACATAAAATATTGGTTACAAAGTATTATAACCAACTAAAACTACGATCAAATTATTTTGTGGTCCTGAAAAGGACCGTTTGGTTGTAAAACATGCGACTCTTTTATTGTGTTGTGGAGTCGCACGGCCCGTCATCATCAACGGGGGTGGTGGTGGTGGTGCTGTCCTCTGTATATTCGATAATGAACCGCCAAAGTTCATCCCATCTGGGATCGTTCGACTCCCACTCCTAACAATTCTCTGTGGTAGAATCTACCACAGGGCATTGGATGGGTTGTTGTTGTTGTTGTTGTTGTTGTTGTTGTTGTTGAGTCGCAGACATGTTGAACTAAAATGATTGTAATAAGTATTGGTGGTCGTATATATAGAGACAAATTAATGGTGGGGGGTGAAAACAAATGTCGTATTACGTATTGAAACCAAAAGTTGTTTGCGGTCTCAAATACGAACGAACGATTTAGCTGGGTTCCACCAGCACTGAAAGTTTTAATACTTTGTATCTAATATTGTATATTCTATACATACAATATTAGTAACAAAGTACTAATATGTACTAAAACTACGATCAAAGTATTTTGTGGTCCTGAAAAGGACCGTTGTTGTGTGCCCTTAAAAAGGGCCAGGGAGAGTGTGGGGCTTATGGTGCCCCATCCTCGCTGGTCGACCACCAGCTTGACGAATCGCAGGGGCCTTGTGGGTCGTCGGGTGTTGGTGATGCTGGAATTTCCAGCACCGCATCTTCCGTCGAGTCCGGCTCTGGCTGCGGCGACGGAGTTTCGAGTCTTTGTAAGACCCAATCACCCGCATCGTCTAATTCCACTAGACCCGGATCATGGTCATATACTAGCGGAATCGGCTCATCCAAGTCGTCCCAACGTAGGACGTCAATTTCAAAATCCACCTCGTCGTCGTCGTCGAAGACTTGCAGGTCTCCAACGTTGTCGGCTACGGTGTCATCACTAAAGATGGATGAGCCTCGGCTGGCGGGTCTTTCTTCCTCCATGTTCATCGTATGAGGGTTGATGAATATATGACTGTGTAACTGACCCATTCTCATATATATAGAACTACCCCCACCCCACCAACGGATTCTAAATGTTATGTATTGGTGAGAGCTTATAGAATTATTGATTTTTTCAAAAACTTTAAATAAGGAATTAGATTTGTTTAGACAATAAGACTTATTCTTAATATTTTGTGAAGAATACATTACAAAAAAAAAATAATAGAAACATTTTCATAGGTTCTCAAGCATATAACTTGGCACTTAAGCTACGAGACAAATCGTCGTTAAACGAATATCTCGCCCCATAAGTGACGATTACTAAACTACGATCAAAATATAATGTGGTCCTGAAAAGGACCGTTTTTGTGGCCCTAAAAGGGCCTGGGGGGAGGGTGGGGTGCCTACCGTGGAGTAATACCCAACGATATTAACACCGACCTAGGTGCAGCCCTTGGTCTTCTCATTGGCGGCACCGTCGTCGTCGCTGGTGGTGTCGGCGTTGCAGGCGGTGCCGAAGGTGCCGCTCCTGGTGCGGTACCCCCGCACTCCTCACACTTGCATATTTTGCCGGGCACGAATGGCCTGACAATGCCAATGATCCTTTTTGGTATATCTTCCATCTTGCCGATCGAATGTGTAATGATGAAATAATTCTAATACCGGCCTCTATATACATTCAAAAAGTTGGAGGGGGTAAAGTGGAGTGCATATATGCATTATATAAATTTGAGAATAATATGATTTTATAACTCACCGTATCTCTGGTATGGACACAAACTACCCCCCTCCACTTTTCTAGCATATAGTACTAGACTTTCTCTACATTTTTTTCAAATAAATTTTTTTGATATTTCTAACCATTACTTTGCTACATATTTACAAAAAATGCAAATTATGCATATATTTTAATTATTTTCAGGCAAGGTAAGGAAAATTTTGAAAATGTTTTGACGGAATCGTAATAAGGAAGAGTTGAAGTATATCACACTATTTTTCCCGATTCGCTAATATAAAAAAAATTTTTTCATCTCATTTTGGATGGGCTCTGGCGTCGTAACGGTTGACGATAAAAAATTGGAAAAATACATATATTGTGGGAAATTTTCTCTAGAATCCAAAAAAAAAAATTCCGAACTTCTGTCACCGCAAATAAAAAAATCGATACCTCAAAAATTGCGAAAAAATGGTGAATGAGCCGCGCAATCGCTCTGAAACCATCAAAAATCGATTTTTTTCCCCTCCACGGGTGGGAGGGTCGGGGAGGTGGTGGTGGACTTAAAAAAAAAAAAAAAAAAAACCCTCCCCTACAACTTCTACATACTCCCGTTCGGCGGCCCTAGCCTCCTAACTCAAGAATTTCAATTTTTTCGTCTAAATTTTTTTTCATTTTTAAGATTTTCCAAATTTTTTTTTCACCATTGTATTCTACTCAAAATTCTAGGTAATTAAAGTGCTTTTATTTTTTCTCTATCTTGAACGGTTCCCGAGCTACAGCGCTTTAAAGAATTCAAATTACTAACTTTCTATAACCCTTTTTTTCAAATTTCATTTTTTCGAATTTTCAAAAATACTACAATATGTAGAAAAAAATTCTCTCTTTAATTTCCCAATACCGTTTTTCTCTAAATCTTCAACTTTAGCGCGTATTCAGCATTTTCAAAAAAAAAAAAAATTATAATTTTTTTTACACCATCGCATTCTCCTCAAAATTTTGGGCTATCGAAGTGCTTTTATTTTTTTTCTATCTTGAACGGTTCCCGAGCTACAGCGCTTTAAAAAATCCAAATTACTAACTTACTATAACCCTTTTCTTAAAATTTCATCTTTCCGCATTTTGAAAAGTACTACCATATGCAGAAAAAAATTCTCTTTCTAATTTCCTAATATCATTTTGCTCCAAAACTTCAACTTTGGCGCGCATTCACCATTTTCAATTTTTTTTTGAAAATTTTTTTTTTTACGTTTTTACTGTCGAGAAAAATGCTTGCTTATAGTACTCGATTTCCTCTATAATTTTTTCTTATAACTTTTTTCCCTATTCCTAACCGTTACTTTCCTACAAATTTTCTAAATCGTTGTTTTCATATTTTGCCTTAAAAATTTTTTCTTGTGTTATTTAAGCTCTTTTTTCCACTTAATAAACCACCATTTTCTAAATTCCCGTACTCTTTTCTTAAAGAGCGGGCTTTTCCGCCAGCTTTTTTTTTGGTTGGGTTTCAAATAAATATAAAACTACTACTTCACTCATTACAAATTTATTGATTCAAGAACATTATTTTGTGTTACATATAATAGATACATTAAAATATAGATTTATTGGTCACCGAACCGTTTAATACATTATAACTAAAAAATGAGTCGTGAATAACTAATGCGTACACTTTAGTGTCTTTGGGGAATTTATTCTTTCTCGTTTGGAACTCCAATTTTACATCCACTGTCGATGAGTTAATCGCCTCTGGTTGATGACTGCAATTGATAATAAAAACGGGGTTTTTCATATATTCCGCGAACGTTATCATCGGATCGTTTATTTCGCGCCCGTAGTAGCTGCTTTGGAAGTTTTCGTAATTGTAATAGGCTGCTGCGTACAGTTTCTTGGCGAAATCTAAATTCCATCTTTCGTATGGATAAACGGTTGAATTCAGATACAGTCTAATGTCGCATACGTCGGCGTGGGTAAACTGGGTTGCGTTTTTTTCTTTCTTGTCGCAATTATTGCTGTCTTGAAACCCGACGATTATATAGCGCGGTCTTTCCAGACTTGTACTCGTTCTCAAGGCCCACACGTCGGAAGATGTTTGCCTTAAAGCTGGTTCGTATAGATCCCATTTACGATATGCCATTTGAATACTGGCATTGTTTCCTCCTTTATTAATGCGAGACAGTATTTTCAATTTTTGCTTGTCGTCTGGAATGATGTGACGAATTTTCCATTCGATTTTGTCGATACTAATTTCTGCCTCTACTTCGCCGACGTAACAATTGGTAAAAGTGCGAGCTATAATCATAATAAGCTCTTGTTTTACGTTGAAAACACCTTTTGCGTAATCTTTGGCGAATCCCATAAGATATTTTAAGGGTAATTTCCCGGAGAATACGTTACCTGCCGTGTCTACGATATCTTGGTTTGCTTCGTCGAGACCCCATCCGCACGTCATGAGAGATCTTTGTTGCAAACTTCCGAATGAAACCATGGTTTTTAATGTCGTCGTAACTCCAGGTTTACGAACCACGGCGACCTGCTCACCTCCCATCTCGTAGCGAATTTCATCGAACAAAAATGCGAGGGCATTATTTGATAAAAACATCTTTTCGTTGCGTCTATGGGTTTAAATTTTCCTTCGATATATATGTAACTTTCGGCGATATCCAGTATAATATCTTGAAAATTAATGGGGATACGGACTTCATCCGAATTGTTGAATGATGGAGATCCGTATGGTTTATACGTATGCTCTTCTAGACTAATAATGGAATTGTCCAAGATGGGCTCGGAGAAAACCTCTATTTTATCGCTGGTGGTGGAAATCATTTTCGCACTTTAAGACCGATTGATTTTAAAAATTTATAGTCTTCGGCAGATAACTGTTGAGATGTTTGTGATCTAACGTCTGGACGACGACTAACCTTGACGTTAACTCTTCTTTTACTTTATTATGTTTCGGCGGTTCCCCCATCTTAGTCGACAGCACACACAATTGACGATTGAAGCAAAAACCCATTTTTATGAAAGTTTCTTCAGTTCCAATTTCACGATTATTTTCTCGCCTTGAAAATTGATTAGATCACCGCTATCGTCCAAGATGCGAAGAGTAATGTTGTCGATAAACTGACGTCCTGCCGGCATTAACGGCATATAAATATTATTTTGTGGTTCTTTACTGATTTTGTAACCGGGCTCCACGTCGATATCGAATTCGAACAAGGTATGACCTTCCACCGAATTCATATATGCTCCGGAAATTATATTACAATCTACTTTCATTATTTCCACCATCTCGGTTGATTCGTGCTTTTTGTCTCTTTTTAACACTGTATGATTAAATCCTAACATTTTACCGATACTCGCCTCTCCCCGGAAATCTATAGTATATTGGGATTTCAGTTCACATTTCAGCGTATTATTATTAGCGACCAAGTAAAAGATTCCATCGTTCTTTTCTTCAGTTGAAATCCTCAAAGCCTCCAACATAGCTTTACCTATCTCATCTATTTCATAGGCCCCAGGTGGAATCTGCAATTGTATCGACTCGGTGGTGTAACCCTCCTTCATGTAGGCAAACTTATTGTTGCTTTCGTCCACATTAAAAATTGAATTGTATGTGTAAAATCCCAGCAATGCCAGACCATATTTGTTTTCTCTATTTAATTCGACTGGTGGATAAAAATCGGCGCTTAAGACGCTCGAGTGTCCTGTTAGTGTGAACGTATAAGACATGACTAACCATTAAAACATCACACATCTCGGTTTTATTCTTAGCGGCAACATTTAAAAAGATTCATCTTCACACCTTTTCTCACTGCATTAGATAGTGATGTTTTTATGCTATTTTCTGCTTTTATGCGCACATCGCTGATTTTGCAATAACAACAAAATATTTTTCTAGCCGTAAGATCCTCATCAGTCATAACCTCGTTTAAATTGCTGCTGCTGCTGAAATAATGTTTGCAACCGCACTGATATTTTAATATATCGATATCGCTTTTAAGGTGCTCGGGCAACTTTTCCCAAACGAATGGAATTTCATTTGGGGCTAATGCAATCATTACTTCCTTGGGCATGTTTTCTAACTGTTTCAAGGTCATTTTCCTTAATCCACCGGCTAGATGAAATGCTTTCAGTGATTGCAACATTTTAGTATAGTTATTGCGATCCATTTGCGGTGTTAATGGTGACGATAATGATGATGACATCTTTTACGCTGATGATTCGACAAGAAACTTTAAGCACAAATGTCCACACCAGACTGTTCCAAAATCCTGTTGACGATCGTATGTATAGTAAATAATTTTTGATGGTTCCGATCCCGTTTGTAGATATCGTACCAATTCGATCGGTGGGGGTAAATCGCCGAAGCTGTCATAATATGTTACTTTAGAATTATTTTTTCTATAAGCTACCTAATGAGTCCCTGCACCACGCGTACTATCCAAATTCACTATTGCTGCTTCGTAACGTCGAGGACCTTGTCTAGGTAATAAATCCCTCATATAAACGCCTCGAAAGTGTCCTATTCTTTTCGGCATATTTTTCTATATCGATGTTAGATAGTGGTCTTCGAGGTAGGGATTCAATTAGTTTTTTGATCTACGATTTAAAAATAATACCATACCTTTACGATATGGCTTTAGAAACAAACCATTTCCTTTCGATTTTAAATACAGGCCGGCACCGGTTTTATCTTCGCTGCTTTTTTTTACTGCTTTTATGGCGCGCACAATTCCCGCTGCCCCACCGGCTAATGAACCCAAAGCTGATAACCCGGCAAAAATTGGTATTAATGGTAATATTCCACCAGTTTTAGGAATCGGTATTATTCTCGGTGTACGAACATTCCTTTTGCCACCTGCCGCTTTTACCGATCTACGTGCTGCCGACAGAGCTATTTTAGATGCATTCATGACATTTTTTTCCAACACATTTTTACTTCCGGCTTTTAATAATTCCCTTCGAACTGCTTGTCGAATAGCTGTTCCGAAACTGGCTTTCCGAACATGTCGATTTTTATTAACACCTTTCCTTTTTGTATGACGCGTGCCTTTACTAGATGTTTTTTTTGTTGATAATGATGATGGTACACCCATACCAAAACGTTGTTTTCCTTTCATAATGTTTGTAACTAACCAAGCTGCTGTTTTTTCACCTAAACTGGAATCTTTCGATTTTACTCTATTCCAAGCACTTTGTTCGAGCTCGTAATCCGCTCGATGTCTCGCACTTATGTTGTCTTTATTATGTAAATAGGCTAAATCGTGTTTTTTGCATGCGGCATCCAAAGGATTAATGCCTGGATCACCTCTTGTTACACGTTTTATTACTTTTGTTCCGGGTCCGCAATATTGATAACCAGGAATGTGTACCTCGAATGGTAATTTATTTATTAACGAATTCACAATACCGTATCCAGTTTTGTTGGAAACGTGAGACCGTCCACTTCGTTTGACGCTCGGCATCTGAATGACAGTTTTTGTGAAAAATTGCCTATAAAATATCAAATTTTCCTAAGATGCGCGTTATCGATCTTAAACAAAAACTTCCTATTGACAATCTCGATGAAAAAGTCGGACTTGGATTTGAAAAGAAGATAATGAAGAGACACGGTCCTCTACTTCCTTCCTCTATTCGTGGCCTGTTAATTGGTCCATCCAATTGTGGAAAAACTAATGTCATGATTTCGCTGCTTACACACCCCCTTGGGCTACGTTTCGAAAATGTCTATATTTACTCGAAATCTCTGTATCAACCGAAATATGAGTATTTAAGGAAAATTTTAGCGCCCATCAAAGGTTTAGGCTACTATGCCTTTAGTGATTCCAGTAATATTGTGGAACCGTCCGATGCAAAACCAAACTCTATATTTATCTTTGATGATGTTATATGTGAAAAACAAGATGTTATAAGATCGTACTTTAGCATGGGACGTCATAAAAATATCGACTCCTTTTACCTAGCGCAAACATATTCGCGAGTGCCTAAACAGCTTGTGCGAGACAACGCCAATTTTATTATTATGTTTAAACAAGATGAGTTGAATATGAAACACATATTTTCCGACCACGTTTCACCGGATCTAACTTTTACTCAATTTCAAGAAATGTGCTCAAAATGTTGGGATAATAAGTATGGATTTTTAGTAATTGATAAAGACAGTGATGTGAAATCGGGAAGATACCGCAAAGGATTTGATAGCTATATATTACTGTAATAATAAGAGAAAACGCTCATTTGATTGTTGAAACGTCCTTTGTTAACATCATGAATAACGCGATCGACTTAAAACGTAAACTAGTGGAAGCTACCAATGCCGTCAGAAAAAAATTTAAACAAATTAAAGCGGCTAAAGAGTTTAATGTTGTGGAATTGGAAAAGTTTTACGAACCCATTTCTAAGCCGTTGACAACTATATCTGATGTGGTTAAGCAACGTCAGCAGCAGCAGCAACAACAACATCAACAACAACAACAACAACAGCAACAACATTATCCAGCTACAAAGCCACATAGTCTCAGTACATCAGTGCAGTCGACTCAAATATCAGGTTTTCCCCAACCTACACATTCCTTTCAAACCTCCACACCTATTCAGCAGCAGCAGCAGCATCGCATTTCAAAAGAAGATATTAGCCAATCGGTGTTTGATACACCCTCGACATCAACTAATACATCTCTCGCATCCGCTGACACCACAACTTCCGATACTTTAAACGCACACCTGAAAGGATTACGTTCGAAACCATCTCTATACGATACTGTATATGGTGTACGTTTTGGTTCACAAAGAGATTATAACAAAAATTTTATTGGTAATTTAGAGGTGCGTTTTCGAAATGGAAATATTGTCTTATACAAAAAAGGGAAAAATATTGCAGAATATGGTGGATCACCGGCACTTTATGATTTGTTATTTCTTAAAACACCCCCAAGTGTAGGAAAGGAACAACAACAATTAAGTGATAATGTACTTTCAACGTACAAGGAAATTTTGGAATCAACGAATGCTGTCTACAACAATTTTAAAAAAAGTGATGGTTTACGGGAGACCAGATGGAACAAATATTTACGAATTATTAAACCTCTGATAATGGGCACAAAATTAGGTGGTACTATTACAAGAAAAAATCTCTCGGAAAAACTACAGTTACCCACAAAAAGAAATTATCTTCGAAAAAATTTCAATATGTCTACTGGAACAAAGCTAAAGAGTTGGTGGATCGTTTACGTTTGTTGTGGAGTTCCAAAATGGCCGGTCACACTGGACACGAAAATGAAATTATGTCAATCATAGAGGAATTACGAGAAGAAGATATAATATATTAAGCTCAATATTTAATGATATTATTCAGTTCTTCCTTCGATCTGAAACCTTTAGTATTACTAATAATATGGAGCCCAGTCTAGAAAAAATCAAGATTGTTAATGAACTACATAGAACGGCTAGAAAAAATTTTGTAAGACGGCGCACGATAATAAAAGGATACAGAGATTTGTGGCAAATTGATTTGGCTGAAATGCAACAGTATGCTGATGAAAACGATGGTTATCGTTATATTTTGGTCTGTATAAATTGTTACTCGAAATTTGTCTATACCACAGCCATAAAAAACAAGACTGGTATAGAAGTTACTAATGCGATGAAAAGCATCATTGAAGAGGCATCATATACACCAACAAATCTGCAAAGTGATCAAGGAAAGGAGTTCTATAATACAAACTTTCAAGCCCTGATGAAAAAATATAATATAAATCATTATTCCACTTACAGCACAAAGAAAGCTGCAATTGTTGAGCGAGTCATAAGGACTTTAAAAAATAATTTATATAAACAATTCTCGACAAGAGGATCTTACAAATGGATACATATATTATCGGCAGTAACAAAAACCTATAACCATTCGAAACATCGCACCATTGGAATGAAGCCTGCAGACGTGCAAGAAAAAACACATATTAAAGCATATGATTATTTAAAAATTGTACCTAAAAAATTTAAGTTTTCCATGGGTGACATTGTGCGTATTAGCAAGTACAAAAGCTTATTCGAGAAAAGATATACGCCCTCTTGGTCAACCGAATTGTTTAAAGTTGTAAAAGTTAACGTTACAAATCCACCTACTTACTTGTTGGAATCGTTAGAAGGTCAGCCTATAAGAGGGTGTTTTTACGAATCAGAACTACAAAAAACAAGCAGTCCTGACGTTTATCTAGTAGAAAAGGTCCTTAGACAACGCAAGAAAAATCACATCGAACAATTATTTGTCAAATGGCTAGGATTTCCCAACCACTTCAACTCTTGGATAGATAAAGCTAATATTGTTTAAATAACATATTGTATGACTATATTTTTTATTTAAAATGTGAAATAAACAATATATTGTAAAATAAAGTTTTTTATTTCAATCTTCATTATTAAAAACAATGACAATAAAACATCATACACATAAATAACATTTCAATATTCTTGGAGGGAAGGTCCAATTCACCGACGACTACGACGTTATCTTCAAGGCTATGCCACTCGGAGTGCGTTCTCCTATTCTTTAACCTGCTTTTTTTAGATTTTTTTTGAAGTCGAGTCGTACGACAGTGCGCTTAATGAGTCATTTAAAGGCTGATGATAGAGTATTTTCTGCATAACTTCAATTTTTGTTTTAAGCTCACTATTATTTTTGTATATCATGGGGAGGACATCCTTGTTAAATATGTCACATATTACAACTGCAAAATTGTAAAACTTTCTATTAACAAAGTGTTTTGTCACAGCATCGTCATCATCTTTAGGTTCGCCTAAGTTGGTTATGATTTTTCCACCCATATCATACTGCCCATCCGCTGTAAGTTTAAAACCAATCCCTTGTGGCCCAGATAATATATGATATTTTTCATTATATTTCTGACGACCAAATTTATCAATTGTGTTGTTTCCTCGACTCATTTTCAATCTTTACTAAACTATTTTATTTTTATTTGCCCTACTTATATTAAATATTTCAGCTGAGAAAAAGAAACACTGACTATGATCTACTGGGTTGGTATGTTTATAAAAGAAATAAAATAAAACTGTGATTGTAATAGATATTTATTTACAGTTATATAATTGCACAAATACAAAAATTATAAAAAATTAATTTTCCATGTCTTCGTTTTGGTTGCTCAAAATTCTATCCCATCCGACACTATTTCGATCGTCAACGTCTTGGGCTGTTGCTGTTGCAGAAACCAATTCATATTTTGCAGCAAGCTCACCTGGTAAATGTGGAATATTGACGAGGTATTCTTTTAATTCTTCTTCAACCATTTCAGCACAAAATATATCCATGTCTATGGAACCATATAAAAATTTGTCGCACAAGTGTGCCCCAGCCATAAAATTGATTGTATCCCTGATCTCGTTCTTATATTGATCTTTGGTTACATCAATATGCGACCAATCATTTACGCTATCTAACATATCGTGAGCCCTATTTCTTAATTCTCTCCCCAACCAAAATATGTATCTATCTACATATTCGTTGGCGGTCGTCGTCGTCGTCGTCGCATCAGCAGACATCTTTAACAGAAATAATGAACACGCGTAAGTATTCTGACATGTGCAACTATATTTTAAATTTAATTACATTCTTTTTTTCAAACAATTTACATACAATTTACTCCAATGAGCCAAAACGTAATAATGTTCGAGTATTGTTTCCAAAAACTCTAGTGCCCTGCCCCAAATAAGTTAGAGTGTATTTATCTTTAGTTTTACTCATAATATCTACAATATCGTCAGATAGTGTTTCGGCCACACGTTTTGGTAAAAAAGTCTCAAATGTGCTATTATCACCGTCATCGTGTAAAGCCACTAAAAGAGTTTTACCAAATCGTGTAGTCATTGAAATCATCTTTACAATTTTATACACTTTGCCTACAATCATTTCGGTAACCTTTTTTCTCTCTAAAACCTCGAAATCTTTGCTAAACATTTCATTAATTTCATCTAGAGTTTCTTTTGCAATACTCATTATTGAAAAAAATGGTATATAAATCCAAAAATTACCGTGAATATAAAAGCACTTTCAGAACACTACACGAACACAATATTTGATGTTTATGCCACTGATATCTGCGACTGTTTGAAGTCACTTCTTTTCCCACGAACCTTTATAGCGGGGTTTCAAGGTCGAATTGTCACAATGGTGGGGGTAGCTTAACGATAGAAATAGTGGGAGGAGTATTCAAGGTCAAATGACGTCACACATTTAAATTGGTATAAGGATAACTTCAAGGACAAAATATAATGAAACAAATAACTACATTTTATGTACTTTATTCATTGATTTTTTTCTGCCATTCTTCTATGCGTGTAACATTATCACCTAAACCTAATTTCCTTAATTTGTTCAATAATAATTGTTTGTTTTTATTTCTTAGAAAATTCTTACAAACTATACTAGCTAAAAGACACACTTCGGCATGGTCCATATACTTAAAAAATACACTAAAGTCCTGAGCCTCCGAATCTTGCATTTCATATGCGTAAAATTCCGAACAGGCTGCAGAAATTAGAAATTCCTCGTACATTTCTCGCACTAAACTTTCCATATTAACTACTACTACGTTAAACTTAAGTCCTACACTCTAATTTCATCTAACACAACCGGATCTGCAATGAACCTAATCAGTTTTTCCAAACAGTCACTAAACCCCAACTTTTTTATCTCACGAACAAAGTCTTGTAAATTTATTGTTTTGCTGCAATATTTACGACATGCATTCGCAGCCTTTTCATATTCATAAGCCAAATCACAATAGCGCGACGCCCATTCTGCTCGACTTTTCATTGCATCATTGAAATAATTACTAGCCGTTTCAGTGAACTCATCGCCCAATTTTTTTACTGTCTCTTGCAAAGCACTATTCATATTATTCACTCATTTTTACATTCACGACACTTTTTTATTGCTGGTGGTGGCCCATCTATATAATGACGATATATTTGTTCATAGTGAATGTAACAGGGTAAGCTTAACTCTAGTTCCTTGTCACACCGATATGGCGCTGGCAGCTTATCCCAAATTTGCCGTAAACTCAGCGTATCAACGCAAGTTTTTAAATATTCAAGAGGAAAAAATGCTAGATCCTTCTCTTCAAAATCACACAAACTTTTTAAATTACTCTGATATAAACAAATTACTCTGCCGACTTGCTCTATAATTTTTTCTTTAGATAGTTCCGTATCTGACATTTCACACTGAATGAATGCAAATAGACTCACACAATTTATAGAACAATTTGCAAGGTCAAAATCATTTCAAGATCATCCCACACTATTACAATGCACAAATAACTACTTCAAGGTCACACACCCAAGATGACCTTCAACAAAGTCAAGGTCGTCTCGACCAAGGTCAAGGTCACACACACAACCTTGAACACAAGGCCAAGGCCAAAACACACGTGCACTTTCAAGGTCAATGGCAAGGACATGTGGGCGGGGCCAAAGAGGGGTGAAGCAAGGTCAAGGTCAAGGTCGAGGAGTGGGGGGATCGAGAGAATCGGGTTATGTTCACTACTGTTGTGCTAATCAAATTCTCTTTTTCTGGTTAATAAAGTTACCTGGGTAGGTCCAATTATGCTCATGTATTAGACTAAGTACAATTTGTGGTCAATTTGGTCAATCTCATTGCCGCCGCTTTTTTGGAACACTTTTTTGTACAAGCCCTTGGGAGGAAATGATATTTTTCTCAGCCATTTGGTTTTAACGAAGCCGTGAATTGAAAAGCAACTTGTGTCCGACATATTTGACTCCATTAAACGGGATTTTCGGCCGGTTGTCTTAAGTTACTCATTTTAGATTCCTTTTTTTATTACCTTACCTTTTGTTTTTGCGGTGAATATTATTCAGGAACCACATAATAATGGAATCTTCAGTAAACTGAGTGTTGAGATAACAAATCTTTGGCAACCTCTACTTTGTAACATCAAATCATTGGTGTGTGTACAGTGAAGCGAAACTTTGCCCTTCCATGGACACAGTCCCTATATAAGCTCGTAGTTTTAAGACAAAACATTCAGTTTATACTTGATAACGATTAGAGATACAACCCAATCGAAACGTCGTAAAAATAAATAAAAATAAAGACAATGCAAGTCCGACAACCATATTTTACTTCAACACTGTCTACAACCTACAAAAAAACTAAGTTATTGTTTTAAAATCAAATATCCGTGAAACAAAAAAAAACACACAGAACATTTTAAACTCTTCATATTGACAATAAGGAAAAATATTGACGTTCGTATGTAGAAAAACAATTGACTTCATTCTACATAACAAATAATATGCTATAAAAAATATTATGATAAAAACGACATATATTTTTCAAAGTACCCTTATTTTATTTTCCCCTAAATGTCTCTCCCAGTGCGTGTCTTACAGACCTGTTAGAAATATTATTTACCATAAAAAACATAAATTTTTCCGAGAGAGAAAATTTAGAAGAATAAATTCGTGACAGTTCCAATTTTGTTTATAATTTACCACTGAAATGTCCTTGCGAGTTGTAGAAGTTACACTATTTTTAATCATGCGGAATTATTTCTAAATTATGTTTCCTTTTAATTTTCGCACGTAAAAAAGTCGTTGCTGTCAAAAAATGCACTAATAAACGAAATTATATATTTTTTATATCACCGTTGCTTTAAAATATTTTAAATTTTAATCCATAAACTTATGTATGTGCTGATGTTATTCAGCTGATAGACCAATAAATTCACATCAGCAACAAATGTAAAACCGTTCTTTATTGATTTTTTACAATCTTCAGCTGGGAGTAAAAAGCAGTATTACTACCTCTACCGAATTTTCTGCAGATCTACCGATTTTTCTTCAATTACCCGATCTATTTAAATACCGAAATTTGAGCTTGATGGGCAATTTTTGAAAAAAAAAACAATCGAGATTTTTATAAATGTACACAGATTCTTGATGCATCGATGCAGAACCAAAATATCGAAGGAAGATTAATCTAGAAAGTTGCCCACTCACAATACGATAATAGTGTTCTACTCTGCATCTGTTCTTGTGGAGCAAGTAGTGAATACATAAGAAAGCAAATGAGGAGGAGGATGAAGAGTACATACTAAAATATGAATGGAGGTTTCGTCGTCTTCCTCACAGAATCTGCATTCTTCTCTTTCTGTAAATCCGAGTTTCTTGAGGTATACCCTCAAGTGGCACTGCCCCATCAGGATTTCTGTCAAAATTCAAAACTGTTTTTTGCTTAGGCTTATGCATTCCTTGAATCTCTTCTGATAGTAGTTTCCAAGAAGTATCTTCACTTGTCTCATTCCTCGCAGATCCGTCTAGTAATTAGAACTTTTACTCTCTTTTTAGTTCTTCCAGTATTACACTGATACTCATTCTGCAGAAAGACTCGGGCCCCAGAAATAGTGTCTCAACCCCTTTTTGTCACAAGTTGGTCTATTATTTCATTCTCCTCTACCCCGGTGTCTCCCGGTACCCACAGAAAGGTGACCCTATTATTTTTACCTAATTCGTTTAATTCCACTAGGCATTCCTAAATTATCTTCTTAAGTTTTTCTATGGTGTTTCTATCCCATTCACTTTTGCGATTCAACTTTGTGTTAAAGTTTTTCACAAAGTTGAACTTCTTTTTCATTTCATCTTTTGTTGATTTCTGGATAAGAATTTGAACCTTAGTTTTGTGATTTCATCTCTCATCATCTTATATATTGTCTTTTTCGTCATACTCTCCATAAATATATGCAAGAAGTGTAAGGTTTAAGATTATTTCCATGGCGTCCATTGGGCAGCTTTTAACTGCTCCAGTTAAACACGCATAAGCCCATCTTTGAATTTTCGAAAAGTTAGCTCTCTTATTAGCCAGACTGATTCTTTTATTTCAGATCACTGACCCATATGCGATGACTAGTATCACTATTGCAGTGTATATCCAGTGTAGAATTCTTAGGTTTGTACCTCAGCTTTTTTCCGGGAAGTTTCTACAGACCATCAAGCCTTTAGTAGCCTTGTTGTTTACTTCTTTTTCATGCATATACCAGAAAAGTTTATTATCTAGGGTCAGGCCCAGATATTTAACCTCTGACTTCCATTTTATAATGTTCCCATCCATTTTGATGGTTCTCAGGTTGAGGTTTCTTTTCCTTGTAAAGGTTTCTAAAGTGGTAGAGTTTACATTTAGTCCCATCATCTGGCACCATTTTTTAATATGTTTCAGTCCTCTCTGGACTATGTTGCAGAAAGTATTTTCTTGCCCCTCGCGACTATAACCATGTCATCGGCATAGCCCTGACAAGACATGCCGAGGTCAGTCAGATCACAGAGGAGTCGATCTACAGTTAATCTGACCACCTGAGAACATCCTCTGGTGGTTCAGATGGCGATAGTTTCCTATCCTATCTCTGTCTCTGCTATTCTAGTTGAGAGAAGTCGCACCATCTATTTGGATGTCATTCTGTCTTCTCCATTGTCATCAAGACTACCTCATTCGGAGTGTCGTCAAAAGCCCCTCCTATATCAAGAAAGGTACATACTTCGGTTTTCTTGCTGTTCAAACCATCTTGAATCTCATCTGTTAATTATATCAGTGCAGTTTCCGTAGACCTGCCCACTCGATACGCATATTGATGAGGGTGCAGTGTCACCTCTTTAAGAATTTCTATTCTGATGTAGTTATCAACTGCTTCTGCATGTCAGACTAATGGATCGTGGGGATTTAGGGTATAGAGTGTCCTTTTTCTACGCTTTCGGAATGAAGGCCACTCTCTTCTTCCTCCTAAGAATTGCATAAATGATGTTTTAAAAAAATCATCTGTAATATGAAATAAATCGTTGGCTACAATGAATAATATACCATTTTAAAAATCTACCGAAAATTGTAAGAATCTACCGAATTGCTACGATACATCTACCGAATTCGTTTTATTCGAAGATGGCAACACTGGTTCAAAGTCACGGTCTTTTAAAATTGTTGAAGGAATGGCCTGCAAGAAAAAATAAAATAAAATTAATGCGAAAAAACCGTTGAAAATCCGTTAGAAATAAAACTTCGCGATACTAGCTATAACGTTGCATCGAACGATGATCGCGGTATTTGATTTTGGCGAAACGTCAACACCGATCATATTTTTCCGATTTTTAATTGTACCGCATCTAAAATATGAATCTATGTTGTGTCCTGTATTTTTCTATTATTTATTAATATGTCCTGTTTAACCGTGTTGTGGTTTGTTCCACCAGGGTTGTTTTTATTTTAAGTATTGAATTGAGTATTTTAAACATAATCCAGGGGGGTTGTGGTAAGGTCCCGCCAAACTTCCCAACTATGTTGAATTTCATAGCCGCCTCACCTGTCTTCTCGTCTCACAGGGAAATTAAAGCGTTGAGTGAAGCTTATACATTTTAGAAGTATTTTAATGTTTTAATTCTCAAGGAGTTATTATGTTATGCGCCTGGGGATTGAGCTGAATTATTAATTTGAAGTATTTATCGATGTAACATCACTGAGGTAACAAACGAATGCATGTTTTAATCGAAGTTTGAAATACTTTGTTACGCAATGTCTTAATCAGTATTCGTTTTAAATATAAGTAATTTAACCTAATTGTTTATTAGTCTTACTATTTACATACTATCATCAAACTAATAATAATTAACGCTTAATATTATTAGGTATTGTTGAAAATCATGGTTCTTGGGTTTAGACCGTGTCAAATTGGAATTATTATCCTAAATTTCGCTTACGATTGCAGGAGCCATCCCTGAAGATACTTCGTGCAATTGGAGGCGAAAAGTCGGATAATAATTCCAATTTGACACAGTCTAAACCCAAGAACCATAATTTTTAACTTGACCAAAGCCGTGAAAGCTTTCGTTCTTTGTTAAGAATTCATAACGAACTATTCTTAATTATTAAATCGTTATACTTTTTAACTAAGTATCTAGTCCACTAGAACTTGTCCAACTATGTACATTACAATGACAAAGTATTTACATTCGATGTGTAATTATCGTTAAACACTCAAGAAGGGCTGAGATAAATTATGTACTTAATTTCAAGAAATAATTTTATCCGAGAATTTTCGTCTTTTTCATGTCGCTAATTCTGACTATGGTTAACATGTCATGTCCGAGATTTATTTCCATCTACTGTGTCACGTTCGGTTTAGGTTTCTTTCAAAAAGTTGCTAAGACTCGGTTCGTTAGTTAAGAGTTAGAAAAGAAGGTAATTCAATTATTATTATTATCGCCCAAAGTCGCCAGAAACTCCGTTCTATTTGCGGAGTTTGGAAGAGATTATTCATTACTGAATAATCGTCCAAAGCTGGCTAAACACGCTGGTTTATTCGGGAACTATTTATGATTTGTCCAAAGTTGTTAGAATCACAGTTCTATATGCACAATTTAGAAGAAGAAGATGGACGCATTATGTTCATTCAATGAGAAGTAATAGATATCGGTTGGAACTCCATTGTCTTTATTTTTTTGTTAAATATAACGACGTTTTAGCTAATAGTTCTCTCTAGCCGTTTTCAAATGAAATTAAATAAATTCCTAAGCTACAAAACTATTTATACTAAAAGTAAATGCAGTTGAGTGTGACTTGAACGGGTGCAGTCATGCATGCTACGCGAAAGTCCGCTTTATGCTGCATTTAGTTTTAATTTACAATTAATCAGAAGTAGTGTCCAAACTTCTCTTATATATAAAAATTGTTTACTTCTATAAATTTCCGATATCTCTAGTGCTGTTCTCGGTGTAGAATTTTAGCTTCAGACCATTTTATGTGGTTAAGGAATAAGTTATTCAACACTCATTTAATTAATGACCCTTCTTAAGTTCTGTTTATCTCAGGACTTTTTTGTTTTCAAATACTACGAACAACCCTCGGGGTTGGCAATGGGGAATCCTCTATCTCCTCTTTTAGCAGACATCTTCCTGGACAACTTGGGAAATACGTTAATTCCGAGATTGATTTCTGAGAGCAAGATAATTAACTGACTTCGTTATGTGGATGACTGTTTTACAGTTATTCTGGGCAATGAACAACGGGCTATTGATGTTCTAAATAGTCTTAATTCTCTGTATGCTGCTCTAAAATTTACTTTAGAAATAGAAACTGATAAAATTTTTATAAACAATTTGAATCGACTTCTAAAAGTGAGCTAAAAAGTGAAAAATAACTAAAAATTTTTATATGAAATTGAACTTTTCGAAGTCGGCGCCAAATTAATACCTGACAAAATATGATTTCCATAAATAGCTTAAAAATACTTTATTTGTAATTGCTTTCTTACCATAATTTGTATATATTAGTAGTTATTTATTTCATTTACAAATAATTTAGCGCCGACTTCAAAAAGTTCAATTTCATATAAAAATTTCTAGTTATTTTTCACTTTTTAGCGCACTTTTAGAAGTCGGTTCAATTTTTTTTATAAAAATTCTATTTTTCTATTTTTAGTTTTAGAATTCATTATGGTATCCATAAATTTGAACTAAGAACTAATCGAGATTAGTGTACCTCGCAATGAATCCAAGGTTGCAAAAAAGTACCCATTTTATCCAAAGTTGTAGATCACCCTAAAATGAACCACTAAAAATTCTTTGGTTCTTAGAGTTTTCCAAATACCAGTAAAATTGTGTCAAACAAATATTTAGTCTGTCATAGTAAATCCACTATCTTAAATTTCAAATTAATTTTAGATTGGTAATATAGACCCCAAAACCTTCCAATATCGATGTTTAAAGAACCTGAGCTCTAAATTTCTTAGCTCGATATATTTTATACTGCATATTGAGCTTGTATACGCCTCAAGAACCCCACAATATCAATTTTCAATATTTAAAGAACCTGAGATGTAAATTTCTTAGCTCGATATATTTTATGCTGCATATTGAGTTTGTATACGCCTCAAGAACCCCACAATATCAGTTTTAGACAAAATCGGAATATGTAAAATTTTCTGTCCCTCATATTGTATCTTATCAACCTAATAGTTGTAAAAAATTAACTTTATATTCGTAATACACGACCCCGAAAACCCTCTAATATCAAATCTGAAAAAATGTGAATTTCAAAAAAAATTATTTTAAGTCTTAATCTAATCTAAATCTAAACTCTTCAAAGCCCCCTAGTACCAATATTGGATGAAATTCGGAAATTTAAAATTTCTAGACATATTCGCTATTTACGTATCATCTTCAAAAACGATTCAGTCCCACCTTTGAACAAAATCAAAAAATGTAAAATTTTTAGTCCGCTATCTTGGATTTGTCATGTTGAATCCTGAAAAAATAATTTTAAATTCATAATTTACACCCTCAAGAACGCCCTATATTAGTTTGGGAAAAAATCGATAAATGTAAAATTTTTAGGACACCATATTGAACCTGCCAGATTAGGTTTTTCAAAAAATATTTTAAATTCATATTTAACACTAATAAAAATACCCCAACACTGATTTTAGACAAAATTGGAAGATGTAGAATCTTTAATCCGCCATCTTGGATCCGCCATATTTTTTTTTAAATAATTTCAGATTCATTATGTACGACCCCGAAAACTCCATATTGAATTTTTTAAAAATAATTTTACATTAGTTATGTACGACCCTGAAAACTCCCTCATATCAATATTGGAGAAAATCGGACAAAATTGATTTTTCGTCCGCCATATCGAATTTTTTAAAAATATTTTGGATCCATTATGTGCGACCCCGAAAACTCCCCCACAACAATTTTAAAGAAAATCAGACAAAAATAAATTTTTTTTGGCCGCCATATTGGATCCGCCATATTGAATTTTTTTTAAATAATTTCAGATTCGTTATGTACGGCCCCAAACCAATTTTGGAGAAAATCACACAAAATTAATTTTTTTGGCCGCCATATTGTCAGCGCCATCTTGGATATAACTGCACCAATTTCATCCAAAAAAATATGGGACCACCGCAGCAACTTCCTGAACATAACGTAAAAAATTTCATTCAAATCGGTGCAGCCGTTCCGGAGTAATCGATGTACATACATAAACAAAAACATACATACTTCCTTCTTTAAGAAGTCGGTTAAAAAACTTAATTTCTTAGATTTGACTGTCAAAAAAACCAATAATTCTCTCAGTTTTAAAAAATTTTTCGAAAACCCACCCAAACAGACCAGTAGTGGATATATGAGAGAAGGAAAGAGGAGGAGGAGTAAGAAGAGTAAATCATCAACACTTTTCATCCTCCTCCTCTTTTCTTCTCTCATTATACTTTTCAAATCTCTCATTATACTTATTAAAAAACAATTTCTGAAGTTCTTCTGAAATTTTTTTTCGTTAAGATATGTATTGTAATCCAATACTCCAATTAATTCATCTAGATCTGGATTTTCTTCAATATTATTATCCATAAATTTTTGAATGAATTTTTTTAATATTTACTTTGTAATATTTACTATTAAATATAAAATTATTTGCTTATTATTTACTTATTATTTGTTGGTATTTAATTTATTATCTTTTGTTGCTCCACGTATCTATTTTATAAATTTACCAAAGTGAAAATTCATTGGTGGTAGGACTTTATATCGACTTCATGGTCAAATAAGGTTATCCACCTCAAGGCGAAACATAAGGTTAGATCTCCGACTATGATCGGATTCGATGAAAGGTTAGCCATGTTGTTAAGTTCAGGATTAAACTCAAGGTGATGTATACGAGGCTTTTTGAAAAGTATAATGAGAGAACAAAAGAGGAGGAGGATGAAAAGTGTTGATGATACGAGGTTTTTTAATAAGTATAATGAGAGATTTGAAAAGTATAATGAGAGAAGAAAAGAGGAGGAGGATGAAAAGTGTTGATGATTTACTCTTCTTACTCCTCCTCCTCCTTCTCTCATATATTCACTACTCAGACCAATTCCTTCTAATTCTAACCACCCTTTACAACGTAAAATGGCCTCAATAAACTTCTACGTTAACAGATTGCTCAACATTCCCCTGTTAGCGGAGGATTACAACAACGAGGTTAATATTCTAAAGCAAATTGCCCTAAATAATGGGTATGAGCATACAGTCATCGACAAATATATACAGAAAATTAAACACAAGAAGGAATCCAAAGAAGCTTAAAGCTCGAGTCCTTACAATGAAGTCAGCTGGGAAAATTCTTCTCACTCTCGTACTTAAGTTATTTCTCTAATGAAATAGCACGAACTCTAACAAACTAAACTTTAAACGTGAAGATTTCATTTAAGAGTGTAAATCAATTCAATTCCCATTTTGTCAATAACAAAGAATTGATATCTCATGTCCATAAAAGTGGGGTCTATCAACTTTCTTGCCCAGATTGCCCTTCAACATACATAGGAACTATTAGACCATTAGCAGTCAAAATTAAAGAACATATTAACAAAGCTCAGGCCTCTGTGTTTAGTCGCCATACTAGTTTTACCAAACACAGTTTCTCTCCAACTCATAACAGTAAAATCTTATATCACTCCAGGGGTAATAACTCTAAAACCTTGGATTACAGAGAGGATCTTGAGATATGCAGGGAGATCAGACGAACCCACGACTATTGCCTAAATGTAAGAATGAACAGCGTAAGTGACCGCAACCCCATTTTCAAACTTTTTAAACGTTTGAGAGCTGTGGGGTGCAATCTTATAATAATTTTGATCACCTTTTTCAGTTTCAGACATTTCATTCTAAATATATTAATAGCTAACGCATTCCAACAAATTTTAACTACGCCAGTGTTCGTGTATTTTATTGCTTTTTTACAAAAATGTAAATTGTTTCCCGCCACTGGATCCAAGTGTTCGAAATATATCACAGAATAGCCGTTAACAGTAACCCTGTAGATTAATAAACTTTTACTGCCCTTCCTTTCTGCCCTTTTTCTCATTGCTAATGAATTATTAATATGAAATGTAATAAACAAGAAATTAAAAAACTCATACAGAGAATTTCTACTTAGGCTCACACATACTTGTATATATTTTTTAATTTTTGGACAATTTTTATTGCTTTATTATGCTCTGACTGTGTGTGGCATAACCTCACTTTTGTCTTTTAAATTGTTAATGTAAAAGTTGTTTTTTTAATAGTATTAATGTATACATTGTTCTGAAAGTTTTAATTTTAATATGGGATAGACGTTTTAATTGTAGAAGTGATTTGTACTGTGTGAACGCAGCGCTGGCGTTGGAGACTATTCTCTGAACGGCAAGGTTGAGGTGTGCCCTTTGACGAGTGAGTGTGGTTGGTGAGTACTGAGAAAGCTTATTTGCTGACCATATTTTCTTGTTTCTAGGGTCTGAGCCTTGAGAATGGTCTAAGCAAGACCGAAAGCGCTTGGCCAATAATTTAAAATATACAGTGAAATACATATTTGGCAGCACCAGATTTTTCTGTTTCTCCTCGAAATGTATATTTTTGGTGTTCTTTGACACTTATGTCAAGAGGCCTCTTTGTTTCGCAAGTGTAGGAGTTTCCACATTCATATGGTATCTGATACTCACAGTTCTTCATGTCCTTTGAGTTAATGGTTTGACCCTAGTGAGCCGACTTCTCAGAGAGATATTTGAATTGGAAACAACGTTGATTTTATATCATTTTCTTATTTTTCTAAGTTTTTCCGAAATGCGTCTAACATAAGGGGTGTTCAATACTGGTTTTCGTTCTTCGTTTATTGTCGATATTGTCCCATTTCTGCGTGGTTCCAGAATTTTATCCGCTAGATATGCTGGGTATCCGTTGACTGCCACATTTTTAAAGTGATCTCTTAGATTAAATTCTCGTTGGAGTTGCAGAGAGTTAAGATTTTATCTACGAGATTTCTTATAATTCCTTGTTTGGTGTTGTTGGAGTGATTAAATGAATAATTAAGGTATTGTCCTGTGTGCGTGGCTTTTCTGTGAACTGAGGTTCGAATCTGTCTGTCATTTCTTTCAATCATAATATCTAAGAAAGGTAATTTATTTTGTACTTCTTTCTCCATGGTGAATTTAATTGCTGATAATATTGATATGAGAAAGGAAGTTTTGAAGTTCTTCGTCATTTCCACTTCAGATAATAAAAATATCGTCTACGTATCTAAGCCATAACTTTGGTTTCTTAATTGCAGATTTAGTTGCAAAAGTCTCGAACCCTTCCACGAAAATATTTGCGACCACCGGTGAGAGAGAGAGCATCTCATCGCTAGTCCATAATCCTGGATGTAGAATTTTTCCTTTTCCTGAAAATAGGAATGAGGCAAATAATTTTCCAATAAGTCCATGACGGCGTGCGGTAGTAAAGATGTTCTTTCTGCGAAGGTCTGGACTTTTTCAAGTTTCTTTCTTATGATTTTTAGTGACATCTTAACTGGAACGTTGGTGTATTGGCTTTCCAGATCAAAGCTAAAAAAATAGTCTTCTGGTTGTACTTCTATTTCACATATAGTTCCTACGAAATGTTGCAAGTTCTTGACCAGGGCTATGTATTTGCTTGTCATAATCTCAAGATTGGAAGAAGGAACTTGGTAAGCTCAGAAGTCGGAAAGTTTCTTCAATGTTTACCGGAATCGGTTGTTTTCGCTGCAAAATTACTTTCCGTAATGCGTTAAGCTCGCTGGTTTATTCGCAGAGTTTGGAAGGAGGTTTTCTTTCCAAGTATTGTTTTCGAAATTCGCTAAACTTGCTAGTTTATTTGCAGAATTTGGAAGAAGTTTTTATTTGCGTGTTTATAATTTTTATTCAAGATTCCTGAAAGTGCTGTTCTATTTAAGGAATTTGGAAGAAAGTTTTCAAGTCTGGATTTAGGATTCGCAAAATGAAGGCTTCTTACGATATAGTTTGAGTATGGAAACTCTGGTATTTCTAATTAATTATGGTCTTATTTTAATATTATAACCCAAGCAATATCCTGTATATATACGTTCGATTAACCTGTGAACTAAATAATTTGGAAGGCCCTTTAGTTAAGGAAAACCTCAGAACACTTTATTTAATCCGAAAAGCTGATGATATCTTCGAAATTACTTTGCCTTTCGTCTAACGGGGTGTAAGTGTTATATTACTCGGAAAACGTCAAACTTATTTTACGAATGGTGGGGTTTTATACAAGTACGCGCCTAATCAAAGTTATCGTCGGTTTAATAATGAAGTTCTTAAAGTTCTCAAAAATCCGTTTTACCTTCAAATAGATCGGTATTGAACCTAAATCAGGAAGGAAATTTGAGAAAATGATAAACATAAGGACCAACGAATGCAATTTCTGGGAGACTGAGAATTTTGGTAATAAGTTTATAGAGTTATTTAGGGAGTTGGAGCAATGTTAAAATGGTTTATTTAATATTTCTAGCAAATGCAAACGTACTTTTACTAGAAGGGAATGGTTTTGTTAGAATATGCTAAACGTGTATAAATTAAAAGACTAGGCGTGTCTTCAGAAAACTGTATAACGCGCACATTTTCTTGTAAAAGCAGCGAATTCTGAATGTACTTTTAAGATATCCTGTTTAATCGCGTTGAGGGACGACTTCAAAAAGTCCGAAAAATCCATCACGAGATTTTTGAACAGCCCCTATAGACGAATAACGAATAAATCTGCAAGTCATCATTATTTTTGCTAAAAAGGTTTATTATTTATTTTACAGTTAACGTAAATATAACCAGATCATCTGCGGCGGTTCCTCAACGACAGCAACCTAGAGCTGCTGATCAACTTGTAAACCAGACCCGAGAGTACCCTCAGAGAGCCATTGCCTACCGTTTTAGGGTAAGACATATTACATTTTTAAATATAGCAAATTTTGAGAATAATTGTATATAATATTTTTTTTAAAATATAACAGAAAATACTAAAAATCAAGCCGAAAAAAAATATAATGAAATTTAAACATAGCAAGAAAATACATGGTTGCAACCATCATTAAATTGCAATTATTCTCATAATAATTCAATAATTCATTATTGTAGAATTTTATTTATGTATAACAACACGACAGCTTCAACCTCTATAAAAAAATAAAAGAAGCAACAGGAAGTTACCGTAAACGGAGTCCTGGAATAATCTTGGACTCGGACAACAACATCATCACCGAAACTGACAAAAAACTTGTAAGATGGAAGCAATACATGGAGGAATTGTTTGGAGATGAAAACAACAATACTGTGAATACAGTCGTTGGCGGGGAGGGGCCTACCATCACACAGGTGGAAGTGGAATCAGCGATAAATAGACTCAAAAATAACAAAACCCCCGGGCCAGACCAGATACACGGAGAAGTTCTCAAATTGATTGACTCAGAACAAATAAAACTACTGACCACCCTCTTTAACAAAATTTACATAAACGGTCAAATACCAAAAGACTGGCTACTGTCGACATTCATCCCGATTCCCAAAAAAACGAACGCAACTAAGTGCTCCGATCATAGAATAATCAGCTTGATGAGCCACGCTTTAAAAGCTTTTCTTAACATCATTCAAGCACGAATATATAGAAAACTCGATGAAAACGTAAGTGACACGCAGTTTGGCTTCAGACAGGGACTTGGCACCAGAGAGGCCTTGTTTTCCATGCAGGTTCTGATTCAAAGAGCACGTGACATCAATGCCGACGTCTTTGAGCTGTATTCACAACAGAGGGCTATTGTACGAGTTGAGGATGAGACAACGGAGGAATTTAATATAAAGAGAGGAGTATGCCAGGGCTGTATACTGTTGCCACTTCTATTCAACGTGTACTCGAAACATCTCTTTAAAGAAGCACTGGGCAATATAGAAAATGGAATTATTGTAAATGGAGAAGTAATAAACAACCTAAGATACGCGGATGATACCGTTCTTATGGCCGATACTGCAGAGGAACTTCAAAGAATTATCGACCGAATAGTGACAGCTTGCGACAGATATGGTATGAAGATAAATTGCAAGAAGAGGAAAACGATTATTGTCAGTAAAAACGACGTCGGCAATATACAGTTTACTGCCAACAACGTAACTCTCACAATGGCCGAGACGATCATTTATCTAGGCTGCACGTTGAATAAGGACTGGGACCACTCTCGAGAAATAAGAAGCCGAATCGAGAAAGCAAAAGGCACTTTTAATAAGCTGCGCAACATACTCTGCAACCTATCCCTCAATATACATACGCGGATCAGGATTTTGAAATGCTATATACTCTCAACTCTCTTATATGGAGCAGAAGCCTGGACCCTTACCGATGCTTCATGTAAACGTATAGATGCATTTGAGATGTGGTACTACCGCCGCATGCTTAGGGTTCCTTGGATACACCACGTATCAAACGAAAACATTTTACAACGTATCGGTGGAGAACTGGAATACCTTACAAATGTCAAACGCAGATAATTGGAGTACTTTGGACATATTATGCGGAATGAGAAATATCACCTGCTCCAACTTATCCTACAGGGGAAAATAGAAGGCCAGAGATCAGCTGGACGAAGACGCTGCGCAACCTACGAACATGGACTGGAATGACATCAACAGGTCTGTTCAGAGCAGCAGTGAATAAAGTAATATGGACCAATGTGATAGCCAACATCCAAAGAGGATAGGCACTTTAAGAAGAAGAAGATAACAACGTAAATAATCATTTTGAACAGATCAGAAAAGAACTGTTAAAATCATTATATTTAATGTTCTTTTGCATTCAGCATAAACCATGAGTATTTATTTAGGGTGATTAGCTTCGTCCCTGAACGTCCATTCCCTTAAAACGCCAAGCGATGCCACTTTTCTTTGGTTCCGGTGAAATGCAGATCAGAAAAGAACTGTTAAAATCATTATATTTAATGTTCTTTTGCATTCAGCATAAACCATGAGTATTTATTTAGGGTGATTAGCTTCGTCCCTGAACGTCCATTCCCTTAAAACGCCAAGCGATGCCACTTTTCTTTGGTTCCGGTGAAATGCAGATTTGGGTAAACGTGATTTCTCCCGGTCCTAGTATTTTAAATTCAACGTGACAACTATCGAAACATTTCTCGCAGATTGAGAAGAAACCAAGCGGAAGGAATTGTTACCTTGGAGAGGGAAGTAAAACCAGGGATTTCTTAAAATAAAATGGATGACAGATTGTAATGATGCTGTCAAACGAACAATGTCCAGAGTATGCCCGGCGCCATTTTGGGGAAAGAGGCGTTTTGGCACATCAAATTAACCGTCAAAAGTCAAAAAATAGTGTCATTGTTGAGAAGTTATTGATTATCATTAAAATCTTTGTTTTTTTCCCTGGATGAATTTATTTTATATAACTTAATAACCAAGTATTATGCACCAAAGCATCAGTCAAATATTTAGATGTAAATATAGACCACAAAATTATCTTAAATTGGCACTTTAGAACTGTTAAACAAAAGTGTATACAAAGGGCCAAATACCGTAGGAGTCTAATATACAAAGAAAAAGGCATATCAAGAAAAACAACTCGTATGTACAAAGCAATATACTGACTTTATTAGGAATAGATGCCCCCTGCATATAGTAATTGCAGGAAACCAGCACTGGTAAACCTTAAAACGGTAGAAACCGGAGCTCTATGTAGTATGACTAAAAACCATCAACCTAGCTATCCACCAATCCATTATTATATGAATTCACTAAACATCCAACCTCTTATTACAAGACTCCCTGTCCTGACAACTATGTTTGAAAGAAAACCTGAAACTTGACTGGTGATAGAGGAACTGTGTACGACCAGGGACCGAAACCATAAACCAGCCAGAACACCTCCATTAATAATACTGGCAGATCTCATATTCAACCTTTAATATACTTTTTTATTATTTTGTAAAGATTCGTAGCGGCTTGAAGATCAAATGTATTATAAATCAGGTTTTTATACTGAAGGGCCTCGTTCGTTGGCCTGTAGAGTTCAAATTTATATGTCCTAACAAATTATAATCATAATATTTATTTAATTGTAGTGTAGTATAGTGTTTAACACAGCGTAAGGAAATAAAATGTTGCATTTAACATTATTTGAATATAAAATTTAATGTTACTTATTTAAATAAAAGTTTCAAATATCTTACAAATTGTTATTTCTCAAATTTTTTATATGTTGTGTTGATGAAAACAATTATGTTACACTGTGTTTAAAAGATACTCAGCTGTTATGGACATATGAACACAAGTGTTTATGTTAAAACCATAATCAGAACTAGCTGTAGTAAAACAATTTTTAAACAGCACGCTCATGCTATTGAGATATCAACAGAATTTAGTGTAATAATTTTGTATGTCTATAATCTCAAATTTACTTCAAATTTGCGAGGCATTCAACTTTATAAGGATATTTTAATTAAAAATTAGAAAAACTGAAAATAACGGGGTACCACCTAATTACCATTTCAACTGTTTTTTCAAAAAATAAAACGTTTTGAAGAAACGGTTCGTCAACATATTGCTTTTTTTAATGACTAGTTATTTTTAACAACCAAAAATATAATAAAGATTTTTAATCTATTTTTACGACCGACCAATAATATGGCAGACATCCACACATAACAACCAATTGACACGAATTCAATCAGTTGGGTTAGGTTATAATGTAATACTGTCATTTTATCTCTTTCTACCATTCGTTTCGTTCAACTACTTATGTCAATGAAATTTCGGAAAGGTACGCAAATTGCTTTAAACCTCGTCAGTGGGAGGTAAACGATTATGTTTAGTCGGTATAATTTTTCAGTGGCGACAGCGTATTCACTATTGTTATAACTTCACTTTGCCCAAAATGGCGCATAACATGGTCGGGACATTTTCTGTTTATTTGACGATCAGTACAGTTACTTTAATATGTGCTTGAGTAAAACCCTGTTTTGTTCTTAGATTTGGATATCTAGCATTTCTCCTGACAAGCTGATCAAGTTATTTAGTTAGATGAAATTCCTTCCTCATTTCGTGTTCCACAATAGTGTATTTTCTTTGCAATATCCTCATGAACAACATACTAAGACATAAAAATTTTGTTCTCGGGTCAAAAGTCATTTCACTCGCCAGGAGTGGGGTCTCTGTACAACGGGGATATGCTCTGCATTTTGCTTCATGTCTCTCTACATATGTTATGTGGTTTAAATGTCATCGTCCTTTTATTAATTAATAAATAAATTGTTGAAATTTGTAGCGCATGATCTCTCATACAGTCGTTGTATTATTTACAGGGTAGTTTAATTATTATAATGTATATTTTTTTGATCTCTGGCCAAAGATCATTACGTACTAATTAAGAGATATTTGTTAGTGAATTATTTAAATTTTTGACGCATAGGACGTTGATTTTATTTTTATTTCAGGATGTTGTAAATTTTATTTGGTAAAATTTATTTAATAGATGTGATTAAAATTAATCTTAGACCTTTTATTTTAATTTTTGAACAACAAACACCATTTAAACTACTAGCCTTAATTTATTGGTTTAACTCAATAAAAGAACATACAAAGAATTAAGTGGCGCCTTGGTATAAGTACTCCTTACACACACCTTCTGCCTACTGATGAATCTCATAAAACAAAAACAAATAAAAAATATATATCTATATAGCGTGTCCAACGACGACCAGGTGAAATTGATTTCTCAGAAATTGATTGTGAAAAATTTCTAAATTTGGGCAGTTTATTAAAGTCGATGGGGCAATTCAGTTAAAATATTTTAAAGATTATGGCTCTTCCAGTTATACTGGAAGTTGGTGCTTTCTTGCCTATTTTAAATGGAACATCCTGTATGTTATTTCGTTTTTAGGTTATACGCAAAATTATAGGCTCATTTCATGTATAATGTCCTATACAAAACCCGTCTATTTCATAATGTCCTATAACTGTTACTGAGATATTTTAAATTTTATGTCAAAAATGGATTTGGCCGCTCTAAACATAACTATCAATTTCTCCCATATGAAAGCCTTTATTATTTAATTGGAGTTGGTTTCCTTCTAGACGAAAATCTACTTTAGTGTGTTGATATTTTGATAAATAACTACAGGGTGATCAAAAATAAACATTAAATATTACCCTGAAAAAATCGTTAAGTTAGTTTTTTTAAATGTAAATCCCTAGTTTTATAATGTTATCTTATTTAGTATTAAAAATAAGGGTGACTTTGGTTGTATGTTTGAAAAATTTGTAGTTTTTGAAATATTGTGGAGATAACATTATAAAAATATAAGATTTTTATTTTAAAAAATTGACTTGACTAATCCTAATTAAATAATAAAAGTTTTCATACAGCAACAACTGCCATTTTTGACATAAGATTTAAAATATATCAATAGTAGTTAGACTTAGTGAAACTTAGTAAACTGCCAAATTTTAAAATCTTTCCGAGAAACCAATCGTGGCAATTCGTCATGAGATACCCTCTATTTCTAAATTTCAAAACGAAGCTACACTATATCTAGTCTTTTTTGTCCTAAAATTGAATATTAAATAAAAATACTGATTTTTAGAACAAGATTAACAGAAAATATATAAAGGGTGTTTTTTATAGAGGTATAGAACTTTTCAATAGAATAAAACAAAGATGAATTTTTTAAATTGACATGAAATTTACTTTATTCGAAAGATAAACTTCTGGCATTATAATTTAAATATGACTTCTGGTATATGACCGCCACGGCTGGTTCGGATGTAGTCTAATCTGGAGGTCCAATTTTCGATGACTTTTTCCAACATTTGTGGCCGTATATCGGCAATAACGCGGCGAATGTTGTCCTCCAAGTGATCAATCGTTTCGGGCTTATCGGCGTAGACTAGCCACTTCACATATCTCCACAGACAATAGTCTAGCGGCGTTAAGTCGCACGATCTTGGAGGCCAATTCACGGGTCCTAAACGTGAAACTATGCGGTTACCAAACGTTTCCTTCAATAAATCAATTGTGGGACGAGCTGTGTGACATGTTGCGCCGTCTTGTTGAAACCACAGCTCCTGCACATCATGGTTGTTCAATTGATGAACGAAAAAGTCAGTAATCATGGCTCTATAGCGGTCACCATTGACTGTAACGTTCTGACCAGCATCGTTTTTAAAGAAGTACGGACCAATGATTCCACCAGCCCATAAAGCACACCAAACAGTCAAAATTTTTCTGGATGTAACGGTGTCTCAACATACACTTGAGGATTATCATTACTCCAAATACGGCAGTTTTGTTTATTGACGTAGCTTCATCGCTAAACAAAATTCGCTTATGAAAATCGGGATCAACGACAATGTTGTTTTGGGCCCATTCACCGAATCTACGCCTTGCTAGGTGATCGTGTGGCTTCAATTCTTGCACGAGTTGGATTTTGTAAGCACGCAAACCAAGATCTTTCCGCAAAATCTTCGATAAAGTGAATGGACACATATCCAATTCCTGTGCACAATGGCGGATAGACTGATTCGGGTCTTCCTCTACGCTACGCTCTACAGCAGCAATGACTTCTTCTGTACGCACTGTACGACGTCTCTGTGGATGCGTATTTTCATTTAGAGTAAACGTAGTCTGAAAACGTTCCATAGTTAATCCATTTAATTGCTCTGATGGACGATTATGTTGACCGTAAAATGGACGTAGTGCGCGATACGTATTTCGAACAGAACCATGATTTTCAAAATAAATTTGCACAATTTGGAAGCGTTGTTCAAGCGTCAGTCTATTCATGTTGAAATGCCAAACCAAACTAAACATAAATCACTTGACAGCTGACAAAATAGCCGCCAGTTAAAAAAGTGTTGCCAACTTAAAGTTCTATACCTCTATAAAAAACACCCTTTATAAGACATAAGGTTTAAATTAGTGTTCTTAAATTCGATCAGCATCAACATAAAGTTATTTTTGTTTCAGCATGATAAATTCTACAGTGAGATCTTAGAATCTTCAACTAGCTCAAAGAATGAAATAGTTTTCCATAGCGAACCACTTGTCAGACGCGTTTCGGAAGACCAGAATGACGACGTACCGGCCACGAGAAACATCCAGGTTGACTTTGAATTTGTCAAAATAAAAGCGGACAAGTCTACAGTTTACTTTGTGAAAAATGAAAGGACACTTAAATAAATTTTATTTCAGTATTAAATGTGATTAATAAATAAATGTTTATTATATTAAGTACAATGTCCAGGGTTAATGTCTCGAAAAAGTGTAACAAAAAACACAAATCTCCCCATGTCCTTAATAAAATGATATAAAATAATAGAGAGTAAAAATAATTTATAGCTTACCTTTTATAAACTATATAAAGCAGGGGTTCCCAAAGTGTGCGCCGTGACGCCCTGGTGCACCGTGAAGATTAAATGGGGGCGCCGGAATCTACTTATTTTTGTCGGTATAAAATAGACAGTACAAATCGCGAGCATTACATAAAGCGTGTGATTCACTCAATATTGTTACGAGGGATCAGTTCCCCTTAACAGGGAGTGTGGGTTAGGTTTGGCAGCGCCGAATTCGCTGCTGGCCAGGCGAGAGAGAGAGAGAGCGGAGTATGTTCCAGAAGCCCGCAGTCGACTGTCGGCAGGAATTTTCGCGAGATCTAGTATATAAGCCGCCGTAGGCCAGTAGATCGCATTGTAAAGTTAGTTTATTTATTGTTGATTCTTAAGATAAATAGAAGTAATAATAAAGTGTTCTTAGAACTGAAAGTAGTGATACCGAGTGTTGTGATTTACGAAGACAGGACATATATCTTTACACTGTAATCGTTACAATATCTATTCAAACTTATGCACACTACTAATTTAAAAAAAAATCTTTTTAATTTTTTTATTTTAATTTGATATATATAATCTTTAGCTTATGATACTGGTTTTACTTTTTTAACATATTCACTGAAAGGCACAACACCTTCTAAAGTGGCAATTTTCAAATTTGTAGCAGACACTCTTGGATTTATATGTGGATTATGTAATTCTGCAATTTGCGTTGAAGATGCAGCTGCTGGATCACCGCTGGCTGCCAGTTGCCCAAACCAAAATTCATTTCCTGGAAGTGCGTTGCCATCCCAAGCATATGAAACAACTAGAAGTTTGCCTAAAATTAAAAAAAAATCTGTTTTTCGCAAAGTGTTTTACAAATTAATAACTATTTATATATCGAACAATAATATATATATATATATATATATATATATATATATATATATATATATATATATATATATATTCTTGATTCTTGAACCATAGATTTTGTCATTTTTCCTTTATTTTGTCGTTCCTTGGGTTTAAGATCTATATTTAACAAAAAATGCAAACAATTGACGTTTCGCCCTTTATTTAAGGCGTTTTCAAAATTTTTTTTTCCGAAAAGTATTTTTATATAATTAACATTCACATATCTACAATTTTAAAAAACAAACAAGTATTTAAATTTTTAAAATTTTTTAAAAATATATAATTTTACCGGTACACACCTTGACATTTTGTTACTCGATTACTAAATAAAATTTAATCTTTACATCATCTACTGAGGATACATGGAATGCGAATGTGTTTTATTTTTTTTATATTTTTTATATTTTACAATGAACAAAAAGACAAATAAAGTATACGTTTAGTTTTATGTTTAAGAGGATATTCAATTTTTGATTCTTATTTGACAGGATCGAATATTTTTGTTTAAATTAGCCTTGTGTAAATGTGGCTCAAATTTCCCATATATGTTCTGTCGTTAACAGTGTTTTTATCTTTTTTAATTTCAGTCATTTCCTTTATCTGTAATTTTTGGTAATTCATATATTTGTTTTTTATTATGGTACTGTTATAATCAAAAGTATGTTTTTCGTCCTGTGTGTGTTTGTTGAACGCTGTTGAGGCGTTTTTCGTATATTTATGGCCATTTAATCTGTTCTTCAGCCATTGGCTCGTCATGCCTATATATTTTTTGGGACAATTTGTGCAAGGGATCGAATATATTACATTTAATTTATTCATGAGAGGAGTTTTACTTTTTAAATTTGTGAACAATGTATTTAATTTATTATGTGACTTGTGGCATACGATAGTATCGTGCTTTTTTAAAATGTATTTTATTTTTTCTGACAGCTCACTAGTGTAAGGTAATGCTACATATTTTTGCTGTTTATGTTCTATGTTTTTTGTTTTTACGTTATTATAAGACTTATTTGTTCGTTTATCAATTATTTTGGTGATAGTCTTTTCGTTGAAATTATTATTTATTAGTGTCTTTTTTACTTTTTGCAGTATTTTTGGTCAGAATTCTGGAGACGTTAGGGAGATAGCACGATCAAACAGACCGATTATAACACTATTTTTTTTTGAATTTTTGAATGATTGGAGAAACAGTTTATCTAGATTTTGTTTTTTTTTTGCGTATAAGAGTCATATCTAAAAAATTTATTTTATTATCATTTTCTGTTTCGGACGTGAATTGTAATTTTTCGTTGAAACTGTTAAACTCTTGGAGAATTTTATTTATTTTATTTTGTGGTACGGCTGCTATGCAATCATCGACAAAACGTTTGAAAAATATTATATTAAAATTTAATTTTTCTAAGACTTTTCCTCTAAATATTCCATTACTAGCTGAGCAATGGTAGATGAAATTGGTGATCCCATAGCACATCCATCGAGTTGTTTGTAAAAGGTATTTTCGTACTGAAAGGAATTTATATTTAGAACGAGGTCAACAGCATCCATAAAATTATTTCGCTATCAAATAATAATAATATTTATATTATTTATACCTTTATCGTTGCCACTAAGTTTTACGTGTGGATTTCCCCTTATTATATGGATTTTAATTCCTTCATTCGGATGTCCGCTTATTGGCATAGTGTCTCCATGTTTATATTTTCCGCATGATGCTGAATCGATATACGAAAAACAAATGTCACTCACATTCTTTAAATTATTGCCAAGGAACCTAAAATTATAATTATTATTAAATTTTACCTATAATCCATTATTAAATCACTCGTAAAATCTTGGAATAGAAAATAAATTTACATTTTTAACTCCACTTTATGGAATATAAAACCTACCGTATTCTCTTACAAAATACATCCATAAATAATCCAGTTTGGTGACTGGATATTTTCCAAACTCCCAATCCAATACCAACAACGAAAACATATCCCATTTTTTTACTTTCCTTTGCCCTTTCATTGGCTTCTATCAGCAACGTATCAATGGAGAGAGCGATTCTTTTAGCATAAATATAATTATTAAAATACCTGTCATTGCTTAAAGCATGATACTTTTTCTTATTTATAAATTCACCCTGCAATTCAGTATATGTCAGGCTTGGCTCTCCGTAAAAGTTGATAATTGACCCTAAAGAAATTATATCCTTACTCAAAAACTTTTTTTAATGAAATTTCAAAGACTACAATTACTGTATGTTCAACCAAATCAGCAACAATACCTTGTTATGAGACCGCAATGAAAACACGAATTTTATGACGAACTAACTTTTACCCACGATTTGGTTCACGTGAAACTTAGGAATTAAAAGTATGTTAAGTTATAAGAGTTATATATATATATATATATATATATATATATATATATATATATATATATATATATATATATATATTGAATTTTAGGGAATACAATTGCACTTTAATCAATTTAAACAGACATATAAACGGACGAGCAAGGAATCCTATGATATCTCGGTTTTTCTTTCCCTAATCATGATCATACCACAACGACCTCTGGTGACTGGTAAATTATAACAATCGATATTTAAAATCATGTCGTACGTCAAAAAAATTTCGGTTCAATCGATAGGTGATAAATTTTGAGGGATCGACACGTTCAATAAAAAGTTATACTGAATTTGCAGAATGGAATATTAGTTTGCAGGATTCTTTAGTGGTCTAATCAATATGGGGAAATCTGCTTTAAAACTTTCTTAGGTTATCAATAAATCGATATATTAATATGTTTGAAAATCACAAGATGGCGAGAAATTACATATATTGTGATGCAGGAAAAAAATTAGATCCAAACAGCTATGCACAGAGATAGATGAAAATATTCAGAAGAGATCTACAGCCAGAAGTAAAAAAGAAGGAGACTATATCAACTAATTATTAAATTAAAAATAGCGTGAGTTTAAACTAGCTTACAAATGGCGCTGATATAAAAAAAGATAAATAGATAACTTTATTTTGTAAATTGACAGTAGAAGGTTTAAATTGACAAATGAAACAATAAGTCAGGCAGGTTTTAAATCTTATCAATCCAAGAGAAAAATAAGTAATTTTATTTTATTATTAAACCGCCAAAAATTGAAAATTTTGTTTTTTTTTTGGGAGACAACTATTTCTATTATCGATTTCAAGATTTCATCTTTAGGCTTTTATCCTTAATATTCCAGTACAAACGTTTATTTGGTATAAATTAAAATAATATTATAAACAAAACAAAACTGGCCTTCTTGAAGGTCTAACTTCCATGGCAACTAGGTCAAGTGTAAGGCTTAAAAACTTTTTAGTTTTTTTCCTGCTGGTTTCCAAGATATCGTAATTTTTGCATATTAGATGGTTTTTTGTAGTTTAAGTTAAATAATGTAACAGTGGCATTAAACGTCGTAATTTTCTGTTTTTGTCAAATAGGAAAATTCTGAATGAATACTCTTAAATAAAAATAACTTATAAAAAGCTTTTTTTACGCTAAAATTGAAAAATTTGTAAAAATATCGAAAATTAAAGAATGCTTATTACATATATGGCGGAAAACGTTTTAAATGACGTATATTTGTTACATCTTAAAATCTTACAACGCTCTTTCTAACACTCTATATTATAGATTACGTGATACCTTGTAAAGTTGGAAGAAATAATCTTCCGTATCCTTTACCCTGCACATTTTGTTCTTTGGTTATTATAATGTCCCGGTATTCCATTACTTCTTGCTTTTCAAACCTAGCCCCTATAAATGAAACAATATATTAATAAAACAAAATTATATCATCTTCAATAAAATCGTCAATACTTTGGAGGCTTAGAAGATGTACAAGATGGAAACTTTAACTGGAATAAATTCGAAATCAATAACTCCAATTATCTTAGAGAAAAATTCCAAAAACCCTCCCAGAGCTGTTTTTTCAATTGTTTCAAAAAAATACAAATTTTCAAAGTGATAGGAAACAATCAAAACACAATTAATTATGGATTTTTATTTAGAAAATGCTAGAAATGTTCGTTTTTTATTAGCAAATTATTCGTTCACATTAGAAGCTACATTGTTGGCCTGGTGAGATATAATTCCATCTTGCAGAAAATAAATTTCAAGTCTATTTTATAAAGCTGGATGAATACGATTTTGCTACATGACCCTATGGCGTCCAATATTTATTATCAGACTTACCATGAATACCCCGAGCTGTTACTCCACACCAAACAGCACCTCTTATAAAACGCAAATATAATCGTGAAAAGCTGTTGGATTCAACATTTCCAAAACTTACAGATGTGCATTTTTACGAAGCCATATAGGTGGACTTAAGCTTCCTTACTCACAATTAACCGATTCAGGAAATTAGGTTCTTCTCTACCGAGCTGTTGAAAATGAACAACTTAGTGAAGCTGTTGTTGATAATCTTGAAGATACTGTACACGTTGAATTTTTGAATGGAATTAAGCCAAACGGACTATAAACATGCTGAACAGTTATTCAGGGCAACCGCAGTTAATGAGAACAACGTCTATTTGATGTTCCTGCATCCTCTTCTACACTTGATTGTTCGCTCTGAATATTCTATGCAGTAAATGCCAGGCAATATCTAGCGATAGGTGGTAAGTCAGCCATAGAACCTTATTGTGGAAAACGCTTATTGGGTTCAATCCTCTTAAGAATTTGCACAAATAAATTTCCACAAGGTTTGTGTAGAAATGATAAGTACAATAAGATTGCTCCAACTAGAATACTGAAGATTCTAATAAACCTGCTTCCACTCCACTTATTTGTAAGAACTAGCTCCTGGAGACTGTTTAACGTCTCAGTTGCCTAAGGGATCTCAGAGCAGCAACTGGCGGCTACCCGTTTGGTTGGGGAACGTAATGGAAAGATCCGATCATTGTTCATGTAAACAGATTACATAGTGCCACTCTTTTAAGGTTCTTTTACCAAGCAGAAAAAAATAGGAGCACAGGCAAAATTTGCTGAGAAATAGATCCTGATAGTTTACAAACGAATCCCAACCGGATGAAAAAACTGGAGCTCATTAAGAGCACCAGGGTCAAATAAATTTGCTGTCTTGGACAGCATGCAACAGTCTGTTAAGCGGAGATTTATGCTATTCTACAACAAGGTCATAAACAGAAATAAGACAATTAACATATGCTTGGACAGTAGGGTTTCAATGTTTACACTAGTGTTCAATATCGTAACTTCACGACTGATGTCTGAATGGAAGTATATACGAATTGTAGTAGAATTGCTGACGAGACATTGTCAACTGCGAGACCATCTTCATAGGATTAGTGGCACGAATGACCCGGTATGCATATGATGTATAGAGGAGTGTGAAATTGTTGACCATATTCTCAGGAAGTTCCCAGCACTCAACGAACTGAGGCAGAGACATTTCAGAGATACGATGGTATCACCCGAAGTAGCTAGGCGAGACAGCTTGATTTCGCCAAAGCAATCGTCCTTGAACGACTAAGCATCGATGATTGAGCCACCTATTCATTCATTCATTCATTCTTTTATTCATTCAAACTTCCATAGGTTCAATAATTATATTCATAAAAACACATTAAAAATGTGCTTTCACTCCAACCTGACAGGTTTTTGGATTTTTCACTAAAATGAATTGCTTTTTGTTCTCTAATGGATTCTTTCACATAAAATGTTCACTCTTCATATGATTTATTACCTATTAAACCAATAATTACTCCGGAATCTTCTATTTCTTCAATACCCCTTCCATATTTCCCACAATTATCCCTAGAACCATCATTTATGAAACAAGTGTAGGATGAAACAGACAGCAAGGCTGATAACTTAATTTCATCATAAGATAAGCAGTTCTTCAAAATTCTCGGTGGTTCTTCGTTGTCCTTACCTAACAAAAATAAAAAAGTTTATGATAGTGATAATAATTCATGAAAAGAAACCATTTTTCTTAATTTAATTGGTAAGCTTCTAAAACTATATCGCCTTTCAACAAATTAAACTTAGACTGCCATTTTTGCGTCTGTTAATTAGCACATTTAACAGCCTTTTTAACTATGCTAATTGACGCATTCAAACGTAGAAAACATGGTGAGAAAAAATGTCCCCGTCTACTGGATACAAAATTAGTTCATTGTAGAGTCAATTTCAATAATAATGTATTCAATTTAAAAAAAAAATCAGTAACAATATCAATTAACAATATAAATGTTGCACGAAAGTGTAGATATAGGTAAAAGGCAATGACTTCTTTTAATAAACCTATGATGGAAATATTTTTATGGAATCCCCTTGGGCGAAACACATAAAAAGTTAAAAGAAAAAACATCCATAAAAGATGTAAAAATATGTCTTGAAGACCTTATGAACATCTTTAGATTCTCTTTATATTGTTTGGGGTCGAGCTCACAACCTTTTTCTAATTTGAAGCCTTTCGAAAATTGCCCTTAAAGATCTATTTTTAATCCATTTCAAAAAAGAAAGATTGGACGCACTTACCAACTGTCTCCCAGCCTCCCGTGTTACCTAATCCATCTAGAAGCATAAATTTATCGTGTCTGCCATAAAAGACAACTGCTCGTTGTTTCAAAAGTCTGTCAATAAGTTTTTCAACAGTATAATCTTCGTAAAAGTCTCTTTCAACATTGGACCCAAAGCTTTTTTTATAATGTAAAAAACTAAGGAATAGTGGCAACGCTGCTTCATGGAGTATGGGGTATACAGAATTAATATTTCTGTTCAAGTCACTTTCTGAAATTCCTGAAAATAAAAAATCATTTAAAGTACAGTTGAGTCAACCCTCACAAATCCAATTATTGCTTTATAAGATTGCGCCTATAATATGTTCAAAATGGAGTTATGTCGCCGCAAATCTAACTTAATAATAAGGTAAATAAATATAGCACTGTTTTCGACGACTTTTCACGAAGAGTAGACAAACATTCCACAAGCGGCAATTGACAATTGTGTGCAAAGCTTACCAAGCCGCATGACATCAGTCACAGGAGCACAATGAAATAATATATATTAGTGACTGTTTATTTATTTGAATTAAATTATCTGTAATATTTTCATTTTTAATAGTTAATATGTATTATCTCTTAAGCAGAGAAGAGGAAAGAATATATCTCCATACGCGTTTCAATCACCTTATGGTCTCGTCAGTGGAGCTGTATCGAACCGGGAGCAACATTCACAAGAAACAACTGCTATATAAAATATAAATTCCAAAGTGTCTCGGTAGGATGTTAAAAATCTGCTAAATGCCAAAAGTAAGCACAAAATGAAATTTGTTAATATATTTGTTGTATAAGGTTGGCAATATGAGAACCAGAGCAGGATAAATTTAGAAAAACTTGTGTTTTCAACCAAAAATTAAAAATATGTTCCGGAAAGGCCATCGATTATCAGACTCGCAAAAATGACTAATATTCACTTGACACGTTGCCAGATGTAAAATACTTTCGTGGTATAAACTATAAAATTTGTCCATCTCAGTCAACAACGTAGTTTAATTTTTATAATGTTTTATACCTTCTCAGGAAAAAATTAATCTTGACCACCCAATATTTTTGGTTAGTTCAGTTTCAGCTTGATTTTGGTTAATTTGTAAAACTGAAACTAATCTGAACTAACCTGGATTTATTAATTAAAAATGTTATTGTCCAACAGACACCACGTAGAGGCAGAATAATTTGTGAAAGAAAAGAATATATGTAAATTTCACAGAAATCGTATACGCACTCTGGCAACAGCGGATTTTGTTTTGGAACCAGTCACGCCACTATTTAATGGCGGAAGCCATTTTGTTTTTATTTGTTTTTTGGTAATTTTCTTGATTTTTCCGATAAAAATGTGTAAATGTATGAATTTTTATATAATACAGTGAAAAGTGGTTTTCACTATTTTCCGCAAAACTGAGGAAAAATAATAGAAAACGGAGGTCAGAATTGTATTCTACGGACTCGAAATAGGGAGTACAACCGAAATTTTTCCAAAAAATTGTCGTTTTCCTAGATTTCCCACAATATAAATTTTTACCCAGAGAATTATGTTTAAACCCATTTTATGTCAGTATTTATTTTATTAATAATTTAATAAAAAAACTCTAAATTGTAATTTTCCAATATAATAACGTAATAAAAAGTTGTTCAAGTCCAATCCTGTTCCTTGACCTACTGTGTAAGTACAGTATACCCCTTTAAAGGGAATGCAACTTTATATGCCAGACTGTATTTATTTTAGGGTATTCTTCTTCCTTTTACCCCCCCCCCCCCCCACCTTCCTTGGACAGCGCGGAAATATGTACAGAATTGTTTTTTTTTTGAGGGCCAAGCAGTAATGACCTTTGGAAACAAGCATTTTTAATAAATTAAAACAATTTAGCATAGTTCATAAATATCCATTATCTCAAAACTCACAAAATAAAAATATATAAATAAAACAACAAACTTCTGAAAAAAAAACATAGGTTATGTTCATACGAAATATTAAATTAAACAGTTTCCGCCATATTTAAAGCAGTCCGCTGAAAAGTTAAACATTATTTTGCGTAATGACCTTGAAAAAGACGGATTTAGGCGGGAAATCTTCGGTTGACATATGTCTTATTACGCTATCTTTAGATTTTTCTTATCGTGTGGACCCACTCTGAGTCACTCAGGACAATGCCTGTTATAAGTATAGATAAGTGAAATAATAATCCTAAAATGTGCTAATGTTAATAGCAGACAACTCTGGATTAAACTTACCTTTATTTTTAAGGTAGCTGCACCTCACTGTCTCTATAGGAAATTCTATAGGAAAGGCTTCACTATTTTGTATAATGCTATCAACTTTAACTTCCGAAACTTGTGAACTTTCCAATGAATCACATAGTTTTTTAACATCGTTCTCCAAAAATTGTGGAGTCGTTGTCGGCCAGTCTTTAATTTCATTCATGATATTTTGTCAAATATAATTCTTAAATTAAAGAAAAAAGAGGACGCTTTATAAAATAAAGTAACAATTTTCTCTCAACATATACAAAATAGTATTAATTCCACTCTCATTAGATTAGATTAAAAAAAAAATGAGTAATTTTATGTTACTTATATGTGGATTTTTTCGGCGATGGGAAATACTTTGATTCATCAGCGGTCATCTGCGTCACCGAATCGATTCAAGGTCAAACAATGTAGTAAAGATAAACCTCTCGAACCTGTTTATATTTAGCAATCCATTCGCTCACATGAATTAACGAACATATATAGTTTCTAGTCATTTCAAAGATAGATAAAACTTTTGATCAAAAACATGTATGTGTATATCACATTTTAGTTTTTTAATATAAGTGTTTTGATAACTAATTGTATTTTACTTCCTGGATATTTAAATAGAAAACCAAACATTCATTTTAGTAATAAAAATGGTTGCTGGTATTCTGTAAAAATAAAGGGAAAGAGAATGTTATAAAAAAGATATTGCATCTTTGTTGCGTTTGCAGTAATGCAAAATTATGTCATTGTCTTGAAATAGATAAAGAAAAAAACGTTCAAAAATATGCTTGCAGAATCGGACTCAAAATTTCTTAGACCTTTTATTAACAATAATAAATCCACTATAGATAAACCAGCTGTTTGGATATTGTGTATGTAAATCAAAGGACATACAAGGTGGCTCAAAATAATAAAAGTCCTAGTTCAGTAAAGTTAAAAATTCTGCCAAACTTTATCTAAAAGTGAATTTAGACAGTGAATGTACAATAACTTTTGAGAAAATGATTCTGTGATTTAAAAAATTAATTTGGGATATACAGGGAAGCTCAAAAATGAAAGTGTGAGTCAGTCCCACTTAAGACTATTCTAAATTTCAGTTAAACTACATTACCAGCAGGCGCGGATCCAAGGGGGTGTTCATAATGTAAATCGGTGCAATAGACTCCTGTGCAGACCTCTCGAAAGTTGACTTAGTAATGGTCCGCGTAGAGAGTCTCCGACAGCCATGCACCTGTATAAGCGCAGTTTATTCGACTTCAAATTTTGTCAAGTCACCGACCACCATTTTTCATAAATAGGCACGACTGTGCGCCGCCGATCACAACCTGGTCATTTTAGATTTCCGCTCACTTATTAATGTCCTTGTAAAGTGATTGTATGAAGAAGCATCAGGTTAAACAAAAAGGATGGTACTTCATTTGTTACATTCACTGAATTTCAATAATAATCATTAAAACCCATAGTTAATTTTTGATGTTTATTTGAAGAATAATAAATTAACAACAAATAAGTACTCCACCGAGTGATAGATATGCTATTTGGGTAGCTATCCATAAATCAATATAATTGATTTTAGATTACAGTAAAAAATATACAATTTTAAGTTTATGATACTGGTTTAATTCTCTTAACATATTCACTGAAAGGAACAACACCTTTTAAGGTCGCAATTCTCAAATTTGTCGCAGATACCCTTGGATTTATATGTGGATTATGTAATTCCGCTACTTGCGTTGAACATGCAGCTGCTGGATCACTGCTGCTTGCCAGTTGTCTAAACCAAAATTCATTTCCTGGTAGTGCGTTTCCATCCCAAGCGTATGAAGCAACTAGAAGTTTACCTAAAATTTTAAAAAACCTATTATAAAATTTTCGAGAAGTATTTCGACCGAAAATAATTAAATAGGGACGTTTAGATTTCGGGAAAAACAAATGTTTATCATAGAAAATAGTTTTATTGTTTTTCAAAATATTCTCCACTATGATTAATACAATTTTGTAAGCAATCCGAAAAGAATTTTAAACAGTGTGAAGATGATATTCCCATATATGGTTTTTAAACGCATCAACTGCGACTTCTGGCCTAGAAAATATTTGCCTCCTCGGTTTGTTCTTCACGTACGGGAACAAAAAAATCATTGGATCAGCACTGTATGGCAGCATATGACTTATTTGAGCCGTTATGTGAGAGCTCGCATTGATCCGATATATCCAGTTTGTTTTCCTCAGTTCACCCAAGATTTCCAGCAAACAAATAATTCTATACAATTCAGGATTGACCGTTCTACGCTTCTTTAAGGGCACAATTGCAATATGGTCAATTTTATCGAAAAAAAACCGTGACAATTTAATTCGAGGTCTTTCGTGCACAAGGAACTTTTTTTAGTTTTATCTCATCATGGAATACAAGGGACAACTGTTTACTTTCGAACTCATACGTATAAATATAATCACCTGTTACGATCTTATAAAAGTTTTTTGAACCACCGCCATGGTATTATTCAGTCTGCTGGCAAGGTTATGGCGTCCGTAATTTGGGATGAACATGATAGAATATTCATCGCCTATCTTGAAAAGGAAAAAACCATCAATGGCGAATATTATATGGAGTTATTGATGCGTTTGAAGGAAGGAATCGCGAAAAAATGACACCAAATGCAGAAGAAAAGAGTACTCTTTCACCAAGACAGTGTACCGTTTCGTGTTTCAGGGTGTATAGAGGCACAAGTCGAAAAAGTATGACTTTGCTCCGATTACGACATGGCATCCCTGGTGGGGACTGACTACAGGTTTATAATTTTCCTTGCAACGAACTCTACATGATAACACTGGAAGGAGTGTCAGTCTCCACAGCTCTTCGGCCATCCTACTTGCTGTATGTCCAAGAACAACAATTACGACAGGGGTACCTACAATGATCATTGGCGAACCTCTGTTGTCAGAAGTAAACAAAAAATAACTGGTTTTATAGAACTGACATCAGTTTATCTGCAAGCTGTGCCCATATCATCTGCTAAATTAAAAAGTATAAGGAATTTTCTTCTGTATTTAGAAAATGTAGATTACCTAAGCTAGGAAATTTTATTACGAGATTTTCAGAGGAATGACCAACTGGAAATTGATGAACACGACAATAGCAGTAGTTGATGAAGACGCCAAGAGCAGTGGTTGTGAAATCTAATTTTGTTACAAGTATTATAAATAATTAAAAATATAATAAAAACTAAAATTATAGTAATTAGTTTAAATGAAAATCTGAGATTTTTCTTTTAAACACAACATATGTTTAAGTTATTTATTTATTTTCTAATTTACGGGCTTTATTCTTGTGCCAATCTGAAAATCCTTGTTAAAATCATATACATCCTTCTACAATACAAATATTCTTTTGAAAAATGCTATAAAACTGGATAGTGCGTTTTGTCATTTCCTGAAAAATCTACATTTTAGACATGTTGTTTTTAAAATAAACACTTAAAAAAATTTCTATATCATATTAATAGAATCTAACTGACATCCTTACATTTTTGAGTGAATTTATTTGCCTAATTAGTTATTTCTTCCCAAAATAACCTCTTTCCCGTTAAATTGTAATAATCAGTACTCTTAAAAATTGACATAATGTTGAAAAAGGGCAGTTGTCCAATATTAAGCATGTTATGCATTTTTGGTAACCCTTACAAGAATGCACTGCAGAAGTGATTAATTTTAATTTTAGTAATGTGACAAGCAAGCCGGCTTTCGACGTGGATTTAGTACGATAGATTATTTCCAAGCCTTACGCACAGTCCTAGAAAAAACCGAGGAATATAACATTTCTATACAACTGGCATTTGTAGATTTTCACAAGGCCTTTGACTCTATAGAAACATGGGCGATCTTGAAACCACTTAATAATGCTAGAATTGACTCCAGGTGGACTACTATCATACAGACAATATATTAAAATGCAACTATACAGGTTAAAATTGACGAAGACACAAAAACCGAAAAAATAAACGTTGTGAGAGGTGTGCGTCAGGGAGACGTCATTTCTCCGAAATTATTTACGCTAGCTTTGAAAGATGCCTTTAAAAAACTAAATTGGGATGAGAAAGGTTTGAGAGTCGACGGTTCTTATCTTAGTCATCTTCGTTTCGCCGACGATGTTGTTGTCATGTCTAGCAACCCAGAAGAACTAAAACAAATGCTTCAAGATTTCAATGAAGAGGCGAGAAAAGTGGGACTTAAGATGAACTTAAGGAAAACTAAGTTAATGAGCCCTGACGCAAATGTACAAATAGAGATTCAAAATGAAATCATAGATAATGTCTAAGAGTACATCTATTTAGGCCACATCATGAAACTGGGCAAAGAAAATCAAACGGCGAAAATAATAAGGAGAATAGGGCTGACATGGGCTGCCTTTGGAAAGTTGCAGTACGTATTAAGAGATAGAAATACACCAATCAACCTTAAACGGAAAGCGTATAACACGTGTATCTGGCCTGTTGCTACTTACAGCATGGAAACGATAACACTAACCAAACAAAACGCAAATAGGCTCCGAGTCACTCAACGCTCCATGGAGAAACAAATGTTAGGAATCTCGTTACGGGATAAAATACAAAATCAAGTAATAAGATCAAGAACCAAAGTAGTTGACGTCATTAAACGCATATCACGACTAAAGTGGCAATGGACAGGGCACGTAGCTAGACAACAGCCCGATAGGTGGACGAGTAAATTACTGCAATGGCGACCGCGAGAAACGAACCAAAATCGTGGCAGGCCACAACGCAAATGGGTAGATGATAATAAGACAGTTTGCTGGAAAAGACTGGCTCCAGAAGGCGAAAGACAGATCCCAGTGGAGGACCATCGGAGAGGCTTATGTCCAGGAGTGGACGTCAATGGGCTGAGAAAGAAGAAGAAGAATGTGACAATGAGTAATTTCCTTTAGACAAAATAATACATCATAAAAATGAATACCTTTATCATCTCCACTAAGTTTTTCATGTGGATTTCCCCTTAATATATGGATTTTAATTCCTTCATTCGGATGTTCGCTTATTGGCATAGTGTCTCCATCTTTATATGGTCCACATGATGGTGAATCGATATATGAAAAGCAAACGTCACTCACGTTCTTTAATTTACTGCCAAGGAACCTAAAATCACATTTTTTTTAGTAAATTTTACTTATAATCTATAAAATTACTCCATCCCTTATTTGGATAAAATATTTGCAGGGTATTTTGACACTTCTCACATAATTAAATAAAAACTTAAAATGAAAAATTAAAAAACTAAAAAAAAGAAATGTAAAATTGCCCCAGTGAAAATTATTTTTCAACATGTACTCGTGATTTCCGATACCATAGTCAGATAGATTCTGGACACCTTTCGGTGGCCCACAGATCTGGGAGGGGTGCCTCTCCTGCAACGAAAAATTTCCCAGGAAAAGTACAAGTATTCAGCCATATCTTCCCTAAGTTAAATCCCTTATTATTCGTTAGCCGCGACGTTTCGAATTAAAAAAAAAAGAGTGTTTTTTATCGTATGATAATTTATTTTTTAGAGATGGGAAATGATGTATTTAAATCTAATGAAAACATAAAGAAAATTTAAGTTAGGGAAAAAATTATTGCAATTTTAATGGTTCAAAAATTGGTTCTATTAAAATTCCTCAGCCCAGAATCGAAAATATATTTTTAAAATAGATCTTAAAAATGTACGTTATTTTAAATAATTTGCTGTAATAATAGTTGCTGTATCTTGATTAGGAGAGAGGAAAATCAAGGTCAAACGTTCAAATTTAAGTCAATTTTCTCAGGAAATATAAATCACACAGATTCTGAATTTAGCACAGTTATTTAAATAGATAATATTTGTATATACCGTAAATTTCGAGACAATAGTTTGTAAATAAATATGGTTTTATTTTAAACAAAAAGAAATTATATCCGGATAATTAGTTTCGCTACCTACAACTTTATTTATACAAATCGATAGGTTATTCAATTATCTATAACTTTTGTTTGAAACTTTTTTTCATACAACTCTTAATTTTCGAGATAAACTGGAAAAACTGAAAAAAGTAACATTTTTGGTCGGCTATTTTATTAGCACAGAATTGACAATGTTAACATTGAGATATATTATTTAGGATCCGAAATATACAATTTCCGATAATAAAATAGCAGGATACCTTTTCTTCGCGACAAAAGTCTAATTTCCATTGAGTATAACATTTATTCCTCTGGGAAATTAACATATTTAACTAACGAAAAATTTTAAGAAAGAAAATAAATTTGCATTTTAAACTCTAACCTGTGGAATTTAAAACCTACCGTAATCTGTTATAGAATACATCCATAAATAGTCCATTTTGATGAATGGATATTCTCCAAACTCCCAATCCAATACCAACAACGAAAACGTATGCCATTTTTTTGCTTTCTTTTGCCCTTTCATTTGCTTCTATAAGCAACGTATCAAAAGAGAGAGCTATTCTTTTGGCAAATATGTAATTATTGAAATACATTTCGTCGGACATAGCATGATACTTTTCCTTCTTTTTAAATGTACCCTTTAATTCAGTATATGTTAAGCTTGGCTCTCCGTAAAAGTTGAGAAATGACCCTAAAAAAATGATACTCTTAATCAAAAAATACTTTTATCGAATTATAATAAATATAACCGAGTCGCCTTATGACCCCCGCCTATTATGAGTCCATATCACAAGCAAGTGATATTAAAGCAGCTCAGTTTCTCTTTTCTTAATTATGATCACACTACAACGACCTCTAGTGATTGGTTAATTATAATAATCAATCAATATAAAGTATCCTGAATTTGCAGAATGAAATATTAGTTTACAGGATTCCTTGATGTCTAATAAATTTAATCAATAGGAGAAATCTGCTTTAAAACTTCCTGACGTTTGTAATAAATCGATATATTAATAGGTTTGAAAATCACAAAAAAGATGGCGATATATATATATATATATATATATATATATATATATATATATATATATATATATATATATATATATATATATATATATATATGTATTAATCCGTGTAATTTTAAAAATAAAATAGGAAATTCTCTACAATAAAACCGTTGATATATATTACTCTTATGTTAAAAAGTTCTGAAATCTCCACGATAATGGAAAAACTCTGGGACCGAAAAATGACGACAGCGCTATTTCGTCCTAGCATGGAACTCATCAGACCATTGCATTCGGTACAAACCATCATCTTGCCTCTAAGTCCTATAAACAAATTTCACAATTGAAAAATAGTTAATAAGACACAGTAGCGACATCTCGATGGCTCAGTCAATAACACAAGAACAACACAAACCAGCAGCGTTGTATAAAACCGCCATGTGATGACGCGAAGGTAAATTAAAAAAGGAATATATCAAAACTCGATACATGATACGTGCTATTCCAAGGACAGATGTCGTATTATTACGGCAACCAAACTAACCACGAATTCCGCAGTTTAAATAAAGTGTCACACTAACGATTTCCCCAAGAAGGCTGTTGCGTGTTTTTTAGCCAACAGATATAAAAAAGTGATAAGTTTTCGTCCTTGTTTTTTAAAATGAAATAGGAAGTTTTGGACTGTGCGGACATAATTTTATTTTAAAATTACACGGGCGAAACTTGACTCTTTTTTACATATCTTGGCTAAAAACACACAACAGCTCTTTTGGGGAGATCGTTGGTGCGACAGTTTACTTAAACTGCGGAATTCATGGTTAGTTTGGTTGTCGATGCCCGATAATGCGACTTCTATCCTTAAAGTAACACATTTCGTGTATCGAGTTTTAATATATTCCTTTTTTAATTACCGTCGCGCCATCGCATGCCGGTTTTATACAACATTGTTGGTTTGTGTTGCTCTTGTGTTATTGAGTAAGCCATCGAGATGTCGCTACTGTGTAGTATTTACTAATTTTCAATTGTGAAAGCTGTTTATGGAACACAGAAGCGAGATGATAGTTTGTACCGAATGAAATGGCCTTATGAGTCCGATACTAGGACGAAACAGCGCCGTCATTTTTCGGACCCGGAGCTTTTCCATTATCTTGGAGATCTCGGCACTTTTTACCACGCCGAGAATTTTCTATTTTATTATAATTATATATATATATATATATATATATATATATATATATATATATATATATATATATATATATATATACATACAGAAAACGATAAAATATTTTTAATTAGGGATATGAAGGTCTATTGGGACTACGTTTTAAAAGTATTTTTAAGTGTAAGTAAGCTGCTAAAAAAAAGTTTGACACCAAAGTTGTCAAAATTTAAATGCAATACCCTGTATATTATGGACTCTTAAATTTTAGTCTCCAATTTCTAAAATATTTAAATATCTCAAAAACGGCTTATCTTAAGTATATAAAATATAGCATTAACTTATTTGGCCCACGTTATCAAAAAGTGTATACAGGGTGTTCCCTTTAAATCTTGACAACTTTGGTGTGAAACTTTTTTTGATTCACTTCAAAATAAAAATCAATCAACCCGCGCTATCAAAAAAGTAATTAATATTTTTTTACAATATTTTCAATTATAACAATATCGGTTTTCTACTTTTGGATACAAGAATACGTTTAAGTAAAAATAGTTTAAAAAAAATTTTCGCGCTAAAATTGGAAATTTGCAAAAATTTCGAAAATTAAAGACTGTTTTTTCATAAATATACTCCAGAAAATGTTTTAAATGATGTTTATCTGTTACGCCTTAAAAAACCCCACATCGTTCTTCATAACACCCTGTATGATAGATCACGTGGTACCTTGTAAACTTGGCACAGATAATTTTCCGTATCCTTTACCCTGTACATTTTGTTCTTTAGTTATTACTATTTCCTGATATTCCATGACTTCTGGCTTTATAAGCCTAGTCCCTAAAAATTAGACAAGACATTAATAAACCAAAATTGCATGATCTTCAATGAAATCAACAATACTTTAATTGATAAGAAATACAGGAAGGAAACTTTATTTGGTATTTGAAAACAAAAAGCGAATTATTTTACAGAAAAATCCAAAAACCCCTCTCAATGTTGAAAATGGACTTTTTTTTCAATTGGAAGACCATGTTTGTAACATGTGTGCTGAAAAAGAAAGAAATTGAAGGCATAATTTTATTTTGACAGTTTCAGAGTGATAACAAACAATTAATAATATAAGTATAGGGTGTCTCAAAAGAAAGTACACATTTGTTTTGCTTATTGCGTGAACGCAACTATTCCGAGCGGCGCGAGGGGTATGTCAATCGGTAGCCTGGCTCTTGGGAATTTAGTCGCTATGGAGCGTTTCTCGGGAGCGGACCGTGCTTTGTGCGTACGTGAATTTTACAAAAACGGTAATTCGGCGACTGTAGCGCGTAGAAAATTCTGCAATTTTCGACATATTCGTCACTTAAATGATGCGCCAAGCGCTCGGCTTATTGGAAAATGGGTCCAGAAGTTTGAAGAGACCGATTCAACACTAGATAAACCAAAATCCGGGCGTTCGAGGTCTTCGAGAACGGTCGAAAACGTAGAGAGTGTTACTCAGTCTGTTCGTGACGACCCAAACGTTTCGATTCGTAAGCGTGCTGTTGCTTTAAATGTGCATAGGTCATCATTATTCCGCATTTTACACAAAGATTTAAAGCTGAACCCCTATAAAATTCAGTTGGTGCAAGAATTTAAGCCTCAGGATGCTGGTCAGAGGCTTGACTTCGTAAACCAGATGACTGAACGTTTTCAACGTTTACCAACATCTTCTTTTCGGATGAAGCCCATTTTCATCTTAATGGTCATGTAAACAAGCAAAATTGCCGCTATTGGAGTGCAAACAATCCAAAACACAAACATCAGAAACCTCTACATTCGCCGAAAGTGACTGTATGGGCTGCGATGTCGGCGCGAGGAATTATCGGCCCGTACTTTTTTGAAGATGAAAGGGAACGCACAGTAACAGTGACTTCAGAGCGGTATGTGGAGATGTTAGACGACTTCTTCGTGCCTGAACTGCAAAATTTTCCTGGCTATAACCAAAGAACATGGTTCCAGCAAGACGGAGCAACTTCACACACGTCCAACATGTCTCTGCCACGAGTGCGTGAAATTTTTCCTGGTAAATTGATCTCAAAGATAGGTGACATAAGTTGGCCTCCACGTAGTCCTGATTTATCACCTATGGACTTTTTCCTATGGGGTTATGTCAAATCAAAAGTTTACGCCAACAAACCGACTTCCCTGGCACAATTAAAAGAAAATATCCGCAACGAAATGGCAGACATCACGGAGAATACCTGCCGAGCCGTCATGGGCAATTTTAGTGCTCGATTAAATGAATGCCGTGAGCGCAACGGATTACATTTGGACGATATCATTTTTAAAAAATAAATTCCCAAACAATGTATTTTAATATGTAATAAACATTTTTTCAATAAAGTCCTGACTTTTTTTTAAATCGATTTTTAAATGTGAACTTTCTTTTGAGACACCCTGTATTATTCAAAAATAATAAAAATGTTTTAAGATTTTGTCTTGGCAAGAAGCTAAGCGAAAATAAATCTACCTCTTAAACTACGACTTCTGGTATTATTTTCCTTATTTCATATGTGGTGGCTAATGAGTTCCTAAACAACACAGGCCAACAATAGTTAAGTAACATAAAATGAAGGATTTTGATGTGCTGCGTCTGAATCTGCTCTATCACGTCAGGTTTTTGAGATATTCTAACCTAAAGTGCAAAAAACACTGTTTTTCGACCTATTTAAGGTTATGTAAAATCATACGGTATTTTTTTTTCACAAAACTAGCAGAAGCATGTGAAAGTACGGTCCTTTCTTTGTAAATTGCACCACTGTTGCAGAATAAGACTTAACGCAACCTACATAAAACTTTGAAGATGTTTCATTCCAGACATATTTTGAGTAGCGCCATTTTAAATGTGTTTTTTCAACAAAATCCAGATAGGGGCTATTAACATTTGGTCACATATGATGCAAAGTTTATTTGTTTTTGACCCTGTATAAGGTAACTTGATAAAATAACAATTTTTGAAAACGTAGTTTGTGTCTCATTGTAATTAAAACAATCAAGTACACAGTGTCATCAGTAAAATCTGCATTAGGTGGAAAATAAATTGTAGAAAGTTAATATGCTAAATGGAGTTTGTTTTACATTATATACTAAATATAACATCTCCTAAAAGAATAATATTCACAAAAACGTAGTAAAAATATGATCAATTAAAAATATAACTTGACATTTTTTTTAGATGTTTCAGTGAAAATAATTGCCTTTTTGTTCTCTAGTTTGTTCTGGTAAATTAAAAGTTCCACTCTTTATGTGTTTTATTACCTATTAAACCAATAATTACTCCGGACTCCTCTATTTCTTCAATGTCCCTTTCGATATTTCCCACAATTACTCCTGGTACCATTGTTTATGAAACAAGTGTGCGACGAAACAGACAGTAAGGCTGATAACTTAATTTCATCATAAGATAAACAGTTTTTTAAAATCCTGGGTGGTTCTTCATCATCCTTACCTGGCAAAAACAGAAAATACTTAATAACAACTTAATACATGACTAAAATGTGGTTGTCGGACTTGCATTGTCTTTAATTTTAGTTATTTTTACAAGGTTTTGATTAGGTTGTATCTCTAATTGTTACCAAGTATTAAACTGAGCTTATATAAGGACTATGCCCATTGAAGCGCAAAGTTTCGGTTCACTACCCACACAGCACTAGACGTCTTATAGACGTCATTTTTATATCCAGATTATGTCTGAACGTCTTAAGACATAAATAGGCGTCTTATAGACGTTATTTTAAAGACGTCCATAAGACGTCTATATACAACGTCTTTAAGATATCTTTTAAAAGTCTACATACTACATTTTATATGAAAATAAATACAGTTGTGTATAATTTAGTTGACAAGAACTAAAAAGCATTTCCTTCCCTATGGATTTTGTCGCAGTTGGGTAATAAGTTTGCAACGCCGCATAGAGCTCAGCTGAATACAAGTTGAGGTTAAAATATTTGATTCAACGACAAATTTTTAGTAGCCTCACTACGATCTTGGTTAATGGAACTCTTGCGTCATCTTTTTTATCAATACTTTGGTGCTTCTTGTCATAGACTGTTTGATGTACCGATCACAATAACAATATGATGCCAACTAACTTTAAAAAATCCGCCATTTTTAATGTTGTTGGGGTGCCGACTCTGAAATTTTAGCTTTTGAAAGAATTTTATTAAAATAGTTGATTTATCTATGTGCCTCTGAAAATCTTTTTTATTCGTGTTTATGTAATACTTAAGGTAAGATCGAGAATCATATGTACTTAGGAAAAACAGTAACATTATTTATAGGTTGTGTTACAGGAAATTCCCGAATGCTTTACCGCCTATATTTTTGTAGTAACTCTATGTTATTAGAAGTATAAATGAAATTTTCAAAAATATTATCTGTGCGAAAAAGGCTTGCACAGCTCATCCAGACCCGGTCCTAAATATTACAAGAAATTTTACTAATGAAGTGGAAGGCGAAATGTTTCTTTATGGAGTGCTCGACTAATGAAACCTGTAAGATTTATTTTGTTCCTGATGATTGGTTATATTTAAAGATAATAGAAAATAGAGTTTGGTTAATTACAAGAAGTAATTTTGTTTAAGGTTTTAGAAATTTCAAAACTGGGAGTAGGGAGCATTTATGACTTTGTAAAGCGAGCTTGGAAAATTACCATGTACAGTTGATTAGTACGAAAAGGAAAGAGAAAGTTCTACGATTCCAACTTGGCAAGACTTATTATGAGTAAGTTCTATCTTTCATTATACATATTAACCTTGAAATAGCATAAGTCACGATTCTATAGTAGAGAACAATTATAAAAATACGCAAAAATATCATAAAATTTACTCCCACAAATGATAAACTTTATCCTATAAAATTAAAATCAGTTTGTTATTAGGATCTAGAGACAACAGGACTGGCAAAAAGTCGGAAGAATGAGGAAATTTCAATCCAAACATGGCTGAAAAGGGCATCAGACCAGATTTGTTAAACTTTTATTTTGTTAATAGTCTACCTTTTAGAGTTATTATATCGAAGGGATAAAGTAAGGCTTAAATTTGATAGGTTCACTTATAGTTCGAACAGTAGTAGTTCTGAAAATATTTGCTCTTCTACCCCACTTCTTAAATTTCAAATTAGAAAAAGTTTACATTATGCTTAAGTTATGTATTTTTTTGTATAAAGAGATTATGTTGAAGATATTTTTTAAAGCAAATTATTCATGCGGAACTTGTAGTTATTTAAAATGGTAGCGTATATTTTGCTCTTGATTTTTTCTTAATTAAAGTTATTTCTTGGGCTTTTGAATAATTAAGGTTTGACTTTGTAAACAAGACAAACAAAAAAATTAAAGAGACCCTTTTTAATATACATAATATTGTTGGTGGAATATGTTGTTTTAATGTGGGGAAGGGACGTCCATAAGACGTTGTAAACAAATATCTTAAAGGCGTTACCTTTTGTAACATAAGACGTCTATACAACGTCTTATGGACGTCATTCGTCTTTTATGGACATACATAAGACGTCCTGAATGTTGAGATCAAACGTTTTTTGGTCGTCTTTAAGACGTATTTGTGCTGTTTGGGTATACACACCTCAATGATTTGATGTTACAAAGTAGTGGTTGCTAAAGATTAAGTATCTCAACACTGGGTTTACTGAAGATTCCATTATTGTTTTTAATGTAAGCTGCGTCTATAAATTTCCTTTTTTTCATGTTGGGTTCCATATATATTGCTGCAGCCTCAGACCATTTTATACGGTGTTGTTTATCCCAGGAGTGTTCTGCAATACCTGATCTCGACGTTTCCCCTCTTTGTGTATGAGTTTTATGTTCCTTAATTCTAACTTCCAGTGGTCGTTTGGTTTCTCCAATTTACATTTCACCACAAATGGACCTTTATAAACACATTCTTTCTTATTGGTAGTTTTTGGTTTTGTTTTTGTTAAATGACCTCTAAGTGTATTTCCTGATTTAAAAGCTGTTTTTATATTATAACTACTACAAATTCGTCTTATTTTCTCCGAAGTTCCCCTAATGTACGGAATTGTGAAAAAGGAATGTGTTTCTTGCTGTCCAGTGTTCGTTGTTCTAAAGTTATTTATGACATCGTCATTTAGTTTTAAAAGATAAACATTCTGTTGTAAACCGGATTTAATATTTGCTACCTCATTTTCCAGTGAATCGGCATTATTGCATAGAGATATAGCGCGATTAGATTGCGTGTAATTTCCCGTTTTGTTAAAACAGAATGTCATAGAAACGGCAACAGTGAAACTGAAAACCTGGTTGAAATATGTCGATGATACTTTCATCGTATGGAAGGACAATCATCAAGAATTTAATGATTTCTTGAAACATTTAAATACCATTCGATCTATAATTAAGTTTACCATGAAAAAAGGGGTAAATGATCAATTGCCCTTCCTAGATGTCATGATGAACCGTCCAAAAGAAACTATTAAAACTTCAGTATACAGAAATTTGTTGTAACAAAAAGGGGAATAATACGCAGCTTCTATAATCGCGCTATACCTATATGCAATAATGCCGATTCATTGGAAAAAATAAGTAGCAAATATTAAATCCTATTTACAACAGAATGGTTATTCTTTAAAACTAATTGACGATGTCATAAATAACTTTAAAACAACCAACACTTGACAGCAAGAAACACATTCCTTCTTCATAATTCCGTACATTAATGGAACTTCAGAGAAAATAAGACGAATTTGCAGTAGTTATAATATAGAAATAGCCTTTAAATCAGAAAATACACTTGGAGCTCATTTAACAAAAACAAAACCAAAAACTACCGATAAGAAAGAATGTGTTTACAAAGTTACATGTGAGTGTGGTGAAATGTATATTGGAGAAACCAAACGACCACTGGAGGTTAGAATTAAGGAACATAAAACTCATACACAAAAAGGGGAAAGGTCGAGATCGGGTATTGCAGAACACGCCTGGGATAAACAACACCATATAAAATGGTCTGAGGCTGCGGCAATATACATGGAACCCAACATGAAAAAAAGAAAATTTATAGAAGCATCTTACATTAAAAACAATCATGGAATCCTCAGTAAACCTAGTGTTGAGATACCTAATCTTTGACAACCACTACTTTGTAACATCAAATCATTGAGGTGTGTACAGTGAAGCGAAATTTTGCACTTCCATGGATACAATCCCTACAAAAGCTCGTAGTCTTAAGACAAAACATTCAGTTTATATTTGATAACGATTAGAGATACAACCTAATCGAAACGTCGTAAAAATAACTAAAAATAAAGACAGTGCAAGTCCGACAACCAGATTTTAGTCAATCTTCAACATTGTCTACAACCTTCAAACAAACTTAATATATTAAATAACAATGTACATGGAAGTGAGTAAAAAAGGCACCTAGATGATTTAACATCTGTATGCGCTTAACGAATAAAATCAGCAACGAGAAAATCAGCATAATAGAAGTATGGAGTATGTGCTTTTCGTGTATCTTTGACTGCAATCCAATCATATCCGAAAATTACATCAGTAAAATTCTATTAAATCTATCAAAATTTTCAACAATATACAGGGTGTCCGGTAAGTACTTAGACCCGATAAGGTAAATCGCTGGTTACCACTTTAGGGCTCACATTAAAATATCTCACTTCTATATAGAGTTAAAATTACAATGTCGGAAAAAAAACGACGTAAAAATATGTCTTGAAGACTTTTTGTAACATAAAACTAACTTTGGACGTCTGTCGATTGTTTTGGACATCTTTAAAATGTCTTTATGTTGTTTGGAAATCGATAGAAAATGGCCCTTAAAAATCTATTTACAATCGACTTCAAAAATAGGAAATTAGAGTCACTTACCAACACTCTCCCAGCCTAAGCTGTTACGTACTCCATCTAAAAGCATGAACCTATCGAATCTGCCTAAAAATGCAACTGCTCGTTTTTTCAAAAGTCTGTCAATAAGTTTTTCAACAGTATAATCTTTGTAGAAATCTCTTTCAATATTGGACCCAAATTTTTTCTTATGGTCTAAGAAAGTAAGGAATAGTGGCAACGCTGCTTCATGAAGTATGGGATATACAGAATTAATATTTCTGTTTAAATCACTTTCTGGAATTCCTAAAAATAAAAAAACTCCTTTAAAGTATAGTCGAGTTATCTCCCCCCCTCACACGCACTTAATAAAAAGGTAAATTACATCTATTATTTAACGATATACATGTATAATTTCATCATGGCCGTTAGTGTATTGTAACTTTTTCTGATTAAATTTTGCAGACATATATATTTAATTAGACTAGCAAAAAGTGAAGAAAAATTTAAAAAAATTATGATACCGCCCAATATATGAAAAATTAGGGTCATCAGCTGTGAATCACGAGCTGTTGACACAAACTTGACATATAAAACTGGACTGATCATGCATGTTACCTCCCTTATTATAAAAATGAAGCCACCACGCTCCGTGACATTACGCGCAAATAATTGCTTTGGCAACAATGAATTCCCTAAGTTTTCATTATATTGGTAAAAGTGTATTTTGACATTAATACTTTTCATTTTGACAATAATTTATTTGTGATTTTGCTATTTTATGCATTTTATCACATTTTATGTAACGTTTTACTGAAAATTTCAAACAGGAACGTGAACTTTAAGGTTTTTTTTGGTATCTTAAAATATGTAATTCTTCATCGTAAGACGTGCAAATATCTCATCTGGTAAATTGGAGTTTATTTAATTGGTAAGTTATAAGGCATTCAATAGTAATTATATAAAATTTTCCCTTAGAATTAAATTGTAAATCTAAGGGTAACAAGTTTAATCTTATGGATATGGTGTATGATAATTTTTAAATGCTATCAATATTTTAGTTTTCTAAGAGAAAAGAATCTTCAAATTCAAGGGCAGAAGAAAATTGGTCATGATCATAATTCTTTTATATACCAGATGAGTAACTCTATTCAGAGCATTTTTCTGGAAATAGTTTTATACAAGAAGATGAGCAAAAAGTTTGTGTTGTGCTTCTTACAAATAAACTGCCTGAAAAAAACTATGAAGCACTATCTGATGTAAACATCTTGAAACAACCAAACTTGGACTTAATAACTTACATTGGTTCTATAAAAAAAAGTCCTGAATTAGGTGTGCATTAACCAACAACAATATAGTTTTACCATAAAGTTAATATTCCACTGACATATAAAGCTGAACATTGAAACTGGTATGGTGTTAAAATTTAAAATGATTATACGTTTAAAAACCAATATGCCATATTAAAATAGAAATAAATGATTGCATATAATATGAAATTTTTCAATATTATTAATCATGTTTGGAAATTACATAAATTTTACTTTTATGTAATTGTTTTGTCTAAAAATAAAATAATAACCTTTTGTTTGAATATGTTATTAATTAATAAAACAAAAATTCTTGATTTTAGCTCAGATAGGAAATTTGTGTCATGAAAATCCTTTGTCAAAGTAGTGAGAAGGTGCGATTAATTACCATTTCAAAAATTCAACTGTAGGAAAGGTCAATTCCAGATCCTTAAACAGTTAAGTAAATGGAAAGTTTGACCTAGTGTAAAAATTAAAAGTTGCTAGTAAATCTTTATGTATATATTTAGATTAAAAATGTAAGAATTCTCTTGTATTTACAAGCTTTTTAATATTTAAAGTGTCTTAATAAATATTGTTTTGTTTAAAATTAAATATAAACTGTTTAACACTATCTCCTTTAGAGTTTAATTTTTTTTATATAAAAATGGTTTAGTACATAATGTTACTTTACTTCCTTTAAATTAAAGCTCCGTTATTATGAAGGAAATGTCAACATTATTATGAATGCTGTTAACTCTATATAAATACCTATCAGTTCCCTAAAAGCATCGAAGGGAAAATAATTTTAACAAAGACCTAATCGAAGCTATTTTTAAATGATGAAACTCTCTTATTTTGCAATAGATTATATGGACATTTCGATACCTAACATTAAACAATATACTATATTAATTCATGATATAAAATTTTTAAAAATAAATGCCTTAATACTTTTTTTTCATTAACTTCTTATACTCTACGTCCGAATATGGATGTAGATTATACTAGTTATTTACAAAAATACCCACTGACTTCCACAATCTTTTCTAAAACAGATATTTAAAAAAAATTAGTCTCGAATTGTTTTTGGCGCATATTTCACATTTTAGCTATTTTGCTAAATAACAGTTTTATTGTAAAAAATAAAATATGTAAACACTCATAGAAAAAGCATTTTCATTTATTTATAAGAACTGACATTTCATGCTTGTTATCTAAAAATAATAAAATTGTTACATATTTACGCTGTTCCAAAAAAGTTTGAAAAATTAGCTTTATTGGAGTTGCTTTAAACATAAAAATTATAATTTTGAGGAAACTTAAAGTAGAAATTCAAGTTAAATATTGTTTTACAAAAACAATTACCCCGGTCTTTTTTTATTGAATATACTCAATTAACCTGTCAAGTAAAACAAGGAAGAGCGATTTATTGTTTTATAGAAAGAGATAGTTATTGTGTAAACCTGTTAGTTAGAATAATAGAATTGACATTCATACACGACACATTCACGCCAATGTAACAAACTAGTAGGGAATTCAATGTTGCCATACAAATCATTGCACCTAATGACGACCAATAAGGGAGGGGTCAAAAATTATTTTCATGAGTAGTCCAGTTTTATTTGTCATGTTCGTGGATCTATGCTTCTAAATTCCGAAAGTCTTCTTTCAAGATGTCTACGAAAAAAAAAATGGTTTTAAACTGCTTTTAGCCAGGATTTCATTACCGATTACACAAAGCGGTTAACGTTCTGACTTTTCCCCATTAAAATAAAAACTCATATGTAAATAGTCACTGTCATATTTCCGTTTATTTCCTTTAATCTCACTCTTTTCGCATTTTTTTTGGATTCAGTCTGACGAAACGAATACAACTGCCAACCTTATTAAAAATATTTTTAAAATATTTAATTACACACACACACACATATTTTGTGGTTAATAAGTTCCTCTCCTAAATAAATATCCTACAAATTTATTCCCAAAAACCATTTTGTTCATTAAACATGATTTTAGTAGCAAAAAGAACAAACTGAGTTGATTACTGAATTAAAATGATAATAGATGCAATTTTAAGATCGTTTATAACATCCGGCAACAATGTGAGGCCTTGTTAACATTGCCGATGTTTGTTTACGTTTCTTTATTAGCACACGCTTTTAATGCTACATCTTAACAAAATGGCATGTATAATTTTATACAAAATGTGTTATGTTTCAAAATGTGCAAGGGGCCAATGAAAAAATGTTTTTTGTATATACAGCATGCACAAAGTGTGCAGTTAGCAGTTCTAATTAAATCACTCTATTCTGAAACATTTTCTAATATATAAAATTATAATTAACATAAAAGTCCCAAAATGTATGATGTTAACTTTGGGTTAAACTTACCTTTATTTCTAAGGAAGTTGCACTTCACTGTCTCTATAGGAAATTCTATAGGAAAAGCTTCACTGTTTCGTATGATGGTATCAACTTTAACTTCAGAAACTTGTAAACTTTGTTCTGAATCAGATAGTTGTTTAATTTCTTCTTTAGAAAACACTGGAGCTCTTTTCGGCCATTGCTTCATTTCACTCATTTTATCTGTCAACTATAATTCATAAATTAAAAAAGAAAAACGCTTTACGAATCAAAATAAATAATTATTCACTGTTAATATATACAAAATAGTATTAAATCCCACTCCCAAACAAAGATTGTGAAATGTTATGTTACTTGTACATACGTGGTTCTTTCGGCGATGGGAAATTCTTTGATTCACCACCAGTAAACTATGTCACTGAACCGATTCAGGGTCAAACAAAGACCGTAATAAACATTAATTTCCCGCAGCTGTTTAAATTTAGAAATCCATTCGCTTATTTGATAACGAACACACATAGTTCTACTTATTTCAAGTATCGATAAAACCTTTGTTCACAAATATATAAATTTCCTTAATGTGAATGAAACAAGGTGTAGTACCCAATATTTAGTAAATTAAAATAAAATGCTATTAAAAGGTGAATGCGCCGGTAGTCGGAGAATTTACATAAATTCAATGTAAAAAATTCATTAATAAATAGAAATGGTTTAATATTAGAAAATTGGTTTTGATAAAACGATGTTTCTGCAAATGTTTATTAAATATAAACAAATTTAAAATAAAGGATTTCCAATTAGTTTTTTTATATTATCGTTTATTTACAGAATGTACAATTTCGTTAAGTCGGACATCAATACCTTATAATTTTGTGCGGGTGAGTAGGGTGCAGCGCGTGCGCCCATACCACCGTAATCGTCACAATTGGCGCCCAACGTGGGGCAAAAATTTGAAAAAATCCATCACTAATGTGGAGCAAAAATTTGCAAAAATCGATCACTAACGGAGGGGGGGGGGGCAAAAAATTTGTTAAAATCGATCACCAACGTGTAGAAAAAAATTTTTTTATAGATCACTGACGTATAGAAAATTTTTTTTAAAATAGATTAGTAACATAGGGCATGATTTTTTTTTAAATAAAATAAGAAACTAAAGTGGGGATACATTTTATGAAATTTAGGAAACAACTTTTGTTTTAATTAAAAAAAAATTGTATAATATAAGGAAACAACAAGGTAAGATTTGAATAAAATAAGGTATATATTTTTTTTCTAAAACAGAAAATTTATTGATTTATTTATTTCAAAATATATAAATATGGCAGCTAAACACATCACGCTTAGGTCAGGAAAGCAAATTAATGCAGATATTGAAATAAGAAAACCTGAGACGGATGAGGAAACAGAAATACTTCTACATCCTTTGCCTGAATTGATTTAGACAGTCAGGGACCACATATTCAACTAGAAAATTTAGCAAAACAACCAGTAACAGAAAAAGAAACAGAAAGACAAGAAATAAGACAAGAGGTTGCTGCAGAAGATGCAAATGCGTCTTTCATACAGTTTCTGATGAATATGCAAAAGAATGTTAAATAGGATAATCAAGATTTATTGAAGAATATTGGAGAAAACAGAAAAAAGGACAATCAAGCCTTATTAAAGAGCCAGAAGTTACTAGAAGAAAAAATGGATAGAAGCCATCAGGTACTTGAAGAAAAAATGCAGAGAAGCCAGCAGGTACTCGAAGAAAAAATAGAAAAAGGACAACAAGACCTTGATAAATTGAAACATGACCTTGAAAAGAAAATTGATAGGACAGAGAGAGCTAAAAGCAGAGATAAAAGGACGAAAGGAATTATTGAGCATTAAACAAGGTCAGAAAAGAATGGAAGAAAAAGTGGATCAGAGGATACAAGAAATAGAACCCAAAATCGCACAAGACATGACTACTTTTGTAGAAAAAATACATGAAAAGATAGGTCACAAAAACAATGAAGTGATCAGTTTAATTGAAGGTGAAAAGGCAGAAAGAGTGTCTGCCATAGAAAGCATTAATGAAAATTTGGATAAGAACATTCGGAGCATCAATCAAGGTATTGGAAAACAAGAACAAAAAATGGACAGCATTGATGATAAATGCAAGCGCAACTTTTATGAATATGACATCATTATAGAAGAATAATTAAGGAATAACATAACTCAGGTAGAGAAGAAATTAGAAGAGTTTAAGTTATCCTGTTGCTAAAAGAATTGCGTCTGTTGTGCTCCCGAAATTTACCATAACCTCACATATTCATTTGTTTTCATACGTCATCTGCAAACCAAAGCGAAACATTTTGTTTTTTTTTTTTTATTTTTAAAAGACGTTACTTGTTTATAATTTAATAAAAGTAATTTAAAGTATCAAAGGTTGTCCTGTGAATTAAATTTTCAGCTCTCAAACAACAACAAATACGAAAAATAGTGATTTGAAGAATATAAGAAAATTTAATTGGTATATTTTTAAAGAAGAAAATAATTGTACGAGACTTTGGGATAAATATTTGTAATTTTCTTACTTAACAGGAAGCTACTACAAAATATTTTGGATATTTGAAAATTTTAAAGAAAACGAGTGAAATAATATACTGGAATTGTGTTTTATGATATTGGGACCAAGGTACAGGAAACAAAACAAGGTATTTATAATAGACTAAGCAGGAGAAAGCTTTTATTTGTTTATAGACATTAAAAAACTAGCATCAATAATAAGTTAACTTTTCATAAGATTAGAAAATTTTAAACTAATAAGTGATAGCTTGTAATGCTAACCTGATAAAACATAAATAATATTCATCATCAATAGTAGGTATCACTATATTAATTAACCACTTGAATCACATCACGGCAAACGAAAATTTGTTTAAAATAAACAATTAAATCGTAGTAATGCCATCTAGTGGACGGTTGCTAATTTAAAATAATAAAACATATATATATATATATATATATATATATATATATATATATATATATATATATATATATATATATAAGCCTACCTCCAGGAAGTTTATAAGGTCCAACTTCAAGAAAGAAGACAAAAATATAACGAAAGTCTTCAAGAATACGATTAGGATATAATGAGACTAATAAATGTTACTTACCCAAGTTATCCAAAAGAATGCAAGCACTGTAACAGACACGAAGAACGAGAGAATCCCGATGATTTCAATTGCCGAAAGACACAACTACAATGCTCTTTGGACTGAGATCCCAAAATCATCTCTAAAGAATAACAGAAAGATCCAGATCTTAACATTATCATCAAATTAAAGAATAATAAGTTAAATCGACCCACTTTTCCAGAAATCTCATCGAGATCTCAAAAAGGGAAAGGTTACTGGGCCTTATGGGATTTCTTAATTATGCACGATGCTTTATTAAAAAGAGTTTGGGATAGCACTGATAGCAAAGACTACAAATACCAGACCATATCACTCACCAAAAAGGTTCAAGAAGTACTGCAAGCTTTACATAATGGTGTAGATGGCGGACATTTAAAGATTATGAAAACTCTTGGAAAAGTTCAAGAGAGGTTCTATTGGCTGGGGAGCCGCGTAGATGTAAAAGATTGGTGGAAAACCTATACCGATTGTGCTGCCAGTAAAGGACCAAGGACCCGTAGCCATAGAAAAAAGTACACTGCAAGATTACTTTTTGAAAGAATTGCGATTGACACAGCAGAACCATTTCCTATTAGTAAATCCGGGAATCGCTATATTTTGGTAGCTCTGGATTACTTCAGTAAATGGCTATGCGATACCAAATCGAGAAGCCACCACCGTTGTTGATATATTGTTTGTACAGTGGATTTGTAGATATGGATGCCAGGAGATCTGATCAAGGCAGAAACTTTGAATCTGACGTTTTTACGAACCTTTGCAAGCTTCTGAAAATTCACAAGACTACTAGAGCACTCCTGCATCCACAGTGAGATGGAATGGTTGAGAGACTTAACAGAACGCTGCAAAATTACATCAGAATACAAGTAAATGAACAACAAAATAACTGGGATAAATGCATTCAGCCATATTTATTAGCCTATCGTTCAGCCATTCACTAAACCACTGAAAAAACACCTGCCAGCATACTTTTTGGGAAAGAATTACGTCTTCCAGTGGATTTGCTTACTGGACGTCCACCCGATTCTGAAACAACTTGGGAAGACTACACTAATCAACTTAGTAATCATCTGCAGGTCTTTCATGAAGAAGTCCGTCAAAAACTATAAATAGAAAGTGACAGAATGAAGACCCACCATGACATCAAAGCCAATACTGGTAGATTCATGGTTGGTGAAAATGTTTGGTTGTACAATCCGAAAAGAACCAAAGGACGTTCACCAAAGCTTCAAAAGTCATGGCAAGGTCCGTACAACGTAGTGACCCGACTAAACGATCTGATGTACCGAATTCAGAAAAGCCCTCATGCGAAGATGAAACTCGTGCATCTTGACAGATTGGCCCATTATTAAGATCAAGAAGGTTGATCGGGACGATCAAGGCTCAGAAAGGGGCAATGTAACGAATTTTAGCGTAATACATTTCATAATATTAGTTTGTTTTTTATAGTTCGTAGGGTTTTAGGTATTTCTCTATGAGTTCATAATTTATTTAATTGATTTTACCTGTTAACTTTCTCAGGAGACATCTATGAAAAAAGGTCTGGAACTAAATTCTATTTCTATATGGAACGCCTATGACAGAAGATCTAGAAATTTCCAAATTACTCCTTTTTCTTATTTTTATTACACCTTGTAGTATCAAAACCCTTCTAAAAAGATCCGTAATGTTCCGGTATCCAGAAAAAAGGTATATAAAGGATCCAGATCAGCTTTCGTGGACAGTTTAGTTTGAAACCTATTATTATCCTTGTAAAGAGAGTGTATAAAGACGCAGCAGGTGAAACAAAGAGGATGGCACCTCATTTGTTAAATTTACTTTATTTCAATAACAATCATTAAAACCCATAGTTAATTATTAATGTTTATTTGAGGAATAATAAATTAACAACAAATCAGTACTCCACCGAGTGATAGATATGCTATTTGGGTAGCTATTCAATAAGTCAATATAATTAATCTTGGATTAGAGTGAAAAATATACTATTTTAAGTTTATGATACTGGTTTAATTCTCTTAACATATTCACTGAAAGGAACAACACCTTCTAAGGTCGCAATTCTCAAATTTGTCGCAGATACCCTTGGATTTATATGTGGATTATGCAATTCCGCAATTTGCGTTGAAGATGCAGCTGCTGAATCACTGCTGTTTGACACTTCTCCAAACCAAAATTCATTTCCTGGAAGTGCGTTTCCATCCCAAGCGTATGAAACCACCAGAAGTTTACCTAAAATTTTAAAAAACCTATTTTTTACTTAAGAAATTTTCGAGTAGTATTTCGACCGAAAATAAATACGTACGATAACGTAACTTAAAAGTGTTTTTAGTTATTTTTAGGTTATAACGTTGTTTTTGGATTAGTGCTTCACATAGTTTTACAGAAAAAATTAGGTACTTTTCAATGTCCTACATGATGGTCATTAGTAAAAAAAAGTTGGTGATGATTGTAGAATATCAAAACATTGTAACTTATTTTTGAATATTTATTAAAAGCAAGTTATGATGATGATGTGAGACATAGTGTTTATTTGTAATTACTCCATAATTTGAGAATAAATGAGAATGGGATAAAAACATATGAGTTAATATATATATATATATATATATATATATATATATATATATATATATATATATATATATAGGCAGTGTTCTGCAAGTTCACATACAGAACACATAATTCTTCATGTTCAATAAGTTCAATAACCAAATATACAAACAAACAGATGGCGCACCTATGGGATCCCCGCTTTCACCAGTCATAGCCAACCTTTTTATGATATATTTCGAACAAGAGGCACTGCAAAAGGCACCTTTAAAATCAAAATTTTGGAAACGCTATGTTGATGATATTTTTATAATATGGCCACATGGAAAAGAACACCTGAACGATTTCCTCATATATCTGAGCAATATCCACCACAAAATCCAATTCACGCTAAAAATCGAACAAGAAAAGAAACTTCCCTTTTTGGACCTGCTATTAACTAGGAAACTCAACAACACCCTGGGCTTTAGCGTATATCGGAAACCCACACATACTGATCGATATCTCAATGCAGCGTTACATCATCATCCCTCACAAAAACAGGCAGTAGTCAACACACTAGTATCAAGATCTCTCCGCTTAACAGAACTTGATACAAAACAAGACGAAATAAGACACATTTCAACAGCTCTAGAACGGAATGGTTTCTCACAATCAGATATAAAGAAAGCCATAAAAAGACAAGAAAAGACTACAACAAAGACAAAAGACCAAGATCAAACAAGGAACAAAGCCATAATACCATACATAAAAGGAATAACAGACAGAATCGGAAGAATCTTAAGAAAACACAACATATATATATATATATATATATATATATATATATATATATATATATATATATATATTTATATATATATATATATATATATATATATATATATATATATATATATATATATTTATATATATATATATATATATATATATATATATATATATATATATATATATATATATTTAAACCATAAAAAACAATAACCAACATCCGGGGAAATCTCAAAGACAAGACCAATCTTGAAAATCATGGCGTTTACAGCATTCCATGTGCAGATTGCCATCAAACTTATACAGGACAAACAAACAGGCGCATATCAACAAGAATCCAAGAACATAAAAATAGCCTCAAAAGCAAACAGACAACCTCAGCCCTATTTCAACATCACCAAACAACCGGACATACCATCGACTTCAGACAGAACTACAAGGTACGCGTCATAAGAGAGGCCCTAGAAATCAAAAAAGCCGGACAGCTAAATAAACGAGACGATGATATAAATGTTCCAACTACATGGAAAACATTAATAAAGAATCAAGAAAGAAAACAACAAAAGTCAACTAGTACACGAGAGACCAGCATACAAGAACAAAATATATCGCACTCGGCAGAGGGGAGAAGCCTGCGAAGCCGCTCATCCAATCAGGAAGCGAGCCAGTTAAATAAAACTCGAAATTCATCAGAGGCCACCACCAGTTCTCAGCGAGTAACGAGACGAACCGCACTTGAAAATGCCAAATGAGATTTTGGCGAAACATCGTGAAAACGATTTGTTGAACGAACGAATTGAAACCCGGAATAACCAAACTATTCATTCTACCATCCGTGAAAATCTACGATATAACATATCGTATATATATATATATATATATATATATATATATATATATATATATATATATATATATATATATATATACATATATATATATATATATATATATATATATATATATATATATATTTGAAAAGGGAATTTTAATATTTAGTCATATACAGGGCGTCCCATTATAAAAAAAGTAAATTATTTAAAAAAAAAAACAATTTTTTTTCTATTCACATATTCTTACAATATAAGAAAAATCCGGCAATTTATGTATATAAAGTTTTTTTTCTGACTCGGATGATAAAATCACCAGAGCTCGTTAAAATATAATGGAAAAACCCTGTATATGTAAAATTAATAATTCATTAAAATTTCTATAATATGCCCATAGAATTTAGCTGACTTTCTGTCCATTTGTGAGCAAATTTATTTGCCCAATTTACGAAGAACTAGTTATTCCTTCCCAAAATCACCACTTCCCTAGTCAGTCGTATTAATCAGTACCGTTAAAAATTAAGAAGATGTTGAAAAAGGACAATTCCAAAAATTTAAGAATGTTATGCATTTTTTGGCAGCTCTTGCATGAATGCACAACAGGAATAATCACTTTAAATTTTAGTGATGAGGCAATGAGCAATTTCACTTAAACAAAATAATACATAGTAAAAATGGATACCTTTATCATTTCCACCAAGTTTTACGTGTGGATTTCCCTTTATTATATGGATTTTAATTCCTTCATTCGGATGTCCGCTTATTGGCATAGTATCTCCATTTTTATATGGTCCGCATGACGGTGAGTCGATATATGAAAAACAAATGTCACTCACATTGTTTAAATTACTGCCAAGGAATCTAAAAACATACTTTATTAGTAAATTTTATCTATAATCTATAAACTTACTTCATCTCTTATTTTGGTACAATATTTGCATGATATTTTGACATTTTTCACATGATTTAATAAAAATTCAAAATGAAAAATTAAAAAACTAAAAAAAGTAAATTGAAAATTGCCCTACGGAAAATTGTTTTTCCACATAAGTGAGTTTTTTTCAACGTTAACGTGATCGAATTTTGCCAATATTTTTAAAGTAATTAAAGGTGACAGATTGTAAAAGTGCAATCCTTTCTCCGAAGAGATAATGTTCCTTTTTTTTTTAAAAAAAAAAAGGAAACTTACAATTTTATTATTAAAAAAAAACATATCTCGATATTAACATTGGCAGCTCTGTGCTAACAAAATGACGGACCAAAGATGGCCACTTTCTTTGGTTTCTCCAGTTTATCTCGAAAACAAAAATTGTAGATAATTGAATTACCTGTATATTGGTATAAATAAAGTTATAGGTAGCGCCACTAGTTCTCGCAAAAAATTACATTTTTCTGTCCTTAAAAGAAAACCATATTTAAATAAAAACTATTGTTTCACAATTCACAGTAAGTATATATATATATATATATATATATATATATATATATATATATATATATATTATTTATTTAAAAAAGTATGCTAAACCCAGAATCTGTATGATTAATATTTTTAAGGTCCAAAAAAATTGTTCTTTTCCAAATTTCTCAGCCAAAAATCAAAAATAATTTCTGTTTAATAGATCCTAAAAATATATGTCATTCTTACCAATTTGTTGTAAGAATGATGGCTGTATCTTTATTAGGAGAGCGGAAAATCAAGGTCAAACTTTCCAATTTGAAGACAATTTTCTCAGCAAATATTAATCACAGAGATTTTGAATTTTGCACATTTTTGTTAAAGAGATAATATTGACATATACTGTAAATTTCGAGACAATAATTTGTAAATAAATATAGTTTCATTTAAAAAAATATATATCCCGAAAACTAGTGTCGTCATCTATAACTTTATTTAAGCAGATCGATAGATAATTCAATTATCTACAACTTTAGGTTAAAACTTTTTTTCATACAACTTTTAATTTTCGAGATAAACTGGAAAAACCGAAAAAATCATCAACCATTTTTGATCCGCTATTTTGTTAGCACAGGATTGCCAATGTTATCATTGAGATATATTATTTAGGATTTTAGAATTTATAAGAAGCTGGAAGAAAATATAGCAGATACTCAGTTTGGCTTTAGAAACGGATGTGGTACTAGGGAGGCCTTGTTCGCCTACAATGTCTTGATGCAGCTGTGTCTCGATGTCAACCAAAATGTATACGCTTGTTTTATTGATTATAATAAAGCATTTGATAAAGTGAGACATAAACAACTAATAGAAGCGCTGAAACGAAAAAACCTTGACACAAGAGATATACAAATAATTGTAAAACTGTACCTAAACCAAAGTGCGTCTGTCTGCGTCCAATCTGAACTAACGAATGCAAGGATGTGTTCTCTCACCACTCCTTTTTAATCTTCGCCAAAGCCCTCGAAAATGACACCGGTGGAATACGAGTTAACGGCATTCCACTGAACAATTTGCGCTACGCAGACGACACAGTCCTTCTCGCCGAAAACATGCAAAACCTTCAGAATATGTTGAATAATGTCACCACAACTAGTCGAGAATATGGTCTGATACTTAATGTTAAGAAGACCAAATACATGATTGTCATCAAAACTGAAGTACCCAATGAACATCTGTATGTCGAAGTCGAAAGGTTGGAAAGAGTCGCGAGATATGACTATTTGGGTACAAGTGTCAACTGTTCCGTGGACTATTGTTCAGAAATAAAGATTCGCATTGAGAAGGCCCGTGCATCCTTTGTGAAGATCAAGAAGCTGCTTTGTCGTCGCGATCTGAGCCTGGGCCTAAGAATTCGGATGCTTAAATGTTATGTATTCCCAGTCCTATTGTATGGTGTAGAAGCTTGGACCCTCAACTTACATTGCGAGCTGAAACTAGAAGCCTTCGAGATTTGGACCTACCGTAGGATGCTGCGAATATCATGGACAGAACATGTAACCAACTTGGAGGTTCTGAGAAGAATGAAGGAGGACGTAGAGATCCTATATGAAGTAAAAAAGAGAAAATTGCAATATCTCGGCCACATCATGAGAGGTCCAAGGTATATGATTCTGCAACTCATAATCCAGAGAAAGATTGTGGGAAAAAGATCTGTTGGAAGAAGAAGAATATACTGGCTTAGGAATTTGCCAGAATGGTTCAACGTCAAGTCATCTGATCTATTCAAGGCCGCAGCTTCCAAGTTCAGAATAGCAATGATAACCTCCGAAATGGAGAAGGTACATGAAGAAGAAGAAGATTTAGGATCTAAATTATGCAATTTCCAATAATAAAATAGCAGGTTACCTTTTTTTTGCGACAAAAGTCTAATTTCCATTGAGTATAACATTTATTCATCTGAAAAATTAACATATTTAACTAGCGAAAAATTTTAAGAAAGAAAATAAATTTGCATTTTTAACACCATTGTGGATTTTAAAACCTACCGTAATCTATTACAAAATACATCCATAAATAGCCCATCTTGATGAGTAGATATTCTCCAAACTCCCAATCCAATACCAATAACGAAAACATATGCCATTTTTTTACTTTCTTTTGCTCTTTCGTTTGCTTCTATCAGTAACGTATCGAATGAGAGCGCGATTCTTTTGGCATAGATGTAATTATTAAAATACAGTTCGTTGGTCACAGCATGATACTTTTTCTTATTTTTAAATTCACCCTTTAATTCAGTATACGTCAGGCTTGGCTCTCCGTAAAAATTGATAAATGACCCTGAAAAAATTATGCTCTTAATCAAATAATACTTTTAATCAATTATTAAAAATATGACCTGGTCGCTTTATGACCCCACATATTACAAGTCATTACCACGAAGAAGTGATATTATAGGAGCTCGGTTTTTCTTTTCCTAATTGTGATCACACTACAATGACCTCAATATTAAGTATACTAAATTTTCAGAATGAAATATTAGTTTGCACGATTCCTTGATGGCTTAAAATGATTAATCAAGAGCAGAAATCTGCTTTAAAACTTTCTAAGGGTTGCAATGAATCGAAATATTAATGTGTTCGAAAACCACAAAAAAGAGGGTGATATATATATATATATATATATATATATATATATATATATATATATATATATATATATATATATATATATATATATATATAGATAGCGCTCAAAGTGGCTGCCCCACATGTAAAAATCCCGGTAAAATTGGCCTCCACGACACTTTAGGCTCCGATATACGGAAGCCAATTTGCAATTCAATGTAAAACTTGTCATTGACCATAAAATATTATAATTAATCAAATAAACGTGAAATTTTATGGAGCCTAATTTTGACCAATTCTTGATAAAATTATACATCTTAGTGTATTCAACTCATCGTTTGATGGCGTTGTCGTCAGTCAAATGTATATTTAATAAATCAGTATAGCGGTAAATCTGACCTCCACGAATACCAGCAACCTTGTTTTTAAGAACAGACAGTCTGAGTAATCGAGGTATGGTTTTTGTAGATAAGGTAGAAATGTATGTGTCATGTTATTTTAACTTAAGCCATTATTTTGTCATAGCTTATATAGATAATTTAAAAATATTTTTCAGTCAATGATTACATTTTTACCTGCTAAACTGTATGAAAAAAATATTTTATGAAATGCCGATATTATGTGTTGAATAGGTATGTGGTAAGTCTTCACCACGCAAATGTGCTATTTTGGGCGAATGTTGCTATGAAATATGTTAATGGTATAATTACTTAATTATCACACGAGAAATTTTATTTTAAGGCAAGGGTTTATTTACCAAAAATTAATATATGTAAAAAAATATATTTTTTGTTTCTGCTAAAGAAAATTTGATATGCGTCAGCGTCAAAAAATTGAAAATTATCGATGTGGTTATTATGGAAAGACCTGTTATAACAACGTTAAACATCATTATCGCACTTGTGAGATAAAGGTGAAATCTGTGTATTTTAAAAGAGAATAAAGAATTATTACACATTTTGCCCTTCCAGAAAATCAAAAAAATTCAGTTGATAATAAAATTAATAGTGTATTTTAAATAAATGGAGTAATAAAGAACATAATATGCTGGGAACTTAATTTGAGAAACAAAATGTGACATTAATAGCTAAGAGAGCACATTGTTTCTTGCGAAAGATTTTGAAATATAGGAAAAATAAAATAGTGAAGATGTGTATAAAATATTCAACACCTCGTGTCTCCGAAACAATGCGTTTCCCAATATTAATTTTCATATTTTTGGTTGTAGAAGCTGTGCATACATTTTCTTGGAAGCTTTTTGAAACATCCTACATATTTGTGTTTATAAGAAACATTTGTTTGCAAGTTTCCGAATCCCGTTTTAAAAATGTTCTCCATCTGTAATAAGGGGTGACAATGAAACTACTATCACGTCACAACATAATAATGGTTTTATATAGAAAAATTATATTTGAATAATCGGCAGAGTTCCTGACGACCCATTTTAAACAAGAAAAAAACACTTGGTAGTTGCGTTCGGTTTCGCCTTTGTTAAACCTAAAGTTTTGCTAATAATCCGTTGATCATACCAAGAGAAAACATCAGGAACGAGTAAATATCTTAATTACACTACTTGTTGTTTAGATAGCGTTATCTCCGTCACTGGATCATTAATGCACCTTAACACTCTAACCAAATATGTACTTTCTATCTTTATTTTTAAAAATATAATTATGAAAAAAAAATTGAAGTTTATTTCTGCCACCGTGTACATTACCAATAGAAAATACGTCATTGTTTCTCAATATAACTTACAGATTTAATATTTAAAATATATTATGCTATTTCCGTAATACCCTGTATGTAATAAAACAAAGATTTAAATACAAAAAATATTTTATTGCATAAAGTAACTTACACGAACTGTGGCATTTATATTTATGAAAACAAAAATTGTTTTATTCTATTGAAGTAATACTATAAATATAGTAATTATTTTTCCTGGCCGTTTTTGAAATATAATTTATTTTCTTTTTCTTGGCTTATTTCCTGATAAATCATCTTTAGCAATCCAGGTTTACATTTTTTAATTAGAAAACTAACAAAAATATCATAAATATAGACGTAAAACGTCAAAGTATCTTACCAATCTAAACCATATTTAAAACTAATACAATTTTAAAAATAAAGTAAATTTAAAACTAAAATTGATTTAGTTGTTAAAACTGTATTAGATTTAAATTTGTTTTAGTTGGATAATGTACGTTAACGTTTTACAACGTATATTTGTGATATTTTCCTTATTTTTATTATTAAAAAGTGTAACTTTAGATTTATGAAAATGGTTTAATAGTAAATTAACCGAAACATCTCAAATTCATTAAGAAGAAAACTGTTCTTTAATTTACCAAAAATTAAAAACAAAAGAAAATGAACTAATAAACATTAAATAATAAATTTAAAACAATAATCTTAAATAAAAGACATTTTTTTTGTAATAAAATAATTTTCCCTAATCTGAACAATAAAAAAGTTTTAGAGTTAAACATTAGTTTTATTGAAAAAGAAAATGTTGTTGTACAAAGTGAACAAAACAACTAAACAGCTAAAAAAGTTTTTTATTAATACATTTTTGACCTTCAAAAATTTCTGAAGATTGTTTAATAGTGAATAGACTGAAACATCAAGAATTTATTAACAAAAAGAATGAGATATGTCATAAACAAAAAATAATCTGTTATAACCTGTATGTATATTAAAAACTACCTAGTAAAAGAACCCACAGTCTACGTTATACATGTTTTTAAAGCTAATCGAAAAAATGCGCAGAAAAATTTTTTGTATTTAGTTTACTTTTGGCCAATACCCCATAAAAAAGGTCGAAAATGCGCATGATTATTTGCAATGAAATGAACTGGTCTTAAATTTAACTGAATCCGAGGAATGTGTCAACACAGAAAAACACGTCTCTATTAAAAACATTTCCATGTTTTTGAACTTCCCTTTTTTAATATGAATTTCTTACACAATATGTAATTTGAAGGCAGTCATATAATCTCTTATACACTACTAAAAAACACATGGAACCACCGCATACCGTAATGGCACCAATATTGCCGTTTTGGGATTAATAACTGTTCATAACTTGCTTCAGGATTTCAATTTCTTCACAAAGCCGAGTGCCATGAGATTTATATTTCATAGTATATTTGTGAGCTTGTTTTCCTGAAAAGATGTTCTAAAAACATAATATTTTGAAGAGTGTTAGGAAATGTATGGAAGAAAATGGGGGACATTTTGAGAATCTTTTTTAGTTTGTTTAGTACTGTTTCATTAATTTTTATCAATTAAATGTATATCGCAATAATCCATAATATGAATATTTACTGATTAGCCATTATTAGTTATTTTAAGATTATAAATTAAATAGTTTAAAAAGCGAATTTATTTGATGTTAAACTGACAGCTCTAGCATACTTTGATAGCTATTTACCTGGTAGCTGGTGGTAATGAAATGAGAAAAGTAAATTTACCACTTAATTTTTAAGGGTGATTTACGTCTAAACCGTTGGGTTTAGCGATATAAATAAAGAGCACCTTTTTTAAAGGCCTGGCATCAGTCTTTCAGAAATTATGCCAAAAACTACTGTAGCTGTCAACACTAAAAAATTATGACAAAAAAACAATTTTCAATGTAGGTAAAGTGCCCTCTAGCGGCAAACAATCAATGTGAATTGTTACTAAAATGATGAAGCGCAGAAGACTTAGCCTATCTTTCAAATATTAGTCAAATCGGTTTTCCTGTAAGCGAGTAATTCAAAAAACAAAAAATAAAAACTTGAACTTGGACGGCTAGTAACTCGAAAACGAATGACATTTTGAAAAAAAATTATATGAAGCTCTACCCTTATTTTGTCAAGTAGAATCACCCCCTTAAGTTTCGTGATCGATTTTTGAATCACCCTGTATAGTTTCTAGTCATTTCAAAGATAGATAAAAGTTTTGGTCAAAAACATGTATGTGTATATCACATTTTAGTTTTTTAATATAAGTGTTTTGATAACTAATTGTATTTTACTTCCTGGATATTTAAATAGAAAACCAAACATTCATTTTAGTAATAAAAATGGTTGCTGGTATTTTGTAAAAATAAAGGGAAAGAGAATGTCATAAAAAAGATATTGCATCTTTGTTGCGTTTGCAGTAATGCATAATTATGTCATTGTCTTGAAAGAGATAAGGAAAAAAACGTTCAAAAATATGCTTGCAGAATCGGGCTCAAAATTTCTTAGACCTTCAATTAACAATAATAAATCCACTATAGATAAACAAGCTATTTGGATATTGTGTATGCAAATCAAAAGACATACAAGGTGGCTCAAAATAATAAAAGTCCTAGCTCAGTAAAGTTAAAAATTCAGCCAAACTTAATCTAAAAGTGAATTTAGATAGTGAATGTACAATAATTTTTGAGAAAATGATTCTGTGGTTTAAAAAATTAATTTGGGATATACAGGGAAGCTCAAAAATGAAAGTGTGAATTAGTCCCACTTAAGACTATTCTAAATTTCAGTTAAACTACATTACCAGCAGGCGCGGATCCAAGGGGGTGTTCATAATGTAAATCGGTGCAATAGACTCCCGTGCAGACCTCTCGAAAGTTGACTTAGTAATGGTCCGCGTAGAGAGTCTCCGACAACCATGCACCTGTATAAGCGCAGTTCATTTGACTTCGAATTTTGTCAAGTCACCGACCACCATTTTTCATAAACAGGCACGACTGTGCGCCGACGATCGCAACCTGGTCATTTTAGATTTCCGCTCACTTATTAATGTCCTTGTAAAGTGATTGTATGAAGAAGCATCAGGTTAAACAAAAGGATGGTACTTCATTTGTTAAATTCATTTAATTTCAATAATAATCATTAAAACCCATAGTTAATTTTTGATGTTTATTTGAAGAATAATAAATTAACAACAAATAAGTACTCCACCGAGTGATAGATATGCTATTTGGGTAGCTATCCATACAGTGACAAATATACAATTTTAAGTTTATGATACTGGTTTAATTCTCTTAACATATTCACTGAAAGGAACAACACCTTCTAAGGTCGCAATTCTCAAATTTGTCGCAGATACCCTTGGATTTATATGTGGATTATGTAATTCCGCAACTTGCGTTGAACATGCAGCTGCTGGATCACTGCTGCTTGCCAGTTGTCTAAACCAAAATTCATTTCCTGGTAGTGCGTTTCCATCCCAAGCGTATGAAGCAACTAGAAGTTTACCTAAAATTTTAAAAAACCTATTATAAAATTTTCGAGAAGTATTTCGACCGAAAATAATTAAATAGGGACGTTTAGATTTCGGGAAAAACAAATGTTTATCATAGAAAATAGTTTTATTGTTTTTCAAAATATTCTCCACTATGATTAATACAATTTTGTAAGCAATCCGAAAAGAATTTTTAACAGTGTGAAGATGATATTCCCATATATGGTTTTTAAACGCATCAACCGCGACTTCTGACCTAGAAAATATTTGCCCCCTCGGTTTGTTCTTCATGTACGGGAACAAAAAAATCATTGGATCAGCACTGTATGGCAGCATATGACTTATTTGAGCCGTTATGTGAGAGCTCGCATTGATCCGATATATCCAGTTTGTTTTCCTCAGTTCACCGAAGATTTCCAGCAAACAAATAATTCTATACAATTCAGGATTGACCGTTCTACGTTTCTTTAAGGGCACAATTGCAATATGGTCAGTTTTATCGAAAAAAAACCGTGACAATTTAATTCGAGGTCTTTCGTGCACAAGGAACTTTTTTTAGTTTTATCTCATCATGGAATACAAGGGACAACTGTTTACTTTCGAACTCATACGTATAAATATAATCACCTGTCACGATCTTATAAAAGTTTTTTGAACAACCGCCATGGTATTATTCAGTCTGCTGGCAAGGTTATGGCGTCCGTAATTTGGGATGAACATGATGGAATATTCATCGCCTATCTTGAAAAGGAAAAAACCATCAATGGCGAATATTATATGGAGTTATTGATGCGTTTGAAGGAAAGAATCGCGAAAAAATGACACCAAATGCAGAAGAAAAGAGTACTCTTTCACCAAGACAGTGTACCGTTTCGTGTTTCAGGGTGTATAGAGGCACAAGTCGAAAAAGAATGACTTTGCTCCGATTACGACATGGCATCCCTGGTGGGGACTGACTACAGGTTTATAATTTTCCTTGCAACGAACTCTACATGATAACACTGGAAGGAGTGTCAGTCTCCACAGCTCTTCGGCCATCCTACTTGCTGTATGTCCAAGAACAACAATTACGACAGGGGTACCTACAATGATCATTGGCGAACCTCTGTTGTTAGAAGTAAACAAAAAATAACTGGTTTTGTAGAACTGACATCAGTTTATCTCCAAACTGTGCCCATATCATCTGCCAAATTAAAAAGTATAAGGAATTTTCTTCTGTATTTAGAAAATGTAGATTACCTAAGCTAGGAAATTTTATTACGAGATTTTCAGAGGAATGACCAACTGGAAATTGATGAACACGACAATAGCAGTAGTTGATGAAGACGCCAAGAGCAGTGGTTGTGAAATCTAATTTTGTTACAAGTATTATAAATAATTAAAAATATAATAAAAACTAAAATTATAGTAATTAGTTTAAATGAAAATCTGAGATTTTTCTTTTAAACACAACATATGTTTAAGTTATTTATTTATTTTCTAATTTACGGGTTTTATTCTTGTGCCAATCTGAAAATCCTTGTTAAAATCATATACATCCTTCTACAATACAAATGTTCTTTTGAAAAATGCTATAAAACTGGATAGTGCGTTTTGTCATTTCCTGAAAAATCTACATTTTAGACATGTTGTTTTTAAAATAAACACTTAAAAAAATTTCTATATCATATTAATAGAATCTAACTGACATCCTTACATTTTTGAGTGAATTTATTTGCCTAATTAGTTATTTCTTCCCAAAATAACCTCTTTCCCGTTAAATTGTAATAATCAGTACTCTTAAAAATTGATATAATGATGAAAAAGGGCAGTTGTCCAATATTAAGCATGTTATGCATTTTTAGTAACCTTTGCAAGAATGCACTGCAGAAGTGATTAATTTTAATTTTAGTAATGTGACAAGCAAGCCGGCTTTCGACGTGGATTTAGTACGATAGAACATTTCCAAGCCTTACGCACAGTCCTAGAAAAAACCGAGGAATATAACATTCCTATACACCTGGCATTTGTAGATTTTCACAAGACCTTTGACTCTATACCCTGGTAACACACTCTGCTCGGCAGACAATGCTGAAGAAATGACATACTATCTTTAGAGCATATTTACAGCAGAAATCCGTAAGACGCTGCAATCTATGAAATATTCTTGACAATCTACAGCAGAATTAAGTACGATTCTTCCAATTTATTTTTTCAAACCGTAGAGCAGATTCATAAGTAAAACGTATGCAAAACATCAGTAAGGTGCTGGATATCAGAGCGAGAATATTTTAAATCGTATGATGAACTTACTCAAAGCTGCTGTCCCGTCATTATCCATCAGCATTTTATGTAAGTAAATATATAATAGTCGGAAACAGAAGAGATATGGTTCGGATTAAGCTTACAGATGCAGATTTATTTCAGAATTGAGAAATGTTTGCTACCAGGGTAGAAACATGGGCGATCTTGAAATCACTTAATAATGCTAGAATTGACTCCAGGTATACCACTATCATACAGAACATATATAAAAACGCAACTATACAGGTTAAAATCGATGAAGACACAAAAACCGAAAAAATAAACGTTATGAGAGGTGTGCGTCAGGGAGATGTCATCTCTCCGAAACTATTTACGCTAGCTTTGGAAGATGTCTTTAAAAAATTAAATTGGGATGAGAAAGGTTTGAGAGTCGACGGTTCTTATCTTAGTCATCTTCGTTTCGCCGACGATATCGTTGTCATATCTAGCAACCCAGAAGAGCTAAAACAAATGCTTCAAGATTTCAATGAATAGGCGAGAAAAGTGGGACTTAAGATGAACTTGGGGAAAACTAAGTTAATGAGCCCTGACGCAAATGTACAAATAGAGATTCAAAATGAAATCATAGAGAATGTCCAAGAGTACATCTATTTAGGCCACATCATGAAACTGGGCAAAGAAAATCAAACGGCGGAAATAATAAGGAGAATAGGGCTGACATGGGCTGCCTTTGGAAAGTTGCAGTACGTATTAAGAGATAGAAATACACCAATCAACCTTAAACGGAAAGCGTATAACACGTGTATCTTGCCTGTTGCTACTTACAGCATGGAAACAATAACACTAACCAAACAAAACGCAAATAGGCTCCGAGTCACTCAACGCTCCATGGAGAAACAAATGTTAGGAATCTCGTTACGGGATAAAATACGAAATCAAGTAATAAGATCAAGAACCAAAGTAGTTGACGTCATTGAACGCATATCTCGACTGAAGTGGCAATGGGCGGGGCACATAGCTAGACAACAGCTCGATAGGTGGACGAGTAAATTACTGCAATGGCGACCGTGAGAAACGAACCGAAATCGTGGCAGGCCACAGCGCAGATGGGTAGATGATATAAGACAGTTTGCTGGAAAAGACTGGCTCCAGAAGGCGAGAGACAGATCCCAGTGGAGGACCATCGGAGAGGCTTATGTCCAGGAGTGGACGTCAATGGGCTGAGAAAGAAGAAGAAGAAGAAGAATGTGACAATGAGTAATTTCCTTTATTCAAAATAATATATCACAAAAATGAATACCTTTATCATCTCCACTAAGTTTTACATGTGGATTTCCCCTTAATATATGGATTTTAATTCCTTCATTCGGATGCTCGCTTATTGGCATAGTATCTCCATCTTTATATGGTCCACATGATGGTGACTCGATATATGAAAAGCAAACGTCACTCACGTTCTTTAATTTACTGCCAAGGAACCTAAAATCATATTTTTTTAGTAAATTTTAACTATAATCTATAAACTTACTCCATTTCTTATTTGGATAAAATATTTGCAGGGTATTTTGATACTTCTCACATGATTAAATAAAAATTCAAAATGAAAAATTAAAAAACTAAAAAAAAAAAAGAAAAATAAAATGCCCCAGTGAAAATTATTTTTCAACATGTACTCGTGATTTCCGATACCATAGTCAGATAGATTCTGGACACCTTTCGGTGGCCCACAGATCTGGGAGGGGTGCCTCTCCTGCAACGAAAAATTTCCCAGGAAAAGTACAAGTATTCAGCCATATCTTCCCTAAGTTAAATCCCTTATTATTCGTTAGCCGCGACGTTTCGAATTAAAAAAAAAAGAGTGTTTTTTATCGTATGATAATTTATTTTTTAGAGATGGGAAATGATGTATTTAAATCTAATGAAAACATAAAGAAAATTTAAGTTAGGGAAAAAATTATTGCAATTTTAATGGTTCAAAAATTGGTTCTATTAAAATTCCTCAGCCCAGAATCGAAAATATATTTTTAAAATAGATCTTAAAAATGTACGTTATTTTAAATAATTTGCTGTAATAATAGTTGCTGTATCTTGATTAGGAGAGAGGAAAATCAAGGTCAAACGTTCAAATTTAAGTCAATTTTCTCAGGAAATATTAATCACACAGATTCTGAATTTAGCACAGTTATTTAAATAGATAATATTTGTATATACCGTAAATTTCGAGACAATAGTTTGTAAATAAATATGGTTTTATTTTAAACAAAAAGAAATTATATCCCGATAACTAGTGTCGCCACCTATAACTTTATTTATACAAATCGATAGGTTATTCAATTATCTATAACTTTTGTTTGAAACTTTTTTTCATACAACTCTTAATTTTCGAGATTAACTGGAAAAACTGAAAAAAGTTACATTTTTGGTCGGCTATTTTGTTAGCACAGAATTGTCAATGTTAACATTGAGATATATTATTTAGGATCCGAAATATACAATTTCCAATAATAAAATAGCAGGATACCTTTTCTTTGCGACAAAAGTCTAATTTCCATTGAGTATAACATTTATACCTCTGGGAAATTAACATATTTAACTAACGAAAAATTTTAAGAAAGAAAATAAATTTGCATTTTTAACTCTACTCTGTGGAATTTAAAACCTACCGTAATCTGTTACAAAATACATCCATAAATAGTCCATTTTGATGACTGGATATTCTCCAAACTCCCAATCCAATACCAACAACAAAAACGTATGCCATTTTTTTACTATCTTTTGCCCTTTCATTTGCTTCTATAAGCAACGTGTCAAAAGAGAGAGCTATTCTTTTGGCAAATATGTAATTATTGAAATACATTTCGTCGGACAAAGCATAATACTTTTTCTTCTTTTTAAATTTACCCTTTAATTCAGTATATGTTAAGCTTGGCTCTCCGTAAAAGTTGAGAAATGACCCTAAAAAAAATTATACTCTTAATCAAAAAATACTTTTATTGAATTATAATAAATATAACCGAGTCGCCTTATGACCCCTGCCTATTATGAGTCCATATTAAAAGCAAGTGATATTATAGGAGTTTGGTTTCTCTTTTCTTAATTATGATCAAACTACAACGACCTCTAGTGATTGGTTAATTGTAATAATCAATCAATATAAAGTATCCTGAATTTGCAGAATGAAATATTAGTTTATATATATGGCCAGTGTTGGAGGACCTTGAAGAAACTGTTATAGCCAATTTAAACATTAATAGGAAATTCTCGGCTATGCGGACATAATTTTATTTTATTATTACACAGACGAAACGTATCTCTTTTTATATTTCTTGGCTAAAAACATGCAACAGCTCTCTTGGAGAGATCGTTGGTGCGACACTTTACTTAAACTGCGGAATTCGTGGTTAGTTTGGTTGCCGATGCCGGATAATGCGACCTCTATCCTTGGAATAGCACGTTTTGTGTATCGAGTTTTGATATATTCCTTTTTTAGTTTACCGTCGCACCATCACATGGCAGTCTTAAACAACATTGTTGGTTTATGTTGCTCTTGAATTATTGAGTGAGCCATCCAGATGTCGCTACTGTGTCCTACTTACTATTTTGCAACTGTGAAATCTGTTTATGAAACACAAATGCCAGATGATGGTTTGTACCGAATGCAATGACCTGATGAGTCCCGTTTTAGGACGAAACAGCGCCGTCGTCATTTTTCGGACCCGGAATTTTTTCATTATCTTGGAGATCTCCGCACTTCAAAATAAAAATCAATCAACCCGTGCTATCAAAAAAGTAATAGATATTTTTTACAATATTTACAATTATACCAACATTGGCTTTCTATTTTTGGATACAAGAATATTCTAACTGAATACGCTTAAGTAAAAATAACTTTAAAAAAAACTTTTTTGCGCTAAAATTGGAAATTTGCAAACATTTCGGAAAAAAAGAGTGTGTCGTCATACATATACTGCAGAAAATGTTTTAAATGACTTTAATCTGTTACACCTTAAAAAACGCACATCGTTCTTGATAACATCCTGTATTATAAATAACGTGGTACCTTGTAAACTTGGCACAGATAATTTTCCGTATCCTTTACCCTGTACATTTTGTTCTTTAGTTATTACAATTTCCTGATATTCCATGACTTCTGGCTTTGTAAGCCTAGTCCCTAAAAATTAGACAAAACATTAATAAACCAAAATTTCATGATCTTCAATGAAATCATCAATACTTTAATTGATAAGGAATACAGGATGGAAACTTTATTTGGAATTTGAAAACAAAAAGGCGAATTATTTTACAGAAAAATCCAAAAACCCCTGTCAAGGTTGAAAATGGGCTTTTTTTTTTAATTGGAAGGCTATATTTGTAACACGAGTGCTGAAAGAAACTGGAGGCATAATTTTATTTTGACAGTTTCAGAGTGATAACAAACAATTAATAATATAAGTATTATTCAAAAATAATAAAAATGTTTTAAGATTTTGTCTTAAAACCCTAAACGAAAATAAATCTACCTTTTAAACAACCTACGACTTCTGGTGTTATTTTCCTTATTTCATATAGGGTGGCCAATAAGTTGCTAAGCAACACTGGTCAACAATAATTAAGTAAACTGAAGGATTTTGGCACGTTAGATTTTTAAGATGTTCTACCTAAAAGTGCAGAAAACACTGTTTTCGATCTATTTGAGGTTATGTAAAATCATACGGTAAATTTATTTCACAAAACTAGCAGAAGCATGTAAAAGTATAATCCTTTCTCTTTAAAATCAATTTTAAAATGTGCAGATATCTTTTTTTTTCACCAAAATATGCCAATTTGAATTTTGTGTCTTACCAATCTACTCAAATACAAGCCAAAAATCTTCGAACATACCCCTCTAGAAGTAGCATAACGTCAGAACTAGGGCCCGGTTGTTTGAACGCCGAATAACGTAATGATATTTTTATTTCTATTTGAAAAAGTGTTGATAAACAGTAGATATTTAATTTCTTGGTACAGACATTCCGATTTTATGCTATCCTTTGCTAATTGCATTATTTAAACGAGTATCATATGATAATCGGTACGTCAATTCTGAAAACATAAAGTATGAATATATGGTTGCCTAAATTATTATTACTGTTATTTTCAATATGTAAACAATATTTACCGATAAAAATAAGTTTTTAAATCCTTTTTTTGTTAATATTAATTGTAAACTTCGCATTAATTTTAATTTCTAACAATTAAAAACACCGAAAAAAGTCATGACAAGCTATTAAACTGAAAGACAAGATAAGTAAATATGTTTATGTCTGTCAAACATCGGAAAAGCGTCTCCCCCCACCGACCATAAACAGCCTTCAAACAAATCGATTGTTGTTTAAATATAGAGTATGATCGAAGCCAAAAATAGAGTAACTCGTTGAGTGTAATTTTCTAAATTCTGTTATTTAAATGAAAATATAGGTATTTTAAAGGTCACTGATTACAAATCCATCGTCAGATTTAAAAATATCAAAATGGCAGATCCAATATGGCCTACAAAAATTTCAAAAAGTCTTTAACTTTAAAGAAAATTTATGTGAAGGTTTTCGGAGGTATTCTGGAGGTCGGTGATTACGAATTCAAAGTCAAATTTAAAGAAAAGTCAGTCAATGATGACGTTAATTTTAACCTGGCAATGTCCTTTATAGTTAACTCAAGGTGATCATTTCATTTTTAATAAAAACCCTTTATTTTGACATAGGCAATCAATAGAGCACAAAATTTTTAAAAATTGAAACAACAGATCCAATATAGCTGATAAATTGCTCAGCTGTTTATATTTTCAATATCTGACCATGGATTCGCAATCAGCAATTTGGAGAAAACCTATTTACAAAAATTTTCACTAAAATTAAAAACTTTTTAAAATTTTCGACCCCCATATTAGATCCGCCATTTGAATTTTAAAAATTTTACATTGGGCTTATATTCAGCGACACCTAGAATACAGTCATTATCATCAAAATAACAGAATTTAGAAAAGTACACGGTTAGAGGTAGTTTGTACTATGTTTTTGACTTGCATTTGAGTAGATTGGTGATTGGGATGAAGCATTGTCAAAACTAAGAAGCTTTATGTAAGTTGCGATTAATTTTATTCTGCAACAGTGGTGTAATTTACAAAAAATGGGCAAAAAATCTAAATTATCTTATACAGCTGAAGTTTTCCTTGTGAGCTAAAAATTGCATTTCTAATAACTTTTTTCGATATTTTGAGATATAACCCCACTTTTGAATTTTTTTGGAAAAAAATTAAAATTTGACAGATAATGCTAATGACGTGAATATTATTTTTTCTTGGTTAATTTAATCTCGATCGAAGCAGAAATTGATGCCAAAGTTAAATTTTGAATAAGGCTGTTAATAAAAGAAAATCTCATATGATGCGGATTTTACTGGTCACACTGTATATATAGACAATTCAAAATTGATTTTAAAGAGAAAGTATTATACTTTCAGGTGTTCCTACTAGTTTGGTGAAAAAAAAATATACTGTGGTTTTACATAACCTCAAATATATCTAAAAACAGTGTTTTTTGCACTTTTAGATTAGGATATCTCAAAAACCTCACAAGATAGAACAATTCTAAAGCCAGATTCAGATTCAGCGCAAAGTCCTTCGGCAAAATATACTAGAGTTTCTGTTACTAAAAATCGGACAAATTTTGTTGGCCTGTGATAATTTATAATTCTAACAACCTTGCAGAAAGTTAATATGCTAAATGGAGTTTGTTTTCCATTATATACCAAATATAACATTTCCCAAAAGTATAATATTCACAAAATGTGGTCGATTAAAAATATAACTTGACATTTTTTTAGATGTTTTGGTGAAAAGAATTGCCTTTTTGTTCTCTAGTTTATTCTGGCAAATTAAAATTTCCACTCTTTATGTGTTTTATTACCTATTAAACCAATAATTACTCCGGACTCCTCTATTTCTTCAATGTCCCTTTGATATTTCCCACAATTACTCCTGGAACCATTGTTTATGAAACAAGTGTGCGACGAAACAGACAGTAAGGCTGATAACTTAATTTCATCATAAGATAAACAGTTTTTTAAAATCCTGGGTGGTTCTTCATCATCCTTACCTGGCAAAAGAGAAAATACTTAATAACAACTTAATACATTGATTAAAATGTGGTTGTCGAACTTGCATAGTCTTTATTTTTAGTTATTTTTACAAGGTTTTGATTAGGTTATATCTCTAATCGTTACCAAGTATAAACTGAATGTTTATTTTGTTCACATTAAAATATTTCACTTCTACCAAGACTTAAAATTACGATGTCGGAAAAAAACGTCAATAAGACGATGTAAAAATATGTCTTGAAGACCTTTTGTAACGTAAAACTAACTTTGGACGTCTGTCGATTGTTTTGGACATCTTTAAAATGTCTTTATGTGTTGTTTGGAAATCGTTAGAAAATGGCCCTTAAAAATCTATTTGCAATCGACTTCAAAAATAGGAAATTAGAGTCACTTACCAACACTCTCCCAGCCTAATCTTTTAGGTACTCCATCTAAAAGCATAAATCTGCCACAAAATGCAACTGCTCGTTGTTTCAAAAGTCTGTCAATAAGTTTTTCAACAGTATAATCTTTGTACAAGTCTTTTTCAACATTGGATCCAAATTTTTTCTTATGATTTAAGAAAGTAAGGAATAGTGGCAACGCTGCCTCATGAAGTATGGGATATACAGAATTAATATTTCTGTTTAAGTCACTTTCTGAAATTTCTAAAAATAAAAAACTCATTTAAAGTATAGCCGTGTCATCTCCCCCCCTCACACACACTTACTAAAAAGGTAAATTACATCTATTATTTAATGATACAAATTTATAATTTCATCATGGCCGTGTATCTGTACGTCACAGCCTTATAACTTATTAAAAATATTTTATTACACACACGTTTTTGTGGTTAATAAGTTCCTCCCCTAAATAAATATCCTAGGAATGTATTCCCAAAAACCATTTTGTTCATTAAACATGATTGTAAGAGCAAAAAGAACAAACCGAGTTGATTACTGAATTAAAATGAGAATAGATGCAATTTTAAGATCGTTTATAACATCCGGCAACAATGCGAGGGCTTGTTGACATTGCCGATGTTTGTTTACGTTTCTTTTACAGCACGCATTTAATGCTACATCTTGACAAAATGGCATGTACAATTTTATACAAAATGTGTTATGTTTTAAAATGTGCAAGGGGCCAATGAAAAAAGGTTTTTTTGTATATACAACATGCACAAAGTGTACAGTTAGCAGTTCTTATTAAATCACTCTATTTTGAAACATTTTACAATATTTAAAATTATAACTAATATAAAAGTCCCAAAATATATGATAATAATACATGTCAACTTTGGATTAAACTTACCTTTACTTCTAAGAAAGTTGCACTTCACTGTCTCTATAGGAAATTCTATAGGAAAAGCTTCACTGTTTCGTATGATGGTGTCAATTTTAACTTCAGAAACTTGTGAACTTTGTTCTGAATCAGATAGTTGTTTAATTTCTTCTTTAGAAAATACTGGAGCTTTTTTCGGCCATTGCTCCATTTCACTCATTTTATCTGACAACTATAATTCATAAATTAAAAAAGAAAAACGCTTTACGAACCAAAATAAATAATTATTCACTGTTAATATATACAAAATAGTATTAAATCCCACTCCCAAACAAAGATTGTGAAATGTTATGTTACTTGTACATACGTGGTTCTTTCGGCGATGGGAAATTCTTTGATTCACAACCGGTAAACTACGTCACTGCACCGATTCAGGGTCAAACAAAGACCGTAGTAAACATTAATTTCCCGCAGCTGTTTAAATTTAGAAATCCATTCGCTTATTTGATAACGAACACACATAGTTCTACTTATTTCAAGTATCGATAAAACCTTTGTTCACAAATATATAAATTTCCTTAATGTGAATGAAACAAGGTGTAGTACCCAATATTTAGTAAATTAAAATAAAATGCTATTAAAAAATTATAAGGTGAATGCGCCGGTAGTCGGAGAATTTACATAAATTCAATGTAAAAAATTCATTAATAAATAGAAATGGTTTAATATTAGAAAATTGGTTTTGATAAAACGATGTTTCTGCAAATGTTTATTAAATATAAACAAATTTAAAATAAAGGATTTCCAATTAGTTTTTTTATATTATCGTTTATTTACAGAATGTACAATTTCGTTAAGTCGGACATCAATACCTCATAATTTTGTGCGGGTGAGTAGGGTGCAGCGCGTGCGCCCATACCACCGTAATCGTCACAATTGGCGCCCAACGTGGGGCAAAAATTTGAAAAAATCCATCACTAATGTGGAGCAAAAATTTGCAAAAATCGATCACTAACGGAGGGGGGGGGGGCAAAAAATTTGTTAAAATCGATCACCAACGTGTGGAAAAAAATTTTTTTATAGATCACTGACGTATAGAAAAATTTTTTTAAAATAGATTAGTAACATAGGGCATGATTTTTTTTAAATAAAATAAGAAACTAAAGTGGGGATACATTTTATGAAATTTAGGAAACAACTTTTGTTTTAATTAAAAAAAAAATTGTATAATATAAGGAAACAACAAGGTAAGATTTGAATAAAATAAGGTATTTATTTTTTTTTCTAAAACAGAAAATTTATTGATTTATTTATTTCAAAATATATAAATATGGCAGCTAAACACATCACGCTTAGGTCAGGAAAGCAAATTAATGCAGATATTGAAATAAGAAAACCTGAGACGGATGAGGAAACAGAAATACTTCTACATCCTTTGCCGGAATTGATTTAGACAGTCAGGGACCACATATTCAACTAGAAAATTTAGCAAAACAACCAGTAACAGAAAAAGAAACAGAAAGACAAGAAATAAGACAAGAGGTTGCTGCAGAAGATGCAAATGCGTCTTTCATACAGTTTCTGATGAATATGCAAAAGAATGTTAAATAGGATAATCAAGATTTATTGAAGAATATTGGAGAAAACAGAAAAAAGGACAATCAAGCCTTATTAAAGAGCCAGAAGTTACTAGAAGAAAAAATGGATAGAAGCCATCAGGTACTTGAAGAAAAAATGCAGAGAAGCCAGCAGGTACTCGAAGAAAAAATAGAAAAAGGACAACAAGACCTTGATAAATTGAAACATGACCTTGAAAAGAAAATTGAGATAGGACAGAGAGAGCTAAAAGCAGAGATAAAAGGACGAAAGGAATTATTGAGCATTAAACAAGGTCAGAAAAGAATGGAAGAAAAAGTGGATCAGAGGATACAAGAAATAGAACCCAAAATCGCACAAGACATGACTACTTTTGTAGAAAAAATACATGAAAAGATAGGTCACAAAAACAATGAAGTGATCAGTTTAATTGAAGGTGAAAAGGCAGAAAGAGTGTCTGCCACAGAAAGCATTAATGAAAATTTGGATAAGAACATTCAGAGCATCAATCAAGATATTGGAAAACAAGAACAAAAAATGGACAGCATTGATGATAAATGCAAGCGCAACTTTTATGAATATGACATCATTATAGAAGAATAATTAAGGAATAACATAACTCAGGTAGAGAAGGAATTAGAAGAGTTGAAGTTATCCTGTTGCTAAAAGAATTGCGTCTGTTGTGCTCCCGAAATTTACCATAACCTCACATTTTCATTTGTTTTCATACGTCATTTGCAAACCAAAGCGAAATATTTTGTTTTTTTTTTTAATTTTTAAAAGAGGTTATTTTTTTGTTTTTGTTAAGTAAAACAAGTTTATAATTTAATAAAAGTAATTTAAAGTATCAAAGGTTGTCCTGTGAATTAAATTTTCAACTCTCAAATAACAACAAATACGAAAAATAGTGATTTGAAGAATATAAGAAAATTTAATTGGTATATTTTTAAAGAAGAAAATAATTGTACGAGACTTTGGGATAAATATTTGTAATTTTCTTACTTAACAGGAAGCTACTACAAAATATTTTGGATATTTGAAAATTTTAGAGAAAACGAGTGAAATAATATACTGGAATTGTGTTTTATGATATTGGAACCAAGATACAGAAAATAAAAACAAGGAATTTGTAATAGACTAAGCAGGAGAAAGCTTTTATTTGTTTGTAGACATTAAAAAACTAGCATCAATAATAACCTAACTTTTCATAAGATTAGAAAATTTTAAACTAATAAGTGATAGCTTGTAATGCTAACCTGATAAAACATAAATAATATTCATCATCAATAGTAGGTGTCACTATATTAATTAACCACTTGAATCACATCACGGCAAACGACAATTTGTTTAAAATAAACTAAATTTCGTAAAATTAACCACGCTTTTCATATTAAATCGCAGTAATGCCATCTAGTGGACGGTTGCTTATTTAAAATAATAAAACACAAACAAATATATAAGCCCACCTCCAGGAAGTTTATAAGGCCCAACTTCAAGAAAGAAGACAAAAATATAACGAAAGTGTTCAAGAATACGATTAGGGTGTAATGAGACTAATAAATTTTACTTATCCAAGTTATCCAAAAGAATGCAAGCACTGTAACAGACACGAAGAGCGAGAGAATCCCGATGATTTCAATTGCCGAAAGACACAATTGCAATGCTCTTTGGACTGAGATCCCAAAATCATCTCTAAAAAATAACGGAAAGATCCACATCTTAACATTATCATCAAATTAAAGAATAATAAGTCAAATCGACCCACTTTTCCAGAAATCTCATCAAAATCTCAAAAAGTAAAAGGTTAGTGGGCCTTATGGAATTTCTTAATTATGCACGATGGTTTATTAAAAAGAGTTAGGGATAGCACTGATGGCAAAGACTACAAATACCAGACCATATCACCCACCAAAATGGTTCCAGAAGTACTGCAAGCTTTACATAATGGTGTAGATGGCGGACACTTAGGGGTTATGAAAACTCTTGGAAAAGAGAGGTTCTATTGGCTGGGAAGCCGCGCAGATGTAAAAGATTGGTGCAAAACCGATACCGACTATGCTGCCAGTAAAGGACCAAGGACCCGTAGCCATGGAAAAAGTAACCAGTACAATTGAAGTTGATAATAAAAAGCTTTGAAAATAATAAAGTGTGTTCAATAATACACTGTGTGTTGAAAGATCAGCCGTCCGGAACAATATCTTTATTAGCGAATCAGAGAAATTAAATTATACTTCTTAAAATATGTATATAAAAATACTTACTCTCAACAGTTGAATTTATTTTTCAAAATTTAAATCAGTGCAATAGACTTTTGTGCAGGCCTCTCGAAAATTGACTTAGTAATGGTCCACGTAGAGAGCCTCCGAGAGCCATGCACCTGCATAAGCATTGCCCCTTGCCTAGATAAATGCAGGTACACGCTGCAGTTCATTTGACTTTGAATTTTGTCACGTCACTAATCAATCTAAGCAACTGCACTACACAAAAACCCTGAATAAAGGCTTTAGTTTGCTTACCTTGGCACAATTTCCTGTATACAGGCACCATTGTGCGCTACTGATCACAGTGATTGTATAAAGACGCATCAGGTGAAACAAAGAGGATTGCACTTCATTTGTTAAATTTACCTTGTTTCAATAACAATCAGTGAAACCAATAGTTAATTATTGATGTTTATTTGAAGAATAATAAATTAATAACAAATAAGTACTCCACCAAGTGAAAGATATGCTATTTAGGTAGCTATTCATAAATCAATATAATTGATTTTAGATTACAGTGAAAAATATATAATTTAGTTTATGATACTGGTTTAATTTTCTTAACATACTCATTGAAAGAAACAACACCTTCTAAGGTCGCAATTCTCAAATTTGTCGCAGATACCCTTGGATTTATATGTGGATTATGCAATTCCGCAACTTGCGTTGAAGATGCAGCTGCTGAATCACTGCTGTTTGACACTTCTCCAAACCAAAATTCATTTCCTGGAAGTGCGTTTCCATCCCAAGCGTATGAAACCACCAGAAGTTTACCTAAAATTTTAAAAAACCTATTTTTTACTTGAGAAATTTTCGAGTAGTATTTCGACCGAAAATAAATACGTACGATAACGTAACGTAAAAGTGTTTTTAGTTATTTTTAGGTTATAACGTTGTTTTTGGATTAGTACTTCACATAGCTTTACAGAAAAAATTAGGTACTTTTCAATGTCCTACATGGTGGTCATTAGAAAAAAAAAGTTGGTGATGGTTGTAGAGAATCGAAACGTTGTAAATTAATTATTTTTGAATATTTATTAAAAGCACGTTATGATTAAAATGTAAGACATAGTGTTTATTTGTAATTACTCCATAATTTGAGAATAAATGACAATGGGATAAAAACATATAAGATTTTATGTTGTATATATATATATATATATATATATATATATATATATATATATATATATATATATATATATATATATATATATATATATGAATAGTTTGGTTATTCCGGGTTTCAATCCGTTCGTTCAAAAAATCGTTTTCACGACGTTTCGCCAAAATCTCATTTGGCATTTTCAAGTGCGGTTCGTCTGGTTACTCGCTGAGAACTGGTGGTGGCCTCTGATGAATTTCGAGTTTTGTTTAGCTGGCTCGCTTCCTGATTGGATGAGCGGCTTCGCAGGCTCCTCCCGTCTGCCGAGTGCGATATATTTTGTTCTTGTATGCTGGTCTCTCGTGTACTAGTTGATTTTTGTTGTTTTCTTTCTTGATTCTTTATTAATGTTTTCCATGTAGTTGGAACATTTATAGCATCGTCTCGTTTATTTAGCTGTCCCGCTTTTTCGATTTCTAGGGCCTCTCTTATGACGCGTATAGTTCTGTACTGGTGCTATTTCTTTTGTTTTTTCGAAGTCGATGGTATGTTCGGTTATTTGGTGATGTTGAAATAAGGCTGAGGTTGTCTGTTTGTTTTTGAACCTATTTTTATGTTCTTGGATTCTTGCTGATATGCGCCTGTTTGTTTGTCCTATATAAGTTTGATGGCAATCTGCACATGGAATGCTGTAAACGCCATGATTTTCAAGGTTGGTCTTGTCTTTGGAATTTCCCAGGATGTTGGTTATTGTTTTTTGTGGTCTAAATATGGGCTGTATGTTGTATTTTCTTAAGATTCTTCCGATTCTGTCTGTTATTCCTTTTATGTATGGTATTATGGCTTTGTTCCTTATTTGATCTTGGTCTTTGGTCTTTGTTGTAGTCTTCTCTTGCCTTTTTATGGTTTTCTTTATATCTGATTGTGAGAAACCATTCCGTTCTAGAGCTGTTGAAATGTGTCTTATTTCGTCTTGTTTTGTGTCAAGTTATGTTAGGCGGAGAGATCTTGATACTAGTGTGTTGACTACTGCCTGCTTTTGAGAGGGATGATGATGTGACGCTGCATTGAGATATCGGTCAGTATGTGTGGGTTTCCTATATACGCTAAAGTCCAGGGTGTTGTTGAGTTTCCTAGTTAATAGCAGGTCCAAAAAAGGAAGTATCTTTTCTTGTTCGATTCCTAGCGTGAATTGGATTCTGTGATGGATATTGTTCAGATATATGAGGAAATCGTCCAGGTGTTCTTTTCCATGTGGCCATATTATAAAAATATCATCAACATAGCGTTTCCAAAATTTCGGTTTTTAAAGGTGCCTTTTGCAGTGCCTCTTGTTCGAAATATATTATAAAAAGGTTGGCTATGACTGGTGAAAGCGAGGATCCCATAGGTGCGCCATCTGTTTGTATATTTGGTTATTGAACATGAAGTATGTGTTCTTTAGGCAGTGTTCTGCAAGTTCACATACAGACAGACAGAACAAATTATTTAAAAAAAAATTTTTTTTTTTCTATTCACATATTCTTACGATGTAAAAAAATCCGGCAATTTATGTAAATAAAGTTTTTTTTCTGATTCGGATGATAAAATCACCAGAGCTCGTTAAAATATAATGGAACAACCCTGTATATGTAAAATTAATAATTCATTAAAATTTCTATAATATGTCTATAGAATTTAGCTGACTTTCTGTCCATTTGTGAGCAAATTTATTTGCCCAATTTACGAAGAATTAGTTATTCCTTCCCAAAATCACAACTTCCCTGTTCAGTCGTATTAATCAGTACCGTTAACAATTAAGAAGATGTTGAAAAAAGGCAATTCCCAAAATTTAAGCATGTTATGCATTTTTTGGTAGCTCTTGCATGAATGCACAACAGGAATAATTACTTTAAATTTTAGTGATGAGGCAATGAGCAATTTCAGTTAAACAAAATAATACATAGTAAAAATTGATACCTTTATCATTTCCACTAAGTTTTACGTGTGGATTTCCCTTTATTATATGGATTTTAATTCCTTCATTCGGATGTCCGCTTATTGGCATAGTATCTCCATTTTTATATGGTCCGCATGATGGTGAGTCGATATATGAAAAACAAATGTCACTCACATTGTTTAAATTACTGCCAAGGAATCTAAAATCATACTTTATTAGTAAATTTTATCTATAATTTATAAACTTACTTAATCTCTTATTTTGGTACAATATTTGCATGATATTTTGACACTTCTCACATGATTTAATAAAAATTTAAAATGAAAAATTAAAAAACTAAAAAAAAATAAATTGAAAATTGCCATACGGAAAATTATTTTTCCACATCAGTGAGTTTTTTTCAACGTTAACGTGATCGAATTTTGCTAATATTTTTAAAGTAATTAAAGGTTACAGATTGTAAAAATGCAATCCTTTCTCCGAAGAGATAATGTTCCTTTTTTAAAAAAAGAAAAAAGGAAACTTACAATTTTATTATTAAAAAAAAACATATCTCGATATTAACATTGGCAGGTCTGTGCTAACAAAATAACGGACCAAAAATGGCCACTTTCTTTGATTTCTCCAGTTTATTTCGAAAACAAAAATTGTAGATGATTGAATTACCTGTCTATTAGTATAAAGTTATAGGTAGCGCCACTAGTTCTCGCAAAAAATTACATTTTTCTTTCCTTAAAATAAAACCATATTTATATAAAAACTATTGTTTCAAAATTCACAGTATATATATATATATATATATATATATATATATATATATATATATATATATATATATATATATATTATTTATTTAAAAAAGTACGCTAAACCCAGAATCTGTATGATTAATATTTTAAGGTCCAAAAAAATTGTTCTTTTCCAAATTTCTCAGCCAAAAATCAAAAATAATTTCTGTTTAATAGATCCTAAAAATATACGTCATTCTTAACAATTTATTGTAAGAATGGTGGCTGTATCTTAATTAGGAGAGCGGAAAATCAAGGTCAAACTTTCCAATTTGAAGACAATTTTCTCAGCAAATATTAATCACACAGATTCTGAATTTTGCATACTTTTGTTAAAGAGATAATATTGATATATACTGTAAATTTCGAGACAATAATTTGTAAATAAATATGGTTTCATTTTAAACAAAAAAAAAAATATATCCCGACAACTAGTGTCGTCATCTATAACTTTATTTATGCAGATCGATAGATAATTCAATTATCTACAACTTTAGGTTAAAACTTTTTTTCATACAACTTTTAATTTTCGAGATAAACTGGAAAAACCGAAAAAATTAACCATTTTTGATCCGCTATTTTGTTAGCACAGGATTGTCAATGTTATCTTTGAGATATATTATTTAGGATTTTAGAATTTATAAGAAGCTGGAAGAAAATATAGCAGATACTCAGTTTGGCTTTAGAAACGGATGTGGTACTAGGGACGCCTTGTTCGCCTACAATGTCTTGATGCAGCTGTGTCTCGATGTCAACCAAAATGTATACGCTTGTTTTATTGATTATAATAAAACATTTGATAAAGTGAGAAATAAACAACTAATAGAAGCGCTGAAACGAAAAAACCTTGACACAAGAAATATACAAATAATTGTAAAACTGTACCTAAACCAAAGTGCGTCTGTCCGCGTCCAATCTGAACTAACGAATGCAGTGGAGATCAAGCGAGGGGTGAGACAAGGATGTGTTCTCTCACCACTCCTTTTTAAACTCTACTCAGAGGAAATCTTCGCCAAAGCCCTCGACAATGACACCGGTGGAATACGAGTTAACGGCATTCCACTGAACAATTTGCGCTACGCAGACGACACAGTACTTCTCGCCGAAAACATGCAAAACCTTCAGAATATGTTGAATAATGTCACCACAACTAGTCGAGAATATGGTCTGACACTTAATGTTAAGAAGACCAAATACATGATTGTCATCAAAACTGAAGTATCCAATGAACATCTGTCTGTCGAAGGCGAAAGGTTGGAAAGAGTCGAGAGATATGACTATTTGGGTACAAGTGTCAACTGTTCCTTGGACTATTGTTCAGAAATAAAGATTCGCATTGAGAAGGCCCGTGCATCCTTTGTGAAGATCAAGGACCTAAGAATTCGGATGCTTAAATGTTATGTATTCCCAGTCCTATTGTATGGTGTAGAAGCTTGGACCCTCAACTTACATTGCGAGCAGAAACTAGAAGCCTTCGAGATGTGGACCTACCGTAGGATGCTGCGAATATCATGGACAGAACATGTGACCAACTTGGAGGTTCTGAGAAGAATGAAGAAGGACGTAGAGATCCTATATGAAGGAAAAAAGAGAAAATTGCAATATCTCGGTCACATCATGAGAGGTCCAAGGTATAAGATTTTGCAACTCATAATCCAGGGAAAGATTGTGGGAAAAAGATCTGTTGGAAGAAGAAGAATGTCCTGGCTTAGGAATTTGCGAGAATGGTTCAACGTCAAGTCATCTGATCTATTCAAGGCCGCAGCTTCCAAGGTCAGAATAGCAATGATAATAGACAACCTCCGAAATGGAGAAGGTACATGAAGAAGAAGAAGAAGAAGATTTAGGATCTGAAATATGCAATTTCCAATAATAAAATAGCAGGTTACCTTTTTTTTGCGGCAAAAGTCTAATTTCCATTGAGTATAACATTTATTCACCTGAAAAATTAATTATTTAACTAGCGAAAAATTTTAAGAAAGAAAATAAATTTGCATTTTTAACACCATTGTGGATTTTAATGCCTACCGTAATCTGTTACAAAATACATCCATAAATAGTTCATCTTGATGAGTAGATATTCTCCAAACTCCCAATCCAATACCAACAACGAAAACATATGCCATTTTTTTACTTTCTTTTGCTCTTTCGTTTGCTTCTATCAGTAACGTATCGAATGAGAGCGCGATTCTTTTGGCATAGATGTAATTATTAAAATACAGTTCGTTGGTCACAGCATGATACTTTTTCTTATTTTTAAATTCACCCTTTAATTTAGTATACGTCAGGCTTGGCTCTCCGTAAAAATTGATAAATGACCCTTAAAAAATTATGCTCTTAATCAAATAATACTTTTAATCAATTATTAAAAATATGACCTGGTCGCTTTATGACCCCACATATTACAAGTCATTACCACGAAGAAGTGATATTATAGGAGCTCGGTTTTTCTTTTCCTAATTGTGATCACACTACAATGACCTCAATATTAAGTATACTAAATTTTCAGAATGAAATATTAGTTTGCACGATCCCTTGATGACTTAAAATGATTAATCAAGAGCAGAAATCTGCTTTAAAACTTTCTAAGGGTTGCAATGAATCGAAATATTAATGTGTTCAAAAACCACAAAAATGAGGGTGGTATATATATATATATATATATATATATATATATATATATATATATATATATATATATATATATATATATATATATACATATATATTTATTTTCTTGATTCTTGAACCATAGATTATATCATTTTTCTTTATTTTGTCTTTTTTTGGGTTTAGGTTCTATATTTAATAAATACACAAAACGATTGACGTTTCGCCCTTTATTCAAGGGATTTTCAAAATTCCTTCCTCCTAAAAATATATAATTAAAATACATCACATAAAAAACATATTTATGATTTCGAAAAACAAACAAGACACTTAAAAGCAGTAGTCAAAACTTTAATATTTTTTAAAAATATTTAATTTTACCGGTACATACCTTGACATTTTGCTGTTCTGTTACTAAATAAAATTTAAATTTTACATCGTTTACTGAGGATACGTGGAATGCGAATGTGTTTTATTTTTTAAATATTTTTTTATATTTTACAATGCATAAAAAAACAAATAAGGTATATGTTTGGTTTTATGTTTAAGAGGATATTCAATTTTTGATTCTTATTTGACCGGATCGAATACTTAATATTTTTGTTTAAATTAGGCTTGCGTAAATGTGGCTGAAATTTCCCATATCTGTTCTGTCGTTAACAATGTTTTTATCTTTTTTAATTTCAATCATTTCCTTTTTCTGTAATTTTTGGTAATTAATATCTTTGTTTTTTAAAGTGGTACTGTTATAATCAAAAGTGTGTTTTTCGTCCTGTGTGTGTTTGTTTAACGCTGTTGAGGCGTTTTTCGTAAATTTATGGCCATTTAATCTGTTCTTCAGTAATTAGCTCGTCATGCCTATATATTTTTTGGGACAATTTGTGCAAGGGATCGAATATAGTATATTTGATTTATTCATTAGAGTAGTTTTACTTTTTAAATTTGTGAACAATGTATTTAATTTATTATGTGACCTGTGGCATACGATGACAGCTCACTAGTGTACGGTAATGCCACATATTTTTGCTGTTTATGTTCTATGTTTTTTGTTTTTATGTTATTATAATACTTATATGTTCTTTTATCAATTATTTTGGTGATAGTCTTTTCGTTGAAATTATTATTTATTAGTGTCTCTTTTACTTTTTGCAGTATTTTTGGTCGGAATTCTGGAGACGTTAGGGAGATAGCACGATCAGATAGACCAATTGTAATGCTATTTTTTTGAGTTTTTGAATGATTAGAGAAATAGTTTAGATATCTACCTGACCAAGTTAGTTTGGTGTACTTTTCAGTTAAAATTTTGTTTTGTCTGCGTATAAGTGTCATATCTAGAAAATTTATTTTATTATTATTCTCTGTTTCGGACGTGAACTGTAAGGAGGAAAAAGTTTTAGAAAAATTAAATTTTAATATAATATTTTTCAAACGTTTTGTCGATGATTGCATAGCAGTCGTACCACAAAATAGAATAAATGAAATTCTCCAAGAGTTTAACAGTTTCAACGAAAAATTACAGTTCACGTCCGAAACAGAGAATAATAATAAAATAAATTTATTTTTATGACACTTATACGCAGAAAAAACAAAATTTTAACTGAATGATACACCAAACCAACTTGGTCAGGTAGATATCTAAACTACTTCTCTAATCATTCAAAAACTCAAAAAAATAGCGTTATAATTGCTCTGATCGTGCTATCTCCCTAACGTCTCCAGAATTCCGACCAAAAATGCTGCAAAAAGTAAAAGAGACACTAATAAATAATAATTTCAACGAAAAGACTATCACCAAAATAATTGATAAACGAACATATAAGTTTTATAATAACGTAAAAACAAAAAACATAGAACATAAACAGCAAAATATGTGGCATTACCGTACACTAATGAACTGTCAGAAAAAATTAAATACATTTTAAAAAAGCATGATATTATCGTATGCCACAGGTCACATAATAAATTAAATACATTGTTCACAAATTTAAAAAGTAAAACTCCTCTAATGAATAAATCAAATATAAAATATTCGATCCCTTGCACAAATTGTCCCAAAAAATATATAGGCATGACGAGCCAATTACTGAAGAACAGATTAAATGGCCACAAATATACGAAAAATACCTCAACAGCGTTAAACACAGGACGAAAAACACACTTTTGATTATAACAGTACCATTATAAAAAACAAAGATATGAATTACCAAAAATTACAGATAAAGGAAATGATTGTGATTGTGATGTTTTAAAGTTTTGACTACTATTTTAAGTGTCTTGTTTGTTTTCCAAAATGGTAAAATATGTTTTTTATGTGATGTATTTTTATTATATATTTTTTTAGAAAAAAATTTTGAAAATGCCGTGAATAAAGGGCGAAACGTCAATCGTTTTGTGTTTTATTAATTATAGAACCTAAACCCAAGAAAAGACAAAATTAAGAAAAATGATTATATATATATATATATATATATATATATATATATATATATATATATATATATATATACATATATGATTATATATATATATATATATATATATGTATATATATATATATATATATATATATATATATATATATATATATATATATATATATATTCATATCTTTGTTTTTATTTATGGTACTGTTACAATCGAAGGTATTTTTTTCATCCTGTGTGTATTTGTTTAACGCTGTTGAGGCGTTTTTCATTTATTTATAGCCATTCAATCTGGTCTGATATTTGGTTCGATACAACTCCACTGATAAGGTGTTCGAAACGCGTATAGAGAGAGGACCAGATTTGTATTTGCAGAAAATAAACTATTTCTAATTAGCCTTCCTTTTTCACATCTTGAAAGAAGAATACATATGGGCAACTAGAAAATACAGGGTGTTCCGTTTAAAATAAGAAACATATTTGACTTAGTTAGTTAGTTAGTTAATTTAAGAGTTAAAGGCGCGTCAGTATCTCAGACCATTTAGCGCCTTCTGTAGAAATTGTTGGGATCATCTAAACTTTATTGTAAAAATCAGTATGCCTCAAGAAACAAAGTAAGCGTTTGGCCTTAGTCAAATCAAAAGACATGACTGTCGCAAAATTATTAGAGGTTAGATACCTCTCTCTCTAGCATTTCTGTATGAGGGACAGTCAGATATTATGTGTTTTATAGATAGAGGGGAACGACAAGATGGACATTGACGGGGATCCTCGTTTTTAAGAAGAAAAGAATGAGTCATTCTGCAATGTCCAATGGCGATTCACTTCCATACGACATTTTCCCTTCTGGACAGTTGGGGAAAGTGATATGTCTCTGAGAAATTTCCCTTAATGTGGAAGAGTTTATTGGGGTTTTCTAGAGATCCCAGCGAACCTGCACAATGTTGCGAATAATGTTATCAATGTGTCTATTGAATTCTTTGGGGTTGAGTAAAGAGAAGAAAGGGGTGCCTTCAAGGATCGCAGATTTTGCTTGAGTGTCTACTAATTCATTCCCTTCTATGCCGATGTGGCTCGGGGCCCACATGAAAGCTATGCACAGATTACGTTGGGATCCCATTTTAAGGAGGTCAAGGATTTGATTCATGAGAGGGTGGGATGTGTTAATGGCTTGGATCGATCTCAGGCAGCTGAGGGAATCAGAAATGATTAGATGATTGGGGGTGGAGGAGTGCTTAATCATTTCTCTGATGCATTGTTTGATGGCAAACAACTCAGCTGAAAAAATGGATGCAAGGGGATTTAACTTTGTTTTGTTGCATGAAAAGCTGGTTACGGCAGCTGAGCCTACCCCTTAATCCGATTTGGAACCGTCAGTAAACGATAGTTTGAAAGATTTGAACTTGAGTTAATTGGGCCAAGGAAGTGTTGTTTGATGATGGAAGGTAAAGTATTGTTCTTATCATACTGCAGAAGATCAAAATTGATTTCAAAAAGGGGAAGATCCCAGGGGGAGAAGATATGGGGGAGGATCATTGGCACCCAGTGTGATATTTAAGACAACCGAGAAGTCAGAAGGATTAAGGATTTTATTATAATCCAAAAGGAATGGTCTAGATTTGACAGATATGACGTATTTTGTAAGAAGAGAAGAACGTCGGAGACACAGTCGAAGAGTGTTAGTAATGCACTGAAGACTGACTATTGGGGAGGTACGAAATGCACCAGTCGATAATCGTAGGGCTTGGTTCTGGATAGGATCAAGGGAAGAGATATATGAGGGCCTAGCCGAGTCACAGGCAATGCACCAATAGTCCAGCTTGGGGAGAATGATGGAGTTGTATATTTTGAGGAGCGTGTAGAAGTCTGAGCCCCAGGTGGTATGGGAGAGAAACTTTAATAAATTGAGATCCTTAAAGTATCGAGTCTTAAGGGAGGCAGTGTGCGGACGCCAGTTAAGCTTATCATCAAATATTAGGCCAAGAAACTTAAGTTGGCTGTCCATAGGGAGATGTCTACGGTTTAGTGAGATAGAGTTTAGCTTTAGGCAGTTTCTCTTTTTACAAAAGTGGGTGACCGTTGATTTAGACTGACTAAAAGTAAAACCTGACTTTAATTATAATTAAAATCAAATGTTTTTATCAACCCTGTATAGTTTTTAGAGATCATTTCTACTTTATAATAAATCGTAATGATTTCACTAAAGGAACGAATACAATTTAAAATATCTAGTTTGAAGAAGCAAGGCAGGCATGCCTCGTAAATCTTGGTTTACAATTTTAAAAATAGTTAAATATGAAAATCATGGTTCTTGGGTTTAAACCGAGTCAAATTGGAATTATTTTCCGATGTTTCGCCTACGATTGCACGAGGCATCTTCAGGGATCTTTACTTCACGAGATTGGAACACTGAATGACTATCGAAGAGCAACAGCCTGGTATTTAAACCTCACTGGTGCTTAGCGAAACGTGATCCAGAGTTACAATTGATTTTCACGTGTGATGTAAACCTATTTAAGTACGCTTAAGTAAAAATAACTTAGAAAAAGCCCTTTTTCGCGCTAAAACTAGCAAATTTGCAAAAATTTTAAAAATTAAAGACTGTCTTCATGAATATGTGGCAGAAATGATGTTTATCTGTTACATCTTAAAAACCCACATTGTTCTTCATAACACCCTGTATTATAGGTCACGTGGTACCTTGTAAAGTTGGAACAGATAATTTTCCGTATCCTTTACTCTGTACATTTTGTTCTTCGGTTATTATAATCTCCTGATATTCCATAACTTCTTCCTTTGTAAGCCTAGTCCCTGAAAATTGGACGAAATATTAATAAACCAAAAATTCATTATCTTCAGTAAAATCATCAATAACAATTGTTAAGAAATATAGAAAGGAAACTTGATTTGGAATTCGAAAACGAAAAGGCGAATTATTTTATAAGAAAAAAATTACAATAGGAAGGTCATTGTTTCAGTAATCTCGAGAGATATTATTGTTTGATTTCCTCGCTAGAAAAATTCGGGACTTTTCAATACGTTAGTAGGGATTAAAAGTTCCAAAGATTAGCGTGAATCACTCCTTTCAAGCTTCAAGAGGACCACTAAGTTGCTTATGCTAGTGCAACCTGGGAGGTCGCTCTGCTTACGACGGCTAATCAAGAACTCGAGCTTCTTATTTGTCTTGATTAAACAGATAAAGATTCGACTAAAAAGAAAATCGTATCAAGAACAAAAAACAAAATGAGTTTGCGCTTAGATAGGCCAAGCAATCTCGTCTATTACTGAAACCCTAGGACTACAAATTGGGATCTGTTTTGGGAGGAACTGGGATGCAGAGTCGTAGGGTTCTTATCAAGATACAGTGATGAAACTGATTTGGAAGTTGCTACCAAATACACTTCGGAGTTCACTTGAGGCTAGTTGTCTAATAAGATTAAGGCCCATGAATTCCAAAATATCCTGGTGGAACTCTCAAATTAAGAACCATCAGAAAAATATTCGGAAACCTTTTAAAAAAGCGTTAAACACCGAACTGAAAAAAGCTGGGAAGAATATAAAACTGCCCAGAGAGAACACAAGAAGCTAATAAGGGACTCACAGAGGAACGTGTGGAAGAAATACTGCGAGAGCATGGAAAGTATGCCCTCAGCATCCCGCCTCTGCAAAATACTATCTAGAGATCCTGGTGCTCAGATTGAAGCTTTAGCTCTTCCTGAAGAAGGTTAAACTACGACAGAAGAGGGGATCTTAGGGCAGCTACTAAGAGGGCACTTTCCAGGCTCAAATTAATATGAGGGCGATTTTAAAGAACGAAGACTCCCCTTAGTACGTCACACGACAGTGTCATATTAAAGGGTGAAATGGCCCCCTTTCAAGTCACCTGGTAAGGATGACATTTCCAGCTTTACTATAAAATTTCTCTGATATTATAATAAACCACCTGATGAAATTATTCCTCTCATGTTTGAGCTTGGAGTACATACCGATGACGTAGAGGGAAACAAAAGTAGTCTTTATTCCCAAAGTAGGAAAAAGAGACTACACAAACCCTAAGTCTTTTCGCCCTGTCAGCCTGGCCAGTTTCTTATTAAAGACATTGGAAAGTTTAGTGGATCGACACATCAATGGTGAAGTGTCGCTTACATCTTTTACGATTTGCAGAGGCAAGAAATCTACAGACACATCTACATCGACTCGTCACAAGATTTGTAAACGTGCTGTTGAGTGGTCGATCCACCTTATATACCTTTATCAATATCAAGGTAGCGTTTAACAACACATCTCGCGATTCGATATATAATGATTTAAAATGACGAGGCTCTGAACCGACAATAGTCGCTTGGATCAAAGGAATGTTAACTCAAAGACTAATATATGCTGAGCTTAACAATGTAACTGTTACAGCACTATCAAGTAGGGGCTGTCCCTAGGGAGGAGTTCTATCACCTTTGCTGTGGAGCCTTGTAGTGGACAGCCTGCTGAGTGAACTGAAAGAGCGCCGATAACCTGGTCATTTTGTGCTTTGATCGAGATGTCCAGGACTTGGTGGGAACAATGATGTGGGCCCTCCGAATCGTGGAACTATGGGGCCACAAGGAAGGGCTCGGAATAAAACCGAACAAAGTGGTAGTCTTTACAAAAAATAGAAAAATGGGAGACTTCCCACAGTTATATTGTGAGGAGGGACAATTCACTACAAGGGGACCGCTAAATGCCTGGGAGTAATTCTGGACTGGAATAGTCTTATTGAAACTCGAATTAAAGAAGCCATATGTGCCTTCTGGGATTGTTAAAGAGCCTTTGGGTGCACATGGGGGCTAAAACCGAGAGTACTATTCTGGATATACACTATGGTGATCCGCCCCATGATAACGTACGCCGCTATTGTATGGTGATGCAGTACAACAAAGCGCAAATACTGTCTTCAACTTGGCAAAGTTCAAAGAATGGCTTATGTTGAAATATTGAGTGCGATGAGGACTGGCCCCAAGAGGGCTCTAGAGGTCCTGGTGAACCTGCTTCCTCTCCATTAATAAATAGAAAACGAGGCCCTGAAAATTATTTATCGACTCAGTTGCCTAGGGTATCTCGGTGTCTGGAAAAACGTGGTGTCTATCACTCCCCATGCAGACAGATTACATGGCGCTGCTTTTAAAACCCAGCCACTCTCTGGAGATATTTCTGCCAAGTAGAGAGGATTGGAAGGGAGAGCAAAATCTTCCGAGAGATGGATCCTGATGGTATCGAGTTGGATCTCGACAAGATGAAAGAGCTGGAGCCTAAGGATTCGGCAGGAGCACGGGAGTCAGTCGGACAACGTGCGACAATCTTTACAGCCGAAATGTATACTATTCCGCAGTGTGTCCATCTCTGTGAGAGGGACATGAACAAGAATAGGGTAATAAACATATGCTCCAAGTTCAATTAAAAAGACTGCTTGGATTAGTAAATGATCAGCCTCGAATGACGTGCAGCTATGGTGGGATGTAAAAGGTCCAATAAGGCCTAGGCATCCATAATCAAGTATCACCACCTTTGTTCATTCATTCATACTTATTAAATTATTCATTATTACTTATTATGATTCAATACTATTTCAAACAGTGCAAGTGCAAAAGAGTATGATATTCACAGCGGCGCATTAAAAATGTTTTTTTTTTTAATTTAACTTGACCTTTTTTTGGTTGTTTCTGTAAACGGAATTGCCTTTTTATTCTCTAATTTATCATTGTTAGTTAAAATTTTCACTCAGCATATGTTTTCTTACCTATTAAACCCATAATTACTCCGAAATCCTCTATTTCGTCAATGTCCCTTCGATATTTCCCACAATTATTTCTGGAACCATTGTTAATGAAACAAGTGTACGATGAAACAGACAGTAAAGCTGATAACTTAATTTCATCATAAGATAAGCAGTTTTTCAAAATTCTGGGTGGTTTTTCATCGTCCTTACCTAGCAAGTGAGACAATACTTATGATAACTAATGAGAAAAACAATTTTTCTTAAAATCTAATATAAAATCATGTGAGTTTTCAATAAACTATAGTTTTCCTGCCATTTCTGTGTGTGTTAATTAGTATATTTAGCTTTAATTATAATGTTTCTATTAAAATATTGTTACGATCTTCTCTCTTTTAATTGCTCGCTGGGTCTAAATAAAGCACAATGTTTTCCACTAATAAATAACAACATTTTATCACTTTCACATTCAGATACAAACTAAGCCAACTACTGATATCCTATCCCTATTTATATACATATAGAATCTATAAAAATATATGAGAATACAAATCTAGAAATTTCAAGAAACAATTATGACCCATCGATATAATATTTGTACAGAGACTCATCAAAATAATATTTCAAAGAGGACGCACCAAATTTTTCTTAGTTCTTCGTTACACTGCTCCCTTCTAATTCTGATCGTCCCGATCAGCTTCGATATTTTCGGGGTATGGCTTTAACCTGTGGAGATGTACTACGCCATTGATTCTTTTCAGAACATATACGATCCTTCACATACTGGCATCAACTAGGGTGATTTGACCTTCGTTCCCTGTGGATTCCATAATCAAATTCTTATCATCTTACTAAAATCCTGCCGAGTTTGTTATGATGTCATACAGGCGCGGATCCAAGGGGGGGGGGCGATCGCCCCCCCCCCCCCAAAAAGCTTGGAGTTCAGGAAAATAGACCCGATTTTGCCTCTTATACTATAGTTTATTCAAGAACTAGGGAGAGTTTTTCATTTTTACCTTTTTTTTCTTCGCAAACTACCTGTGTTCTTTGGTCCAGTGTCTTTGGCAAAATCTGTTAAACACATATATTTTTGATAGGAATGGGTTAGAAATTTTATAATCAAAAATACTGATCTATAATAATGGACTATTTGGGTTGGATAGCAATAGATATTTGGATGTGTGAAGTGTTAAAAAAGATTTTAATCCTTGTCATAGGCATCGGAATGCGTCAAAAGGAGGTCTATTTTATTACTAAATATTTATGGCATACAGTATTATTTCAGTAATAAACTTAAAATAAAATGTTTTTATAATATTAATTTATTTCTTATGATTTTTTAATAATTCACATATATTAGAAAATATAGATAATTTTGACATAATTAAAACAAATCACAACTGTAGTTTTATTATTTTTAATTTTGGCATAGAAACCGTTTTAGGCACATTCAGACTAAAACGTAGCCTTTTTCTCTCAAAAAATTCTAAATTATAATTTAAATACTTACAAAATACCCAATATCAAAAATACAAGAAGTTAAATATATATAAAAAAAAATAAATTCGTCAATATAATATTAAATTTTTTTTGGGGCTATCGGTCATTTTATTATTAATTAAAAACATTTTTGGGATATTTGACGTTCCAGTTTATTTATTTCTTAAACCATCTGCAGAATTACAATTAAACACTAAAAAGGGATTCAAATGTCATTAATTTTTGTATGTTACAGAAAATTTAAATAATAAATTGTGTTAACGCTGGTAAACATTACGTATCTTATTCGTCGTCAAAGTCAGTGAAGCTATCTTCGCTCAAATTAATTATAATTGATTCCTCTCTCACCGATCATGAGATCGAGTTTCCATATTTTATTTTATTCTTTTATTATATGGATTTTTCGCAATTATTTGCAGTAACTTTATTCAAAAAATCTTTCAAAAGTTCAGTTAAATTATTAATTTTGTAAGTTGTGTTATTTCCAGTAACTCTACCTTTTATTTGAGAGAGATATTTCCTTCACCAACGGACATTTTCCGGACGATCTATAAGAACAGATTTCCTATCTGGTTTTCCCAAAAAAAATTAAGTTCTCTGAGCAATTTCCAGAGCTCAGTTCTTTTAATTTCAGGCAAATCCCGATCTTCATTGATTTTAGTTAGAATTTTGTCGATGGTTGAGATCTACTTCTCATAATAAAATGTATGTACAACTCCTTTTATTACAGTTTACATCTCTTCTTCCAACGAGGTTTTTCGTCTGCCTGTGATCGAATATAGCTTAGATTTACTAACAATTCCAGTCGTTTTTTTCTCCGTCAGTGTTCGGTACATGATAGATTTTCGAACTCCTGTTATATTGGAACACATTTCAACAGAGCTTTTAACATTATTATCTAGATACTAATATTTTAAGGCATCATAAACATTCATCCTAATAAGTTTTTCATTGAGGAAAAAATGCCCTCCATCTTTTGGGTATCTCACTAATTTCAAATAATATATAAAAACAAGCACAAACAAAATAAATCACTATGGACACACTGTATGGTATACTTTGCTCACTGACAGAAATTAAATTGAATTATCAGAAATTTTATTGTTGCAGTAAATTTATAAGAGCTTATAATATTTAAATATAATTAGATTTACGGCAGTTTTCAGTTACCGGGGGCACTGAAGCAGGTACGTTGGAGGTTTCGGTGATAGTTTTATTACTCTCTCTAGTTCTTGAAGAGAGTATAGGAATGTGTATGTTTGCGATTGCCCCTTCCCTTCCCAAGGGCTTTGAGTTCAGGAACATAGAACCGATTCTGCCTTTTTATTAGGAATGTGTATGCTGCTGGCAACCCCCCCCTCCCCCCCCGTAGACAACTTGTCTTTTTTTTTGCGATAGCATCCCTCCCAGGAGCTTTGAATTAAGGAAAATAGACCCGATTCGGCCTCTTATACGAAGAATGTGTATGTTGATCGCATCTTCCCACCCTCTGTCGGAAACTTGTTTTTTCTTGTGATCTCCAAGCTCTCTCCAAGAGCTTCAAATTAAAAAAAAATAGCCCCGTCTCTACCTTTTACACTAGAAATGGGAATGTTGCTGGTGTCCCCCACCCCCCGGGGACAACTTGCTTTCGTTTGCCATACTGTACTTTTGTGATATCACCGCCCCCCCCCCCCCAAAAAGAGAGAGGTTGGATCCACCCCTGATGTCATATAAGTTGACTAATACATTCGTTATCAAGTATTAACAGAGTTTATTGAGGTGTTGAATCAATCCGATGTGGCTTCCAGAACTGTTGTCCAGTCTTCCGTAAATGATTTTTCTCTGCATCTCACTTTATTACGGTTGTTTATTCGGCAATGACTCTGATTGGTTCGATATTACGGTTCTTTGACGGAATAAATTCTTCGGTACCAAACTCAATTTCTATGGTGGCAACTAACGCCAAATGGTTTAATTTTAGCCCTGAAAGTTGAAACATCACTTCCATTTTTTCAATCACATCAACTGTTTCTCCAGTTACAGCTTTTAACGATACTTTCTGTACAATGGTTGGAATTCAAATTTACCAACAAGGCTTGACTTTATCCGAGATACTGCAGCACCCGTATCAACATTTATGGTAATATATGTAGCATTGAATTTCCTTTTAAGTTAAAGAAATGGTGCCAGATTGTTGTCATTAAGTTGGTTTTTTCTCGTCTGAGATGTATTCTACTCTGAATCAACGTTAAAAGTGACTTTCAGAATAAGAAACCCTTCTTTTTGTTCCATTTTGCTACATTGCTTGTATTTTTCCTTACTTGGTCTTCTTGACATGGTATATGCGCTGTTATGCAGTCTTCCTGGTCTATATTTCATGTTAAAATTGGACTCTTATAGTTTTCCCTGGTTCTCTTCTATGCGGTATCTGGATAATGAACTAGACCTAAATTGCACCTGACAGTTTCTTTTCATGTATCCAGATCGCCCAAATCTGTAGCACTTTATTTGGTCTCTTAATTTTTCTTCGACAGCCCTTTCTCATATGTCCAATTCGTCCAGATCTTTAGCACTCGATCTGGTTTCTACTATAACGTGAAGTTTCACTTATTCTACTTTTGATTTTAGAATGTTGTAATTTTTCATGGTTCTCTTTTGTGCGATCTCTGGATGTAAAGGCTGAAAGAGCTGAACATATAAAAAAAACTGACTATGCCACTGAATTCTACATAAAAAAAAACTCTTTTTTTAGCTTTGCGATAAGTTCGTAAAAAAGTAGCACAGTGTCTCGAACATCTTATCCTTCTATTGTTACTAATAATGAAGATAACCCGTAAAACAATCGAAAATTGGACACTCTGTACATAAACTATCTTTGGACGTCTACTGACGGTTTTAAATATCTTTAAGATGTATTTGTGTATTTTGAAGTCGTTAGAAAACGACCCTTGAAATTCTATTTGTTATCGACTTCAAGGAAAGAAAATTAAGTCACTTACCAACTGTCTCCCAGCCTGATAAATTAGGTACTCCATCTAGAAGCATAAAGCTATCGAGTTCACCACAAAAGGCAACTGCTCGTTGTTTCAAAAGCCTGTCAATAAGTTTTTCAACGGTATAATCTTTGTAAAAGTCTCTTTCAATATTGGACCCAAATTTTTTCTTATGGTCTAAGAAAGTAAGGAATAGTGGCAACGCTGCTTCGTGAAGTATGGGATATACCGAATTAATATTTCTGTTTAAGTCGTTTTCTGAAATTCCTAAAAATAAAAAACTCCTTTAAAATATAGTCGCCTTGCCCCTCCCCACTCTAACTGTCAATGTTCTGCATGAAAATCCTCTTCGGCAAACTAATGTGTTATTTCGATAATTTCTACCTATGAAACCCGTACATTGATTGATTGCAAAGGAGGTATAAAGATGTACCTATGTTATGTATAAGTTGTGATATCATACCGATGGGCGAAGTTGCCAAATCTACGTTTTCTCTAAGTTTAGAGAAAATGCGCACAATCTGGCAATATCGCATGAGGCGTCTGGTGATGACCCTCATCTATGAAGCCTAAACCCACTAGGACATAAAATAACGGAGATATCCATTAAACCCAATTTATTCCAAATTTCACCATATTTCTTAGTCGTCGAAGGATCAGCTACTTATCGAAGGGGCCGTATACAGGAATTATGTCGTTGCTTCTGGTACTCTCGATACCCGATGTTTCTAGAAAACACCAAATGTACGAAACAGGTGTACACCATTGTAGTAGTCGTCTGTGGTTCGCCCACAGACGCCATGCAGCGAGCTTTGAAAATGGTGAATGAGATTTCACCGAAACATCGGCTGCCTTACAGTCCTGAGAAGGAGAGGAGCGTATACACGAGATACCCGAAAACCCCCTATTATATATATATATATATATATATATATATATATATATATATATATATATATTTAGGAATTCATTTTGGTTTTGTATTTCAAAGCTTAAAGTTCCATCTAGTTGCCAATTCACGTCAGATGACCGACAAATTAGAAAAAAATTAACACAAAAATGTATACTACATCACCGCTAACTATAAAAGCGAAAATTCATTTTTTTTAGAAAGTGGCAGGTCAGTCAATTGTACAGTAAACATTGTTAGTCTTATTCGTAAAAAATAACATAACCCCAAAATTATTTAAAAAAAAATTAAAGAAAGAGTGCATTTTAATCGGTTGTAGAGTAAACATCGCTAGTTTTTTTCATTAACAATAACATAACCTCAAAATTTTCATTTGTTGTTTATTTAAAAAATAAAATAAAAGAAGACAGTGCAGATTAATCTGTGGTAGAGTTAATATCGCTAGTCTCATTTATTAAAATTTTAAAAGGGGAAGAAACATATAACGTGGATAAAAAAAAATTTGGATATTTAAAGACAATTTTAAAAAAAGGAAAAGAAGTATACTAAATTAATAAATAAATAATATCACTAAGCAAGCAGCTCTGAAAAATATTTAACAAATTAGTAATATATATAAGAAGAAAAGTTACAAGGACCAAGGATTTTTAAGTTTTTAAAAAAAGGAAGAAACCTAGAACGTGGATAAAAAAATTCTGGAGATTAAAAGATATTTATCTAACGTGTAAGAAATAGAAATTTTAGACGCGTGAAAATACAACAAAAGAGAAACAGTGCACATTAAATAAAATTGATAATTTTAATTAGAAATAGATAAGCTGATTTATTAATATTACATAAAACTGCACCCACTGACATATTTGTATTATGTTAATAAAGTTTATACTTGTGTTTAAGAATCATTGGTTTGACTTTTCTAATAATAATAAACATAATTTAATCTGAACTCACCTGAGAAAAAGAAAATTTACATCAATATTTTTAAACATCTGATCATGAAAAACGGAGTACATTCAGAAATACAGCAAATGTGTATTTGTGTAACTTTTTTAATTAAAATAAAAAATTTTGGTACAAATCGATTATACTCAGATATATTTATCTGTGCCTGGCGCACAACAACTTTAAAAAAGGAAAAATAAGAAATATATATATATATATATATATATATATATATATATATATATATATATATATATATATATTTACATCATTCAGTAGATAGGTCCTCCTCATGTGGCGCATCTTTAGGTCATCCACCAGAAATAGTGAATATATATATAATTTGTGTCATGTATATAGAGTACTTTGTTATTCTTATTATAAATCCATTAAAATAATAACAAAAAAAATTTTTTAGTTTTCACATAAATCCCTATCTTTACGTCCTCCAACGAAATCACGGTATTTATATCATCCGGGCGTATACTCCTTTTTCACAATCGAAGCGATACATCCTCCGATATATAGTAATTTTATAGATTACAATGGATCGCTAGCCCGACAACGTTGCCATTGTTGAGTAATCTAAGGTAATGATTTCGTGTTCAGTTCTCAGTATAAGAATTGCACTAGAAGAAGGGTATTACTAAACGTAAAAGGTAAATACGTATTTTGTTAAAATAAAATGGATTAAGAAATGAATATATGCCAAAATATATGTAGGGTGCGTTGAATCTTATTTTGCAATTGCAGTAGTACAATTTACAAAAAATAGTCAAAAATTTAAAATTATCTTATACAGCTGAAATTTTGCGTATGGGCTAAAAATTGCACTCAGAAAAACTATTTTTCATAACTTTTTTCGATATTTTGGGATATAACCTCACCTTTGGATTTTTTTTGGAATGAAATTTAAATTTGACAGAATATGCTCATCACGTGACTACTATTTTTTGGTTAGTTTTCATCTCGATCAAAGCAGAAATTGATGTCAAAGTTAAATTTCGAATAAAGCTATTAATAATTAATATTTTTTGACTCCGACTCCACGCCTACTGATGATCCTGAAGATTCTGATTTTAATCCTTCAGAATATGACTGTTCTTCGATATGTTTTAGTTTCATTTTTGTAAGAATTAAACTAAATAATATTCTTTAAGGACATACTGATGACCTCCCCTCAAATATGTGATACACCACCTTCTCCCGAAATTTTGCCTCAGAATAAAAATAATAAATTTGATGGTAAAAGTACTGAACCAACTGCAACTCCATATAACATCGAAAATTAAGAATATTCTAAAATGAAGACTGCAGATGAATATGCAACAATGAATAATTTTGCTTACGAACTTAACAAAATAAAATTAGACTCTAATTCTAAGAACACATTATTTTGTTATTATTGCGAAAAATATGTAATTCATTTTCCCAGACATTCATTTAGAAATCACAAATTAGAAATAGAAGTGAAAAAGATTTTAGCACTACCATCTCTATGCAAGGAATGAAAAAAACTTGCTTTTTAGTCTAAGAAAGAAAGGTAATTACTTAACCAACAGTGAAGTAACAAAACCCTTAAGAAAAGGTGCTGAGATTACTAATTACCTTCCATGTACATACTGTTTGGGCTTTTACTCTGCTAGGAATCTACGACGACATCGCAAAAATTGTGATGCGAATCCAAATAAAAGAACTTCTGAGAAAAATTCTCAAAGCAATGCGCAAAATTATTTAGTACGCAACTTAAGAGTGGATCCTCAATTAAACGAAAATGTATTTTCCCGTATGAGAGCTGATCAAATTTCTCTTGTAGCTAAGAAAGATCCACTTATATGTGCTTTTGCAGCGAGATATTTAAACATTCATCGGGAAAATCATTCTGGTTGTTTCAAGGAAAATGCGTGAATTGGCCAAGCTCATTATTGAAGACAAAAAAATTAGACCTTCTCTAAGAGATCTTCTTGAAGCTCTTAAACCTGGACATTACGACATTTTGGTATCTGCCATAAAAGCAGCTTCAAAATATGATCCAGAAAATCACCTTTATCAATTTCCCACATTTGCTATGAATATATGGGAACCACTTTAAAACAGTGTTGTACTGTTGCGCTTATGCATGTATTTAAAAAATCAGAAACATCGATACTGTTAGCAAGTACTGAGGCCGATTTTAAAACCTTAAGTCAGGTAATTTAAAGTCACTGGAAATTTGATGTTTCCAGTCAAGCAGCAAGTGACTTAAATTTACAAAAATGGAGTAAGGTAACTTGAGTGGCTCTAGCAAGCGATCTAAAGCTACTAAAAGAATGCTTTATTAACAAGGCAAATGATGCATTTTTCAAATGAAAAGAAAATAATGGAAACGAAAAAGCATATATCATCTTGTTGGAAAATTATTACTAAATAGAAGACGATCCGGTGAACTTCAAAGACTTTTCATAAATACATATAAATCTGCGCTTCTAAAGATAAATCAACAAGGTTACGAAGAATTTTCTGAAGTTGTTTCTGAAACACAAAAAATATTAATCAATTCCTTCGAAAGAATTGTCATAAGGGGTAAAAGGGGACAGTGTTATTAGTAAAGATTTCCAAGATCATTTAGAAATAGTTCTAAAATGTCGAGATAATATTCTCAAAATACCCAGTAGTTATCTGTTTGGAAATCCAAATACTGGGCAGCAATTTGTGGGTTATAAAGTTTTGAGAAAATATGTTACACTAAGTGTAGTTAAAAAACCCTGAAGCCCTCACATGTACTTGATTAAGGAAGCATTTGGCTACATTGACCCAGTTATTTAACATGAGTGAAAATGATATGGAGCAACAACCAACTTTATTGGTCCCACCTTAGGAATCCACCGATCATCTTACAGACTCCCTGATGATATTTACCAGACATCAAAAAAATCCAAATTACTCATACTTATGAAAACGGAGGAAGCCTGTCAGTTTAAAGGCAAAAGTTTAGATGAAAATGATTTGAATTTAGAGGAAAATTTGCTCGAAAATGATGATTTACGAAAAAAACTAGAGGAAAGGGAGTTATTACAGAAGATCAAGATAGCGATTTTAAGTTGCTAGTTGAAAGAAATATTAACAATGTAATAAAAAAGAAGCAAACAGAACAGAAAAAAATGATAGATTTTGAGAAATTTTGTTACTATCCAAAAACTTAAGTTGAAAAAGGGCCAAAGCCGAAAAACAATTCTCCTCATTTTTCTATTTAAATGAGAGTTTTTACGTCGGCATTAAAAATTTAAAAAATCAATTAACTGAAAATCTACTCCACAACTTATTGCAAATATAAGCAGGCGTAATCATTTTGTAACTGATTTGTGGTCGATTTATTTTTTTATTCTATTTCGAAAAGCCTAACGGGAAGGTACTTGAAGTGTCCAGCTCCGATTTTCATGAAATTTCAGTATATTGTAGAGAGCACAAAAATAAGAAATACATTTTTTTTATTTGCGGAGATTCATTTTAACGGGGTAAAATCCGCACTTAAATATCACCCCTAAAAACAGTATTTTTGAAATATCTCATGTTCTAAGTGAGATATCGTTACAAAACAAAATGAAAATTACTTGTCGTTCGAAATGATGTTAAACTATTTTTTTTTTCATCCCCAATGATAACATCCCTTATTTTTTATAAGGGTAAACCATCTATTCGCGCACGTAATTTAATTATAAAAATTACAAAATCTGATATTTTGCTTGAAAATATATTTTTTTTCAGGAATGCTATAAGTTACTTAAGTTGACGGATTTCGGAGTTTCTAATAATAACTCGTAAAAAAGTGTGAACCACCCCCAAATATTTTTTTTCTTAAATCTCAAGTTCTAATTGAGATATCTTTACAAAACGAAATGAAAATTACTTGTTACTTGAAATGATGTTAAACTAAGGTATTTTCATCGCCAAAAATACCATTCCTTATTTTTTAAAAGGGTAAACCGTCCATTAACGCATGTAATTTAATTCTAAAAATTTTGAAATTTATTGAAATGGTTTCAAAGTATTATTTTCACGAATAACATAACTAATTTAAGTTGACCTGTTTTGGAGTTTCAGAAAATGAAATAATAAAAGAGGGTGAATCACCCCCAAATACATTTTTTCAATTTTAATTGCGATATATTTACAAAACAAAGTGGATATTACTTTTTAGTTGAAACGAGGTTACACCATGTTGCTTTAACCCCATATATATCATCCCTTACTTTTTATGAGGGTTAGTCTTGTAATTCATTTACATAATTTAATTCTGGACATTACGAAATTAAACCAAATTTGTTGATAATATTTTTTTACGATTACAATAAGTAACTTACGTTGACGTATTTCGGGGTTTCCGAAAATAAACTAGTAATAGAGGGTGAGCAACCCCCAAATACTTTTTTTAATATCTCCAGTTCTAATTAAGGTATCTCTACAAAACAAAATTACTTGTTATTCGAAATGATGTTAAATTAAAGTATTTTCACTCCCAAGGAAATTATTCTTAATTTTTTATAAAATATATTATTATTCTTAAAATTGTCAAATTTTACTTTAATTGAACGTAACAGAATTAGACATCACAATTTGTCATGAATAATAATAACACTGCGTAACAAATTTTAGTTTATTTGTTGTATTTTGCACGAGAAGTGCATTTTTTGTTAATTTTGAGGCGCTGAATACAAAAATGACAATTAAATTAAAAACTTACTAGCAATTTTCAAAAACAAGTTTTTTAATAACAATATAAATATACCACGTGCATTTTTGCGATTACATTGTTAATATATAGGGACACATAACATCACGTATCTCCAAAACTTGAACTAATATTAAGAAAATAAGTTTAGTTTCAGCTTTAGTACACCAAAAATTGTAAGATTTAGTCGATTTTATTTTAGATATATTTTGGCTGTTGTCCAGTGTAATTTATAGACATGAATGCTTAACCAATGAAATAAATTTATACTTTCTTATTAATTAAAAGAAAAAAAATCAGTAAGCTCTGTAAGGTTCTGAAATTTGTCAATTTTAAGAATAATTATACATGTAAAAAATAACATTCTTCGAATGATATCTTTGGGGGTGAAAATACTATAATTTAAATTCATTTCAAATAATAAGTAATTTCCAATTTGTTTCGTAAAGTTATTTCAATTAGAACTTGAGATGTAAAAAAAAGTATTTTGGGGTATCTTACTCTCTTTTACTAACTTATTTTTAGAAACCCTGAAACATCACAACTTAAGTGACTAATGGTATTCGTGAAAAAAATATTTTCAAACAATCCTATTAAATTTATTAATTTTTACAATTAAATTAAGTACGCAAATATATGGTTTACTCTACTCTCTTTTACTAACTTATTTTTAGAAACCCTGAAACATCACAACTTAAGTGACTAATGGTATTCGTGAAAAAAATATTTTCAAACAATCCTATTAAATTTATTAATTTTTACAATTAAATTAAGTACGCAAATATATGGTTTACTCTAATAAAATATAAGGGATGATATTCTTGGGGAAAAAATACCATAGTTTAATATCATTTCGAATAATAAATAATTTTCATTTTGTGTTGTAGAATTATCTTAATTAGAACTTGAGATATTAAAAAATATATATATATATTTTGGGGGTGATTCATCCTCTCATATTAGTTTAGTTTTGGAAACCCCGAAAGATGTCAACTTCAGTTAATTATATTATTCATGGAAAAAATATTTTCAAACAATTTCTTAATTTTTAGAATTAAATTACTTGCGAAAATGGATGGTTTACCCTTATAAAATATAAGAAATGATATTCTTAGGGATGAAAATAACTTAACACCTCAACATCATTTTAAATAACAAGTAATTTCAATTTTGTTTTGTAAATATATCTCAATTAGAACTTCAGGTTTAAGAAAAAAAGTATTTCGGGGTAGCTTACCTTCTTTTATTAGTTATTTTTAGAAACCCCAAAACCTTTCAAGTTAAGTTACTTATGGTAATTGTGAATATTTTCAAATAATTATATTAAATTTCGTAATTTTTAGAATTAAATTACGGGCGCGAATAGATGGTTTACCCTTTTAAAAAATAAGGGATGATATCCTTGGGATGAAACAGCCATAGTTCCACATCATTTCGAACAACAAGTAATTTTCGTTTTGTTTTGTAAAGATGTCTCACTTAGCACCTGAGATATTTCAAAAATACTGTTTTTAGGGATGAACTTTAAGGACGGATTTTACCCTCTTAAAATGGATCTCCTCAGATAAAAAAAAAATGCGTGTCTCTTATTTTTATACCCTCTACAACATATTAGAGTTTCATTGAAATCGGAGTAGGACTCTTCAGATACCTTCCTAGTAAGTCACACTCTAACGGTTGATTTTTGGAAGTGTTTTAATATTTCTTAAATAATCGAGACAAATACAGTATTGCCATATTTTCGGAGGACCTATCCACCGCAAAGAAGGTAAATACTAGTATTCACGGAGGATATATCCGCTGCAGTTTATATACAAATATACAGATGAAATATACGCACTAAGGTGGCGGCACTTTTTTTATGTCAAAATCCTGAACTAAAATATACGAAATATCAAAAAAAACGTTATAAGTCATCCTTCTGAAAATTTGTCAGGAGTATCAGGATAATCCATAAACTTGTTTTACATGAAAAGCTATAGGTCATCCATATACGGATGACCTATCGCACCGGGATGACCTATTAAATGCAAATTGTCTATTAGCGGAGGACCTACCTACAGCAGGATGTATATATATATATATATATATATATATATATATATATATATATATATATATATATATATTTAAAATAAAATAGGAAATTATCGGCTATGCGGACAAAGACCTTTGATAAATATTACTTTCATGTCAAAAACTAGTCAGGACATTGCATTTGGTATAAACCATTATCTCGTATCTCCATCTTATAGCTTACAGCTTTCATTGTTGTATATTTGATTTGATATCTTCCTTTTTAATTTACCGTCGTACCACTACATGGCGGTTTTATACAACATTGTTGGTTTATGTTGTTCTTGTGTTATCGAGTGAACCATCGAGATGTCGCCACTGTGTCTTATTTACTATTTTTGAACCGTGAAATCTGTTTATAGGATACAGATGCGAGATGATGGGTTGTACCGAATGCAATGGCCTGATGAGTCCCATTCTAGGACAAAACAGCGCTGTCGTTATATATATATATATATATATATATATATATATATATATATATATATATATATATATATATATATATATATATATATATATAACGACAGCGCTATTTTTTTAATTCGTCCTACTGGGTGGCTGGTAAGGCACACAAAAATATATTTATTGTTCTTCTTTTAACATAATTTCAATCTATGTAAAGCTTAAATTTATGGTTTTTACCAAAAGGAGTAGTTTTCACTCCAAAAAACAACTTTTAAGACAAGCTTAATTACAAATGTTAACAAAATCGGTGTTATCCCAAAGAACTCTCTAGTAATACCCTATTTTAACCGTCGTACACCGGACCATAAGTGTGTAATTAGCGGTTCTTATTAGGTCATTCTGTTTTGAAATATTTTCCAATATATGAAATTATAACTAACATAAAAGTCACAAAATGTGGGGATTTTAAATAGATAACAACTTTAGGTTAAACCTGTATAAAACCTTACCTCTATTTCTAAGGTAGCTGCACTTCACTGTATCTATAGGAAATTTTATAGGAAAAATTTCACTGTTTCGTATGATGCTATCAATTTTAACTTCAGAAACTTGTGGTCTTTGCACTGAATCAGTTAGTTTTTTAATATCTTGGTCGGAAAACAACGGAGCTGTTTTCGGCCATTGCTCAAATTCACTCATGGTATTCTACAAACCAAAATAATTATTTACTGTTAATATATACAAAATAGTATTAAATCCTCTCGCTTTAAATGAAATGAACAAAGATTGCGAAATTTTATGTTACTTGTAGTACATACATGGTTCTCTTGCAGTGACGGAAAACACTTTAATGCATAAGCGGTAAAGTAGGTCAACGAACCGGTTCAGGGTCAGACATCCTCATAAACATTAATTTCCCGCAACTGATTAAATTTAGAAATCCATTTATTCACTAGAATAAACAAACTACATAGATGTACTTGTTTTAGAGATGGATAAAACTTTTATTAAAAAATATATTAATTTCATCTGTAAAAATCCATTTGGCTGTTGAGTGGGGGCAAACTAATTTATGCTCGAAACTCTCCAGAATAATACTCACAACAATAATTGAGTGATGCTCCTTCTGAAAAAATACCGCTTCAGTTATTTGTTTACCAAAAAGTGAAAATAAAATTAAGAAATACTTTTTTTTCCTTTTCTTCCTTATAACATTGAAAGTATTCACTTTAGAGAAAAGTTAAAAAAGGAAAAAAAAGTTTTATAATAAAATTTTCTACAAGACAGGGTTAGTTAGAAACATTCAAATTTATTGCACTTGTTACAAAATAGTAATAATAAAAAAAAGGCAATTTGGGAAAAACTTCATAGCCTATTTTGACCTAAAACTCAGGAAAAACCAGGAAAAACAACCTAAAATTTACAATAAATGATCAGAATATGCTTGCCTATTAAAGATGCGCTATAATTATTTTTTCAACAATACATCAATCAGGGGCGCATCCAGCCTATCTCTTTGGGGGGGGGGGGCGCGGTGATATCACAAAAATACAGTATGGCAAGCGAAGGCAAGTTGTCGATGGGGGAGACACCACCAACATTCCGATTTCTAGTGTAAAAGGCAGGGTCGGGTCTATTTTTCTGAATTTGAAGCTCTTGGAGAGGGGAGGCTATCACAAGAAAAAACAAGTTGTCGATAGGATGGGAGCAGCATACACATTCTTAGTATAAGAGGCAGAATCGGGAACTCGAAGCTCTTGGGAAGGGAGAGACGATCTCAAGCATACATATTTCTATATTCTATTAAAGAACTAGAGAGAGTATTAAAACTGTTACCGAAACCTCAAACGTACCTGCTCCAGTGCCGCAGGTAACTAAGGACTGCCGTAAATCTAATTATATTTAATTATATTTAGATATTATAAGCTTTTATAAATTTACTGCAACAATAAAATTTCTGCTAGTTCAATTTAAGTTCTGTCAGTGAGCAAAGTACACCTTACAGTGTGTCCTTAGTGATTTATCTTGTTTGTGCTTGTTTTCATATATTATTTGAGATTAGTAGGATACCCAAAAGATATGGCTTCCACATCTATATTTATTCCAAAATCATTAAACCAGGGCATTTTTTCCTCAACGAAAAACTTATTACGATAAATGTTTATGATGCCTTAAGATATCAATATCTTGATAATAATGTTAAAAGCTTTGTTGAAATGTGTTTCAACATGACAGAAGTTAAAAAATCTACTATGTACCGAATACTGAAGAAGAAAAAACTACTGGAATTGTTAGTACTCCCAAGCCACATTCGATCACAGGCAGACGAAAAACCTCGTTTGGAAGAAGAGATGTAAACTGTAATAAAAGGAGTTGTACATACATTTTATTATGAGAGGCAGATCCCAACCGTCGACAAAATTCTAACTAAAATCAATGAAGATCCGGATTTACCTCAAATTAAAAGAAAATGCTCAGAGAACTTCTTCTTTGCTGGGAAAAACCAGATAGGAAATCTGGTCTTATAGATCGTCCGGAAAATGTCTGTGGGAGAAGGAAATATCTCTCTCAAGTAAAAGGTAGAGTTGCTAGAAATAACACAGCTTACAAAATTAGTAATTTAACTGATCTTTTGAAAGATTTTTTGATTTTTTTGAATAAAGTTACTGCAGAAAATTGGAAAAAATCCATAAAATAAAAAAATGAAATAGAATGTGGAAACTCTATCTCATGATCGGTGAGATAAAGGAACCAATTATAATTAATTTGAGCGAAGATAGCTTCACTGACTTTGATTACGAATTAGATACGTAATGTTTACCAGCGTAAACACAATTTATTATTTAAATGTTTTATAATATATAAAAATTAATTACCTTTGAATTCCTTTTTAGTGTTTATTTGTAATTCTGCAGACATATATATATATATATATATATATATATATATATATATATATATATATATATATATATATATATATATATATATATATATATAATAAATAAACTGAAACGTCAAATGCCCTAAAAATGTTTTTAATTAATAATAAAATGACCGATAGCCCCAAAAAAATTTAATATTATATGGACGAATTTATTTTTTTATATATGTTTAACTTCTTGTATTTTTGACAATAGGTATTTTGTAAGTATTTAAATTATAACTTAGGATTTTTTGAGAGAAAAAGACTACATTTTAGTCTGAATGTACCTAAAACGGTTTCAATGCAAAAATTAAAATTAATAAAAATTCAGTTGTAATTTGTATTAAATATGTCAAAATTGTCTATATTTTCTAATGTATGTGAATTATTAAGAAATCGTAAGAAATAAAATAATATTATGAAACTTTTTATTTTAAGTTTATTACCGAAATAATATTCTATGCCGTAAATACTTAGTGATAAAATAAACCTCCCTCCGACGCCTATGACAAGGATTAAAATCCTTTTTCACACACACTTCCAAATATCTATTGTTATCCAACCCAAATAGTCCATTATTATAAACCGGTACTTTTGATTATAAAATTTCTAACCCATTTCTATGAAAAATATATGTGTCCAACAGATTTTGCCAAAGACACCGGACTAAAAAGCACAGGTAGTTTGCGAAGAAAAAGGGTAAAAAACGATTTATTACTCTCTCTAGTTCTTGAATAAACTATAGTATAAGAGGCAAAATCGGATCTATTTTCCTAAACTTAAGGCTTCTAAACGCAACGAAGTAAAAAATAAAACCCATTAATTTTGTTCCAGCCTTCTTTTTATTTTTTAATAATTTACACAACTTTTTAAAAATAACTATATTCCTATATATTGCGGAACTTATGCATAATATATTATTAACAATCATAATTGGCCTAATGTTGTTTAAGTTCTTTTTTTTTAACAACCCGAATGTTGTAATTAATATAAGTAATGAGCTTAAGATATCTAAATCTAAATCTTTTTTTAGCAGACAAAATATTGAAACTTAATATAGATATGACTATGTTTGTACGTTTGTACTAAACATCAAATAATTTGTTTTTGTTAAGGAAGAAATTTAACAAATAACTTCACTGATTTTAGAGATATATCAGTTAACTCAAATCGACGTAAATACAGTTACTAATTAATTCAATAGAACTAAAAATGACGAGAAAAAAATTACAATAAGTAATTGATGTAACATATGATTCGTGCAAATCAAAAATTACCCTGAATTCTTCCACATAAAATGAAGTTGAATAGGATACTTTCAATTTCGGGCTTAAAATAATTTCCCAAAGTGCTTGCAAACCTGTGTTTTAACAACACAACTTGGTTTATTCGTTCCCCGCTCGTAAATACACCCCAATTTTTAGAACATTCAGCTACTAATTGATGCTTAAAACGATTTTAAAAGAGCTGTGTTTCAAGTTTATAAACTTTTGCAATTTTTTTACATAATTGCCTTTTGGCGAACAGCTTGAATTACATATACTTGTAAAATAAAAATCCCTTAATTATATACATATTCCAAGAAAGGAAGCTGTTAAATGGCCTAAAAAAACAGAAGAAAAGATATCCGTGATTTTCTTGTATGAATATCTTAGATAAGGTAACAGAAAAGGCGTGCTTCAAAAAAAACTATGCATTTTTTTAAAACAATTGAGCCGGAAAATCGATTTTTCGATATTAGGGAGAAACTACAGAATATAAAAAAATAATGTAAAGACAATTTATGCATCTAGAAAAGATCTACAAAATGAGTATTTGAGTGTCAAAATCGCTTCATAAACAAACAAGTTATTGCAAAAAGAACGCAAGCACGACGTGGAGTCATGGGGAGGGGACTCATTATCGCCCAGTAAAATAGAAAACGCACCTTAAAATTTGCAATATCTCGGCTTTCAAGTAACTCATCGAAAAAATAATTTTTAGCATAGTTTCAGTCCCCTCAGACCACCCCTATTCTCCCAGAAATAAAGGAGCTAATTAATCTTCTATTGTTACAACATTGTAAATCATAAAAGCATCAAATTTAATTCTTCTTCTTCTTTCTCAGCCCATTGACGTCCACTCCTGGACATAAGCCTCTCCGATGGTCCTCCACTGGGATCTGTCTCTCGCCTTTTGGAGCCAGTCTTTTCCAGCAAACTGTCTTATATCATCTACCCATCTGCGTTGTGGCCTGTCACGATTTCGGTTCGTTTCTCGCACTCGCCATTGCAGTAATTTACTCGTCCACCTATCGGGCTGTTGTCTAGCTATGTGCCTCGCCCATTGCCACTTTAGTCGTGATATGCGTTCAATGACGTCAACTACTTTAGTTCTTGATCTTATTACTTGATTTCGTATTTTATCCCGTAACGAGATTCCTAACATTTGTCTCTCCATGGAGCGTTGAGTGACTCGGAGCCTATTTGCGTTTTGTTTGGTTAGTGTTATCGTTTCCATGCTGTAAGTAGCAACAGGCAAGACACACGTGTTATACATTTTCCGTTTAAGGTTGATTGGTGTGTTTGTATCTCTTAATACGCACCGGAACTTTCCAAAGGCAGCCCATGTCAGCCCTATTCTCCTTGTTATTTCCGCAGTTTGATTTTCTTTGCCCAGTTTCGTGACGTAGCCTAAATAGATGTACTCTTGGACATTCTCAAATTTAATTATTTAAACAAATTATAAATATAATTATAAAAATATTTTTATATTCATGTAATATATAGAAAATATTTTTTTTGCCCACAAAAATTATAATAAAAGTTAAAAAAATAATTTGAAAAAAGCATTTGCGACATTCTTTTATTAATAACTTTTTTGCTTATGAAGCAATTTTAACATTCAAACAGTCATTTTGTAGATCTTTTCAAGATGTACAAACCTGTAGATAATTGTTCTCTATATTCTGTAGTTTCTCTATAATATCTAAACAATCGATATTTTGGCCTAATTGTTTAAAAAAATGTTCACAGTTTTCTTTTTTATGAAGCGCGAGATGAGAAGCCTTTACTGTTACCTAATGCAAGACATTTCTGCAAGAAAATCACTGTGATACCTTCCTTTCTCGGCCTAAAGGTATTTATTTGGAATATAACAAAAAGTTTGAAGCCCTGGCACTGAAAAATCCTAAAAAACATATTTGCTGGTCGGCAAGCACGTATAAACTTAATTTGCTAAGTACGTCTTCTTATTAACAACCTCTTTTGGTAAAAAAATTATTAAGGTATTAACACAATTTTTAGCTAAATTAAATGCAAGCTAGTTATATTAATATAATTTTGAACATATCAGGTAACCTTAAAAATATTTGTATTTTATAATTTTTAAATTATGATTTTAACAAGACTGTAGACTAGGAAGCTTTTGGACATATACCTTATAAAATCGATGAAGAAAAATATTTATACTTTTTGACTACAAGATTTAGAAACCAAGAGACGGTTCATACGTCCAAAAATTATTAACTAACTCTAAGAATTTCCACTAAACTAACACTTACACCACGAAATATAAATGCTTGGTTCACACTTCAGTATTTAACAATTAGTAAAAATTATAGATGACCAATCAAAATCGCCCATAAATATTCTAACCTAAAAGTAAAACGTAAATTTATGTACTTTTCAATTGTGGTTGTTCACCTAATTTGTCAAATTTTCCGACAGCCGATAACCTCCGAAAGCCGACACGAATTGTGCCGACTTTTTAAATGGTTAAAAGTTGATCAATTTCTCAGTTGATAATTGATAGTTTTTCATTTTTAGTTCCGAGTACGAACACATGAAAGTAAAGTGTATCATTTAACCCACAAGTAAAAGTTGATAGTGGAAATCTGTAGTGGTAGTTGATAATTTTTGGAAGTGTGTATATGGTCATATACTTTATGAAATTTTTTTCTCATTCAAATAATTTTTTTATGAAAAATTGTAGAAGAAGATAAAAAGGAAGAAAAAATCTACATAGCCAGTATTTTTTGGAGTTAAGTTTTGAAATTTAAATTTATATTTTAAAGAATGACCTAGAGCTGTAAACAAAAGTGCAACATAATTCAAAAGCTACTGCAACGTTTTGCTTAGGTCAATTTGAGTTACGAATATTGAATTACTTTTCCCACAATGAAATCAGCATACTAACTAAGAATGAAATGTTTCTTATCGCCTAAAAAATTTAGGATAATTATTACTTTATTTGTCTTTTTATCTTAATGTAAGGTAGAATAGGTATAACAGTTATTAGGATTTTTACACATCACTACATATAAAATAACAAACTGTTGGTTATTCAATTTTATACTCAAAATGGCTTTATTTAAATGTTTAAATTAAATTACAAAAATCAAGTCCTCCTTTGATCAGTCCCATTTTACTTTTTTTCGATTTCTTCTTCTTTCCTTAGATAGTTGACGATCTGTAAAAAATAAATAGATGTAGTTTTAAATCAAAATGTTTACTAAGCTGAGTAAACACAGTTTCCTTTATGGCCTAGGACAGTAATTTTGTTAAATGGATCACTGTAGCTATTTCTTATATACTTTGCTATCCTAAAGCGGAATATAACCAGGAAAGTTGCCAACAAACTCTGTTTTTTTATTTTACAAGAATTAAAAAATATATACATATTTTACAGAAAGTATCTTGTTTGATACAACTCTATTTGCTTGCGGTTTTATTAAAAGGTGGTCGCCAACAATGTATGATAAAGATATCAACTACACGTCAGACCTGTCTAAACAAGTCTAGCGTCGTTTATGTGGTCACTTCAGTTTACTTTATAAGGTTCGGCACTTATTATGAAAGAACTGAGATGACATTTTTAGTGGGTGAACATTTCAATAGATGACGCTTAGCACACTAGATTCTCGGCCAGTATCTATTACTAATATGAGAACTCAACAAGAGACTAGGCCAGGAAATTGGAAAAAAAACTGCTCAAAAGAGAGATGTAGGGGCATCAAAGCCTTATGTACGATCCAGGAATAGCAAAGTGATGTTATTTTTAAAAAATATGTGATTTCCAGACGCTGATTCACTGCTTTTTTTGTGTTTTTCTCGAAAGTTTGAACTTTAATCTGGTGGACAAGATATCTTAAGTTCTATTTAACTAATTTTAATCAAATTTAGATCATATTTTTGTGTGTTTCTTAGTAAAACACGACAAAAGTAAATTGAGATTATACTTTTGAACAAGCCCACTACGTTGGGCGAAACGTCAAGCACAGAATAGTAGTATTAATCTGAACCCTAATCCAAAGAAGTTACCATACACTCCATTCAGCATTCTAAGGGACGTGTCATTTACTGTGTAAACACATGCTGACACTGCTTTGTTCTTAATATAAATTCATGGCATTATTTTGTAAACGACACTTATAGTACGTACTGTAAGTCGTCGTTATGCCATTTTTAAGATCTAAATTTACTTATTGTATTTTTTTAAAGTAACAAGTGTGTAGAAGTAAATAAATTGTTTTTTTAAAAGTTTAAAGTGAATTTTTGAAGATAACAATTGGCGCAGTCAGTAGGATCCTTAAAGTCGACAAAACAAGAAAAAATTCTAATTGTTGGCGGCGGATTGTCATCCCTCAACGGAGAAAAGAACCTCAACGGCGTCCTCACTCCCGAAAGTTGTGGAAAAGGAACACCTGGTGAAGCCCCTGGCAACAGACGGAGAGAACAAGAGCCAATGATTTCTCTTCTAATCGTGTAAGTAACATTGATCGTCACGATTCTAATAAATTTACATTACATTACTGTTCGATTTTCGAAAAAGGAATAGAGTACTTTTTCTTAAACGAAAACCTAGTCATTCTAAATAAATTAAATAGATTTAAGTAAAAATCATTAAAACAAAGCCATGCCAGTTTAAGATCTGAATTTATCTATTGTATTTTTTTAAAGTAACAAGTGTGTAGAAATAAATAAATTGTTTTTTAAAAAGTTTAAAGTGAATTTTTGAAGATAACATATATATGTGCAAAGTAAAAATGTATTTATGTATTTAATAATTGCGTCAAAAAAAAGTGGTTATTTTGATACCCATTTTTCAGAACGCCTTGGTGATGTTTATCAATACCCACACTAAGTAGCTATGGGCTATGAAACACTTTCAATGGAAATTATTATTTAGTAGGGTTAACCTGAACTATTTAACTAACTTAGTTACTTATTTCTCTGCTTCCAGAGAAGTATAAGTTGTTTGGAAGTCGGTTCAAAGAAGGAAAACTTATATATGTGTCAGTCCATGTTAGGAAAATGGTACAATTTAGGACGCAAAAAAGCTTTGGGAATGTCGAGTAAATAATACTTAGCAACCCTTAATAAAACCAACTTAGCATACTGGTACTAGATATTCTTGCACCGGAGAAGAGTAGAAGCCTCAAACTTTCATTATCAATAAGTTTTTCGAAATTCCAATATATGTAACACGAAACTGAACCACGCTGTATATAAATTTTTATTCCGGTAAAGAAACTGGTGTTTATTGTTTAAAGAAGATTACTTTAGGTACAATTTCTGCTATTATATTTTAAAACCTAACTAATTAGATTTAAAATTCAAATATACTGTCTCCCTAATTCAAATATTTACGACAGTTATAAATTACGATTGTTTAAACTTAGGACTTCAGAATTTTGAAAAGTATTTTAATGACTTGTGTATAAATAAAACATGCCAGTTGCTCAAATAAATAAATCAAATGTATTATCATGAAAATCATGTTGAACTATACCGTAAAGATTAAACCAGCGATTCTAACCTGTCGGGCGCCCACCTCATAGGGAAGCGCCGTGTAACAAAAATGTGGGCGCAATGGCTCAAAGTATTTACATTTTTACTCGCAAATGCATCTCTGGTAAGTTAAAATCCAAAAAGTCACTATCAGAAAAGCCTAATTAAAAGTGGTATGGAAACTTGGATCGCAAATATGAATGATAAAGATCTCAGATAAGGAAAGAGAAAGATGTTCATATGCAAACTTTGCTCCTCTCATTAGAGTAAACAGGCTATATTCTTTATTACTCCTTCCTCTTTCAAACCGGATAGAGATGCAAAATAACATATCAACCCACAAAATATCGATACCTTCAGGTAACGATATCGAAAAATTTATATAATATTTTTTAGAAATAACCTTCATATATATATATATATATATATATATATATATATATATATATATATATATCGGTTTACAACGTTCGACGTCTTCAGATACCCAATCGCCATCTATCTCGGTCTGTCCAGAGATCCTCTTCCAGTTCTCTATCCCTCATCGCTCGGCCGATTCCTTCTCTCCAACTAAGACGTGGTCTTTCTCGTTTCCGTCTTCCATGGGGTGCCCACTCAAAGACCTGTTTCAGCAATCTCTCCTCTGGCATTCGCTGTACGTGTCCATAACATCTCATCTGCTGTGTTCCAGTTTCGTCTGCGATTGAATGCTGCACGTTCATAATCTGTCTGACTCTGTCGTTGGTCATTCTTTCCAATCTGAATCTTCCTGCTGAGCGCCTCCAGAAGTCCATTTCGTAGCATCTAGTTTCTATTTGGTTCGCTCTTTCAGCGTCCATACTTTGCAGCTATAAATAGTTATGCTTTTGTCAATCGTGTTGTATATTCGGTGCTGATACTTTCAAAAGTTCTCCATTTTCGTTCATAGTCTCTTCGTTGAATCTCTGCATTACACCGTTCAGTGGTTCGTTTCCTATCCTTGCATTTAGGTCTCCCATAATAACGATTCTATCTTGTGCTCTAATTTTATCCACTACTGCTTGCAATTCTTCATAGAATCTCTCTCTTTTCTCTCTCTCCTGACTTATATATGGTGCGTATACACTTATAAAATTGATCTTCTCCTGGTTAATGCTCATTGTTACTTGTAAACTTATAATTTTACTTTATTGCCCGGCTACTTTATTCTCAAATGTACGATACATTATCTAAAGTATTTATACTCTAGAAGTATCGAAGTATCTTTTGCATCCTAACACAGGGACTAATTTTCTCTCTACTGGACACTGGATGTATCCTTTTATATGTCTATGCTTACACTAACTAAAGATGGTGATCTCGTAAACCAGATCTATATTCAGCGAGTCCGAGTACTCAAAGAACAAATTTTTGTATAAATTTCGTATAAATATTTCTAAAACTTATCCTTATATATGCATCCATGATTTGGAGGTTATGCAATGCGGGTTCTATACAGCGAAATAGGTCAGTAGTACCGCTTTTCCTAGGGGCGAAGCTAAAAGTCCCGTACATGCGATACTCCTCACTTAATCCATGGAAAAATATCTTTTTCTGGTTGTGGTGGCCCATAGAAGGAGAAGTTCTACTACCTTACTTCGCCTCCTGTTTCCTTCTAATCGAGAACCAACGCGCTTGTATAGGACCCGCCATCTATATCTTTATATGTCTGTGGAGAATTCTGGAGGAACAGAACTAGAATTCGGTAAGTATCATACTGATTCGTAAATACTTATAATTATGTTTCTTCTTCTTCTTTTTCTTCTTCTTCTTCTTTAATTTAAGACGACGTCTTTTTTTCTGTTATATTAAGCCTCCTGTGATGTTGTTGTCCAACATTCGTGCCATCGTTTTGGAGGTCGACCAGTGGGTCTTCTAGTGTTTGGTATCTCATTCCTAGCCCATTTTACCCATCGATCGTCGCCCATTCTGTCCACATGGTTCCTCCAATATCTGCGCCTTGACCTTATGAACCGTACTACATCAGGCACCTTGAGCACCTTATTTCGGAACTTCTTATTTGATCTCTTAGGGTTACTCCTTTGATTGTTCTTAAAGTTTTCATTTCAGCCGTTCGTAGCATACTTTTTGTTTTAGATGTTTCGCCTCGAGTTTCCGATGCATAAGTTAGTACTGGTCTTATGACAGTTCTGTATATGCGTACTTTGCTCTCTGTGGACATATACTTATTTTTCCAGATTATGTCCCTCAGGCATCCTGATATCCTTGAGGCCTTGTTAGCCTGTGCTCTGACTTCCTGGTATAGATTTTTATTGCTTGATACATCAACTCCCAAGTATCTGCAAGACATGCTTTGCCTGATAGGATAGTTCTTCACCAACAATTTGAATCTGACAGGATCTTTTGAAATTACCATTGTTTCGGTCTGTAGATATTTCCATATTTAAATTTTTTGATGTGGTCTGGAATCGGTATAGTAGTCGTTGCAGATCGTCTTCATTTTCTGCTAACAGTAAGGCGTCGTCGGCAAAACACGAGATTTTTAAAGATTTTCGTCTCACTTTGTATCCTCCATTGACTTCTTTTACATTTTGAATTATCTTGTCCATAATTAAATTAAAGAGAAATGGACTCATACTGTCGCCTTGTCGTATTTCCGTCATGATAGGTATTTCCTCTGTTACTCCTTGTTGTGTCTTCATGCGTGTCTTATTATTTTTATTTAGCTCTTCAATTACCGTAATATAGTTGTGGTTAACGCCATTTTCCTGAAGTATTTGCAAGACGTCTTTAAGTCGAACTCTATCAAACGCTTTTTTTAAATCCACTAGACAGATAAAAAGAGGTTTATTGTATTCTATCGATTTTTCAATAGTCTGTCGGATAATGAAAATCGCATCAACTGTCGATCTGTTCTGTCTAAACCAGTTTTGTTCTTCACTTATTGCAATTTTACTCTTTAGTTTTGAAGTCATGATTTTTGTTATTAATTTGCTTGTACTGCTTAGTAGTGTTATTATTCTATAATTGTTGGGGTCATTCTTATTTCTCTTTTTGAAGATGGGTATAGTCAGGCTGTTCCTCCACTGTTCTGGAATACTGCATGTTGAGAGAATTTTGTCGAATAGTATTGTTAGTGCTTTTTCTAGTTCAAGGCCTCCATATTTAAGCATTTCATTGGAAATATCGTCGGTTCCCGGAGCTTTTCTATTTTTCAGTTTGGTCAGCATTTCGTGTACGTCTTCTATTTTTTTATGTTCTCGTCTTCCATCATCGGTTTTACCTTATCTAAATCTATTTGGTTGTCCTCATTATTATACTCCTGTTATTGTAAAGGCTCTGCATGTATTCTTTCCAGTTTTCTGCTGTTAAAGAGTTGATTGCCACTTCTTCGTTGACTTCTTTTTTCCTATTTCTTTTTAAGTTCTAAACTTTCCTTTGCCCTCCGTATAAATTCCTTTCCATTTCGGTGGAAAACCTTTCCCAGTATGTTTCCTTTAGGTCTTTAATCGCGTTATTAATTCTACTTCTCACAGCTTTGTATGCTGAGTATTCTTCTTGCATTCTTATATTTTTGTATTTTAAGTATGCTCCTTTCTTTTGTTGTGCCAATGCCTTTACTTCTAAAGTGAACCAAGGTTTGTTGTTTCTTCTCCCATTTATGTTTGTTGTTCTAGTACCGAGTGTTTCTGTGAATGTTTATTTAAGGTTATGTATAGCTCTTATAACCAAAAATTCATGATTTGTTAGATATGTTTTGAAATATCAAAATGCCGATTTGCAAAATTAAGAAAATAAAATTAATTGCTACTCCCTGAAAGTCATATTTGAAACTTTTACAGTATTTTTATGAAAATTAGTGCCTGAAAATCTACTGCAGCGACGTGTTTGTTTTAAAAGGAAAAAACCATCGGCGACATATGGTAATCATTACAAGAGGGCACTTTCTGTTATATTTTTCTACTATTTCTAAACTAAGTTTTATATAAAATGAATATTTTAATACATATTTAATAACCAAAGTTTGAAACTTCCTAGTTTCGTAATAATAATGCAAATTTAAGCTGGATTATTGTTTTACTTTACAGATAAGTTGTACTACAATATTTCCTAGAAAGTGCTGAAATAGGTGGGAAAATGTAACTTTGAGAATTAAACACAAAATATTATTATGAAACAGATTCCGTCCATTGTGTAGGATAAGTGAGAATTTGTTAGGGAAAAGTAGTTTTGAATAGTAATGGTGCAATAAGAAATGCGCTTTATGACGAAGGAAATTTGATGGTGAGAGTGTGGTATTTTGATATGACTATTAATGTATTATAAAGGATATGTTCTTTCCAGGGGATTCCATATAAATATTTCCACGCTAGGGTTATACCTAGAAATTTAACAAGTGAGAAAAAAAGCAAGACAAATTTGATTATACACTAGTGAATTTGGAGACAGAATGTATTAATGTCGGATGATGGATTTACCAAAAGATTCTACTGTTCAGGTGATTTACGGTGTTGCCGCGTCAGTGTATTTTTATTAAGATTTTAAACAAACAAAACAAGTTTAAGTTCGTCAGTTTTACAGTTATACATCCATCTCTTTCTCTTGCAAAGCGTTCAAACTATTTCTGTAACTGTCAAATCTGACATGAGCTTGTTCCTATTTTTTCCAGGATATTGGACCCATGTGTTGTGAAAGTTTTTGTGTCCTATAAAGCTGCACCAATGTTTCCAATATACTAAAAGACAATTCCTGCAGGACAGCTCTTGCTTTAATTTTACAATATTTACAACGCTGAGTATTCAAGTAAACAAAAACTATATAACAAGATTTTACCTAGGACTTGCCACCAGAACCTAAAAAACTTGATGTTGTAGAAATAAATGTCATCAGAAGAAGTTATGTATCCATTCAGACTGAAAATTATCATCATCCCCATCATTATCATCGGCTCATTCCATCCGTCGTTTGTCCATTCATTCCTTTTATTTGTTCTCTGCATCAAATTATGTCCCTGTATTTATTTAATGTCGTCGGTCCATCTTGCTTGCGATCTACCTCTGGTTCTTGTCTGTGCTCTCTGTCTCCATTCGGCAATTCGTCGTCTATTTGTTATCCCTCATCCACCCTATATAACCAGCTCAATTCCATCTGATTGTATCAATCTATAGAGTATCTAAGTTTATAACTAGGTATGTGTTCTTGGAATCTGAAGCCAAACACCTTTATCTCCATTACCTGTTGTGTCACCTGAAGTTTACTGATTATACTTTGCTTAAATTATTTTTTATTTCGATTTTTTTTAAATATAAGTACGGTTCAATTTGGTCTATTTTCTCCTTTCCTAATAAAATTTCGTCTTTATGTTCTTCAATCTCATTTGTCGTATGTTTTCTTTTCCACAAGTTAATCTTTTATTACTCCTAATTTTGAATTTAGTTCTATAAACATCTTATTTAGTTTTCTTTACTTTTTACTATCAAAGTGATATTGTCAGTTCATTTTGTGTCCTCTTCCTATTGTCACATATTTGTCTTGCCATCGTAATGTTCGAAATATATCTTCCAGAATCAAAGTAATGAGCTTTGGAGTTATCGAATCTCCCTGTCTTAATCCTCGACTTAATTTGATTTTTCTTTCTTCAATTGTATTTTTATTTATAATATAGCATTTCCATATATGTATTGTATGAGTTTTGTATATCGATCTTCTTCCCTGATGTTGTCTAAGACCTTGCTAAAAGGACTATACTTTTTGATTTGTACCTTTTTCGTTTTTTAAATATAAGAATTACTATTGCGTTAGTTTGTTAATTTTCATACATTTATTAAATATAATTAGTATTAATTTTATTGTTTATTCTCCTCCGTATTTTGTCATTTCTATAGTCATTTGTTTTTTTCCCTAAGCTTTTCTATTTTAAGTGTTTTTCAGTCAGTATCTTATTTCTCCACATAATATTTCCTGTATTTCCTCGGATCCGACATTTCTCACTACAACCTTGTTTATTTCGTTCATTCCTAGTGTTGGTGTTGCTTTGCTGCTACAAAATTCATGGTAATATTTCTATGTCATTATTGTCAGGTTATCTTTTTGTGTAACTTCTTTATTCTCATCGTTCAACAATTTTGTTTTTGGTGTCTTACTTCACTTATCTTCTTCTCCAAATCCTTTAAGCATTTATTTTCTCATAACATTTTCTTTATTTGTAAATTCCTATAATTTCTCATATTTTCTCTTATCTTTTTCATAATTGTCTTTGTTTCTGGAAATTCTATTCTATTAAGTATTAAATTTTATAAAAGTTGTTTTCTTATTTCTGAAAGATACAATCTATTTTTAGTTAGTTTTTGAGGTTTTCCTTTTTTGATGTTTTTAGTTGTTTCTTTTATGGATGTCAGTACACTGTTTTCTTTCTTCAATTTTTTCTGCATTTTTACTTTATTTGCTTTTTGAACGAGTCTTCTTATTTTCGTATTTGTAGCATTCAGTGGTCGTCATCTGTGTTTATTCTGTTCAGCACTGTCGAAACTAAAACTATATCCTTATTATTACATTTCGTTCTTTATATTACCGTTTGGACTTTGCCATGTCCATCTTCTGTTTTTTGTTTTCGTAATAGTGTTTTTGTCATGTATAAGTTGTATTCGGTGACATAATTTGCTAGTAGTTCTCCTCTGCTGTTTCTTTTTCCTAATCCATACGGAGCTATGCCATTTTCATACATATTTTTGCATTAAAGTCCCCCATTACTATTGTGTACTTTACTCTTTTTCCATTCATTGTTTTATTTATGTTTTCACAGAAGCACTTTACCTCGTCATCTTCGTAATCCAAAGTTGGGGCATATACCTGAATAATTCTATACTCATATCGTCTTATAATTTGGACATCTATGGATATTACCCTAGTTGAAATAGCTTTATATTGAGTGAGATTGTGTGTTCCATTTTTTCTTATATTTTGTATGTTCAAAAATTATATAAACGAACGAATACTTTATTTTTATTGAGTCGTTCATAATTCATTCGTATACGGAAGGTTGATTCTGAAATATTCACGATTTAAGTAGATACAACTCAACGTTTAAGTATCTGGTAGTCAAACAATAATTATTTTATATCACAACTAATTTTAGTAAGTTTACTTTTTTTGCTTAGATTTTTTTAAAAATCGGTTCCAAATATAAAATTTATAAAAAACACAAAAATACTTTTTATTAAGGCAATAATAAAAAACAAATTGAAGGCTATGTAAACAATATAATAATGATATGAAAAAATTACCAATTCACCTAAAATTAATTAAAAAATAACCCCTTCAACTACGGCGGCGTGTACTTGAAAAAAGTACTAAGTAAATAAACAAATGTTAATTATTCTTTTAATTAATTTGTTTTGTAAAAATAGATAAATTATCATAATTTTGAGCCATATCTGTAATATTGTGTGAATATTTCAAGCTTTTAGAAACCTAGATAACAAGATAGAAGAGGCTTTTGGTTTGTTAACGATAACCAGGTAATCTACTTTACCAATCGTAATCAAATTTTATCACATCTTTCTTGACATAACTGTAACGCTTTAAAGCTCTATTTTGCCTTGAAAAAATATTAGCTTTTATTAAGAATAACATTAGAAAAGTAATACTTTGAAGCGAAGTATGTTTGCTCTCCGCTAGGTGGCAGATACAGTGCGGCGAACTACGTCAGAAACTCTCTATCGCTCTCGGTAATCCATATTTGAAAAGTCTATAGAAGTAGTACAGATAGAATAGGTAGTAGACAAATTTTTATTTGTTATATTTGAAGAAATAAAATGATATCTGACAATTATAAAAAGGGAAAACGTATGTTTATATTTTCGCATAAATCGTCTAAATAAATAGATAATAATAAGTTCCAGAACGCTTACAGGCTCGGACAGAGACAGCACTCCACGAACTGGTCAGCAGAGTGGAAAATACTGCTGCGCTTCTAGGAGCATTTCTAGACATGGAAGGGGCGTTCGATAATACATCATTTCAATCAATCACCACGGCAATAAGGAACAACACTTTAGAAAAGAGCTGTTGCAGATAGATAGAAAATATGCTAAAACATAAGGTTGTCTACACAGAACTGCTTGGAAAAAGGCTGATGACGCGGGTGACTGGAGGATATCCAAAGGTAGGAGTTTTCCTTCCATAGCACTGGAAGCTGGTAAGGTATGCGGGTTTTTGCGAATTCTGAGCAGAGAGAAACACACGGTACTAGGATATGCTGATCACCTGGTAATCTTAATCTAAGGCACATTCAATAGGACTGTGAGAGAAATA